>OY728147.1:1285909423-1288409423 GCA_963277665.1 Viscum album
AAAAATTAATTTATAATCCATAATAATTACTATGTCTTAAGAACATTTACTTTTCCCTAACCTTTTTATTATGTATGTTCTAATATTTAAATTGTTTTTGTTTTTTTCCATTCGGAATGATTTTTATGACCTTTATTTGGGACGATACACAAAATTCTGAAGCTAGGGATTTATTGGATTTCCCAGTTTGAACCTATAGTTTTGAAACTTATTGGGAGGTTACATGATTTGTAATGGTATTACATGATCTGTATTGGCTATATTAAATTCCCATTTAGTTGGATTACACACCTTTAGAGTGTTACATGTCGTGTAAGGGTTAAACTTCATGTACTGTGACATATCATGTTTTTAATCATTTTTGATGAATTTTATAGCATAAAATAGAATAAAAAGGTTTCTGGATGTGTAATGGAGTTCCATGCCGCATAATTCACCTAGAAACAAATTTTAGGGTGTCATGTGGATTTTTAAGGAATTATTATATTTTTTAACATTATGATATCCACCAGTTCTCTTAAGCTATCAATTTTTGCAATTTTTTTCCCATTAGACCACATTGTTCAATTATTAATCATTAGTCGTATGTGATTTATCTCCACAATTAATCATTCTTCTTAATTTCACTCCAATTTGTGGATTAGGCATTGTTTTTGGTATGTATATGTAATCATATTTTATTTTATGTCAATCATTTTCTATCTATAGTCATACCTTATATTTATAATATATATCTTGTTGTTTCCAAACCATTTAGTAGATGTTTTTATATATCCTTAATGTATAAGGATCTATTCAAGTGTTCTATTTTCATGATTTGGTCTACATTATATTTATTTTTAAAAATTAAAAATAGAGGTTCATGTGTAGAAATTGAAAAGGAAATGGGTTCACATTTGAAAAGGGTTTTTTCATTGAAAATATAATTTCCATGCATTGAAATTTAAATTAGATTTTCAAACCCTAAAAAATAGATTCTTGTATATAAAATGGTTTACAAAAAAATGATAGCATGGTTTTAAAAATATATATGGATAAACATTCAATAGTTGGAATATTGGGTGCATTGAGAAAGAGACAAAAGTAGATTTAGTTTATGTGACACCACATAGAGGTAACCTTTTTATGTCTATATTCTATGGAATTACCTGATGTCAACTGGATCCATCCTTATGCCTTAGTTCTATTGTATGTGTTCAATACATATTTTCTTACCAGATAGATCAGAAGTGGTCACTTCATTTTTATTAATAGTTATTCATTGTGTAATTATTATTTTATGGGTTTTGTAACTAATTTCTTTGGTATCATTAAGTTATTTCTTTCTATGTTTTGAAATCACGATATATAATTTTTTAAACTGAATGATTTTTTAAAAAAGTAATTCAAAATGTTATATTTATAAGAATTCTTACAATACTCTATTTCTAATGCTTGAAATTCTACGTTTTCATTATAAAAATTTTATAGATTCATTGGTGCAATCCTAAAATTCTTAATTTATCTCAACATAATTGTACATGTGGACCTATATAGACATTTATGTAAAAATTCAAGTAAATTGAAGAGCATTAGGATACATAATTCTATCCTTAGTGATGTTATTTTTTGTGGGGTGGTTTGCAGGTTACCATGGTTACATAGAGACTATATTTTTCAATTTTTTTTATTAATTTATGTATTTAAATTTTTTGCTACGATGTATCTATATTTTATTCCTCACTTGAATTTCTTTATGTTCTAGTAATCTATATAGATAATACATGAATTTTTAAAATTGTTTTACCCTTCCCCTTAATGGGATGAGTTGAGTGACATGACTGATGGCCCAAGTTGTTATCATACAATTTGTTATCAAAGGGGTTACTAAGAACAAATATTGGTTACACTACTTGAGTTGGTTTTTTATACTTTATAGATAGTAGCATGATCATTATAATTTATATTGTTGGTGTGAAAATGGTTATTGCCAACTCTATCCAGTGAATAAATATGATTTTTCATTGGTGTTTGAAAAATATTTTAAAAGTCCATGATCTAGTATTTTGGTTCAATTGAGAAAATTATACAGTAATTCTTTTAAATTAACCCATATACAATGTTATGGACATGGTGTATGTTATGTAATTTGAATAATCTAAATGTTGATTTTATCAAGACAAACATATTAATTTCGATGATTCTTAACCATTTTTAAATGAATTAAAAACTAATTTAAATTTTTATTTATTTAAATTGTTTTTAGTATTCCATGTTTTTTTGGATCAATGGTTTTGGAATTTTCTTTTGTCTAAATGGTTATTTTCTTGAGTTTAATATAAAATTCCTCATTTAAGAGATGTCCAAAATACTAGAGGGTAATGCATGAGGTAGATTCTAGAGGATCCTCATGTGGACCTTTATTTGGTAGAATCACTGAATGATACCATTCCGACTCTAGGATCAGTGGTTCTAGTGAACATGAGACAATATTAGATCATGGATTAAAATATATGAAGAAGCATCCACCAATATTTCCTGGTGATACTGGACCACAAGATTCATAGGAGTGGATTGGAAAATCATAGGGGATCATCAATGTTTTGATGACTCCATAATATTATCATGTAGTTTTTTCTTGTATCTTTTAAAAGGAAGTGGGGGAGGATGGCAGGACTCTATAATAAAATATGTGATGCATGAAAGAATTACAAAGGTTTATATAAAAAATTTATTTAATCATTATTTATTTCAAATGAATGCAAATGAAAAAAATACCCTATGTTTTTTTATCATTGGAGTAAGGGGAGAATAACATTCTCCAGTACTCCAACCATTATGTGGAGTTGGTGATTCATTAACTAGATTGTATCACCATTGATTACCTAAAAGATTAGAGTTTTGAGATTGGTTTGAGGGACAAGGCTTGTTCAATTACAGTTCTTTTTTCCTTCAATTGTTTGGATGTTGTCAATAAAGAAGTGTTGAAATTTGGTAGAGGTATATAGATACTGGGTTTGGGTGGAGAATTAGTCGGTGATGTAGTTAAAAATGTTTCTTCTTCTAGTCTAAAAAAGAATAGGAAGAGTTCTCATTTTTTTAGAAGACTTGTTTTTATGTATTCTTTGTGATTTAAACAAGTTTGTGTCTTCCATTATTGGAGATGTGGTAATTCCAAAAAACATTAACTGAAGGATCCATGGAAATTTTATCTCTGTGGGTGATCTAGAAATCAGAAACATCTCTATGATAGATTTCTCCAATGTAATAAGGTGGGATCCACTTTCACTAAGGAGTTGGAGGATCAGTTTTATGCCTCTAATGGTGGTAGGTCTCATTCATATTCCAAGGGGTATTTCTAGGTGAAAATGTTTGGTTGACATTATGCAGTAGATTGTTCTTTAGAGAAATATTATTAATGTTGAAGCACTATTAGAAGTATGATGGTTATTTCATTTATTATTTTATTTTATTTGCTTGATACAAGTAGTACTCATTCATTATTATCATCAAAATGATTTACATGTTGGGTTTTTATTCTTATCCTATTTAGATTTTTATCTTTCCACGCCTTTAACAATGATGTGTGGATAATATTTCAAGTTTACTGTATGTTAGGTGATGATAGGGGACTATTATGTGGGTTGGGAATTCATTCCGAATGAACATGACATCTTTTAGTTGATTATTAGTATAGATCATATGATTAACATTAAGGCTCTAATAAGCTGTTATCAATGTCTAGTGTAGTTCTTATCTTCATATGTGGTCACTCATGTTTTATAGGGTTAGTGGGAATAAAAATCCAGAATGGAAGGGACTATTTTTCCTTATGACAGTATTATATCATTATAGTTGAAATAGAAGTTTCTTTACATTGTTGACCCTTTCTTGGGAGTTCATCTACCAGGTGTTGTGTGTGTTCACCCTAAGGTATTTTCAAAATATTTTTATATTTCACCACCATAGAGAGAAGTCGAGCATCTTTTTTTCCAGCTCCACCAAATGATATCCATTTTAATTCCATCCTATCAAGAGGATCATACCATATTGGGGGAACTTAAGGTCCAACATGGGGACCCATAGGTAATTGTATATAATCATCCTAGAATGTCATCATGGTATTTTCCTATAATATTTTCTATGAAGTGATTTGAGGAACATAGTCTCTATATTTACAATTGAATGTTTAATAGGGTGGTCATTAAGAATAAGTACCATTAACAGAGAATTAAAGATCTATTCGATTAGCTAAGAGGGCATATTTGGTTTTCGAATATTTAAAATTGGTTAGGTTAGTATCAGTTTATTGTATGAGGAGAGGATATACCCAAGAGTGTTTTTTAGTGTTTCTATTGACATTTTTAGATTCTGTTTCTACACATCGGTATCATTAATACACTTGTAGTATTTATGGCTTTGATGAATTGAATACTTCATCGCTTGATTAACTCTTCTATTTTTGTGCTCGTAGATTATACCTTACTACACTCTATGATGGTGGAGGATCATAGAGACCATTTGAATATTATTTTACAAAACATAATGGAACATCGTTCATATGGTAATCTTTCCATGTGTGAGTTTTGGATCGTGGATTTAATATTTATATGAAATGTGTTATCTGAAATGCTCATCATTGTGGATCTGGAAACAGTGAATGAGAATTTATCATGAGAGAAGCATTGAAATGTTTTTGATAACTAAATGATATTTCGTTTGGAAGGTTAATATTGATGGGTTCTTTGAGACTTATCCAAGCACATGTATTTATTGACATTATTAAACTATAAGGGTGAAATGATTTAATGTAATTATAATTGTGAGAGATATTATGAGGAGTTTAAGATAAGGGTATCATCATCAAAAGTTTTGAATCTACCAAAAATAGGTTTAGGTTATTTGTTTTTGGTTATGCTATTAGGATTATTTCTAATGTCTCTCAATTGTTTCATCCTGATTGGAAGAACTGATCAATCAATGATCTTGATTTTGAAGATATAATGTATGAACTCAATATTTTTCACCACTGCATCTTTGTCGAATAGTTTACTGTATACTCTGCTAAATAAATCCAGATGTATATTTGAAATTATGGGGATATAAACATACGACATAAGGACTAGGTTGAGTATCTTTTCTCCTCTAATTTATTTTATTTTATATACTCTCAACAATTGAAATGTGATAAATGATGTGTTCTATATAAAATTATAGACACAAGAACTAAAAAAATTAGTTAATAAGTGGACTATAATGAGTTTTTTCTGGGATGATATTGGGAGTGATGTAGGATAATGGATTTGTTTTCTTGGATTCGATGAACATTGACCCGTAATTTGATTAGAGAGTTATAAATAAGAATAGGACAGTAATCAAGAAACAATGCTTAAGGGAAATAAAAAATAGCGGTGGCATCTCATGTGCATTTCCTTAGTATCTCAGTGGAGCTTTGTTTCTCTATAGTTTGATGGTTGTTCCAATTTCCTTGAGGAATTAGTTTCTATACATTGGAAACCAATCAAGTTTTTGTGTGATAATTGGGGATACAATGATACACAATGATTTGAGATTTTATTATTGGGGGATGGTGATGTGGCTATCAGTTTCAAATATTATAACATGGTGTCTAATTTTTCAAAATGTTAAGGTGAAAAATTAGATACCTATTGGGTTTATTTCAGCTCTTACACATTTTTCTATAATTAAGGGATGATATTTTATGGATTTCATCATTGTTCTACAATATACTCATTTTGGGAATGTTGTGATTTCCGTTATTAATGACAATGTCACTATATCAGTTCATTTATTTCTAATTAATGAAATGAAGAAAGAGTAATATCTTGGGTAATTATATGTATGATAGATTATTAAACTTCATGGTGTTCCCTATATGATTGTTTATGAAAAGATCTTTAGGTTCATATCCAGATTTGATAACTATTTTTAGAAGGAAGTGGGTAATAAGATGAAATTGTGGATGACGTATTATCCATTGATGGGTGAAAAAATATTGTTTTATATGTTAATGAGGATATTCTATGGGATTGTTTTCATGATTTATGATGATATTGGGAAAATCATTTTCCTTTTTTCTTTTTTTCCTAAAACAGTATGTATTAGGCTCTAACTAGGATCGTACCCCCTAATGGTTTGTATGGGTGGCTATGCCGATCTTCCTTGTGTGGGGAAAATAATAGTGAGAAGTGCTAGGGTGGGCCTTGTTTTTTTTTAAAGATTGTAGATTTGGTGCATGTAATCCAAACACATTTGACCACAACAAAGAGTCATACCAAAGAAAATGCAGACGATCTTCATCATCCTTTTGAGTTTGAGGATGCTTATCAAGTATTCCTCAGAGTTTATCCATTATTGGGACATCTTTGTTTAGGTATTCAATGTATGTTAGAACTGAGTGATGTGGCCCCCTATGTGATCCTTTAGATATTGCATACAGTGGTTATTAGTGGATTTTTTTCTACATTTACTTCTATACACAAAATTTTTAATGTTTCCATGTTTAGGAGGTATATTCCATATCATTCCCATGTGATTAGATGGAAGGATATTTATCATGAGCATGATATCTATTTTTTTAGTATATAGTTTTTATTATGGATCACTAATATAGTATACAACATGGTAAGATGATCCCCCTATTCTGGGTACTATGGTAGTTCATACAAGATCATAATGAGATGTGGGATTTTGAGTCAATGATGAGGTAGTACTTACATTATCTTTTTACAGATCTGGGATCATGAGCTCTTTCTAGGGAAAGAATAATTTTATGATAAGGATATATTATTTCCCTATAAAATATTTGTCACATACAATCCAATCATTCCTTTTGGATAAATTCTTTGTAAGGAATGTTTTCTTGACCATAAATTGGGATGATAACTGTAATGGTGAAGTGAGATATTTTTTGGAATATTCACCATGAAATATAGTTACTGCTTCATGTTTTCTAGTCACATGATGTATATTGGAATTATACAATGTGAATCAGATGATGTGTAGATCCTATTTGTTGGATTACATAGAGTGATAATGTTGTATTTCATGAATGTGTTAAACTTTAGGTAATGTTTAAAATATGTTTTTAATCCGAGGTGATAAATTTTTTAGTGTAAGTTAAAATTAAAGTGTTTCATGATGTTTAATGTTGTTACATGCTATTTAATTCCCAGAGTTCAATATTTTGGGGTGTTATATGGGGTTTTGAGGCTTCATTCCCATTTTCAACATTATCCTCTCAACTATATCTGCTATAATATATATTTTTGGTTGAATATGTTCCCTTTGGTTCACTCCATTCAACAATTGATTAGTAGTTCTATAAACTTCACCTCTAAAGGTAGGACTTCCTATAGAATTATCTTTTATTTATAGTTGAGGCCCCATTTTTTGCAGGGATGGGTAATCATGTTTTGATTTATATCAATCATTTTGACTCTCTAGTAATTACATGACATTAAAAAGAATATCCAGTGGCTTCGAAACCACCATTTCGAAGGAGATAAGGTTGCATATGTCCTTGATGAAGTTGTATATGTTCATGTGTTGTAATTTGATTCATTTTACGTAGTTCTTATTGATTCCTTGATATTTGAAATGGTGTTTCATGTGTAGAAATTGAAAAGGGAATGGTTTCATGTTTGAGAATGAGTTCTTTATTTTAAAATTTAATTACCTTGAATTGAAATGGAAAATGGATTTTCAAACCCTGAATCATATTGTATTGAAATTTAAAAGGGTATATAAATAAATGTAGGCATGGTTTAGAAAATAAAAATTAAGAATCATTTCACAATGAAACCCTGGGTGGGTCTAGAAAGAGAAACAAGTGTCTTTAGTTTGTTTGACAACACTAGGAGTTAACCTTTTGTATATTGATGGTATTTGACAGGCCTTGATGTTAATTTAATCCAACATTATTCCTTGTGTCTCTTGTGGGTTACTATTAAATATGGTCTCCTAGGATAGAGCTCATCAACGTGGGGCATTATTCATTATAGTTTTATTGGATGCTAGTTTATTTCATAAATGTTGGCTTATATTTAAATTTATATTTAGTATATTAACATTTTTTTATCTTTAAAAAATATGACGTATAATTTTTTAAACTCAAGTATCATTTTAAAAAGGGTTTAATGTTTTTTTATTTCAAATTTTTTTTAAATTTATTTTATTATGCATGAACTTATGCCTTTTAATTATTATTACTTGAATAGATTCTATAATTCAATATGAATATGTTTTGTTTCTCATACCCTATTTATACCAAAGGTTGTGCTTAGACCCTTTTTTGGTTATAGGTAAATTCGAGATCATTCTATGGCATGAAGATTTCTATTTATGCTTTTTTTCAATTTTAGATGGGTCAGAGGTGACTGTTGGTCACGTGGTGACTAGTTTTATATGGTTTTATCATACATCATGATTTTTCATATTTTTATATGTTGCATCTATATTTTTTTCATATTTACACTCTATTGTTTGCCTTTTTATCCTTATATTCAATAAATTTATTTCTAAAATTGTTTTAAACCACCTTGTGATTGGTTAATATGGGTGGCAGGACTAGTTAAATCAGGTTGGTCAGTTATAAAATACATATTAAATAACATAATCCCATAGTCTCCCAATATATTATAAAGTAGGTAAAAATTATATATCATCATCTATTCATTCATTAATTAAATATATTTAACTCTTTTTGTATATACATTACTTTTTATATTAGGACCATAGATTTATTCAATGTGTTACCTTCCTAGTAATATGATCAAAGTTATATTCATTATATATTCAATGTTAATAAATGTTGTCTTGATCATTCTATTAATTCCAAAAAAAGATAAAAAAAATATTAGGATACCTCACCAAAAAATTAAGCTGTTTTAGTTTTCATTATGTATCAATGAACATGATTTAATGATACATATTTCTAATGGTCCCATAAGGATTTACCAATACACATACTCAATGATTGAAACATCAAATATAGCCAAAAAAATATGTTGTGTTACTATTAGTAGGTTACCCCCAAGATCTATTAAAAGAGATAAATATTTAAAATATTCCAATGAATAATTAACAACAACTATAAGCCCCCGGGTCTTGATATTTTAATATCACATGTTTCTAATTTGTATGATTTATCTACAGTATATGATATATGTTTTAGATTTTGGCTATCATATTTAAATGCTGTCATTATAGATGGGAATTTTATTAACATTTGATATGAAAAAAATCATATGATATAACTTTTTAAAATAGTGTATGTAGACATAATAACTCTATTATAGAATTATAAAATTATGTATATACCACCTTTTATGCCAAAAATGGTAATAAAAAACTATTAATCAAGTTTTATCAGTGGAACCTAGTCCCAATACACCTTGTGGTTTGAAATTTTCCTAAAATATATTTCCCATTATAGAAAGGATTATATCCTCTAGAATATCATATTGTATTATGATCGATTGTATTCCTATTTATTGTATAAATACAATTTGTTTTGTATCAATTAACCACAATTAAATATATAATTTAAAAACCATCGGGTTTTCCCATAGCCCCAGATCACACAATAAAATACCTAATTTATGGTAAACAATACCATATGATTAGATATAGATTATTGTTTCTATTAGATTAATATTTTGTGATTTATTCCTTCTTGTTTTTTTATCATGTTATAAAATGGATAGTGGGGATTGAAATTATTTTTCAGTTATGATAATGTTCATTTCTATAGAAGATATCCTAAAGTAATATCTACAATAAGGAATTCTTCCCTAAATAGTGAAGTAGTGCTAACATACTTCTCTAAATATTCTTCATATTAATTTTACATATATTTGTTATTATCTTCCATAATAAAATAATCCTAAACATCATCATTATGTACTTTTTTGATAACCTTTTATTACAATATATATTCAATTATAATTGAAATCAGTTGAATAACTGGGGTTTAGTTTTCAATTTTTTATACAGACATTCATATATGAGTATCAAAGATCTTTATTGTATAATTTTTATTTTTAAATATTTTAATCATATTTATTCCTTATGTTTGATATTATTATGTCCAATTATGGGTATGTTTTTTATGGTTTTATTAAATTTGTGGTCTAGTCTGTAATTGGATATATAATCTAGATTGTTTTTTCTCATATCCACATTTATGCTTCTCATATCCCCTTTCAATGAAGAAATGTTAGTAAAATCCACATATTCATTGTGGAATTGGATGTTATTCTAATAAATACTGACATTCCATAAATTTTTTTGGATCAATTTTCTATTTCTTTTATTAAATATAAAAAAAATATTAATAATGTTTGTTATAGGTAAAAAACTATTTCTCAATTATATTTTTATAATTCCAAATACATTAACTTATTACATGTGTTTTTCATCATTTTATTCATGACATAAATATAATGTCATTAATTTTCACTAGAATTATTTTTACTGAATATATTTTCATAGTTATTTCATAAATCAAGGAAGAGAAAATATTATTGAAATAAATTGGATATAAATTATTCATGTTTGGTACATAAATATCCATCAGATTGTTGTCAATGTATATCATCACATACCTCATTCAGATATTTTAGATTCTATCTTAGTGTTCTCACCCATTGTGCTATATCTAATGTCGAAATACTAACATGTATTAAATAATTATAAAATTTCATTAACTAAATCTACATAAATTCCATGATGGGGAAATTTTCATAGAATTATTTTTAATCCATACCTCTTGTTTTTTTGAACTCAATAATATTATAATCAATTCAAATATTTTGATTATAATTTATGAAAACATTAGTGGGTCGAATGAATATAGACAGAAATGTATAATCTATAATATCATGAAAAGGAATGGATGTTGCAGGTTTAATGTTTACATATTTCTTCACTAATTTCCTGAATGAAAACAGATATAGGCATAGACATACTAAATATTTATAAATAATATTAAATGAGAATGTTTCACAAATATTTGGAAATTTCAAATCTATTTATTTAAATCCTCTCATTATTGTCTTTTTAATTTCATGGTATTTTCGATTACATAAATTATTAAATGTTAATTGAATTAAAAATTACATAATACAATGAATTATTTTCGTATTAACATCATTAGTTCCCCAATATATTTTAATTTAATATTTTTTAAAAAATATAATATAATTCATATATATCAACCCACCAACGAACAATGTGTGAACTACTAAAATGGTATGCATTTCATCTAGGATAAAAATTTTCATAATGAAATATGAAATATTTTCTGGAAAAATCATCCCTACATTAATCATGGATTTTGTTTATATTAACCATATATAAAAACTATTAAAAACAATTAAAAACCTTGAATTAGCACTAATATATTAGTAAGAGATAGAAAAAAATAAAGAAACTGTTATTCAATGAATACTTATAGACATATGAAATCATTGCCACAAAACATACTTCTAAACTATTTTGTTTTTATAGGGTCTTTTTTAATACATGAAATTTCCCAAAAAAAATAGATAACACAAATAAAACCATAATGGTAACATAAGGGTTTACTTACGTAATATGGTGACCCTTAAATCTACCATATGATGAAAATGTCACGACTACCTTATTGTGTAACAATCACAATTACACATAGTGTAAACATATAGCCCACATCCAACATAAACATACCCAATGAAATATAGGGAGATATAGGTCATGAAGATCCTCATAAAAAAATTTCCATAACATTAAATTAATCATAAAATAACAATACTTTCATAAAAACATTCCCTTTGAAGTTTGTAAATATTTAAATTTTAATGTGTTTTTTTAAATATAAGACCCTAAAAATATTATATAATTTATGTGAGAATTAACAAATAAAATGGAATATGTGTATACACATTAAATACAAAAAATAAAACATAATGTAAAAAACTTCACATTACATGTAATATTAGTACACCATAATCAATGAAGTTGAAGGATAACCTAATGAATGGAAATTGGGTTAGAAATTCTCTTACCTTGGGTGTGTCTTACTTAAATCAAGTTAAAAACTCATGTATAATGGTTAAAAAATGTTATTGATATATTATGGACCCATATTAATATTTATAATTACTTATATGATATTTTTATAACATATTTCCACCCATTTATATATAATATTTATATTTTTTAATTTTTTCAGTTGTATTTATTTAATGCTATCATTTGTTGGTTCATTATGGAATTTTTTGTCCAGTGGAAGAAAAACTATAGAAGTAGAATGAAATGGTGTTGATATGTTTAAATAATATCAAGTCATACCAGATATCATTTTTCTTACTGATATATGATGAATCATTAGATAAAACATTAATAAAAATTATTTCATTTACATTGAAGGGTTTTACAATCATCAAGAACATATATCATTTTATTCAATATCATGTGTATATAGTTGTTAAAAAATATTAAATAAACTATATAATATATAATAAAATAAAATTTAATAATAATATTGGTTTTTTGACTAGTCATTAAGGAGTTTGTGAAAAATGAATGTGTATGAGCCATAATGGAGGTAAACCAACACATCACTGTTGATGTAATCATTTATAGAAAAAACCGAAGTAGAGAAATTAATTGATGATGAATTTTTTACATTAACATGGTAAAATTAATGTATATATAATATAAAATATTTTCCCTTCCCCTCATATATGGGGAGGTGAAGAGTGAAAAATGTATTAAAATAAATTGAAAAGAGAATAAATAAATATGAAAATGTGGTTTTCCTCTTGGATTCTCCTCCCTGAGAACCTCTTTAAGGACATTGGTTTTGGACTTCTGGTGAGACCAAAATATAAAGGATGTTGGGAAGAATATTGGGACGGAAATTATTTATAAATTAAACAAGATACAAGGATTTTCGGTGTGAGGAGAAAAGGTGGGGTTAGGTGGTATTTATAGAGTAGGAGACATGTGTTCTCTATTTATTATATTCATTAGTTTATTATTTTTTCTAAAAAAAAATGAATAATCTGAGAATTATTACTAAATATATTGAAAAATGAATTATTATTTGATATTATGCTTTATAAATAAGTTTTGAATCAATAATTAATTTATTTATTTTCGAATGTACATATACTATACATTAACATATTATAATGTTAATAAAAGATAATATATCATAGAAAAAACCCAAATATTCACCCTATCCATTATTCATCATGTATAATTAAAATATGTACTATTTTTTTAATAGAATTTTCTAAATATTATAAATTAGTTTTTTAATTGAAATCCTCATTTATTAAAAAAACCAGTATTGAAATTATATCAGATTTTATGACACTGAATATTTATATAAGGTCTCATTAAATTATATTATAATCATAAGAAAAAATTTATTTATTTTTAAAACTATTTTTTGAAAATATATTTTCTTTTCAATCATTATATTATTAAAAAAAATTAATAAAATATTTATTTCATACAAAAATAATTACAATTAATTTGTAATTTCTATAACATAAATTTTCATTTTAAAAGTGATAAATATATCATGATTACATTTATTTTATACATAAAATTTATTTATACTCAAACATGTCAGGTTATTATTCTAATATTACATATTAGTTAATATCTATAAATTTAAATTATTTCAATATAAATTTATAATGATTTTAACTATTCAATTCCTAAATGAAAACTATTTATTGTATATATACCTGGGTTGTTACATTCCTCCCACCTTCAATAGATTAGTCACTTACAATTTAAGTTTACTTGTTAAATATCTGAGGACACCTTTACCTTATAACATTTTCATATTTTCATGAATCTTTGTCAACCATTTGGTTTCTCCAAAAAATCATAACCATTGCATGTACCTTATTCTATAATATGTGATCTCTAAATCCTGAATCTAAATTTGATTTTTTTCATAATTAAGGTTCCCTTCCAATTGAATTACTTTTGGGCTCAAAAAATGAGATAAATCTAACACATGATTTCTTAACATCAAAATATAAATAAGATTATGTTCCAAAGATAATCTATAAGGGAAATCTACTCAGATGGAAAATTGGATAAAATCTTTGTAGGAAATAATAAGGTGTAATGAATAATGGAATTTTAATTCCTTTTATAACAAAACACATAGAACAATTCCATGGTGATAATTCTATGATGAACATGATAACCTACCTCGATAGAAATTTTTTCCATTCTTTTATATATAACATTTTTTTGCCTTCTATGAGCTATCCTCATGTTTTGCTGGATCATCATGGAATTCTCATATAATTCTTATAATAATTCTAGTCCCACCATCTTCCATTCTACTACTTCATACAAAAATTTAATAAAGTCGACGAAGCATGTCCTCCAATGTATGAATTGTTCACCCAGTCTGTCCATCATATTGAGGAAGATAAACACTATTGAAATAAAATTCTATTCCCAAAACTTTCTTAATGTTTTTCGTATTTTTTTAGTGAACCTTTGTTCATGATAAGATACAATGGAGAGATGAACTCCATTAACCAAACTATCTTTTTATTTTATAGTCGATAAACCAGATCCAAATAAATTACATCTCAAAAATGGAATAAAATTTACTGATTTAATCACTCGATCATCAATAACACATACAAAATTATTACCTAGTAATAATCCTAAATTTCACTCTATCTATTAATACTTCTAGGAAAAACTAATAAAAATTACTATGAGACTCAGTTAAAATATAATTTTTCATATAGTGATCAAGAGGCATATATAATATCTTTCCAAATCACAAAACAATATTTATCAATAATAAATTCTTGGAACAAACCCTTTTACAACACTTAATAATTTTTCAATAACTCACTATAATGCCCCGAACCTAGTTTACTAGAGTTGGTGAATTATTTAATTACATTGGAGTGATCAAAAGAAATCAAATAGTAATGGACTAATCATTTTAGTAGCCCTGGAAATACTAGATATAAACATATGTTTTACATTATATCTTGAAATGAAAAACAACATAGTGGACCTCTTGAAAACACCCAAATCCTTAGAATATCCCTACAGGTCAATCATAATATATTTCTTGACATCATGGGGGGAAATTGAGATATACCATAGGGGTGAGCTCAGATTCTCAGTAAGGAACAGGAAGTAGAATAGTAAAATAAATTGAATTGTATTGGTAAAACAATTACCTCTTCTTAGAGATTCTCCTTTTGATTTGCAAAAAATGAATCCATATGATAGATTTATTCCCAAATTATTTACTCTAGGATAAAGTACGATAAGATTTTAGGTTAATTGGGTAGGTTTCCACTCATCCATAGGTCTTTATAGGTGTGAATAAAAGATAAAAAGAGGTTCCCTTTTATAAAAGTGGGGATGGGCAGTTTTGGAAACTCCAAAACTATTAAATCATTATAAATTTAGTTTTTGCTTAAAATTGATCCAAAGTGACTTATTTATTGGTTCAAATTATTATTCGAATAAATTATCACAAACATTTATTTTAGACATGTTTAGAACATAGAAGAAACCTTATCATTTGGGTTTAACTACAGTTAAATAGTTTAACTCTTACCATGTTCACTTGTCATTCTATACTATAGGGTTCATATAGTAACTATAAAATTTTAGAAGAATCCCAATTTGAGTATTACTGACATATTTAACACTATAGTAGTTATTTATATTATCCTAGTATTTTTATGAATTTTATCACATTTAATAAAATATTTTTTATTTCAATGTATAATTAATGTCATGTTTGATACAATTCATTTATTACAGTTTTAATATTATGAAACCATCTTGATAAATTCAAAAAATTACTTAAAAATGTTAATAACTTGTCTAAATTATCTATAAAATTATTTTATGGCACTAATTAAGTAAAATTATATTTATTTTAATATATTTTATACCATTAATTTTAGAGTTATATTAATAAGATAATTTCTTCATCAATATTGTGTCATAATTAATAGTAATTATTTAAAGTATATAAATTATTAAAAAATGCTATGATTTAGATAATTACTTTATAGTTCCTGGGACTATTTATAATATATGCCATCTCCTAGATACCTCTATATTAAATTTAGTATAAATTTATGAAATGAGTCTGTGTCATTTTGTGATATTAATTAATTTTAATAATATTCATGTCATATATATGGAAAATGGCCCATTAAATTTTTTGATTTAGAATAATAGGTGATAATGATTGATTTTAGGCATATAATAAAACATTTTCATGTTTAGGGTAATTTTATAACATTATTCTTAACTTTAATTACCTGATATACCTATAACTGTGGGGATAAAAAATACTAAATTAAATAATCAAAATATCCAAAAAAAAGTAACCCATTAACATAATTTGGTACAAATAAATAAAAATATGGAACAAAATTTTAAAAAATTAAAACATAGAAGTTATATTAATTAATTTAAAATTAATACCCAATGTCAAAATGAGAAAACATGATTTTCAAAAGTGAAACCCCTCTAATGATGGGAATTGTTTATATCTATTATTAATGTGAAAAAAATAAAAAACAACTAAATATAATTAATTATAAAAACTGAATATAATTAAATATAAAAACTAAATATAAATATATATTTGAAATTATTGAAAAAGATAATTTTTCAATGTAAATAAATTATATGAAAAATAAGTTTTGAATTAAAATGCAGTACTTATTACTATTCATTAAAATGTAAATGTTATCAGAAAAACTCTAAAAAATTGTCTAAACTAAATTTTTATGTCCCACTTCTAAAGAAGAGTTTTATCATTTAATATTTATTATATTAAAGTGTCAAATATTTTACTTAAAATGGGTTCTCAACAAAAAGGTGGTAAAAATTTATTTTTTTAAATAATTCTTTTAACAAATAATTTTAATTTGTTGTTATATTATTTATAAGAAACAAATGAGTTGAATATTAATTTTATGTAGAATATAAAAAATACAAAATGTGGTTAATACTATTCTTAACTGGTTTTATAATGGCTATATGTGGTGTGCTCGAACTCAGTGTTGCGTGCCATGAAGGCAATTGATTTTTTAAAAAATAAGCACACATTGGAAGCTTGGGGTGTTACATTACCCCCCTTAAAATTATTTAGTCCTCCAAATTTCAATAATATTACTTCATAAAAATATATGGGAGGTTATTTATCATTATTTCCCTAGGTTCCCACATCAAATCTTCTATTTTATTGTCTCTCTATAGATATTTTACCAGAACAGTCATCTGATTTCTCTACAATTGATTTCTAATGCCACGAAACTTGATAGTCACATCATAGTAAGATTGATCTTGTTATAGTTATATTTCATAACAGGTGAGTTCATGTGTTTTTATGACATGTATTTCATTGATAGTGATATATCAAACACAACATGAAAATTGGAGAGACTTGTTGGCATTGGAAAATGATAAGCTACTAATCCATTATGTTTAAGAATTTCAAAAGGTCCAATGTACATGGGACATAATTTACCGTTATTACCAAATTATATAACACCCTTACATGGAGATACTTATATGGAAACATAATCACCCACTTGAAATTACAAATTCTTTCTTCGGTTATCAGCATTTCTCATTTCCCTACTTTGCAATATTTTGATATGGGTATAAATTATCTTTATTAATTATGTCATTTCCTCATGATGTTTTGTGTCTTTGAGTTTTCTTTCACCAACATCATCCCAACAAGTTGGTGTAGGACATCTATTTTCATATATTGTTTTATATGGGGATATGTTAATAATTGAATAAATGTTATTATAATAGGATAATTCAAATAGACATAAATATTGATCTCAAATACATTGATAATGAAGTGAACAAGATCTCATCATGACTTCAATGGTCTGAATATTCCTTTCTGATTTTCCATCATTTTTTTGTTGGTAGGCAATGCTCTAAAAAATCTCAGTATCAAGGGACTTCTAAATACTTTATCATAATTTTGATGGAAAATGGGGATCACGATTAGAAAAAACAGATAGGGGTATATCATTATGTATTAAAACATCAATAATATACTGTCTTAACAAATATTCACATGGTAAATCTTCTTATAAAGAAAGAAAATGTCTAGATTTGGTAAGATGATCAATAATAGCCCATATCACATTATTTCTTCTAGAATTATATGGTAGCTCCATGAGATAATACATTGTAATATCATCCCATTTCCCCATAGATATAAGAAGATGTTGCATGACACCTTTATTATGTTGTCTTCCAACTTTCACTTGTTGACTAACTAAACATATCGACACATAATTAGAAATCTCACTCTTTTTGTTATCCCACCGAAAATAGTCCTTTGAATATTTATTCATCTTAATGCCACCAGGGTGTTTAGATAAATTGGACATATGATTATCATCCAATAATTCTACATTAATCTAGGTATAGTGGAAACATAAATCATGTTCCAAAATTTCTAGATTTTATCTTCATAAAAGGAGTAGATCAATCTCCCAAAAATCAGTTCTTTGATTTTTATTTTAAAATACTCCTAAATAATCTGAGAACCTTCTATCCTTTACAATATATATGTTTTTGATACCATTTGAAAATTTTTTTATGTTTCACCTTCCATGATAATTCCCACATCCATCTTTCCTATACCACTAGACATAAGTTCTTTTTCAACTCCAATTTTTTTTGATCTCCATGGTAATTTCATCACAATGAAACTTCCACCTTATATTCCTACCCAAGGTGTCATTGTATTGTAAAATCACAATCTTTGTGTAGATAAGGTAGTATCCTATGTCTCACGTTGAAATTATTTGGAAAGAAAATATATTTCAAACTCTTTTTATATAAATATAACTCACATATTTCACCATAGAGATAGTTTATCCATATCCTCAATGAAGAAATTATTACATCAAACTCATGATCAATAGTTTGGTATATTTTTCCAGGATTTTTAATTTCCTTGATGGATAAATAATAACTCTATTATTCAATATAAGGACACAACCATGTCTTTTCCTTGATTCATCACTATAAAACACAGACCCAACATTCCCAGATGGTAATGTCAAGATAAAAGCAATGAATAATCTTCTCATAAATACATCAAAAAATTCCTCACACTCTTTTATCCAACCATTTTTATCCCCTTTACATGTGATATTGGTTAATGGGTTTTACAATTGGAACAAATTCTATACTATAGGATGATAGTAACCTTCTAAACCAATAAAACTGTGTACCCAGGTTATAATTGTCAGTGTCGGCATTTAATGAATTGCCTTTATTTTGGCAGGATCAACTAATATTACATACTTCAATACAATATTTCCTAGAAAAGAAAAATCATGAATATAGATTTTGCACTTGATATACATCCATTACAATTCATTTCTTCTATGAATATATAGAAGAATCTACAATTGGTTCTCATGGTATTTATATATTATTAAGTATACCAAAATATCTTGAATAAATACTAATAAAAATTCATTACGATATTCCTTAAAAAAGGTTCATTAGATCCATGAAAATAGAGGGTACATTAGTCAGTCCGAAGGACATTACTATAAACACATAATTCCCATACCTGGTTCAGAATACTATCGTTGGAATATCTCCCATATTTACAGACAATTGATATTATCAATAAAAAATTAAAATCTTCAAAAACTATTGAGCATTGTGAGTTTTATCAAAAAAATCATCAAATGTGAGTAAGAGGATACATGTTATTTATTCAAATATATTTGATTTTTCAGCAGTAAATGTATCACCTCATTGATCCATCTTTATTCATTCAAAATATTGGGGGCTACCCATGTGGAAAAACTAGGTTGAATAAATACCTTATTACTAAAATCCTCTATATGTTTCATTAGATATACTAATTCCATAGTGGCCATTCTGTAGGTAGGTTTTGATATTTCCCCTGAATCAAGGATTAAATAAAAATTAAACATAGTTTCCTTCTCTTTAGGATTTCCAGGTAAATCTTGTGGAAATACATCAATATATTCTCATACCATAGGTAAGTCCTCAATTTTATTTTTTCATCCTTCATCTTTCAATGTTGTTTCTAATTCCTATGCAAGAATCTCATTTAGTAAACCTACAGGGGGTGGTTTTGATAAGAATCTGAGGATAATGTTTCTTCTCTAAAGAAAAGGGATTTTACATATTAAACATAAATCATAACTTTCATCTTCTTGCAATAAAATTTCACATCATATATTGATTTCTAGTTCATACCAAGGATTATATCAATGATAACCATTGGTATGATGTTAAATTCACCAAATAAAGCATGTTTATATGCCGTAAAGGGAACAAAATGACACATATTTGTTGCAATGAGACATCCCCTATAGGTTTTTACTGAATACAACCTAGTTAATTTGAATTGGTAATATATAAATTTTAAAGAAAACTGGGAATATATAATGGAATGTGGGGATCCAAAATCAATTAATGATTTTTCTAAATTTGAAGAAAAAATTAGAGCACTTACCACCACATAATTAAAAGCTTTAAGATCGGCATTTTTGATTGCAAGAACTTGGAATATCTTTCATACACTTTTAAGGGAATTTTTATATGATTAATAGGAATATAATATTCATAATTTCCCATATCATTACAATTGTAGCATTGAACTTTGGTAAGTTCTTTATTCCCCTTGAAATAATGATCATGGTGGCCTTTTTCTCAACACTTGTAACAAATTATCATCCCATTTTGGTATTTGCTCGGGTATTTCATCCCATAATAACTACAGGGTGAAATTAAAATTTTTCTTTCTTCCATAAAATCCCATTTTTAGATTATTCAGTGTTCCTCTTCTCCTCATACATTTTTTTATATTCATTAGATATAGAGAATTAATTTTCAACCATTATATCACATGTTTCTAAATCATCAAATGATGATAATGATTGTGAGATCAATACCCATAAAATGATTGGATTTAAACCATAATAGAATTGATCATTCAAACTTCTTGGGTTATATATATAGTTTTCAACATTAATTTCTTGCCTTGTGAAGTTATCATCATAATTTATTACATTCGCATCCCCCTTCTTCCTCAAACTCATAAATTTCTTCTCCATGTCTGCTCATAAATCCTAATGAAAGTATTTCTTTCGGAAGATTTCATTAAACTCCCTCCATTATTAATTTTATACCTCTTCACCCTCCTTCATGTTTGGAATTACTTACCACCATTGAACTGCATCTCCAGATCAATTATGGATTGCCGTAACAACTTTTTCCCTTTTGTTACTTACAAAGAATAAAATATTTTCTCTATGTTACTTATCAATTTCTAAGATTAAAATATATTTATAGTCCAACTAAATGTCGGTGGTTATTGAATCATGAATGAATCTATCATTGAATCTCTACATTTGTGATCATAATTCTCTATACGGGTAAGGATATAATTCTTACTTAGCCTTAATGTGATTTTTATGGTGGGTTCTCACTTAACAAAAAAAATTTCAAAAAATAAAAAAAAATGAATTTTCATTCATAATTATAAGTTGTTCAGCCCCTCTTTTATCACAAAAACCACAATCATTATCTTTAACATGAGGGAAATCCCTACATGGATTACTTTCATTGATACAGATTCTGTTCCTTCTACTATACACCATTTTTAATGAGTGGCATACACTACATTATGTTATGAATCATAATTCATAAATAAAAACTAGTAAAAGACATAAAAAATTGAAACATTAATTAATATATAATATTTATTCATAATAATAATTTCATTGAGAACATATTTACAATTAAATCATTCACAATGAGTTGTAAAAATATGTGAATTATCTTAAGCCAGTCCCCCAGGACTCTTAAACTAGGTGCGCTGTAAGGCCCATTTTCCTGGACAAGGTTACCTAGAGTCTAGATCAGAACACCATGTTAGAGTTGTTACCACTAGGTACATATGTGTTAGATCCATGTCAAAATTTAGTATCTTAATAAGGATGTATTTTCAAATAATACTCACATAATCTGTATATTACAAAAATTATTAGATATTCTCATATCCATATCCTCAATTTAAATTTTAGTGTAGTGTCCCTAAATTAAAGACTTTTCAAAATATAGTTTCCAAGGATTGTAATAAAATTACCCTGATACCAACTGTAACACCCGAACCCAATTTTCTTATAGTTGGTGAATTATTTCATTACATTAGAATTATCATAAGAAAACAAATCGTAAAAGACTGAATAGTTTAATATCCTTGGAAATACTAGATACATACATAAGATTTTTATTAAATCATGTATTAAAAAAACATAGTTCCCCTTTGAAAACAACCATATACCTTAAAATATACCTAAAGTTTAATTAAAATATACATTATTGCATTCTGAGGAAGATATAAAACATAATAAAGGGAAAATCTTAGAGCTTAGTAAGGATAAACAATATAGCAAAATCAACTATAAAAATCACATTTTTAAGGCATGATATATAATAGAAACACAGGACTTTTAAACATAATATTCATCATAATATGGAAAAAATAAATAAAAAAATACATTTAAACATTAAAATTTATATTCTAATAGTCTAATAATAAAATTTAATATTAATCACCTGTTGAAAAAATGCATAATGCCAGACATCATAACCATGCCTTCAAGGCCTCATTCCAAAACCATGAAAAATCCAACCATCAAGGCCTCATTTTAAGACATTAGTTTGTCTCATGATTCTTACTAATTACTTGAGGGGATATAGTGGGCCCCACCAAACACATACAATGTCCAATGCATTCCTCATATGAAAAGTTTGAAAAATAAACCAATAATTGAAATTAAAAAAAGAATTAAAAAATAATACATTTTCTATAAACCATGAATGGTATGAAAATAGAACATCCACAGTCAAATATATCATAAAACATTCAAAATAATATCAAAGATAATATAATAATAAATCATCCTAAATTAAGGATAAAATCCAACAATGTATGTTGATATATGAAATTAATTTAATTATATTATTAAAACTCTTTTACTGAAACATCCCCTTTTTATATTGAAATTATTTAAAATATACAAAATTACAAAAGAAAACATTTATTTTTAAAATATACATGTATTATAGTAAGAAAAACATCACATTGTTAAGGCATCATAATGGTATAAAATATTCACACGCACCGTATAAGATAAAAAATCTTTATTAACTTAATTTCTTAAATATGAAATAAAGTATGTAGTTTGGGAAATAATGGAATGATTCCATTTAAAACATTTTATAAATTTTAAAACATGGTTAAAAATGAATTTAAATAATTTTTGATAATATTCTTGAAATACATTTTATGAAACATGGGCATGAATGATAAATATGTCTTAATAGATTCTTGTGTAGAAACAATCTCAGATAATAATAAGATTGTGAAATTAACCCTAACATATTAATTTAATTTAGTCGAGGGTGATTTAACCACTTGTATAATGTTTAAATAGTGTTCTGTAATTATACTAGAATCATATCAATATATATGATATCATATATGATACTCTTATATAATTTTGTTAGTAGTATTTTAGTATTACTAATATATAGAATGTTAACTACTTCATTTTCTGATTAATATTTTGACGTGTATATAATATATGTTTTAAATTGTATGTATTTTATTCATATCCAAAATAAAATTCTATTATTAATAATTATTTTGAAAGATTATATACATTTAGAATCACCATTGAATGGTTAAAATATAGAATGAATCTCACCTCGTCTTAAAGACAGTAGGTAGGTAGTACACACAAGCGATAGTATCATTTATTTTATAGGAAAATTGTGTGTAGTTGGATAGTATATTAATTATAAAGAGTGATTATAATGTTAAATTCGTTATTTATATACATTATACTAATTATTATTCCCATCCTAAATTTTTTTTGTGGATTAACAAATTACACCAAGACGTGGATATGGTAAGCCGTATGTACACACACCTGGAGATATTGATATTCATCGGATGGATAAATGGATAAATATGGTTGTCCCATAAATACAATTACATTTAAAAATGTATAATAAGATATATTTTTTCTTTATTATGGATCAAAACTAAGAAGTAGATGTATAAGATGAAAATAAATTGACCGGAATTGGTAAAACAATTACCTCTTTTTGAGCATCTCCTTTTGATTTTCACAAATGGACTCCATAGGATGAATTTTTTCCCAATAAATGTCATCTTGGATAATGTGATGGAAGTTATAAGGATACATTTTTAGGGTTTTTATGATTAAATGTTATTCAGAGGTGTGAAATATATAGAAGGATAAGTTTCTTTGTATAATATTGGGAAGGGGAAATTTTGGATACTCTAAAACTATTAAATTATTATAAATTCATTTTAAGTTTAAAATAACCACAGAGTGAGTTATTTTTAGGATAATGTGAGGATTCTTCAAAATCCTCACAACCAATTTTTTTAGAGATGTTAGGTCACAAAATTAACATTATATTTTGGGTTTAACCCTTAGTTAAATAGTTTCACTCTTACCATGTGTACTAGTCACTTTATACTATTGGGTGAAAATTGTTACAATAAAATTTAAAACGAACAAAAATAAAATAATTATTGAAACATATAATACTATGAATATTATTTGGCAAAACCTGATATTTTTATTAAGTTTGTAACATTAAAAATAATATTATTTATTTTAAATTATTATTTATGTCAATTTGGAAATAATTCAATATGATCATTTTAAAAAATATACAAATATCCTGATATATTTGAAAAAATACATAAAATATATCACTAAAATGTATATTTTTTCTATTTTATTCCTTCATTTAATTAATTATGTTTAATTATATGTATTTAGTATTTATAATATCATTTTTTTTATATTTCAATTAATAAAAATCTTTTTTTATCAATATTGTGTCATCATTAATGGAAATTATTTTTTACTTAAAAATTATAAATAAATTCATATGACATGTTCAATTAATTTATATTTCTAGAGACTGTTTATAATTGATATTATCAGGTAGGTATCTCCATATTAATGTTATTATACATATAAGAAATGATAGTGTAGAATATTGTCACATTCATTAATTTTAATAATATTCATCTCATATTCATGGAAAAGGGTCCATTAAATGATTTAATTTCATAAAACAGTTTATAAGGGTCTAAATTATTTATAAAATAGGTTTTTTATAGGTGTTAGGGTAATTTTATGATATTTTTACTTTTAATTACCATAAATACCCTTTACATTGTTAATAAAAAATTAATAATTTACTATCTAAAATACCATAACACTGGTAACCTATTAACATAATTTGGACCCAATAATTCTAAATGTGGAATCCATTTTATATAATTTAAAACACAAAAGTTTCTGTAAATAATTTAAAATTAAGCCTCTTTGACAAAATGAGAAAACAAGGTTATCAAAATTAAAAACTATCAAATGATTGGCATGTTTGTATATCTAAATTTAATATGAAAATCCATAAAATGAGATGAATTATATTAAATGATAATAGTTTATATAATTAAAAATTAAAAATAATTAAAAAGATAATATAACAATATATATAAATTAGAAGGACAAGAAGTTTTGAATTAAAATGTTCTATTTTCCACAATTCATTAAAATATAAATTTTATCGGAAGAGCACCAATTTTTTTTCCAAAATAATCTTTTTAGTCCTGATTCAAAATAATAGGTTTATTTTGCCCAATTTAATATATAATAGATTCAAATATTGGATTTAAAAAGAGTTCTCCATTAAAAGACTATAAAACTCCATTTTTTAAAAAACAAATTTTTTATTAAAAAAACTAAATTTGTTCTTATATCATGTCTAAGAAGCACATTAAATGAATATTAAAATTAAATAAAATATATAAAATTAAATATTTTGTTTATACTATTTATAAATACTTTTTAAAGAACTATTCGTGGTGCGCACGAACTCTGTGATGTGTGTATCAAAAACTATTTAATTTTTTAAAATCAAGCATATCCTATAATCTTGGGGTGTTACACTCAACATATACAATCTGTTCTTATATAAGTTTATCGCATAGAGACTATTGGACTAAACCCTAAAACAAAATTTTGGAATTTACAACATGAAAACATCAAATCCAGAATTTATCATATAATAAACTAAGGGGGTCATATTCCAATCTTAACATGGTTAATGATGAATGATTCTTTTTATTGAAGGAATCTACAACTTTGTATGATTTTATATGATAGTTGTTGACCATTCCATCATTATCATTTATTAGTTACATCCATCTTCATTATCACATGTTTAGTTTCTTTTGAGTGAAGATATACTTCATACTTTTATGGTCAGTATATATTTTAGATTTCGATCTATATAAATGATCCCTCCAAATTTTTAAAAATTGAAACCCATAGCTGTTAATTCCATATAATGGGATGAATTATTCAATTCATAAGGTTAATGTTGTCATGAAGCATAATAAACTATCAGATCATTCTATATTAGAATACAACCATGTCCCTTCAATGAATTATCAATTTAGAAAAAAACACAAAATTTCTAAAAGTTAGAGCCCAAATTGTAGAATTCACCAATCACTTCTTTGGTTGCTAAAAACCAACATCCCATTCTTATTTTCAAAAAGAATTAACCCTTATCGTATTATCTTATTTAGCATGCAAGATAACCCTGAAATTGTTTTATCAAATGATCAGAAATATCCTATTAATCCAAGAAAACTATGAATCTCTTCACCATTGGTTGGACATGCCCATTCATCAAACACTTTTTTTCTGGAATAAACTCTTATGAAATAAATATTTAAAATGTTCCCATGAAAATAAATGTATTTGAACCAGAAAAAACATTTTCAAAATCATTCATATAATTTCTATTTTTAGAGTTTGAATGAAAACACTTATAAGTATTTCATGATCCACAAAACATTTTAAATGACCAAAATACTATCAATAATAAAAATATTCCTATATTACTAGAATATTCAATTCATAAGATCCATTAACACAAAAGGATAATTTTTCTAACTAGAGGGAATAACAAAAAACTCATAATGCCCATACCAGTTTGGAACCTTGTTTTTGGAATGTCATCCTAATTCACCTTCAGCTGATGGTACTCATATCCCATGTCAATCTTGTAAAAATATTGAGATTCCAAGAGCTGATCATACAAGTTATCATAATCAGGAAATGGATACTTATTCTTAATAGTAATTTTATTCAATGGTCTATAATAAATGAAATGTATCATTTAACTATCATTCATTTTCACAAAAAAACAAGTGCACCATATAGTGAACTTCTAGGATGAATGATGCCTTTATAAATAAACTCTTGTAAATACTTTTTATTTCTTGATGTTCCACATGATCTATTCAATAAAGGGGTTTCAAAATTTTATTACCATATTAATATAATTCAAATGTAATCTCAACTTCATTATCATTTATAACACTGAGAACCTCTTTAGGAAAAGTATCAAGTTATTCATTTACCACTGAAACATCATATATTTAAGTAGTTCAATTGTTTGAAAAAATATGTGAAAGATTACTTTCATTTCTGTCATTTATCATTTTCACAACATCCATATATGTAATCATGGGTAAGGGTTCATTCTTGTATACAAACAGAAACTCATTCTAAAAAAACTACTTCTTTAGCTCTACAATCTATATTTATCACGATAAACAAAAATCCAATCCATACACAAAATACAGTGAAACTATTATATGATATAACTAGGAATGTTTTTTGGTTATTTCTATCTATAGATAATAATAAGATGATTTTTATAATACATTTTAAATGTGATATTTCCCCCTGGTGTTTTAACCATAAATTCTGATCTCTTTCTTAAGGTAAAATTTACAATTTACCTGAAAAAGTTTTATATATAATTGAATGTGTAGACCTCGTGTAAAACAATAAAATAGAAAAATCATATTAAACAAAAACAATTACATGATACCACCATATAGGATGGCCCAACATCTTATGAAATTATTTCATAAGATCTCACAACATAATTCTAATTATATTATGGATTCATTTAATCATTCAGATCATTATTTGGGAGGGTATTTTCATAATTCCTCATCTCAACAAATTTTAAGGACATTAAAGTATTATTATCAGAATTAATCATACCATAACAAAGATATTTTTCATCTCAATATAGGACTATATGTCCAAACATAACCTATTATAATGACCATCCATATTTTTCAAGGCATTTCCTATGGTTCTTTTTAGCACACTTCCCTCAAACTGGAAACTGAATTTTATTACCTTTAGATTTCCTTGATTAATTTTTACCCATATCACCCCATATGGACCTATTTTAATTATTTTTCAAAGATTACGTGATCATTAAAAAACTTTATTTCTACCCGATCAACACATCAAGACGTTTCTCATAATATTTTAATTCACGGAGGGCCAAAGACATTTATTATCCTAGCATTAATAATAATTGAAAATGATTTATTTTAATATCAAGACCATGAATATGATTAGGATAGTACATTTCAAATTAGTTTAATTATTATTTGTTCTTATCCACTAAGACTTTCTAGTTTTTTTTTCAATTCACGTAATTTCTATTCAATCATATGTCAAAATACCATAGGAAAAAAATCCATGGAAAATTTTCTTAAATTCAACACATTCTAATGTATGAATCACCTCACTATCCCTAATATTGTTGACCATTAATAACCAATGATTAGTTTTACCTTCAAAATTATCAATAAAAAGACTATGTTTTTCATTATATGAACACCACATGAAATCAAATATCTTTTCATGGGATTTATTCTATACATTAGACGCAACTAGATTCAAAGATCCACTAAAATCAGGATGGGGGTGCCTCTTAAAATTTTTAATATCACAATTTTACTTTATGGTTGTTTATTTTTTTATATCATGGATACAACATAATTTTGTAACCTTTTTCAAATGATCCAATTTTTTCACAAACATCTCAGTTTCAATTCTTAGCATTCTTGGTTGTTGATTAGGAAAGATATCATCCTCTCGTAACATTCTGATTTATGCTCCTCTATTTCTTAAATATATAACCATTTTTAAATTACCAATCATAGATAAATAAACATAGTAATATTCAATATCTATATCATTTTAAATTTACCATAAGGTAAAAATAAATTAGGTTATTTTATTAACATTTGTCTAAAACCTAATATTATCTAAACTGTGATTTGATACCAACAATAAGGCCATAAAGATAAATATTATATAATCTAGTGAATTATTTTATAATTCACCACCATAAATTTCCAATGATATTTTAATTTTATATTTTTAAATATTTTGTACATAATTCTCACAAATGAACCCACAATAATAAAATTTCGGTACTACTAAAAGAGTATAAATTTATTCTGTAATAAAAATTTTATTTATCAACTTTCAAATATTTTCATGAAAAATCATCACAAAATTCACTGGTTATTCTTATTTATAAAACCCATAATTAAACCCTAGAGAAAAATATTAAAAATTATTATGAAAACAAATAGTTCAGTAAGGGACATAAATGTAAGGGAAAAAATCATTAGTGCATGAATACTTATAAAATAAGATATCATTTCAACAAAAACATAATTCCCACCAAATATGTATCAAAGAGTAAATTTTTTAAATCATGAGATTTACATAAAACATAAAAAATATAAATAAAACAATAATTTTAACTTAGGGAATTAATTTCTCAACCTTTAAACCATCATGGATACCATATAATGTAACAATTATGGCTACCTTATGGTGTAACCATCATAGTTACGCATTGAATAACCATAAGGTCGACCTCTAATATAAACATAACCAATAAATTCAAGGGTGATACAGCTCCAAACATTCATCATAAAAAATTTCCAATATCCATAAATAATTATAAAATAAAAAAACTTTTTTAAAAAATTTATTATTATAATTTAGAAAAATTAAAAAATTTAAGAGGAATTTTATCGAAAATTCCTTTAAAAATATCATATAATTGAATTTAGAATTATTATAAAATTGATATAAACAACAAATAACCATAATAAAATAATAATACAATCAATACTAATCTTAACAATATTCATAGTAACACATAATCAATAAATTATATAATTAACCCAAAGAATGGAAATTGGGATAAAAATTCCCTTACATCTGGAACTTATTACTTAAAACATGTTAAAACCTCTAGTATTATAGTTTAATTAGTGTTATTAATAAAGTAAATAAAAATCTCCATATTAATAATTAATTATATGATATTATTATAACATATTTCCAGCTATTTATTAATAATATCTTGTTATTTTCATTATCTCGGTACATTTATATCATGGTTTTCATGGTTGTTTCATTATGGATTTTCTTGTCCAATGGATGAATGACACCATAAGTGGAATGAAATGGTATCAATTTGTTTAAATAATTTATTATGGTACCATATATCATTTTTTCAAATATTAGGAAGAGTAATTAGATAAAACATTAAATAAATAATGTAATTTATATTGGTGGTATTTATGATCACAAACAACTTATAACAATTTCTTCAATATCATGTTTTTAAATAGGTTCCAGAACATTAAATAACTTATATATGTATAATAAATAATTATTTAACTATAATAATGGTTTTATGAACATACATGAAGGTGCTAATTAAAAATTAATGTGTATCGCCCACGATGGAAGTAAATCAACACATCAGAGGTAATGTTATATTTATTAGAATTAAAGAAATTGGATAAGAAGTCAGTACATGAATTTTTTTCATAAAAATGATATAATTATAGTATATATATGATAATATATTATTTATTCCACCTGGATAATGTTACGTGAATTGATAAAAATAATTAAAAATAAATTGTAAAATAAAATAAATGAAAATGAAAGGGGGGGTTTTCCTCTCGAATTTTCCTTCATGAGATCCTATTTAAGGGACCTGGTTTTGAATATTTGGTGAGATAGTCAGGTCTTGGATATGGGGGCGCATCATCAGAATGTAATTTGTTAAAATTAAAATGGATTCAAGGCTTTGATTTGTGAGGAGAAGTGGGGGTGATGGGTTGTAATTATAATGGAGGAGGGATGTGTTTTCCCATATTTATATTCATTAGTTTTTTTATTTTTCTTGAGGACTATGAATAGTTTGATAATTACACCATAAGTATATTAAAATAACTAAATAGGAATCATGATTATGGATCTTACATTAATTATGATTATTGGAATATTGTATTTATCTTATAATGTATATATACCATAAATTATAATATTTCACTCCTTAAAAAAATTTAGTTGGTTCATAAAATTCATGAATACTAACCCATAAAAAGTTTCAATGTGTATAATTAAAAAATAGAGTACATTTTTATAAAATAATTTTATTAGGATTATGATTTTTTTAATTAAAATCCTCATTTATTTTAATAATTCAATTTTGAAAACTATAACTAATATTATAAGACATTAAAAAATTTAATTATGGTCTCATAAAAATATATTGTAATCATAATACAAAAAAAATAGTTATTTGTGAATAAATTTTATGAAATTTTATTTTATTTTAATTAAATAGGTTAATTAATAAATTATAATTAAAAAATGATGACTTATAAAATTTCTAATACTTAATTTATCATTTAAATTTTTTTTTACTAATTAAATGATATAAATATATCATTATTAAAAATATAAGATATAGAAATTTTATTTATACTTTCATAGGTGAGTTTAATATTTTATTAGTTTATATTCCATAATTTTGATAAATATCAATTTTTCATTATAAATTTATAACGAGTTTAACTATTTAATTTCAGAATGACACCAAATATTAAACACACCTATGAATGTATAAATAAAATTAAGTACATCTGTAAACCTCTGTACTTAATTATAATAAAAATAACCAAGATGAAAAAATTTGAAATGCATTCACAATGGTAAAATAATCGCATGTTAATATAATCATTAATTAATCCATGGTCTGATATTAATTAAGTATAAATATTTACTTTCCTAAATAAATGGATAAAAATGAAATAAAATTGTAATATAATTTATATTATAAAATCATTATGTATAATCCACTATTAAAACATTGTCCCTACAATATATAATGAAGTTTTTTATAAAGTGATATTTAATTAAAATAATTATTATTTAAAAATTAAACATAAAATAATAATAAATGAACAATATTAAATTATATGAAAAGAAGATAAACCTACTCATTATCTACATAACCTCTAATATCTATTAGGTTCAAAAATAAAATGATAGATGAATCTCTCTAATACATATATTAAATATGTTTAAAAGTATATTTAAATAAATAATTAAAACATAGAAAAAAATGAAAAAAAATATCAAACATGAAAAATAATTTGTAATTGAATGATTCTTAAAAATACTTTTCATAAATATGTTGAAAACATTTGGAAAAAATTTATGGTATTTTTTATTATACAGAGTTCACCAAAATGTATTGACTATTTTAAATTAATGAATTTTTCTATATTCTATATATGGAAAATCAATAATTTCTTACTTTTGGGAATCATACATTGGTGAGGTAGGTGAGAACAAGTTTTAAGTTTTTTTATTCCAATTTTATTAATATAATCAAATAAAAAATAGGTTTCATGGTATATAATGTGTGTGATACTATCATATATGGTGAGTAATTCAAAGAGAACGAGTTTTTATGAATTTTCCCTGAGTTGTGTCTGGTGGCATAAAATATATACTATGTGTGACTATAAAAGAACAATTTAAATATTTATTCAATTTTATTATTTTATTATTTACAATACTTTTGGTTTACTATTATGGTTAATTTATAATTATTTACATAAATTCTATGTATATGATCAATTATAATGAATTGTATTGATAAATACAAAAAATACTCAGATCAGTGTAAAATATAATTATATCTGAAATGAATATATATTAAAAAATAAAATAAAACGTTTTATGATTATCACCCCTAAATAAATTTCCTTTATAAAATTTCAATTAAAACTCAATTAGATTTATAACTATGGAAAAATCATATTCCTTTTTCATTTAGAACCTATGTTTCATCTAGAAATTGGTGGTTCATCCACATGACCTTCTCTAATTAAGTTAATATTTTTTTAATTAAAATCCCTTTAATTAATAATATAGATTTTTTAATCTCCTAATAAAAATCTTGATATAGTTTTCTTCTTGAATAATGAGTGTATAAATTGGATAGAACATATAATTTTAAAAAAAGTGATATAAAAGGCATCATAAACATAGAAAAAGATTAATGATAAAACATAATGATAATAAAAAAACATCCATTACATATAATATTTCAACAAAATGAATATAACTAATGATAATATATCATTTTCTCTCGAATATTATCAAAGAAATTTTGTATATATATATATTTAATAACATTTATTAAGGCCCTTGAAACTATAAATCATAGTGCTTCATCTTTTGAAAATATCATTTATTTATTTTTATGTTGTTTTATATTATCATTCAATTATAGATTCACTTTTATATGAAAACAATTTTCTTAATTATTTACTTACACATAATTTAATATAATGGGATATAGATCAATAATAAAAAATTACAAAATAATATAACCCATTATGACTTTTCCTCTGATCCTCAGCATGAGATATACATTTATATGATGCTCAATTCCTTGTTAGTTCTTAAGGATAACATTCGCAAACATGTTTTCAATGCTATATGGCTCTCTGATGGTGATTGTAACATCAAATTCCACAATTCTATACAAAGGGTAATGAAAGTCTGTCATCCGCTCTCCTTCATAAAAGGCTATGACATCCTATGGGACTCTGATGCCTCCATTTATTCTCATGTGGTTTCTTACATTGATAATATCTTCAATGGGGATCATATTAACAAGGAGCTCCTCCCTGGGATCACCCCATCACTGGTCCAGGATAAAGACAATAAATATCTCATGTACCTTCCCCTTGAAAATGAAATTAAGTACATTGTCTTTAGCCTTAACCTAACAATGCCACATGACCTAATGGTTTCAACAATGAATTCTTTCAGCATCATTGGGATGTTATTAAAAAGGATGTCTGTAATCTTGTGAAGAAGTTTTTATTGAATGGGTTCTTTCCTTGGGATATCAATGACTAATTCCGTACTTTAATACCTAAGGTTAAAAATGCCTCTAAAATACACCTTTTCCAAACTATTTCTCTTATCAACTCCATCTATAAAATGTTTACCAAGCTCTTGGCCAATAAGCTCTCCTCTTTATGTAATAGAATTATATCCTAGAACCTATTTGGATTCATCAATGGGAGGTCTATTCATGACCGGATCTACCTTGATTCTAAATCCACTAATTCACTCAATAAAAACAGCAGAGGAGGAATCATTTCTATCAAACATGACGTTAGGAAACCCTTTGATTCTATCGATAGGGCTTTCATTTTTAAGGTCCTTCGGGGTTTTGGATTCAATTATGTTTTTATTAGCAGGATATATTCTCTTTTTAACTTGGCATCTATTTCCATCCTTGTTAATGGCTCCCCTAAGGGATATTTAAATATTTTGAAAGGAGTCCAACAGGTTGATCCCCTTTCTTCCATCCTTTTTTCTATCGTGGAATATTAACTAAGTCATCTCCTCACCTCTCCTGTGCTTCAAAACAAAATTAATCCCATACAAGCTACCCAAAACCATAAAGTCCCAACGCACTTACTCTATGTAAATGATATTATTCATTTCCTAAATGGTGGAAAATGCAACATTACCGATCTCAAAGCTTCCTTATCTCACTATGAAGAGATCTCAAGTCAATCCATTTTTTGGAACAAATCGTTTATCTTCTTTGGTAAAAATTTCCCCATTTCTAGAAAAAATTACATCATTGAGAGTCTTGGTATCAAAGATGGTTCCATTCATTTTATATATATGGGGGTTCCTATCTTTTGGGGTAGGCCTAGTTTCTTCGTATTATAATGATCTCCTTGATCAAATCATTAATCATATTTCATCTTGGAAAGGAAAATATTTATCTATGGATGGTAGAGTCTGCCTAGTAAAAGCTTCTATTGTCTCCAAAATGGTTTACACGCTGATGATTTAAAGATAGCCTGCCAGTCTCCTCAAGAAAATAAATACCTATATCAAAAACTTTTTCTGGATGGGGAGTATCAATGATAAGAAGCTTGTCACTGTTTCCTAGTCTAAATGCTGCAAACCCCTCGATAAAATAAGACTTGGAATAAAAAACCTCAAGTACTTTAATGAATCCCTTTAGGCCAGACTAACTTGGAATCTAATAAATACCAAATATAAGTGAATTTATTTTCCTAAAAAACTATTCCTGGATAAGCTCAAGTCCCATTATTTGACTTATGTGAATTATTCCCTTTGGCCGTCCATTAGAAACTCCTTTGTCAATATAATGCTCAACACCAGAAGGATGGTTAACTCTAAATCAACCATGAAATTCTGGCTTGACAACTGGGCTGGAGTTCCCCTCAATTCTATGCTTCCTTCAAATTCCATTCTGGATTCTATTAACTGTACTATAAAGGATGTAATTCTCTTCCCCCAATCAGACCTCCCAGATCATATAAAACTTGTAGTTGATGACTACATCTTTTTGGAAGATGATAGTCTTATTTGGGAACCATCTCATTATGTAATCCTTGATTTCAAAAGTTATTAAAATCATTTTTTCTCCTCTTCTGACTCTAATTTTTCTTGGTTGAATCATTTTGATAATCCTTCGATCAATCCATCCCGACATAATCTTGTCTAGTGTATTTCTCACAAGCTCTTACCTACAAAGGATTTCCTTCAAACCTATGGTATCCAACTAAGCCTTAGATGTCACCTATGTCATCAACATAGAGAGGAAATAAATCACATTTTTTTTGTCTTGTGCCACAACCACTACTCTTTGGAATTATGTTAATGACATTTTTGACTTCAGATGGTTATTTGTTGACATTATTTTCCCTTTACTCCAATTAGGTGTGAAGCTAGATCTCTCACCGCAGATTAAAAATATATTTCTATCTGCAGCTTCAGAGCACATCCATATTATCTGGTATGATAAAAATTTTATTTTCCATAATAGAGCCTCACTAAATCTTTTTGCAGGTCAGGCGATAATTCTTATTTCTATCAGGGATGCATGCACCATTCAGAAAGCCTTCTACACTAACTCAGTTGGTGACTTTTTCATCATTCGTCACCTTAGAATAAATGGGATATACAGTCAATTGATGTGCTTCTTTGAAGTTTTTGGGAAAACTCCAATTCCTAGATGGATTACAATCAATGTTGATGGCACTTCTAAAGGAAATCCAGGTCCATCAGGTTTTGGGGAAATCATCAGGGACGCTTATGGGCATATTCATGGCTACTTCGTTGGTGGCTGTAGATTTCCTCCTCCATGGAGGCTGAGATGATGGTGGTGATTCATGCAGTCAAGTTCATTAACCTTAAAGGATGGAATAATATTTGTATTGAAAGTGATTCCACCACCATTATCCAAGCTATTTATAATAGTGTGGTTCTCCTTGCTTAGTCTCTTATAGCGTGCTGGAATAATTTTATTAGCTCGCTCCAAGAGAATAGATACATTTCCACACATACCTATCGTGAATCAAACATTATGGATGATGGTCTAGCCAACAAGGGTATCAAATAGGACATTACGTGGAGTGAAGATTTACTGGTTGAGCTCCTTCCTTATTATGAAAAAGATTGTAAAAGAAATTCCTCTTTCAGACACTTGTAATTTTCCCTTCCTTTTATAATAATATTTTCTGTCTTGGTCATTGACCAAGAAATTGACTTTAAAAAAATTACAAAATTTATGAAGAAAAATAATGTATCATTTGGATACATGAATAGTTTCTATTGTTATATAATATGCCAATCAATGAAAGGTATTATTATGAATTCCCTTAATAATTTATATTTAAATCACTTTGAATATCCTATAACATTTGGTACAATCATTTAATATTATCTACTAGTTGCAGAGTGATATGTAGTGATAAGGTAAAAACTTATACCTATCACCCTTTTAATACTTCTATAAAAGGACTATATCACACATATATCATCATTTGAGATAATTAAAATTGAATTCCATGAATATTCACTACTTATATTATTTAAATATTGATAATATAACCAATAGTGTAGTATGCTATTATTTCTATGACGTGGGGTGCAATTGTTAAAGGATTAACCAACCAAATATATCAGTACTCTCTTTCGATGTACATAATATAACTCTTACCAATCCTTTGTGGTTTGTTCACATATATATAATGATAGGGTTAGAAATTAATTTACATACATATTTATATTTCACAAAACATTAAATTTTTATATATGGGGAACATTAGAGAAATTTAAATTTATTAATTCTTCATCTTTTCCCCTAAAATCTATTCAAAATATCATTTACATATATGAGATCTAAGGATACATAGATAAATTTGAGTTGTAAATAATAGAAAAAAAACTTCTTTAATTTGGTATGTTGTGCCACACACAATCTTATTCCAAACTATGATACTTCCACCTTTTTAGTGTTAAATTCAACGAAATTACCATTTTTAAGTAATTTAATTTTATTTTTAAACCCAAAATCATCCTAATAATTCATATTGATAATATATATATATATATATCTACATATGTAATTATTTATTTGTGTGCATGTGTGGGTTATCTTTGGTAAATCACTTAGAAATGATATGATTGAACATCTTGCCTTTTGATTCATAGTTAAATAATTATTTGTTAATCAACCACTAGATATATGTATATCCTCATTGTATAAAATTAAATAAAATTATTATTGTTTAATGATAGATCAGGGGGGATATGATTTCTAATGCTAATAACTAATTGTGCAATATATTTCGAATTTGTATATTTTATATGGTGTAATATACTATGTGATATTATGATATTTAATATACTATATTTTGTAAATACATTTTTCCTTCCATATTGACAACTATTATCTCAAGTACAAAATCACTAGAATATCTGTCTAATATATTTCAAAATTATTTCAGTAATTTTTTAAATATTTAAAATTTACTATAGGATTGAGTAATTTTACAGCATGTGCTTCTATAGGTAGTAAAAAACTATAACGGCCAAGTAGGGTTTTAGAAATAATTTTCACATTATAAACTTATTATCATAATTAATTAAAGATACATTTTAATTATATATAAAAATAATTATTGGATACACATGGATCAATCTAGTAGAATTCCTTTGGACCTTTATCTTGTTTTTATTTCTTCTCATTACATATGTATATACTAATATACCATAGATTGAGGGAGTTTTTATTAATCTTATCCATTATTCATGAAACCAATGAATATTACTTGGTTGAATAAATCTAATTACTTTTTTAGTGTTTATCATAATCTTAATATTTGATCTATATTGGATAAAATTAGTGAATGGTATGAATTTTTACATATTATTAAATGTTCTTTATTTATTCTATACCAATCCAACTTAATTTTTGTTTTATTATCTTAGTTTTGCAAAATAAAATTTATATATCTATAAAAAAAATTTATGGTTTCAGATTATAGCAGGTATAATTTTGGAGAAAAAAATATATTAGATAAAAATGTAGAAAATAATAAAAAAAAGATATCCCACATGTCATATTGATAAAATATATCTTTTTGATATAATCATAGATTATGTGCATTAATTATATCTTGGATTATATTATCATATGGTATAATGTAGCCTATATTCTTATTTGACATATTTTTCATGAGTTATTTACAATCAATTACGAAATCATTGATAATGTCTAATTATTTTAATTGGAGTGATTTCATGATGTTCCTTATTTTTAAATGTTTTTTTGTAGTGATATAACTATATTCATTATCCAATGAGTTTAAATAGTGTATCATAAGAAATGGAATATGATATTTTGGAAAATTTTATTGAAAATTTTATTGGATATCACTATATAGATGAACGATAATAATGTTTCTTTACTATACCATAATAAATAATAGAGATTATAACACTAAATTCAACATATTGTGTCAAAAATTTATCTTTTATATTTAATTTATATTTTTAAATTATTTTATAATTTATAAAATTATGACATTATAGAGCGTTGATAATTAATTCTATTATTCCTCATAAACTCTATTTAAATTTTATTTTATTATTATTTAATTGAAAAATACTTAATATATATTTATTATTTAAATTAATGATTTATAATAAAAAAATTCACCAACATAGTCCTGTGTGACATTAGACTATATTTTTTTTAATATAAAAAATATTTCAAAAGCACTGTATTTAAATTTAAACAATTATTAAAATATACACTATTTTTTATAATACAACTTCTTTACATTAAGGTATCTTTTCATGAATTAATATTTGAGACATGAAGAAACCATAAGTATTTTTAAATTTATATTTTAACAATTTTTTAATTCATATTTACCATGTAATTTATAAAAATTAAGTTTTCATATTTCTTTATAAACATTTAAATTTTTTATATGTGGACAGACCATATAATTTAATTTCTTAATATTAAAAATCTTTATTCATGATTATATTAAATTTTCATTTTCCATGTTCCTAATTTGAAATTATTTAAAATTATAATCCATAATGGCATGAAAAGTTTATTTACATATCCCTTATATAAATATTTTTTTGCAAATTATCAAATTTATATAATTTTATGATTAACTTATATTTTTTAATTTTATTCTATAAATTTCATACCATTTATTTAATTACATTATGGTTGGAAAATTAATATTTTTTATTTTAGTACAAATAATGTTTGGGGGATTTTTTATAATTCCAATGTTTTTTATAATGACTCATTCATTATAGAAAATTATGGTTACTTTATGACGTTAAACAACTCATGAGTAAGGATTTATAGACTGTGGGACATTCGTTCAGACATCCCACTATAAGTGGGGCTCGTAATCTATCTATAAATGTTACAGTAGATTATCTTTTAAACCATACATGCACTTGATTAGGATTTCAATAACCACTTTTGGGTATTTTTAGGCATCTTGTTGTTTGGATTTTGTAATAGACATGCATATCATGGTCATTTTTAGTTCTTAAGAATATTTATATAGTGATGAATAGTCTTTAATAGGAACTTGATAGACTACAGGCTATTTTTTAGTCATTAGTGAATATTCACAATGTGACCCAATGCCTCAAACCTTGATACCTAAGGCCCATTCCCACTAGGTGTGCACTCCCAAATGTTCATGACATATGATTTTATTTATTACTACAAACAGTAAATGGGATGTGTATCAAGAATGATTAAATTAAATTTTCACTATGATACACTCAAATTCACCCCTATCAACTCCATTATGTGATTTTTTATAAGAATGTAGGGTTTGGAATTCTAGGAGATCATATGGCCTCATTTTTTGGGTAATCAATGATCCATTACCTTGGATTGAGACCTATTTTTAAATATAAAGATATTATTCACCTATATGTCTTATTTCTAATATAATTCTTGTAATCATTAAAATAAAAACAAAATATGGTCTCATTGGAGTCTGATTTGGTATCTTTCATCATTGGGTTATATTTGTCCAGTGGTTCTTGGTGTTTTTTCTTCATTTACCCAAGTGTAAATGTCAACCCTCCTTTGTCCCATAAGAAGCAGTGGGGGGATAGATCTGATTGTGAATAAGAGCTCCACAGTCACCAAATATCTTACAGTGATGCTGTCAAGAATGGAAATCATGAGAATATTATCAAGGAGGTGGGAGAAAAAACTCAAAGCAGGAGGAAGACAAGGAGAGATTACTCAGATCTACCAAAACCAATGGTGACAAGGTCTGCAAACAAGATTGTAGGGTCACAAGAAAATGATATTGAAAATGGGTACGATGCCAAATGAAGGGGAGGGTCCCCAAAGAGGGAGAAAGGATTCAGTGGGAAACGGTTGGTCAAGGAAAAGTTGTCTGAGGAAATGCTTCGGAAGAAAAATATGTATCTTTAGTTGATGCGCAAATACGAATCCTCTGAATGGGAGTCATCTGATCCTGGTGATGATTTATCTGATGATGGGGAGAAGGATGCATATGGCTTTGATGTAATGTAGCGTTTATATTTTCTTTTGACTTTACTTGCACTTTTCTTTTAATAAATTTGGGGGACCAGGCTTACGTATGGTTCAAACTTTCCTGCTATAAATTTTTTACTACGTGTATTGTGTGGTCTCAACAACTTACTTTACATTAATACTAGAATTAAATTATCAAATTTTTGTGCAAAATAATATTCTATATTATGGCTCTTTCTGATTTGTTTAACCCTAATTCAAAGGAAACGTAATCAAATTACTTGAAGAGGATTTATTTACATAGATTTTTTTTGACATTTGGGGAATTAAAAAAGTGTTTTCATGATGTATAATTCAAAACTATATAATTATTAATGAATAAAAATTATTATTAAATATGGTAAATGAAGAATTCAGATCTACAATAAACGGTGTTTGGGTTAAAATGGAAAACTGTTTTTTTAATGTTATAAGGGTGTGAAGACATGAAAAGTGATTAAATTTATCTGTCCATGGGGCCTCATTCTGCAATATTTTTTACACTTGGGTATATAAATTCTATTTAGATATGTATTTTTATCCTGGTGTGACATCTTGTTCTAAGATAGGTAAATTTCTCAAAGAATGAATATTATTCCTAGATAGGTAAATTCACTAATGGGTTACTATTATTTAGGGATAGGTATATTTACTTCAGTGTTAGTTTTTTATGAAATTTATTAATTCCCAATAGTTGGTTGTTTTATTTAGAGATGGGTATATTGATTCAGAAGGTATATAATTATAGGGATGGGTAATTATCCTCCATAAGGATACATTATTTTGAATGACATCTCGAACTAGCTGACAGATGTATAATTATTCTTAGGTGTCATAAAAAATTTGAGGATAATTTATGATTAATTATTTACTTTCTAGTCTAGTTTTATATTAATATATATGTTTCTCTTCAAAACGATCTTATTCAGAATGTATATATTAATTAATTCCACTATTGGTGTCCTTTTTTTTGAACACACACCCTATATGTACCACCAGATAGAACCTGAGCATGCTTCATGATTAGAATATTAAATAAGTTTATGTATTAATGGATAATGTGTGATTTGAATGGATTTCATTGACCGAGATTGGAACTGGTCTAGGATCTTAGACTATTTGAGGAGACATTTAGTTTTTTATTTTTTAATTGTTGGGATAATTTGCGGATATGGTCTATTATAATAACACTATTTTACGTGTGTAAAATTAATTTTTAGAGAGCATGGGATGTGATTATTTATTTTTATATTCTAGATGTATTTTATACTTCTTTATTATTTATAATATTGTTTTACTATGAGATAAATGTACAATATCAAAATATTACCACCATAGACTCATGGTTCTAGTTGATATCCAATAGAATATGGTGTGGAATGTTTATGGTCATATAGAATTCATTATTCTATCACTAGGTTGGCCTATAGATCATGGTATGTAATAAATTGGTATTATAACACTTTTAATTTTGTCTAAATATTAGGGTATGATAGAAAAGTTATATGGAATTATCATAATAGGGTATAGAACTCATGCATGGGTGTTTTCAACCAACATGTATAGAAATTTTATGTTGGTAGGGATATTATTGATGTTCTAGATTTTCACTTTTTCCCCTCTTTTCACCATGAGTGATGCACATGATTAAGGGGTTTATGTTCTATATTATTTCATCTCATGGACGAAATGGATATATTTTATTCCATTATACATCACACCAAGCACGTAGGATTCAAATAAAATTTTAATTTTTTCAAATTATTTTTTTACTTTTATTATGAAATGGATTGGTTATTTAATGTTACATTATATATATATATATTCTTAACATATAAATGGATTTTGGAATCTAATTAATTGACTACTAAATAAAATAAAATCATGTAATAAGATCACGTTCCTTGATTATTAAATGTATTAATGAAACTAAGATTCCAATTAAGTATTATTATGTTGCTTCCACTATAAGTCATAACTAAAAATTCATTTTAATGAGCCTCAATTTTCAAAATCATGTTTAATGTGATAGGTTGAAAAAAACCAGTTCAGATTATTCAAATTATTATGTATAATATTATAAATAAATTTTAATTTTAAATTCATAATGTGTTATCTTATATAACATGAACACGAGATATAAATTAGATAGCCCTTATTATGAAATTCTAGTTAAACAACATATGAGGAGTGTGGCGATATGGATCATATATATTTAATTTACGATTATATATGTATAGGATTTTCACCCTTTGAATGGGTGGTTAGGGCTACTGAGATTGGCTACCTTATAATATTTTGTGGTGTGACATAAAGAAAGCAAATTTGAAGTGATATTTTTGTCACTTTTCTTGAATAATGATATAAGGAACATTAATAAAATATGTTCTAATGTGGCCCAAATTATTGCCTGAGGAGGATGAGACAATGGGAAAATGCGTTTATAGGTAGATCCCATTTTTGAGATCTTTATGACATGAGATGTATAGGATTATATGATGTTATATGTATTACAATATGTTTTTCAAATTTTTAAATTGATATCTATGATATATTATGAATATTTATGACCATTATGTGTGTATTTAGGAACAAATAGTGGGTATAGTAAACTAATGATGAACATGTATTTGAGTCACCTAATTGGTAGGGAATATGTAAAATGATGAGACATGTTACCTTCTGATTTTTTCCTCTTTTTCATAAGAATGTGAGTTATGGAAAACCTAGAGAGTGTAGTTGGATTAAATATGGGATGGTTGATATATAAGTGTTTGGAAATCCAAGAGGGTCTGTGTTTTTCTATAATTTACATTTTAGTGTTAGTTATGTCCCAGGATATTGGTTATTAGATTGAAGAGACAGATTAGAATGGAATTTTCTTATTATCATTTGAGGTAAATCTTTTATCCATGGGTTACATAATGAATGGGGTTCACCCAGAGTTGTGGATTCCATATTGGAAAGAATCATTTTAGGTTTCTTACATTGTGATTATGGTTAATCATTATAACAAATACTTATAATTTTTATGGAGATGATTGTGTGTCATGGATATTGATGCCTAGGCAAGAGGTTGAGAGGAATATATTGATTTTGATGTACAATAATAATTAGATGAATGAACCTACTAGATATATAGTGATCCATGATAGTTGGATTTAGAATTAGAAGATCATTATTAAATTCATCTAATTTTATAGAAATGTCATGAAGATATGTAATCTCATAGTTAAACTTGGAAATAGTGATGTTCCTTAACTTCTGTAGAGAAAAAGTTCCTTATTTAGATGCTTTCCTCTATATGAGTTAATATATGTAAAGCATGGGTAGGTGGTTTGTAACACCACCATATTTGTTGAGTTTTTATTTGTTTTGAAATTAATTTAATCTTCTATAATTTTTCATTTCAAGTAACACAGTATATAATTCATATATTAAATAACTAATTTGGAATGTTTTTTATGCAACATAATGTCAATATTGTGCTAAAATAAACACTTATATTATCTGGTGGTATTGGAAACATAATGATTCTGTTGTATTATACACACTAACGAGTCCCTTAGATAGATATTTTTACATTCAAGGGTATGTTTTCCAAGACGACGATATACTAATAAAAATATTATTAAAAAATTAGTATAGATATGACTTATCTTTGGGAATGTAATTTTAAGTAAGACTAAATAAATTGTGAAAAATGATATAAACATGTATATAATATTTATCCTTTTTTATCAATAGGTATAATTGAATCTAATATGTATTTGAAAATAATGAAATTAATTTCCAAGTAAACAATTTTTCAATATAAAAAAACAATTTTATGTCGATTAAACCAAAATGCCAATTTTGATTAAAATTTTCAATATAATTTTATATAATATACTAAATCAATATTTCTAATACTAATAGAATAGATTTGATATATATATGATAATAATAAGTCCAATTTTGTGAATAAAAATATGTTTTCATTTGATATACAAGTTTACCACATTTTAATGGAGAACCCATTTTAATTTTTTTAAATTATAATTTTTTTAAAATATAATTAATTTATTAAATAAGAATATAAAAAATACATTTGGGTAATGTTTTGGTATTTATCATTGAGGATTGATTTCTTTGATTAGTAATGAATAATACACAATTTTAATTCAATGAAGATTTTTTTGAATAATTTATGTATAAGGATAAATTATAATTTTTATTGGTTTTAAAGATATATTTATTCATTTATAAACAACTTAATCTAATTTTTCTAATTATAGTCAATTTTTCATTGAAATTGGATAAAATGTTTACCAAGCTATTTAACATATTTACTTTTAAAACACGCTTGGTCATCCAGTTCATGGGATTAAATTTGAATTAATTTCTATTATCTAGGTGATTGTGATTTGGAAAAATGGATTCTATAATTTAAATACCAATAATATATAATTTTAATCAATTTAAACTTGTTTTTGAAAAAAGAAACAGTGAAAGTAATTTAAATTAATTACAATGATGATGGAAAAAATTAATCTAAAATGAGACCAAACCTTACATTTTATGTCTTAGTTTGACCAAGAAACATATCCAAAAGAAATTGTATGGACGTATTTAGTCCCAATCCTCAATTTTAATTAATTATTTCCAATATTGTAGACACTTTTAATAGGGAAATTGAGGGTGTAATTCCGTTTTTGAAATGTTAAAAGAATGCCACTCCACTCTATTATAAAACGACACCCATAGCTCTAATTTAATCACACCTATAAATCCCATTATCTCACCCAAAATCAACCAATATATGATACCAAAATTCCTACCCTCAACTAATATGTCTCATATTGGAATTAAATCCAACCAATAAACTCTTTTGGTCTAAAAAAATGGAGTATTCTGAAAAAAGGGTAACATTCTTCAATGATCATTTTTTGTCTTTTTACTTATCCAGCACATAAATTTTTTAATTAATTATTATCAATTATAACCACTATGTTAAATGTAATGATATTTTTTTATATTAATATATTAGTTAACCGATAACTATACACACTTCAATAAAATGGATAATGAACACACCGTTCATGTTTGGCGAACTATAGCCTCATGAAATGATGATTTTTCCTTTTGTCTTTACAATAACTCATGGTTGATAATCCTGAAGAAAACTATTTTCTACATGATATATATTACTTTAATGTTTAATTTATGCTTAATTAATTTTTATATAAAACATTACTTCTCTCTCTATTTTGTTAAATACGATAACATCATTGGTGGTTGTGTGTTCTTAAACAACCTCAAAGCGATGTGAATCCTTCACAATCTACATGGAATGCATTGAGGATGGTTTTAGTGAAAATAAATGATATAAATGAAATAAATATAAACATTAATTACATTGTATATATACTTATATTTCATTTACATTCATTTAATTTGATAAGAAAACGGAAATGATACTCATGGGTACGTAATGCCTATCGTCTCCTGACTAGGGTATTATATTTAGTATATCTATATTTTATCAATTATTATAAATATTTATTTAACGAATATAAATGATATATAATAATTATTTTATGTTCTGTGAAAAATTAATTTTTAATCTGTGTAACATTACCAAGAAAAACAAGTGAAAACACGTACGATAAAAAAATGGTAACTACAAGAAATATTGGTTTAACATGGAATTGATAATAAAAAAGGTAATATAAATTAATAAGTTAAACAAATAAACATTAATATATAGGAATATATTTCTGGTTTAAATTTTTTGTAAAATTATATTTATTATATACTATGTTTGAATGTTTATACTGAAAGTCAACACTTAAGGTAAGTATTTTTTTAAACTCGCTTTTTATGTCTGTGAGACATATAGCATGATCACAACTGGTTTCATTTATGTTGTGTATATAATAACCATGAATTTATTCTTGGATACTTATACATAAATTTATGGTCATTTAAATATCCCTTTTATGACCATTATTTCATTAAGATTATGGTTCAAAGGTTACAAAATCAGTAAAGTATTTATACCTCAATTTTCCTTTATTGAGATACATGTCATGTTATACACATATATTTTCATATTGGATGGATATAATAAAATTTGAAATGTTATATCTTGAATATAATTACATTTATGTTATTTTAAGCAACACATAATTTAATTTTATTATGGGTATTATGATTCAATGTTACTAAAGTGATAGCTATTTATTTCATTAATCTTATCATTTATCTGGAATGATTATAATTATGCTTTCATTGATAAAACATTATGATAAATCTCTGAAAAACACTGATTAATTTTATTATCCTCTATTTATCCATGATATATTCATGTATTATTACAAATTTCAACAATTTAATAATTATTATAAATAAGGGAACATTTTTTTGAAATTTTGACTTTATTTCTTTTTTTGTCTAAAATCTGTGTACTTCCAAAACCATGTTTTTTAAAAATGACATTATATATATTTTAATATTATTCAATTGTGTTTAAATAACATTATTACACTTTTTTTAATTCTTTAGAAAATTAATTTAAAATAAATATTATTTTCCATTTATACTCAATGAAACTTTATAATCTTTTAATGAGAAAATTGAATGTTGGGAATGTATGGACATACCCACTAGCTTTCCCATCATTTTCTTGAAGCTAACATTTTTATGTTTTCAATGTTTTTTTTAAGTAAATTTTTTCTCTAATATTTTAAAAATTTATGAATTTCATGTTTCTTTCCAAGTAAATGGTTTTCAAAATAATTTCTAGGTTTCATATTTGGTTATAAAATTATTTATAAAGAAAAAGGGTTTGAAAATGTTTTATATAATTATTTATGAGTTATTTGGTTTTTTTAAAAGAAAAACTGTTTTAAAATATTTTCACACTTCCATTAAATGTTTCCAAATCTATTTTAAAATTAAAAAAGTTTTCAAAATCATTTGTGTTTGAAAAATAATTTCTTATACATTAAATGTTATTTTCCTCAAGAAGAGTTTTAAATGAAATCTTAAATGGTAATTTATAAAAATGTATTTTTAAATGGTTTTATAAAAATTATTTTAAATGAAAGGATATAGTCCTTCCAGACTTTTTCAGGTGAACTTTACATATTCATCTCAATATTTGATGACATACTCTATTATAGTTACACTTTACCTGGGATATTATTTTGGAATACCATTGGTATTATTTATTGTTTGGTTTAACTTTAGATGGAATCATTTTCATGAAACAGGTTCCTCTTCCACTTGTTCTATGAATTTGAAACCCATTTCCTTCCATGGTTTTTTATTTGATGAAATTATTATAAAACCTAAATCTTTTCTATAGTTAATGATATTGTAAAATGTTTGGATATCGATTTAATTTTATGGGGTATGATATGATTATTATGAAATCCATATCTTTTTTACAGTCATTATAAAGAGAATGTTTTATTATATTGTGTCCCATGTATGTAATTTTATTATATAATGGGTGGGACATATATCTCTCTCTAATGAATTCAGATATGATTTATATACTATATTATAATGATAGGAATCAATTCGACATGCTTGATTCACTATAGATGGTGGTGAAACACAATCCATGATGGGAATATGGGGATGCATGATCCACTATGTAGATATGGGGAAACATAGTCCACAATAGGAATGCAGGGAAACTTAATCCCTTAAAAATAAATTACTAGGACTGGGGATGATGGTTCATCCCACATAGTAGGTGTTTTCCCCATGAAGGGACTTGTTATGTTTTTGGAAATGCTCCTTGACTTATTGTGAATGATGTCACATTTTTATGTGTCTACCACAAATTCTATATCTTATTTCTTAGATATTCTCACATGGATTATGTTCTTGATTATCATTTAATTAATTTCTTATTAACTACCAATAAATTTTCCTTGTCTAATGATTATGATCTTTTAATGGAGGGAAAGATATTAAATTGTTATGTACACTATGTTATACCATTATTTTCATGTTATGATCATTTAATTTTTTTATTTACACATAATGAGAATTCAATCCCACCCCTATTTTATGTTTCCATTCCCCTAGTTATAAACAATGGTTTTATGTATGATTACTAAAGGGGGGTGTATTTGGAAAATATATTGATGATCTTTCACCAAACTACACTAACGTTTTGAATTTTTCCAATTGCACTAAACTATTATAGTCCTTGGGCAGGTATTTTTGTAATGTGATAAATATTCATTAAAAATTATTAATATCCATGTGTGCTAATCCTAGGTCCCTATATGTGGCCTCAAAGTAATTTTTAGTCATAATATATAAATTAGGATGAGAAATTTTTAGTTATATCCATATGAATATTTCCAATGATATGTCTGTGGATTTCCCCATGGATGAGTCTAAGGATGAGTTAGTGTTAAGTAAAATGTTCTGGAATTTTGGTCAAGGATATAGTGAGTATGTTTTAGAAATAAAATCTTATTTGGATACTATAGGTGAATGTGTCTCTAAAAAATATTTATTTTGTGGTAACAAACCTAAAAACACAGTATTGATCTAGACTCTGTCGGGAACTAGAGCGTGAAAATGGGCCTTGTTGCACAATTGGTTTGACACTCATTGGTGATATGATTTAGGAATTCATTGACTTTTTACGAGCCATTATGAATGATTAAAATAAAGTATGACTATGAATAAACTATGATAAAACTACGGTTTTATATATTTAATAAGTATGTGTCAAGACTAATACACCCTGTAACTAATAATTCATGACAATGAGGTTTTGTACTATGATAATGGTTTCTCACACATTGTTTCATTTTTTAGTCAGTGGTGGGAACCAAATGTTTCAGGGTTAACATAGAATGTGATAAACAGTTTTATGATGGATTAAAATTGGACAATCATTGGAAAGAAGGATCTCGTGATCATGAAAAATCAGTTTTCACTAAACATTAATAAAAATATAGACCTTAATCTACTCAACATGGTAGGTAAATAAAGAGTTTTCTGATAATTATTATAATGTAACCCCCAGAGGTAAGAATATTATATTTTATACATGTCACGAATTTGGGAATGAACACACTAGTGAATGAATAAAAGATATGAGAAGATGAATATATAATATAAGTACAGAAGAAAGTAACATTATAGGTAATATGAAAAGTTTAGTTAATGCAATAGATAAATATATCAGTCTAAATAAGGTACTATAAATATTTTAATTCTTAAAATAAGGAATGAATTTGAATTATTCTAATTTATTTATAACAAACGACAGTCGTAAATAAGGGAAAAAGATAATTTTTATGTTTTCATAGTGCAATATAGAGGCTGATCAGGGTTGTCTCACTTGAGGAGAATTCTCAGTTCATTCACTTACTTAATCTAATTCACATAAATTACATCTTTTTATTGGTTTAAATTTTATAAAATAAACAGAATTTAATAAAATAAATGAAATTCATAAATCAGATGAAATTAAAATTTCATTTTAAATTACCATGCAATGATAAACAGAATGTAATGAGAGAAGAAAGGAAGTTCTCCCAAGATAACTTTCAGGGAGCACCTTCATTGGCCAGTTTCAAATATTCATAGTGAACACACTTTATAGTATTTGTGAAAACCAAATCCTACCCCAGTTATGAATGAAAATTCTACTTAGAGATCACTAGGAAAACCCTCCATCCACCTCCTCAATCGATGTATAATAGTTGTCGATTAAGAATTTAATCTTTATACAACCATAGTGAGTATTTCACCCACAATAAATTATCATTAAATAAACTCAAAAAAAATTAAAAGACAAGTATTTGATTCCAGAACCTGATTTGTCTCTCATGATATTTCGATATATTAGATACTCCTGATAATGAGTATTATAGTTCACAATTGATTGATAGGTAGAATAAATGATGGTGGATGGGTGGACACAGAAATAAAAACAATGCATGAATTTATTTGAAATCTAAATTACAATTGAAAACTAAAAAAATAAAAAAATTAAATAAATAATAAGGAAATTAGGAATAATTTTTTCCATCCTCCCTCTGTGGAGATCTCCTCCTTGGTTCCTTGAAGTAATTAAATGGAGAATGGGAACATTGGGGAAAGAGGTAAGGGCCTCATTTTATAGGAAGAAATATGTACTCAAAACGTTTGTGCATTCTTGACCTATTAATTGGCCATTTAGCTAGAAGAACCCTACTTAAACGTTTTTTATAAATATGTAGGCCGTTCACCTTGAAAATTTCATCTTCTTTGGAAACTTCATGAAGAGGTTATGAATTTTTCATTGCCAGTTTTTTTTTCTTGACAAAGCTTCCAGAAAGGTTTCTCTGAAAGTATATCATTTAATGGTTGCCTTAATGACTTAAAAAATTCTCCAAATTTGTTGAATATCTTGTCATATCTATACGCGTGCTATCCCAGGTGGAAACAACTCATTTGGATGGCTTTATTCCATGTTTGGGTTCCGTTACGGTGGTGGGGTCCATACTATCCATCCAGAAAACTTTCCAACTTCTATGAATTTTTAGTCTCTTTAGATTGTCGAAGCAGCTCCTAGTTCAACAGACAATGATGAGGGAAATAAAAGCATTATTCTAAAGAAATTTAATCACACAATTTAGATTTATATTTTTCATTAAATAACCAAAATACCCATGATGTAAAAATCTGTCTAAAATCCAGTATTATGCGTTTTTCACCATTTTTCTCAGAACACATCATAAATCCAAAATTTATTCATATAAGATCAAATAGATTACTTGGTATGCTTAAACAATTTAAAATGCATACCAAAAATGTGGAAAATATTAGTTCTATCAATTCCCCCACACTTAAACTAAGCTTGTCCTCAAGCATCAAATCTTAACATGGAATTCAGTGGACACCAATATTACCAATATTTCATTTCCAAAGTAATTAAATTTAATAATTTTCAATGTCAAATAAATCATTAAAAAATTGATATAAAATATCAATTTAATTTCCCATTTTTTAATGAAAAAATTAAATCATGTATTTTACATTTCCCCTTTGAAAGAAAATGGATCTTCTTCTTTCTTTCTTCCAAGATTCTCAATTCATTATTATAAAACATGCCACGTCATGATTTAAATCACCTTTGAATTTTTCCTCTCATATCTCATCATATAATTAAATTAGAGTTATTCTCATATCATGAAAACATGCACCTTATACATAAGCTGGTAATAGAACTACTTTCTCCATATTCTATATACAAAAGGCACATAAAATCATAAGGAAATTTCAATAATAGTTTAAATGCCTTTGAGGATTAAGGATAGTAGGATTTGATGTTTTAAAAATATATTCTCAGGGATGAGGTTTATCTCTTAAGCATAATGCATGATATCAAAAAGTGTAATGAAATACTCCTCTTTAATGTACTAACACCCACTTCCCCCAAAACTCAATGTAAGGTCATGCTCAAAGTAACACATAATGAATGATTAACACACCCTAATGATTTTTTTTAATTTTTTATTTTTTATGAATGTTATGATTAGATCAAACCACACATCCATCACCAAAGCACATATGATTAGAAGATCGTCGGTCTAGAAAATGATGAATTTTGGGTCTCCCAAATCACAAACCAATTTTTTTTTCTTTTTTTATTGTTTTTCTCATTTTTATTTATTTCAATAGGGGATTATTAGACAATAAAAACACATATTTTGATTACATTTTAAGGGTATTAAATGTTCATTCTTTATCTTATGGTCCTGAGGTAGTGGATTTTAATTTTGAACATCCATTCTCATCATTTGTGCACTTCTTTTCTAATATGCACCAATTTAGGCCCAATGTTTAATCTTATATAAAGGAATGTAATTATATATTTTTTAATTTCATATTTTTTTAAATGGATCTTCAATTGAATTTAAACATTTTTCATTCAGGGATCAATGGATGATTAATAAATGATGAAGGAGATATTTGGCGATGAAAGGAAACAATTCTAGAGAAGGAAGATTGGATATCATCCCACTGATGGGATTGTGTGTCCCACAATACATGCTCAATGAAGCCCAAAATTCATGGGAGGCTAGAAGACATATATAGGAACAAATAATTCTTCTGTAGCCAGTGCTAATTCGTCTTCAATGGTGGTGATTAAGGCATCCCAATTTAAAGATTCAATTCTGGGCCAGATTCTGAGGCCCAGAAAAACATCCCACTATTTCCATAATATCTCCAGAACAACAACCTTTTTTGGACAGAAATTTACAGGCTATTAAGGGAAATCCGGGGGTTCATTTATGTTTTCTATGGCCCAACCCAATTCGGCCTTCTAGACGGTTCATTCGACGCTTCTATTAGGTGTAGAAAGCTGGATCCCACTTCGAAGCAAGAGGTGAAAAGTCCCTTATGCATTAAATTTCCACCCACCTTTCTCCAAAAAAATTAATTAAATGCACATGGGATGATGGGAGATTGGCCAAAGGCTTCCAAAATGCCTATTTAAGGTAGTAGGGTTAGAGTATTTGAGCATCTTGGTGCTTTCTTTTCATTGTAATGTTATTATGCCAATTTTCCTTTGTAATGTTCTTCCTTCTCATGTAAGTTGTTCGAATCACCTTAGTCCTCAATAAAAGATATTCTTCTTCTATTATTATGTTCTTATTCATGTCACCTTGATTTTTTTGCCTCAAGGTGTGAAATTTTTCACACCAAACCTTGTGATTTTGTCCACACAATGGTGGAGTGACCGTTATTTTTTTGTTGTTGTTTTTACTTCTTTAATATCACCCACGTAAGTCTACTTTCCGCTTCCGTTGTGAACTTGTGATAAATGGAGGGCTAGATATCTTATGGGTTGATCCAAGGTATTAGAAATGGGCTGGATTTAATGTTATTTCTCACTCTCTAAATGTTATTAATTTCTTTTAATTGAGTTTATTTCATTCAATGATTTTTATTCTTCCTCTTCCTTATTGAATTTATTCACCCCACTTTGATGTGCTAATTATATCCTTTACCTTGGTGTCCTCATGAAAATGATCCTACAAGTGTATAGGTGATTAGCTTGTGTTTTGAAGGTGTTTAATCAGTAATTTATTATGTTAGTTTGAATTCATTTCATGAATCCTTCTTGATTTAATGAAATTAAAATCTTAAAAAAAAGGAATTTATTCAATCCACCCCGAGCAATAACCCGGGATCAACTCATTTCCTCCTAATTTGAATTCACATAGATCTTTTAGTTCTCTTTAAAAACCATCCAAAATCAACCCATGTTGGAAAATTCATAGCCAGAAATCCATCTCTTTTTATTGAGTGTCTAAAGGTACTTCTTAGGTCTTTGAGGATTCGATAACCCAAGATGCACTGCAAGCGACCGCTTGACCCTTAAAACTTGGGTAAATTTGGGCGAGACCAAATTTTGGCACTATTTCCCAGGACCAAGTATGTTCCATGAAAAAAACCTTCTTTCCGCACCCCCATTATTCTATTCTCACCCAAGATCTCTCATCTTTTCCCTTTCTCGCTTTTTTTTTCTTTTGGCGCATGTCCGCCTTCACCCGCGATAACTCAAACAGACTAGTTAGGGTGGAAAGTCCTAGGATAAGGGATTCAATTAAATCATTGTATCCTAATCATCCTAATACACCAAAGTTAAATATTGAGTCAATTTCAATGGAGGGTCTTCAAAGAAACCAACTCATAAACCCGGGCGGGAACCAAAATGGAAATCCAAATGGGGTAGTCCCAAATTTTGTGAATGCAGTCGATCAAACCATGAATGACTACCTTACACCTACCTAGACCAATGAACCCTATTGAATTAGGAATGATGCCCTAGGAGATGCCCACTATGTCATTAAACCTCATGTCCTAAACCACCTTCCAACCTTCCATGGGATGGAGTCATAAATACCTTACCTTAATGTCAAGGAGTCAAATGACATTGTTGGAACCATGTGCTCACCACATCAACTTGAGTCAGCTAAGATGAGGCTCTTTCTTTTCTCACTTAAGGATCGAGAAAAGAGCTGGTTAAATAATCCGAGACCTTCATCAATAAACACTTGGAACCAACTGCAAAGAGAATTCTACAAGAAATAATTTCCCCAACACAAAACAATTGAAATTAAAAAGAGTGTCCAAAACGTTTTTGAAAAATAGGGAGAGTCATTCTATGAAACATGGGAGAGGTTCAAAGACACCCTAAACATGGTTCCACACTATGGTTTTTCAATTCCTGAACAAGTAAAAATTTTCTATGATGGTTTGGGCCCAGGGAAGAAACAATTCATTGAAATGATGTGTAATGGGTCCTTTAAAAACAAATCCCCAAATGATGCTTACGAGTTTCTAGAAATCCTTTATGAACAAAACCAAACATGGGGAACATCACCTTATTCTGAAAAGACTCAAAGAACTGCTGGAATGTATACACTTAGAGAAGAGGAAAGCCTTAGGGGGAGACTTTCAGCACTCTCTAGAAAGGTTGAAGAGATAGACCATAGGAAAATCAATGAAATCCAAACTTTAGACCCTGTTTTCACAATCTTTGATAAACATGACCACAAAACAGACAACTACCCAACCATTCCATCCATCAAGGATGTTATTTTTGGAGGACCACCTCCTGAAGTTAATTCCCTAAACTTTCAAAATCCTCAATACACAAACACATTCAACATATGACCACCCAGGCTTCCGATGGAAAGATAACCAACATCCTAGACAACCCCAAGGACCAAACCCCTACCCTACACAAAACATTCAAAACCATAACCAATTCCAACCACAACCAGTCCCATACCAAAATCTTCCAGTCCAATACCAACAACCCATCCAACAACCAAATTATACCCCTGGGATAACTCAACCAACAGAAGTCCCGTCCCAATCTGTCCCTCTCCCAATCCTTGAACATCTGTGTAAACAAATGGAAAGGTTGAACTCAGAAGTCTCTTACCTAAAACCAGAACATCAAACCATCAAAACTTGAAAGGAAACCATGCCCACAAAGGCCTTTCCACAACAATATTCAAGGTTAGATACAAGTTTCACTCAAACAACTCATGAACAACTAAAGGTTGTGACAATTTTGAGAAGTGGGAAATTGATTGAGAAACCCGAACCAATAGTTCAAAACCCACCTGATGATTCAAAATCTAATGAAAATTCAAATGAAACACATGAAAAAACTGAAGATACTAATAAAAATGTGAAAGAAACAACTCTTCAAAAAACAACCCCACAACCTACCCCATTTCCTCAACTGATGAGGGGGGGGGGGGGGGGGGAAACCAAGCCTGAATTGAGTGAAACATTGATGAAAATATTCTCACAAGTCAAGTTGAACATTCCACTCCTTGATGCAATTCAAACCATTCCTGCATACTCAATGTACCTTAAGTACTTGTGCACTTTTAAAATAAAACTTTCACATAAAAACCAAGTCCTTTTGGCTGCTAATGTGAGTACCACCATTCAAGGGACCATTCCTCCTAAGTTGAAAGACGTGGGTTGCCCTAACATCAATGATGAACTTGGAGAGAGAAAAGTTTTCAAAGCCTTATGTGACCTAGGTTCTAGTGTCAATCTCATCCATTATGTTGTGTACTTCCAATTAGGCCTAGAAGAGCTCCAACCCACATCTGTCACACTTCAACTTTCTAATCGTAGTATTAGGGTTCCAAAGGGTATCTTAAAGGATATTTTGGTGAATGTTGAAAATTTCATTTACCCAGCTGACTTTATTGTACTTGACAATCACCCAAGCATAGGTCCTAGGGAGCAAACCCCAATCATTCTTGGTCGTCCCTTCGTTGCAACAATAAAATCTGTTATCTGAGTCCGAAATGGGAACACGACCATCACCTTTGAAAACATGAGTCTAGACTTTAACATCTACAATACAAAATCTCAAATTGGGGATGATGAAGAGATCCATGAAATTAATTGGATAGGTAGTGCTGATAGTGAACTCAAGGAACATCAAGGAATTACCGAAGGATGTTTAAGTCAAGAAGAGATTGATTTTTATTGTTCACGTGAGGGAAATTTGTCTCCTTGGCTTGAATCTCATTCAGATTGCTCTATTGATGATTTTCTAGAATCACCAATCAATGATACCATGTGGGAAATCAATAACATCATGTCCATACCCATTCATGAAACTACTCTAGCTAATTTAGTGGATGAAAATTCTTTTCACAAGGAACCAATTTTGTCCAGAAATCTGAACAAAGAAACTGAGTTCCATAAAAAGTCTCATCCTTTCTTGGAAAGTGATAACCACTCTGATCTTGAATTTAAGGTTTTAACTTCATCACTAAAGTATGAATTCTTAGGGGAAAATAAATCCATTCATGTTGTCATTTCTTCCTCTCTTGAATCCAATTATGATAGGATTCTTCTATATATCCTTAGGAGACACAGGAAAGCCATTGGATGGACCCTATCTGATATTCCTGGGATTAGCCCACTTATCGGGACCCATAGAATTGTTCTAGAATCCGATTCAAATCCATGTCATCAACCGTAGCGATGACTCAATCCTAATCTCATGGAAGTAGTGGGAAAAGAACTTTTGAAATTGTTAAAAGCTGGTATCATCTATCCAATAGCTGAGAGTGAGTGGTTTATCCCAATCCATGTGGTTTCAAAAAAGGCTTGAATCACAGTAATAACCAATAAGGATGGAGAGACGCTTCCAACAAGGGCGAGTAGTGGATGGAGAGTATGTATTGACTATAGGAAACTCAACTCATGTACCAAGAAAGACCATTTCCCCTTTCCCTTCATTGATCAAGTCCTCGACTGAGTGGCAGGTCATCAATTCTACTACTTCCTGGATGGATTCTCATGGTATAATCAAATCGAAGTCTCCTTAGAGGATCAAGGAAAAACAACCTTCACCTATCCATTCAACACTTTTTCCATCAAGCACATGCCCTTTGGGTCATGTAATGCCCCTGGTACCTTCCAGTAGCGCATGATGGGAATCTTCTCAGACATGGTGGGGGATTGTTTAGAGGTCTTCATGGATGATTTCTCCATCTTTAGGGATAATTTTGATGGATTCCTTCTAAATGATGAAAATGTTTTGTGAAGGTGTGAGGATAAGATCTCATACTAAATTGGGAAAAATTACATTTCATGGTAAGGGAAGGACATGTTCTAGGTCATCTGGTATCTGGTAGAGGTATTGAAGTTGTTAAATCTAAGGTTGACATCATTCGTCTCCTTCCCTCTCCTAAAACTGTTAAGGAAGTGAGGTCATTCTTAGGACATGCTGGCTTTTATAGAAGGTTCATTAGGAATTTCAGCTCTATTTCTCGACCACTTTGTGATCTATTGGTAAAGGATGCTCCATTTTGATGGACATAAAGTTGTTAGGAATCATTCTCTACACTCAAGTCAACTTTTATATCTCCACCTATCATGCAATCTCCAAATTGGAAACTTCCTTTCGAGCTCATGTGTGATGCAAGTGACTTCACTGTAGGGGTAGTCTTAGGACAACAGTGTGAGAAAACTCCATGTGTCTTTGCTTATGCAAGAAAATCATTAAATGATGCACAAATAAACTGCACCACCACTAAGAAAGAGCTTCTTGATGTTGTCTTTGACTTAGAGAAATTCAGGTCTAATCTCTTAGGATCACCCATCATTGTCTTCACTGACCATTCAACCCTAAAATAACTTTTCCAAAAACAATATGCCAAGGCTAGATTGATTATTTGGGTCCTAATTCTTTAAGAGTTCTATTTAACCATTAAGGATAAAAAGGGGGTTGAAAATGTTGTAGCTGATCACCTCTCTATGATGGAATTCAAAGAAAACTCACCCAACCTCTATATGTCTGATTCATTTCCCGATGAGCACCTCTATTCAGTGAGTGATTGCCCTTGGTATGCTAACATAGCAAACCATTTGGTGACGGGTGACATTCCAAAATTCCTGGGGACCCAAGCTAAGAGGAAATTCCATTCTGATGTCAAACACTATGTGTTTGATGATCCTTAACTCTTCATGTTCAGTCCTGATCAAATCATCAGGAGATGTGTTCCCAAGTCTGAGCAAGAGTCCATTATAAAATTTATTCATGGAAAGTCATGTGGAGGCCACTTTTATACAAAGAAAACCACTGCAAAGGTCCTACAAAGTAGTTTCTACTAGACGAACCTCACTAAGGATACCTTCGAATTCTGTAAAAGTTGTCCTCAGTGTCAGCAATTAGGATCCATTTCCAAAAGGAATCAAATGCCCCTCACTCCCATTCTGGTCGTTGAAATCTTTGATTGTTGGGGAATTGATTTCATGAGACCCTTTCCAAACTCTATGGGATACCTCTACATCATTTTAGCCATTGATTATGTCTCAAAATGTGTTGAATCCATTCCCACCAAGACTAATGATCATCAAGTTGTGATCTGATTCCTAAAAGAGCATTTCTTTTCTAGATTTGGAGTTCCGAGGGATATAATCAGTGATCATGGAACCCATTTCTGTAATCGCCCATTCTCTTCACTCATTTATAAGTATTGAATTTCTCATAAAGTTTCCACTACGTACCATCCTCAAACCAATGGTCAAGCTGAGTTAGCAAATAGGGAGATTAATCAAATTCTTAAAAAAACTGTCATCCCCTCTAGGAAAGATTAGTCTGAGAAACTCTTGGATGTTCTTTGGCCTTATCGTACAGAATTCAAAACCATCCTAGGAATGTCACCATATAGGATGGTTTATGTAAAAGCATCCATTTACCTGTTGAAATTGACCATAAGGCATTTTGGGCAATCGAAAAAATGATTTTTGACATTTCTTTAGCCGAAGAAAAGAGGAAATTCGAACATAATGAACTTGAGGAACATTGGATGGAGGCTTATGAAAATTCAAGGATAAATAAATCTAGAGTTCAAGACTACCAATCTAGGAATGTCAAAGTCAAACAATTTAAACTGGAAAACCTATGCTCTTGTATAGTTCAAAACTTCATTTACACCCGAAAATGTTAAGGTCTAGATGGTCAGGTCCTTTCATAGTGCATCATGTGTACCCAAATGGGGTAGTAGAGATTTAGGATATCACAAGGGGTAACATTTTTAGGTCAATGGTCATTGGTTAAAACCATTCTTTGAATCGTTCAATAAATAGGAAATAGAGGTTGAGCTAACAGAGCCAACCAATGATCTCGAAAAAAATGGATAGATTTAGGATCCATGTTGGGAAAATGACGTTAATGAAAAGAACTCCATGGGAGGCAACCCGTGGTTTTCATGTTTCTAATCATTTTGAATCATCTTTTGTTTCCTTCTTCTTCATTTTGTTATTTTTTTTAAAAAATATATACTGTTGACCTGTTCTTATTTTATGAGTAAGGATGGGTATGAAAGGGGAGCACCGTATTCATCCATGTCACGCGGTGTGTTCCTTGAGTAATACCTTACCCAGAAAATATAAATAAGACAATGCATCATCAGTTTAATTTATTTTATTTTATGTTTTTGTAGGTATTTAAAAAAAATAGATTGTTGACTTGTTCTTCTTTTATGATTAAGGATGTGTATGAAAGGGGAGAACCGTATTCATCAGTGTCACGTGGTGTGATCCCTGAGTAATACCATACCCAGAAAATATATAGAAGACAATGTATCATCAGTTTATTTTATTTTTATGTTTTTTAGGTTAAAAAAATATACAAAAAAATATTTATATTAAAAAAAATTAAAGGCATGTCATAGGTCATTGGGAAAAGCTAAGCACAATCATCCAAGCCATTAGGAGACAAACCCTAACTAAAGGAAGACATGGGAATGCATTTTGAACATCAACCACCTGGTGACTTCATTCCATAATTTCCATTTTCAATGTCTTCGTTGAACTTCTATCCTACCCCTTCTATGTTTCAATTCTTTAATCAATGGGGACAATGTTATTCTATGTTGGGGGGGGGGGCAGATGAAAATCAGCGGAAGGAAAAATGTCATTAACCTTAAAAATTATAACACAAATTCCAAACTCTGAAATTTGATATCAAATAACTTTTCATGCTTTGATTCTGATTTTAATGCAAGTTTATGTTCATGTGCATAGATATTGGAAAGTGTGGTTTCTGATGTGATTTTTCATTTCTATATTTTCATCCATTTAATAAAAAAACACAATTCACGTCCTCTAGATTATGGGGTTTTTGTTTGAGTTCTTGGGGACCCATAATAAATAACATAGGATTGGCGATCATTTTAACTTTTACATGAGTATTAAAAAAAAATTGCATGTAGAGTAATGAATTGACCTAATGTGTGGATTTCAGCACTTGGGGATCGTGACTCCATAGTTTTCTGGACCAGAGTTGGGAATTTTATCTCTATTTGTGGTAATTTTAATTTGTTTTTGATTCAGTTAACTCAAGATGATGCCCGAGTATGTGAGCTTCACTTGGTGCCCTATGGTCATTAAGCCTGGGAGTCATCGGCAAAGTCTTCTTACATGGGTTGAATCATTTGAGTTCAATTTCTATTACCCTAGAAAAATGGAAAAAGAAATAAAAGAACCAAAAAAGAAGAAATTAAAAAATTGAGTACTCCTCTTATTATTAAAATTATATTTCTCCTAACATTTCCATCTTTTCTCCCTCGAATGGAAATGAACCCCCATGTCTATTGTGACGCACAACACTTCATCATGCTTAATTGAATTTGGATGAAATATGGAGATTATTTGAACAAAGGAATGGTCTTGGGATTGCGATATTCTTATGGACATTGATTTTTTTAAATGCTTTTTATGGGTTTCATAATTGTTTGGTATGTGATCTTTGGGTGAGAAATGTGTATTAAAATGTTTTTGGAAAAGGTCATTCGAATTTCATTTTTGTGAGATTTATTTTGCTCAGGACTAGAAAAACTCAAGTTGGGGGTGTGATTAGCCAATAAAAAAACATATTTTGATTACATTTTAATGGTATTAAATGTTCATTTTTTATTTTTATGTTCCTCAGTTAGTGGATTTTAATTTTGAACATCCATTCTCATCATTTGTGCAAATCATGCCAAATATGCACCAATTTAGGCCCAATGTTTCATCTTATTTTAAGGAATTTAATTATATATATTTTAATTTTATATTTTTTGAAATTGATTTCCACTTCAATTTAATCATTTTTCATTCAGGGATCAATGGATGATTCATAAATGATGATTGATATATTTTGCGAAGATAGGAAACAATTCCGGAGAAGGCAGATTTGATATCATCCCACTGATGGGAATGTGGGTCCCAAAATACAGGCCCAATTAAGCCCAAAATTCATGGGAGGCTAGAATAAATATATAGTAACTAATAATTATTCTGTATCCAGTGCTAAATTGTCCTCAATGGTGGTGATTAAGGCAACTCAATTTGAAATTCAATTCTGGGCCAGATTCTGCGGCCCAGAAAAACATCCCACTATTTCAATCATATATCTAGAAACACATAGTATATTGGGCTGAAATTTTAAAGGATATTAGGGGACATCGGGGGGTTCATTTAATTCTTAAATGGACCACTCCAATTCGTCCTTATATATGGTCCTTTCGGCGCTTCTGTTCGGTGTATAAAGATGGATCCCACTTCAAGGGAAGAGTTGAAAAGTCTCTTATGCATTAGATGTCCACCCACCTTTCTCCAAAAAAATTAATTAAATATACATGGGATGATGGGAGCTCGGAAAAAGGCTTCCAAAATGCATATTTAATGCAGTAGGGATGGATTATTTTACAACTTGGTGCTTTCTTTTCATTGTAATGTTATTATGCCAATTTGCCTTTGTAATGTTCTTCCTTATCATGTAAGTTGTTTGAATCACCTTAGTCTTCAATAAAAGTTCTTCTTCTTCTCTTATTATGTTCTTATTAATATCACCATTATACCGTTGCCTCATGGTGTGAAATTTTTCCCGCCAAACCTTGTGATTTTGTTCACACAATGGTGGAGTGACCGTAATTTTTTTGGGTTTTTACTTCTTCAATTCCACCCTCGTAAGTCTACTTTCCACTTCCGTTGAGAACTTGTCATCAATGGAGGTCTAGAACTTTTATGGGTTGATCCAAGGGAGTATCAAGGGGCTGGATTGAATGTAATTTCTCACTCTCTAAATGTTATTAATTTATTTTAATTGAGTTTATTTCATTCAATGATTATGATTCTTCCTCTTCCTTATTGAATTTATTCACCCCACTTTGATGTGCTAATTATATCTTCTACATTGGAGTGCTCATGAAAATTATCCCACAAGTGTATAGTTTATTAGCATGTGTTTTGAATATGTTTAATCAGGAAGTTATTAGGTTAGTTTGAATTCATTGCATGAATCCTTCTTGAGTTAATGAAATTAAAATCGTAAAAAAAAAGAATTCATTCAATCCACCCCGAGCAATAACCTGGTATCAACTCATTTCCTCATAATTTGAATTCACATAGATCTTTTAGTGATCTTTCAAAACCATCCAAAATCAACCCAATTTGGCAACTTCATAGACAAATATCCATATCTTTTTATTGAGTGTACAAAGGTTCTTCATAGGTCTCTGGGGATTCAACAACCCAAGATGCACTGCAAGCGACCGCTTGACCCTTAAAACTTGGGTAAATTTTGGTGATACCAGGGGAAAAACAATTGATTACAATAAATGATTACACAACCTTTTAAAATTAATAACTTATCACTCCCACACTTTTTACTTACAATGTAAATCATCCCTTCCACCATGAATCCCTTTACTCCCACACATCATCTGTAAAATATCAATCAAATACCAATAGTAGGGTAGGAATGGATAAAAATGGCATGAAACATTTCATATCCCTATAAAGGTTATTCAAGGTCTCTATTTGCGAAAATAAGTATCAATGTAATGGTGGTCTTTAAGGATAAGGGATTTTTTAAAGGTTTCTCAATCATTTTAAATATGTTTTTGAACAGTCATAGCTTTGAAAAGTTCAAATGCATGTTCTGGTCGGTGACATGTCCCTAGATCACTCAATAAATATGCTCAATAATAAATAATAAGTACTTGGTCTAGAAATCCTCTCAAGAATGAGACATATGATATTGGACAATCACCCAAGGCATGATCAATAATAACAAATTAATTCACATGAATTTCAGAAATTAAATGTATGAAAAATGGTATTTAAATTTCATTTACATAAATCTACCAATTCCATTAAATTATGACTTATCATTTCAATATCCATGATTCACTTTAAACATTCAATTTTCCATTATACTCATTCAATATCATTAACAATTATATCTAAAACATGGAATTACTGGATCCCTGAGAAACTCATTTCTCTTGGATAAGTCAGTTTAATCATTAATTTGAGTGTGGGTATGAAATTCAAGCCATTAAATATTAAATCATGTTTTCACCAAAAAAATTTAAGGAGTTAAAGAGATAATCATAAAATGGGAACTCCCATTTGAAATAAATCATTTTTCATCATCATCTAATGCTTTGTATTTCCTTATTCCATCATGAACCTATAAAATAAAAATAACATAATTAAACACAAATATCATTTCATTAAATCTCAAAAATATAAGAGGGAGTGGGCCACATTATAGACTAATTCCTAATACAAAATTTGATATTTAAATTCTTAATATTGAAAATGAAAGTAATAAAAATAATTTAAAGGGAAAATCATGGTATGATCCCCCAAGTGGGAGCTGGAATCTTTTACTGCCTCCAGAGGGCAGTACCAGATTTTATCCATATTCTTTTAGTGGATGATGCTACTTTGATTTGAACCATCACATGTGGCTCTTCCCAACTTGCAGTTCTTTTTTCTTTTTGAGGAGGACTCCATGGAAAAAGTATACCAGATCTACCCCCTTCACAATTTGGTATAGTCTTCATGGTGGTAGTAGGATGAAGTTGGGAACCTCTTCATAATTTGTTGCTACTTGTGAAACCATCTTGTCTTCCAGCATTGGATTGAAGGGGGCTTTACACATGTTTAATTTCATCAGGCTCAACAACTTGGATCTCCTCATGATGGGGCTCCTCCAGTAAATATTCAATGTCTTTGGATATGTCAATGCATTCCTCGACATGTTCATCATTATACAAATCATCCTCTAAGGTGTAGTATGAGTAGGAAGAATCTGGGAAATTGATAGAATTAGGATATATTCTCAATTTAGTTTCAATGAAAATAAAATAATTTGAGTTCAAAAATGTATTTTTTTAAAGGGTCAGCCAGAATCAATGTTTATGACAAATTATTATAAAAAAGATGAACATAAATGTGGCTAAAGGTGTAAAAAAATATAATTTCTGTCAATCAAAGGACTAATAATCATAATATGACATAAAATCATAACATAAAATGTCATTTCCATAAACAGAGACACTAGAAGACTCCCACTTAGATTGAGCCTTCTCCTGGTTGAACATCTCAAGAAGATTTTCATCAATCTTTTTTGACACCTTTGAAGATGATCAAGTTGACTTGATATTCGGTTGATAGGTTAAAACCTTGCGAGGAATCCTCTTTGGTGGAACAGAGGAAAAATATTCACCATCAGTCAACCTAGCCTCACCACATAAGACAACATCCGTGATGGATATAGGACGAACGTTTCCTAGATAAAGGATTCTATATTTCCCCGTTCATCATCAGAGACATTTCCCCATTTCCTAGAAACATTAGAAGACCACAAGAGCTTCTGAATTTCCTGGTGACAATCAGTATACTGCTATGTATCAATTTGATTAGAGACATCAGCCCGGGAAGGCACAATAATTATTTCTGTCTCTAAGGTAACCTCCTTAACCAAATCATCTTGAATATTTTTAGGTCCACTATAATCTCTTTTAGGGGATGTATCAATCATCAACTCATTTCCCTTCAAAAGAGAGAGTTGAGAATTAGGCTTCCCCAAAAGAAACCGTACATCAACACGAGAAGCTGGTTCTTTGGGGGGTCACAGTCCTTATTATCGGGGTTTTAAAAGGTTGTGTCTTTCAAATTTGTCTTTTTTTTTGAAAAAGGGTGGTAGGATGACCTTTCATCTCGCACTTCTCATAAGAAACATGTTTCCAAAATAGCTCCATAGAGTGTAAAATTTCCATACATTCTGAGCAGAAGAGGGGATTTTTTTCCATAATCAACATCAATTTGAATGTTATTAGATGGAGTATATAGGGTTAACATTTCAGTAAGAGTAGAGATGAGATCAACCTCCACTAGCATCCTAGAGAAGTTCCCAAATCTAACACCCTCAATCTCCTTATCAAGATGAATAAGAGTCCCAATTTCCATGCCAATGTCATGCTGAATTTTCAAATGCCAAAGGACCCATTTATGACAATAAAGTCGAACCCAAACCCGATAAAAAGTATTTATTGCATGAGAGACATTGAATTCTTATGACCATTCATGTAAATGAATCCAACCATGTTTCATAGATCGTGATCTAATACTCCACGCACAATGAATCAAGTCACTTGATGGAAAAAGGTAGTGAAAAAACCCACAACCAAGAGACACACATTTTCAATTATAAAAACCCCACCACATCGTTGTTCTTCAGAACAATTCATATAGCTTCCATATTTGTGAACCTTTGGGAAAGACAATGAGCATAATCAATGAGTTTTTTTTCCCACTTCCAATCTCTCAGCAAGTGCTGCAGGATTGGCCTCAACATGCACAGACGAACCTTTATGAAGAATTATTCCTCATTGTAAATACATGAGTAAATACTCATCCAACATCGTCACAGAAAGTGTATCATTCATCACATCCACAAAGGATTGGACTCCAGGAAGTGGAGAAACATGTGACTTTGTCCGCGCAACCCACAAGGAATTCGCAATCCCGAAATCAAGTGAGGACCTCTTCCCCACCACATAAAAACCCGCCTGTCTAGAAGAGATCCACGTGAAATCCGAAACCTTCAAGTAACTCGATATCCTTACACCAAACCCTCTAAACAGTTGAATCTCGGATCCTGTAACCAGATGTTTTGTAGAGGGAAATCTGGACAACTGTCCATGCTGTTGTCTCTTCTTATTTTCAAGGCTTGGGGAGATCACGTAGTTCCTCACATTCATTCCCAAATTCATCTAGTTCTTGTTGATCTTCCCAGTGTCGCTCAGCAGGTAAGCCTTTTATATTTAACATTACAATAAATGGTTGAAAGTGGAAGAATGAATCATTATATACCTCAAAATTTACCTCACTTTGTTAATTAATTTCAATGATCAGTGGTGAAATTTCTTCTACCACTAACTTTGGTTCTTTCTTTGGCTCAGGTTCAGGTTTCTCTTGGGTAGTATGGACATATTCAGTTATACTTTCTAATTTAATCTTTTGTCCATATATTACTTCATTATGTTCACTCTATTACGCTCTGTTGTACTCTAAATCAACTTCCTCTTGTTGTTGTTGCACCTGTGAGATGTCATTCCAGGCATAGTAATTTTAGCTTGGATACATCAATGATATTTTACTCTTTTTGTTGTAGTTTTTTTTTATTTTTTTAAATGAAAATATATCCACAATATGAAAATATAAAAATATAAGTATACAATAGATTGTATCCCCTGTAATGACACTAGTTTTGACACACAACTGTCATAGGGCATGTGAAAAGTGTATTTTTATTTTTTTCCTAGAGCATCATATAGGCTAACCCAAGTTGTCTCATTTTAGGAGCTTTCTCAATTTGTTCACCTATTTAATATAATTAACCTAAATTACTTCTTTTTAATGTTTTATATTTTATTAAATAAATGGAATTTAATAAAACAAATGGAATTCATAAATGTGAATAAACAAAAATTTCATTCAATATTACCATGAAATGCTAAACAAAATGTAATTTGAGAAGAAAGGAATTTCTCCTAAGAAAAGATCAAGGGAGCACATTCATTGGCCTCATCAAATATTCTTAGTGACACACTCCATCGTATGCGTGCAAACATTATTCTACCCCCGTTATGAATGAAAATTCTACTTAGTTATCTCCATGCACACCCTCCATCAACCTCCACAATCAAGGAAAAATGGTTGTAAATTAAGAAGTTAATCTTTAGGCAACCACAGTGAGGATTACACCCACTATAAATTATCCTTAAAAGTATCTCAAAAATATTAAAAACATTTTCTTGGGTTAATGAACTTGATAAACCCCTCATGATATTCCTAGGATTAGTTACTCATGATCATGAGTATTGTAGTTCACAATGGTAAGATGAGAAGAAGAAACGATTGTGGAAGGGTGGACACAGAAATGAAAACAATATATGAATTTATTTTAAATCTAAATTTCAATTGAAAACTAAAACAAAAATAAAGAAAAGGAATAAATAAAATGGAAATGGGGAAGAATTGCAGCCATCCACCCTTGGTGGAGATCACCTCCTTTGTGACTTTAAGGAATGTAATGGGGAATGTGATCACTTGGGAAGGAGGTGAGGGACTCCATTTATAGGCAGAAATATGTACTCGGAAAGTCTGCTTGTTCTTGAACAATTAAATTTCAGTTTCACGAGAGTACCATATATTTTATTTTGTTCAGGAATATATTGTGCATTCACCCTCTACATTTCATCTCTTTTGGAAATTGGATGAAGGAGTTATGAATTTTTCATTGCCAGTTTCTATTTTTGGATGAAGATTCCCGGAAGGTTCCTCTAAAAGTATGTCATTTGATGGTGGTCTTAATGACTTCAAAACATCATCTAATTTATCTATGAGCTGTTCCTATCTATCGTTGTTCTATCCCTGGTTTAGAAACCTCATTTTTAAGTGTTTAGTCCATGTTTGGGTTCCATTACGGTGGTTGGGTCCACACTTTCCGCCCGAAAAAATTTTCAATTTCAATGAAATTGTAGTCCCTTTAGATGGCTAAATCAGCTCCTGGTCTATAAGACAATGATGAAAGAAATAAAATCAATATTATATAAATATTTTAATAACAAATTTTGGATAGATATTTTTCATGAAATGACTAAAATACTCTTAATGTAAAAATCTATCTAAAATCCAGAATTATGCGTTTTTCACCATTTTGCTCAAAAAACATCATAAAACTAAAAGCGATTCATGTAAGATAAAATTTATTATTTGGGATGATTAAAATAATTGAAATGCATACAAAAAAATGAAAAATATTATCTCTATTAATTCCCTAAGTGGAAATACCACCAATGGGATCTGCAATGTGTTATGATTTATGGTTATATTACTGATGACATTGAGACTGCCAATAAAATTTTAGGGGAAAGAGGTATTAATATACCTGATAAGGTTACCCTATTATTTTATTAAGGATGAATTAGAATAATAGAATTTTTTTTTGAATTTGGATTCATGATTCATGAATGGTAAAATATATAAGGATTTTTTAGTTTATGTTTTCCCCTAAGGATTTATTAGAATAGGTTGAATGGTATCGATGTGCTCGAAATGTGATTTATTGGGAATGTGATATTTTGAAAAATAGACTATAAAAATATATATTTTTTTATGTTAATATATGTATATTGGGATGAATATATTTTGGATATTAATAAGTAAATTTTATTGTACAAATTACCTTGGAACTAATTAATTATTTTTTGATAAGTGGTTTATACTATCATTGATGATGTTTATGACATTTTTGTATTTAAGTAATATATTCAATAAACATTTAAATATAGAAACATGCATGATTTCTATAAATTATTTTTGTTAACTATGTTTATAATTATGATTCAATGGAATTCATGATGAAAGTATTCACATGTTAGGTATATGAAAACCAAGAGTTACATTATGTTATATGTGGGATCAATTTTATGTTTATTTAGACAACATCATTCTAATGCTTTTTTATTTTCACCTTTTTGAAGGGTTATAAAGATGACCATTTATTTAATGGGGTCTGATAAACAACTAAGGAGGTTTTAGAGGTTAATGTATGATCACACCATATGGGTTTTAATTAATATTTGATGAATTTTTCTAACCATTTTGTTGTGATGTTAACTAAATAATGATGGAATGACCTATTAATCAATTTAGTTATCTCATGATCTATTAATTCTATAGGAACGAAAAATTCACCAAAATTTCATGGATTAATATATAATGTTGAATGTTATCAAGAGAAAATAAAGGGGTAGTATGTACTGATATATTATAAGTATTTATTCTAATTATAATTCTTGAAAAATAAGAAAGTGGATCATAAAGTAAAACAATGTTCTATTATAATCATTTTGATGATATCAAAGAACTTTTCAAGCCTCTTTAGGTTATGGATTCCATGTCTTTAAAATTATCTTAACCATGTTCTTCATCATTCTCCATCATAACATGATAGTTATATTTCTCTTCTTTTTCCATTTTTTCAATTCCCTCTTATGTTTTCCATGTAGAATCCATGTTATGTGTTACATTGGAAAAAAATTATGTTCCCCAATTAACATTTTTAAAATGGTACATTATTATTCAATTTTATAATGTTTGTTTCTGTGAAAGGATCTTTCAAGTTATATACATTTGATATCCTCGATTAATTTTGAGGGAGAAATTAATATTAATGGGTATAGGGTGTAAACCCCTAGATTTTTTGAATTTTTATTTTTTGAATTAAATTGATCTTTTGATATTTTTTATTTACCAAGACACAAAATATTGATTTTTTATATGAAATCACTAATTTCCACTTGCATTATATGAAGCACCAAATATATATTATGCTAAATAACACTATAATTAGATTCAAGTACATTATAAACTATGTTTGGCTTATATTAAAGACAATACTGAGTCCCTTATATATGTTATTCTACAGGTTGGGTTGAGTTTTATCGAACTACAAGATAATATTAAAAAAAAATTCAAAAATATTATTCTAGCTACCTCATAGCATTTGGAATTAATGTTATGAAAAATGAATAACTAAATCATTAATATATTATTTACACATTTCTATAAAATAAATCTATTAGTTTAAAATTAGTAAGATTGAATATAAAAAAATTAAAATCAAGAAATTACATTTCAATGAAAATATTTTTTCTATGAAAAAATAGAATTTTATCTTCAGAAATTATACAAAACACTTTTGATTTATTTTTTCTGAAAAATTGTTAAATTATATATTCAATCAATATTTTTTATGCTAATCTAATAGATTCAATAAGTATAGGATATGAATAAATAATATTTTATGGATAGCAAATATATTTTTATAAGAGGCAATTTTACCACCATTTAAGAGAGAACCCTTTTTAAAATATGAATTTTTAAAATTTTATAATATTTACTTGAAAAAAATAAACAAATTTTTAGAATTATATTATATAAATTTGAATAGGGTGAATTTTTAGTATCTTTCAATGAATATTAATTTTTGTGGAATAGTGAATAATTAGTAATTTTAATTAAAAATTTATTTATCTTGAAATTTAGTGATAGGGTTTATTTTTATGATTGTTTTTAATGGTAAATTAGATCTATTATACAAAAAATAATCTAATTTGTGTCATTTTAATATATTTAACTATGAAATTTGAAATAAAAACTATAAATACATAACTATATTACAATGCATAATCATGAATTGTAGTAAAAAACCCACTCCCTTCCATATTGAGGATCATTTCATGTTTATAGTATTAGATAATTGGAATATAATACATACATAACATTCCACATATATACATATAAACTACAACCAAAATTGTATCCATTACATCCAAAATATAAAACATTACAAATAAAACATGATTTATTTGAAAAATATTCAAATAATTTAGCATGGATTAACTATTTGTCTATCACATCATTATAACCATTGAAAATAATTTTGAAACATGGTATGCACACATATAATCATAGAATGGGATATAAAAAATGTAATGGAAACATAATTCCATGAATACTAGTAATGTATGAAATCATTTTCCAAAGAATTAATTATAATCCATATAGAATTAATTTACAAAACATGATATTTAAATGATATTTCACAAAAAATATAACAATTAAGTTATACTGGGGAATTAATTACATTTATTATACCGTTTTTATCTACCATATGATTTTTAACCCTCACAACTACTTTACAATGTATGTGTTATGACTACTTTATTATGTAACAATCACAACTACAAATAGAGTAACCATACATCTTACGTCCAACATTCATATTCCCAATGAATTAAAGGGAGATATAGTTAACACCCTTAATCCTAAAAGAATCCCAAAACCATAAAATAATAATCAAACAAAAATACATTCATAAAAATATTCACTTGGAATTTGGTAAAACTAGAAGTTTAAAAGAAGAATTTATAATAAAAGTCACTTATAAATAACATATAATTGATATTATAATAAATTGAATGATATAAATAGTTTTATAAAATATAAATACACATAATAATATATTATAAAAAAATCATCACACAAATGATATTAAAATGACATAGTTAAATTAGTAGAAGGATAACCCAAAGGAATGAAACCAGTTTAAGAATTATTTCACCTTCGGTTTGTCTTACATAAAACATTTTAAAACACCTAATTAATGGTTAAAGAATTTCTATTAGTATTCTATATAGATATGAAAATTTTTATAACATGTTATATAACTATTTCATAACATCAATTCACCATTTAATTATTAGTATTTTATTCCTCTCATTGTTTCAAGTGTGTTTTTTATATGATTTCCCTCTCCAGTTTGTATTTTATTTTCTTGTCGTATGGAAATAAAATTCTATAAGTGTAATGAAATGGTATTAATATGTTTCCATGATATTTAATGATACCAAAAATCATTTTTTATGATATATTTTGAGGAATTAAGAGATAAAACAATAATTTTAATTTTTAATTCATTTTTGGTGTTCTTTTTTAATTATGAACATGTTTGGTTATAATTTAATTCCTTGCATTGAAGTTAAATACAGAACAAAATATAGGTTAAAAAAACACATTACATTCTGTTTCAACAATTATAAGGTTTTTGTGATCAGCATTGATGTATGTAATAGAAATTGAAAGCACATCGTCCAAAATTTTTGTAAACGACACATCACAAACAATGTTGTTATTATTATTAGAATCAGATTAAGAGGGGAGGAAGAGAGGTGATGAATTTTTTACATGGAATTGTTAACATATAGAATAAATAGTATTCTGGATGTTTAAAACCTCATGGGTAAGGGGAGGGGAATATTGTATAAGAAATGAATGTTATTGAAAAGTAATAACATTAAAATGAAAGATTATTCTTACCTATTGATATATTCTCCTTGGGATCTACATTAAGGAATCTGGTTTAGGCCTTCTGGTTAGACCAGTAGGTCTTTGACGTGGATAAGATCCTTGTGGATTGAATTTGGTAGAACATAGTCAATGCTAATGGCTTGAGATATTTGAGAGGAAGAGGGGAGCGAGGGTGGTATTTATAGTAGTGTAGTGGAGTGATTTTACATTATTTTCATATTTTTGTCCAGGACTATGAATAATATTCATTAATGTGATCAAAATTGTAGAGGGGTCATGTGTGTTAAGAACAAGTGGGCTTACAACTATAATGATGTCAAAAATACTTTATTTAATTAATAATTTGAATATAAATTATCTTAACATATTTCACTATTTATTAAAAATCCATGAATTTAAGGGAAAAACAAAAAATTAACACTATCCATTTTTCAAAATGTATATTTCCAAAATGAAAACCATTTTTTGAAAATATTTTTCACAATTTTATTAATTTAATTTTTAAATAAAATCATATTTTATACCAAAAATAACAATTATCTAACTACAAGTGATTTTATATCACCTTGAATAATTAATCAATATCTCATTATCAAATAAAATTATCAAAATAAAGTAAAATTAACAATTACTATTCATTAGGGTCATATTAATTTTCACAAGGGTATGTCACTATTCAGTAAAAATCAAGTTGGTTCTACCCAACTCTAAATAACATAATGATCTAAATTATAGATGACCATTTTTCAAAATTCAAAACATAAAAGAAGAATAGTTTTCTTTAATGGATAAATATATATATCTAATTAAGAAATTTTTTCATGATTTTCAATTTATTTTTAAAACATTATGGTGTTACATTCTCCCTACCTTCTTTAAATTTGCATCATTAAAATTTAATTTACATATTAAAAAAGATAGGGTATTATTCCCAAATATCATTTTTAGACTCCCATGTTTGTTCTTCAACAATGTGGTTTATCCACAAAAATATTACCTGATGGATTACCTTATTCCAAAATACTTATTCCATTCAATAAAAAATATAAACTAGTTTCTCTTCATATAAATGTTTCGATTTTACCTGAACTACTTCTAGGATCAAGACATGAGATAAATCAGACACATACATTATCAACATTGAATCATAAGAAACATTGTGTACCTAAGATGCACTCAGTGGAAAATCAAATTGGTAGGTTCCAAATATCTCAAAAATTTTATAAGTTCTAATGATCCTTGGACTTAGCTTTATTTTTGTACTAATATGTGTAAAAAATTTCCATTGTGAGATTCTACGAAAATATTGATCACCTAACTCAAAAGAGAAGTTGTTCCTCTTGTTGTCTATAAAACATTTTTGGATATTCTATAATTTCCCAAAATATTCATAGATCATATTCACATTCTCAAACAATTATAATACTAATTATAATCCCACCTATTTCCTTTCCCCGACTTCATACCAAAAAAGCTACAGTTCAAAATTTCTTCCCATACTGTCCCTCAAAATGTTCTATGTGTATACTGGAATGAAAACAATTATTATAAGAAAACTCAACTAAAGAGAGATAATGATCCCAAATTCACTATAAGTGTATTGAAAATTCTCTAAGAATATCATCTAAAATCTAAATCATTCATTCTAAATGTCTATCATATTGAGGATGAAAAGTTGTACTGAAATTTCAAATTCTACCCAATGACTTCTGAAGGTCCTTCAAAAAACTAGAAGTTACCTTGGGATCCTAGTCATGAAAAAATGGAAATATTTACTCCATGTAACCTGAAAATGTATTTTAGGTATATTCAAGAAACCTGATGCAAATAAATTTTATCTCGAATAGGGAGGGAATGTGAAGATTTATTCAGTCGGTCAATAATTACCCAGATTGCATTGTAACCTTGAGAAGCATTTGGTAGTCACACAATTAAGTCCACAGATTTATTTTCCCACTTCCACTCTAGAACTGGTAAAGGTTGATGCATCCCCTATAGTAATTTTCAGACTTCTTTAACCTATTAACATTTCATACATTTCATTGTAAAATCAGCCAAATCCCTTTTCATTTCATCCTACCAGTAAAACTGAAAATGTTATCTATACATATTAGTACTTCCATGACTAAAAAAAGAACATTGTGCTTTACATAAAAAATAATTCTTCAACTGTGAATAACAAGGAACAAGGAATATTTTTTCAAATCTCAAAATATAATCTTTATTAATGATAAATTATAGAATGTTTTCCATTTTATCAAATTCTACCTTTTTCTATATCTGATTATCTTCCTTCTTCTCTTTCATAATTTTGTCTGACAAAGATGACTGCATTAAAACTGGAAACAAGAGAAAGGTATTTCTTACACCAAAAACTTCAATGCCAAATTTCATCAAATCATCCATCAAGGGGTCATGTTCCCAATATAACTTGTTTAATGATGCATGATGCTTTCAACACAAGGCTTCAGCCACATTTTTTCATTAAATTTATGGTAACTGATCATGCAATAATAATTTTTTAGCAATTCATGACATCTTCTATGAACCATGATTAATTTTGTTAAGTGAGTATATAGTTCAATCTTTTATAGTATATATATATATATGTCATTTAGATCAATATAATTGATGCCTCCAAATTTTCAAATAAAAAACCATAGATTCCAATTTTAAATCCTGGGTGGGATTATTTAGCTCAGGAGGTTTTACTTGTCATGAAGCTTAGGAATTTATCTGAACATTACGCATAAAAAAAAAACAGTGTCCCTTAAATGAAGCATCCCTATATATGACAAACTCACTATTTTAATAAGGTAAAGAAAAAACTGGAGCATTCACCAATCTCATCTTGAGTACCTAAAAACAAACATCAAATTCATCTATCCAAATAATTTTAACACATTCTCGGGTCAAATTTGTTAGCTAGCAATATAACCATGAAATGTTTTTTAAAAAATATATAAAATATACTAATAATCATAGAAAAATACAAATTTCAATCTCATTTATAGGTCTTGTCCATTCATCACCCACATTTTTTTGGTACGCTCAACTTCTATTCCATCCTTATTTATAATTATCCCAAGAAAAGAAATCTATTACAACCAAAAAATCAAACATTATAAATTTTATATATAGTTTCATTTCTTTTATGGGTTTTAAAACCACCATTAGTTGTTTTTCATGATCCTCTTTACTCATAGATCATACTAGAATTTCAGCAATATACACAACCACAAACATATCAAAGAACTCATTAAACAATCTATTAATGATATAAATTAATATAAAAGGTTAATTAGCTAACCCAAATGGAATTACAACAAATACATAATGCCCTTATCTAGTCTAAAATGTTTTATTTGGGATGTTATACTCCATCACATTCAACTAATGGTGTATGAATCTCATGTAAGTCTTGAGAATGTAATGATCTTCTTAGATCTGATAAAAAAAATTATTGAGATGAGTAAAGGGATACTTATTTTAAATAGTTATGTTATTTAAGTCTCTATAATGAATTCAAAGTCTCACGAAACCATAATTTTTTAAAGAACAAAACATGAGCACCCCATGTTGATGTACTGGGATGAATGAATCCTTTATGAAGATACTCCTACAACTAATTTTTCAATTCAATAAGTTTCCTTATAGCCATGCAATATGGGTGTTTTGAAAATGTATTAGCGTAAAAAACTATGTTATTTGTGAATTTAAATTACCAATCAGGTATAACACTGGGTAACACATCAACAGAGGCATCAACATATTCTTTTTACATTGGCATATCATTAATCTAAACAGTTCCCTTCTTTTCAAAATTTTGTGCAAGATAACTTTAATTTCCATATTTCAATAGTTTCACACCTTCCTGATATGTTACCAATTTAATGGGTTCATTCATGAATAAAAATTGAAACATTTTCTAAAAAACCTTCTTTGACTCCTCAATCCACACCCATATGACATCAAACTATAATAAATAAAAACAATAAGGTTTTTAGGAAATGTATTTCCACATTCCATAGTAGAATGGTTCATTACATTTCACATTGCTGTAATATTTTCCCTTAGTATTTTAACAATAAGGTCCGGTCTCATTTTTTGAGATGATATTTCAAATTTACAAAAACTTTTCTCAAAATTATAGGAAATATTATTCCCTATATCAATCAATACATTAGAAAAATCTGAGTAAACAAAAAAAATGTACCTTATAACACTTTGTTTCATGGACGAACAATGGATGAGGTTGTCACAATGGATCTCACTTCACCCTTCTTCTTATATTCTGGCTTATTTGCATCATTCAGATCTCTCTATGGCCAAACATTTTCATAATTACCCTTCTCAAACCATTTAAAACACATTAAAATTTAATTATATGGATTAGTATTTGGATAATTCTCATTACAATCTCAAGCCATATCTCGAAACATACCACATAAAAAACAATTCCTGGTTTTTTATGGCATTTCTCGGGGTTTTATTTTCTACAATTTTCACAAAATTGAAATTGGATTTTCATACCATCATATTTCCTTGATTCATTTATAACCATCACTTACCATCCAGACCTCTACTTCATATTATTTTTGATGTGTATGTGATCATCATCAAACTCTATTTCTACCCCATTAGAACATGAGACAAGTTTTTGATAACATTTAAATTTCCAGGTGGAAAATTCCATTCGATGCATTGAATTCAATCCTGAGTAATAAATATTGATTTTTCTCTGAAGATCCAGAATATGATTTGCAACATAGCTCACTAGTCAGGTGAAGAATTCTTTATACACAGCCACCAAATCATCCTCATTTTTCTTCAATTCAATGAATTCATACTCTCACCTAAGTAAAATAACATTTAGAAATATTTTTCATTGAAAATATATTTAAATTCATCCCAATCTACTGAAATTATATCTTCTCCATCCATGATATTCATGACCGTTGACCACCGCTGATCCGTATCGCCTACAAAAAGATTAATGGTATGACATGTATTTTTATTACATTAATATCCCATAACATAAAATATATTTTCAACGGATTTAATCAATCCTTCATCAACTAATGAGTCAAAAGATCCACTAAAAGGAGGATGGTGTTGCCTTATAAAATGTTCCAATATAATCATGTTCCTTATTTTAAGCTATGGTTCTTCTCTTGCATGGAATCCATCACTATTTAAGTCCTATGTCTGCCTATCCATTACCATAAAAAACTACTTGGTTCTAATTCTAAAAATTTATAGTTGTCGATTCATATAGATATCTCCCTCTGAGTTCCTTCCAACAACAATTTCCCTATTTCTTCTTCAGAAAACCATTCTGAAGTGACATATCAAAGAATAAGCAACATGGTAATATTTAAATTATATAAAATTTCAAATTAACCGTAGATTAAAAGTCAGATATGTTATTCTTTTCACATCGTACATTCCCCTGAAGTTATCTAAACAATCATCTAATACAGACTATAGGGACCCACCCTTATTACATTACATAATATTGAATTTTAATAAAAACCTCACATAATTTCATATTGATTATATTTTCATGTTTATATTTTTTAAGATTTGGGATATAATACATACATAACATTGCACATTTATACAAAGAGTATACTACATAAATAGTAATCATTTCTTTTAAAATTTAAATACATTCAAATAATACATGTTTTTTCGACAAATCATCAAAAAATTTGACCTGCATTTCTCCTTTTGTTTCTAAAACATACTTATAAACTATGAAAATCATCTAAAAACATGGGATGAGCACAAGAATCTTAGTATGGTATACATAATTAATGATAGAAAACATTAGTCTCAGAATATGTGTAACATATGAAATATTTTTCAAAAAGACATACTAGTCATCCATATAAACATACTTTGTGAACCTTAATATTTCTATAATATTTAATCAAAACATATAGAACAAAAATAGAACAATAAATGTATATTGGGGAATTAATTACTTATATTGTAATTTTCTCAGATACCATATTATTTGTAACCCTCATTGCTACCTTATAATGTAACCCTCACTGCTAATTTAAAGTGTGGTCATCGTAACTACAGATGGAGTAACCATACAAATGGCATGTAACACCCCAAGCTTCCAGGGTACATTTCTCTTTGAATAATACAACATCTTGTGTTATACGCAACTTCGAGTTTAAACACACCACAACCAATCAAACTAGCTGTTATGAATAGTAATACCCACATTTTGAAATTTGATAAATTTAATCCTTCAAAATGGATTTCATTTTCAGATTCTAAATATAGAAATTATCTTAGGGTGAATTTTTTGTATTTTTCTGAAAACCATCAATTTATGATGAATTGTGAAAAACTCCGAGTAATTGTTTAAAACCAACTTTTTATTTAAACAATTATTTATTTTATTTAATTTTATTTTAGGTCAAAATAGATACATAATACCTATATTAGTTCAATATAATTTTTTTGAGTCATTTCATAATGAGTTTAGATATGTACAAATCTTATTGAACTTTTTACCGTCTTTTACCCACCTCCTTGAAGCATTTTCAAATTTGAATAAAACATAATTTTACTGCTTCTGTGAGTTTAATTTCGAAAATCCGAGAGACATGGATAATATCAATAAGAAAAATGTGGTTCAATAAGATGAATATAAGTTCTATTGAATAGTAACACTTGACTTTTATTTACCACGGTTAATAGAATATTTGGGAAATTATGGGTAACAATGATATCATATTTACCCTAACACATGTCCTAATTCTGTTGTCTATGTGTAATTCGACCAAAAAAACCTGAAGAATAAAATATTATCCCCTTTGGTGCACTTGGATTAGATTAGGACATTAATTATTATTGTATTTGAAAAAGAGTTAAAAGAGTTAAATTCAAAATTTAATAACTAAAACATTTTTAATATAGGGTTACATACAATATAAATTTGACTATAAATATTCATTGGAAAGATAAATAGATTTTATACATAATGGAACTTTATTTATAATTTTTAGAAATTAAAAAATTTACTTTATTTATGACACAATAATGATGTAGTAATTCCTTTATAAAAGAATGAATAAAAAAGTTGATATAATAAATATCACAATAAATGTAATTTTAGACTTTTAATGAATTCCACTAATTTAATATGATAATATTACATGTTAGGGTTCATTAAATAATTTATGTTCATAGTAATCATGCTTTTATTATTTTCAAAAAATTAAATACTAAATAGTGTCAAATTGACATATTTCAGTTTTTAAAAACAATAGTATATTATTAATTGATATAATATTTATAAAAATATAATGGTCAGAAAAAGGACATATATAAGGTTATATATATTAATAATTGACCACTTGGGGTTCAATTTTATGTTAATAGTATATTTATTAACCATATAATATAAAAATACAAAGAGACATGGTAAATGAAAAACTATTTAACTGAGAGTTAAATCTAAAAGATAAGGTTAATATGGTGACATAAACATATATAACACCTATTGGATGAGAGTTTTTCAATCCATACAAACCTTATACTCTAAATAAATCATTTTGGAGCCATTAGACCCCAAAAATGATTTTATTATAAAATAATAGTTTAATATTTCCAAAGGTGCCCCTCACCTCTCATATAAAAGGGCACTTCCCCTTCAATTAAAATCACACCTTCAAAGCATTTTGGATTGGAAAAACCCTGACAAACTATCCTCACAACTATCATATATTCATCATAGAGGACATAATTTTATCATAATGACATCTTATGGATCCCATTTGATCAAATAAAACGGAAGAACTCGAAGAAGAGGTAAATATTTCATCACCTCATTCAAGTTCTTTTCTTCATCTACTTCCTATTTCTTTATTGTTTCCATTATAAAATAATAAAAATTGTATCTTCTATATACTGTGATTTTATTATAAAATTGGTAAAAACAAATTCATTATTATATCCATAACATTAATGACAAAGTCACCATATATCTGTACGTACGGATTACCGCCTCCACGTCAGGGTGTTGTTTTTCTTTCCAACATATCATTTTTTGGATGGGTATAAAAATGATGTATTATTGATTTAAATAATAAATATAACATGTTAATGATTAATTATATATGATATAATATTCAGTTATATATGATTTAATTTTCAATTGAATGATATTGTCGCTCCTGCATAGGTACAAATTACCCTTTCCATGAATGCGATAAGATTCATTCCCCATCATAATCATTTGAAGAATAATTTTCATTTTATGATTAAAAATAACGATTATTAACATAATATAATTCTGTATTTTAATCAAATAAATCCTATCCATAAAAAATATGGATTATGTAACAAAACATATAAAGTAAAACGAATCACTTAACAACTGAAATGACAATAATACAAAAATATTATCAACAATGTAATATTAGAAGATCATATATGATATCATATTTACTTATATAGTTCTAGTATAATTTTATAACAATGATTTAACTATTATAAAATAGTTTATAATACCCTCGAACAAGGAAAATTACAAGGTAAGGGTTAATTTCACAATCTCTTTATTATTCGGGGTTATTTTTATATAAGTATCTACTGGGACCTCTTTATCATCCAGATTCATGTTTCTTCAAAATGTATTTCAAATTTTTTTTAATAATTAATAAGCAATGAGTTAAAGTCATTTATACCACATTTTACCATATATGTTCTCAAAAGGAATATTTATCTCATTTCCCAAACAAGTTACATTATGAACTTTTTGACAAAAATAAGGTAAGAATATTTTTTAAACTTATATGGCTGGTATGGCTATTTTCCACCATTATAACATCATCAATGCTTTCCTTAAAAGATTATAATAATATTTTCAAAATAAAAGTTTTCTTTTATAATTATATTACTTTTAAATTATTTAAAAAAATAGATATTTCAATAAAAAAGTTTTGATTTCATCTACGTCAACATCTTTTGGTGGATTTTAAGATTATTTGAAGTCAATTTATTATGATTCAAAACATCCACATTCTATTGATGGTTTTGTGATATGTTAGACTGTGGATGTGTTATTTTTACACCTTCCATGGTTTATGGATAATGTTTTGATATTTCATATGCTAGTTTTAATATGAATTCTTATGTTATGTTTAAACCTTTTCATATGAGAGATGAATTAGACTTAGCAAATGCCGGGTGGAGTCCACTATTTCACCTCGATGCATCGGTAGGTCTCATGAGACAAACTAGTTTCTTGGAACAAGGCCTTGAAAAAATATTATTTTTAGTCTTCGAAAAGGCCTTTACTGTGTGGTTATAATGTTTGGCATTATGCATTGCATCATTATAGAAGTGGCTATTGATATTGCAGGTGATTATTATACTAGTGGAATTTCCATGTGAATATGTAAATGGAATTATTTGACTTTATCTTTTCCATATTATACTGAATTTCATGTTTAAAATGAATTAGTTTTTTACTTATATATTTTCATATATGTCTATTATTATTTATGAAAGCATTTGCTATATTTTAATCCTTACTGAGCATCTTAGGTCATCCCTTTCTAGGTTTTATTTTTCCCAGGATGAAAGAAGTATATTATTATTGACCTGAAGTTATAGTCTAATGTTTATGAGTGTGGCTTATGGAGACTATGTTGTTTTAGTTAATCATTTTATAATGTAATGTAAAACTTATGTATGTATCTAGTATTTACAAGGATACTAAAATAATCAGTCTTTCAGGACTTGATTTTTTCTGATCATGCAAATGTTATGTAATAATGCACCGACTCTAGGTAACTTGGGTCGGGGCGTTACATGGACACCATCTTATGTAGAAAAATGAATTGGAGGGAGATATAGGTCCCACCCTAAATCCCAAATAATTCCCTAGAACCATAACATAATCATCAATCAATAATATTTTCATAAAAACATTCATGTTGAATTTTGTAAATCTAGACGTTTAAAAGAGAATTTTATAAGAAAATTCATTGGGAAATATCATATAATGTATAAGATTAATAATATAATGAAATAAATATGTGTATACACTATTAATAAACAGAATAAAACATAATATAAAAAAAATTATCTAGAAAATTGATCTTAAAACCACACAATTATTGATGTATAATGTTAACCCAAACTATGGAAATAAGGTTAATAATTCCCTTACCTTAGGATTCTCTTTCTTGAATACTATTTAAACCTATCTTATAATGGTAAAAAGTGTATTTTTTTATTTTAATGAAAAATTTTCTTGTTTTTTTATAGATTATATGATTACATTATAACATCATTTCACCATTTAATTATTAGTATTTTGTTACATTCATTATTTATGGTGTGTTCTTTATATGATTTACATGGCCGATTTGTATTTCATTCTCATATTTTATGGAAAATAAATTCCAGACTTGGTGATAAATTTTTTTATATGATTCTAAAATTTTTAATTATATGAAAAATTATTTTTATCATATTTTATGATGAATTATTTGATAAAACATAAATGATATTTGTTTACATCATTTTTGGTGATTCCTCGATAATCACGAAGTAGTTTACTTATAATTTCATTTAATTCTTAGAAGTTCATTCTAGAACATAAAATTTGTTAAATCATACGCTTATTATTCGTTTTCACCTATTAAAATGGTTTTACGATCATATTTGATGGAAGTAATGGACATTGAAATCATTTTGACCAAAATATTCATAAACGACACATCAAGAATGGTGTTATTATTATTATTAGAATAAAAGGAGGAGGAGAGGGTGAATAATGATTAATTTTTTATATGAACATGATAAAAAAATGATATATAATATTTTTTAGATTTCATACCTCCTGGATAAATGGAGGGAAATAGAGTAGAAAAATAGAAAGGAATTAAAAGGAAAACACATTGAAATGAAGGGTCATTCATACCTATTGATCTCTTCTAATTGAGATCCTCTTATGGTCTTTGGATTAGGCCTTTTGGTGAGACAATATGGTCTTGGAAGTGGGTAAAAAACTTGGGGGATGAAATTTGTAGAACATGGTAAATTATCAAGGCTTGAGAGGTGTGGGAGGATGAGGGGAACCAGGGTGGTATTTATTGTTGAGGACATCAGCAATTTTACATTATTTTAATCATTATTTTAATATATTTATTCCATGAATATGAATAGTCTTCATTATTTAGATAAAAATAGTAACTATAGAATGTGGTTTCAAATAAACTTTTCTTAAATCATCTATGATGTCAAATATAGTGTATTTAACTAATAATTTGATTATAAGGTATTTTACCCAATTTCACTATTTATCGAAATTTCATGAACTTCCAAAAAATACAAAAACATATCTTCTAGAACTTTTTGATATGTTGAAATTAAAATTGATCTCAATTTTTTGAAAATAAGTTTCTAAATATTATTAATTTAATTTTCAAATATATTCAAATTTTATTCCAAAAATTACTACTTTATAACTATAAGTAATTTGATAACACCGTGGAAATTTAATCAAGTTCTCATTTTTATAATCCTTAAGAAAATAAAATAATAATAAATGTTACTATTCATTATGTTCGTATTACTATTAACATTACTATTCATAAGGGTTTGTTTCTATTCACCAAAAATAATGTTTTGTTCTATCAAACTCCAAAAAACTTATTGATCACAATTGTAGATGACCGTTTTCAAAATTCAAAACCTAGAAGTGGAAAAATAATTTTTAAAGTATAGTTTTTAATATCTACTTAAAACAAATATTTATGCATTTAAATTTTTTTAATACCTTTTGCTACTAAAAAACCAAAAAAAACATTTGATAATATTTACATTAAAAATGGCTTTCTTGTCCACTCAATGTCAAAATATTTGAATTAATTTCTGAACATTATGGGATTGTATTTAGAAAAAATGGATTCTATATTTGGAATAATAATAATAAATAATAAAAAACAAGGTCAAATTGGTTTTTTACAATGATTATTAGTGAAAAAACATAAAAACAGTTACAAGGATTAAGAAGAATATTATATTAACAATGGTCTAAATTCTACACATAAAGGAAAAATAACCTATAGAATTTTCCAAATTACATTTTCAAAATTTATATAGTACCTATAATACCATTTATATAATTTGGTTTATTATTTTAGACATGTTTCAATGAAAAAAGGTGGTTATAATTCCCCTTTTCAAAATATAAAAGAATTCCACTCGTCCACCTCTATAAAATGGAACTCACCCCTCTCATTAATGGACTCCTATAAAACCATCTATATTGACCAAACAGGACCCATATAAAATCCCATCATCCATAACCTCAAAATAGAAGACTCACCTTCTGAATAAATTCATCCACGGAAGTCATTGTTTATAAACCAAAATATGTTACCCGAAAATGAGGTAACACTCTCCAAACTTCATGTTTTGTTTCATTTACTTCTCCATCCTTCTAATTATTTTTATATCATAATTATAAAACAACACATATATCCTAAATATAAGTATATTTTGTTATTTTAATAGTTATACCTACCCCTATACACATTTATTTCTAATGGTTAACGAACATATCGTTCGTGCATGGTGAGTTTCTACCTCATGAAACAATGATTATTCATTATTCCTTTACCACCTCTTTTGGTAGGTAATTACATTGAAAAATATTTTTATATTTTATGTATTATATTTATAATGAATTTAATATTAATTAAATAGTATATAAAATATACCTTCATTATTTCCATTTTGGGTAAATAGAATAACATCATTTGTGGCATTGTGGACTACCACCTCCTCAAATCAACTGGATTCATTTGAACATAACATAGAATGTGTTAAGGATGGGTTTAGTGAAATTATATGATATATATATGACAAAATAAAACTAATTTAATTATATTATATATTTATGTATAGTTTTATTTAATTATCATTTCATTCATTATGAAATGAAAATGGAAACAATATTAACGCGTACTTACATCCAATAATCTTCGTGTACAATGTTATTCATTTCATAAATATATACTATACGAATAATAAGACATATATTTATATAATTAATATATATGATATATAAATGATTTTTTTAAATCATTATATAATTAAACCATTATTTAAGAAGTGTGATCAGGAATAAAAAGTCAAAAGACATATGATAAACAAATCACTTATAACTTGAAACCGTTCTTTTACATGGAATTGTAATAAATTGGTCATATAATGTAATAATTAAATAATATAATGTATTATAAGTAGGAATATTGTTTTGTGTTATATTTTTAATAAACTTATATATATTTTATAGGATTTATAAATGTGTACAATAATTATCAGAACATAAGGTATGGGGTTCCCCAACTCAGTTTTTATATTAATGAGATACATTTCATGTTCACTACTCATTTATTTAGTGTGGTGTATAAAATTACCATTAATGTATTCATTGATACATAATATTAAATTTATGGTTATTTATATATCCATTTTATTATCTTTCTTTCAAGGGATTATGGTTCTAAAGTAATAAAATCATTGTATTAATTTTTTCTAAATTTTCCTTTTTTGAGATATGTTCCATGTTCTACAACCATATTATTTATAGGGTGTATATAATTCCATGTAAAATTTTATATCATGAATAACCTTTGTTTAATGTAATTTTAATCATCATGCAATTTTATTTTCATTCAAAGATTATGATCAAATATTACTAATATAGAAAATTTTGGTTAATACCATCTCATCACTTATCAGGGCTATTTATGCTTATGCTTCCATTGATGAAATATTATGATAAATATTTCATGAAAACTCATGAATTTTTTTTCCTTTCATTATATATGATATATTCACGTATTTTTTCCTTTTTATAGTCTTTGTTACTTTAGGTAATTAATAAAATGGTTTTATGAAAATCATACTTCATTTCTCTTTTCGGTCCAAAATTAATGTTCTTTCAAATTAATTTTCCTAAAAATATTTTAAAAATTGTATTACTAATATACTATTTTATATAAAATAATTTTTTACCTATTTTTTCCATTAAAATATGGATTCAAAGGAATTTTTTTTTCATTTAAATATCAAGGAAAAATTATAAACAAATATGGTGCAAAAGGAATGTTCGGGATGAACATAATTAACCGCCATCATGACTATCAATTACATGAAGCACCATTTATATATATGCAATGTTATTTTTAAATAATGATTATTCCTAATACTCTGGATGATTTTTTATTTTAAATGTGGGTTTCCATGAAAAGGGTTTTCAAAATCATTTCATTCCTTCTTTTTTATGTTTTCAATTTTTTTAAACGAAAACAGATTTCCAAATTCTTTCATGGTTTCATTATGACCATTCACACTGTTTTCATAGAAAATGGAAATCAATATATTTTCTTGATTCCATTATATTTTTTAAATTATATTTTAAGATAATTTATTTCAAAATAATTTATGTTGTAAAAGGAATTTTTCATAGTGTAAAATATATTTTCATCAAAGAATGTTTTAACTAAAATTGTAAAGAATTATTTAAAAGAAAAGGATACTAAAATGGATTTATAAAAATGATATTAATATATATGAATTTTTCCTAATGTAATGTTTCTTATGAAATTAATATATCATTATCCAAATTTTATTACATATTTTGTTATATTTTATACTTTATTTAGGATATTATCCAATAATATTATAGATATTATTTCATGAATTCTATATAATTTGATGTCATGATGTTTATGACACCTCTTCCTCCTTGATGGTTATATTCACCGAACACCCATTTCATTACTGCGTAATACTTTTTTGTAATTATTATTAAATAAATATATTTTACATAGCTAATGAAATGATAAAATTTTACGATACCCATTGCATTTAATGTGTTATGATTTTATGTTTGTGAATCCCAACCCACTTTATGGGTCATTGTATGATGCATGTTTTATTATCTTGAAGATAATTTGTGTTTTATTTTATAATGTGATGGGTGGAAACTATATCTCCCACTAATTCATTTGGTAATGATTTATATCACATGAGATAATGATAGGAATCAATTTGATGAGCTTTATTCACTACAGAATATAGGGAATCCCGATCCTTTATGGGATGATCAGGAAACCATATCCACTATTTGTAGTTATGGAAACCTAATCCCATACATTGAAAGGCCTCCATATATATATATATTGTTGGGTGTCCCATTGAGTTTGTTTAGTCCCCATGAACTTTTTAGTTATGTTTTTGAAATGAAACTTGAGTTATAGGAAATTATGTTACATATTTATGGGTTTACCAAAAATTATACGTTTTATGCCTTTGATATGATTAATGGCACATTTTGTTGATTATATTATAATTTCATGTTTTATAATGTTCCAATATTTATTTCGTGTCTCATGATTATGATATTATTATGTAGGGTACACTATTAGAATGTTATGATCATGTTCCCATATCCTTCTTTTCATGTTATTATTAAATATTTCAATTATTTACCCACATTAAGTATTAAATCACAACAATTAATTATGATTACTTTCTATTTTGTGGATATAATATTTATCTATGAGTAATAGATAAGAATATCATTAAAGAATATATTGAATATATTTCACTAAATTAGAAGAATGTGTACAATTTTTCTAAAGAAAATATACAATTTTATTTCTAGGGTAGTTATTTTTTGTAATGTGATGAATATAAATCTAAAATTATGTAATATTAATGTATGATAAGCCTAGGTCACAATATAGGTTATCATTATAATTATCCATTGATTGGGGGATACTGGTCGAGATTGTCATTTTAGGTGGTATATCCAAGCCACATTGGGGGGTATGCTTGATGTAGAAGAGCCCCAGCCCAGCTGGTGAGGGCATAGAATGTTCATCCATGACACCCAAGTTCAAAACTATATAGAGATATATTTATGGGGTATTGTAGCAGTACTATAGAAGGCAATTTATCATGAACTATTCATTACTTTAGCAGCCGGAAATATTCATCTGTTTGGGATTTCGGGCCACAGGTTAGGGCCTCAGGTCCTTTAAGGCATTCGAGCACCCAAGGACTTCGGGCTAGTAAGAATTTATGGCCACCTCAAGGACATTGGGCCACCTCAAGGACATTGGGAATCCTAAAAGCCTTCAGGACACATATAATTGTGTATAATGAATAGACATACTCCACATAAAGCAGTTTCATATGGGGATTCATAGTAGGCACATTCCCTAGAGAAATAGCTATGAGGATTTGTTAGGAAGAGTGGTATGGAATTTCAATCAGGGCCAGCCTATTCTTGCATGGGAAGCCTAGAAGAATATCCATGCCAAGGTGGAGAGTTGATATCACGATGAAGAATCTGGTAGGAGGAGTTATATGAATAGTATTTATATTTCCTAAGACCTACTCATCATGTAATCTTTGAGACAATGAGCCTTGTAAGGGTCCCCCATCATCCCATGAAAGTGGGGTTTTCAAAAATAAATAAAAAACGGCCTTCAGACCATTTTGGTTGGGGGTATGCTTGCTTGGTATGCCTAGTTGCTAACCATGACAATTTGGAATCATTTTGAATGGTTAAAAAAGATAATTCCTTACCATTTAACTTTTATTTGGATTTTATTTAACCTATAAGATATATGGTTTTTGTGTAGCCTAATCTTTTAATCAAATAAGAATTATTGGGAGTTGAATTTTTGTGTCAGGACTTAGGTGTCAAGTGAAACATTTAAATGGGTGGTTTTTTAAGAATATATGGGATGGAGCATTGGAATTTATTATAGTATATATATACTATGGAATTTTCATGATAATACATGGGAAATGAATTATGGTTTCATGTGATTATCCACCTTTTCTGATAGACCATTTTAAAAAACATACATTCAATCACTCGATACCCACTAGAGTTTTGAACCTATAAGGTGCCTATATGTTTTTAGGGTTTATAACTGTATTTGTTTCCCAAACATTAGAGAGTGTTCCATGGTATTTTTATGGTATTGGTGGATGACTCTTTGTAAGATGATAGTGGAAAGATATTACATTCCTTATTTGAATGAGAATGGATTGTTTTTTTGACCCTTGGGTTTATGATGATTGTATGTTAGAGAAGAACAACTATAAGAAATGACCATGTATAGATATCCTAGAATATGGATGTGTTGTGGTATGTGTAATGTATTAGATGATGTATTTATAAAAAAATAACGATTTGATATTCATGTTATAAAGAAATTGTATGTGTAGATAGATCTAAAAAATGTGATAGGTGAGTTGTGACCTACGTGTTACGTGTAAGATTCATTTTTATGACTCTTTGGACAAAAAAGACACCAAGGGTTTGAGCCACATAGTTTGGTGGAAATAGAGTAAAAAAATTCATTAGTTATGGAATGATAATCGTTTTTCATCTATACAATTCTAGAAGGTATAGGTATTAAATATACTAAAATTAACAAATGTTCCTCATTATTGATAGCATGGTTATGTGACATGATTTATAGTAGTTAGGTCTAATTGAGTGGTGGATTTATTCTGATAATTAGGAGTTCATTTCATAGGGAATTTTATTTTCAGTAGATTCTTGAGTAGGGATTAAATATAGATCAAATCCATGTAATTTGAGTGGATCCCTAAAATGAAATTATTTTCCTTACGATTGGTATTGAGCATGATCATTTTCATTGATCAATGATGAGGAAGCCCTATGAAAGAGAGCACACCATGGGTGTTTTTAGCATGATGTTATCATTTTTATTTGTTTTTGGTAAACATAATTTTTAATGTGTTGATAAATTCTATCCAAAGGTGGTTATCTTTTCTTGATTCCACCTTGGAATAAGAGGTCGACTTAGACATAAAATGGTAAATTTTCTTAATTATTGCTATTGATTAATTGGATTTTTATCTAATTGGTATAGGAAATATTTTATAACCTCAAAGGGTATGTTTATCATCATGTGGTGTGTATATGATTTATTATTATAACATGGTCAGTTAGTGGATATATTTGTGAGATTATGGTTATCTATAGTAACATGCCATAATTAAAAATGAAACATGGGACTTATATAATAATTAGTCTCAATAGTGAGACCATGGGTCCTAATGAGAATATTCTAGTGTTAAGTTAACTATTTTATTCCTTGGGAAACAACCAATGAGGTGTGTTGTTTATATTTTTGGATTTTAGAAATTCCACCATAAGTGCGTTATCATTCGTGGAATAGCTGAAATAAACAACATCAATATGCATGGGAATGTGAGGTTTTGAGTAATTGAAATGGGAAAGATTACTATTGAAATTTTGATGGGGTTTCTGTGGTATCAATGTAGTAAAAACATGATTTGGTTGGTATTGTATTCATTAATAATGGTGGGTCATTTTTTATCAATCACAGGGACCTTCATTGGGGGTGATCTTAGAACGAAAATTGAATGGGATTATGTATACATATATGGGGACCATTTTAACAAAGTTTTTTATTTATAATAGCATTAATAACCTTATTTTGGAAGGGTTTATAGAAAACGTTAGGTATACTTGTGAATTTTTGAACTAACTTTCATCCACAAACCACCAGATAGTCCAAATGGCCTGTACAGAATAGATTAAAACACTCTAAGAGTGTGTGTCCTCATTTCGTGATGTTTCTGGGAGAAATACATTGTGTAAGAGTCATTGGGGTGTTTTCAGTTTATTAAAAAATCATTATAAATTCACAGCATATAAAGTTGTTATATGCTTACTTTTTATCATGATCAATGGAAGTATTAACTTCATTAAGGTAGTGCATCCCAATTTATTATCTAATTAATATATTTTAAATCTCCCCATTACTTAATTTAGAGTGTGAAATAGTTCTTTCTCCTATTTGAGTGTCTGAATTTGTATCATCTCTTCATTCAAGGTGTAATCCAATTTGGTTTTTTTATTCATGGAGAAAACCCATTTTCCTTGAATGATTTAGTGAGGTGAATCTATTTTATATCATGAACTATGAGGTTATCCATGTGATAAAAATTATTCATTGTGCTATTTGGGAAATTAATGTTTATTGATGTGAGGGAAGTTAGTGAAGTGACTTATGGGAATAATAGAGACCCCATGTTTTGGGTGGTTAGTAAGATGTTTTGATTGAAGGTTATGAATTCTTCATAGAGTGTATATTTCTCATTTTTATTCACAGATAATCTGTCTCCATGGAAAAAAATGTTCATTTACTGTAGGGGTTATAGCAGCATATCCATAAAAAATGACGATATGGGAGTATGACTTATTCTTGAGGTATAACTGGCCAGTGTTTTTTTTGACGAATCCCCCCGGTGTTTTGATATTCAACATGTGGTAAAACCTATAAAGACCCGTAAATTTCAAGGATCTTTTTTTCTTGATTTTCTTTAGAATTTTACATGAGCGCAGTTTCTGACGGCACCTGATTCTGAGGCCCGGTGAGCCCGGAATCATTTTCCGATGTTTGGCTCGGGTACGTTCAGTGAACGGGCGAGCGGGTTTTTTCTAACTTTTGAACCGGTGCCTGGAATCGAATTCTGAGGGCACCGATGAAATCGCAGCACCGGTATTCACTTAGAAACGCCTCTTTCGGAGTTGTGTTTGCTCGAGTGTGGTTTTTAATTTTCGGGCTTAAAGTTAAGAAATAAAATAATTTTACGACAACTTTATTTTATTTCACTTAAGACACATGGAAGACACTTGAAGCCACTTAAAAGCGGATTAAACTGAGTTGAACCGGATAGGATACTATCCCGAAATATCCTACCCTCTTGGTAGGATATTTGTGAGGTGGGGCCCGCACGAGCCCCACCGTTTCTTTCCGCTAAGTAACGCACCTGCGAAAACCCGTCATTATGAAAGTCAACTGACGCGTTTTCTTAAATTCTTAACAGACCATTTAATTGGGCGGTTTATTTCGTAAATTAAATGAGGTGTTTCTTTCGTTGAATTAATTCAATTAATTGATGGGCCGTTACTTACCCGTTTTCGTTTGTTGGCATTATAATAAAAAAGACCAACCTATCTTTTGGAGGATTACTCGTTGAGAGATGATCCTTGAACCTTCATCCTCCTTCGCGAAGAACGCGAAGAACGCGAAGAACGCCGAACCCGGAAATCGACGACGTGACGCCGTGATCCGTGACGCCAACGTTTCCTTCCTGCAACGTTCTTCTGTGACGTCTCTTCCTCTACGACGGATCTTTGATCGGCTGCTTGAGGTAAGAGTCTCGGACTTTCTTTTTAATCTCCTTGTGGTTATTTACCAAAACACGGATTTAATTAATTAAATTAAATCTGTTGCTCTTGGTCTGTTGAGTTCACCGACTCCACGCCGGATTCGGCGACGACGCGATGCCTTTCCGCGACGACGCGACGATCCCCTCCTTCCGCGACGATAAATTCTGCGAAGAACGTGCGTTCAACGACGACTTCGAGGTTGGGATTTTATTTATGGAATTACCCTTTTTCCCGTGTTATTTCTGTTCATGAATGACGAACCCGAACATAAGAACAATTTTATTCCCTTAAAAATGTTGAATTCATGTGTTGATATTATTACTCTCGTTGTTTATCACTAACGTGGAGGGTGCGGGCCAAACGAACATGGCCCGACGACCCTCCGCCATTCTTCGTTGTTATGAGGATTTGACGGGCGATGACGGAACATGCTGCAACGGATGTTTGATGATTCCGCAGTGAAGAACGGATCCCGGGAGGGACAACGGCGCAAACGGGAAGAAAAACGGGCCACCGGAGTGAATCCGGCGGACCGCGGAAGCCAGCGGCGGTGCCCGGCGCGCCGCCGATCAAGACCGCCGCGGCACCGGCCGTGGCGGCGTCGCTCGCGGGACGCGGCTGAAGCCACGTCCAGCCGCCAGGGAGCTACCCCGCGGGTGTCGCGGGGGTGTCACGCGGGGGCGGCGGCTCCCCCCCGCGTCACTCGGGATGCGGCTTCAACCGCGTCCGGTTGTCTGGCCGACACCCCGCGGGTGCCGCGGGGGTGTCACGCGGGGCGGCGGCTCCCCCCGCGTCGGCCGCTCGGCCGCTCGGCCAAGACGAGCCGGACCGGGTTCGGCCGACCCAGGGGGGTCGGTCCGGGTCGGCCCGGGCCCGGACCCCCCGTCTTCGGACGGGTTTCGTTAAAATGCTCGTAACATGAGCTACAGGCCTCCAAACGACTCTCGGTCAGTGGCAACACGATCCTTGGATCGAGATGGTCGTTTTGGTATATCGCACTCAAGGTTTCGGAATACTTTGAGTTCGGCCGGGTTGGTTCATACACGAAACCAACCGGGCCTTCAGAGCGGAAACACACATATCATGAGCTACGGACGTCCGATTGACATGCCGTCAGTTTTGTTGTATTCCTCTAAGTGAGACAGATATTTTGGAATACTTTGCCCGAGGTTTGGTCGCAGGTGGATTACAGTCGGGTTGGTTTTGCCTTAAAAACCAACCTGGCCCCTGGGACGAAAAAGCCAATAACTCTCAGACCGGGCGTCCGATTGACGCACCGTCTGCGACGTTGAGTTCCTGTTGACGATACAGAACTTTTGGATACATAAACTTCGGACTTTGTGTCTGTTGATGTATCAGACTCTCGGCTCAGGGAGCGGGCCCTCCCGAACGTGCTTGCTGTGTGCGGAACCCTAGAGCTGGCTGCGACTGCCTCTTCGACAGCGACGACTGTGCAGCGATCCTCCGTGGACTCCGACGACGACCGTGCAGAGTTCCTCAGTGGACTGCGGTGAAGACTGTGCAGAGATCCTCAGTGGACTACGAAGACTACTACACTCAGTGATCCTACGTGGATCAGTGCTATAGGTCCTGTGTGGGCCCGGTACTGTGTGGGCCCGATCCTGTGTGGGTCCGATCCTGTGTGGGTCAGCGCTCAGTGGTTCTATGTGAGCCAGCGCCTACAGGTTTTGTGTGGGCCCGATCCTGTGTGGGTCATTACGAGGGTTAGTTACCTATCGATCCTTCGTGGGTCTGACGACTTAGATGGATCAGTGATCATCTTTATCGTCATCCGAAGAAGTATACCTGTGTGAGCTGAATCTTGTGTTACTCTCCTTTGTTGAGTGTGTTGAGCTATCCTGTGTGGGTTTACTGTTTACTCCCTTTTGTGGATTGTGTTAAGCTATCCTGTGTGGATTTACTATTTACTCTCCTTTGTGGATTGTGTTGTGCTATCCTGTGTGGGTATACGTTTTCTTTCCTGTGTGGACTGGGTTGTGCTTGGGCTTGGACGTTGGAGCCGAACGGGAATTGATGACTTATGTATATGTATGGGCATATACCTAAGCCGTGTTAGATGTTAATTCGTGATTGTATCTTTTCTTTTTGGATTGTCCTTTGTGGATTTCGGGAGACCTTCGGGGGTCTCGGGGTCCCTACTGAGTAGATTATACTCATCCCTGCATGGGCTTTACCCGCACTACGTTGTGTTGGTTGCAGACAACGGACAGCGCTGATCGTGGTGGAGGCGTGCGGAGCAGGACGGTACCTGGAGGTGGACCACTGGGTGGGACGTACTCGGAGCGGTCAGGTGGACTCGAGGAGCAGTGGAGGCTATCTGTACCCACCATTTAGGTGGGACTTCCAGAGGACGGCTCGACGGTGCGGATTTTACTTTTCAGTTGTTGTTTTTCTTTTCAGTTGTACTTTACAGTTGGGCTTGTATTTCTGGCCCCCTATTACTTTCAGCACAGCTTGTATAGTTTTTACTTAGTGTTTACTTTTCTGCTTGCTTAGTCTGTGGTTCTTGTTTACTTTTCAAAGGAAATGCCTTATCTTTTGTTGGGATTTACGCCTTGGTGCTAGTCGCCAGCCCCTGGCCTATGGAAGGCGGGCTTGGGGTAGTCACAGCACGGGCCCTGAGGACGGGTCGTGACAAATTGGTATCAGAGGTGGTCGGTTCTACCACAGACTCTGATATTTCTTCTATGTAAAGCAATAGTTTTTAGCGTATTGAGTGTGGTTATCAGTCCAGGGAGTCCAGTGTTGGTGCGACGGCCGACGTATCTGTACACCTGGGCCCTGACTTCTGATTTCTGACTTAATGCACGAAAACATTGATTGCTTGTGTGTTTCAAGTTTTCTTTGTGATTACTTGTGTCAGCTCACCAGGTATACTGTTCTGACCGTGGCGCACTTGATTACTTTTCAGGATGGCCCGACGACAGCAGCCAGCTAGGGTTCCGAGAGTAGAGCGCGACGACAGCCCGCCGAGCGACGAGGCCTCGGTATAGGGCCCGTTGACAGCAGAGGCACCGACGGTACCTTTACCCGCCGAGCCCCCGATGCTTCCAGTGCTGAACGCTGACGATGCACGATTCCTCAGAGCTCTGCGCGAGTTCCAGCGCCAGAGACCACCCAGGTTCCGTGGGGAGACTGACCCCCAGGCAGCCGAGGACTGGCTGGAGGCGGTCGTCTGAGTTTTCAGGCTAGTGAGGACACCAGCAGACCTCATGGTGATCATCACGGCGAGCCTACTACACGCAGAAGCAGGGAGATGGTGGAGCTTGATGCTCCAGGTACACGATGAGGCCTCCCTCATCTGGATGGAATTAGAGAGCCTCTTCCACTAAGAGTTCGTCCCGGACACCCTCCGTGCGGTGCCCATTCAGGTGCTTCTTCAGCTGCAGTAGGGCAGCTTGACGGTCGCCGAGTACGCGGCGAGGATCACCGACCTTTCTCGCTACACGAAAGATATGGTACGGGACCCCTTCTTCCGGGCCCGGACCTTCGAGCATGGATTGAGACACGAGATCAGGGCATCGCTGATCTCCCTCAGCATCCCGACCCAGGCAGGAGTGCTAGAGCGAGCCCTTTTGATCGAGAGCATTCTGGCTAAGTCTACAGCGAGACCTACCGCAGGGCGGCAGGTGGCAGAGTCTTCGGCAGCGGGTAGCCAACAGATGACTCAGGGTTCCAGGAAGACCATACCTTCCGGCAGACGACCTTGGGACACTGGCTCAGCATTGCGGGGCACACAGCACGAAGCCAGTCTTCCGAGAGGCAGGCAGTGCTACGAGTGCGGCGGGCAGGGCCACATGGCTCGTGACTGCCCAACCCGCTGTACCGAGGGGCAACAGATGGTGGAGGGGCCATCCATGTAGAGGCAGAGGGTCGACCATGGCGGTCCGCAGGGAGGAGGTGGATGAGGCAGAGGAGCTGGCCGAGCAGCAGGTGGTGGGCGGCGCTTTGAGGCTCTGCCACCACCACCACCAGGAGGACCGCCCCTACCACAAGGAGCTGGCGGCCATAGACATGCACAGCTCCAAGCAGTGGAGGCCTATGACCACGGAGTGCCAGAGATGATTCAAGGTACGATCTGTGTCTATTCCACCCTTGCTGCAGTTCTTATAGACGCAGGAGCGAGTCACTCTTTCATAGACACTGCCCTTGTTCGGAGCTCGGAGATTCCGACAGAGCCGTTGGCTCGATCCTTACGGCTAGAGACTCCTACGAGAGCAGACTCGACGATTACGCACTGGTGCCGGCAGTGTGAGATTACTCTAGGAGGCGAGAGCTTCGGCTGGGATCTTCTTGTAGTGGCGTCGAGGCCTTACGACGTCATCTTGGGCATGGATTGGTTATGTACAGTCCATGCTCAGATTGACTGCATTAGGCGCAAGGTGCGATGTGTGCGCACCGATGGGAGCAGGTTCACCTTCACCGGCGAGAAGGGAGCCTTAGCAGCACAGGATGGACTCACGTAGAGGAGAGGACAACCCATCACACATCAGTTGGATAGCCTCATCCATGGAGTAGTTGACGTGCAGATTCCCAGTTTTCCTATACTAGTGGATCAGTATGCGGTCGTCTTCCCCGACCACGTTCCAGGGCTACCTCCTCGTAGAGAGGTAGACCTTTATATTGACCTATACCCCGGGACAGCCCCGATATCCACTCCAGTGTATCGGATGGCCCCCGCTGAGCTTCGAGAGCTATGGGTACTGTTCGAGGACTTTCAGGGCAAGGGGTTCATCCGACCCAGTGTTTCACCCTAGGCTTCCCTGATTCTGTTCGCCCAGAAGGCGGACGGGATCTTGCGACTGTGTGTCGATTATCGTCGCCTGAACCAGGTGACAGTGAGGAACAAGTATCCGCTACCGAGGATTGATGACCTCTTCGATCATCTCAAGGGAGCACAGTGGTTCTCGAAGATAGACCTCAGATCAGGCTATCATCAGCTCAGAGTTCGAGATGAGGATGTGCAAAAAACGGCCTTCAGGTGTCGGTATGGCCACTATGAGTTCTCGGTTATGCCTTTCGGCGTAACCAATGCTCCAGCAGTGTTCATGAGCCTCATGAATAGGATCTTCCAGCCATACCTCGATCGATTTGTCGTGGTCTTCATCGACGACATTTTGGTGTACTCGACGATGGAGGAGGAGCATGCCTACCACCTACGGTTTGTACTAGACACACTCCGAGAGAACCAGCTTTATGGAAAGCTCTCGAAGTGCCAGTTCTGGTTATCTGAGATCCACTTCTTGGGGCATGTCATTTATGAGGCGGGAGTTGCAGTTGATCCCGTGAAGATCGAGGCAGTGCTAGCTTGGGAGCCACCCAGGAGCGTGACGGAGGTGCGGAGTTTCTTGGGCCTAGCCGGATACTATCGGAGATTTGTGCTGGACTTCTCCAGAGTTGCGGCGCCACTCTCAGCGTTGACGAAGAAGGGTAAACCCTTCATGTGGTCAGACAGATGTCAGCAGAGCTTCCAGGAGCTGAGGCAGAGATTGACCAGCACACCTATCTTGAGGTTGCCTGAGGAGGGAGTTGGATACATAGTCTACTACAATGCATCAGGGACATGACTTGGGTGTGTCCTGATGCAGGATCGGGCTGTGATTACCTATGGAGCACGTCAGTTGAGGCCGAATGAGAAGAACTACGCTACCCATGAACTGGAGTTAGCAGCAGTGGTATTCGCCCTGAAGACATGGCGGAACTATCTGATGGGTGAGCGCTTTACAGTCTTTTTTGACCACCAGAGTCTCAGGTACATCTTCTCTCAGAAGTACCTGAACCTGAGACAGCGGCGATGGCTCGAGTTCCTCCAGGACTATGAATTTGAGATAGTCTATACTCTTGGGAAGGGGAACGTGGTAGCCGATGCCCTCAGCAGGAGGAAAGGCATCCAGCTACATGAGGAAGTGACAGAGCAGCTAGCCACTTTGTAGATATCCTTCGTGGATAGAGACGGAGCAGCCTTCCTTCAGTCTCTCACTGTCTCTCCTCCACTTCTACAGAAGGTCAGAGAGGCACAGTGTGGGGACGCTGACTGTGAGACACGGCGTGCACAGATATCCTCGGGACAGGCACCTGATGGTTTCCCCCTTGGAACAGAGCACGACGTCCTTTTCAGAGGACATACCTTGGTACCAGTCGCTTTTCGAGAGGAGGTGCTGAGAGAGTTTCACACATCTCCTTTGGCGGTACATCCTGGAGTGGTGAAGATGTACCAGGATCTCAGACGACAGCACTGGTGGCCGGGGATGAAGAAGGATGTGGCAGAGTTAGTTTCACGGTGCCTCACCTGCCAGCAGGTGAAGGCAGAGCATCAGGTACCAGCAAGCTTGGTACAACCCTTGGAGGTCCCGGAGTAGAAGTGGGACGGGATATCTATGGACTTCGTGACAGGAATTCCACGCACTTCCAGAGGTCACGACTCCATTTGGGTGATTGTTGACCGACTCACCAAGTCGGCACACTTCTTACCCATCCGAGAGCAGGGCTCACTGGAGGGATTGGGGTGTCTCTATGTTCAGGAGATTGTACAGCTTCACGGTGTGCCATCGACTATCATCTCTGATCGGGACGCTCGTTTTACTTCCTGGCATTGGAAGGGGTTGCAGGAGGCGTTCGGGACGTGGCTACGTCTGAGCACCGCCTTTCACCCTCAGACGAATGGTCAGACGGAGAGGACCATTCAGACTCTCGAGGACATGCTCCGCGCATGTGTCCTCTACTTTGGTCGCAGCTGGGAGGACCACCTACCCTTGGTGGAGTTCGTGTACAACAACAGCTACCACTCCCCCATCGGGATGGCACCATACGAGGCGTTGTACGACAGGCCTTGCAGATCTCCTTTTCAATGGACAGACCCTGGGGAGTCAGCACTTGTGGGGCCAGAGATAGTCCAGGCCACGACAGAGAAGGTCCAGGTCATCCAGGAGCAGATGAGGACAGCTCAGAGCTGGCAGAAGTCATATGCTGACAGGAGGTGTAGGCCACTAGAGTTCGAGGATGGCGACCACGTCTTCATGCGTGTCGCACCTCGACATTGTTTGCGGAGATTTGGCCGAGGCGGCAAGTTGTCTACACACTTCATTGGACCATTCCAGGTCCTCATTAGGGTTGGCGAGGTGGCTTATCGCCTGGCTCGACCACCTCAGTTGCACCGGGTGCACGACGTCTTCCACGTATCTCAGCTAAGGAGATACGTGCACGAACTGACGCACATCATCGACCATGGGGAGCTAGACGTGGATGATGGGGCGACTTTTGCAGAGGTCCCAGTGGAGATAGAGGATCGAAAGGAGCGGGTCCTACGTGGGCAATCGATTCCACTTGTGCGCATCAGATGGCAGCATAGGAATCTCCAGGAGAGCACATGGGAGCAGGAGGCTCAGATGCGTGCTCAGTACCCACATTTGTTTCCCTAGTTTATGATGTATCTTTACGGGGATGTAAATCCCTGAGGTGGGAGTAATGTAAAGACCCGTAAATTTCAAGAAATTTTTTTCTTAATTTTCTTTGGATTTTTACAAGAGCGCAGTTTCTGACGGCACCTGATTCCGAGGCCCGGTGTGCCCAGAATCATTTTCCGAAGTTTGTCTTGGGTACCTTCAGTGAACGGACGTGCGGGTTTTTCTAACTTTTGAAACGGTGCCCGGAATCGAATTCTGAGGTCACCGATGAAGTCACAGCGCCAGTATTCGCTTAGAAACACCTCTTCTGGAGTTGCATTTTCTCGGGTGTGGTTTTTAATTTTCGGGCTTAAAGTTAAGAAATAAAATAATTTTACGACAACTTTATTTTATTACACTTAAGCCACTTGGAAGCCTCTTGAAGCCACTTAAAAGCGGCTTAAACTGAGTTGAATCGGATAGGATACTATCCAGAAATATCCTACCCTCATGGTAGGATATTTGTGAGGTGGGGACCGCATGAGCCCCGCCGTTTCATTCCGCTAAGTAACACACCCGTGAAAGCCCATCATTATGAAAGTCAACTGACGCGTTTTCTTAAATTCTTAACAGACCATTTAATTGGGAGGTTTATTTCATAAATTAAATGAGCTGTTTCTTTCGTTGAACTAATTTAACGAAATGATGGGTCGTTACTTACCCGTTTTCGTTTGTTGGCATAATAATAAAATAAGACCAACCTATCTTTTGGAGGATTACTCGTTGAGAGAGGATCCTTGAACCTTCATCCTCCTTCGCGAAGAACGCGAAGAACGAAAAGAACACCGAACCCGGAAATTGATGACGCGACGCCGTGATCCGCGACGCCAACGTTCCCTTCTTGCAACGTTCTTCTGCGACGTCTCTTCCTCCGCGACGGATCTTCGATCGGCTGCTTGAGGTAAGAGTCTCAGACTTTCTTTTTAATCACCTTGTGGTTCTTTACCAAAACATGGATTTAATTAATTAAATTAAATCTATTTTTCTTGGTCCGTTGAGTTCACCGAATCAACGCCGGATTCCGCGACGATGCGAAGCCTTTCCGCGATGACGCGAGGATCCCCTCCTTCCACAACGAGCAATTCCGCGAAGAACGTGTGTTCGATGACGACTTCGAGGTAGGGATTTTATTTCTGGAATTGCCCTTTTTCCCGTGTTATTTCCATTCAAGAATGAAGAACCCGGACATATGAAAAATTTTATTCCCTTAAAATTGTTGAATTCATGTGTTGATATTATTCCTCCCGTTGTTTATCACTAACGCGGAGGGTGCGGGCCAAACGAACACGGCCCGACGACGCTCCGCTGCTCTTCGTTGTTATGTGGATTTGACGGGCGACGACAGAACGTGCCGCAACGGAAGTTTGATGATTCCGCAGTAAAGAACGGATCCCAGGAGGGACAACGGCACAGACAGGAAGAAAAACAGGCCACCGGAGCGACTCCGGCGGCCCGCGGAAGCCGGCCGCACCGGCGCTCAGATGCGGCGGCGCTCGGCGCACCGCCGGACCCGACCGCCGCGGCACCGGTCGCGGCGGCGGCGCTCGCGGGACGCGGCTGAAGCTGCGTCCGGCCGCCAGGGAGACACCCCATGGGTGTCGCGGGGGTGTCACGTGGGGGCGACGGCTCCCCCCCCCCGCGTCACTCGGGACACGGCTTCAGCCGCGTCCGGTTGTCTGGCCGACACCCCGCAGGTGTCGCGGGGGTGTCACGCGGGGCGGCGGCTCCCCCCGCGTCGGCTGATCGGCCGCTCGGCCAAGCCGAGCCGGACCGGCCCTGGCCGAGCCAGACCGGTCCGACCGGGTCGGACCGGGTTCGGCCGACCCAGGGGGGTCGGGCCGGGTCGGCCCGGGCCCGGACCCCCCGTCTTCAGACAGTTTTTGTTCAAACGCCCGTAACATGAGCTACGGGCCTCCAAACGACTCATCGTCAGCTGAAACGCGATCCTTGGATCATGGCGGTCGTTTCGGTATATCACACTCAAGGTTTCGGAATACTTTGTGTTCGGCCGGGTTGGTTCGTACACGAAACCAACCGGGCCTTCGGAGCGGAAACACTCATATGTTGAGCTATAGACGTCCGATTGATGTGCCGTCAGTTTTGTTGTATTACTCTAAGTGAGATGGATCTTTTGGCATACTCCGCCTAAGGTTTTCACGCAGGTGGAGTACGGTCGGGTTGGTTTTTCCTTAAATACCAACCGGGCCCCTGGGACGAAAAAGCCAATAACTCTCAGACCGGGCGTCCGATTGACGCGTCGTCTGCGACGTTGAGTTCCTATTGACGATACAGAACTTTTGGATACATCAACTTTGGACTTTTTGTCAGTTGATGTATCATCCTCTCGGCTCGGGGAGCGGACCCACCCGAACGAGCTTGCTGTGTGCGGAACCCTAGAGCTGGCTGCGACTGCTTCTTCGACAGCGACGACTGTGCAGAGATCCTCCGTGGACTCCGATGACGACCGTGCAGAGATCCTCAGTGGACTGTGGCGACGACTTTGCAGAGATCCTCAGTGGACTACGATGACTACTGCACTCAGCGATCCTACGTGGATCAGTGCTACAGGTCCTGTGTGGGCCCGGTCCTGTGTGGGCCCGATCCTGTGTGGGTCCGATCCTGTGTGGGTCAGCGCTCAGCGGTTCTGTGTGAACCAGCGCCTACAGGTCCTGTGTGGGCCCGATCCTGTGTGGGTCATTGTGGGGGTTAGTTACCTATCGATCCTTCGTGGGTCTGAAGACTTAGATGGATCAGTGATCATATTTATCGTCATCCGAAGAAGTATACCTGTGTGAGATGAATCTTGTGTTACTCTCCTTTGTGGATTGTGTTGAGCTATCCTGTGTGGGTTTACTGTTTACTATCCTTTGTGGATTGTGTTGAACTATCTTGTGTGGATTTACTATTTACTCTCCTTTGTGGATTGTGTTGGGCTATCCTGTGTGGGTATACATTTGCTTTCCTGTGTGGACTGGGTTGTGCTTGGGCTCGGATGTTGGAGCCGAACGGGAATTGATGACTTAGGTATATGTATGGGAATATACCTAAGCCGTGTCAGATGTTACATCGTGATTGTATCTTTTCTTTGTGTATTATCCTTTGTGGATTTAGGGAGACTTTCGGGGGTCTCGGGGTCCCTACTGAGTAGCTTATACTCACCCCTGCACGGGCTTTGCCCGCACTACGTTGTGTTGGTTGCAGACGACGGATAGCGCTGATCGTGGTGGAGGCGTGCGGAGGAGGACGATACCTGGAGGTGGACCACTGGGCGGGACGTACTCGGATCGGTCAGGTGGACCCGAGGAGCAGTGGAGGCTATCTGTACCCACCCTTCAGGTGGGACTTCTAGAGGACGGCTCGACGCTGCGGATTTTACTTTTCAGTTGCTGTTTTTATTTTCAGTTGTACATTACAGTTGGGCTTGTATTTCCAGCCCCCTTTTACTTTCAGCACAGCTTGTACAGTTTTTACTTAGTGTTTATTTTTCCGCTTGCTTACTCTGTGGTGCTTGTTTACTTTTCAAAGGCAATGACTTCCCTTTTGTTGGGATTTACACCTTGGTTCTAGTCGCCAGCCCCTGGCCTATGGAAGGCAGGCTTGGGGTAGTCACGGCACGGGCCCCGAGGATGGGTCGTGACAAATCCTCATATAGTGGGGTTGATAAAATCCCTATAATTATTCCAATTTATGACCGCATTAAACATTAATTTAACTATGTTTCATTTTAATTAAATAAATGATACTAAGTTCATTATTAGTTTTGGAAGGGTTATATGAGTTGATCCAATGGTATAATTGAGAGAATGTGGCATGGTTCATGGAAAGATCATGAGGATAATTATGTATTTACATCTTCCATGACTATTATGTATCATGGATATTTATAGGAATTTTATTATAGAGAATCTGTTATATGTTGGGTCCTAGAGTCTATGTTCTTCATGAGGTACCCCTACAGGCACATCATAATAAGGTTAAGTCCATATAGGTGGGGTGGGGGAGGGGAGTTAATAACCCTTAGTTATTTTTGAGGCATTTGTGGTTTATAATAATTTTTTTAAAGATATGTTTCATGGAATGTTTTGGATGTTATAGGTTTTAGGATAGATTGAGAATGAGTTTTGGAGGAATTGGATGGACCTGATGTTGTTTGATAGTGTAACACCCCAGGCTTCTATGGTACGCTTCTTTTTGAATATTGTGATACTGTGTGTTGTACGCAACACCGGGTTCTAACACACCATAACCAATCAAACTAACCGTTATGAATAGTAACACCTACTTTTTTAAATTATATATATTTTATATTTCAAAATGGACTTCATTTTTGGATTCGAAATATCGAATTTAGCCTAAGGTGAAATTTTGGTACTTTTCGGATAACTTTAATATTTTGATGAATAGTGAAAATTACTAAATTTTAATTAAAAACAAATTTTTTTAATCAGAATAATTAATAGTTTTAAAGTATATTTAGAATAGATTTTTACCATTTAATACAATTTTGGTCATTGGACATAATTTTACAATTAAACCGGACATAAACAAGTGTCAATCTTTTGATAGTTATTATCTCTTAAAAACACACTTTTTGTTTTAACAACGGGAATTAATTTTAAATTAATTACATCCACTTCTGTGTTTTTAATTTGGAAAAACGGATTACATATTTGGAATCAGGATGTTCAAATTGTGTAATTAGGTAACTTTTATTTTTAGACATTTTTAATAATTACTTCGGTAAATATTTTATTTACCATGGTTAAGGGTAAATTCGGTAAATAATGGTTAAAAATAATATTATAATAATACTAAATTACACTAAAACATGTCGTAACCTTATTGGTTGATACATTTTCGACCATAGGAATATTTGGGTCGATTTTGGGACCCCATGGAGCCACTTGTAGGTGATAGGGACACTTTATATTAATTAATTTAAAATAAGTACAAAAATGACATAAGTATATATCTTTTAGAAAAACAATTTTTACATAGGGTGATATATGTTGGATTTTCAACAATAAATATTCATTGGAAATATAATAAGATTTCGTACATAATTATATTTTATTTATAATTTTTAGACATTAAATATTTTTATTTATTTATGACACAATGATGATGCAGTAATTAACATAATAGTGAAAAATGAGAATAATTGGTATTATAAATACCCAAATAAATATTATTTCAGACTTTTTATGAATTAAACTAATTTTCTAGGATAATATTACATATTATTATTGATATAATTGACTTTTTTTGAAGTAATCATTCAGTAATGATTTTCTCAAAAAGTAACTATTTAATAGTGTCAAAATTGACATAAAAGAGTTTTTAAAACCAATATTATATAATTAATTGACATTAAATTCCTAAAAATATAAGGTTCGTCCAATAGACTTATATCATGATAGGTATATCATTAATGAACCACTTGGGGGTCTCTTGGATGTTTATAGTATGTTTATTAACCATATAATATAAAAATACAAAGAGACATTGTAAAGGTAAAACTAATTAAATTAGAGTTAATACATAAAGATAAGGTTAATATAATGACCCAAACCTGTCTAAATTCTATTGGTTGAATGGTTTTAGACCTATCCCCACCTTAAAATTTAAATAATCCACTTTGGAGCCATTATAAACCGAATATGAATTTATTATAAAATAATATTTCTAGGTTTTCCAAAGGTGCCCCTCACCCCTCTTATCAAAGGGAACTCCTCCTTCTCATTTATTAACACCTTAAAATCCTTTTGGTTCGCCCATAATCTTCCCAAATACTCTCTAAAATTCCCTCACTACAACCTAGAGGCCTTAGTTTGATCATAAATCCAACCTAAGGAGCCCTTTTGATCAAATCAAAAGGAAGAACCCGCAGAAGATGTAATGATTTCACCACCCTTTTCGAAGTTCCTTTCTTCTTCCACTTCTTCTTCCATTGTTATTGCAATTCTAAAATAATAAATCCAATATCATATATAAACTGTGATGTTATTATAAATATGGTACAACCATATTCTGTATTTTATCCATCCTTTGAATAACATGTCACCATACGTGCGTAAGTACGGCTTACCATCTCCACGTCGTGGTGTAATTGATATTCAATAAATTATTTTTTGGATGGGTATAATAATGATGTGTAATTCATGTAAATAATAAATATAACATGATAATTATTCTGTATATATGATATACCATCCAATTATATATTATTTTAATATCAAAAGAATGATATTGTCGCTCGTGCGTACGTACGGACTACCGTCTCCACGAACGCGATGAGATTAATTCTACATCGTATCCATTCAAGTATAATTCTCATTTGATTATTAATAATAGTATCAAAGGAATTGATATAATTGTGGATATGATTAATATACAACCTATCCATTACTAACATGGCTTACGTAACAAAACATATAAAATAAAATGAGTAAGTTAACACCAGAAACAACGATAATACTAAGATATTATTAACAAATAAAAGTTAAAAGATCATATTTGATATCATATTAATGTATATTATTCCTGTATAATTTAATAACAATTATTTAACCATTATACATGAGTTTAACCTACCCCAACCAAGGAAAAGTACAAGGTAAAGGTTATTTCACAATATCATCATTATCCGAGGTTGTTTATACGCAATAATCTACTAGGATCTCTTTATCATCCACATCCATGTTTCTTAAAAATGTATTTCAAAACTTTTTTAATATTTAAAAGAATATGGATTAAAGTTATTTATGCCCTTGTTTGACTTTTTATATGAGTTTTATAATGGAATCCTTCCGTCATTTTCCAAACAAGGTGCTTTTTATCCTTTTCGACAAAATTAAGGTAAGAATGTTTTTTTAACTTATACGACGGGTACGGCTATCTTCCACCATTATAAAATTGTCGTAGTGTCCCTTAAAAGCTTATAAGAATATTTTAAAAGAAAATGTTTTATTTTATAAATATATGACTCTTAAATGATTTCAAAAAAAAGAATGAGATATTTCTCTAAAAAGTGTTTTGATTTCATCTATGTCAACATCCTTTGACGGATTTTATGCTTATTTGAAGTTGATTTATTATGATACAAATATTTTATATTTTATTTAAGGTTTTTTGATATGTTTGACTGTGGATGTGTTATTTTTATACCATTCATGGTTTATGGATGAAGTATTTACATTTCGTATTCTAGTTTTAATACGAATGTTTATGTTATGTTTAAACCTTTTCATATAGGAATGCATTGGACTTAATATGTGATGGGTGGAGGACGCTATAGCTCCTCGATGCATAGGTTGTTCTCATGAGACAAACTAGTGTCTTGGCACAAGGCCTTGGAAAAATTTTATTTGTAGTCTTGGCACGAGGCCTTGGCTATGTGGTTATGATAGTCTGGCATTATGCATTCCATCATTATGAACGTGGTTATTGATATTTCATGTGATTATTCGATTAGTAGAATATCCATGTGAATAAGTAAATGGAATTATTTCATTTTATTTTTGCCATACTATGTTGATGTTCATGTGTAAAAGGCTTTTGTTTTAAGGTATACATTTCATTAAATGTTTATTCTTTTTTATCAATGTTTCTGCTATATTGTTATCCTTACTAGGCATTTGAGCTCACCCCTTTTCTATGTTTTATTTTTCCCAGGATGTGAAGAAGTAATTTATGAATGGCCTGCAGGGATAGTATGTGGGGATATGAGTGTGGAATATGGAGACTATGTTGTTGTAGTATTTTTTCACTTTAGGATGTAATGTATAACATTATGAATATATCTAGTGTTTCCAAGGCTACTAAACCAATCGGTCTTTCGAGATTTGATCTTTCTTGTGATCATGAAAATGTTATGTAATAATGCACCATCTATTGGTAACTAGGGTCGGGGCATTACAATTGGTATCATAGGAAGTTTAGTACCAAACTTGGAAGCTAGATTTAGATAAACTCTGATTAGAGCACATAGTACTAAGATGGACTTTGAAGATTAGTATAGAAGAACTTCCTAGAATTTTGTTATTGTATAGATTTTGTGTGTTTTCCGAGAAATACATCCCTATATAGATACGAGCAGGTAGAGGCAGCTCTGGCACCGATGTACCTAGGGGTAAAAAAGGAAAACACCGCTTTGAGCTAGACTCGAACGGGAACTGGTGCACGACAACGGGCCTTTCTGCACTCTTTGTTATGACACTCCTGGGGGATATTCTTAGGATAACTCTCATTTTCTTTGAAAATCATTATTAAAGGTTTTTTATTATATACTTCATCAAAGAAAACATTTTTATGATTATGGATTATATCCATAAATAGTTCAATTTATTTTAAGTGTTTTATAAGTATGGGATTATGTATTTTGATTCATAAAATGATCTAGTTTATGCCATTGTTTAGAAATGGAGCCTAGTGGAAGAAATGGAAACAGTATCAATGCACGCACTCCATGTAGAGATTTCCCTCCTTCTCAAGATAATTATAGTGGAAGCTGGTGAGGCAACTGGTGCCGAATAGCTAATCACCATACTGGGACAACTCACTCAGGTTATGAATAATAACCTTACCCATATGGAGAACCCTGATCTACAGTGTGGAGGATCAATGTTAGAATGATTCATGAGGCAACGACCACCAATGTTCAATGGGAGTACAAATCCCTTAGTAGAAGAGCAATGGATAAATTTACTAGAGAAAATATTTCAGGCTTTGGGGAGTAGTGAAAGGGAAAAAGTTATCAAGGCAGTTTAACGCCTCACTGGATATTCTGATCAATGGTGGTCATTGATCCAAAATATGAAGGAAGATGATGAAGTATCAAATATGGAATGGGGTGAGTTCAAAGATCTGTTTTTAGAAAAATACTTTCCTCGTGACCATCGAGCAGATATGGAAAGGAAATTTCTGAGTCTGAAACAAAAGGAGGATGAGAATGTCACAAAGTATGAGGCTAACTTTACAAGGTTAGAAAGGTATGCTAGAGATTATATATGTAACCCAATAAGTATGATTGATCATTTCATTGATGGGTTAAAGCCATTTCTCCATTGAGCATTAGTCTCAAAATCCTTCTCGTCATACGATGAAATTGTCTCATCTACTATCAAGAACTAAAAGGAATTCTCTATGTCTTATGACTTTAAAGCAAAGAAAGAGAAGAAGATATCTGTTGATCAATATGGGAATGAAAATAAGGGGAAGAATGGAAAGGTTGAATATCCATCCTGTGGTAAATGTGGGAAGAAACACCCTGGTATTTGCTTGAAGGGAACGTGAGTCTGTTACAAGTGTGGTGAAAAAGGCCACCAAGCTCATGATTGCAAGGGGAAGAAGGAAGCTACCAATGTTTAGTGATACAATTGCAAGGAGGTGGGGCATTATGAAAACGAATTTCCTAAGCATCCGGAGAACATACCTCAGAAAAGGACAAGTGATCAAGGCTAAGCGTATGCTATCACTACTGATGAGGTAGAAGCTCTGAAAGATGTGGTGGCAGGTAATTTAATGGTTTCCTTAAGTTAAGAAAATGTATTATTTGATTCTGGATCATCACATTATTTCATATCTTCCCAGTTTTCTAAGAAAATTTGATATTTTCAATTTGATTTAACAAGGGAGTTGTCAGTTAAAACTCCTAAGGGAAGTATCATTGCAACAATGTTTTTCGAATCAGTCCCCATTAGAGCTTATAAATGTTCTATATCTGTTGATATCATCGTCATACCTATGATTGAGTTTGATATAATCCTCGGTATGGACTGGATTTCGGACTATGATGTGAAGATTTATTGTAAGAAGAAAGAGGTTATGATTATTGATGATGATGATAAGGAACACCTTATCTTTAGAGCAGAATCGTCACCACCAAATTCTTATCTAGATCCACCCCCAGTAGCTCAACTAAATTCAATTACTGGGGAGGAAGAGAATGAAATAACTGTGGGTGAGGAAAGGAATTTTCAAATAGAGGATGTACCTATTGTTAAAGAATTTGTAGATGTATTTCTGGAAGATTTACCGGGACATCTTGCAGATCGAGAAGTTGAGTCTTCCATTGATTTAATTCCTGGATCAAGGCCTATATCAAAGTCCCCTTATAGAATGGCCAATGTAGAATTAGTTGATCTAAAGAAACAACTAGAGGAATTGAGTAATAAGGGATTTATTTGACCTAGAGTTTCTCTATGGGGAGCCCCTGTTCGTTTTGTTAAAAAGAAAGACGGATCTATGAGGTTATGTATTGACTACAGGGGGATAAATGCTATAATGATAAAGAACAAGTACCCCTACCATGCATTGATGATTTATTTTACCAACTGCATAGAGCTCAATACTTTTCAAAGATTGAACTTTGATCTGGATACCGTCTGTTGTTTGTGAAGAAGGAAGACATTCTGAAGACAGAATTTCGAACCAGGTACGAGCATTATGAGTTTACTGTAATGCCTTTTGGATTGACTAATGCACCCTCTGTATTCATGGATATGATGAATAGTGTTTTCAAGGAATATCTCATTGAATCTGTGGTTGTATTTATTGATAATATCATTGTATACTCCAAAATCTACGATGATCATGAAAATCACTTGCGCATTATCCTGAAGACTCTGAGAAGACATGAATTATAAGGGAAGTTTAGCAAGTGTGAATTCTGGCTTCACGAGATTTCTTTTCTTGGCCATATTGTCTCTAAATATTGAATCTCTGTTGATCCTTCTAAGAACAAGGCAATCCATGAATGGCCAGCACCTACGAGTATAACTGAGGTACACAGTTTTATTGGTTTGGCAGGTTATTATCGACATTTCGTCCAGAATTTTTCCCGGTTGGCTAACCCATTAACAAAGATCACACGTAAAGGGGTTAAATTTGATTGGAAAAAATAGTGTGAAGAATGTTTCAAAGAACTGAAGAGTAGATTAGTCAATGCTCCTATATTGACTCTACCATCGGGGAATGATGGGTTCGTTATTTATAGTGATGCATCAAAGAGTGGACTTGGTTGTGTCCTTATACAGAATGATAGATTTATTGCCAACGCATCACGACAGTTGAAAATTTATGAACAAAACTATCCTACTCATGATCTCGAGTTAGAAGCTATGATCTTTCATTTGAAGATATGGAGGCACTACCTCTATGGTGAAAAATGTGAGATTTATACTGATCACAAGAGTTTGAAGTATATTTTCTCACAATAAGAACTCAAAATGACGCAAAGAAGATGGCTTGAATTACTCAAGGATTATGATTTTACGATACACTACCACCCGGGGAAGGCAAACAAGGTGGAAGATGCTTTGAGTAGAAAATATCATGGAGTTTTAAACAAAATGAGAATTGAAAGGTATCCAATTTTCATGGATCTAGTGAAGATGGACATGGGAATAACTAGGGAAGGTGAAACATCAATGCTTTTTCAATTGGTTGCCAAACCTTGTTTACTATAAAGTATTAAGTGTTCTCAGACCAATGATGGAGAATTTCAAAAGAATATTAACGCAATGAATGATGGGAGATTGAGAGACATTGTGTATGAAGATGGAATTTTGAAATTTGGGAAGAGAATTTTTGTTCCCGATATACCTGATCTAAAAAGGGAATTGCGGGATGATTCTAATAGTTCCAATTGTTCTATACACCCTGGGAGCACCAAAATGTATAGAGATTTGAAGGAACATTTTTGGTGGGACAACATGAAGAGGATGTTGCTGATTTTGTGTCAAGATGTATGGTTTGTCAATAAGTGAAAGATGGAAGGCAACAGCCTGGAGGAGTCATGCAACCTCTTCCCATACTAGAGTGGAAATGGGACAATATTACAATGGAATTTTTCATGGGGCTACCAAATACTCCTAGAAGGAATGATGCAATATGGGATGATGTTGATTGTCTTACCAAGTCATCACATTTTCTTTCTATAAGAGAAGATCTACCACTGGAACGTCTAGTAAAACTATATATTAATGAAGTAGTGAGACTTCATGGAGTACCCCTATCGATTGTTTCTGATCGTGATCCCCATTTTACTTCAAGATTCTGGAAGAGTCTTCAGAAATCCCTGGATTCTGAACATCATTTGAGCACTTCCTACCACCCTCAGACAGACGGAAAATCAGAACGGACTATTCAAACCTTAGAAGACATGTTGAGAACATGCTCACATGACTTTCAGGGTTTGTGGTATCAATATTTACCTTTGGTAGAATATTCCTATAACAATAGCTTCCATTCGAGTATTCAGATGGCACCATATGAGGCGTTATACGGAAAGTAATGTCGCACACCAACCTATTGGGATGACATTGGTGAAAGAAAACTTGTAGGTCCAGAACTGGTGGAGGAAATGATGGAAAATGTGAAGGTAATCTAAAATCACATCAAAGCAGATCAAAGTAGGCAGATGATCTATGCCGATAAATGAAGGAAGGATTTAGAATTTCAAGTCGGTGATCATGTTTTCTTGAATATATCTCCATGTAAGGGAGTAATAGGTTTTGGTAAGAAAGGTAAATTCAGTCCCAAGTACATCGGACCTTTCGAAATTCTTGAACATATTGGGGCTGTAGCTTACCAATTGCAAATGTCGCCAAGTCTCTCCAAAGATCACGATGTGTTCCACCTATCTCTATTGAGGAAATAAATGCCTGACACAATGCATTTACTCACTTATGAGGAGTTAGAACTGGAACCTGATCTGTCTTATTGTGAAGAGCTCATAAAGATTCTTGATACGAGAGAACAAGTACTGAGAAACCGGACGACGCGTCTGGTAAAAGTTTTGTGGAGAAACCATAAGATGGAAGAGGCAACCTGGGAACCAGAGGAACTTATGATGAAGAACCAACCGAGTCTTTTCACGAGATAATACTTTAGAAATTCGGAGTACGAAATTATTTGAACGATAGGAGAATGTAACACGCCAAGATTCTACGATACGCTTCTCTTTAAATAATGTGATAGCGTGTGTTGTACGCAACACCGAGTTCTAACACACCATAACCAATCAAACTAGCCGTTATGAGTAGTAATACCTAATTTTTGAAATTATATATATTTTATATTTCAAAATAGAAATCATTTTTGGATTCGGAATATCAAATTTAGCCTAAGGTGAAATTTTGGTACTTTTCAGATAACTTTAATATTTTGATGAATAGTGAAAATTACTAAATTTTAATTAAAAACAACTTTTTTGTTCAAAATAATTAATAGTAATAAATTATGAATTTGAGTGGTTTTAAAGTATATATAGAATATATTTTTACCATTTAATACAATTTTGGTCATTGGACATAATATGACAATTAAACCGGACATAAACAAGTGTCAATCTTTTGATAGTTATTATCTCTTAAAAACACGCTTTTTGTTTTAACAATAAGAATTTATTTTAAATTATTTTCTGCCACTTCTGTATTTTGAACATGAAAAAATGGATTCCATATTTGGAATCAGGATGTCCAATATTTTTAAATAGGTAACTTTTATTTGTAGACATTTTGAATAATTAATTCGGTAAATATTTTATTTACCATGTTTAAGGGTATATCCGGTAAATAAGGGTTAAAAAATAATATTATAATAATACTAAATTACCCTAAAACGTGACCTAACCTTATTGGTTGATACATGTTCGACCATAGGCATATTTGGGTCGATTTTGGGACCCCATGGAGCCAATTGTAGGTGATAGGGACACATTATTTTAATTTTGTTAAAATAAGTACAAAAATTACAAAAGAATATATCTTTTAGAAAAACAATATTTACATAGGGTTATATATGTTGGAATTTCGACTATAAATATTAATTATAAAGATAAAAAAATTTCCTACATAATTATATTTTATTTCAAATTTATAGACATTAAATATTTTAATTTATTTATGACACAATGATGATGCAGTAATTACCATAATAGTGAATAATTAAAATAATTGGTATTATAAATACCCAAATAAATATAATGTCAGACATTTTATGAATTACAATAATTTTTTAAGATAATATTACATATTATTATTGATTTAATTGAATTTTTTTAAGTAATCATTCTGTAATCAGTTTCAAAAAAATCAACTATTCAATAGTGTCAAAATTGACATAAAAGAGTTTTTAAAACAAATATTATATAATTAATTGATATTAAATTCTTAAAAATCTGTGGATTGGACGAGAGACTTATATCATGCTAGGTATATCATTAATGTACCACTTGGGGGTATCTTGGATGTATATAGTAAGTTTATTAACCATATAATATAAAAATACAAATAGAAATTGTAAAAGTGAAACTAATTAACTTAGAGTTAATACTTAAAGATAAGGTTAATATAATGACCCAAAACTGTCTAAATTCTATTGGTTGAATTTCTTTCGACCTATCCCAACCTTAATATTTCAATAATCCAATTTGGAGCCATTAGAAACCGAATATGAATTTATTATAAATTAATATTTCTAGCTTTTCCAAAGGTGCCCCTCACCCCTCTTATAAAAGGGAACTCCCCCTTCTCATTTCTTCACACCTTCAAAGCCTTTTGGATCGGCCAAAATCTACCCAAATACTCTCTCAAATTCCATCATTACAACCGAGAGGCCATATTTTGATATGAAATCCAACCTAAGGAGACCTTTTGATCAAATCAAAAGGAAGAACCCGAAGAAGAGGTAATGATTTACCACCCTTTTCCAAGTTCCTTTCTTCTTCCACTTCTCCTTCCTTTTTTATTACCATTATAAAATAATAATTCCATTATCATATATATACTGTGATTTTATTATAAATATGGTACAACCATATTCATTATTCTATCAATCCTTTGAATAACATGTCACCATACGTGCGAACGTACAACTTACCGTCTCCACATCATGGTGTAATTGTTATTGAATAACTTATTAATTGGATGGGTATAATAATGATGTGTAATTCATGTAAATAATAAATATAACATGATAATTATTCTGTATATATTAAATAACATCCAATTATATATTATTTTAATATCAAAAGAATGATATTCTCGCTCGTTCGTACGTACGGACTACCGTCTCCATGAACGCGATGAGATTCATTATCCATTGTATCCATTCAAGTATAATTCTCATTTGATGATTAATAATAGTATATAGGGACTTGATATAATTCTGGATATTATTAATATAAAACCTCTCCATTAAAAACATGGCTTATGTAACAAAACATATAAAATAAAATGAGTAAGTTAACAACTGAAACAATGATAATACTAAGATATTATTAACAAATCAATGTTAAAAGATCATATATGATATCATATTAATGTATATGATTCATGTATAATTTAATAACAATTATTTCCCCATTATACAGGAGGTTAACCTACCCCAACCAATAAAAAGTACAAGGTAAGGTTTATTTCACAATCTCTTCATTATCCGAGGTTGTTTATACGTAATAATCTACTGGGATCTCTTTACCATCCACATCCATGTTCCGTAAAAATGTATTTCAAAAATATTTTACTATTTAAAATAATATGGTTTAAAATCATTTATACCCTTGTTTGTCTTTTTATAAGAGTTTTATAAAGGAATCATTCCGTCATTTTCTAAACAAGGTGCTTTTTATCCTTTTCAACAAAATTAAGGTAAAAATGTTTTTTAACTTATACGGCGGGTATGGCTATCTTCCGTCGTTATAAAATCTTAGAAGATTCCCTTACAATCTTATAAGAATAGTTTTAATGAAAATGTTTTATTTTAAAAAAATATGACTCTTAAATGATTTCAAAAAAAAAAGAAAGAGATATTTCTCTAAAAAGAGTTTTGATTTCATATATGTCAACATATTTTGATGGATTTAATTCTTATTTGAAGTTGATTTATTATGATAAAAAACATTTATATTGTATTTAAGGATTTGTGATATGTTTGAATGTGGATGTGTTATTTTTATACCATTCATGGTTTATGGATGAAGTATTTACATTTCGTATGCTAGTTTTAATACGAATGCTTATGTTATGTTTAAACCTTTTCATATGGGAATGCATTGGACTTAATATGTGACGGGTGGAGCCCGCTATAGCTCCTCAATGAATTGGTAGGCCTCATGAGACAAACTAGTGTCTTGGCACAAGGCCTTGGAAAAATTTTATTTGTAGTCTTGGCACGAGGCCTTGGCTATGTGGTTATGATAGTCTAGAATTATGCATTCCATCATTATAAAAGTGGTTATTGATATTGAATGTGATTATTCGATTAGTAGAATATCCATGTTTATAAGTAAATGGAATTATTTCATTTTATTTTTTCCATACTATGTTGAATTTCATGTTTAAAAGACTTTTGTTTTAATATATACATTGCCTTAAATGTTTATTCTTATTTATAAAAGTTTCCGCTATATTGTTATCCTTACTGGGCATTTGAGCTCACCCGTTTTCTATGTTTTATTTTTCCCAAGATGTGAAGAAGTAATTTATGAATGACCTGCAGGGATAGTATGTGGGGATATGAGTGTGGAATATAGAGACTATGTTATTGTAGTTGTTTTTCACTTTATGATGTAATGTAAAACATTATGAATATATCTAGTGTTTCCAAGGCTACTAAACCAATCGGTCTTTCGAGATTTGATCTTTCTTGTGATCATGAAAATGTTATGTAATAATGCACCGACTCTGGGTAACTGGGGTCGGGGCATTATAGATAGTAGTAATTGGAAATTCACTATGTGACATTATGTATCACATTATGAGAAATTAGGACCATACCCTTATGTGGTGATTACTTAAACATTCATAACCTAAAAGTGATGTTCATGTTGTTATGTTATCATTAGTTATCGTTCATATATTTTATAATTAGAGTCTCCCTTTGGAACCCTCAAACTCAACCCTCTCAACCCCATTACAAGATTTAATATGGGACCTAAATAATTTATTTGGAGATATCATATGACTATATTTATTAGATAATAAGTGGATAAAATTTTACTAGTCCCTCTACTGAAGTCAAATATTACTTATGATTTATATGTCACTTTTATTCAATATTTCTTAATATCCCTCTCATAAACCCTAATACAGTGTTTTTGGAACCATATAGAGTGATTTTGGGTCATTGAGTTTTATTTGGTCAGTGGTCCATTAGTAATATGCTATGATATGACCGATTGAGTTTCCTATAAACATTATTTGAATTGAAAAATAAGGATATAACTTAACATGGATTTCATTGGATAGAATATATTTTATAAAGTAATGAATCTAGATTTTCTTGGTTTGAATGATAACCAAAATACATAGAATCAACTATATTGACTAGTGATAATTAAAATTAATAAAGTATAATTTCATAGTAGTGATAATTAATTTTTTTAAATGTAAAATGGTTTCTTATCAAACACTATATGATTAATGATAATGTGGATGATAAAATTTCACTAGCATTAGGAAATTGATCTGAGATTATTGTTACCCATTATTTTTTCTTACATGATTTTGGAGGTGTATTTTCTATAGGCGTGAACTATTTTTACAATATAAGTATAATACATCATCTTTGAAATTTTTTTACGAATTACTATATTTATTTAGGTATTACTATTTCTCTATGATAAGAGTGTTTCCCTAGGTGTTACTTTTGATCCTATTTAATATTACTTCATTTACAGTGTTCTATTATTCTAGGATGGGTATATTTATTTTGGACGTATATGATAATTTTGATTGGTACTTTTTCCTTATATGGGAATACACCTTTTAGATTCATCTAAAAAATATCAAGGTAGACATAATTTATCTTTAGTGTGACCAGAAAACCCAGGGATCAACAGTTTTAATCATTTATTTTATACTTCTATTGTACATGAAATTATATATTTTAACTTCTTCATGAACATACATAGACTATGGAAACTTTTAGATGTGGTAGTAAGAGTACTACTAAGTTTTAATCACACATGGATTATGCTACCAATTGTTACCCAATAAGACATTATGTTACAGTGGTATTATAAGGTAATTTCCCAATGGTATATTGGATTTGGACATCTATGTTTTAGCATGATAAATTAGGACAAGATTAGGACTCATGACCATTTTTAGGGTCTTTTAATTTTTTATATTTAGTTCCTCTTGGGATAGTTGATGATATTTTCAACTAATATATAACTATTTGAAATAGATATATTTAATTTTGAAATTTATTGGTCTGTGATTGTTTATTTCCACTTGTCAGGATACCTTTTAGAGCATTATTATTTTTATTTTTATTTCACATTGATATTTTGGTATAGTCTGCCCCCATTTCATATTATACCTTCCATTCTAGTTAGTAACCTCAAGAATATGGGTAGCCATGACCGAGGACATGTAGATATCTCTATTATAGAATTGATTCATTACCATATGTTGAGGTTTTCTAAAACAATAGATTCCTAGAATTTGAATCCCTTAAATGTCTATTAGTTTGGATCATTCCTCTCCTTAAATCGATGACTTTTGATGTCCTGGGTCCTCAAAAGGGAGTTTGGCGGTTATTAAGGGGATTTCAGGTGTACTTTAAATGGATAAAATGGTATTCTATCATTTCTTTTGTCATCCATAACATAGTGGTAGGTGTGGTGGTGGTTATTTCAAATGGGGGTTCTCCCCTTGAAAAATGGAATGAAAACAATTATCATGGTTAGGAATAGAGATTAAAAATGATTGTGTGTGAGGATATAAGGGATACAAGAAATGGAAAGGGTGAAGTCTCTATGACCGAAATCATTGTGCGGAAAGGTTAAATGGTGAATGGATTCCCCTATATATTGGGGATGGTCTTACATGACATATGGGAAATCAAAATAGCTTGCAACACATTGTGATGTTAAGAGTGGTGTTGTATGTGTTTCATAAAAATGGAAATTGAAATCACTAATCTATAGTAATAATATATATAAGTATGTTTGTTAATTAATTGAAAATAAAATTAAAATGGATTCCTATATCTATAGATGACAAATTTATTAATTTAGATATTTAAAATAATTTCATAAAAGGTTGTTTGATATAGAAAAATAAATCATTAAAATTAATGAAAATTATTATATAAATTTATGGAATCAAATGTAAAGGTAAAAAATCTAAAATTTTTACATTAATATAAAAAATTAACTTTATAATTCTCCAATTATATGTTTTAATCAAATGAGGTGTAATGTGGGGTTATAAAGTGATAAATCGAGCAATATATAATCAAATGTAGGTGTATATATTAATATTGTTTTTTTATTATCCACATTATATTTTCTTTTTTAGTATTGTACACTTATAAGGATTAGGTTTTTTTCAATCACCAATAATGATGATAACCTATTTTAATTTTTTTAATATATTTGGAGATCTATATATGTGATTTATCATATTTATTTTCAACTTTATTGCTTCTATTTTCTATTTTTTTATTATGGATGGTTGGATAAATATTGATTTATGATTTTTTTGTATCATAATTGATTCTTATATATTTTTATTATGGTTACTATTATAAAAATTATTTTAAAATAATAGTTTTATGGGAGCTTTGGTAGAGTCATGGGTGCCCAAATTTCTTATCATTTCTAGGGGTGGTCTGGATTATTGAGATATAGGATTTCCCATATATATATTCATATTTTGGAAGTAAATAACTTTTTATATGTTGTGTATGTATTTGGGTACACCGATTTAGAATGTGTTACTTCAATTTATATCCTATTTATTTGAATGATTCAAATTTTTATGATTCTTATCATTGCAATCCTCATTCGTTTTAATTATTTGTGTTTCAAGCATAATATTCTTGGAAAACCCCCCCAGTAAAACCCCATATTTATATCTCATAAGATTTAACGCTTCATTAAAAAATTCATTCAAAAATTTCCTTCTATGATTCTAAGATCCACTATTTCTTATGGTATGGGATGGATGTATTTTTTAGGGATTGGGGTTACCTTTCAGACCTATAAATTAAACTATTTTACTCTTATATAATCTATATGATGGTAATGTTTTCATCATGAGGATGTGGTTTATCTATATATTTCATCATCCTACTATCGATCTCATCTCTCATACCCAGTGTTCTTGAATTTAGCTTTTGAGATGTGGAAAATTGTATGATATCATTTTGTATGTGATAGTTTATTTTCATTATACTATCACTACATTAGCCTTTATTATTATTTTTAAATATATGGCTTCTATGTACAAATAATTGATAGGTTTAAATTCATTTTTATGGATATTTAAATAGAAATTATGTCAAGAAATATATCCATTTTTATATTTTCATTGAATATTCATGTGGGATTTTATTAATAATGTTTCTTTTGTATTGTGATAATTTATGTTGAATTATATATGAAATTATAAAAAAGGAATGAGGATATAAATCAGGAAATTATTTTATTTAATTTAATGTATTCTTATATTGAAATTATTAATAGAATTTAATATTTATTTTATTATAAAATTTAAAAGAAACCATGATAATGGAATTATTAATGATGTGGAAACATGGAAATTACCCCCATAATTATATAAATAGTTATATTTATCACATATAATTTGGGTTTTTGATTTTGGGAACAATTACTTATTAATTTTTTGTTTGATATCCTTCGTAGGTGATTTAGGTTTTGATTGAGTGAGAATATTGATTATTTATTCAGTTAAAAAGGGTGACATGAGGGATGGTTTAGGAAGGTAAATTATCGAAATCGTATTATTTACAAATAGGTTTAATCAATAAACTATTAGATCAGTTAATATTGGATGTTTATAAATTATTGAAGGTATGAGGAGTGTTACAATTCTTCATTAGTATGGATATCAGCTTACAAACATCATCTTTCATAGAATGATACCTAAAGCTATTTTCGTATGTTGGGAGTCCAGAGGACCCTTGTGATATCTATGTTTGAATATACATTATATGAGTAGGGAGAATTGAAAAGACTATTGAGTAACCTAATTATTATATTATTTTTAACTATATAGAAGTAGTTGATGGGTTTGTGATGGTATAATTTCTAGTGTTTTCAAAGGATTAATTTAAATTTTACTTGGGTTTGGGACAAATTGGGTTATTGGATTGGTTGATGATAGTATCCAGCATGAGATAATTGGTAGAATTATATGTATTGTTTCTCATATTATGGTTTGATTCCAATACTAATCTTTTAATAGAATATTTTTAAATATTTATTCACAGTAGTTTGACACTAAAAAAATGGATTACTAATTTCCTTCACATTTTTAGATTTTTTTTAAATTAAATGAAAATTTTAATATCAATGAATCTTAATGATCAAGAATGTAATTCGTATCGAGTTCATCGTTTAAAATATATGAATGATAAAGAGAAAAACTAAATATAATTGGATGAGTCATAATTTAATGATGTAATGAGTTCTCTATTATTATTATTTTTAAGTATAACGTTATTACTGATGGTAGTAATGATAAAATATTAATAAATTTTGAATTTATAACCACTATATACTTATTATCGAATTCTGTATAAGAATGGCCATGATAATTTCAGATATGGAATTTTTTTGCTTAAATCTTCCATCGTACTTCCTTGTATTTGAATAAACTTTATTATAGTATTTAAATTATTATTTATGGGTACTTATGTTCAATCATATGTGATACCATGGATCTAGGACTATGAATCATTGTAAGTAGGACATTTGGGATAATGGTAATAATATTATATTATTTTTTTCATGATTATAAAATATTTGAGGAAGAGTTAAAATGTTATAATTATTTCATGGGGTGTAGGGTGGTAATGTGGTCGTACTATATACATAGGGAATATGTGAGAGGTTTTCTTATGATGCTTACAATTAATCCATGTATTCAACTTTACTTAGTGGGGGATCTCATAAATGAAAACTATAGGTTTGAGATATGAGTAACCAAAAAGAATATGTTTTTCATTTTTAGGCTCCCATATCATTAATTATATAATGTTTTTATTTTCCTATACATATATTGGATAATTTCTTTGGTGAACGTATTGTTGTAGGTAATATTGGAAATGGTGGAATTATTGTAATTTTTTGATATATGATACATTTAATGTGATTACAATTTTTCGTGTTCTATAATTTTTCATCTAATTAAGAAATTTCATTATGATTTGCTAACTTAAGGTGGCACTTTTGGATGTGGTGGATGAGTTTTTATAGTTCAATGATTTCTTAGACTTATTATTACTTTTAGTTTTATTTTATCTTGTATTTCCACTATCATCTATGCATGATTTGTTTGAAGATAAATACAATTTATCTTTGAAATATGATCCCACTAAATACTCCCAAGGGAACACCCCTATATAGTATTTCATTATTTTTTATAGGAATGTTTAGGGGAGAACAAGAACCCTTATATTTTGAAAACTATGGTGGATTATATCTTCTTGTGTAGATTTTGCGACCTCATTTTTTTTATTATAATAATTAAGTATTTGTTTTTTATGTAGTATTATTTGGACATTGTGTAATTCAAGGACTTTTATTTATGTTATATAGAGTTTATTTGTGATTCATATAAATAATTTTTTAAATATATAAATGTTATTACCTCCAGAATTTTCTATATATCCTTGGTTTTAGTCAACACCTCATGTCCAATTTGAGGAGGGATTTAATTGTCATATTTGTCAATACTACCATCCTAGAATAGGTACCCGTTTTTGAGGAGGTGGTTTTGTAATAAGGGTAGCAGAGATGATGTTTGGGATATTTTATGGAGTTATAAGTTTGTAATATGTATATATCATTTTGTTTTAGTAGGTAAATAACATAATTTATGCCTAAAATTTGATCTAGGAAATCGAGAGAAGCTAGTAAATGTGAATTCATGACCTCTTGTGATATGATAGAATAAATTTATTGGTATATAAAGAAATTTTTAATAGAAAGTCCACGAATTTTTTTATAATTTAAAAAAGGAATGAACTATTAGATTATATTTCTAGGATTTGATTATAATTTATGATTAAAATAATAGTTTCTATTGATTATAACATTTAATGGAATGTTATATATTTTATAATCAAGTTGAATTCAATTTCATATATTTATTCAAGCTCGTGAGAAAAATTATTTCATTTAGACTTATGGCATGAAGTGTTACTTTCTTAACGTAATATTCCATTTTTATTATAAAAAAATATTTAATTTCCTCAAATAAATGATCTTTTATAATCATTTTAGGAATTACAGTAACGTTTTTATTTAATAAAGATATCATTCCCTTGAAGAATTATTTGAGTTTAACATCATGATTTTTTTTCTGTGAATGCTTTATATTTCAAATTTATAATAAAAAATTTTATTTCATGTGATGAAATGATATAATAATAAGTGAAATTATTTAAATGAAAAAAATTATTTATAGTTTAAATTTTATTAAACGCCATGCTAAAATTATGTGACCCATGTTTCATACCAGGTATAATTTATTTAAGAGTTGAGAATGTCTAAATGATCTGGAATCCAAACATGTATGATAGAGTAAATGAATTATTTCTTATATAATTGAATATTTTATGAAATAATTTTCCACAATATTAATTATGTGCTTATAATAAAAAATAATGTTTGGTTAAAATGAGAAGTACTGTGATATTAAAATATAATGTCTAGGATTGGTAAATATTATGAGATATTTAATAATAAATCATGCTATGATTTATAATGTTATTAATGATTATTACCTAACTAAACAATATTAAAATATAAATATTATTATGGTATAATGATACGTTTTAAATTCATAATTATAGCTATAATTTTTTATGTGTAACAATTCCTTATTTATTATCTACTAAAGTTACACAATTCAAAAATCACGCTCAATTTTAATGCCTATGTAAGATATAAATAGAACCATTAACATAAATTATTAGTATGAAATAAATATTTATAATGTTATTATTTTATTCATATTATGCTAAATATATTCCTTCCTTCAAGATATAAAAATAAATATTCTATATATGATGTTTCTTTAAATATATAATCCCATGTTAATTGAATATGGTGTATTGGGTTCATAAGTATATTTTATTAATCATTTGTTAATTTAGTCGTCTTTTATATTAATATTTTAATTTATGATTAATTATAATTGGGTAGCCTATGATATAATTAATTATTATTATAATGTTGTTAATATAGTTATTATATTCATAATTGATTATATGTGGTGAATACTTTGATAGTGGGCTGAGAAAGATGATGAGGAAAGGTGTTCGGAATGAAAATAGAGATGTTTAGATTGTTGAGATCTATATTTATAAGAATTTCCGTTATATTCAGGTAAATAATTTTGTGATGCATATAATTGGATTATGCATTTTTGAATACTATAAATTTCAAAATTCATGGTATATTATCCCATGTATTGATATTGTGATTTTTATTTCAAAATAATATATTTATTATACATAAATAATTGATTCAAGCAACCTATAATTAATATGGTGTTAGAGGAAAAGAGAGAGAAGAATATATGGGTAATTGTTTTTATGTATTCATTAGTAGGATATACCAAAAGCCTTCAATGGATATTTTTTAGATGACCAAATATAATGGATAGATGATTTTAAAATAATCATTTAATTAATGATGAACCTGATCATTTATATCTATAATTAATGTTTAGTAGATATGTAATGTGGTTCAATACTAGAGGAAGATGATGAATTTCAACCCAAAGGAAATTCATTATGTTGATTTCACATTATTTTCGAGGAATATTTTATATCTTGTATACTTCCAAATGTTCTCATGAATAATCAGTTTGATTTACATAAAGATAATGACAATTTTAGTGAATTTAAAAAAATATGGACCTGTTGAACATGTTTCTTCACTTCCTATCCAATGGGGTATACCATACACATCATATTGGTTCCTCATGAGGCCGATTATTCAATGATATATTGTTCCAATATTAGTTTGATTCATGGGAAGCAATTAAATATCATGTGTAAATTAATGATAGATGTATTTAAATATGAGAGGGTTTGGAAAAAAAATATTTTTCAGTATATGGCGGGATTTAATGAAATGATTAGAGTTATAAACCTTTTGTTTTGTAGATGATGGTAATTATGTGTTCTACTAGATTCAGAGTACATCATTGAGCCATGAAGTTGAGTAACAAAAGGTATTCAATGAAGTGTGAGTTTATTTGTTTCCATTATAATGATATAGTGAGTCACCAATAATATTTCCATCATGGACAACATGTTTCTTAGTCATTGATGTATTCTTATTATTTAATAGATAATATAGATTATTTTTCAAATATTTATGAAAGTATGCTTACAATGTTTTAGAGTTTTATTCTCACTACATATGTTCTCATTTTTGGATGAATCGATTAACTCATTATTATTATAACAATTTAGTTGTTTTTTGGTAGTATTGAGATTTTTTGATATATTCTATAGGGTGGCTGTTCAAACCACCAAATTAAATTTTCCTAGAGATTTATTTTAAATTAGAATGATTATAACTGTTTAATAATTATCTAATGTAATTCAATGGATCTCTTGAATTCCTTAAATTGTAGGGTTTCCTGAGTAGGGGCCTCAAGAAGTTGTTTTAATAATTATAGAATAATTTAATGGTGTTTTGAATTATATAATTGTATTCTTGACATATTCATTACCACCCTGCCTTGGTTTTAGGTGTGATGGTGGGATTATACTTTGGGATCTCTAGATGGAAAATTTAATGAGAATATTTCATGAGGTTGTGCGTACTGGATCAATATTTTCATGAGTCAATCTTTTAAGATAGATGGTGGAATGAATAGTGATGAGTGGTCACACTCTTTCACTTGGTGTATCATCTCGAAACATTGAAGGTTTTTTCCCTATACTATGATAATAATCAGAGATTCTATCCATGAATTATAAATACCTTACACCATGACATGGTCCCATGAATGGTGTTGTATGAATATTTTAAAATTGAAAAAGCTCACAACTAATCATTAACAATAATATTGGTTGAAAAAACGTGTGTTTAAAATTTAAAATTTAAAGGTAATGGATGCTTATTTTCATACATGATAAATTTATGATATTTATAATTAAAATGAATCAATTAAAATAATATTTAAGGATTAAAACACATTAAATTATATATATATAATGGATATATTTCTGTCTAGGATAATTTTTTTAAAGAAATATTAAACACTAATATTAATCAACTATATTTGTTGGTTTCATCTTCTCCCCTATGATATAATCCAACAAGGGTTACTCAGAGATTTTATGGTGATAATTTTCTTTAGGAAATATCGGTATGTGTATTTTTTAAAATAAATAAATATATTATCATCCATTCTTATTTAACTTTTTTTTAAAATAATATGACAATAATGATTTTAGGAGTATACAAATCACCATTAGATAATATTTGAACCATATTTTTAGTCATACCTTATGAATTCTAGTATAATATTTTTCTTTATTATTTATAAAAAATATTCCCTCATTCCACTTAATTCATTAATTATGGATGGTCAATGTCATATTGTAGTTTATTTTTTGTGGATTTTAATTTTTCAAGGATATGGTAATAATGGTATATGTTTGATACTATATGAGATAATCAATGGTTTCTGGAAATCATTATATAGTCATGGGTTCTTGACTCAGATATCTTATATTGGAGAGATTTAGATTTTTGAGGTAAGTGATTTCTTTCTATTAAATTTATCTTATGAGTTAAAATGATATTTAATATATTTTTGGAAATTTTGGGATAAAACAATTAAGAATTAATTCTCATAATTATGATTCTCTTGATTATAATAACTTGAATTTTCCTCATTCATTTTGATTTTATTACCCCTCCATTTGAATTTCTTGTTTACAAAATAGTCTGTTTTTTTATATCCACCTATTGAAACCTAGAAACTATTTTATTATACAATTTTATCATTAAATACCCCTACTATACATATATTTAATTTTAAAATGCTAAATTACACACTTTACATGGGCTTGGTAGTGTGTCTTAATATACGAAAATGGGTTTTATTTATATCAAATACATTAACATCAATAACAATCCACTCAGGATTACTGTGGTGGAGTTTGGGTCTGAGGAAAATGTTTCATTCGTATATTTCATTATAATATTATTGATTGACTCTATTAGTCTTGATGTTGATGAAGTTATTCTGTGGAAGATTAAGAATTTATTCTATTATCCTATATTCCATGTACGGATTTTTCCATTCTATTTTATTTACTGCATTATTTTACCTTGTTATATATTATATATAGTTGTTATTTATGCTTTAGGGAAGGTTTAATATGATGTTCCTACACAAAAAAAATTAATGATAATTTGGTTGGATATACCCTTTATATATTCATGTAATATTCATACAAATTTAAATTATAATGTTTCTATAGTATCTGGTAATTTTAGATGAATTATATTTCAAATTTTGGGAAAGGAATGAGAATATAAATATGGAATTGAATTGATATAATGAAAAGTATTTTCTTGATGAACCACTGAACATAATATAAAATTTATCACATTTGAATGGATATGAGAAACCGTGATATTGTAATTTTTATAGAGAGAATATCCAAGTAATAACACCTTTTAATATTTATATAACGTTGTTTATTACTTTTAGTATTGTTTATTATTTGGATTAATTGATCACTGAAATTTTTCAGGTTAAATTCTTTCAGAGTAACATTACTATTTTATTGAGAATTAATACAATTTTATCCTTAGTATAGATTAGAGACTTATAGAATAGTTTCAGAAGTTAATTTCATATCCTTAATATTTTTTCTGTATAGTTTAGTTCTTTTATCTATGATAATGGGATAGTCTAGGGTGTTTAAAACTAGTATAGTGGATGGGGAATGATTCTTGAATCCTTTAACGTGGTTGTCACTATATGAGTCACTTCTTCCTTAGAATGATTCTGTGAACCTTGTCTAGTATAATTAAATTCTATTAGTCCCTTAAGATAACTCTTTTATTACATTCCTTCCATGAGTAAGTATCATTACTATGTTTGTTTTGTGACATTATTATTATGTGAGTTTCTACTATAGCTTATTAAAAGGGGGGAATGGGATTATTTGATGGTTTATAATAGCACATGTTACTTGAAATGAATATTTGGGTTAAAAATAAAAAGGCAATGTTATTTGTATATAAGATTATCAAGGCATGGAAAACTATTTACGGTATATATTTTGGGTTTTGAGTTGTGGTTTGGTTTGTAAATTAGTTTAATAATTGTAATATTAGTAAATATTTATTTTCATTTACATGATTATTACTAAATTTATTAATAGAAACTTTAAATTTTCAATATCACAATGTTAATAAAATTATAATGATGAACATATTTGACAGGTTTTTAATAATAATGTAATTGATTGTAATTACTTTGCTAAAAATGTATGATTGATAATGAAATAAATGATATATTATATTTTGAATATTGATTGAATGATATAATGGGTATAATATTATCATGATAGTTAGGGTGGAATATCCTTGTTGATGTGAGAAATTATATAATATTTATATAAGATATTTTTTTTCTAATTTACAGTTTTAATATTGAAAGATGATAATTCATGGACATAATTATAGTTGTCATAGAAATATTTTTATTTAATATTTATTCATTCTAACTGATATTTGAATGTTTTTTCTCATTATATGATAATTGTGCATGTTATATATTTATACTATTGTAATGTGATTTCATGATCTGTTGAAAGGTATTGTCAAAATGTGGAATTTATGAATAATGTAGAAAATATTTTAGAAATATTTGTGGCATTTTTGTGATGATGAGGTGAGGTTATGATGGAATTATAGTTGAATGGGTTTGAGAGTGATGATGTGGTTATAATGCATATATATGGTGTGAGGAGATGGTGTGGTTATGATGGTGACTGTAAATCCATTACATCCAATTCAATCATGGAGGAGGACATATAATTTCTAGAAATCGATATGATATTGAAGGGAACTTGATGATTGGTCAGCGAAGATGGTGTGTATTCTCAAGGATTCATTTCATTAGTTATATAGTGTCGTTATTTTCCATGACATAAAATGGATTATGTTTTTTCTATTAGAATAATTAAATGACGAACAGATTTTTTATAATTATTATAATTTTGAGATCTGGGATATTTTTTAACATTATTATGGTTTCCTAGGTTATGGAAATATAAAAATTAGGTGGTAAAATATCGGTGTTATAGTGATTTCATATGAAACTACTGGAAGTAGTTGTTTTATATATTTTAATATCATTGATTTCCATGTTTTTGTTTCTAGTTTTTATTTATTCTTCCTTCTACACATGTCTTTCCGAATACATTGATTTTACATGGATGTTGTCTAGAATTGAATTATCATCCAATTGAGTACTCCTAAATGCTCACCACTCCAAAGTAACTATTTAGTTATGTTTAGGATTTTTCAAGGTAGAATGTGAATATTATAGTTCAGGTGGCATATGTGGATCATATAAGATGGTGTGGAGTTTTGGAAATTAACATAGCATTACTGGAGGTTGTTTTCTCATTTTAATCTATGTATCGATATTTGAGAGTGAGGTAATTATGAGACTTGTATATATGTTATATAGAGAATATTAGGGACTCTTATCCCCTATGTCAGGTTACACATAGAGGGGAATTCATTCAATATTTTATGGATACCCATAGTTTTTTTGGCACTATGTGGAATATCAGAGGTGGGCTTCGGGGTCCATCCTTAACTTCACCACTAGCCTTTATAGGTTACTAGTTGGGGATTCAATAAAATATTTTATTTTTTTGTATCAACTTCATGTTATGCATATAACATTTTCTAATATTTAAATTATTTTTTTCAGAATGGATAAATAAAATATCATTTGTTGTATAAGTTTTATACATTAGAATAATCAAAACATATTACTTTGGTTAAATACCCATTATAAACATAATTACAATTATTAAAATAATGGGAAAAATTAAATAATGAAAGTGGAAATGATGGTAAGTCTAATATTTATATATAAGTATATAAAATAGATAGTGATGTCATCAAATTAGACATTAAATATAATTTGGTAGATTCATTCTAAATAAAAAACCTTCAAACACCATAATCATTTAGTTTGAGACAATACTTTTTATTAAAGTTACAATAAATTATATTTTGTTTGGAATTTATTAATGTATTTATACATTAATATTTGATTTTAGGTGAGATAAGATATTATTTTGTTTAAATGACTAAAAGTAATGGTATTTAAATGGAACCTACAAAAGTTATTACAATAGATCAATTTTTTTACTTTATGTCAATGTTTATTTTGGAATATGTTTACTAGTAATTGATGAAAAATACTAGGTAATTGTTTTCTCTGATTCATGTATGGGGGTTGTTAATAAAAAAATTTGTGTAAAATATTAGTTTGTGGAATGTCATATTGTTGGTAGAAACACATCAAATAGAAAATAAATTTAAAAATAAAGTGAGCTAAAAATTTTATAATAGAACCCATCAAAAATATAATATAGGTTGAAATAATTAATATAGGGTAAAAATATGTACATGATACACTATTTATGTTATTAAAACATATTTGGCTCATTTAATGCTTGGGGATTCCCACCATGATTTTGGAAGTTACAAGCTTCATCATTGATTTAACAATGGTTTCATTATTATTTGGGGAACCATTTTTTACTCAAGTTTATATAATGTTTTAAATACCCAAGCCCAGGATCCCAAAATTGGTGCCTTATTACATAACATTGGTATGATTACAAGAAATTCATATCCTGGTAGAATGAATTGTCTAGTATATTTGGAAATCTAGATACATTCCTTTGTTCATCATTACAACTAGATATGAAAGTTAAATTGTGAAAATCCACCTCACTAAGATTATCCCATCTAGTCAATCAGAATATACCACTTCATGTCCTAAAAGAAATGGATCATCAATATGGGTGAGCTCAGGTTCTCATTAAGGGTAAACTATACTATGGAAGATATCATAAATGTAAACATTAGGCATGGTGAATAATTTAATAAGTGTGCCTTTGAAAATGATAAACGTGAAAACATTATGGATAGAATATGAGATGAGTAAATATTTAAAAAATAAAACATAATCATAGATACTATAAAATTCGAATGAGCACATAAAATATGAATCTATAGCTTCATAATTACGTAAAATTATATTCTTGATATTATAAAACATGACATCAAGGCCTCGACCAAGCCATCTGAAAATTATTAAGGCCTTGACAAAAACTGTATCTAACACAATGGGAAAGGCCACATCCAAGTCCATAAAAATTTGTCTCTTGATACCTACCAATTAATCGAGGGCCAATAGAGGTCCCCACCAATAACATAATAAGTGTGAGTCCTTCCCCATATGAATGGAAATAAATATATAAAATATACACATTCATATTGAAACTATCATTTGAAATGTAGATAACTTTCCCTGAACAGTAACCATAACCACTAACCATTTAGAGTAAAATGGTGAATGATTTTAAGATATCACATCCATAGTAAAAATAATAAAAAATTATTAAATTAAATATTTTTGTTGATATAATAAAATATTAATCTTAATAATTCATATGAATTAACAAGAGTATTGAAACAGATGAATATACTCTTATAAATTTTTTGAGTAATTGTTTAGATACATATTATTTTACTTTGAGAAAAAGATTTATTATATAAATGATTCTATATAGAACCATAAATGAAGTATTATTGTGTTTTTATAATAAAATTATTCATTTTAGAAATATTATGGTTGCTAAAAAATATTATATAGTTCCCTTGAAAATAGTTTATAATATTAGAAATTCCCTTGAAACAGACTTGTATTTTGGTATGCATTTTGAAAGTTTTTTTTAATGTAACTCTCATAGAATAATGATATTTCTTGGTTTGTAATCATACATTGAATATTCACACTTAATTTATGATGAGAATATAATAATAATTAATAATTTAATTGTGATAAAAAGACACAAAGTCTACCCCGAAAGAAAATGGAGGGTCGTGTAGTAAAACCTTACATTATGTTTGAAGGTGTTCCTAAATTGATTTTGATGACTAGAATAATCAAGTAAATTCTCATAAATTAATGATTATATAACCCCCTCAACATTTAATTGATTTAGTATAACCATTGTTGGTTTATTCATAGATTTTGGTGGGTTAAGAGATTCAATTTCATTGTGAGGTTGCATTTCTTCCATGGTTTTCATGATGTGATTACTAATATTCATGAGTGGATAAACATGTATAATGAGAGTTGTAGTATATAATTTATGTTATATATTATTATTTAATATAAACAATATTTCAATGTTATAAAATTAATTTCTTTATTTTCATTTAAGATGAATCATTATATAAAACTTTAATGATAATTGTTTTGGATATTTGGTGATTTTTTATCAGAGAGAACTCATTTTGATCTATAAATTATTACCAATTTTAAAAAAAGATTACAGAATCATACATAGTATATATTAAATATATAATAATATTTTTTAATAATAAATATGGTTTCATGAATAGATTTTAATATGATAATATAAATTGAAAACTCATTGTCCTTAAATGTGATAAATTAACACATATCAGATAGTGATTTCATTTCTATTATAAAATAAGGGAAATGGGAGATGATGGTAAATTATTCAATTATCAATAAAAAATTCATATAAATTTATTTTAATATAATTATCATAACATCTAGATGAGGATATATGAGGAAATAAATAGGAAAAAAAAGAAAAAAGGAAATCAAAATTAAAGAAACGAGAAGATGAATTTACCTCTTGAATTTATCTTCATTAAGAGATTCATAAAGGAAGAGTTTTTGGATTTTTTGATACCAAGGGATGATGGAAATGTTGGAGAATATCGGAAGGGTATTTCATAAGAATTTAGATAATTAACAATCCTTGAGATGAGTGATGATAAGAGGGAGTGAGGAAGGTTTTATAGTGGAGTAGTGGAGAGTTTTCCCATTATTTTACTCATTATTTTTTTTATTATACCAATCAACCCAAAAGTATTGATTCTTGTTACCAATAATAGTAATATGTTCATGTGAGTTCTAATGAAGTGTTCTTACATCATCCATGATACAAAGAATAGTAGATTTCACTGAAAATGTTTATATACATTAAATTATCGTATTTTATGTAAAGAAGCAAAATTATTCCATTTTTTTAATTATTTGGAATTATTAAGAGACTGTGATTAATAATGGCCTATGATTCTGAGTCATGGTGTTCCTAGAATGAATTTCTGAACTTTTTTTCAAGTAAGTTTAATGAAATCATGAGAGATGTTTTGTATCTTTTCAACCGGTGATTAGAATTGAAATCTGAGGACCCCGATGAACTGGCAATGTAGATATTCACTTAAGGAGACCATCACCTTGATCGTAGTAGGCAGGGGTGGAAGTTGGTTTTCCGGTTTTTTGTGGGAGAGTTAAAAAATAAAAAAAATAAAAAAATTAAATTTTATTTTTCTTTAAATGAAGTATCACATTTGAATCTTTTTGGTGGAGAATACCCGACTATAAACCACTCTTTTAATGTGAGTTAACTCTTGGGATTATCCCAATTAATGAGACAACATTAATTGAATAATAAACTTAACATAATTAAGTTGTCTTATTACCTCTCATGGGGGTAATTGTTGGAAAAGGAGGGAACGTCGGATAACCATTGGAGAAACATCCTCCAAAAAAGTACCTCCATCAATGAGGAACATCCTCTTGATAATGAATGTAGAAATGTCTTTGGAGCATATTGCAGGAGCAATAGACGTTAGCGTATTCATCGTCTTCATCTCCATCCTCAATGAGGTAGGGAAGTTCTTATATTGTTCTTCGTGGTTTTACATTTATTCAAATCCTATTGAACCACTTTCTATTTATCTAAAGCATAGGGTGCGGGCCAAAAAAACTGGGACCGATCCCTCCACTCCCTCTATGTAGATGCGTTTTTCATGAGCGAACTCCAAGATGAGTGGAATCCCACTGATGCTTTGTTTCCATCGACCGACACCAATAGTGCATAAGGTGGCATCTAACACTCCAGTAAGTCACGATGGTGGGGATGGTGCAACCGAACCTTCGGAGGAGGTCATGGGCCATCGGCCGTGACAGAGGGGGATGGTGGCTGACATGCTGGTAGACTGTGTGGAACAAGGTGGCGCATGCACGGGCCACCGGTAGCGGAGGAGGTCATGACCCATCAACCGTGGTAGAGTAGGAGAGCGGCCGAAATGCTGGCCAGTCTCAGGTGGGCCTGGTGGTGCACGTCTGTGACACCAGCTGAGGAGGAGGTCATGGCTGCTTAGCTGTGACAGTACACCTGAAAGGAGGCCGACAACCGGCCGACCACAAGAGGACAACAATGTCGTCCTTTAGCTGGAAGGGGGAAGCCGACTGAAACTGCCGGTCAGTAGCATCATGCCGAGAGGGACTGCTCTAGCGAGTCCCTCATGCCAGCAAGTAGCGCCATGTGGTGCCATTGGGATGGTCGGAACCAAATTACCATTTGGCCACTCGAGAATCTAGGGGGGGTGGGGTTTCACCTCCCCTTGGTGTCGGCTCGGGCGGACACCGCCATGGTAGGCCACCCTAGTTATGGGTCGGGATTCCCCCCTTTGTGGTCTAGACAAGACCGTGGCCCAGTAGTCTTGGCCCGCTGTGGCGCTGCCCATTCAGGTCTGACCCGGGTCGGGCAGGGTCAACCCAAACTAGGTCAGGTAGGCCCAGAATGGGTCGGACCGACCAGACTCGGGCCCATCTGGACCCAGATACACCATTTTTCCATAACATGAGAATAGTGGGTCTGTTTGAAGAACTATATGTGGCACCATATTTCTTTGATAAATCCATCCCTTTTGGTATACTCCACATGTGTTTTGTATAATGATGGAGTATAGTCAGGTTAGATAGAACTTGAATCCAACCTGGCCCTCGGAATACAAATACTAATAACATACAGACTGGGCGCCTGATGGACACACTGTCTGTTGCGTTGGGACCCTTATGACATTTTGTTTCTTTGAGATACATCTTTGTGGGACTTATTAAATGTTTATGTATCGACCTATTGCTTGAGGAACGGATCATCCTATTATCAATCACTCTTAGTGCGGGGACCCTATGGCTGGCAGTACTTGGGGAGTCTAAGGATCCTATATGGGTCATCATTAGATCCTGTGTGGGTTAGCATCTCTTGATCCTGTGTGGTACATATCTAGATATTGTCTGGGTTATCTCCAGATTCTGTGTGGGTCATCTTCAAATTCTGTGTGGGTCATCTTCGATCTTGTGTAGGTCTATAGCAGATCTTTCCAACAAAGTAAGATGATCTAGCAATACAGCTAATCATCTATACAACCGTACATAAGTTATACCAAGTGTGAGATGATTCCTTACCTTTGTACACTTTTGTGTGGTGATACCTTTTTGGTGTTATTTAGTGTTCTTTTACCTAAGTGTTACATACCTTTGTGGTGTTACCTTCGTGGTATTCATTCCTTAGTGGAATAGTTGTGCTTTTGGCTAATGAGTTGGTCCTTGTGTTTCCTCATTACTGAGATGGTCATACTTGGTATCATAGGAATGTATATGGGCGTATACCTAAGAAGAATTGATTATTTTTTTCCTACTTGGATTTTATGTCTTAGATTATGGATTATCCCCTATGGAATTTCGAGAGACCATAGGGGGTCTCGGGGTCCCTACTGAGTATTGTTATACACACCCCTACATAGGCAACGCCCGCACCTTGCTGTGACTTGTGCAGATGACGGACAACGTTGATTGAGGTTGAGGGTGACCAGACTAGAGGATGCTCAGAAGTATTTCTTTAGAAGAAATGTACTGAAATGATGACCATTCATGAGCTATACCTACCCATCATGTAGGATCCTTTTCGGGTGTCCACATGAGTTGTTTTTTGATTCACTTATACTTTCCAATTTGGATTATATTCTGGCCCCTTTTCTAATTGTACTCAGCCTTATTAATTAATAGTTTAATTTTTTCTTGTATCTTGTTTTGTGCTTGGATGTGGGAGTTTCTAGGTTAAAAGGCAATGCCTTCCCAGTTTTAGGGTTAAGCCTTTCTAGTGCGAGTCGCTAGCCCCAGGCATATGGAAGGGAGGCTAGGGGTAGTCACGACACGAGCATGGTGGATGGGTCGTGAAAAATTGTAATCAAGGGATTCAGTTCTACTAAAGAACATGGACTATTATATTTTGATTTGGCTATAGTGTTATGTATGAGGAGTTTGGCTTTTAGTTTTGGGAATCCATTGTTTGTGCGGTGGCTGACGCATCCATACACCAAGTCTATGACTTCTGATTTCTGACTCCGAGAATAGAAAAAATTACTGCATGTGTGTTTTTTGAAAAATTTTCGTTGAGATATCTTTCGTTTAGCTCGCCATGTATAAATTATTGACCGTGGTGCACCTAATTATTTCCAGGATGCCTCCACATAGCCAGCCAGCTAGAGTTCCAAGTAGAGTATTCCATGACATCACACCGAGTGATGAGGCTTTGATGGAGGACCCCCTTATGACAGTTGTACCTTTGGGTGGTGTACCTGCAGCTCCACTACCCATTGCATAGCTGATGATTCCAGCCCCATCAGTAGAGGGGGCATGACTCTTGAGCGTGTTTCATGAGATTCAACCCCAGAGGCCACCGAGGTTTCAAGGTGATATGGATCAACAAGCAGCTGAAGACTGGCTGGAGGTATTGGTTAGAGTTTTTTGACTGGTAGGGACACCAACTGTTCTCATGTTGATCCTTTCCACCATCCTACATAAGGATGTAGTGGGAAGATGGTGGATCTTGATTATCCATGTTAATGATGAGGTCGCTCTCATCTAGGCAGACATTGAGATCCTTTTCAGGGTAGAGATCATCCCATTGACCTTACACTCTGTGCGTATAAAAGAACTTATCCAATTGCAGTAGGGTAGCATGACTATGGCGCAGTATTCATTGTGGTTCATATAACTCTCACACTACTCCACTAAAATGGTGTGGGACCCTTTCTTCCGGGACAAGACCACTGAATAGGGGCTCATATGGGATATTAGAGCTTCGAGGATTTCTCTTAGCATCCCGATGAAGGCGGGGGTGTTAGAAAAAGAACTTTTAGTGGAGGGTTTCTTTGCTGAGCAGTCATCAGCAGCAAGACCCAACACCGGACGTCACGTAGTGGAGTCATATACAGCTGGTAGAAGACAAATGACATAGTTGTCCAGGAGGGCTATACCTATAGGGGGATGACCACAGGATTTGTGGTCGATTGTGCGGGGCTCTCAAGACCCAGCAGGACATGCAAGCAGAAGATAGTGTTAGACATGCATCGGGCAGGGTCACATGGCTCGGGACTACCAGACCCACCATACGGATTACCAGAAGACAGTTGAACGACCACCTAGACAGAGTTGAAGATTTGATTGATGTGGTCTGCAGGCAGGAGGCAGATGTTGTAGAGGAGCTGGTCGTACATCAGGCAGTAGGCTTTGATTCGTTGTTCTACCACCACCACCTCCATGTAGTCCTCCCAAACAACATGGAGTAGTTTGACAAGGACGAGCTCGGCTCTAGGTAGCTGAGGCCTACAACCATCGCACTATGGAGAAGATAAGAGGAATGATTTGTGTCTACTACACCTTATCGATAGTTCTTATAGATAGAGGTTCCAGTCACTCTATTATTATGACGACCCTTGTTCCGAGTTCAGAGATTCCAGTGGAGCCATTGGCACGATCCTTACAGCTAGAGAATCTGATGGGAGAGGATTCGACGATTACAAACTGGTGTTGGTAGTTTGAGCTTACTCTATGAGGTGAGGGGTTCAGCTGAGATCTTCTAGTAGCGGAGTCTAGGCCTTACAACATCATCTTGGGTAATTATTGGTTATCAATAGTCCATGATTAGATCAACTATATTAGGTGCAATGTGCGGTGTGTCCATGAAGATGGGACCAGTTTTCCTTCACCGGTGAGAAGGGAACTTTTGCAACATAGTATTGACTCACCCGGAAAAGGGTGCAACCAATCAAACATTAGTTTTCTAGCCTTACCCTTGGATCGGATGATATAGAGATTCTGAGCTATCCTGTAGTGGTGAACCAGTACGCTGATGTTTTCCCTAATGATGTTCTATGTCTAACTCTTCATAGAGAGGTGGAATTTTATATCAACTTGTACCCCAGGACAACATTGATATCTACAACAGCCTATCAGATTTCTCATGTAGATATTTCAGAGCATCGAGTACAGATGAAGGATGTGCCCAGCAAGGGGATCATTAGGCCCATTGTTTCACCATGGGCAACCCTGATTTCTTTCACCTTGAATCCAGATGGGAGATTGAGACTCTGTGTTGATTATTAGTGCCTGAACTAGGTGAATATGAAGAACTAGTACTCATTATTGAGGATTGAAGATCTTTTTGATCAGCTGAAGGGATTATGGTGGTTTTCCAAGATAGACCTCAGATCAGGCTATCACCAGCTCAGGGTACAAGATGAGGATGTGCAGAAGATAGCCTTCAGATGTTGGTATGGACATTATGAGTTCTTGGTTATGTCATTTGGTGTGACCAACACACTAATAGTGTTGATGGGATCATGAATAGGATCTTCAAGCCAAATCTTGATCACTTTGCGGTAGTCTTCATCGATGACATCTTAATATACTCATCTATAGAGGACAAGCATGCCTATCTTCTACAGATAGTTTTGGACACACTATGAGGGAACCAATTTTATGGTAAGCTCTAGAAGATCCCGTTTTGGATTTAAGAGGTACACATCTGGGTACATGTTATCTCGGGGTGCTGGAGTTGTGGTGGATCTAGTGAAGATTGAGATTGTGCTTTCTTGGGAGCCACAGATGAGTGTGACAGAGGTGCAACGTTTTTTTGGACTATCTGGTTACTACTGGAGGTTTGGGCCTGACATTTCCTGAGTTTCGACACACTTATCATCATTGGCGAATAATTGGAAACACTTCGTGTGGTTGGAGAGATGCCATCAGAGTTTCTAGGAGCCGAGATAGAGACAGACGAGTGCCCCTATGTAGAGGCTACTGGTAGATGGGGTTTGGTACATAGTATACTACGACGTATCAGGGACTGGACTCAGATGTGTCCTGATCCAGGAGTGAGCTGTGATCGCGTATGGTTCTCAATAGATGATAAAACATGAGCATAAATATGCTACCTATGACCTGGAGTTGGCAGTAATGATCTTTGCCATGAAAATGTGGTGACATTACATAATGGGTGAATGTTTTATAGTCTAATCATTTCACAAGAGTCTCAGATATATCTTATATTAGAATGGCATAAACCATAGAGAGCGTTGTTGGCTCGATTTCCTCCAAAATTATGACTTCGAGATAGTCTATAATCCTGGGAAGGGTAACGTAGTAGCAAATTCACTCAATAGGAGATCTGGTATACAGTTGTTGAGTGAGAAGATGGAGTAGCTACCCGCTTTGCAAATATCCTATATAGATCAAGATGGATTATCTTATCATTAGTCTTTGATAATCACTTTCACATTTCTATAGTGATTTATGGGGGAGCATCTTGGGGAAACTGACTGTGAGGCTCGACCTGCTCTGATATCCAGAGAATAGGTAGCTGATCAATTTTCTAAAGGTGGGGATCACGTCATCCTTTTCAGAGGAAGTACTATGGTACTGGTGGTTCTTAGAGAGGATGTGTTGAGGGAGTTCCATACATCCCCTCTAGAAGTACATCCATGAGTGGGAAAGATGTACCGGGACCTTCGATGTTATCACTGGCGACCAGGAATAAAGAAAGCAGTAGAAGAGTTCATCTCTCGGGGACTCACTTGTCAGCAAGTGAAGGCATAGAATCAAGTTCCAATAGTCTTAGTTCATACACTAGAGGTTCTAGAGTGGAAGTGGGATGGAATTTCCATGAACATAGTGACAAGACTTCGACTCATGTTCGGGGGTCATGATTCTATCTGTGCGATCATTGACAGACTCACTAAGTCGGCCAACATCCTACCTATTAGAGAGCAGGGACCAGCAGAGGGATTGGGATTACTCTACATGTAGGAGATTTTGTGGATTAATGGGGCTCCATCTATGATTTTCTTCAATCATGATGCACATTTTATATCCCATCTATGGAAGGTGTTTCCATTGGAATTTGAGACGTAGCTTGGGTTGAGCTCTTAATAATATCCTTAGACAGATGGTAAGACAGAGCAGAACATTCAGACCCTTGGGGACATGTTGCGTGCTTGCATCCTTGATTTCAGCCATAGATGGGAGGATGACATTCCCTTGGTAGAGTTCGAATACAATAATAGTTATCACTACACTATCAGTATGGAACCATTCGAGGAATTGTATAGTCGACCACACAGATCACCTCTATGATGGACTAACCTATGGTGTTCAACACTAATGGGACTATAGATGGTACGAGCTACCAAAGAGAAGGAGTAGATTATCCAAGAGGGGATGAAGACTTCATAGAGTAGGTAGAAGTCATATACTGATAGAATACAGAGACCTCTAGAGTTTGATGATGGTTACCATGTCTTTCTACGGGTCTCACCTCGACGAGGTTTGCCGAGATTGGCACCGATGTAATGTTATCTCTAAGGATCATTGGACCCTTTCAGGTCCTCATCATAGTTGGAAAGGTATCTTACTGCTCAGATCTTCCAACTCAGTTGCACCGGTTGCATGACATTTTCCACGTATCCCAACTAAGGAGATACATACATGTCCCTTCAAACATCATTGACTGCGGTGAGATGGATATCACGGATGGGGAGAAGTTTTCGAGGGTTCCTAGGGTGATTGAGGATTGAAAGGAGAGATTCCTTCGTGGGAAATTGAAATCTCTGGTGTGCGTACATTGGCAGAATGGGAACTTCCACGAGAGAACACGGGAACGGGAGGCTCAGATTCATGCTCAGTACCCCCACATATTTCCCTAGATTGTTTTGTGGCATTTAGGGACTCAAAGCCATGAGGGGGGGAGAATGAAATGACCCAGAATTTTCCATTTATTTTATTAATTATATGAAATTATTATGACACAGAAAAAATTAATAGCGCGTGATTCTGCGGCCCGGTGTTCCCAAAATGAAATTCTGAACTTTTTTCTGGGTATGTTCATTGAACGTGAGAGAGAAATTTTATAACTTTTGAACATGTTCTTGGAATTGAAATTTAAGGACACCATTGAAATCACTGTGCCGATATTCTTTTAAGGAGACCTTCACCTCAACTACAGTAGGTCAGGGCTGGATGTTGGTTTTACAGTTTTTTGATGGAGAGTTAATAATAATAATAGTATTATTAAAATTAACATTAATTTTTATTTAACTAAAATCTACCATTTGAATCACGTTGGTAGGGACAACCCAACCCTAAAACACTATTTTAATGTGAGGTAACTCTTGTGATTCTACCAATTAATGAGACAATATTAATTGATTAATAAACATACCTTAATTAATTTGGCTCCTCACCTATTGTGGGGGAAATCATTGGCATGTGAGGGAACATGGGAGACCCACTGAAGAATCATCCTCCAATGAAGAACCTACTTCAATTAAGAACATCTTCCAAATCAAGAATGGGGATCCATCTTTAGAGTGTGTTGTGGGAGTGATAGATGTTGGAAACCTCATCGTCTTTATCTCCTTAATCACGCCCCCTCCAATAAAATAATGAAGTTGAAAAGTGTTTATATTGTTCTTCTCAGTTTTACGTTGATTTAAATTTTCTTGAACCACATAAAATTGATCATACATGTAGGGAGTGGGCTAAAAAACATGGTTTGTTCCCTCTGCTCCCAATATGCTGATGTGTTCTTGACAGGAGAACTCTGGAATGAGCGGAAGGTCACTGGTGCCACATTGCCAGCTACCGATGTCGGTAGGGAACATGGTGGTGGTAGAAACTCAAGTCTACCATTATGGTGGCAGTAGCGCAAACGTGCCACTGGAGGAGGTTGTAGCTCATCAGCTGCGGTGGAGGAGGATAGTGACCATCAAGCTGGCTGACCACATGGAATCAGGGTGGCACGCGTCCGCACCGCAGATAGAAAAGGAGGTCACGGTGGAGATGGGGAGTGTTCAACACACAGGGTGGGCTCGTGGAGGCAGGTTGAAGTGAATCTATGCTACCATCGGAGGTGGAGTCCACAACAGTTTTTCCACGATAGTGTACCAGAAGGGTAGCTAACACCTGACTGCCCGCCGGAGGACAACGACACTGTATCGCCACCGGAAGGGGGAAGCCAGCTGAAACTGCTGGCCGGCAGTGTCATGCCAAGCGCGACTGCTTTGGAGGATCCCAAATTCTAGTAATAGGATCCACGTAGCTCCATGAGGATGGCCAAAACTAAATGACCATTTGGTCAATTGGGAATCCCGGGGGCCCCCCCGTGTGTCGGCTAGGGAAAACCCCACCCCGACGGGCCACCCCCGACCGCATGACACACCACGGGCCACCCAGCGGGCTGGGTGACCACTTTTATGGGTCATACCAGCCGCAGATGGGTGGGTCAGACCCAAGTCGGGTCAGCCCAGGCCGGGAGGGCCGGACCGGACTCGGGCCCATCTGGACCCTGATTCACCTTTTTGGCCATAACTTGAGAACCGAGTGTCTGTTTCACGAACTGTCAGTGACACACAGATTCCCAAGATTGAGACAACCATTTTGTTATAAATTACATGAGTTATGGTTAATGATGGACTATGGCTGGGTTTGATCGAACCTGAATCCATCTAGGACCTCAGACCGAAAATGCTAATAACTTACAGAACGGGTGTCTGATTGACGCGCCATCTGTTGTGTTGGGACCCTTATGATGTGGTGGTCCATTGAGATACATTATAATATTACTTCATGATAGTAAAATTATCAACCGATGGATTAAGGATAATATTCTCCCAGAATCAAGCGCCCTTATTGTGGGAGCCCTGTGGCTATATGAACTTGAAGGGTCTACAGATCCTTTGTGGGTCATCATCGGATCCTATGTGGGTTAACATCTCCTCATCCTGTGTGGGTCATCTCCAGATCCTATGGTGGTCATCTTTATATCATGTGTGGATCATCTTCATATCATCTGTGGCTCGTATTCGGTCATGTGTGGGTCAAAATAAGAGCTTCCCGACAATGTAAGATGATATAGAAATATTGAAAATCATTAATACTTCCGTACATAAGTTATATCTGGTGTGAGATGAGTCATTACCTTTTTGGTACACATTTGTGTGGTGATACATTTATGGTATTCTTCTATGTGGCATTACATTAGTTGTACTTACTTTGCGATGTTACCTTCGTGTTATTAATTCCTTTGTGGAACAATTGTGCTTTTGGATAAATTGTTGGGCCTTGTGTATCTTAATGAACGAGATGGGTATACTTGATAACTAATGTATATGTATGGGTAGATACCTAGGTATAAATGATTATTACTCCGCAATTGGATTTTTATTCATGTTTTTTGGTTTATCCTATATGGAATTCTTAGAGACATTAGAGGTTTTTGGGGTCCCTACTAATTTTTTTTATACTCACCCCTACCCGGGCTATGTCCGCACCTTTTTGTGTCTTCTGAAGATGATGAACAACATTGATCGAGGCTGAGGGTGCCAAGATTGGAGGCTGCTCAGAGGTGGACCATAAGACGATACATACCATAGAGATGATTGTTCCTAAGATGTACCTACCCTTTAGGTAGGATCCTTGGTAGGTGTTCATAGGATATGTTTTTAGTTTTTCTTGTAATTTCTAGTTGGGGTTGTATTTAGACACCCTTTTCTTACTGTAATCACCCTTATTACAATATAGTTTACTTTTTTCTTGTATTTTGCAATGTTCGTGGATGTGTGAGTTTGCAGGTTAAAAGTCAACGCCTTCCTGGTTTTATAGATATGCATTTATAGTGCTAGTTTCTAGCCTGTGTCCTTTGGAAGGTGGGCTTGGGTAGTCATGGGATGGGCCTTGGGGTATGGGTCATGACATTTCACTACTCATAAAAATTTGACTGTTGCAAAAAAATATATAATATTCACCCTATGAATTTAAGGATGTGTATAATTAAAAAATGAAGTCCATTTTTTGAAAATAATTAATTAAATATTAATAATTTAAATTTTAAATTAAATCATAAATTCTTCAAAAAGTAAAAATTTAAAAACTATAATTTGTTTTATATCTCCTTGAAAAATTAATCAAGATCTAATAATCTTATAATCATAAGAGAATTAAATAAGATTATGATTACTATTAAAAAGGGGAATATTACTATTCATATTAATATTTAGAAGGATTTGTTACTATTCAAAAAATATTAAATTTTTCTTATCACACTCTAAATATCTTACAAAAAACAACCGTGTATGTTGGTTTTTGGAAATTCAAATCATAGAGGTGGAATTTTTTTTACGTCTAGTTCATAAAAAAGTGGTGTTTTGTAGAGACTCAGTGTTTAATGTAAAAACTCTTAAATTTATTTTCAAAAACATGGGGTGTTACATTATCCTCGCCTTAAAAAAATTCATTCTTGAAATTACCAGAATGTTAAATCAAAAAAATATCTGGGGTAGTTATTCATCATATGCTCCTCGGGATCCAATAATTTCAATTAAATTTTATGATTATTATATAGTATATTTACCAGTAAACACATCTGTTTCCTCAACACTTGTTATTTAGTGACCAGAAACTGGTTAGGCTCTTCACAGTAAGATAAGTCATGTTGAAATTATATACATTCAAAAGTGAGGACATGTGCTATGTTTGGCATGTACATTCTCATCAACGAGACATGGAACACATTGTGTAATTTAGTCAGGCTAGGAGTCATAGGAAAATGATATGAAACAGCTCTAATTCTCTTTGTAATTTCAAAATAACCTATGTACCTAGGCCTCAGTTTCCCTTTCTACTCCAATATTACAACACACTTCTATAGATATACATTTAAGAAAACATTATCTCTAACTTGAAATAAAAAATATTTCCTTCAATTATCAGTATAGATTTTTATTCTTCTTTGAGTGTCATTGATTTGGTTATGAATGGTCTTTACCTTCACTGTTGTATCCTCCACAAGACATGGTCCCACAAACATTCTTTCTCCGACTTTATCCATACAATTTGTTGTATTGCATTTATTTTTGTACAATGCTTCATATGGTTCCATTTGAATACTTTTATGGAAATTATTATTGTTGGAAAACTCCACTAAAGGAAAATATTGATCCTACATACCACGAATATCAATGAGCATGATATAAAAATGTCCTATAATGTTTGGATAATTCATTTTGACCGCCTATCAGTTTTTGTGTGATAATCAGTACTCAATCAAATCTTAGCATCCAATGATTTCTAAAGCATTTTCTAGAATTTTGATGTACATCATGGATCACAATTAGAAACAATTGAATGTGGATATCCATGATGTCCCACAACTTCATTGATATAGATTCATGCTAGGATCTCTAGTTCAAAATCCTTTCATATAGAGAGGAAATGTGTTGATTTTGTTTTTTGATGAACAATTACCCATATTGCATCATTCTTTCTTATAGATCTTGTAAATATTTTGATACAATACATGGTTATGTCATACAATTTCCATGTAGAAATAGGAATAGGTTTAATGACTCATCTAGGATTCTTTTTTTCATCCTTCAATTGTTGATAGACTAAAAAAGATGATTGAAAATCAGATATCTCTTACTTCATGTTATCCCACTAGAAATTTTCTGTCAAATCTCTATACATTTTAGTTATACCATGGTGTATATGGAAATTTGAGCCCTAAGAATCATCCAATAACTCCCTTTTCAGCTCATGTAGATAGGTAATACATGACCTTTTCCCAAATTTTAGAATTCCACCTTCACAACTAAAGTTATCCAACATCCCATCATTCAGAGAAATAATTTTCTTTTGAAGACTCTCTTCATCAAACTATGAAGCATTAATTATTTTCAATAAATTTGTTGGGGAAACCATTTAAAAATGTAGTGACGTTTCACTTTATTTTATAATTCCCATATATATACTCATTAGATCCATATAAAAAGGAACCTTTTCAATCCTCATTTAGTTGAGAACTCCAGGAGCCTTCCAGCTTAGTGCATCAACTTCATTGTTTCCCTCTCCAAGATGGTAGTTTGGGGAACAATCATAATCCTTGAGTTGATTGAGACATCCCATTTTCTTCAGGATGAGTTATTTTTGTGATAATATATATTTTAGACTCTTAATATTCACATATATCTCTAATTTTTCCACCATATTGACTATGTCTCCATATCTTCAGAGTAATGATTACCCTTGCAAACTCAAAATCATGAGTAGGATAGTTTTGTTCATGTTTTTTTAACTACCTTAATGCATAGGTAATAACTACATCATTTTTCATAAGGGCACAAACAAGTCCTTTCATTGATGCATCAATATAGATCCCAAACCCATCATTAATCTATGGTAGAGTTCCAATCAATGCATTCACTAATCTCTAATTAAATTCTTGGAAATAGTCCCCACATTCCTTTTTCCAATCAAACATCACCCCTTTACATGTAATCATGATGATTGGATTTCATAAATGGGTGACATTCTCAATTAAATACCAATAATAACCTACTAACCCAATGAAACTACGTACCTCACTTATGTTCGTTGGAGTTTCCCATTCTTGTACAACAATTTTTATCAGAGGATAAAAATATATTACATCCTTAGAGACAATGAGGATATTTAATGAATCTAATTTAAGCCAAAATTCACACTTTCGAAACATCCCATATAATTCATTTCTTCTAAGAGTATTCAGAATAGTTCTCATTGGATTTTCATGATCTTCATAGATTTTGGAGTATACCAAGATATCATCAATAAATAACACAAAATTTCATCAAGATATTCCATGAAAACTCTATTCATTTTATCCATTAATATAGATGATGCATTAGTAAGTCTAAAAGGCATAACTATAAACATGTAATGCCCATACCTAGTTCGAAATGCTATCTTTGGAATATCTTCCATCCTCACATGAAGCTTATGATATCCATATAGAAGATCAAAATTCAAAATATATTGGGCACCTTAAAGTTTATCAAATTAATCATCAATAATAGGTTCGGAATACTTGTTAATTATTATTATAACATTGATCTCTCTATAGTCATTGTAAAACTTCAATGATCTATCTTTCTTTGTAAAGAAAATAAAATGGGATTGCCATGGAGAAACAATAGGGAGAATAAATCCATTATCATTCAATTCCTATAGTTGTTTCTTTATTTCCAATAATTCCACAATGTCCATTATATAAAGGTTCTTTGATATGGGACTTGAATCATGAATTAAGTAAATGGAAAACTAAATTTCCCACTTTGGAGGATGTCTAGGTAAATCGTCTCGAAACACATCAACATATTCTTGCCCAATAGTTATGCCCTTAATTTCATTATTTATTCCTGACCTATAATTACTAAATTCCCATCATTTCCAAAAATTTCATTAAGTAGATCTACTAGGGGTGGATCTAGATAAGATTTGAGTAATGTTGTTTCTGTTCTAAATAAAATGGATTCAATATTTTTCTAAAAAATTGTACCCTATTTCTTCTTTCAATATATTTTAACGTCATGATTCGAAAGATAATCCATACTGTGGAATATATCAAATACAATCATGGTTATGGTAATAAAAACTATCAGATAAATCATTTTTATATGTAGTAATGTATACTTCCTGGAACAAATTTTTTTCAATGATACTTCCCTTAGAAGTATTTACTAAAAAATTCCTTATTAAATAAAATCAGAACTGTTTAATTTTATTGGTAAACTAGTAAGATATGAAAGAATTTTATGACCAAAAATCCAATAAATAATTTTATATTTTTGAGGAAATTATTAAAGTACATTCCACCATGTCATTAAGAACTTCATAATCATCATTTGTGATTTCGTAAGCTTGCCTCTTATTCCTTGTCCTTTTTTGAGGCATGATTCCTCAATTCTTTAGACAATCATAAATATAGTATCCCAACTCTATAAAATTATAGCATTGAAAATTAAATGGTTATTTTTTCCCCTCGAAAACACTAGCATGATGGCCTTTTAGGCTATACATGTAATACACAACTTTTCCTTTTAAGCAAGCCCCATTGTGTTTCCCTCTAAAATTATCAAAGGGTAGAAAGTAAAATCTTCCCTTATTTACTATTTTCATATCCTTTTCTATTGTTTTCATCATCCCCCTTTATCTATTTCATTCTTTTAATGCCATAATACTTAGAGAACTTCTTTTACATCTCTATTTCAGAAGATATTACTTCTTCGTACGATGAGAATGTTTGGAGGACCATTATTTGTCGAAGGAATGACATTAGTCCATCAATCAGTTGATCAATCATTCTCTATAAATTACATATATAGCCAACATCATCCCTTGATAACCTTGTGATGTTAGCTTCATACATTGAAACATTCTCATCTTCCTTTTACCAAAAATTCAGAACTTATCGTTCCATATCTGCTAGTTTTTAATGTAGAAAGTATTTATCTATATAATGTTAGTTTAATTCACTCCATTAAATGTTTTATTTTTCGTATTCTTCCATTTTATATCAATTATTTTCTACAATTGATTAGTATATATTGAAATACAATAATCTTCCCAAAAAATCTTCTCACTTTCATTACTTCCCAAGGAGAGAAATACCTTCTCTAAGGAACTTATCCACTATTATGCTAAGAATGGGTTATTAGAAACATTAAATTATGAAAGATGTTATTGAATAATGTGATCTAATGTACCTCATACACCTTGTGGGTATGGATGAACTATATGGGTAATGTTATTGTTCATAACTAGAGTATGATGTCCTAATATATTAAAAATATTTCTTCACTAGTCGTAGCTCCATAGCCAATATGATTATCTTGAATATGAGGGAAATCTTTACATGGGATACATGCGTTCATGTGGTTTACATTTCTTAATCTAGGAATCATTTCTAAATAATGGAATAAACCATATTAGGTTAGGAATAATAATTTTCAGTATCATAATAGAAAAATATACTTAATTTAAATTGAAATAATATTCATGGATAATCCCAAAATCATAAATCGGGTTTCATTGAGGAAAAATTTACCTTTAAATCCAAAGAAATTTCTTATAAAGAATATGTGAATTATCGAAAGCATATCCACGTAGAGTGTTAATCCAGTTGTGTAGTAAGGCCCATTGGCATGTACCAGGATACCTTGGGTAAAGCTGGAAACTCCTTGTTGGAGTTTTCACTCCTATGTATAATTTTGTCAAAACCACATCAACATATATTATACAAACATTGATGTATTTGATACAAATAACCACATAATCTATTCCTTACTAAAATTTAATGATTTTATTAAATATTTTTCATCAATGACAATCTTAGGGATTTGTTCCCTAATAAAGTTTTTCTAAATATTTTTTCCAAGTATTCTACTAAACATTCTTGGATATGAATTGTAAAGAACCAACACTTGTTTCCCTGTACTGGTTCCTTATTACTTTACATTAGAATGATTACAAGAAATTTATATAATGAAGTAACAAATAGTTATTATATTTCTAATCCCAAATACATATAAAATTTTAATATTACAACTGGAAATGAAAGAAAACATAGATGTCATATTGGGAACATCCACCTCTCTAAGATTATCCCTACAAGTGAATCATAATAAACATTTTCATATCATAGGAGAAATGAAACATAGAAAATGGGTGAGCTCAAGTTCTTAGTTATCGTATACTATACAACAGAAGATATCATAAAATTAAACATTAGGCATGGTAAATAATTGAAAACAAATCCCTTTATAAATAATAAACATAAACTCAATATAGAATAAATATGAACTATGTAAATATTTCTATAATGAAACATAATAATAAGTATTATTAAAGTTGAATAACCACATGATCTATTAATTAATATATTTATAATGAGGGAAATTCCTATGCTAGATATTCTGAAACATACCATCAAGTCCATATCTAATACATATAAAAATGATTAAGGCCTCAGTCAAAACCATATCTAACAAAATGGGAAAGTCCTCGACCATGTCCATATATATTTATATCATGAGACCTGGCAATTAATCGAGGGGATATAGTGGTCGCCACCCATCAAATAATAAGTCAAATTAATTTCTAAAATGAATGGGGATAAATGTATACAACATATACATTCATATTCAAACTAACATATGAAATTTAGATAACCTTCTTCGATGATTAAGGATAAACACTAACCATTCAGAGTAAATTGGTGAATGGTGTCAAGATAGAACATCCATAGTCAGACTAATCATTAAACATTAAATTAAATATGGTACATAATTTCATAAAATATTAATCCCAATAATATATTTGAATCATCAAGGGTGTTGAAACATATGAATATACTCTTATAAAATCATCAAGTAATTCTTGAGATAAATACTATTTTACTTTGAAAAGAAGTGTTATTTTGGAAAATATATTATATATAACCATATATGAAGTAAGATAGTATTTTATTAATAAAATTATTAATTTTATAATGATATTTTCTTAAAAAAAATATTATAGTGTTCCCTTGATAATAGTTACGAATTTTAGAAATTCCCTTGAAACAGGCATGAATTTCAGAAATAAATTTGAATATTTCTTTTAAAACATGTAACTTCCATAAACGATTTTTTTAATGTTTTTAACAAATAAATAAAACATTGTATAATATTTTATGATCAGTAAGTAATTATAATTAATAATTTAATTGGGATAATGAGAGACAAAGAGTAACCTGAAATAAAATGGAGGTTCAGGTAGGAAACCCTTACCTTAAGTCTGAAGGGGTTGCACAATTGATCTTAATGACTTAAATAATAAAGTGTTGTTTCATAAATTAATGACTAAATAATCTTCTCTACATTTAATTGATTTATTTTATCCTTATTAGTTACATTCATTTCCATTTGATGGGTTAAGAGATTTATTTTTATTATTTGTGACTGTTTTCTTCTGTGGTTTTTATGATTGGATTACATATATTCCTATGTGGATAAACCTGTAGAATGAGAATGGTTTTATAGATATAAATTAATATGTTATTAGAGAAAATCCATAATATTAAATAGTTATAAAAGTTATGTAATTATTTTTAGTTAAGATAAATCATTATATAAATCTTTATTGATAATCTTTAGTGTTATTTGAAGATTTTTTATCACAGTGAACTCTTTTTGATCTATAAATTAATAAAATTTGTAAAAAAAGACTTCTGATTCATAAATAGGATATATTACATATATAATAATATGTTTCAACAAAAAAATGTATTCATGACCAGAATTGATGACGTCAAAATTAATTGAAAACACGATGTCCATGAATCTGATATTTAAACACATCTCAGATTGTGTTTTCTTTTTTAGTATAAAATAATGGGAAATGATAGACTTCGATGAAGTATACCAATATCATAAAAAATTATAGTAAATTTAAGTTAATAAAGTTTTAATAAAATTTGATTTCAGATATGTGAGGAAAGAAAATTAAAATAAAGGAATTCGAAACAAATGAAATTAGAAGCGGAATTTACCTATTGATGTTATCTTCTTTGAGAGCCTCTTTTTGGAAGAGGTCTTGTTCTTTTTATGATAACCAATGATTCTGGATGTGGGGGAGGATATTGGGAGCACATTTGAGTATAATTTAGGAAAGGAAAAAGGCTTGAGAGGAGTGAACAAAAGAGGGAGAGAGGGCAGGGTGAGAGGATATATTGAATGTGAGGAGGGTTTTTCCATTATTTTATTATTTTTATAAAGATAATAATTAGTATTGATTCATGTGAATAACATTTGTAATGTGAGCATGTGAGTTCCAACCAAGCATTCTTACATCATACATGATTATAGGAGTAGTGAATTAAATTTATAAGGTATATATGTATTAAATTACCATAATTTACTATTCGTCAAAAAATTGAGTATTTCGGAAAATTATGAAAAATTCACACTAATTTTTTTTATGTATATAATTAATAAATGAAATCCATTTATTGAAAATTATGTTATAAATATTAATAATTAAATTTTTAAATAAAATCACAATTTATTTGATAAATAAATATTTAATAACTATATTTTGTTTTATATCAACATGAAAAATTAATCAAGACCACATTATCTTATAAAATTAAGATAAAATAATAAAAATTTATTTTACTATTTATAGTGGTCATATTAAAATTCATATTATTATTCACATGGGTATGTTACTATTAACTAAAAATAATACTTTCCTTATCGAATCCCAAATATCCTATAGAATTCAACCATGTATATCAGCAATTTGAAATTCAAATCATAGAGTTCGAAAAAATTATGTTTACTGGATAGTTTATAAAAAAGTGGTGATTGTTAAAGACTCAGTTTCATGAATTCAATATTACATTTATTATTTAAAACTCAGGGTGTTACAAATGTGATATAATTTCTTTGACCCTTTCTCTACATCCTTATTCCTTTATGTTTTCCCCTCGTCCATATCTTTTAAAAATTTATAAAATTATGTTTCTAACCATTTGATCATGGAATGTTGATATATTTTCTATTTTTTGTTTCCCATTCGTACTTCACTTTCATATGGGATTAAGTTAAAAATATTTTTTGTGTATCAAATAAGGTATCTATTTTGATCCTGAAATGTCATACAGAATCAAATATCCTTTTTAAAATAAATATTTACTATTTTTTATAAAGCATCATTTTTTCATTGGTGCTTTCATTTATTACGAATTATAATGGTAGATATTTAATTACATAATTAGACATTTATTCTCATTTGAAATTTATTTTCAATAAATATCCTCTTTGTTTTGAGTATGTTGAGAAACCTAACCCACTATAATTAAAAATTAGATCTATAAAATAATGGATATTATTCTATAAAATTTCCAAGTTAACTGACATTGAAATTTTATAATTGTTGTCATGATATTTTTTGATGTATTTTGGATTCTGTATTGATATTTAATTTTATAAATTGTTTTATATTTTGATTATATTAATTGGGTTTCAGTTGATTGGAAATTACTTTAACCAATTAAAAATTATGTATTGATAATATGATAGTATATTAATCGGTTAATATGGAGGATAGTTAATTGGTTGAGTTATTATTTTTTCTATTATGTTGGTTTATCTATTTTTATACATCAATTTTTGAGATAAACAAGTTTATTTTCTGAAAAAAAATATTGAATTTTTTTATTGCATCTTGATTGTTGGGATGCATTATGATAGGATATAAAATAAAAATTAGAAGTTATTTTTTATATTTAAGAAGCACCTTATGTTATGCATGATTTACGGTTTGAGTCAAGCTTGTAATAAGTTTAGAAAATATGGATATAAACTTATTTATATTAATGGATGGGGAGTAGAGTTTTCTGTTGTAATGAGATAAAATATATGGTTATTCATTTTGAGTTAGGATGATAGAGATTGCTGTTGAGAGTTAGAATTAATTAATTTGTATAATATTAAAATAACAGGATTATAACATGGGGTTTTCCTCTTTATAACATTAATATTTATACACATGTTTGATATTGATTTTTTAATATTGATTTCCTCCATTATTTCAAATCAATAATATATTTAATATGATGGATGATTGAATTATAGGGTTTGTATAACCACATAGTCCTTTATTATAATAGTGTTAATTAATTTGAGATATTCTTATGATGATAACACTGGATAATAACATGTGAATTCATTCTTTCTGATGTAGAGATAATTACATGATTGAAATATTGAGATAAAAGATATGGGTTTGCAGTTTTAGATGAATAAAATCTATATAAATGTTTATAGTATTACAATGTATAATATAAAAGGATTTAGATGATTTTTTTACTTGGTATTGATGTGACCATATAGAAAGGTATGTGATTATAGGATTGTCTCGATTAAGATTTTTAAATACAATAATTAAAGGGATGGGTTTTATTAATATCCTAAGGTTTAATGTGATTTAATTTATAGCACATGAGTTATTGAGATAATATATCACAACCTGAGTGATGTATAAATTCTTATCACCAAGGTATATGGTTTGATATGTCTTTAATGAATCTGAATATTATAATGTAACAATTTTCCGTATTAAGGATTTAGAATTTAAATTATCCCAGAAATATAAAATTTTTGAATAATGCATTCTATGATTATAAAATTTCACTAAATATATTATATGATTAATGATAATATTATTGTATATTAAAATATTTGTTTCTATTCTATGATAACCACTATCTTATATTCAGTGGTTAAATATATTTCCTTTATAGGATATATAATTTTGATATATTTATGGTATATTTAAAATATTAGATACATCAGAAATTAATATTTATAATAATTCCATGCATTTTTTTTAAATTCTTGAAATAATAACGGTATATAATAAAATTGTAATGAGATTTTACATTTAAAAATATAAATTTACTATATTAAAAAACATTTTATAATGATATTTTAAATGTGTTTTATGCAATGTTAATATTTATAAATTTGATAGTGATTGTAATAAAATATGTTTCATATTTTGAATAATAATGTTAAAATTAGGTGGAAAATATTTTTGAAAATATTAATAACTTTTAATTTAGTATATTAAATAGTAAAATTAGTGCAGAACCAATGATTTTTATAAGACATTATATTAAAATTTTATAAATTACATGTTAATTCAAATATAGTTTTTAATAAATAATTTTTTATTATACATTAATATTAATTGTTTTTAAATATTGTGTAATTCATTTGAAGGATAATTTTATCATAAAAAGGCTTTAATTTGAGTATAATATTTCAGTTCATTATATTATATTTTTACATAATATTTTCAATTAAATATGAAACAAATGGAATTTGGGAGACTATTTAAGATTTAGAACGTTTTTCTTAATGATAAATAATCATATTCTATTCAATTAAACATTGATTTGTAGAGTATAATTGTTTTTAAGACATGATTACATGTTCAAAATGAAAATTACACATCATTATTAAATATTATTTGAAAGGGCCATGTATTAGTTAGGAATGTAATATAATGTCACGTCCATGCCAAATGAGGCAAAAGAGAGGACTAGATATAGCCATACAAAAATAGGATAGGGGCTCATGACCTTTGACGAGTATGCATATCAATAACATGGTTAGACATAGGGTAAAGTACATGAACATATACACATATCCAAATACATACAATGATGAAATGAAAATAAACTAATAATCATTCTTCATACATCTAGAATCCCACTATGAGAGTATAAAAACAATATACTATAATGAAATGTTCTAATTGAATCCTAAATAATAAACTAAAACAAGTAAAACCCATAAATAAAGAGGGTATTGTTGTAAATGAAATTTCTAGAACACACATTGGTCATTCTGGCTCACTAAGCTCCCATGAGTCATGGTACCTACATGACTCTTTCAAATGGTGGTTTTATACATATGAGAAGACATATGTTGGAAATTACCAATCATGGGAGAGTAAATAAATACCCATTAGGACACTTAAAAATCAAAAAGAATATAAAATTCGTAAAAATAACTTGTGCCTTAAAGGTATATATAAACTACATATTTAACAAGAACATCATTACCTGAAAACAATCATTTGATATTAGCCATTTTCATAGAATAATAGAAACAACTACTAAAGAACGATTAAAATTAACACTATGATATTCATGAAAGGGAAATTATGATAAAGGGGTATTTTATTACTGCCAAAGAATCACCGATGAATGATTAATTTATCTCCTCTTTTAGACACACTAATAAAGGTCCCCATTTATTAGTTCTTTTATTGATCACTAATAGGGTCCCTTTATCAACATGTAATGAATAATTTATTTTGGTAACCTTCAATAGTTATATTCATAGTTGTTATAATAGAGTCTATTGTCTGTTCATTTAATATCACTAATTGTAACATCCCAGGTAAATAAAGAATAAAGAATTTTCATATTTATTAATATTTACGAATTAAATATTAATTTTATTTTAAAGGGGTTTCTATGTTCGATAGCGTACCCGATACGCAACGATGAGTTTCTTTGAAACTTACGTAGCACACTAGTAATAAAATAATATTATTTTAAATGTTAGTTAACAAGTAGCCGTTGTACTGGTGGGAATGGATAGAAATAACTAAAATATGATTATATATGTTTTAAAATGTTTATACATTTACCCAATAAAAGTTAAAGGCTTAAAATACGGAAAGAGTTCAATTTTAGGGCATATATACTCTAATTTTCACTAAAGGTTCACTTATCACCTTTTAATGGTGAACCGTCATTAAATATAGTTTTTATCACTCTTATACTTTATTTTGGACCAAATATAACTCTTCTTTAGAATCGGGACATCAAAATTTACTTTGTGTAAATTTTTGGTATCTTTCTGATAAAGTTCATTTTTTTATGAATAGTGTAAAATGTTGTATTTTAATTCAAAACCTCTTTTTAATATAAATTATTTATATGATTAGATTATTATTTTAATTGGTTTTAATGTGAAATTAGAAAATATTTTTACTAGTTAATCCAATGGTGGTCATTGGAATCAATTTCACTTTGAAATTGGACTTAAACTGGTGTCAATCTTTTGATACTTATTGTTTCACAAAAACACGCTATTTGTCATGACAACGGGAATTAATTATTAAATTAATTAATTTGACTTATATGTTTTGAATTTTGTAAAATGGACTTCATTTTTGAATTCGGAATATCAAATATAGCTTAGGGTGAATTTTTGGTAATTTTCTGAAAAACTTCAATTTTTGATGAATAGTGAAACCACTAAGTGGTAATCAAGCAAACTGATTTTTCAGTTAAATGAAAGTTTACCACTAATGTGTATTGAATTTTGAAAATCCGACATACATGGTTGTCATTAAGAATTAAAATGTGGTTCAATGAGATTAAAATAATTTTTTGGTGAATAGTAACTTATTAAGTTTTTAATCGCGATTAGAGGTAATTAGTGTAGTTTAAGGTAAAAATGGTATTATAAGAATGTGAAAACACCATGAAACTTGTCCTAATCCTTTTGGGTGAGTCATGGCCGACCAAGACAGGCCATGGGCCAACTTGGGGACCCCATGGAGCCACTTTAGTTGGAAAATGACATTAATATATTTTTATTTAATGTTAAAGTGAAAATGACACTAACAAAAATTGTTTTACTAAAATAATTTTTGAGTGCGGTTATACAAGTCCAAATTTTGATTATAAATAGTCATTGGAAATCTAAAACGATTTCCTACATCATAGTATTTTTTTTTATAATTTTTAGACATTAAATAAATTAAATTATATATGACATAATAATGATGCAGCGATGACATCATTATTTGACGATTTAAATAAAATGGAAAGATAATGAAAAATATAAAACCTACACATGGCCAAAACCAATTGTATGAGTGGATTTCGAACCCTTATAACCTTATACACAAATTATATCAATGTGGGACCTTTTAAAACCGAAACACATTTTCAAATAAAGTAATATTTCTTTACTTTCCAAAAGTGCTCCTCCTCTCTTCTTATAAAAGGCCCCCACCTCTACCCCATTTCACACACTTCTCAAGCCTTTGGCTCGGCCAACCCCTTCCCAATTACTCTCTCCGCATCCCTCTCCTCATCCTAGAGGATTTCCTTTGGGCAGAAACCTTTCAATGGAAGCCTTTAGGCTCAAATCAAAAGGGAGTTACACTTTTAAAGGTAATTCATTCTCTCTTGTTCATTTGTTTTATTTTGCTTCTCCAACCCTCTAAACTCTTTTTATTTACTGCTTTTGTAACAACACCAGTATCTTCAATATACTAGGATGTTGTTATAATATTTATTTGAGCTACACTCTCACACAACTACATCAAATGGTTAAAGAACATACGGTTTCCGTGGATGGCGAAATTCTGCCTCCCGAAACTATGATTGTTCAATACTCATTTAACACCTTCAAGGGTGGCCATTATGATGTCACTATTTTTATATATGATATATAATATGTTTATGTTTTCTTTAAGATTCTGTATTTTTCATTTTTGGCATACCTTTATGGTTTCCATTATGGGTAAACACGATATCTTCATTTGAGGAAGTGCGGACTACCGCCCCCTAAAAGTGATGTGATTCGTTAATGCCATATGTGGGACGTGTAAAGGATGGATTTAAAGTTATTATATATGATGTTATACTGGAATTATAATATACCTCTATATCATTATTATTTCTTTCCATTAAAGTATTAGATAGAAATGAAAGTAGCGTTCATGCGTACGTACGGCTTACCGTCTCCATGAACGGTGCATTTCATTTCTTATCCCCAAATGTAATGTACTATTAAAATTACATGTATATAATGTATATATATAATTAATGATATATCTAAATGATGAATATAATTCTGGAATTAAAATATACATACCTCTCATTTAGTTTTAATTCCACTAATATGACAAAGAAATGAAAGTAGCGTTCATGCGTACGTACGGCTTACCGTATCCATGAACGGTGCATTTCATTTCTTACCTCTAAATGATTATGTAATATTATAAATACATGTATATGCTGGATATATATGATACATTTTATATCCAAATCGGGAATTTCATTCTGGATATAAAGAACTTTTGACCACATGAACAACATGTAATTGTAAGAAGTCAACTTTCGACTTAAGAACCAAATATTGAGAAAAAAAACATTATTAACTTAAATGGTTACATAATGTTTATAACATGGCATTAAGTGATATAAAAGGAATAACGAACTTTAAAATGGTTCTTAATCAAGTATAAATTAACTCAAGTTTATTATTCAGGACGTTAAAGAACGATCGAGTCAAGTCGGACCTGAGGTAAGGGACTTCGTCTCAATCTCCATTCATTGAGGCATATTTCGTTTTATACACAACTTTCTTTTATACGGTGTATAAACTCCTTTGACTTTTACTTTTATACAAAAGGAATCTTTTTCTACGAAGCGTTTTACTAATTGACAAAAAGGAATGTTTTTTTACATACGCGGTGACAACGACCTTTTCCGCCGCCGCGAGTATTATTTTGGTGTTTGGCTTCCTCAACAAGACGTAATGTTTTTAAAATAAAATAAATACCATATACTCTTTTATGTATTTTGGTATTGAAAATGGTTTTGATAAAGGATTCTATTATGTCAATATATTTATCATATATTGTGATTGAAATGTGGAAATGTTATCTTTCCTTTATATTGGTTTTATGTTTTATGATTTTATACTGGTACTTGGAAATTTTAACGGGTGGTTACATTATAAACCATATGACGGGTGGTGCCGTGAATACCAGGATGGGTGGTTACGTTATAACCTCCAATGCATTGGGAATGGAAGTCGGCCGTATGACTATTCCATTAAGTATGTTTGGAAATTGGCCGTATGGCTATTCCATTAAGTGATATGTGTGGAAGTTAACCGTATGGTTATTCCACTTAAGTATGTTTATGTCCCAAGTTACCTTTATATATTATATGTGTTCTTTATATGGGTTTTATGGTAATCCTTTGGTTACAAAAAGGTAAGTAATGGTACTTTATTCAGTGAAGATTTTTTTTACTACTTCATGAAGGTGAAGGTATTACTTTGATATAGTATACATGGTTTACTTGATGTTTGAAAAACTAACAGTTTTCATTCTTTCTGTATCCCTTACTGAGCTTTTTATGCTCACCCAAAGTTTTTCGAAATGTTTTTCACAGGACTTAAAGTGGAATAAGGTCAAGGATGGGATCAAGGGAATTTCATGCTATCTAAAACATGGAATCTAGACATCTTTCTTTTTAAGAGTTTTTATTTTATGGAGACTTAGTAGAAGTGTCTACTTTTTAATCTTTTAAGATGTAATAGTTATGTTCTAATTCTCTAAAACTCTAAACCTGAAAAGATCCTCAATGTGAATTATTCATTTAATTCAATATTAAGTAAGGTTTAAGGCTGGGGCCTTATAGTTGGTATCAGAGGTCGGTTTAGACAACTTTAGGAGTTAGAAAAGTGTTAAATTATAATATGATTGAAATGATATAGCATTTACGGATTACGATGTTGCTTCGCCTAAGATATTTCTGTGATCAGAATGGTTTTCCTCAGAGGAAACAAAGCAGATATGTTGGGACGACATCAGAAGGAAGATAACCTTCCAAATCAGCAACCTGAGATGGTCAGAATCGGAACTGAATAGTTTATTGCAGTGATGGCATAGTTGACTCAGCCTATAAATGGTGGTGGTATCCATGAACGAGATCAGCCAGATCAACCCCAGAGGAACATGTCAGTGGTGGAACATTTCATGAGGCAACATCCCCCATCATTCAGAGGATCATCTGACCCTGTGCAAGCTGAAGGGTGGATTAAAGCACTGGAGAAGATTTTTGATGTCATGGGGTGTTCAGAACATCAAAAGGTTAGTCTTGCTGTTTACCGTTTTGAAGGTGAAGCTGATCAGTGGTGGTCGATGGTGAAAAATATAAGGGATAGTGATGAGATTGAGGATCTTCACTGGGGCGAATTCAAAGGTACGTTTAATGAGAAATATTTTCCTAAGGTGGTTCATCTTAGGATGGAAAAGCAGTTCCTAGAATTGTGGCAGGAGGATGATTCAGTGGCTGCTTATGAAGAAAAGTTCACTCGATTGGCAAGGTATGCTCCAAACTTCATACGAGATCTTGATAGTAAAATAAACCTTTTTTACTCAGGGTTAAAGCCAAAGTATCGAAGGGCTTTAGCTTCTCATGAGTTCAAAAGTTATGAAAAGCTTGTTGGATGTGCTGAGAAGGTGGAAATGGAGTTTGCCGATGATCAGGTGTTCTATGACAAACAACAGAATAAGAGGTCTAGTTAGCAGGCAAAGGGGAAGAATTCATCAAAGAAGCAAGGAGGTAAGAAAACCAAATATCCATCCTGTGAGAAGTGTGGTAAAATGCATCCTGGAGAATGTTTATCCAAGTCTGGTAAGTGCTTTCGGTGTGGTAAGTCTGGTCATATTGCTCGTAACTGTAAGGAAGATGATCAAGCCGGAAATGAAAAGCCAACGGTAAGATGTTTTAAGTGTAATGAAATGGGTCATTATGTAGACGAGTGTCCGACAAGGAGCTTGAGTGATGGGAAGCAGTTAGACTACAAGCAGAAAGGGGTGGTAAAATCATTTGCAACAACTTCAGCAGATGTTGGGCCATCGAATGAAGTGGTATCAGCTCCAGGGAGCTCAGTATTTTTCGAACATTGACTTGAGGTCAGGGTACCATCAGTTGAAAGTAAAAGAAGCAGACGTTCCGAAGACTGCGTTCCGTACTAGATATGGCCATTATGAATTTGTAGTTATGCCTTTTGGGTTAACCAATGCACCTGCTGTATTCATGGACCTTATGAATAAAATTTTCCATGAGTTCTTGGATAAGTTTGTGTTTGATTGGAAAGAGGTTATGTGTCCCTTGTGATTCACAGTAGAAGAATGAGTTGTTATGTGAGGCTCATAGTTCCCTGTTTTCAGTTTATCCGGGCAGTACTAAGATGTACAGAGATATGCGGGAGTATTATTGGTGGGATGGAATGAAAAGAGATATTGCTGATTTTACTGTGAAGTGTTTGACATGTCAACAGGTTAAAGTAGAGCGGCAGTTACCAAAAGGGATGCTTCAGCCTTTACCAGTGCCAGAGTGGAAATGGGAGAATATATCCATGGACTTTGTTGTTGGATTACCGAAGACATCTCGAGGTAATAATGCAATCTGGGTTATTGTTGATCGCTTGACCAAATCTGCTCATTTCCTTTCTATACGAGATACTTTCTCTCTTGATAAACTTTCCCGTTTGTATCTTAAAGAGATAGTCAGGTTACATGGAGTTCCTCTCTCCATTGTATCTGATCGTGATCCCAGGTTTACTTCTAACTTTTGGAAAGGCCTTCAGAAGTCGTTGGGTACTGAATTAAATTTTAGTACAGCTTTTCATCCTCAATCAGATGGGCAGTCAGAACGAACAATCCAGACATTGGAGGATATGCTACGAGCTTGTTCTATGGATTATCAGGGAAGTGGGGACCAACATCTTTCTTTGGATGAATTTTCTTATAATTCCAGTATACAGATGGCACTATTTTAGGCATTATATGGGAAGCGGTGTCGAACTCCAGCATTTTGGAATGAAGTGGGTGAAAGGAAGCTGATGGGACCAGAATTGGTAGAAGAGATGGCAGAAAAAGTTCAGTTGATTCAGAAAACACATGAGAACAGCTCAGAGCAGGCAGAATAGTTATGCGGATAACCGGAGGAAGGATCTATCTTTTGAGGTAGGTGATCATGCTTTTCTCAAGGTTTCTCCTTGGAAAAGTGTGATGAGATTTGGTAAGAAAGGAAAGTTGAGTCCATGGTTGGTTGGACCATACGAAATTCTGGAAAGAGTTGGATCAGTTGCATACCGAGTGGCTTTACCTCTGAGTTTATCTCAGGTACACAATGTTTTTCACATTTCGATGTTGAGAAAGTATATGCCAGATCCATCTCATGTTTTGTGCCCAGAGGTAGTTAAGCTGGAAGAGAACCTATCTTATGAGGAACAACCGGTCTAGATTCTTGACCATAGGGAGCAAGTGTTACGGAATAAGGTGATTCATCAGGTAAAGGTTTTGTGGAAAACCCATGTGATTTAAGAGGCAAAGTGGGAATCTGAAAATGCTATGAGGGATAAATACCCCCACTTATTTTGATAAGTGAATAAAATTGCGAGGACGCAATTCCCAAAAGGGGGGAAGGATGTAACATCCTAGGTAAATAAAGAATAAATAATTTTCATATTTATTAATATTTACTAATTAAATATTAATTTTATTTTAAAGGGGTTGCTATGTTCGATAGCGTACCCGATACGCAACGATGAGTTTCTTTGAAACTTATGTAGCACACTAGTAATAAAATAATATTATTTTAAATGTTAGTTAACAAGTAGCTGTTGTACTAGCGGGAATGGATAGAAATAACTAAAATATGATTATATATGTTTTTAAATGTTTATACATTTACCCAATAAAAGATAAAGGCTTAAAATACAGAAAGAGTTCAATTTTAGGGCATATATACTCTAATTTTCACTAAAGGTTCACTTATCACCTTTTAATGGTGAACCGTCATTAAATATAGTTTTGATCACTCTTATACTTTATTTTGGACCAAATATAACTCTTCTTTAGAATCAGGACATCAAAATTTACTTTGTGTAAATTTTTGGTACCTTTCTGATAAAGTTCATTTTTTATGAATAGTGTAAAATGTTGTATTTTAATTCAAAACCTCTTTTGAATCTAAATTATTTATATGATTATATTATTATTTTAATTGGTTTTAAAGTGAAATTAGAAAATATATTTACCAGTTAATCGAATGGTGGTCATTGGAATCAATTTCACTTTGAAATTTGACTTAAACTGGTGTCAATCTTTTGATACTTATTGTTTCACAAAAACACGCTATTTGTCATGACAGTGGGAATTAATTATTAAATTAATTAATTTTACTTATATGTTTTGAATTTTGTAAAATGGACTTCATTTTTGAATTCGGAATATCAAATATAGCTTAGGGTTATTTTTTGGTAATTTTCAGAAAAACTTCAATTTTTGATGAATAGTGAAACCACTAAGTGGTAATCAAGAAAACTGATTTTTCAGTTAAATGAAAGTTTAACACTAATGTGTATTGAATTTTGAAAATCCTACATACATGGTTGTCATTAATAAGTAAAATTTGGTTTAATGAGATTAAAATAATTTTTTGGTGAATAGTAACTTATTAAGTTTTTAATCGCGATTAGAGGTAATTAGTGTAGTTTAAGGTAAAAATGGTATTATAAGAATGTGAAAACACCATTAAACTTGTCCTACACATATTGGGTGAGTCATGGCCGACCAAGACAAGCCATGGGCCAACTTGGGGACCCCATGGAGCCACTTTAGTTGGAAAATGACATTAATATATTTTTATTTAATGTTAAAGTGAAAATGACACTAACATAAATTGTTTTACTAAAATAATTTTTGAGTGGGGTTATACAAGTCAAAATTTTAATTATAAATAGTCATTGGAAAGATAAAAATATTTCCTACATCATAGTATTTTTTTTATAATTTTTTGACATTAAATAAATTAAATTATATATGACATAATAATGATGCAGCGATGACATAATTATTTGACGATTTAAATAAAATGGAAAGATAATGAAAAATATAAAACCTACACATGGCCAAAACCAATTTGATGAGTGGATTTCGAACCCTTATCACCTTATCCACGAATTATATCAATGTGGGTCCTTTTAAAACCGAAAAACATTTTCAAATAAAGTACTATTTCTTTACTTTCCAAAAGTGCCCCTCCTGTCCTCTTATAAAAGGCCCCCACCTCTACCCCATTTCACACACTTCTCAAGCCTTTGGATCGGCCAACCCCTACCCAATTACTCTCTCCACATCACCCTCCTCATCCTAGAGGATTCCCTTTGGGCCGAATCCTTTCAAATGAAGCCTTTAGGCTCAAATCAAAAGGGAGTTACACTTTTAAAGGTAATTCATTCTCTCTTGTTCATTTGTTTTATTTTGCTTCTCCGACCCTCTAAACTCTTTTTATTTACTTATTTTGTAACAACACCAGTATCTTCAATATACTAGGATGTTGTTATAATATTTATTTGAGCTACACTCTCACACAACTACATCAAATGGTTAAGGAACATACGGTTTCCGTGGATGGCGAAATTCTGCCTCCCGAAACGATGATTGTTCAATACTCATTTAACACCATCAAGGGTGGCCATTATGATGTCACTATTTTTATATATGATATATAATATGTTTATGTTTTCTTTAAGCTTCTTTATTTTTCATTTTTGGCATACCTTTATGGTTTCCATTATGGGTAAACACGATATCTTAATTTAAGGAAGTGCGGACTACCTCCCCCTAAAAGTGATGTGATTCGTTAATGCCATATCTGGGACGTGTAAAGGATGGATTTAAAGTTATTATATATGATGTTATACTAGAATTATAATATACCTCTATATCATTATTATTTCTTTCCATTAAAGTTTGAGATAGAAATGAATGTAGCGTTCATGCGTACGTACGGCTTACGGTCTCCATGAACGGTGCATTTCATTTCTTATCCCCAAATGTAATGTACTATTAAAATTCATGTATATAATGTATATATATAATTAATGATATATCTAAATGATGAATATAATTCTGGAATTAAAATATACATACCTCTCATTTAGTTTTAATTCCACTAATATGACAATGAAATGAAAGTAGCGTTCATGCGTACGTACGGCTTACCGTCTCCATGAACGGTGCATTTCATTTCTTACCTCTAAATGATTATGTAATATTATAAATACATGTATATGCTGGATATATATGATACATTTTATATCCAAATCGGGAATTTTATTCTGGATATAATGAACTTTTGACCACATGAACAACATGTAATTGTAAGAAGTCAACTTTCGACTTAAGAACCAAATATTGAGAAAACAAACATTATTAACTGAAATGGTTACATAATGTTTATAACATGGAAATAAGTGATATAAAAGGAATAATGAACTTTAAAATGGTTCTTAATCAAGTATAAATTAACTCAAGTTTATTATTCAGGACGTTAAAGAACAATCGAGTCAAGTCGGACCTGAGGTAAGGGACTTCGTCTCAATCTCCTTTCATTGAGGCATATTTCGTTTGATACACAACATTCTTTTATACGGTGTATAAACTCCTTTGACTTTGACTTTTATACAAAAGGAATCTTTTTCTACGAAGCGTTTTACTAAACGACAAAAAGGAAAGTTTTTTTTACGTACGCGGTGACAACGACCTTTTCCGCCGCCGCGAGTATTATTTTGGTCTTTGGCTTCCTCAACAAAACGTATTGTTTTTAAAATAAAATAAATACCATATACTCTTTTATGTATTTTGTCATTGAAAATGGTTTTGATAAAGGATTCTATTATGTCAATATATTTATCATATATTGTGATTGAAATGTGGAAATGTTATCTTTCCTTTATATTGGTTTTATGTTTTATGATTTTATACTGTTACTTGGACATTTTAATGGGTGGTTACGTTATAAACCATATGACGGGTGGTGCCGTGAATACCAGGACGGGTGGTTACATTATAACCTCTAATGCATTGGGTATGGAAGTCGGCTGTATGGGTATTCCATTAAGTATGTATGTAAATTGGCCGTATGGCTATTCCATTAAGTTATATGTGTGGAAGTTAACCGTATGGTTATTCCACTTAAGTATGTGTATGTACCAAGTTACCTTTATATATTCTATGTGTTCTTTATATGGGTTTTATGGTAATCCTTTGGTTACAAAAAGGTAAGTAATGATACTTTATTCAGTGAAGATTTTTTTTACTACTTCATGAAGGTGAAGGTATTACTTTGATATAGTATACATGGTTTACTTGATGTTTGAAAAACTAACAGTTTTCATTCTTTCTGTATCCCTTACTGAGCTTTTTATGCTCACCCCAAGTTTTTCGAAATGTTTTTCACAGGACTTAAAGTGGAATAAGTTCAAGGATGGGATCAAGGGAATTTCATGCTATCTAAAACATGGAATCTAGACATCTTTCTTTTTAAGAGTTTTTATTTTATGGAGACTTAGTAGAAGTTTCTACTTTGTAATCTTTTATGATGTAATAGTTATGTTCTAATTCTCTAAAACTCTAAACCTAAAAAGATCCTCAATGTGAATTATTCATTTAATTCAATATTAAGTAAGGTTTAAGGCTGGGACCTTATACTAATACAAGAGACCTTTCTCAGTTCATATACTAGTGATAATAAAGGGGAATATGGTAGTGTGCTGTTAAATTTATTATACACCATGGATGAAGAAATAATATAAATAATTGGGTAGAAAAACATTTTAAACGAAATATAAATGTCAAAACAAATATGAGAAAATACACTATATTATAAACATTCCAAAAATTGGTTTATACAACTAAATTAGTAGGAAAAAATGGTCAATTACATTCAAAAACATCAAAGATCTTCTATCTTTGGACCCTGACCCCCACTGATGTCGTTGCTAAAAAAACCACCCTGAATTGAGAAAAATATTACGTTATATAATAAAAAAATTCATATGCATGTATGAAATTAAAATTAAATCAATAGTGTTATCTTTAAAAAAATAGATTCCTAGAATAGACATTTGGTATCAGATTGAGTTGATATTGATTCCTTCATATCAAAACATTTAAATTTAATCTTAATGAATTATCTCTATGAAGATAAATAAATAAAATAATATAAAAATGATACATAAATAATTTATGTTATAGAATATAAAATGGTTGGGAAAAATATTAGCTCCTTTAATTGGTTTTCTGATGTGATGTGCGTTTAAAATTGAAGTGGATCGTATATATTTAAAAAATTAAATTTGTTTCATTGGAATGATATCGTTTATTAGATTGACTTATGGAAAGTTTCTATACATAAAAAATGATATATTGATAAATTTTATAGTGTTTCAATAAATTAAATGATGTTTTCTTACTTTTGAGTATGTTACCTGTATTTTTTACTAAAATATCATCTTAAATTGGGATCTTGAAATTTGAGTCATATTGGTAACATATTGTGTTATTTTGACATGAGATTGATTCCTACACATAAAAAATGACTTATGAATGATTTTTATAAATTATCATTATATTGTGAACTAGTTTTCTCAGTTTTATATGATAGAATAATTTTGAATAAAATATAAATTATAAACTAGTAACAGACACATTTAGTCATATTGGGGACCCAATGTATTAGATTGAGTTTTGGAGGGCTCCTAGACATAAAAATTTGACATATAGATCATTTTAAGAATTTATCAAAATAATATGAATGTGGTTCCTCATTTTTAAGTATATCATGTTTCTTTTATACTATAATTAATTTCAATTTAAATTAATGAATTAAATCATAGGATTATTATGGGACCACCATGTGTCATATTACAGTGAGGATGATTCCTAACTGTACAAAAATGACTTACTAGTCATTTTTCAAGTGTATCAATATTATTTGAATTCATACAAATAATTTTGAGTATGTTACTTCTATTTTTTATTTTTAAAATGTCATTTTAAAATGGAAACACACATTGAGTCATATCAATCACATCATTTGTTGGTTTGAATCCAGACTAATTCCCATAAGTAATAAAGGAGATATGAATCATTTTATGGAATTAGAAACAAAATATTATAATTTTTCCTTAGTTTTTAGTTAGTGATGCACTTTTTGAACTAAAATTTCAATTTTGAACACATAACAGACACATTGAGTCATACCAGGGACATCATTGTTTGGATTGAGGTGTGAATAATTTATACCTATCAAAAATAAATTATGTATCATTTTTCTAATGTATTAGAAAAAAAAAATTTGTTTCCTCATATTTGAGTATGTAACATTATCTTTTTACTAAAATTAATATTGAATTTAAATAAGAAGACAAAATTTGAGCCATACGAGGAACACAATGTATTTGACTGAGGTGTGGCTGAGTCATATATGTCTTAAATGACATATAAATAATTTTAATAATTTATTTAAACAATCCAAATGTATTTTAAGGTTTTAATTAAGTCACTTCTTTTTAACATAAATTAATGTAATTTTTAAAAAAACAATCTATTGGAGACATTTAATTCACATAGTATATTATATTGAGCTGTAGAAGATTCATAAATATCAAAAAATAAATACAAATATTTTCCCTGAAGTATTAATATAATTAAAATGAATTTTCTCAGTATTGAGTATGACACATCTTTTTTATACAAAAAATAACATTAATTTTAAATAAGATGACATGCATAGAGTCATACTGGTAACAACATATATCCTTTTGAGGTTATGTTTATTCAAAAATATCAGAAATTAATTACGAATAATTTTCCTCATGTATCAAATAAATACAAATGTGTTTTTTCATTTTAAGTATGTCATGTGAATTGTTTACTGAAAATACATTTTAAACTATACAATTGATCATTGGATCATTCAAATAACATTCAATATCTGATTAAATTGAGAATAATTCATATATATGAAAAATAACTTATGAATAATAATAATAATTTATGAATAAAATCAATTTTTTTTACCAATTTTAAATCTTGTTGAATACTTTTTGAACCAATCTGTCATTTTTAACTGATAACAAACACATTGAGTTATACCACACACACTGTCTATTATTTTTAGGTTTCGAAAATTCATATAAATCCTGAATAACTAATTTATAATTTTATAATAGTATCAAAAAAATATTAATGTGTTTTAATTTTTCAAGTATAACACTTTTTTTTTACAAAAATTGATTTTTATTCAAATAAAAAGTCACACTTGGAGTTATATTGGAATACCATGTATTAGATATGGTGTGGATGATTCATTCAAAAATAAAATGAGTTATGGATAATTATAATAAAGTATCAAAATAATCTAAATGTATCCTTTTATTTTAGTGTATTATAATAATATTTTTTTTCAAAAAAAAGCCAATTTAAAATAAAAAGTCAGACTTGGAGTCATAATAGTTACACCTATTTTTGATTGAGTAGTGGATGATTATAACACATCATAAATTAAATAAAGATATTTTTAACAAATTATAAAAAAAATTAATTTGATCAGTTTCCAGTATGTCACTTTACATTTATAATAAAATCAATGTCAATTTTCAATAAAAATACACACTTGGAGTTATATCAGTCACACAATGTGTAAGAATGAAGTGAAGTTTATTTTAACATAAAAAAATTTGTGTATTAATTATTTTATTAATGTATAAATAGAATAAACATGTTTTTTTATTATGCTACTTATATTTTTTTTACTAAAATTTCATTTTAAACTAAAAACACCCAATTTGGGTAAATAGAATTACTATAAATTACAATATTGATCCCTTTTTATTTGAATAAATATTCAATCCATTGTGTTATCCATAAGTATAACTTGAAGATATCATTAATAATTATTACATTCAATATTGATCAATTGTGTTTTTTTGTTTTATATGTTTACTTTTAACCCTCACAGTGAAGTGTTTTAATCAATGGGGTATTTATTCCAATATATTTCCTTCCCATTACTCATTATTATGTTCCAACATAGAGATTTACATGATGTCATAACATGTTTGAATTGTATAATAATTTAGTCATCAATTATTATAGGAGGTTAGGATAAAAAAATTGATGGAGAAACAAATGATAAGTGATTCCTTATAAAACAATAAAACCTTCTTGAAGATTCTACATTAACTATCAAGGTAACTTTTCTCTGGTCTTATTGCTTAATTAGGTGAAAATTTGGACAAACATAAAAAAATATTAGTGATTATTTTTACATGAATTGACATATACTATTTTAGTTTACTAGATTTTTAATCACTACGTGACCACATGAGTTGACATTTTCATAACTATGGGAAACATATGAAACCAAAAATAATATTTTTTAAATGTTACAAAAAATATTAATTTAATATTTATTATGATAAAAATCATGAAACAACATAATGGGGAACATTTATATATATATATTGTGTGAAATATATAGAAATAAAAATTAAATCTAAGGAAACAAATGAATTATAATGGTGCTGAATTTGTTACGATAAGTATATTTTAGAAATAGAGAAATAATAATGTGGTGGGATAAGATCATTCAAAACTAGGGAAGTTGTGAGTTTATATTAAATGAATTGTTTAATAATTTTATAATATATTATATTTTTTGGGAGATATGGGGTATTAAATTTTAATATAGAATACACATTTTAAAACTCATAAGAGAACACTCTACTATCTTATCCAAATATAAACCCTATACCCACATTCCTAAAAGGACATAACCATTTAATTCTCAATAATAAATTTCATTCAAGACATTATATAAACACCTTCTGTATTAAAATTAGTATCTTTTCCCTCTTGGAGACATAGATTATATTCTATACAATGGTATAAAATAATCCTATCATGTAATGGTTTTTCATATATTAAAAATAGGTGCTATTATAATATCCATCACCAAAATAATTCCTTGATCAGAGGTATAATCCATTCAAAGACAAGTAAATTAATATATTTGAAGTATCTATTGATGATTTACTAGGTATAACAATGATTTAAAATGCACAAGAAATTGAAGAACATAAATGGAAGAAGGAGAAAGGGATGAATATTAATGTTGTTATTAGATAATTAATGTTGTTCTATATTTTGGAAAGGAGAACAATAATTAATTACTTATATGGACAATTATTTTATTGGGAAAACATAAATATTTGAAAGAATATGAAAGAGAATATGTAATTGATATATTCAGTAAGAACCGTCCGAACAATAGTGGTTTAAAATTTCTATAAATTGTAAACATAAATGAAAAATTTGACTATGCATGTTAATTTTATACAATATTTTCAATCTAAAATACATTTTAAGAATTATAATATGATGGTATGGTTTTTATGGGTGTTCATAAAAAATTCCCACATGATTATGAACTACCAATAGCTGTCCATGTAGAAACAAAGATCAAAGAGATGGATATTACACCAGGAGTGATAATTTCAGTTCCATTACACATAATACATCAAGATAATTACACATGGGATAAAACATTCTCATGGGTTCAAACCAAATAAGTTTTCAGTAGGTGTCACTAATACCACATAGGCTCAACATTTTTTATCATTCGTCTTTGGGTCTGATGTGTGAATTGGAAAAAAATGCAATTTTAGAATCCAAAGAAACACCGGTAGTCATTTTATTACAATTCCCTTTCGATATTTCACCATGTTAGGATCCTGATCTAATTAATTAGATCACATTTCATCACCAACATGGAAACCTTATAGTTATATAATTATTATAGTTATTAGTTATGAGATCATAAATGATTATATGATTTTTTTGTATTTTATTTTATTTACTACCACAATGATATGTTATCTTGTAATTATTAATTATAAATTCCCTACATTGCCTGTAACATTTATTTAAATAAAAATAATACTCGATTTTTAATTTAATAAAATAAAAAAATCATAAAGAGAATATACCATGGCTGAAAAAAATTACATAAGGTCTCTATAATGATTAACAATGTTCATAAATTATTATACTATGAAATGAAAAACATGGATGGAAATATAGATTTAAATTAATACTATTGAGACATGAATTAATGGGAATGATAATTATGTCATAAGGAAAAATAAGACTTATATGTCTCCAATACCTATCGAATAGGATAAACACAAAATATTATTATGTGGTTTCACAAAACCATTGTTGATATTTGTATACATTCATTACCCATTTAATTGTTTTCGTTATCTCAGTCTTACCCTTGTTTTAAAGTCTATCAAGATCATTAACATCTTCAATCAGATCACCCCTACATAAGAAAAATACTCCAATATTAATAGTAAAAGATTATAATGTTAGTAATAATATATATAATTAAATTTAAAAAATTATGAAAGAAAACATTATTATAATGTTATTTTAAACCAAAACCACACGATCAGAGTCTTGTCAGGAACACCATGGAGAATTTTGAGTTATAATTGACTCAATCATGACTTTTTATCATACATTCCATCCAATATTATGGTTCATCTAACAATATTTCACTATGATAACATAGAATTTTGAATTCATTTGAGAATAAAAGAAATTCATCATCATGAGGGAATCATCATTTATGAGTACTGGATCATTTTAATTAGTGAATAATTATTGTTGGAGAACTTATTTCTTCACAATCTCTATGAAAATTAAGAGTAAATATATTAGATAAAATTTATAATGAATTTAACTAAAAAAGTTTTTAAATGATGATACATTTAACAATAAGAAAATTTGATCTAGTTATATATCATTAAATGATAATATAATTATTCTTGATCATATGAAACTAAAATACAATGAATATAGTAAATATTACATAGTCCTAAAATAAAATAGATTGATGTAATGGCCCGGACCTCTTCGGCCCATTGTTTTGTCAAAAAGAGGGTCATGAAGTGTTCTAGAAGGTAAAATGGACTTTTCCCACACTTTTCAGAATTTTGAAACAACACGCCATGTAGTGTGAGTACACGCTGTGTACCCTCTCATCGGGTATACCCCGTGTTGAAGTCCATGTCCTTGCCGTGTGAAATAAATGAGTACACACCATGTAACCAATACTACACGCCATGTAGTCCCTCCCCGTGTACGCGTTACCCTCAAACCGTGTGTTGACCAGTCAACGGTCATGTGTCGTGTTGGAGCTGTGTCCTTACTGTGTGAAATAAATGATTACACACCATATATCCAATACTACATGTCGTCTAGTCCCTCCCCGCATATGTGTTACCTTCAAACCATGTGTTGACCTGTCAATGGCCGCGTGCCGCGTTGAAGGCCATGTTGGAAGCCGCGTGGTGACCGTGTGAAATGGCCGAGTACACGCCATGTACCATAAATTACATAACATGTACTTTTGTATTTCATGCCTATAAAAAGAAGGGGTACCCTACTCCTTTTCAACTCACCCCTCTCCTACCCATTCCTCTGAGCAGAGCTCTCGCAAGAGACTCTGAGGCTCCTTTTCTTCCATAACATCTTCATCTGAGCTTCGATTTACGATCTGTCAGCGGCCATGGGATCGTAACAACGAGGTGGAACTTCTGAGCTTGGATCTGTTTTATTTCCTTCGGATTTTCCTTTCGAACATCCAACCGAGGAGGTTTTACCGGGATTTGACAGAAGTGACGAACACCAACGAATGTCTTTCAAAGTTGATCCCAGGGAGCACTGTTATCAGAACCTGTTGAGTTAGGGATCTTATCTTCGTCTCTCTAAATTGTGCATCATGCGGGGTGGGTATCCTCTTGTTTTCATGAGAAATGGTTGAACAATTAATTGATGATAATAACTTCTTAAAGAACATGGATGGGAAAATTGTTATGATTATCTTTATATCCTGTGATATTATGTTTTGAATTGAATAGGATTATGCCTACTGAAAATCACAGTCATTGGGGGCCTTTGCTTGCGCAATTAAAAACTTCCCTATCTTTCTAGACCATTTTTGTGAATGGAACTATGTTGAATGTGGAATTTTGTTAATCACGTAAAGTTGGATGATTTCAGATCTGTAACCCATGTGTGATCACCCTGGTTGAAGAAAATGGAATAATGAACATTTGGGTGTTGGCATGGATACATGGCATGTGATGGGGGTGTTTTGCGGGTTTTTGTGGATTGGGTGAGCAGTGAGGCTACGGTTGGCTTGGTTGTGGGTTGGAGTGAATGCTTTGTTGGTGATGGGAAACGGGGCTGTAATAAATATTATTAATGGGATAATGATGTATGGTGTGGTTGTGGTTATGGTGGTTGGTAGTGGGGATGTAGGGATGGGATTGAATGTGAACGAACTATGGGTTGTAAATAATAAATAAAATTGTGTAAGAGTTATTTAATGGTGGGGCTTAGTAATGGAACAGAAATAATAATCAATGGTGTTGGTTGGTTAATAATAAAGGACTTGTTGTGTTTCTAGTGTTTTCCTAACTTGATTTTTGGATGGCAGGGATATGCTTTACGGACGATTGATATGGTTGGTTGTGGGTAGTTTCCCAGTAGTTAAGGAACTAATAAGCTGATTCTGTTGAAACATTAAAACCTAAATGGGGTTGGGGCTGTTTGTTGTATGCATGCTTCATTGTAGCAGTGCCGAGGAAAGTGCTCAGGTTCTCTGTTTGGAAGACATAGGTTGGGTTGTGTGTTTAGTATACATATATATATATATATATATATATCTGTATCTTTGTGTTTTATCACACCCCACCCATGTTGAGCACTTAGTGCCGAACACTCCCATTTCAGGGGAGAGGGTGTTTTCCTCATAGTTACTAGCTCTTTTATGCTCGTTCTTCCCTAGGTTGTGATGGCTTGAGGCGGCCTTACACTTAAGACCCTTCAAGTAGGTTTCGATTGGGGTGGGATTGGCCTAAGACTCTTCAGGCTGGTTTTCCCAAGAATCTTTGGGATGAGGCCTAGGTGTCATTGGGTGAGAGTTCTATTACTATTATTGTTCCCAAGATTCTTCAGGATAAGGCCCAGGTGTGTGCGGGCGGGATACATGGTTGTGAGGCCAAGGTGTGTGCAGGCTGGATACGTGGTTTTGAGGTCCAGGTGTGTGCGGGCTGGATGTGTGGTTCTTGAGGCCCAGGTGTGTGCGGGCGGAAAGAGTGTGGTAGCGTCAGGACGTTATCTGTTAGGAAGAGTAGATAACTAATGGGAAATTGTGCGGGGTACCAAATAATCTTCTTCTTATATACTACTACCTGTTGTGATTGTGTTTTTGGTGAGTATGGCTGGTGAGGCTGGGTGGGTAGAATTCCATGCTAGGTTTCTTCTATTGTTCTCATGGGACATTAGGATGTCTCCCCACTTGTGAACGAGAGCTTTAGGTTTCTCTACTGAGTATACTTGTATGCTCACCCTACATTTACTTTCTGGTTTCTAGGAGGACTTCCAGGGCCGTGTGGGACCCTACTAGTCAGGAAAGTTAGAGTTGTTGCAGTTGTTGTACTCTTATTTCTTTTGGTATTGTACTTCTGAGCTTTCTTGTACTTGTACCTTATTTCTGAACTATTTAAACATGCATGTGGGATTGGTTTGGGATTATTTCTATAAACCTGTTCTTTTCCTTTTTAGTGGTTAATTTTTACTATTTCCCGATCCTAAATAATAAAAAAGGGTAATGCCTCCCATATTCATGAAAACTCAAAACCTTGGTGCTAGTCGCCACCTTGGGGCCTACTGGAGGTGGTACTCGTGGGTCATTATCCCCCCTTTCACCATTTCTTTATCAAGAGGGGCATCTTTTGTGGGAGGGCGTCATGATATAATGGTATCAGAGGTGATGGTTGAGAGATAGGATGGAGTCTGGAGTTAGGCACAGTGAGGATTTCATGGGATGGTAGGGACACAATGTTGGTTAATCTTGGTGTGTGACGTAGACTAGGGAAGACCGGCTAGGACACAGGATTTTAGGGACCCCTGTGATCCGATTCAAGGACTCTGAGCCTACCGAACAACCAAGTGAGAATACATTTATTGTAGGGTAGAGACCCTCGGGAATGTACATTCATCAGGATGATTGTGTTTTACTTGATTTGGGTGTTCTGGGAAAGAAATTGAATAAAATGATAAAATGAAACCTTGAGAAAATCCTTACTACTTGGCCATAAGAGATCTTTGTTTACTATACCATTGTGTCACATAGACGTCATCAGAGAGGCAAAGAAGCTGGGTGTGGACAGTTGCACGCAGCAGAGTAGGCAGCTCCAGTAGGACCAGAGGTGGTGCGAGGTACGATTTGTTTGTTCAACACTCTTGTTTCTACTTTGTTTGATTCAGGAGCTCCACACTCCTTTGTTACCCCTGGTCTAGCCCATGCTTTGGGACTAGACGTAGAGAGAAATTCTGTACCACTGGTTCTGAGTACACCAGTTGGAGGCCAGACCAAGGTATCTTGTGTTTTCAAGGGATGTGGGATAACGTTGGGAGCACATTGATCTAGTGGGGACCTTCTTCTGTTACAGATGCATCCTTACGATGTAAACCTAGGCATCGATTGGTTGTTTTCTGTTAGTGCCATTATCGAATGCTTCCAAAGAAGGGTCGTGTTCTCCGACGTGGATGGTCAACATGTAGCTTTTGTTGGAGAGAGGATCTATCAAGTGGGAAGTCAGGGTGTAGAGCCTCTCCTTTCCTTTTTAGGTGGGTTATCAGTAGTTCTAGCTAATACAGAGATGGTGGATGTCTTGATGGATGTTGGGGAGTTCCTAGATGTTTTTCCCGAGGAGGTTGTGACTCAACCCCCCCCCCCCCCCCGACATGAAGTTGAGTTCGGGATAGACATACAGCCTAGTGACCATCCGATTTCGATGGCCCCTTATCAGATGGAACCTTCAGAGTTGTGGGAGTTGCAGATCCAGATTGACGACCTGATGGAGAAGGGTTTTGTTCGACCCAGCATGTCACCATGGGGTGCTCCAGTTGTGTTCATGAAGAAGGCCGATGGTGGTCTCAGGTTATGCATAGACTACTGAAGGTTGAATTAGGTAACAGTCAAGAACCTTTACCCCCTTCCAAGGATAGATGATCTCTTCGACCAGATAAGTGGATCAGGATAGTTTTATAATATTGATCTATGATCTGGATATCATCAGCTGAGGGTGAAGGACATTGAAATCTCGAAGACGGATTCAGGTGCAGGTATGGGAACTTCGAGTTTGTATTGATGCCGTTTGGAGTTACGAATCCACCAGGTGTGTTCATGGGACTTATGGACTTTGTCTTCCGAGAGTTTTTGGACCGGTTCGTCATTTTGTTTATCGATGACATCCCGATCTACTTAAGATCATAGGAGGATCACGTTTAGCATCTCAGGGTTGTCTTGGATGTCTTTGACACCACCAGCATTACAGCAAATTGTCGAAGTGTAAGTTCTTTACAAAAGAAGTTAAGTTCCATAGGCACGTGGGGTCTCAGCATGGAGTGACAGTGGACCTATTGTAGGTTGAGGCATTTGTTTCTTGGCCATCACCCAAGAGCGTGGAAGAAGTTCGTAGTTTCCTAGGGTTATAAGGTTACTATAAGAGGTTCTTTTCGAACTTCTCTCGAGTTGCTGCTCCATTGACAGCTTTGGCTAGGAAGAACAAGGTCTTCCTATGGAGTGAGCAGTGCCCGAAAGCTTTTGACTACCTGATGGAGATGTTAGACATTTCTCCAGTACACTGGTTTCTATAGGAAGGGTTGTTGTATGAGGAGTTTTGTGATGCTTCTGGCCTTGGTTTGGGGTGCGTACTGATGCAGAAGAAGTGTGTGATATATTATGGGTTTAGGAAGTTGTGCCCTCAAGAGCGTAACTATGCCACCCATGACATGGAGCTTGCAGCAATAGTGTTTACACTGATGTTGTGGTTAAATTACCTCTTGGGGGAGTGCTTCGTGGTCTTCTCAGATCACAAGATCCTGCATTATATCTTCTCTCAGCATGACCTGAACATAGGGCAGCAGAGATTGGTTGAGTTCCTCCAATACTATGACTTCGAGATCTCTTACAGTGAAGGAAAGGGAAATTTTGTGGCTGATGCCCTGAGCAAGAAGTCACATAAGGAAGTGGTTCGGGAATTTGCTGATGCTTGGAATGTGATGGGAGAGTTGGAAGCCTTGCACATGGATGCTAGGGTAGAAGGTGTTAGAGGATGTTTGTTTCAAATAACGGTGCAGTACTCCTTGTTGCAGCAAGTGGAAGAGTCTAAGTGGGGGGACTCTGAGGCAGAAGTGATGCAGGATCGTATCGATCAGGGAAACGCTCCCGAAGGATGGTTAGATGACAGCCGACATCAGATGATTTTCCATAAAAGGTTGTTTGGTCTGGAGGCGATGTGTGAGGGAGTTCTCCATTTGTTCCATCGGTCAGCCTTGGTGGTATATCCAGGAGTTTCAAAAATGTACTGAGGCCTAAGGAAATAGTTTTTATGGCCCGGGGTGAAACGGGAAGTGGTGGAGTCTGTGTAAAAATTCCTAGTGTATTAGAATGTGAAGGCTGAACACCATGTTCCTAGTGGTTTGTTGCATCCTTTAGATGTCCCCTAGTGGAAGTGGGATGAAATTTCAATGGACTTCGTCACAGGACAACCCAGAGCTCAGGGTGGTTATGATGCCATCTGGGTTGTGGTGGATCGTCTGACGAAATCGGCTCACTTCATAGTAGTTAAGGAGTCGGGCCCGGTGAGTAACATAGCATAGAGGTACGTAGACAAGGTAGTGAGTTTTCATGGATTTACAAAGACTATCATCTCAGACCGGGATACTCGGTTTACCTCATGAGTCTGGAGGGGGTTACAGCTTGCTTTTGGCACCCAGCTACGCCTTTGAACTACATTCCACCACCAGACCGATGGGCAGATAGAGTGGACTATCAAGACGTTTGAGGACATGCTGTGAGCACGCGTTCTGGATTTCAGAGGGTCATAGGTACGACAATTTCCTTTATTAGAGTTTTCCTACAACAACATCTTCCACTCTACTATTGGCATGGAACCGTTTGACGCTTTGTATGGAAGACCATGTCATTCACCCATTTTCTGGGCATAGGTTGGTGAGATAGGTTCTCTTGGGATAGAGGTAGTACAGAGCACCACCGAGAATGTTCATCTTGTGCGTGAGAGGATGAAAGCGGCTCAGGACCAACAAAAGTCTTATGCTGATCATCGTAGTAGGCCTTTGGAGTTTGAGGTGGGAGATCATGTGTTCTTGATGTTTTCCCGTCGACTGGGGCAACGGAGGTTTCGGAAAGGGATAAATCTATCACCTAAGTTCATTGGACCCTTTGAAGTGCTGAGGCGAGTCGACAAGGTGGCATATCAGCTAGCCCTGCCACCTCAGTTGGAGAAGGTTCATGACGTCTTCCACGTCTCCCAACTACGTCGATACATACACGAAGACTCTCACGTTATCGATTGAGGAGAGTTAGATATGGGAGACGACGGGACCTTCGAGGAACGACCAGTCAGAATCGAGGATTGTAAAGAGATGGTGCTCCGTGGATGAACCAGTACCTTGGTTTGTGTGTTGTGGAGGCATGGCGGCCTCGAGGAGAGCACTTGGGAGTGAGAGGCTCACATACATGCTCAGTACTAAGAGTTGTTTTGACTTGTGTTTTCTTTGTTCTTCTGATCATTGTTTTGATGTTATACTTTGTACCTTTGATATATGGAATGCTTGGCTTGTCGGTTAAGAGACCTTTTGTTTCCTTGTTCTCTGGAAGTGTGTAACATGTCTGAATGTGTGGGATAAAGGGATAAACCTGATCCTTAATCGAGACGCATTAATGCAGATGCGATTGAACCTGTGTGGGATAGTCAGTGATGCCTAAAGCGGATAATATCTCGACATAGGAGATGGAATTTCCCCAACCACATGTTCGGGAAGTGTGTTGGTTGTGTGGTGTTGGGGGTAGTGCATGTTGAAAAAAATCCTAATGGATTAATGTGGGAGGAACCAATTCTTAATCGAGACGCATTAATGAGGATGCGATTAAACCAGTGCAGGCGAGTCAGTGCCGCCTAAAGCTGATAATATATTGAAATTGGAGAAGGAATTCCTAACACATTTGATTAGGGTTGTTAGATGGGTTCTTGTTATAACGAGGGCCCTAAGAGGTATCTTTTTGGGTTCCTCTCGGTTGGCTTTTAATTCTCAGAGACGAGAATGTTTTAAGAGGTATCTGATGTAATGGCCCGGACCTCTCCGTCCCATTCCTTTGTCAAAAAAAGGGTCATGAAGTGTTCTGGAGGGTAAATGTAATTTTCCCTCACTTTTCAGAATTTTGAAACTACAGGCCATGTAGTGTGAGTATACGTCGTGTACCCTCTCGCCGGGTATACCCCGTGATGAAGGTGTTGTCCTTTCTGTGTGAAATAAATGAGTACACGCCATGTAACCAATACTACATGCTGTGTAGTCCCTCCTCGTGTACGCGTTACCCTCAAACCATGTGTTGACCAGTCAACGACCGTGTGCTGTGTTGGAGCCATGTCCTTAACATGTGAAATAAATGATTACACGCCGTGTATCCAATACTACAAGCCTTGTATTCCCTCCCCGCGTATGTGCTACCTTCAAACCTTGTTTTGACCAGTCAACGACCACGTGATGCGTTGAAGTCCATGTTTGAAGCCGCGTGGTGACCGTGTGAAATGGCTAAGAACACACTGTGTACCATACATTACACGCTGTGTACTTTTGTTTTTGACACCTATAAAAGGAGGGGTCACCTCCTCCTTTTCAACTCACCCCTATCCTACCCATTCCTCTGAGCAGAGCTCTCCCAAGAGACTCAATGGCTCCTTTTCTTCCATAAATTCTTCGTCTGAGCTCCGATTTATGATCCGTTAGTGGCCACGGGATCGTAACGATGAGGAGAAAATTCTGAGCTTGGATCTGTTTTCTTTCCATCAGATTTTCCTTTCCAGCTTCCACCCGAGGAGGTTTTGCCGGGATTTGACATAAGTGACGGACACCGATGGACATCTTCTAAAGTTGATCCGGGGGAGCATTGTTATCAGACCCTCTTGAGGTATGGATCTTACCTTCATCTCTCTAAATTTTGCATCATGGGGGGTGGGTATCCTCTTGTTTTCATGAGAAAAAGTTGAACCATTAAATGAAGATAATAACTGGTTAAATAACGGGGATGGGGAAGTTGTTATAATTATCTTTATATCCTGTGATATTATGTTGTGAACTGAATAGTATTATGCCTACTTAAAATCACGGTCGTTGGGGGCCATTTCTTGCACAATTAAATGCTTCCCTATCTTTCTAGACAGTTTTTGTGAATGGAACTTTGTTGAATGTGGAATTTGGTTAATCATGTAAAGTTGGATGATTTAAAATCTGGAACCCTTGTGTGATCGCCCTGGTTGAACAAAATGGAATAATGAACATGTGGGTGTTGGCTTGGATACATGGCATGTGATGGAGGTGTTTTGTGGGTTGTTGTGGATTGGGTGAGCAGTGGGGTTTCGGTTGGCTTGGTTGTGGGTTAGCGTTAATGCTATGTTGGTGATGGGAAGTGGGGCTGCGATAAATGGTATTAAAGGGATAATGATGTTGGGTGTGGTTTTGGTTATGGTGGTTGGCAGCGGGGCTACAGGGATGGGTTTGAATGTGAACGAACTATGGGTTGTGAATAATAAATAAAATTGTGTAAGAGTTAATGAATGGTGGAGCTTAGTAATGGAACAAAAATAATAATCAATGGGGTTGGTTGGTTAATAAGAAGGGACTTGTAGTGTTGCTTGTGTTTTCCTAAACTGATTTGTGGATGGTAGGGATATGCTTTACGAACGATTGATATGGTTGGTTGTGGATAGTTTCCCAATAGTTAAGGAACTAATAAGCTTATTTTATTGAAACATGAAAAAATAAATGGGGTTGGGGTTGTTTGTTTTATGCATGCTTTGTAGTAGCAGTGCCGAGGCACGTGCTCAGGTTCTCTGTTTAGAAGTTATAGGTTGTGCTGTGTGTTTGGTATATATATATATATATATATATATCTGTATATTTATGTTATATCGCACCCCACCCATGTTGAGCACTTAGTGTCGAACACTCACATTTCATGGGAGAGGGTGTTTTCCCCATAGTTACTAGCTATTTCCTTCTCTTTATTCCCTAGGATTTGATGGCTTGAGGAGACCTTACACCTAAGACCCTTCAGGTTGGTTTCGATTGGGGTGGGTTTGGCCCAAGACTCTTCAAGTAGGTTTTCCCATGAATCTTCGGGATGAGGCCCAGGTGTCTTCGGGTGAGATTTATATTACTATTACTGTTCCCAAGAATATTTGGGATGAGGCCTAGGTGTGTGCGGTCAGGATACGTGGTTGTGAGGCCGTGGTGTGTGCGGGAGGGATACATGGTTATGAGGCCCAGGTGTGTGCGGGAGGGATGTGTGGCTCTTGAGGCCCAGGTGTGTGTGGGTGGGAAGAGTGTAGTAGCACATGGACGTTCGCTGTTAGGAAGAGCAGCTAACTAATGGGAAATGGTGAGGGGTACCCAATCCTCTTGTTCTTATATACTACTACCTATTGTGATTGTGTTTTTGGTGAGTGTGGCTGGTGAGGTTGGGTGGATAGAATTCCTTGCTAGTTTTCTTCTGTTGTTCTCACGGGACATTAGGATGTCTCCCCATTTGTGCATGAGAGCTTTAGGTTTCCCTACTGAGTATACCTGTATGCTCACCCAACGTTTACTTTCATGTTTCTAGGAGGACTATCAGGGCCGTGTGGGACCCTACTAGTCGGGATAGTTGGAGTTGTAAAAGTTGTTATACTCTTGTTTATTTTGGTATTGTACTTTTGACTTTACTTGTACTTGTACCATGTTTCAGAACTATTTAAACAAGCATGTGGGATTGGTTTGGGTTTATTTCTGTACACATGTTCCTTTCCATTTTAGTGGTTGACTTGTCCTATTTACTGATCTTAAATAATAAAAAAGGGTAATGCCACCCATATTCATGAAAAGTCAAACCCTTGGTGCTAGTCGCCACACTGGGGCCTACTGGAGGTGGGACTCGGCGGTCATTATCTCCCTTTCACCATTACCAGCTCAAGAGGGGCATCTTAGGTGGGAGGGGGTCGTGACAATTGAATCATCTAATATGAAATTTATCTTCTTTTAATGGTCCTTACCACAAGACCTCAAACTATACAAAATACCATTATACAAAGAAGTTAATTACCTATATGATCATTATTTAATAAAGACTATAAGTTATAAAGATCATTATAAAATATTATTTTAGCACACTACATTTTATATATTAAAATATTATTCTATTCATCACATCATGAAATTATTACACTCATTTTTCAAAGATAATTGGCATTCACATTTTCATTATTTCTACCTATTATTCCAAACTCTATCATTTTTATTCACCCAATATAGATATATTTGTGGTATTTTATATTCTCAATATGAAAAAAATATATTTAACCACTTTACAATAACAAGACCTTCACATATTACGAAAAATTTCAATTAAATTTTTCATCCTTTTGGGATGGTGTAAAACTCATATTAAACATTTTGTGTCTTATCTGCTATAATATACTTGAATAACACATACTATATTCCCATATTGTACTGAACTCTATTGTATCCTATTTTTTATTCATATAAAAAATTAACCATTTGATTGAACCTATTAGAATTATTTGATTGTACTATAATAAATATTTATATTTGTGTTTTTAGGGAATATAATAAAATATATCATTACACATCACTATTAAATAGATTGAAAACTATATGGTAATCCATTTACATTATTTTATTTTAAAAATTCACTGTGATTCAGTATATATTTTCAAATGACAATATGCAGCATTATAAATGTTTTACAACTTTTTTATAGTATTGGACATCAGTATGGACCTTTATGATATCCAAATTACACTAAGATCTACTAAACCCATTCGGTTTCCTTAGATTGTGTAATTTATTAGTATATCCTTCTTAATATTCTAGCTAATGACAATCTTCAACATTACATTGTCATTATTTTTTCATAAAAATGGGAACATTGCAACAATCATGTATTTTTTAATGAGAATGATGAGGATTTTTTATTTATCATACTATTAAAATAGACAACTTTACATAATGAATGTCAACATAAAAATTAATTATGAACCAGTGGACATATTTTTTTGATAATGATATAAAGAACTAGTATCTTAATTCATAATAAGGATCGGTTATACACATCTACTCATGTAATTGTTATGATATTATATGTGATATAATGGGGAATAATTTAATTTCACATCATGTACATACAATAGAATCTATTTTAGTCAATCTATTTCACTAATGTAAATGTGATTTGTTACTTTTATGGATATCATAAATTTTTTCATATTATTTTAGGAATGAAATTGATGATTGAATTCACCAAATAATTCCACTACCCATTAAAGTGAAACAATTATATTGTTCTTTTCATCTATCATTTACATAAAACCATGATGAAAAACTAGAGAATGAATTTTTATAATTTTATTTTAAAAATGAAAACTAAATTAACTAAATAACTATATAAAATAATAAAAAATATAACTAAATACACAGTAGTAATTCGCCTTATTATGCTTCATGTATATATTATGATACTAGTGTTTCCAGTCATTTCTAAATAATTTTATTTCCTCCATTATATATCATCATGAGAAACATATGAGAATTAATATATAAAAAGTATAATATTAAAGCTTCACACTCCAAATATATTTATATGTTCATAGCCCATAGTAGGTCACTTGAAAAGACAATAATAACCTATAGTTTCTATTTACAAACATTACAACACAATGAATACTAATTACTCACCTATAAACAAATTTATTTCATACTTTGATCATGATGGGTTTCAAAATTATTGGAAGTATGGAGAAAATACACACAAAAAATTCATTGAGAAATATTTTTAATGAATTTTTATTTATATTTTGAAATTAGTTGTTAGGGATGTTGTTTTTTCTTGGTTAATGAACTATCTCATAAATTTTCAGACATAATACCAATAATATTTTCAATTATCTTACATTAAACACTAGAGAAACATTGACCAAAATAATAAATTGTTTTCGAATATTTTTTATGCATAAATATTTATATCCTTACATTAATATAATTTTATTTGATGTATTCCATAATATTTTTATGTTCATTCGATAAATTCATTCCATGATATATATTTAGAAACCTCAAAATCATGATAATTTTGGAGTGAGTATACAAGAGAAAATATCCAATGAATACCAAAAGTATTGAAAAATGACTATAACATGATCTTTAAGGGTAAATCGATGCATAACTTCCTAGTATCAATTTTTTTCAGACACTATGGGGAGGGTCCTAGTTGTTATAATTGGAAAAGAACATAAAACAAAATCATGGGGATTAGGGGAATATAATGGGATGAATTAAAAAAATAGGTTTAGTGGAATAATAATTACATGAATAATTGGATGAGATATAAAAAATTAGGTTTAATGGAAGATATTATTGAATAAGAAATTAATGATCTTATAACTATTAACATTTTCCAAAGTACATATTCAACCCAATTTATTTAATAAACACCATTCATGTAACTCACACTATTTTAATTTCCACATGCTAATTTAAATTTTCAAATCTCACCTCAAAATGACATTCAAAATTCAAGAGGATTATTTTTATAACTAGTATAGAACATCTTGAAATCCAATTTTTTTTAACTCCAAATTAAAATTGAAAATAAAACATTAATGAAAAAAATTTGATAAAAACCCCCCTTTCTATAAATATTATATTCATGAAGTGGTATTTTTTACTCACATTAAAAAACTACAAAAAAAATATTGAAAGATAAAAATAGTTTCCATTGAAAAATGTACAGTTTGAAATTTTTAAATAATTTCAGAATTACATTGAAATTAATTGATGGGTTTGAAAACAAAAAATCCATTTTAGTTCATTTTAGAGTGATACCACATTTTTTTCATTTCAAAAACCAATATAACATTTAAAACCATGAATAATTTTTCAGAAATGAAAATTATTATATGCTTAACCATAAACATTTGTAGTTACAAATAACCCAGTCTAAATAAAAAAAATTACTATTAAATATTTCATAATCATTTTATAAAGATAACACGAATTAAACATTTTTTCAGAAGACATGAAAAAATTCAAATTTTTAATCCTAACATTATTTTTTGGACTAACAACCTAAATATCGACATTCACATGGGATTTATTTAAAATTAAATCATCATACTATTAATTTATCAAAAAAAAATTCTATAAAATATCAAACAAGAATCTATAAATTCATGTTTTCACATTCCATACAATTTATTAAATAATAAAAATTAAATACATATTACATATATTCATTAAATTGATTTTTTTAAAGATCATGATGCCTTTTATGAAGTAATTTTTAGATATAAGGCTTATTTTTTATTTGAGTTTATCTGAATTTGTTTTGAATTTGAGGTTCTATAATACTCGATGTGAGATAATTATAACAAATTATGTTTTTGTTTTGCATGGAACCCATAATGAAGTTACAAAAAGATTATAGTTTGTACATTTTTTGGGTGTATATAAGATAATGGGATTTTGTGGGTCATTTAGTAATAGTGAAATTGTGATGAGATAGCACATCAATGGGTACAAATGATAATTTTCAATGAAAATTCTTCCATATGAGGACTGAATAAGGTATTTGATGATATTTTGTGTTGTTAGATTGAAACCACATCACGCGTGTTGTAAACATTCTATATTTATTCAGTTTTATTATATAATAAATTATAAAATTGTTTACATATTTTAAACATATTTATTATATGAAATTAATTTCTGATATAGTGTTAATTAATAATTTACATTAATTTATTTATATAAGTTATTTCATAGATATAGTATATGCTCTAAACCATTTTATGATCCATTAAGGAATGTAGATATAATATGTTTGGGATATGTAACCCCACATTATTTTCATAATGCAAAATAAATTTTCAAAAATATTAGACCATTTTTAAAAGAAGGTAAATTTCTATTTTTTTATATATTTATGTCATGATATATTGAGTACATTATCTAAACATGAATTTTGTTTTAAATCATTCGTTTAAATGCTCTGAATATACATATTAAATTATTCTATTTTATACCATGTCATGTATTAAAAAGAAATTATTTTACTTCAAATATAACCTATATTAATTATATGTCAATGAAAAATGCATAAACTTTATTTAGGGATTGAATCTGTGATGATATAATGATTTATTTGATTATGTGGGATAGAAATTTTTTTATGATAACACACTAAATATCATAAACATGTTTTATTTCTGAAACATAAATAAATACATATTAATTACTAAATAAGCTCTTCCCACTTAATTATCTGGTGCCACTCTTTCTAGAAATAAAATAAACTATAATTTCCACTAATCCAAGATACTCTTCAGTTACCTAGAATTCCCATGACCATGAAACTAAGTGATATAGTGAGAAAGAGATTGAAACACAATAATATGTTAAAACATATATATCATTCGCCTCACCTCAAACAAAAATTAACACATTCAATATAAATTGATAAACAAAACATAAAAGGTGAACCAAATAATTTTTTTTTCAATGTGGAATTCAAGATCTATAAACCCATTTTAATGTACCAGATTGGTTATTATGAAAAATCCAACAAGAGGTACGAAGATATTTTTCTTTAATTAAATTAACTAATTTTAAATAATTTTAAATTATTTACAAACAATTCCTTTTTATATTTAAAACCTTTATTGAAATCCTTTTTCCAACTTTAAATCCCCTAATATTGCATAAGCCTTTCAATTGTTATAAAAATCAACTTGAAATGTCTCATAAATAAATGATCAAACACTTTTCATGATGAAACATTAAATTCAAAATATTTAAATCAAAATCCATGGAAAAAAATTTAATTCTAGAATAGAAATCATCAAAAAATATTCTCAACCCATTTTAAATATTACACTTAGGCATAATTTTAATAAATATTAATTTAAAATAACTCATTAATTCCATCACAAACACAAAATATATATATTTTTTAGAAAAATAAAATTAATTTTGAATGTGGAAAACTAGAAAATTATACATTTATATAATCAATAATCATCATCTGTAATTGTCTAATTTATGAATTAAAATAGCCTTTTAGAGAAATTACCTATATAGAGACTCCATTGTAATGTTTAAACCGTCTCATCCAGATCATCTTATAGGCGATTTTCAATATTGAATTCCAATATGTCCAATGTTTTAATGAGCTCTTCCCCATAAATATTTTTCTTGTTTAATCCATCTTCCAATATACCATGTTATTTAACCCAATCACCCTACTCCTTAAAAAAGTTTGCTGGAATGTGCCTCCCAATCAGCCAGCCAAGATCCTCTTGAATTATAATTACCACAATATCTTTCTATAGGAATTATTCTTTGCAATTAAAAATGGATTCTCACTCTTCACACTCAATTAATTCCTTTCAACTTGGTTGGAGATTACTTCCATCACCCACATTTTCTGTAATCTCTCTATATATAATAGATGCATCACCTACTGTTTATACTAACTCCTTATTAGTGTTTTACTCCACTAATTTTGAGGTCATTTATATATGATTGAGGAGATATTATTTGAAATGTTGGAAAATATTGGATCCGGATTCACAATACTTGGGGATCTAGTAATTAGAGGACTAGGTATATAAGAGTAGTATATTATTCTTAATAGCCTCCAGGTGTTATTAATAAACCCATTTGAATCGATGATAACGTTTTTTACCTTTATCAAGGTGGATCTGAGATATTTTTCCACCACGTCCACTTCCTTTGACTCAATTGGGGAGTCCATATTTGAACATATATCCTCATGGGAATCTCCATGGGTTGCCTCCACTTCATTTCTTTCATCACAAGCATAATAACATTCTTCTCCCATCACAACAAACCAATTTTGAGAATGGATAACCATTCCTCCAAATTTAAACATATTATCATAAGATGGTCTAGCCTATGATCCATTCAATAGGAAATGTAATCCTATGGGTTGCAGGAATCCACATCCCCTAAATTGAGGTTTTTTATCATATCATCCATTCCCAAACATTTATTGTGTCCTACATTTCCTTGATCCTCCCATATATCTTTATTTTCCACATCATCATTGATATGGTTGTAAGAAACTGACCACATGACCATATCGACATCCAAATTGACCTACCACTCCTCTTATCCAACAACTTAATATAAGGGTGAATTAACCTCTGGTACCTCATACACTTTCATCAACACCCCTGACCTACCATGAAACAAACAAGACAGGGCAATGAAAATAGAATTACGCCACAATAGATTAAAAAAATCTTCCTTCCACGACACTATATTCATAGGTTTAGCTCTAATAATGTTGTATACATCCTTAATATCCAGGGTCTCATCGAAAGGAAAATAATGTCACTTGGCCTTTAAGGAAATGATTCCCACATTCTCTCAAACCAGACCTGTCTATAACTGGGCCCCCACTTCTACTACTACCATCTCCGTGATGTCATTATGTTTGATAGTATAGGAAAACCCACCATTATATATAAGAACCACATCGATGGAAATTTTACACCTCGGGGAGACGTCTCGTCATAACTAGGTTGAGAGAGTGTCACATAAGAATTATAAACCTCATCTAGGATACCTTCATGAAAAAACATTTTGTAATAATCCAAAGGATATTACCCATGAGATTCACCATTATAACTCATCTCCTTCACCTAATCCATTCTTCTGAATCATGAACCACTACGAAACATGTGGGATAGATGACCGAGCCACCAACAAGAGGTATAGAACACATACCAAGACTCATAGATGATGGTTTTCTTCTACCGATATTCTTCACCAATAAAAATCTAAAACCAATCGATTAGTACCTTCGACACATCAATATCAATGCAGATGTTGGAATAATGGTTATTTAATGCTTCTGTTTGAATATCTGAACACAAAATCTACCCAGCATGGTTTTTATAACCCTCACGATTGGAGGGTTTTGAAATAGATGGGGGAGTTACATGAGTCTTACCCAAATCATGATTAATGGAGAATCCCTCTTCATCTAAATATTTATGGACTAATAAATGATGTAAAATAATTATATGTAGCATCTATGGGGTAGTGGACCACATGGTAGCAAGATCTAAACTAGATGAAAATCTAATTATCATGTGCTTGTAGTTGGGAGGCCCAACCACTAATCAGCACCTTACCACCAAGATTAAAAGATGAAATGATCAAACTCTTCAAATGAGTGATGAAGATGATGCAATCGAGCTACCTGTGTTAGGTTAAATAGACTCAAGGAATTGGAGAACATTGAAAGAAGGAGGAGATGGTGAGGTGAGACTTTGAACAATATTAGCACCATTTGTTAGAGCTGTATTTTTGGGAATATATGTTGGGTCATAATATAGGTGTATGGGTATATTAGATGGAATAATACAAGAGGGGTGTGAAATAATGGTTAAAAACATTGTATTTAAACACTTGATAATGAAAATTGTTTAATAGGTCCTAAAATAGTACAATTCAAACCCAAAACAAATTAATATACATGACATGGACCAGTACTACATGTAATGTAAAAAAATTGTATTCAAATTGAATACAATGATCTAAGTAATAAAAACAGAATTTTTTCTACAATACAACATATATGATCAATATGTAGTGAATAAATTGTAATTGAGAACAATTAGAATAGAAATGAATACAAATAGAAATTTGAAACAAAATGATTCCCCTTCTATTACAAAATAGCGATGAAAATGCAAAGGTAATATAATTATTTTACCCAAATGAGTAGGTTATTCTTTCAACTAAGATAAAGGTAATTCTTACCACCACCTTGGTAATCCCTTGATATGATGGTCAGTACGACTATCATCATATTCCAAAAATCCCTTGATTAAGAAGGTATTTGAAACCTTCGTATTTCAGATAATTGAAAGCCCTTAATATGATGATTTGAATCACATATTATTATCCCCGAAAGCCCTCTATTTTTATCACAATGATCAGAAACACAATGAAAATAAAAGTACTTATAGAATTATAAGAACATAAAACAAGTGGTTCACTTCATTTATCTTAGTGTATTTCGCATGATGAAATTGAATTGTCACTCTATCTCTCTCTAGAACACGATGGATGCAAATTTTGTGTATTCTGGTTCAAATGACCCCTTCTTTATATGCCTCAAGTACTAATAATAATATTTTCTACAATAGTCATATTTCTCTGAAAAACTCAGAGGGACATGGACCCCTGGCATTACAATGGTCAAAACAATAAGAATACAAGTTATTGTTTTGATTGGTAAATATCCAAATTAAGAACATCTATTTGTTAAGAAAAATGTAATTAATAAAGGTATGATGAAATGGGTATAAAAATAATGAAATCAGTATTGATGTAAGCCATCAGTTTAATACATTAGATGAGTATGATGAAAAACTTGGTTACAGTGATTAACGTAGATAAGATGCTTGTCATGGTAACAATAAATGATTATAATGCATATTATGATTATGATACATATCCTCTTTATGATAAATGACCTAGTTATGATACATGTGATTATAATGCATGTGGTTATGATTCATAAACTAGTTATGATTCATGACCTGGTTATAATACATGTGATTATGATGTATGTGGTTATGATGAATAACCTGGTTATGATACATGACTTGATTATAATACATATGATTACAATGCATGTGGTTACGTTGCATAACCAAGTTACGATACATAAACTGGATACAATACAAGTGATTATGATTATAAAACAATATATTAGGTTACATTGAAAAAAAATACATGATTAGGACAAGAATACATTATATATGAAAAACAATGTGGGTGATTATAATTGTAAAAAAATATACATGATAAACAATATATGTGATTATGATATGTGTGATTTTTGATTTCTAAAAAAATTATTGATAGGAATGTTGAAACACATTTTGACTCAACAATATACCCATTAATGGAATGAAAAAGATAAAAAGAAATAAAGAAAACAAGAAACAAAAGACATATCTATCCTAGATCTTAATAAGTCTTCTGAATGAATAGTGAATACAACTAATTTCACCATTGGTTTAAAAAACTCACAAGGGATCATATTATCTTTACTTTTACATCAGACATACCCCCCTTAATATGATATTTATGATTTTTTTTTTCAAAACTATTCTCCACCATTGTGATTTTCAAAAAAATTAAGGCAAATTATTTATTTATTGAAAAATGTTAGAGAAACAATTTACGAAACAATAATTGTTACATGGAACAAAATTTCATTGCAACAAGAGTTCAAACATCATTCATTCCCTTTTTACCAAAATATTAAACATAGAGAGCTTCATATTCTTGAAATTTTTTCTATCATCCATGAGTTTGTTAAGAGATTCTTGATGTGCCTTCAACCTCCCAAGCTGTTTATAAATTACCATTTCTTTCTCTGAAGAATTTATTGTATAAGCTGATTGATTTCTTCCTGGGCAATATGCTTTACTTCATGAGAACTGATATCATCCAATCATAGTGTGTATGACTTTTCTAGGATAATAGCTCCATGTGAGAGTAAAAAAACCTATTGTTGTCATCCTACAATATCTCTATTATACCAATAAGATATTCAGAAGCTATTCCATGAGTGGTACTAGGTCTTTGAATGATTTTGAGGTTTTCATTGAATTCAAAAACCATCTTTTTATAAATAGTATTGACAAAATTTTTATGATTTACCAATTCATCCTGATTGTCTATGTAATTTTTGAGACTCTCATAATCATGGTAAGACCACTTCACAACATTTTTACATGCCTTACTATGCTCAAAAAAACAATCCTTGAATATTTTCAAATCATCTTTAAGACATTGAAATCTATCCATCAAGACCATAATAGATTCTTTTCTATCATTGTTAGCATTTGAAGGAATTCATAATCTAGATTCTTCTTTTGGAATAAATGGTATCAACTTCTCCAATATATTCAAATCATGTTCAATGTAATCATTTCCATTCAATGTTATTGTTTTATCAGAGTTCTTATTCTTAGTGTATTCAGGGAGATCATTGAAATGATTTTCAATACCGATCATTTGAGCTGTTTGATTCTAATCCTCACCTGAGTCTTCCTCATCACCTTCTTTATCTGAAATTCGAATTAAATTCTTTGAAGAATCCTTTTGAGAGTCTCTCTTGCAAGGAAAGAGATCCAAATATGGAATAATAAATGAAAGAAATTATGAGGATTCACCAGAATGACATCCCCTATTTTTATCTTATTTATCTTCAGCTTCTATTTCTTCTTGTCCCTATTCTTATTCCCCTTATTATTCCTGGTATTATTCTTCTTGTTCTTCTTATTCTTATTCATTTTTATGAGCAAGATATTGTGTAGCCTATTTTTAAGAATCTTGTTTCTCCTTTCATTTTAATTATTTATCTGATTGAGTCTGAACCATGGGTCCCTTATTACAAATATAGTTTGTTATTGCTCAACTAATTTGAGTACAGTATCAATGTCAGTTGATTGATCCTTTCTCTTCTTGATCCTCTTATTAATTTCTTCTTCTTTTAAAGCCACTTATTATCTTGTTTTTATGGAAAATTATTCAACTAGATCCAAACCGAACTGAGGATCCCCTTCTTTCTTTTCTTACATTTTCTTACATTTTCTTTTTCTAATCAGTCGAAACCTCATCAGATACAACCTTTTGTTTTTAATGCCATTGGAGTTGTAGTATTAAATAACATTTTTTTATTTAAATATGTATTTGATGGCATAAGAAGGTTTATCTCTTCCTTCAACCACATCATTTTCTTTCTCGTCATTTGGATCTTTCAAAAAAAAATTTGATTTAGGATTTAATCTACACTTGAGACTGATTATCATATCCTTACTAATTAAGGTATCATTGAATGAGATTGGATTAGACATGATTACAACATTACACAACCTAAATTTTTTTTTGAAATTTTCTGATGATATTGGGAAACCTGATCAACTGAGATATTATAGCACCATATTTGAGCGTCTTTATCACCAAGAAAATGAGTCCCATAAGGTCTAACATCCTAATGTTTACCATGTCATCAAGTACATAAACATCTGAAACTTTCATGGTTTCTTTGGCCACCCTTTCTTTCCACAAAAAACCCTTGAATCCAGAGGGCTATGATTCTATTATATATTATTAAAAGACTTACTTTTCTCTTGTCCTCATTAATCTCATAATGTGATTATTCAGAATTAGAATTATGAAAAGTTTCATCTGATCCTGGTAATTTCGGAGAAGGTCCTAGTGAAACACCCTCAAATGGAAGACCTAGAGTCATATATTCTTGTTTTATTGAGGTGGTATACTTATTATCATAAATAATAAAAGAAATATTAAGAGACTTTTCTATCTATAATGAATTATAGAATTTTAACACCTCATCATGATATATATAATCCAGATCTAAATTCGGTATTTCTACAAAAATAGATTCCCATCCTTGTAATATTATTATATTTTTTAAATATGAATCAATTGTATCAAAGAAGTCTCGAGATACTAACCATTCAACTTTAAAGGTCATGGAAGAGACTTCATTGGGAGACATTTCTTTTGGAGAAGAAGCGGTAGACTTAGTTATTAATTTTTAACTTGAACTATAAAGAAATTACTGGTTACAAGAGGTGAGTAGATCCCTAATTAAGAAAACTAATTCAAGAACTATTTGCAAAATAAGAGGACATTTTATAGAGAAACTAGTATTGAGAGAAAAATATATGAGTTTGATGTGGGATATATTCCTTCTAAAAATAAATCGACGGTCACGATTAGATCTAAAGGATCAAATGATTGAGAATGATTTTGAACTCTTGATGATTTCATTAAAAGAAAATCATATTCAAACTAATACTGAATGGATGTTAAAAATAAAGAAATGAAAAAGTAACTATTTGAATAATGAAATTAAATGATTTATAAATTTTATATATATGAGAATCAAGATAGATGTATTTGTTTCACTATATCGTTCTTATAATACAAATGAAAATGTAAAACCGATAAAAATTAAAAAACCGATGATATTAAATAAAAGGATATCGCTAATCTAGTACCAATAATTTACTCCAATTCCAATAATATAATACCAATAATGAATTTCAGTTCTGATAGTTTAGTATCAATAAAATATCCTAATACCAATAGTCTAATATAGTAGTGATAAATATGAAGCCAAAACATGAGACATGACAACAAAATGAAACTGATATACTTGTAAAAGTAACAAGTAAAACTGATTATAGTGAAAAAAATTATAGTGAAAATGATTGACATAAAATTGAAAAACATATAGTGTAAACAAATTAACATATAATTGAATGGTTAAACAAAAAAACTATATATTCGCCCCCTTTGAAAATTCTTAACTGAATGTAAGGAGATTTTTTAAACAAATAGTATATTTTAATGATTACATTACAGAGATCATTACAAGTTTCGGTTTAATATATTCAAATATATCTGAAGATAATGGTTTAGTGAAAATATCAGCATGGTGTTCTTGTCATCTGATGAATTATAAAATAATTACTTCTTTTATAGTCTAATACTGAAGAAAATGATGCTTATATATATTTTTATTTCACATGAGTGATTTGTAGTGTTTTTACTAAGAGAAATGACAGTAGTATTGTCATATAGTATTTGAGTTTTGGAAAAACTAATGTCATATTTAGTGAGTGTGTATTTCATCCACAACACTTGAGCATAACAACTTCCAGCAGCTACATATTCATCTTCACAAGTGTAAATTGCTACTAAATTTTTCTTCTTGTATGAACACGAAAAAAAATAATCTCTATATAAATGACATGTTTTGTATCTACTTTTTTATCTATTCTAAAACCACCACAAATTCAGCATCTGAAAAAAAAATTCAATTCAAATTCATTTCCAGAAGAAGAGAATAAACCTAAATCTATAGTTTTCATTATGTAGATAAATTCATGCACTATTTCCTCAAGAATACAAGTGTTTTTATTGAAAACTATATAATCCTTAGAAGTAGTGGAATAACCTAGAATTATTTCATCATTAGATTTGGGTGTGAATTTAGGTAAACTGTCTTTTGTATTCAATATGAATACTTCGCATGCAAATACTCAGAAGTATAAAACATTTGGTTTTTGGCTAGTGCAAAATTAATAAGGTGTATTATTATGAAATGGTATAATTTAAATATTATTTATAGTATAACATAAATTATTAATAGCTTCAGCCTAGACATTATTAGCATTTGAGTATTCACACAACATGGTGCTTTCCATTTCCTGAAGAATATGATTTCTTCTTTTAACAAAACCTTTTTTCTGAGGGGTTCTTGAGGAAGAAAATTTGTGATTACGGATTTTATTAATAAAAATGGATTAAAAATCAAAATTTTGAAATTCAAAACCTTGATATATATGAATAGTTATTGGTGGTAGTTTTTTTTAAATTTTATCTTCGGATCTAATATATTTTAAATAGGAAAAGGGTTAACATTTCTTTGCTAGAAAATAGAACCATGTGAATCTAGTGTAGTCATCATCAAAAAAACATAGTATATACCTCCAATGCTTATAGTTTAGGTAGGAACAAAAAGATCCATGTTCAGTAACAATAAATCATTAGGAATTGAAACTTCATTGATTTATTTAAAGTTATTTTTTATATCATTCCATATTGTAAAGGGTCACAGATTGTTGAATAATCGTAGCTTAGATCTAGTAGATCCTTAAAAAGTATTTTCATTGAGAGTTTAAAATGGTTACTAAGGTTACAGTTTCATAACCATCTATTCTATATCCATGATTGGTCTTCCATTATACTTAATCAAGGTAGTTCATGGGTCCAATGGTCATTTATGATATGTGTGTAAACAATCTCATGCCTATAGTCATAAAGAATGAATTCATCCTTGGAGTTGTGAACTAATCATTTATCTTTCCTAAAATTCACAATGTGACCTTCATTAGATAATTTAATTATGCTTATAATGTTGTTCTCAAATATTTTGACTAACAAAACATTTTAAATTAAAACCTTTCCTAAATGAACAGTATTACCTATACCACTGATCCTTCTCTGAGCATTATCTCTAAAGGTCACTCTTCCACCATTTATTTCAATAATATGTTCAAATAATTATTTATTTCCAGCCATATGTTGAGAAAAACCACTATCCATGTACTAATGTTTCTTGTCTTTTTACACATATTATTTTCTTGAAGAAGAAACATTTAGTTTTTCTGAACCCAATCTTTTTTTCATCAGAAAATTTTACATATAATATATTTAAATATCAATAATTGTTTGGAAAATTGATCTTTATGAAACCCTAAAGATTTATTTTTATTAAGAGACTAATTTCTTTCCCAATTTCTATAACATTGACATTTAGTGCAGAAAGTACCATTTTGGGATACAAATTGTTATGACTAAAAATCGGGTTTGAGTTAGTGTAACCAATTATACAACTATTCCTAAGATTATGAAGTCGAGAATAATGTTTTCCAAAGTCATTGCTTCTGGTAGTTAAATTTGATAAAAGATTCATTAGATAAAATATTTTTGATTTATTCTAATGAATAATTATCAATCTCACAAGGAATTTTTTGAATTGTTTTTATTTTCAAAAACATTTTTCTTTAAAACAAGTTGTTCAATGTCACTAAAATGATTATCCTTCTCAGAATTTACATCCATAAGATTTATTGAAATATTTTAAAAATAAATAATTTTATTATCAAGGAATTATGAAACATATGATATTTCTTTTGTATTAATTTTTCTTCTGGAATTAACATTATCAAGATTCTTGTTGAGTTTGGAATTTTCATTATCGAGTAATTGGAAAAATCATGACACTTCTTCAAAAGAAGGAAAATTTTCATCTGTTGTGGAAGATTCTTTATATAATGAGAGATAATACTTCTCATCTAGATAATTTTCAGTTAAATCACACATTTTAAGAGACTCAGAAATGTGTACGTTATCCATGAAACAATTATTTTCTATAGGTAGTGTGGTTATAAGTCTTAGCTTCTTCTGAAAAGAAATTTCACATTATAAGGATTCTTCTTGATGAGTAATCACCAATTTCACTCCAATTATCATTTTAATTCCAAAAATTAATAGACATTGACTTGTAATATATTTTATTGTTTCTTTTAGAATGTTTCTCCTCCCTATCTATTCTTTTATAAAAAGCGAAATCTGGATGAATATGACCTGCTCTTTAACATCCATAACATGTTACTTCTATGTATTTATTTTCATCTCTATATTTCTTTTTGAATTTTTACTGAATGTCATTATTTCCAACAATAATATCCATCTATTTATCATGATTGGATACTCATAATTATGATTCTCTTGATTATAAGTGATTTCTTTCTATTAAATTTATCTTATGAGTTAAAATGATATTTAATATATTTTTGGAAATTTTGGGATAAAACAATTAAGAATTAATTCTCATAATTATGATTCTCTTGATTATAATAACTTGAATTTTCCTCATTCATTTTGATTTTATTACCCCTCCATTTGAATTTCTTGTTTACAAAATAGTCTGTTTTTTTATATCCACCTATTGAAACCTAGAAACTATTTTATTATACAATTTTATCATTAAATACCCCTACTATACATATATTTAATTTTTAAATGCTAAATTACACACTTTACATGGGCTTGGTAGTGTGTCTTAATATACGAAAATGGGTTTTATTTATATCAAATACATTAACATCAATAACAATCCACTCAGGATTACTGTGGTGGAGTTTGGGTCTGAGGAAAATGTTTCATTCGTATATTTCATTATAATATTATTGATTGACTCTATTAGTCTTGATGTTGATGAAGTTATTCTGTGGAAGCTTAAGAATTTATTCTATTATCCTATATTCCATGTACGGATTTTTCCATTCTATTTTATTTACTGCATTATTTTACCTTGTTATATATTATATATAGTTGTTATTTATGCTTTAGGGAAGGTTTAATATGATGTTCCTACACAAAAAAAATTAATGATAATTTGGTTGGATATACCCTTTATATATTCATGTAATATTCATACTAATTTAAATTATAATGTTTCTATAGTATCTGGTAATTTTAGATGAATTATATTTCAAATTTTGGGAAAGGAATGAGAATATAAATATAGAATTGAATTAAAATAATGAAAAGTATTTTCTTGATGAACCACTGAACATAATATAAAATTTATCACATTTGAATGGATATGAGAAACCGTGATATTGTAATTTTTATAGAGAGAATATCCAAGTAATAACACCTTTTAATATTTATATAACGTTGTTTATTACTTTTAGTATTGTTTATTATTTGGATTAATTGATCACTGAAATTTTTCAGGTTAAATTCTTTCAGAGTAACATTACTATTTTATTGAGAATTAATACAATTTTATCCTTAGTATAGATTAGAGACTTATAGAATAGTTTCAGAAGTTAATTTCATATCCTTAATATTTTTTCTGTATAGTTTAGTTCTTTTATCTATGATAATGGGATAGTCTAGGGTGTTTAAAACTAGTATAGTGGATGGGGAATGATTCTTGAATCCTTTAACGTGGTTGTCACTATATGAGTCACTTCTTCCTTAGAATGATTCTGTGAACCTTGTCTAGTATAATTAAATTCTATTAGTCCCTTAAGATAACTCTTTTATTACATTCCTTCCATGAGTAAGTATCATTACTATGTTTGTTTTGTGACATTATTATTATGTGAGTTTCTACTATAGCTTATTAAAAGGGGGGAATGGGATTATTTTATGGTTTATAATAGCACATGTTACTTGAAATGAATATTTGGGTTAAAAATAAAAAGGCAATGTTATTTGTATATAAGATTATCAAGGCATGGAAAACTATTTACGGTATATATTTTGGGTTTTGAGTTGTGGTTTGGTTTGTAAATTAGTTTAATAATTGTAATATTAGTAAATATTTATTTTCATTTACATGATTATTACTAAATTTATTAATAGAAACATAAAATTTTCAATATCACAATGTTAATAAAATTATAATGATGAACATATTTGACAGGTTTTTAATAATAATGTAATTGATTGTAATTACTTTGCTAAAAATGTATGATTGATAATGAAATAAATGATATATTATATTTTGAATATTGATTGAATGATATAATGGGTATAATATTATCATGATAGTTAGGGTGGAATATCCTTGTTGATGTGAGAAATTATATAATATTTATATAAGATATTTTTTTTCTAATTTACAGTTTTAATATTGAAAGATGATAATTCATGGACATAATTATAGTTGTCATAGAAATATTTTTATTTAATATTTATTCATTCTAACTGATATTTGAATGTTTTTTCTCATTATATGATAATTGTGCATGTTATATATTTATACTATTGTAATGTGATTTCATGATCTGTTGAAAGGTATTGTCAAAATGGGGAATTTATGAATAATGTAGAAAATATTTTAGAAATATTTGTGGCATTTTTGTGATGATGAGGTGAGGTTATGATGGAATTATAGTTGAATGGGTTTGAGAGTGATGATGTGGTTATAATGCATATATATGGTGTGAGGAGATGGTGTGGTTATGATGGTGACTGTAAATCCATTACATCCAATTGAATCATGGAGGAGGACATATAATTTCTAGAAATCGATATGATATTGAAGGGAACTTGATGATTGGTCAGCGAAGATGGTGTGTATTCTCAAGGATTCATTTCATTAGTTATATAGTGTCGTTATTTTCCATGACATAAAATGGATTATGTTTTTTCTATTAGAATAATTAAATGACGAACAGATTTTTTATAATTATTATAATTTTGAGATCTGGGATATTTTTTAACATTATTATGGTTTCCTAGGTTATGGAAATATAAAAATTAGGTGGTAAAATATCGGTGTTATAGTGATTTCATATGAAACTACTGGAAGTAGTTGTTTTATATATTTTAATATCATTGATTTCCATGTTTTTGTTTCTAGTTTTTATTTATTCTTCCTTCTACACATGTCTTTCCGAATACATTGATTTTACATGGATGTTGTCTAGAATTGAATTATCATCCAATTGAGTACTCCTAAATGCTCACCACTCCAAAGTAACTATTTAGTTATGTTTAGGATTTTTCAAGGTAGAATGTGAATATTATAGTTCAGGTGGCATATGTGGATCATATAAGATGGTGTGGAGTTTTGGAAATTAACATAGCATTACTGGAGGTTGTTTTCTCATTTTAATCTATGTATCGATATTTGAGAGTGAGGTAATTATGAGACTTGTATATATGTTATATAGAGAATATTAGGGACTCTTATCCCCTATGTCAGGTTACACATAGAGGGGAATTCATTCAATATTTTATGGATACCCATAGTTTTTTTGGCACTATGTGGAATATCAGAGGTGGGCTTCGGGGTCCATCCTTAACTTCACCACTAGCCTTTATAGGTTACTAGTTGGGGATTCAATAAAATATTTTATTTTTTTGTATCAACTTCATGTTATGCATATAACATTTTCTAATATTTAAATTATTTTTTTCAGAATGGATAAATAAAATATCATTTGTTGTATAAGTTTTATACATTAGAATAATCAAAACATATTACTTTGGTTAAATACCCATTATAAACATAATTACAATTATTAAAATAATGGGAAAAATTAAATAATGAAAGTGGAAATGATGGTAAGTCTAATATTTATATATAAGCATATAAAATAGATAGTGATGTCATCAAATTAGACATTAAATATAATTTGGTAGATTCATTCTAAATAAAAAACCTTCAAACACCATAATCATTTAGTTTGAGACAATACTTTTTATTAAAGTTACAATAAATTATATTTTGTTTGGAATTTATTAATGTATTTATACATTAATATTTGATTTTAGGTGAGATAAGATATTATTTTGTTTAAATGACTAAAAGTAATGGTATTTAAATGGAACCTACAAAAGTTATTACAATAGATCAATTTTTTTACTTTATGTCAATGTTTATTTTGGAATATGTTTACTAGTAATTGATGAAAAATCCTAGGTAATTGTTTTCTCTGATTCATGTATGGGGGTTGTTAATAAAAAAATTTGTGTAAAATATTAGTTTGTGGAATGTCATATTGTTGGTAGAAACACATCAAATAGAAAATAAATTTAAAAATAAAGTGAGCTAAAAATTTTATAATAGAACCCATCAAAAATATAATATAGGTTGAAATAATTAATATAGGGTAAAAATATGTACATGATACACTATTTATGTTATTAAAACATATTTGGCTCATTTAATGCTTGGGGATTCCCACCATGATTTTGGAAGTTACAAGCTTCATCATTGATTTAACAATGGTTTCATTATTATTTGGGGAACCATTTTTTACTCAAGTTTATATAATGTTTTAAATACCCAAGCCCAGGATCCCAAAATTGGTGCCTTATTACATAACATTGGTATGATTACAAGAAATTCATATCCTGGTAGAATGAATTGTCTAGTATATTTGGAAATCTAGATACATTCCTTTGTTCATCATTACAACTAGATATGAAAGTTAAATTGTGAAAATCCACCTCACTAAGATTATCCCATCTAGTCAATCAGAATATACCACTTCATGTCCTAAAAGAAATGGATCATCAATATGGGTGAGCTCAGGTTCTCATTAAGGGTAAACTATACTATGGAAGATATCATAAATGTAAACATTAGGCATGGTGAATAATTTAATAAGTGTGCCTTTGAAAATGATAAACGTGAAAACATTATGGATAGAATATGAGATGAGTAAATATTTAAAAAATAAAACATAATCATAGATACTATAAAATTCGAATGAGCACATAAAATATGAATCTATAGCTTCATAATTACGTAAAATTATATTCTTGATATTATAAAACATGACATCAAGGCCTCGACCAAGCCATCTGAAAATTATTAAGGCCTTGACAAAAACTGTATCTAACACAATGGGAAAGGCCACATCCAAGTCCATAAAAATTTGTCTCTTGATACCTACCAATTAATCTAGGGCCAATAGAGGTCCCCACCAATAACATAATAAGTGTGAGTCCTTCCCCATATGAATGGAAATAAATATATAAAATATACACATTCATATTGAAACTATCATTTGAAATGTAGATAACTTTCCCTGAACAGTAACCATAACCACTAACCATTTAGAGTAAAATGGTGAATGATTTTAAGATATCACATCCATAGTAAAAATAATAAAAAATTATTAAATTAAATATTTTTGTTGATATAATAAAATATTAATCTTAATAATTCATATGAATTAACAAGAGTATTGAAACAGATGAATATACTCTTATAAATGTTTTGAGTAATTGTTTAGATACATATTATTTTACTTTGAGAAAAAGATTTATTATATAAATGATTCTATATAGAACCATAAATGAAGTATTATTGTGTTTTTATAATAAAATTATTCATTTTAGAAATATTATGGTTGCTAAAAAATATTATATAGTTCCCTTGAAAATAGTTTATAATATTAGAAATTCCCTTGAAACAGACTTGTATTTTGGTATGCATTTTGAAAGTTTTTTTAATGTAACTCTCATAGAATAATGATATTTCTTGGTTTGTAATCATACATTGAATATTCACACTTAATTTATGATGAGAATATAATAATAATTAATAATTTAATTGTGATAAAAAGACACAAAGTCTACCCCGAAAGAAAATGGAGGGTCGTGTAGGAAAACCTTACATTATGTTTGAAGGTGTTCCTAAATTGATTTTGATGACTAGAATAATCAAGTAAATTCTCATAAATTAATGATTATATAACCCCCTCAACATTTAATTGATTTAGTATAACCATTGTTGGTTTATTCATAGATTTTGGTGGGTTAAGAGATTCAATTTCATTGTGAGGTTGCATTTCTTCCATGGTTTTCATGATGTGATTACTAATATTCATGAGTGGATAAACATGTATAATGAGAGTTGTAGTATATAATTTATGTTATATATTATTATTTAATATAAATAATATTTCAATGTTATAAAATTAATTTCTTTATTTTCATTTAAGATGAATCATTATATAAAACTTTAATGATAATTGTTTTGGATATTTGGTGATTTTTTATCAGAGAGAACTCATTTTGATCTATAAATTATTACCAATTTTAAAAAAAGATTACAGAATCATACATAGTATATATTAAATATATAATAATATTTTTTAATAATAAATATGGTTTCATGAATAGATTTTAATATGATAATATAAATTGAAAACTCATTGTCCTTAAATGTGATAAATTAACACATATCAGATAGTGATTTCATTTCTATTATAAAATAAGGGAAATGGGAGATGATGGTAAATTATTCAATTATCAATAAAAAATTCATATAAATTTATTTTAATATAATTATCATAACATCTAGATGAGGATATATGAGGAAATAAATAGGAAAAAAAAGAAAAAAGGAAATCAAAATTAAAGAAACGAGAAGATGAATTTACCTCTTGAATTTATCTTCATTAAGAGATTCATAAAGGAAGAGTTTTTGGATTTTTTGATACCAAGGGATGATGGAAATGTTGGAGAATATCGGAAGGGTATTTCATAAGAATTTAGATAATTAACAATCCTTGAGATGAGTGATGATAAGAGGGAGTGAGGAAGGATTTATAGTGGAGTAGTGGAGAGTTTTCCCATTATTTTACTCATTATTTTTTTTATTATACCAATCAACCCAAAAGTATTGATTCTTGTTACCAATAATAGTAATATGTTCATGTGAGTTCTAATGAAGTGTTCTTACATCATCCATGATACAAAGAATAGTAGATTTCACTGAAAATGTTTATATACATTAAATTATCGTATTTTATGTAAAGAAGCAAAATTATTCCATTTTTTTATTTATTTGGAATTATTAAGAGACTGTGATTAATAATGGCCTATGATTCTGAGTCATGGTGTTCCTAGAATGAATTTCTGAACTTTTTTTCAAGTAAGTTTAATTAAATCATGAGATATGTTTTGTATCTTTTCAACCGGTGATTAGAATTGAAATCTGAGGACCCCGATGAACTGGCAATGTAGATATTCACTTAAGGAGACCATCACCTTGATCGTAGTAGGCAGGGGTGGAAGTTGGTTTTCCGGTTTTTTGTGGGAGAGTTAAAAAATAAAAAAAATAAAAAAATTAAATTTTATTTTTCTTTAAATGAAGTATCACATTTGAATCTTTTTGGTGGAGAATACCCGACTATAAACCACTCTTTTAATGTGAGTTAACTCTTGGGATTATCCCAATTAATGAGACAACATTAATTGAATAATAAACTTAACATAATTAAGTTGTCTTATTACCTCTCATGGGGGTAATTGTTGGAAAAGGAGGGAACGTCGGATAGCCATTGGAGAAACATCCTCCAAAAAAGTACCTCCATCAATGAGGAACATCCTCTTGATAATGAATGTAGAAATGTCTTTGGAGCATATTGCAGGAGCAATAGACGTTAGCGTATTCATCGTCTTCATCTCCATCCTCAATGAGGTAGGGAAGTTCTTATATTGTTCTTCGTGGTTTTACATTTATTCAAATCCTATTGAACCACTTTCTATTTATCTAAAGCATAGGGTGCGGGCCAAAAAAACTGGGACCGATCCCTCCACTCCCTCTATGTAGATGCGTTTTTCATGAGCGAACTCCAAGATGAGTGGAATCCCACTGATGCTATGTTTCCATCGACCGACACCAATAGTGCATAAGGTGGCATCTAACACTCCAGTAAGTCACGATGGTGGGGATGGTGCAACCGAACCTTCGGAGGAGGTCATGGGCCATCGGCCGTGACAGAGGGGGATGGTGGCTGACATGCTGGTAGACTGTGTGGAACAAGGTGGCGCATGCACGGGCCACCGGTAGCGGAGGAGGTCATGACCCATCAACCGTGGTAGAGTAGGAGAGCGGCCGAAATGCTGGCCAGTCTCAGGTGGGCCTGGTGGTGCACGTCTGTGACACCAGCTGAGGAGGAGGTCATGGCTGCTTAGCTGTGACAGTACACCTGAAAGGAGGCCGACAACCGGCCGACCACAAGAGGACAACAATGTCGTCCTTTAGCTGGAAGGGGGAAGCCGACTGAAACTGCCGGTCAGCAGCATCATGCCGAGAGGGACTGCTCTAGCGAGTCCCTCATGCCAGCAAGCAGCGCCATGTGGTGCCATTGGGATGGTCGGAACCAAATTACCATTTGGCCACTCGAGAATCTAGGGGGGGGGGGTGGGGTTTCACCTCCCCTTGGTGTCGGCTCGGGCGGACACCGCCATGGTAGGCCACCCTAGTTATGGGTCGGGATTCCCCCCTTTGTGGTCTAGACAAGACCGTGGCCCAGTAGTCTTGGCCCGCTGTGGCGCTGCCCATTCAGGTCTGACCCGGGTCGGGCAGGGTCAACCCAAACTAGGTCAGGTAGGCCCAGAATGGGTCGGACCGACCAGACTCGGGCCCATCTGGACCCAGATACACCATTTTTCCATAACATGAGAATAGTGGGTCTGTTTGAAGAACTATATGTGGCACCATATTTCTTTGATAAATCCATCCCTTTTGGTATACTCCACATGTGTTTTGTATAATGATGGAGTATAGTCAGGTTAGATAGAACTTGAATCCAACCTGGCCCTCGGAATACAAATACTAATAACATACAGACTGGGCGTCTGATGGACACACTGTCTGTTGCGTTGGGACCCTTATGACATTTTGTTTCTTTGAGATACATCTTTGTGGGACTTATTAAATGTTTATGTATCGACCTATTGCTTGAGGAACGGATCATCCTATTATCAATCACTCTTAGTGCGGGGACCCTATGGCTGGCAGTACTTGGGGAGTCTACGGATCCTATATGGGTCATCATTAGATCCTGTGTGGGTTAGCATCTCTTGATCCTGTGTGGTACATCTCTAGATATTGTCTGGGTTATCTCCAGATTCTGTGTGGGTCATCTTCAAATTCTGTGTGGGTCATCTTCGATCTTGTGTAGGTCTATAGCAGATCTTTCCAACAAAGTAAGATGATCTAGCAATACAGCTAATCATCTATACAACCGTACATAAGTTATACCAAGTGTGAGATGATTCCTTACCTTTGTACACTTTTGTGTGGTGATACCTTTTTGGTATTATTTAGTGTTCTTTTACCTAAGTGTTACATACCTTTGTGGTGTTACCTTCGTGGTATTCATTCCTTAGTGGAATAGTTGTGCTTTTGGCTAATGAGTTGGTCCTTGTGTTTCCTCATTACTGAGATGGTCATACTTGGTATCATAGGAATGTATATGGGCGTATACCTAAGAAGAATTGATTATTTTTTCCTACTTGGATTTTATGTCTTAGATTATGGATTATCCCCTATGGAATTTCGAGAGACCATAGGGGGTCTCGGGGTCCCTACTGAGTATTGTTATACACACCCCTACATAGGCAACGCCCGCACCTTGCTGTGACTTGTGCAGATGACGGACAACGTTGATTGAGGTTGAGGGTGACCAGACTAGAGGATGCTCAGAAGTATTTCTTTAGAAGAAATGTACTGAAATGATGACCATTCATGAGCTATACCTACCCATCATGTAGGATCCTTTTCGGGTGTCCACATGAGTTGTTTTTTGATTCACTTATACTTTCCAATTTGGATTATATTCTGGCCCCTTTTCTAATTGTACTCAGCCTTATTAATTAATAGTTTAATTTTTTCTTGTATCTTGTTTTGTGCTTGGATGTGGGAGTTTCTAGGTTAAAAGGCAATGCCTTCCCAGTTTTAGGGTTAAGCCTTTCTAGTGCGAGTCGCTAGCCCCAGGCATATGGAAGGGAGGCTAGGGGTAGTCACGACACGAGCATGGTGGATGGGTCGTGAAAAATTGTAATCAAGGGATTCAGTTCTACTAAAGAACATGGACTATTATATTTTGATTTGGCTATAGTGTTATGTATGAGGAGTTTGGCTTTTAGTTTTGGGAATCCATTGTTTGTGCGGTGGATGACGCATCCATACACCAAGTCTATGACTTCTGATTTCTGACTCCGAGAATAGAAAAAATTACTGCATGTGTGTTTTTTGAAAAATTTTCGTTGAGATATCTTTCGTTTAGCTCGCCATGTATAAATTATTGACCTTGGTGCACCTAATTATTTCCAGGATGCCTCCACATAGCCAGCCAGCTAGAGTTCCAAGTAGAGTATTCCATGACATCACACCGAGTGATGAGGCTTTGATGGAGGACCCCCTTATGACAGTTGTACCTTTGGGTGGTGTACCTGCAGCTCCACTACCCATTGCATAGCTGATGATTCCAGCCCCATCAGTAGAGGGGGCATGACTCTTGAGCGTGTTTCATGAGATTCAACCCCAGAGGCCACCGAGGTTTCAAGGTGATATGGATCAACAAGCAGCTGAAGACTGGCTGGAGGTATTGGTTAGAGTTTTTTGACTGGTAGGGACACCAACTGTTCTCATGTTGATCCTTTCCACCATCCTACATAAGGATGTAGTGGGAAGATGGTGGATCTTGATTATCCATGTTAATGATGAGGTCGCTCTCATCTAGGCAGACATTGAGATCCTTTTCAGGGTAGAGATCATCCCATTGACCTTACACTCTGTGCGTATAAAAGAACTTATCCAATTGCAGTAGGGTAGCATGACTATGGCGCAGTATTCATTGTGGTTCATATAACTCTCACACTACTCCACTAAAATGGTGTGGGACCCTTTCTTCCGGGACAAGACCACTGAATAGGGGCTCATATGGGATATTAGAGCTTCGAGGATTTCTCTTAGCATCCCGATGAAGGCGGGGGTGTTAGAAAAAGAACTTTTAGTGGAGGGTTTCTTTGCTGAGCAGTCATCAGCAGCAAGACCCAACACCGGACGTCACGTAGTGGAGTCATATACAGCTGGTAGAAGACAAATGACATAGTTGTCCAGGAGGGCTATACCTATAGGGGGATGACTACAGGATTTGTGGTCGATTGTGCGGGGCTCTCAAGACCCAGCAGGACATGCAAGCAGAAGATAGTGTTACACATGCATCGGGCAGGGTCACATGGCTCGGGACTACCAGACCCACCATACGGATTACCAGAAGACAGTTGAACGACCACCTAGACAGAGTTGAAGATTTGATTGATGTGGTCTGCAGGCAGGAGGCAGATGTTGTAGAGGAGCTGGTCGTACATCAGGCAGTGGGCTGTGATTCGTTGTTCTACCACCACCACATCCATGTAGTCCTCCCAAACAACATGGAGTAGTTTGACAAGGACGAGCTCGACTCTAGGTAGCTGAGGCCTACAAACATCGCACTATGGAGAAGATAAGAGGAATGATTTGTGTCTAATACACCTTATCGATAGTTCTTATAGATAGAGGTTCCAGTCACTCTATTATTATGACGACCCTTGTTCCGAGTTCAGAGATTCCAGTGGAGCCATTGGCACGATCCTTACAGCTAGAGAATCTGACGGGAGAGGATTCGACGATTACAAACTGGTGTTGGTAGTTTGAGCTTACTCTATGAGGTGAGGGGTTCAGCTGAGATCTTCTAGTAGCGGAGTCTAGGCCTTACAACATCATCTTGGGTAATTATTGGTTATCAATAGTCCATGATTAGATCAACTATATTAGGTGCAATGTGCGGTGTGTCCATGAAGATGGGACCAGTTTTCCTTCACCGGTGAGAAGGGAACTTTTGCAACATAGTATTGACTCACCCGGAAAAGGGTGAAACCAATCAAACATTAGTTTTCTAGCCTTACCCTTGGATCGGATGATATAGAGATTCTGAGCTATCCTGTAGTGGTGAACCAGTACGCTGATGTTTTCCCTAATGATGTTCTATGTCTAACTCTTCATAGAGAGGTGGAATTTTATATCAACTTGTACCCCAGGACAACATTGATATCTACAACAGCCTATCAGATTTCTCATGTAGATATTTCAGAGCATCGAGTACAGATGAAGGATGTGCCCAGCAAGGGGATCATTAGGCCCATTGTTTCACCATGGGCAACCCTGATTTCTTTCACCTTGAATCCAGATGGGAGACTGAGACTCTGTGTTGATTATTAGTGCCTGAACTAGGTGAATATGAAGAACTAGTACTCATTATTGAGGATTGAAGATCTTTTTGATCAGCTGAAGGGATTATGGTGGTTTTCCAAGATAGACCTCAGATCAGGCTATCACCAGCTCAGGGTACAAGATGAGGATGTGCAGAAGATAGCCTTCAGATGTTGGTATGGACATTATGAGTTCTTGGTTATGTCATTTGGTGTGACCAACACACCAATAGTGTTGATGGGATCATGAATAGGATCTTCAAGCCAAATCTTGATCACTTTGCGGTAGTCTTCATCGATGACATCTTAATATACTCATCTATAGAGGACAAGCATGCCTATCTTCTACAGATAGTTTTGGACACACTATGAGGGAACCAATTTTATGGTAAGCTCTAGAAGATCCCGTTTTGGATTTAAGAGGTACACATCTGGGTACATGTTATCTCGGGGTGCTGGAGTTGTGGTGGATCTAGTGAAGATTGAGATTGTGCTTTCTTGGGAGCCACAGATGAGTGTGACAGAGGTGCAACGTTTTTTTGGACTATCTGGTTACTACTGGAGGTTTGGGCCTGACATTTCCTGAGTTTCGACACACTTATCATCATTGGCGAATAATTGGAAACACTTCGTGTGGTTGGAGAGATGCCATCAGAGTTTCTAGGAGCCGAGATAGAGACAGACGAGTGCCCCTATGTAGAGGCTACTGGTAGATGGGGTTTGGTACATAGTATACTACGACGTATCAGGGACTGGACTCAGATGTGTCCTGATCCAGGAGTGAGCTGTGATCGCGTATGGTTCTCAATAGATGATAAAACATGAGCATAAATATGCTACCTATGACCTGGAGTTGGCAGTAATGATCTTTGCCATGAAAATGTGGCGACATTACATAATGGGTGAATGTTTTATAGTCTAATCATTTCACAAGAGTCTCAGATATATCTTATATTAGAATGGCATAAACCATAGAGAGCGTTGTTGGCTCGATTTCCTCCAAAATTATGACTTCGAGATAGTCTATAATCCTGGGAAGGGTAACGTAGTAGCAAATTCACTCAATAGGAGATCTGGTATACAGTTGTTGAGTGAGAAGATGGAGTAGCTACCCGCTTTGCAAATATCCTATATAGATCAAGATGGATTATCTTATCATTAGTCTTTGATAATCACTTTCACATTTCTATAGTGATTTATGGGGGAGCATCTTGGGGAAACTGACTGTGAGGCTCGACCTGCTCTGATATCCAGAGAATAGGTAGCTGATCAATTTTCTAAAGGTGGGGATCACGTCATCCTTTTCAGAGGAAGTACTATGGTACTGGTGGTTCTTAGAGAGGATGTGTTGAGGGAGTTCCATACATCCCCTCTAGAAGTACATCCATGAGTGGGAAAGATGTACCGGGACCTTCGGTGTTATCACTGGCGACCAGGAATAAAGAAAGCAGTAGAAGAGTTCATCTCTCGGGGACTCACTTGTCAGCAAGTGAAGGCATAGAATCAAGTTCCAATAGTCTTAGTTCATACACTAGAGGTTCTAGAGTGGAAGTGGGATGGAATTTCCATGAACATAGTGACAAGACTTCGACTCATGTTCGGGGGTCATGATTCTATCTGTGCGATCATTGACAGACTCACTAAGTCGGCCAACATCCTACCTATTAGAGAGCAGGGACCAGCAGAGGGATTGGGATTACTCTACATGTAGGAGATTTTGTGGATTAATGGGGCTCCATCTATGATTTTCTTCAATCATGATGCACATTTTATATCCCATCTATGGAAGGTGTTTCCATTGGAATTTGAGACGTAGCTTGGGTTGAGCTCTTAATAATATCCTTAGACAGATGGTAAGACAGAGCAGAACATTCAGACCCTTGGGGACATGTTGCGTGCTTGCATCCTTGATTTCAGCCATAGATGGGAGGATGACATTCCCTTGGTAGAGTTCGAATACAATAATAGTTATCACTACACTATCAGTATGGAACCATTCGAGGAATTGTATAGTCGACCACACAGATCACCTCTATGATGGACTAACCTATGGTGTTCAACACTAATGGGACTATAGATGGTACGAGCTACCAAAGAGAAGGAGTAGATTATCCAAGAGGGGATGAAGACTTCATAGAGTAGGTAGAAGTCATATACTGATAGAATATAGAGACCTCTAGAGTTCGATGATGGTTACCATGTCTTTCTACGGGTCTCACCTCGACGAGGTTTGCCGAGATTGGCACCGATGTAATGTTATCTCTAAGGTTCATTGGACCCTTTCAGGTCCTCATCATAGTTGGAAAGGTATCTTACTGCTCAGATCTTCCAACTCAGTTGCACCGGTTGCATGACATTTTCCACGTATCCCAACTAAGGAGATACATACATGTCCCTTCAAACATCATTGACTGCGGTGAGATGGATATCACGGATGGGGAGAAGTTTTCGAGGGTTCCTAGGGTGATTGAGGATTGAAAGGAGAGATTCCTTCGTGGGAAATTGAAATCTCTGGTGTGCGTACATTGGCAGAATGGGAACTTCCACGAGCGAACACGGGAACGGGAGGCTCAGATTCATGCTCAGTACCCCCACATATTTCCCTAGATTGTTTTGTGGCATTTAGGGACTCAAAGCCATGAGGGGGGGAGAATGAAATGACCCAGAATTTTCCATTTATTTTATTAATTATATGAAATTATTATGACACAGAAAAAATTAATAGCGCGTGATTCTGCGGCCCGGTGTTCCCAAAATGAAATTCTGAACTTTTTTCTGGGTATGTTCATTGAACGTGAGAGAGAAATTTTATAACTTTTGAACATGTTCTTGGAATTGAAATTTAAGGACACCATTGAAATCACTGTGCCGATATTCTTTTAAGGAGACCTTCACCTCAACTACAGTAGGTCAGGGCTGGATGTTGGTTTTACAGTTTTTTGATGGAGAGTTAATAATAATAATAGTATTATTAAAATTAACATTAATTTTTATTTAACTAAAATCTACCATTTGAATCACGTTGGTAGGGACAACCCAACCCTAAAACACTATTTTAATGTGAGGTAACTCTTGTGATTCTACCAATTAATGAGACAATATTAATTGATTAATAAACATACCTTAATTAATTTGGCTCCTCACCTATTGTGGGGGAAATCATTGGCATGTGAGGGAACATGGGAGACCCACTGAAGAATCATCCTCCAATGAAGAACCTACTTCAATTAAGAACATCTTCCAAATCAAGAATGGGGAGCCATCTTTAGAGTGTGTTGTGGGAGTGATAGATGTTGGAAACCTCATCGTCTTTATCTCCTTACTCACGCCCCCTCCAATAAAATAATGAAGTTGAAAAGTGTTTATATTGTTCTTCTCAGTTTTACGTTGATTTAAATTTTCTTGAACCACATAAAATTTATCATACATGTAGGGAGTGGGCTAAAAAACATGGTTTGTTCCCTCTGCTCCCAATATGCTGATGTGTTCTTGACAGGAGAACTCTGGAATGAGCGGAAGGTCACTGGTGCCACATTGCCAGCTACCGATGTCGGTAGGGAACATGGTGGTGGTAGAAACTCAAGTCTACCATTATGGTGGCAGTAGCGCAAACGTGCCACTGGAGGAGGTTGTAGCTCATCAGCTGCGGTGGAGGAGGATAGTGACCATCAAGCTGGCTGACCACATGGAATCAGGGTGGCACGCGTCCGCACCGCAGATAGAAAAGGAGGTCACGGTGGAGATGGGGAGTGTTCAACACACAGGGTGGGCTCGTGGAGGCAGGTTGAAGTGAATCTATGCTACCATCGGAGGTGGAGTCCACAACAGTTTTTCCACGATAGTGTACCAGAAGGGTAGCTAACACCTGACTGCCCGCCGGAGGACAACGACACTGTATCGCCACCGGAAGGGGGAAGCCAGCTGAAACTGCTGGCCGGCAGTGTCATGCCAAGCGCGACTGCTTTGGAGGATCCCAAATTCTAGTAATAGGATCCACGTAGCTCCATGAGGATGGCCAAAACTAAATGACCATTTGGTCAATTGGGAATCCCGGGGCCCCCCCGTGTGTCGGCTAGGGAAAACCCCACCCCGACGGGCCACCCCCGACCGCATGACACACCACGGGCCACCCAGCGGGCTGGGTGACCACTTTTATGGGTCATACCAGCCGCAGATGGGTGGGTCAGACCCAAGTCGGGTCAGCCCAGGCCGGGAGGGCCGGACCGGACTCGGGCCCATCTGGACCCTGATTCACCTTTTTGGCCATAACTTGAGAACCGAGTGTCTGTTTCACGAACTGTCAGTGACACACAGATTCCCAAGATTGAGACAACCATTTTGTTATAAATTACATGAGTTATGGATAATGATGGACTATGGCTGGGTTTGATCGAACCTGAATCCATCTAGGACCTCAGACCGAAAATGCTAATAACTTACAGAACGGGTGTCTGATTGACGCGCCATCTGTTGTGTTGGGACCCTTATGATGTGGTGGTCCATTGAGATACATTATAATATTACTTCATGATAGTAAAATTATCAACCGATGGATTAAGGATAATATTCTCCCAGAATCAAGCGCCCTTATTGTGGGAGCCCTGTGGCTATATGAACTTGAAGGGTCTACAGATCCTTTGTGGGTCATCATCGGATCCTATGTGGGTTAACATCTCCTCATCCTGTGTGGGTCATCTCCAGATCCTATGGTGGTCATCTTTATATCATGTGTGGATCATCTTTATATCATCTGTGGCTCGTATTCGGTCATGTGTGGGTCAAAATAAGAGCTTCCCGACAATGTAAGATGATATAGAAATATTGAAAATCATTAATACTTCCGTACATAAGTTATACCTGGTGTGAGATGAGTCATTACCTTTTTGGTACACATTTGTGTGGTGATACATTTATGGTATTCTTCTATGTGGCATTACATTAGTTGTACTTACTTTGCGATGTTACCTTCGTGTTATTAATTCCTTTGTGGAACAATTGTGCTTTTGGATAAATTGTTGGGCCTTGTGTATCTTAATGAACGAGATGGGTATACTTGATAACTAATGTATATGTATGGGTAGATACCTAGGTATAAATGATTATTACTCCGCAATTGTATTTTTATTCATGTTTTTTGGTTTATCCTATATGGAATTCTTAGAGACATTAGAGGTTTTTGGGGTCCCTACTAATTTTTTTTATACTCACCCCTACCCGGGCTATGTCCGCACCTTTTTGTGTCTTCTGAAGATGATGAACAACATTGATCGAGGCTGAGGGTGCCAAGATTGGAGGCTGCTCAGAGGTGGACCATAAGACGATACATACCATAGAGATGATTGTTCCTAAGATGTACCTACCCTTCAGGTAGGATCCTTGGTAGGTGTTCATAGGATATGTTTTTAGTTTTTCTTGTAATTTCTAGTTGGGGTTGTATTTAGACACCCTTTTCTTACTGTAATCACCCTTATTACAATATAGTTTACTTTTTTCTTGTATTTTGCAATGTTCGTGGATGTGTGAGTTTGCAGGTTAAAAGTCAACACCTTCCTGGTTTTATAGATATGCATTTATAGTGCTAGTTTCTAGCCTGTGTCCTTTGGAAGGTGGGCTTGGGTAGTCATGGGATGGGCCTTGGGGTATGGGTCATGACATTTCACTACTCATAAAAATTTGACTGTTGCAAAAAAATATATAATATTCACCCTATGAATTTAAGGATGTGTATAATTAAAAAATGAAGTCCATTTTTTGAAAATAATTAATTAAATATTAATAATTTAAATTTTAAATTAAATCATAAATTCTTCAAAAAATAAAAATTTAAAAACTATAATTTGTTTTATATCTCCTTGAAAAATTAATCAAGATCTAATAATCTTATAATCATAAGAGAATAAAATAAGATTATGATTACTATTAAAAAGGGGAATATTACTATTCATATTAATATTTAGAAGGATTTGTTACTATTCAAAAAATATTAAATTTTTCTTATCACACTCTAAATATCTTACAAAAAACAACCGTGTATGTTGGTTTTTGGAAATTCAAATCATAGAGGTGGAATTTTTTTTACGTCTAGTTCATAAAAAAGTGGTGTTTTGTAGAGACTCAGTGTTTAATGTAAAAACTCTTAAATTTATTTTCAAAAACATGGGGTGTTACATTATCCTCGCCTTAAAAAAATTCATTCTTGAAATTACCAGAATGTTAAATCAAAAAAATATCTGGGGTAGTTATTCATCATATGCTCCTCGGGATCCAATAATTTCAATTAAATTTTATGATTATTATATAGTATATTTACCAGTAAACACATCTGTTTCCTCAACACTTGTTATTTAGTGACCAGAAACTGGTTAGGCTCTTCACAGTAAGATAAGTCATGTTGAAATTATATACATTCAAAAGTGAGGACATGTGCTATGTTTGGCATGTACATTCTCATCAACGAGACATGGAACACATTGTGTAATTTAGTCAGGCTAGGAGTCATAGGAAAATGATATGAAACAGCTCTAATTCTCTTTGTAATTTCAAAATAACCTATGTACCTAGGCCTCAGTTTCCCTTTCTACTCCAATATTACAACACACTTCTATAGATATACATTTAAGAAAACATTATCTCTAACTTGAAATAAAAAATATTTCCTTCAATTATCAGTATAGATTTTTATTCTTCTTTGAGTGTCATTGATTTGGTTATGAATGGTCTTTACCTTCACTGTTGTATCCTCCACAAGACATGGTCCCACAAACATTCTTTCTCCGACTTTATCCATACAATTTGTTGTATTGCATTTATTTTTGTACAATGCTTCATATGGTTCCATTTGAATACTTTTATGGAAATTATTATTGTTGGAAAACTCCACTAAAGGAAAATATTGATCCTACATACCACGAATATCAATGAGCATGATATAAAAATGTCCTATAATGTTTGGATAATTCATTTTGACCGCCTATCAGTTTTTGTGTGATAATCAGTACTCAATCAAATCTTAGCATCCAATGATTTCTAAAGCATTTTCTAGAATTTTGATGTACATCATGGATCACAATTAGAAACAATTGAATGTGGATATCCATGATGTCCCACAACTTCATTGATATAGATTCATGCTAGGATCTCTAGTTCAAAATCCTTTCATATAGAGAGGAAATGTGTTGATTTTGTTTTTTGATGAACAATTACCCATATTGCATCATTCTTTCTTATAGATCTTGTAAATATTTTGATACAATACATGGTTATGTCATACAATTTCCATGTAGAAATAGGAATAGGTTTAATGACTCATCTAGGATTCTTTTTTTCATCCTTCAATTGTTGATAGACTAAAAAAGATGATTGAAAATCAGATATCTCTTACTTCATGTTATCCCACTAGAAATTTTCTGTCAAATCTCTATACATTTTAGTTATACCATGGTGTATATGGAAATTTGAGCCCTAAGAATCATCCAATAACTCCCTTTTCAGCTCATGTAGATAGGTAATACATGACCTTTTCCCAAATTTTAGAATTCCACCTTCACAACTAAAGTTATCCAACATCCCATCATTCAGAGAAATAATTTTCTTTTGAAGACTCTCTTCATCAAACTATGAAGCATTAATTATTTTCAATAAATTTGTTGGGGAAACCATTTAAAAATGTAGTGACGTTTCACTTTATTTTATAATTCCCATATATATACTCATTAGATCCATATAAAAAGGAACCTTTTCAATCCTCATTTAGTTGAGAACTCCACGAGCCTTCCAGCTTAGTGCATCAACTTCATTGTTTCCCTCTCCAAGATGGTAGTTTGGGGAACAATCATAATCCTTGAGTTGATTGAGACATCCCATTTTCTTCAGGATGAGTTATTTTTGTGATAATATATATTTTAGACTCTTAATATTCACATATATCTCTAATTTTTCCACCATATTGACTATGTCTCCATATCTTCAGAGTAATGATTACCCTTGCAAACTCAAAATCATGAGTAGGATAGTTTTGTTCATGTTTTTTTAACTACCTTAATGCATAGGTAATAACTACATCATTTTTCATAAGGGCACAACCAAGTCCTTTCATTGATGCATCAATATAGATCCCAAACCCATCATTAATCTATGGTAGAGTTCCAATCAATGCATTCACTAATCTCTAATTAAATTCTTGGAAATAGTCCCCACATTCCTTTTTCCAATCAAACATCACCCCTTTACATGTAATCATGATGATTGGATTTCATAAATGGGTGACATTCTCAATTAAATACCAATAATAACCTACTAACCCAATGAAACTACGTACCTCACTTATGTTCGTTGGAGTTTCCCATTCTTGTACAACAATTTTTATCAGAGGATAAATATATATTACATCCTTAGAGACAATGAGGATATTTAATGAATCTAATTTAATCCAAAATTCACACTTTCGAAACATCCCATATAATTCATTTCTTCTAAGAGTATTCAGAATAGTTCTCATTGGATTTTCATGATCTTCATAGATTTTGGAGTATACCAAGATATCATCAATAAATAACACAAAATTTCATCAAGATATTCCATGAAAACTCTATTCATTATATCCATTAATATAGATGATGCATTAGTAAGTCTAAAAGGCATAACTATAAACATGTAATGCCCATACCTAGTTCGAAATGCTATCTTTGGAATATCTTCCATCCTCACATGAAGCTTATGATATCCATATAGAAGATCAAAATTCAAAATATATTGGGCACCTTAAAGTTTATCAAATTAATCATCAATAATAGGTTCGGAATACTTGTTAATTATTATTATAACATTGATCTCTCTATAGTCATTGTAAAACTTCAATGATCTATCTTTCTTTGTAAAGAAAATAAAATGGGATTTCCATGGAGAAACAATAGGGAGAATAAATCCATTATCATTCAATTCCTATAGTTGTTTCTTTATTTCCAATAATTCCACAATGTCCATTATATAAAGGTTCTTTGATATGGGACTTGAATCATGAATTAAGTAAATGGAAAACTAAATTTCCCACTTTGGAGGATGTCTAGGTAAATCGTCTCGAAACACATCAACATATTCTTGCCCAATAGTTATGCCCTTAATTTCATTATTTATTCCTGACCTATAATTACTAAATTCCCATCATTTCCAAAAATTTCATTAAGTAGATCTACTAGGGGTGGATCTAGATAATATTTGAGTAATGTTGTTTCTGTTCTAAATAAAATGGATTCAATATTTTTCTAAAAAATTGTACCCTGTTTCTTCTTTCAATATATTTTAACGTCATGATTCGAAAGATAATCCATACTGTGGAATATATCAAATACAATCATGGTTATGGTAATAAAAACTATCAGATAAATCATTTTTATATGTAGTAATGTATACTTCCTGGAACAAAATTTTTTCAATGATACTTCCCTTAGAAGTATTTACTAAAAAATTCCTTATTAAATAAAATCAGAACTGTTTAATTTTATTGGTAAACTAGTAAGATATGAAAGAATTTTATGACCAAAAATCCAATAAATAATTTTATATTTTTGAGGAAATTATTAAAGTACATTCCACCATGTCATTAAGAACTTCATAATCATCATTTGTGATTTCGTAAGCTTGCCTCTTATTCCTTGTCCTTTTTTGAGGCATGATTCCTCAATTCTTTAGACAATCATAAATATAGTATCCCAACTCTATAAAATTATAGCATTGAAAATTAAATGGTTATTTGTTCCCCTCGAAAACACTAGCATGATGGCCTTTCAGGCTATACATGTAATACACCACTTTTCCTTTTAAGCAAGCCCCATTGTGTTTCCCTCTAAAATTATCAAAGGGTAGAAAGTAAAATCTTCCCTTATTTACTATTTTCATATCCTTTTCTATTGTTTTCATCATCCCCCTTTATCTATTTCATTCTTTTAATGCCATAATACTTAGAGAACTTCTTTTACATCTCTATTTCAGAAGATATTACTTCTTCGTACGATGAGAATGTTTGGAGGACCATTATTTGTCGAAGGAATGACATTAGTCCATCAATCAGTTGATCAATCATTCTCTATAAATTACATATATAGCCAACATCATCCCTTGATAACCTTGTGATGTTAGCTTCATACATTGAAACATTCTCATCTTCCTTTTACCAAAAATTCAGAACTTATCGTTCCATATCTGCTAGTTTTTAATGTAGAAAGTATTTATCTATATAATGTTAGTTTAATTCACTCCATTAAATGTTTTATTTTTCGTATTCTTCCATTTTATATCAATTATTTTCTACAATTGATTAGTATATATTGAAATACAATAATCTTCCCAAAAAATCTTCTCACTTTCATTACTTCCCAAGGAGAGAAATACCTTCTCTAAGGAACTTATCCACTATTATGCTAAGAATGGGTTATTAGAAACATTAAATTATGAAAGATGTTATTGAATAATGTGATCTGATGTACCTCATACACCTTGTGGGTATGGATGAACTATATGTGTAATGTTATTGTTCATAACTAGAGTATGATGTCCTAATATATTAAAAATATTTCTTCACTAGTCGTAGCTCCATAGCCAATATGATTATCTTGAATATGAGGGAAATCCCTACATGGGATACATGCGTTCATGTGGTTTACATTTCTTAATCTAGGAATCATTTCTAAATAATGGAATAAACCATATTAGGTTAGGAATAATAATTTTCAGTATCATAATAGAAAAATATACTTAATTTAAATTGAAATAATATTCATGGATAATCCCAAAATCATAAATCGGGTTTCATTGAGGAAAAATTTACCTTTAAATCCAAAGAAATTTCTTATAAAGAATATGTGAATTATCGAAAGCATATCCACGTAGAGTGTTAATCCAGTTGTGTAGTAAGGCCCATTGGCATGTACCAGGATACCTTGGGTAAAGCTGGAAACTCCTTGTTGGAGTTTTCACTCCTATGTATAATTTTGTCAAAACCACATCAACATATATTATACAAACATTGATGTATTTGATACAAATAACCACATAATCTATTCCTTACTAAAATTTAATGATTTTATTAAATATTTATCATCAATGACAATCTTAGGGATTTGTTCCCTAATAAAGTTTTTCTAAATATTTTTTCCAAGTATTCTACTAAACATTCTTGGATATGAATTGTAAAGAACCAACACTTGTTTCCCTGTACTGGTTCCTTATTACTTTACATTAGAATGATTACAAGAAATTTATATAATGAAGTAACAAATAGTTATTATATTTCTAATCCCAAATACATATAAAATTTTAATATTACAACTGGAAATGAAAGAAAACATAGATGTCATATTGGGAACATCCACCTCTCTAAGATTATCCCTACAAGTGAATCATAATAAACATTTTCATATCATAGGAGAAATGAAACATAGAAAATGGGTGAGCTCAAGTTCTTAGTTATCGTATACTATACAACAGAAGATATCATAAAATTAAACATTAGGCATGGTAAATAATTGAAAACAAATCCCTTTATAAATAATAAACATAAACTCAATATAGAATAAATATGAACTATGTAAATATTTCTATAATGAAACATAATAATAAGTATTATTAAAGTTGAATAACCACATGATCTATTAATTAATATATTTATAATGAGGGAAATTCCTATGCTAGATATTCTGAAAAATACCATCAAGTCCATATCTAATACATATAAAAATGATTAAGGCCTCAGTCAAAACCATATCTAACAAAATGGGAAAGTCCTCGACCATGTCCATATATATTTATATCATGAGACCTGGCAATGAATCGAGGGGATATAGTGGTCGCCACCCATCAAATAATAAGTCAAATTAATTTCTAAAATGAATGGGGATAAATGTATACAACATATACATTCATATTCAAACTAACATATGAAATTTAGATAACCTTCTTCGATGATTAAGGATAAACACTAACCATTCAGAGTAAATTGGTGAATGGTGTCAAGATAGAACATCCATAGTCAGACTAATCATTAAACATTAAATTAAATATGGTACATAATTTCATAAAATATTAATCCCAATAATATATTTGAATCATCAAGGGTGTTGAAACATATGAATATACTCTTATAAAATCATCAAGTAATTCTTGAGATAAATACTATTTTACTTTGAAAAGAAGTGTTATTTTGGAAAATATATTATATATAACCATATATGAAGTAAGATAGTATTTTATTAATAAAATTATTAATTTTATAATGATATTTTCTTAAAAAAAATATTATAGTTTTCCCTTGATAATAGTTACGAATTTTAGAAATTCCCTTGAAACAGGCATGAATTTCAGAAATAAATTTGAATATTTCTTTTAAAACATGTAACTTCCATAAACGATTTTTTTAATGTTTTTAACAAATAAATAAAACATTGTATAATATTTTATGATCAGTAAGTAATTATAATTAATAATTTAATTGGGATAATGAGAGACAAAGAGTAACCTGAAATAAAATGGAGGTTCAGGTAGGAAACCCTTACCTTAAGTCTGAAGGGGTTGCACAATTGATCTTAATGACTTAAATAATAAAGTTTTGTTTCATAAATTAATGACTAAATAATCTTCTCTACATTTAATTGATTTATTTTATCCTTATTAGTTACATTCATTTCCATTTGATGGGTTAAGAGATTTATTTTTATTATTTGTGACTGTTTTCTTCTGTGGTTTTTATGATTGGATTACATATATTCCTATGTGGATAAACCTGTAGAATGAGAATGGTTTTATAGATATAAATTAATATGTTATTAGAGAAAATCCATAATATTAAATAGTTATAAAAGTTATGTAATTATTTTTAGTTAAGATAAATCATTATATAAAACTTTATTGATAATCTTTAGTGTTATTTGAAGATTTTTTATCACAGTGAACTCTTTTTGATCTATAAATTAATAAAATTTATAAAAAAAGACTTCTGATTCATAAATAGGATATATTACATATATAATAATATGTTTCAACAAAAAAATGTATTCATGACCAGAATTGATGACGTCAAAATTAATTGAAAACACGATGTCCATGAATCTGATATTTAAACACATATCAGATTGTGTTTTCTTTTTTAGTATAAAATAATGGGAAATGATAGACTTCGATGAAGTATACCAATATCATAAAAAATTATAGTAAATTTAAGTTAATAAAGTTTTAATAAAATTTGATTTCAGATATGTGAGGAAAGAAAATTAAAATAAAGGAATTCGAAACAAATGAAATTAGAAGCGGAATTTACCTATTGATGTTATCTTCTTTGAAAGCCTCTTTTGGGAAGAGATCTTGTTCTTTTTATGATAACCAATGATTCTGGATGTGGGGGAGGATATTGGGAGCACATTTGAGTATAATTTAGGAAAGGAAAAAGGCTTGAGAGGAGTGAACAAAAGAGGGATAGAGGGCAGGGTGAGAGGATATATTGAATGTGAGGAGGGTTTTTCCATTATTTTATTATTTTTATAAAGATAATAATTAGTATTGATTCATGTGAATAACATTTGTAATGTGAGCATGTGAGTTCCAACCAAGCATTCTTACATCATACATGATTATAGGAGTAGTGAATTAAATTTATAAGGTATATATGTATTAAATTACCATAATTTACTATTCGTCAAAAAATTGAGTATTTCGGAAAATTATGAAAAATTCACACTAAATTTTTTTATGTATATAATTAATAAATGAAATCCATTTATTGAAAATTATGTTATAAATATTAATAATTAAATTTTTAAATAAAATCACAATTTATTTGATAAATAAATATTTAATAACTATATTTTGTTTTATATCAACATGAAAAATTAATCAAGACCACATTATCTTATAAAATTAAGATAAAATAATAAAAATTTATTTTACTATTTATAGAGGTCATATTAAAATTCATATTATTATTCACATGGGTATGTTACTATTAACTAAAAATAATACTTTTCTTATCGAATCCCAAATATCCTATAGAATTCAACCATGTATATCAGCAATTTGAAATTCAAATCATAGAGTTCGAAAAAATTATGTTTACTGGATAGTTTATAAAAAAGTGGTGTTTGTTAAAGACTCAGTTTCATGAATTCAATATTACATTTATTATTTAAAACTCAGGGTGTTACAAATGTGATATAATTTCTTTGACCCTTTCTCTACATCCTTATTCCTTTATGTTTTCCCCTCGTCCATATCTTTTAAAAATTTATAAAATTATGTTTCTAACCATTTGATCATGGAATGTTGATATATTTTCTATTTTTTGTTTCCCATTCGTACTTCACTTTCATATGGGATTAAGTTAAAAATATTTTTTGTGTATCAAATAAGGTATCTATTTTGATCCTGAAATGTCATACAGAATCAAATATCCTTTTTAAAATAAATATTTACTATTTTTTATAAAGCATCATTTTTTCATTGGTGCTTTCATTTATTACGAATTATAATGGTAGATATTTAATTACATAATTAGACATTTATTCTCATTTGAAATTTATTTTCAATAAATATCCTCTTTGTTTTGAGTATGTTGAGAAACCTAACCCACTATAATTAAAAATTAGATCTATAAAATAATGGATATTATTCTATAAAATTTCCAAGTTAACTGACATTGAAATTTTATAATTGTTGTCATGATATTTTTTGATGTATTTTGGATTCTGTATTGATATTTAATTTTATAAATTGTTTTATATTTTGATTATATTAATTGGGTTTCAGTTGATTGGAAATTACTTTAACCAATTAAAAATTATGTATTGATAATATGATAGTATATTAATCGGTTAATATGGAGGATAGTTAATTGGTTGAGTTATTATTTTTTCTATTATGTTGGTTTATCTATTTTTATACATTAATTTTTGAGATAAACAAGTTTATTTTCTGAAAAAAAATATTGAATTTTTTTATTGCATCTTGATTGTTGGGATGCATTATGATAGGATATAAAATAAAAATTAGAAGTTATTTTTTATATTTAAGAAGCACCTTATGTTATGCATGATTTATGGTTTGAGTCAAGCTTGTAATAAGTTTAGAAAATATGGATATAAACTTATTTATATTAATGGATGGGGAGTAGAGTTTTCTGTTGTAATGAGATAAAATATATGGTTATTCATTTTGAGTTAGGATGATAGAGATTGCTGTTGAGAGTTAGAATTAATTAATTTGTATAATATTAAAATAACAGGATTATAACATGGGGTTTTCCTCTTTATAACATTAATATTTATACACATGTTTGATATTGATTTTTTAATATTGATTTCCTCCATTATTTCAAATCAATAATATATTTAATATGATGGATGATTGAATTATAGGGTTTGTATAACCACATAGTCCTTTATTATAATAGTGTTAATTAATTTGAGATATTCTTATGATGATAACACTGGATAATAACATGTGAATTCATTCTTTCTGATGTAGAGATAATTACATGATTGAAATATTGAGATAAAAGATATGGGTTTGCAGTTTTAGATGAATAAAATCTATATAAATGTTTATAGTATTACAATGTATAATATAAAAGGATTTAGATGATTTTTTTACTTGGTATTGATGTGACCATATAGAAAGGTATGTGATTATAGGATTGTCTCGATTAAGATTTTTAAATACAATAATTAAAGGGATGGGTTTTATTAATATCCTAAGGTTTAATGTTATTTAATTTATAGCACATGAGTTATTGAGATAATATATCACAACCTGAGTGATGTATAAATTCTTATCACCAAGGTATATGGTTTGATATGTCTTTAATGAATCTGAATATTATAATGTAACAATTTTCCGTATTAAGGATTTAGAATTTAAATTATCCCAGAAATATAAAATTTTTGAATAATGCATTCTATGATTATAAAATTTCACTAAATATATTATATGATTAATGATAATATTATTGTATATTAAAATATTTGTTTCTATTCTATGATAACCACTATCTTATATTCAGTGGTTAAATATATTTCCTTTATAGGATATATAATTTTGATATATTTATGGTATATTTAAAATATTAGATGCATCAGAAATTAATATTTATAATAATTCCATGCATTTTTTTTAAATTCTTGAAATAATAACGGTATATAATAAAATTGTAATGAGATTTTACATTTAAAAATATAAATTTACTATATTAAAAAACATTTTATAATGATATTTTAAATGTGTTTTATGCAATGTTAATATTTATAAATTTGATAGTGATTGTAATAAAATATGTTTCATATTTTGAATAATAATGTTAAAATTAGGTGGAAAATATTTTTGAAAATATTAATAACTTTTAATTTAGTATATTAAATAGTAAAATTAGTGCAGAACCAATGATTTTTATAAGACATTATATTAAAATTTTATAAATTACATGTTAATTCAAATATAGTTTTTAATAAATAATTTTTTATTATACATTAATATTAATTGTTTTTAAATATTGTGTAATTCATTTGAAGGATAATTTTATCATAAAAAGGCTTTAATTTGAGTATAATATTTCAGTTCATTATATTATATTTTTACATAATATTTTCAATTAAATATGAAACAAATGGAATTTGGGAGACTATTTAAGATTTAGAAAGTTTTTCTTAATGATAAATAATCATATTCTATTCAATTAAACATTGATTTGTAGAGTATAATTGTTTTTAAGACATGATTACATGTTCAAAATGAAAATTACACATCATTATTAAATATTATTTGAAAGGGCCATGTATTAGTTAGGAATGTAATATAATGTCACGTCCATGCCAAATGAGGCAAAAGAGAGGACTAGATATAGCCATACAAAAATAGGATAGGGGCTCATGACCTTTGACGAGTATGCATATCAATAACATGGTTAGACATAGGGTAAAGTACATGAACATATACACATATCCAAATACATACAATGATGAAATGAAAATAAACTAATAATCATTCTTCATACATCTAGAATCCCACTATGAGAGTATAAAAACAATATACTATAATGAAATGTTCTAATTGAATCCTAAATAATAAACTAAAACAAGTAAAACCCATAAATAAAGAGGGTATTGTTGTAAATGAAATTTCTAGAACACACATTGGTCATTCTGGCTCACTAAGCTCCCATGAGTCATGGTACCTACATGACTCTTTCAAATGGTGGTTTTATACATATGAGAAGACATATGTTGGAAATTACCAATCATGGGAGAGTAAATAAATACCCATTAGGACACTTAAAAATCAAAAAGAATATAAAATTAGTAAAAATAACTTGTGCCTTAAAGGTATATATAAACTACATATTTAACAAGAACATCATTACCTAAAAACAATCATTTGATATTAGCCATTTTCATAGAATAATAGCAACAACTACTAAAGAACGATTAAAATTAACAATATGATATTCATGAAAGGGAAATTATGATAAAGGGGTATTTTATTACTGCCAAAGAATCACTGATGAATGATTAATTTATCTCCTCTTTTAGACACACTAATAAAGGTCCCCATTTATTAGTTCTTTTATTGATCACTAATAGGGTCCCTTTATCAACATGTAATGAATAATTTATTTTGGTAACCTTCAATAGTTATATTCATAGTTGTTATAATAGAGTCTATTGTCTGTTCATTTAATATCACTAATTGTAACATCCCAGGTAAATAAAGAATAAAGAATTTTCATATTTATTAATATTTACGAATTAAATATTAATTTTATTTTAAAGGGGTTTCTATGTTCGATAGCGTACCCGATACGCAACGATGAGTTTCTTTGAAACTTACGTAGCACACTAGTAATAAAATAATATTATTTTAAATGTTAGTTAACAAGTAGCCGTTGTACTGGTGGGAATGGATAGAAATAACTAAAATATGATTATATATGTTTTAAAATGTTTATACATTTACCCAATAAAAGTTAAAGGCTTAAAATACGGAAAGAGTTCAATTTTAGGGCATATATACTCTAATTTTCACTAAAGGTTCACTTATCACCTTTTAATGGTGAACCGTCATTAAATATAGTTTTTATCACTCTTATACTTTATTTTGGACCAAATATAACTCTTCTTTAGAATCGGGACATCAAAATTTACTTTGTGTAAATTTTTGGTATCTTTCTGATAAAGTTCATTTTTTTATGAATAGTGTAAAATGTTGTATTTTAATTCAAAACCACTTTTTAATATAAATTATTTATATGATTAGATTATTATTTTAATTGGTTTTAATGTGAAATTAGAAAATATTTTTACTAGTTAATCCAATGGTGGTCATTGGAATCAATTTCACTTTGAAATTGGACTTAAACTGGTGTCAATCTTTTGATACTTATTGTTTCACAAAAACACGCTATTTGTCATGACAGCGGGAATTAATTATTAAATTAATTAATTTGACTTATATGTTTTGAATTTTGTAAAATGGACTTCATTTTTGAATTCGGAATATCAAATATAGCTTAGGGTGAATTTTTGGTAATTTTCTGAAAAACTTCAATTTTTGATGAATAGTGAAACCACTAAGTGGTAATCAAGCAAACTGATTTTTCAGTTAAATGAAAGTTTACCACTAATGTGTATTGAATTTTGAAAATCCGACATACATGGTTGTCATTAAGAATTAAAATGTGGTTCAATGAGATTAAAATAATTTTTTGGTGAATAGTAACTTATTAAGTTTTTAATCGCGATTAGAGGTAATTAGTGTAGTTTAAGGTAAAAATGGTATTATAAGAATGTGAAAACACCATGAAACTTGTCCTAATCCTTTTGGGTGAGTCATGGCCGACCAAGACAGGCCATGGGCCAACTTGGGGACCCCATGGAGCCACTTTAGTTGGAAAATGACATTAATATATTTTTATTTAATGTTAAAGTGAAAATGACACTAACAAAAATTGTTTTACTAAAATAATTTTTGAGTGCGGTTATACAAGTCCAAATTTTGATTATAAATAGTCATTGGAAATATAAAACGATTTCCTACATCATAGTATTTTTTTTATAATTTTTAGACATTAAATAAATTAAATTATATATGACATAATAATGATGCAGCGATGACATCATTATTTGACGATTTAAATAAAATGGAAAGATAATGAAAAATATAAAACCTACACATGGCCAAAACCAATTGTATGAGTGGATTTCGAACCCTTATAACCTTATACACAAATTATATCAATGTGGGACCTTTTAAAACCGAAACACATTTTCAAATAAAGTAATATTTCTTTACTTTCCAAAAGTGCTCCTCCTCTCTTCTTATAAAAGGCCCCCACCTCTACCCCATTTCACACACTTCTCAAGCCTTTGGCTCGGCCAAACCCTTCCCAATTACTCTCTCCGCATCCCTCTCCTCATCCTAGAGGATTTCCTTTGGGCAGAAACCTTTCAATGGAAGCCTTTAGGCTCAAATCAAAAGGGAGTTACACTTTTAAAGGTAATTCATTCTCTCTTGTTCATTTGTTTTATTTTGCTTCTCCAACCCTCTAAACTCTTTTTATTTACTGCTTTTGTAACAACACCAGTATCTTCAATATACTAGGATGTTGTTATAATATTTATTTGAGCTACACTCTCACACAACTACATCAAATGGTTAAAGAACATACGGTTTCCGTGGATGGCGAAATTCTGCCTCCCGAAACGATGATTGTTCAATACTCATTTAACACCTTCAAGGGTGGCCATTATGATGTCACTATTTTTATATATGATATATAATATGTTTATGTTTTCTTTAAGATTCTGTATTTTTCATTTTTGGCATACCTTTATGGTTTCCATTATGGGTAAACACGATATCTTCATTTGAGGAAGTGCGGACTACCGCCCCCTAAAAGTGATGTGATTCGTTAATGCCATATGTGGGACGTGTAAAGGATGGATTTAAAGTTATTATATATGATGTTATACTGGAATTATAATATACCTCTATATCATTATTATTTCTTTCCATTAAAGTATTAGATAGAAATGAAAGTAGCGTTCATGCGTACGTACGGCTTACCGTCTCCATGAACGGTGCATTTCATTTCTTATCCCCAAATGTAATGTACTATTAAAATTACATGTATATAATGTATATATATAATTAATGATATATCTAAATGATGAATATAATTCTGGAATTAAAATATACATACCTCTCATTTAGTTTTAATTCCACTAATATGACAAAGAAATGAAAGTAGCGTTCATGCGTACGTACGGCTTACCGTATCCATGAACGGTGCATTTCATTTCTTACCTCTAAATGATTATGTAATATTATAAATACATGTATATGCTGGATATATATGATACATTTTATATCCAAATCGGGAATTTCATTCTGGATATAAAGAACTTTTGACCACATGAACAACATGTAATTGTAAGAAGTCAACTTTTGACTTAAGAACCAAATATTGAGAAAAAAAACATTATTAACTTAAATGGTTACATAATGTTTATAACATGGCATTAAGTGATATAAAAGGAATAACAAACTTTAAAATGGTTCTTAATCAAGTATAAATTAACTCAAGTTTATTATTCAGGACGTTAAAGAACGATCGAGTCAAGTCGGACCTGAGGTAAGGGACTTCGTCTCAATCTCCATTCATTGAGGCATATTTCGTTTTATACACAACTTTCTTTTATACGGTGTATAAACTCCTTTGACTTTTACTTTTATACAAAAGGAATCTTTTTCTACGAAGCGTTTTACTAATCGACAAAAAGGAATGTTTTTTTACATACGCGGTGACAACGACCTTTTCCGCCGCCGCGAGTATTATTTTGGTGTTTGGCTTCCTCAACAAGACGTAATGTTTTTAAAATAAAATAAATACCATATACTCTTTTATGTATTTTGGTATTGAAAATGGTTTTGATAAAGGATTCTATTATGTCAATATATTTATCATATATTGTGATTGAAATGTGGAAATGTTATCTTTCCTTTATATTGGTTTTATGTTTTATGATTTTATACTGGTACTTGGACATTTTAACGGGTGGTTACATTATAAACCATATGACGGGTGGTGCCGTGAATACCAGGATGGGTGGTTACGTTATAACCTCCAATGCATTGGGAATGGAAGTCGGTCGTATGACTATTCCATTAAGTATGTTTGGAAATTGGCCGTATGGCTATTCCATTAAGTGATATGTGTGGAAGTTAACCGTATGGTTATTCCACTTAAGTATGTTTATGTCCCAAGTTACCTTTATATATTCTATGTGTTCTTTATATGGGTTTTATGGTAATCCTTTGGTTACAAAAAGGTAAGTAATGATACTTTATTCAGTGAAGATTTTTTTTACTACTTCATGAAGGTGAAGGTATTACTTTGATATAGTATACATGGTTTACTTGATGTTTGAAAAACTAACAGTTTTCATTCTTTCTGTATCCCTTACTGAGCTTTTTATGCTCACCCAAAGTTTTTCGAAATGTTTTTCACAGGACTTAAAGTGGAATAAGGTCAAGGATGGGATCAAGGGAATTTCATGCTATCTAAAACATGGAATCTAGACATCTTTCTTTTTAAGAGTTTTTATTTTATGGAGACTTAGTAGAAGTGTCTACTTTTTAATCTTTTAAGATGTAATAGTTATGTTCTAATTCTCTAAAACTCTAAACCTGAAAAGATCCTCAATGTGAATTATTCATTTAATTCAATATTAAGTAAGGTTTAAGGCTGGGGCCTTATAGTTGGTATCAGAGGTCGGTTTAGACAACTTTAGGAGTTAGAAAAGTGTTAAATTATAATATGATTGAAATGATATAGCATTTACGGATTACGATGTTGCTTCGCCTAAGATATTTCTGTGTTCAGAATGGTTTTCCTCAGAGGAAACAAAGCAGCTATGTTGGGACGACATCAGAAGGAAGATAAACTTCCAAATCAGCAACCTGAGATGGTCGGAATCGGAACTGAATAGTTTATTGCAGTGATGGCATAGTTGACTCATCCTATAAATGGTGGTGGTATCCATGAACGAGATCAGCCAGATCAACCCCAGAGGAACATGTCAGTGGTGGAACATTTCATGAGGCAACATCCCCCATCATTCAGAGGATCATCTGACCCTGTGCAAGCTGAAGGGTGGATTAAAGCACTGGAGAAGATTTTTGATGTCATGGGGTGTTCAGAACATCAAAAGGTTAGTCTTGCTGTTTACCGTTTTGAAGGTGAAGCTGATCAGTGGTGGTCGATGGTGAAAAATATAAGGGATAGTGATGAGATTGAGGATCTTCACTGGGGCGAATTCAAAGGTACGTTTAATGAGAAATATTTTCCTAAGGTGGTTCATCTTAGGATGGAAAAGCAGTTCCTAGAATTGTGGCAGGAGGATGATTCAGTGGCTGCTTATGAAGAAAAGTTCACTCGATTGGCAAGGTATGCTCCAAACTTCATACGATATCTTGATAGTAAAATAAACCTTTTTTACTCAGGGTTAAAGCCAAAGTATCGAAGGGCTTTAGCTTCTCATGAGTTCAAAAGTTATGAAAAGCTTGTTGGATGTGCTGAGAAGGTGGAAATGGAGTTTGCTGATGATCAGGTGTTCTATGACAAACAACAGAATAAGAGGTCTAGTTAGCAGGCAAAGGGGAAGAATTCATCAAAGAAGCAAGGAGGTAAGAAAACCAAATATCCATCCTGTGAGAAGTGTGGTAAAATGCATCCTGGAGAATGTTTATCCAAGTCTGGTAAGTGATTTCGGTGTGGTAAGTCTGGTCATATTGCTCGTAACTGTAAGGAAGATGATCAAGCCGGAAATGAAAAGCCAACGGTAAGATGTTTTAAGTGTAATGAAATGGGTCATTATGTAGACGAGTGTCCGACAAGGAGCTTGAGTGATGGGAAGCAGTTAGACTACAAGCAGAAAGGGGTGGTAAAATCATTTGCAACAACTTCAGCAGATGTTGGGCCATCGAATGAAGTGGTATCAGCTCCAGGGAGCTCAGTATTTTTCGAACATTGACTTGAGGTCAGGGTACCATCAGTTGAAAGTAAAAGAAGCAGACGTTCCGAAGACTGCGTTCCGTACTAGATATGGCCATTATGAATTTGTAGTTATGCCTTTTGGGTTAACCAATGCACCTTCTGTATTCATGGACCTTATGAATAAAATTTTCCATGAGTTCTTGGATAAGTTTGTGTTTGATTGGAAAGAGGTTATGTGTCCCTTGTGATTCACAGTAGAAGAATGAGTTGTTATGTGAGGCTCATAGTTCCCTGTTTTCAGTTTATCCGGGCAGTACTAAGATGTACAGAGATATGCGGGAGTATTATTGGTGGGATGGAATGAAAAGAGATATTGCTGATTTTACTGTGAAGTGTTTGACATGTCAACAGGTTAAAGTAGAGCGGCAGTTACCAAAAGGGATGCTTCAGCCTTTACCAGTGCCAGAGTGGAAATGGGAGAATATATCCATGGACTTTGTTGTTGGATTACCGAAGACATCTCGAGGTAATAATGCAATCTGGGTTATTGTTGATCGCTTGACCAAATCTGCTCATTTCCTTTCTATACGAGATACTTTCTATCTTGATAAACTTTCCCGTTTGTATCTTAAAGAGATAGTCAGGTTACATGGAGTTCCTCTCTCCATTGTATCTGATCGTGATCCCAGGATTACTTCTAACTTTTGGAAAGGCCTTCAGAATTCGTTGGGTACTGAATTAAATTTTAGTACAGCTTTTCATCCCCAATCAGATGGGCAGTCAGAACGAACAATCCAGACATTGGAGGATATGCTACGAGCTTGTTCTATGGATTATCAGGGAAGTGGGGACCAACATCTTTCTTTGGATGAATTTTCTTATAATTCCAGTATACAGATGGCACTATTTTAGGCATTATATGGGAAGCGGTGTCGAACTCCAGCATTTTGGAATGAAGTGGGTGAAAGGAAGCTGATGGGACCAGAATTGGTAGAAGAGATGGCAGAAAAAGTTCAGTTGATTCAGAAAACACATGAGAACAGCTCAGAGCAGGCAGAATAGTTATGCGGATAACCGGAGGAAGGATCTATCTTTTGAGGTAGGTGATCATGCTTTTCTCAAGGTTTCTCCTTGGAAAAGTGTGATGAGATTTGGTAAGAAAGGAAAGTTGAGTCCATGGTTGGTTGGACCATACGAAATTCTGGAAAGAGTTGGATCAGTTGCATACCGAGTGGCTTTACCTCTGAGTTTATCTCAGGTACACAATGTTTTTCACATTTCGATGTTGAGAAAGTATATGCCAGATCCATCTCATGTTTTGTGCCCAGAGGTAGTTCAGCTGGAAGAGAACCTATCTTATGAGGAACAACCGGTCTAGATTCTTGACCATAGGGAGCAAGTGTTACGGAATAAGGTGATTCATCAGGTAAAGGTTTTGTGGAAAACCCATGTGATTTAAGAGGCAAAGTGGGAATCTGAAAATGCTATGAGGGATAAATACCCCCACTTATTTTGATAAGTGAATAAAATTGCGAGGACGCAATTCCCAAAAGGGGGGAAGGATGTAACATCCTAGGTAAATAAAGAATAAATAATTTTCATATTTATTAATATTTACTAATTAAATATTAATTTTATTTTAAAGGGGTTGCTATGTTCGATAGCGTACCCGATACGCAACGATGAGTTTCTTTGAAACTTATGTAGCACACTAGTAATAAAATAATATTATTTTAAATGTTAGTTAACAAGTAGCTGTTGTACTAGCGGGAATGGATAGAAATAACTAAAATATGATTATATATGTTTTTAAATGTTTATACATTTACCCAATAAAAGATAAAGGCTTAAAATACAGAAAGAGTTCAATTTTAGGGCATATATACTCTAATTTTCACTAAAGGTTCACTTATCACCTTTTAATGGTGAACCGTCATTAAATATAGTTTTGATCACTCTTATACTTTATTTTGGACCAAATATAACTCTTCTTTAGAATCAGGACATCAAAATTTACTTTGTGTAAATTTTTGGTACCTTTCTGATAAAGTTCATTTTTTATGAATAGTGTAAAATGTTGTATTTTAATTCAAAACCTCTTTTGAATATAAATTATTTATATGATTATATTATTATTTTAATTGGTTTTAAAGTGAAATTAGAAAATATTTTTACCAGTTAATCCAATGGTGGTCATTGGAATCAATTTCACTTTGAAATTTGACTTAAACTGGTGTCAATCTTTTGATACTTATTGTTTCACAAAAACACGCTATTTGTCATGACAATGGGAATTAATTATTAAATTAATTAATTTTACTTATATGTTTTGAATTTTGTAAAATGGACTTCATTTTTGAATTCGGAATATCAAATATAGCTTAGGGTTATTTTTTGGTAATTTTCAGAAAAACTTCAATTTTTGATGAATAGTGAAACCACTAAGTGGTAATCAAGAAAACTGATTTTTCAGTTAAATGAAAGTTTAACACTAATGTGTATTGAATTTTGAAAATCCTACATACATGGTTGTCATTAAGAAGTAAAATTTGGTTTAATGAGATTAAAATAATTTTTTTGGTGAATAGTAACTTATTAAGTTTTTAATCGCGATTAGAGGTAATTAGTGTAGTTTAAGGTAAAAATGGTATTATAAGAATGTGAAAACACCATTAAACTTGTCCTACACATATTGGGTGAGTCATGGCCGACCAAGACAAGCCATGGGCCAACTTGGGGACCCCATGGAGCCACTTTAGTTGGAAAATGACATTAATATATTTTTATTTAATGTTAAAGTGAAAATGACACTAACATAAATTGTTTTACTAAAATAATTTTTGAGTGGGGTTATACAAGTCAAAATTTTGATTATAAATAGTCATTGGAAAGATAAAAATATTTCCTACATCATAGTATTTTTTTTATAATTTTTTGACATTAAATAAATTAAATTATATATGACATAATAATGATGCAGCGATGACATAATTATTTGACGATTTAAATAAAATGGAAAGATAATGAAAAATATAAAACCTACACATGGCCAAAACCAATTGGATGAGTGGATTTAGAACCCTTATCACCTTATCCACGAATTATATCAATGTGGGACCTTTTAAAACCGAAACACATTTTCAAATAAAGTACTATTTCTTTACTTTCCAAAAGTGCCCCTCCTGTCCTCTTATAAAAGGCCCCCACCTCTACCCCATTTCACACACTTCTCAAGCCTTTGGCTCGGCCAACCCCTACCCAATTACTCTCTCCACATCACCCTCCTCATCCTAGAAGATTCCCTTTGGGCCGAATCCTTTCAAATGAAGCCTTTAGGCTCAAATCAAAAGGGAGTTACACTTTTAAAGGTAATTCATTCTCTCTTGTTCATTTGTTTTATTTTGCTTCTCCAACCCTCTAAACTCTTTTTATTTACTTATTTTGTAACAACACCAGTATCTTCAATATACTAGGATGTTGTTATAATATTTATTTGAGCTACACTCTCACACAACTACATCAAATGGTTAAGGAACATACGGTTTCCGTGGATGGCGAAATTCTGCCTCCCGAAACGATGATTGTTCAATACTCATTTAACACCATAAAGGGTGGCCATTATGATGTCACTATTTTTATATATGATATATAATATGTTTATGTTTTCTTTAAGCTTCTTTATTTTTCATTTTTGGCATACCTTTATGGTTTCCATTATGGGTAAACACGATATCTTAATTTAAGGAAGTGCGGACTACCTCCCCCTAAAAGTGATGTGATTCGTTAATGCCATATCTGGGACGTGTAAAGGATGGATTTAAAGTTATTATATATGATGTTATACTAGAATTATAATATACCTCTATATCATTATTATTTCTTTCCATTAAAGTTTGAGATAGAAATGAAAGTAGCGTTCATGCGTACGTACGGCTTACCGTCTCCATGAACGGTGCATTTCATTTCTTATCCCCAAATGTAATGTACTATTAAAATTCATGTATATAATGTATATATATAATTAATGATATATCTAAATGATGAATATAATTCTGGAATTAAAATATACATACCTCTCATTTAGTTTTAATTCCACTAATATGACAATGAAATGAAAGTAGCGTTCATGCGTACGTACGGCTTACCGTCTCCATGAACGGTGCATTTCATTTCTTACCTCTAAATGATTATGTAATATTATAAATACATGTATATGCTGGATATATATGATACATTTTATATCCAAATCGGGAATTTTATTCTGGATATAATGAACTTTTGACCACATGAACAACATGTAATTGTAAGAAGTCAACTTTCGACTTAAGAACCAAATATTGAGAAAACAAACATTATTAACTGAAATGGTTACATAATGTTTATAACATGGAAATAAGTGATATAAAAGGAATAATGAACTTTAAAATGGTTCTTAATCAAGTATAAATTAACTCAAGTTTATTATTCAGGACGTTAAAGAACAATCGAGTCAAGTCGGACCTGAGGTAAGGGACTTCGTCTCAATCTCCTTTCATTGAGGCATATTTCGTTTGATACACAACATTCTTTTATACGGTGTATAAACTCCTTTGACTTTGACTTTTATACAAAAGGAATCTTTTTCTACGAAGCGTTTTACTAAACGACAAAAAGGAAAGTTTTTTTTTACGTACGCGGTGACAACGACCTTTTCCGCCGCCGCGAGTATTATTTTGGTCTTTGGCTTCCTCAACAAACCGTATTGTTTTTAAAATAAAATAAATACCATATACTCTTTTATGTATTTTGGCATTGAAAATGGTTTTGATAAAGGATTCTATTATGTCAATATATTTATCATATATTGTGATTGAAATGTGGAAATGTTATCTTTCCTTTATATTGGTTTTATGTTTTATGATTTTATACTGGTACTTGGACATTTTAATGGGTGGTTACGTTATAAACCATATGACGGGTGGTGCCGTGAATACCAGGACGGGTGGTTACATTATAACCTCTAATGCATTGGGTATGGAAGTCGGCTGTATGGGTATTCCATTAAGTATGTATGTAAATTGGCCGTATGGCTATTCCATTAAGTTATATGTGTGGAAGTTAACCGTATGGTTATTCCACTTAAGTATGTGTATGTACCAAGTTACCTTTATATATTCTATGTGTTCTTTATATGGGTTTTATGGTAATCCTTTGGTTACAAAAAGGTAAGTAATGATACTTTATTCAGTGAAGATTTTTTTTTACTACTTCATGAAGGTGAAGGTATTACTTTGATATAGTATACATGGTTTACTTGATGTTTGAAAAACTAACAGTTTTCATTCTTTCTGTATCCCTTACTGAGCTTTTTATGCTCACCCCAAGTTTTTCGAAATGTTTTTCACAGGACTTAAAGTGGAATAAGGTCAAGGATGGGATCAAGGGAATTTCATGCTATCTAAAACATGGAATCTAGACATCTTTCTTTTTAAGAGTTTTTATTTTATGGAGACTTAGTAGAAGTTTCTACTTTGTAATCTTTTATGATGTAATAGTTATGTTCTAATTCTCTAAAACTCTAAACCTAAAAAGATCCTCAATGTGAATTATTCATTTAATTCAATATTAAGTAAGGTTTAAGGCTGGGACCTTATACTAATACAAGAGACCTTTCTCAGTTCATATACTAGTGATAATAAAGGGGAATATGGTAGTGTGCTGTTAAATTTATTATACACCATGGATGAAGAAATAATATAAATAATTGGGTAGAAAAACATTTTAAACGAAATATAAATGTCAAAACAAATATGAGAAAATACACTATATTATAAACATTCCAAAAATTGGTTTATACAACTAAATTAGTAGGAAAAAATGGTCAATTACATTCAAAAACATCAAAGATCTTCTATCTTTGGACCCTGACACCCACTGATGTCGTTGCTAAAAAAACCACCCTGAATTGAGAAAAATATTACGTTATATAATAAAAAAATTCATATGCATGTATGAAATTAAAATTAAATCAATAGTGTTATCTTTAAAAAAATAGATTCCTAGAATAGACATTTGGTATCAGATTGAGTTGATATTGATTCCTTCATATCAAAACATTTAAATTTAATCTTAATGAATTATCTCTATGAAGATAAATAAATAAAATAATATAAAAATGATACATAAATAATTTATGTTATAGAATATAAAATGGTTGGGAAAAATATTAGCTCCTTTAATTGGTTTTCTGATGTGATGTGCGTTTAAAATTGAAGTGGATCGTATATATTTAAAAAATTAAATTTGTGTCATTGGAATGATATCGTTTATTAGATTGACTTATGGAAAGTTTCTATACATAAAAAATGATATATTGATAAATTTTATAGTGTTTCAATAAATTAAATGATGTTTTCTTACTTTTGAGTATGTTACCTATATTTTTTACTAAAATATCATCTTAAATTGGGATCTTGAAATTTGAGTCATATTGGTAACATATTGTGTTATTTTGACATGAGATTGATTCCTACACATAAAAAATGACTTATGAATGATTTTTATAAATTATCATTATATTGTGAACTAGTTTTCTCAGTTTTATATGATAGAATAATTTTGAATAAAATATAAATTCTATACTAGTAACAGACACATTTAGTCATATTGGGGACCCAATGTATTAGATTGAGTTTTGGAGGGCTCCTAGACATAAAAATTTGACATATAGATCATTTTAAGAATTTATCAAAATAATATGAATGTGGTTCCTCATTTTTAAGTATATCATGTTTCTTTTATACTATAATTAATTTCAATTTAAATTAAAGAATTAAATCATAGGATTATTATGGGACCACCATGTGTCATATTACAGTGAGGATGATTCCTAACTGTACAAAAATGACTTACTAGTCATTTTTCAAGTGTATCAATATTATTTGAATTCATACAAATAATTTTGAGTATGTTACTTCTATTTTTTATTTTTAAAATGTCATTTTAAAATGGAAACACACATTGAGTCATATCAATCACATCATTTGTTGGTTTGAATCCAGACTAATTCCCATAAGTAATAAAGGAGATATGAATCATTTTATGGAATTAGAAACAAAATATTATAATTTTTCCTTAGTTTTTAGTTAGTGATGCACTTTTTGAACTAAAATTTCAATTTTGAACACATAACAGACACATTGAGTCATACCAGGGACATCATTGTTTGGATTGAGGTGTGAATAATTTATACCTATCAAAAATAAATTATGTATCATTTTTCTAATGTATTAGAAAAAAAAATTTGTTTCCTCATATTTGAGTATGTAACATTATCTTTTTACTAAAATTAATATTGAATTTAAATAAGAAGACAAACTTTGAGCCATACGAGGAACACAATGTATTTGACTGAGGTGTGGCTGAGTCATATATGTCTTAAATGACATATAAATAATTTTAATAATTTATTTAAACAATCCAAATGTATTTTAAGGTTTTAATTAAGTCACTTCTTTTTAACATAAATTAATGTAATTTTTAAAAAAACAATCTATTGGAGACATTTCATTCACATAGTATATTATATTGAGCTGTAGAAGATTCATAAATATCAAAAAATAAATACAAATATTTTCCCTGAAGTATTAATATAATTAAAATGAATTTTCTCAGTATTGAGTATGACACATCTTTTTTATACAAAAAATAACATTAATTTTAAATAAGATGACATGCATAGAGTCATACTGGTAACAACATATATCCTTTTGAGGTTATGTTTATTCAAAAATATCAGAAATTAATTACGAATAATTTTCCTCATGTATCAAATAAATACAAATGTGTTTTTTCATTTTAAGTATGTCATGTGAATTGTTTACTGAAAATACATTTTAAACTATAAAATTGATCATTGGATCATTCAAATCACATTCAATATCTGATTAAATTGAGAATAATTCATATATATGAAAAATAACTTATGAATAATAATAATAATTTATGAATAAAATCAATTTTTTTTACCAATTTTAAATCTTGTTGAATACTTTTTGAACCAATCTGTCATTTTTAACTGATAACAAACACATTGAGTTATACCACACACACTGTCTATTATTTTTAGGTTTCGAAAATTCATATAAATCCTGAATAACTAATTTATAATTTTATAATAGTATCAAAAAAATATTAATGTGTTTTAATTTTTCAAGTATAACACTTTTTTTTTTACAAAAATTGATTTTTATTCAAATAAAAAGTCACACTTGGAGTTATATTGGAATACCATGTATTAGATAAGGTGTGGATGATTCATTCAAAAATAAAATGAGTTATGGATAATTATAATAAAGTATCAAAATAATCTAAATGTATCCTTTTATTTTAGTGTATTATAATAATATTTTTTTTCAAAAAAAAGCCAATTTAAAATAAAAAGTCAGACTTGGAGTCATACTAGTTACACCTTTTTTTGATTGAGTAGTGGATGATTATAACACATCATAAATTAAATAAAGATATTTTTAACAAATTATAAAAAAAATTAATTTGATCAGTTTCCAGTATGTCACTTTACATTTATAATAAAATCAATGTCAATTTTCAATAAAAATACACACTTGGAGTTATATCAGTCACACAATGTGTAAGAATGAAGTGAAGTTTATTTTAACATAAAAAAATTTGTGTATTAATTATTTTATTAATGTATAAATAGAATAAACATGTTTTTTTATTATGCTACTTATATTTTTTTTACTAAAATTTCATTTTAAACTAAAAACACCCAATTTTGGTAAATAGAATTACTATAAATTACAATATTGATCCCTTTTTATTTGAATAAATATTCAATCCATTGTGTTATCCATAAGTATAACTTGAAGATATCATTAATAATTATTACATTCAATATTGATCAATTGTGTTTTTTTGTTTTATATGTTTACTTTTAACCCTCACAGTGAAGTGTTTTAATCAATGGGGTATTTATTCCAATATATTTCCTTCCCATTACTCATTATTATGTTCCAACATAGAGATTTACATGATGTCATAACATGTTTGAATTGTATAATAATTTAGTCATCAATTATTATAGGAGGTTAGGATAAAAAAATTTATGGAGAAACAAATGATAAGTGATTCCTTATAAAACAATAAAACCTTCTTGAAGATTCTACATTAACTATCAAGGTAACTTTTCTCTGGTCTTATTGCTTAATTAGGTGAAAATTTGGACAAACATAAAAGAAATATTAGTGATTATTTTTACATGAATTGACATATACTATTTTAGTTTACTAGATTTTTAATCACTACGTGACCACATGAGTTGACATTTTCATAACTATGGGAAACATATGAAACCAAAAATAATATTTTTTAAATGTTACAAAAAATAATAATTTAATATTTATTATGATAAAAATCATGAAACAACATAATGGGGAACATTTATATATATATATTGTTTGAAATATATAGAAATAAAAATTAAATCTAAGGAAACAAATGAATTATAATGGTGCTGAATTTGTTACGATAAGTATATTTTAGTAATAGAGAAATAATAATGTGGTGGGATAAGATCATTCAAAACTAGGGAAGTTGTGAGTTTATATTAAATGAATTGTTTAATAATTTTATAATATATTATATTTTTTGGGAGATATGGGGTATTAAATTTTAATATAGAATACACATTTTAAAACTCATAAGAGAACACTCTACTATCTTATCCAAATATAAACCCTATACCCACATTCCTAAAAGGACATAACCATTTAATTCTCAATAATAAATTTCATTCAAGACATTATATAAACACCTTCTGTATTAAAATTAGTATCTTTTCCCTCTTGGAGACATAGATTATATTCTATACAATGGTATAAAATAATCCTATCATGTAATGGTTTTTCATATATTAAAAATAGGTGCTATTATAATATCCATCACCAAAATAATTCCTTGATCAGAGGTATAATCCATTCAAAGACAAGTAAATTAATATATTTGAAGTATCTATTGATGATTTACTAGGTATAACAATGATTTAAAATGCACAAGAAATTGAAGAACATAAATGGAAGAAGGAGAAAGGGATGAATATTAATGTTGTTATTAGATAATTAATGTTGTTCTATATTTTGGAAAGGAGAACAATAATTAATTACTTATATGGACAATTATTTTATTGGGAAAACATAAATATTTGAAAGAATATGAAAGAGAATATGTAATTGATATATTCAGTAAGAACCGTCCGAACAATAGTGGTTTAAAATTTCTATAAATTGTAAACATAAATGAAAAATTTGACTATGCATGTTAATTTTATACAATATTTTCAATCTAAAATACATTTTAAGAATTATAAGATGATGGTATGGTTTTTATGGGTGTTCATAAAAAATTCCCACATGATTATGAACTACCAATAGCTGTCCATGTAGAAACAAAGATCAAGGAGATGGATATTACACCAGGAGTGATAATTTCAGTTCCATTACACATAATACATCAAGATAATTACACATGGGATAAAACATTCTCATGGGTTCAAACCAAATAAGTTTTCAGTAGGTGTCACTAATACCACATAGGCTCAACATTTTTTATCATTCGTCTTTGGGTCTGATGTGTGAATTGGAAAAAAATGCAATTTTAGAATCCAAAGAAACACCGGTAGTCATTTTATTACAATTCCCTTTCGATATTTCACCATGTTAGGATCCTGATCTAATTAATTAGATCACATTTCATCACCAACATGGAAACCTTATAGTTATATAATTATTATAGTTATTAGTTATGAGATCATAAATGATTATATGATTTTTTTGTATTTTATTTTATTTACTACCACAATGATATGTTATCTTGTAATTATTAATTATAAATTCCCTACATTGCCTGTAACATTTATTTAAATAAAAATAATACTCAATTTTTAATTTAATAAAATAAAAAAATCATAAAGAGAATATACCATGGCTGAAAAAATTACATAAGGTCTCTATAATGATTAACAATGTTCATAAATTATTATACTATGAAATGAAAAACATGGATGGAAATATAGATTTAAATTAATACTATTGAGACATGAATTAATGGGAATGATAATTATGTCATAAGGAAAAATAAGACTTATATGTCTCCAATACCTATCGAATATGATAAACACAAAATATTATTATGTGGTTTCACAAAACCATTGTTGATATTTGTATACATTCATTACCCATTTAATTGTTTTCGTTATCTCAGTTTTACCCTTGTTTTAAAGTCTATCAAGATCATTAACATCTTCAATCAGATCACCCCTACATAAGAAAAATACTCCAATATTAATAGTAAAAGATTATAATGTTAGTAATAATATATATAATTAAATTAAAAAAATTATGAAAGAAAACATTATTATAATGTTATTTTAAACCAAAACCACACGATCAGAGTCTTGTCAGGAACACCATGGAGAATTTTGAGTTATAATTGACTCAATCATGACTTTTTATCATACATTCCATCCAATATTATGGTTCATCTAACAATATTTCACTATGATAACATAGAATGTTGAATTCATTTGAGAATAAAAGAAATTCATCATCATGAGGGAATCATCATTTATGAGTACTGGATCATTTTAATTAGTGAATAATTATTGTTGGAGAACTTATTTCTTCACAATCTCTATGAAAATTAAGAGTAAATATATTAGATAAAATTTATAATGGATTTAACTAAAAAAGTTTTTAAATGATGATACATTTAACAATAAGAAAATTTGATCTAGTTATATATCATTAAATGATAATATAATTATTCTTGATCATATGAAACTAAAATACAATGAATATAGTAAATATTACATAGTCCTAAAATAAAATAGATTGATGTAATGGCCCGGACCTCTTCGGCCCATTGTTTTGTCAAAAAGAGGGTCATGAAGTGTTCTAGAAGGTAAAATGGACTTTTCCCACACTTTTCAGAATTTTGAAACAACACGCCATGTAGTGTGAGTACACGCTGTGTACCCTCTCATCGGGTATACCCCGTGTTGAAGTCCATGTCCTTGCCGTGTGAAATAAATGAGTACACACCATGTAACCAATACTACACGCCATGTAGTCCCTCCCCGTGTACGCGTTACCCTCAAACCGTGTGTTGACCAGTCAACGGTCATGTGTCGTGTTGGAGCTGTGTCCTTACTGTGTGAAATAAATGATTAGACACCATATATCCAATACTACATGTCGTCTAGTCCCTCCCCGCATATGTGTTACCTTCAAACCATGTGTTGACCTGTCAATGGCCGCGTGCCGCGTTGAAGGCCATGTTGGAAGCCGCGTGGTGACCGTGTGAAATGGCCGAGTACACGCCATGTACCATAAATTACATAACATGTACTTTTGTATTTCATGCCTATAAAAAGAAGGGGTACCCTACTCCTTTTCAACTCACCCCTCTCCTACCCATTCCTCTGAGCAGAGCTCTCGCAAGAGACTCTGAGGCTCCTTTTCTTCCATAACATCTTCATCTGAGCTTCGATTTACGATCTGTCAGCGGCCATGGGATCGTAACAACGAGGTGGAACTTCTGAGCTTGGATCTGTTTTCTTTCCTTCGGATTTTCCTTTCGAACATCCAACCGAGGAGGTTTTACCGGGATTTGACAGAAGTGACGAACACCAACGAATGTCTTTCAAAGTTGATCCCAGGGAGCACTGTTATCAGAACCTGTTGAGTTAGGGATCTTATCTTCGTCTCTCTAAATTGTGCATCATGCGGGGTGGGTATCCTCTTGTTTTCATGAGAAATGGTTGAACAATTAATTGATGATAATAAATTCTTAAAGAACATGGATGGGAAAATTGTTATGATTATCTTTATATCCTGTGATATTATGTTTTGAATTGAATAGGATTATGCCTACTGAAAATCACAGTCATTGGGGGCCTTTGCTTGCGCAATTAAAAACTTCCCTATCTTTCTAGACCATTTTTGTGAATGGAACTTTGTTGAATGTGGAATTTGGTTAATCACGTAAAGTTGGATGATTTCAAATCTGTAACCCATGTGTGATCACCCTGGTTGAAGAAAATGGAATAATGAACATTTGGGTGTTGGCATGGATACATGGCATGTGATGGGGGTGTTTTGCGGGTTTTTGTGGATTGGGTGAGCAGTGAGGCTACGGTTGGCTTGGTTGTGGGTTGGAGTGAATGCTTTGTTGGTGATGGGAAACGGGGCTGTAATAAATATTATTAATGGGATAATGATGTATGGTGTGGTTGTGGTTATGGTGGTTGGTAGTGGGGATGTAGGGATGGGATTGAATGTGAACGAACTATGGGTTGTAAATAATAAATAAAATTGTGTAAGAGTTATTTAATGGTGGGGCTTAGTAATGGAACAGAAATAATAATCAATGGTGTTGGTTGGTTAATAATAAAGGACTTGTTGTGTTTCTAGTGTTTTCCTAACTTGATTTTTGGATGGCAGGGATATGCTTTACGAACGATTGATATGGTTGGTTGTGGGTAGTTTCCCAGTAGTTAAGGAACTAATAAGCTGATTCTGTTGAAACATTAAAACCTAAATGGGGTTGGGGCTGTTTGTTGTATGCATGCTTCATTGTAGCAGTGCCGAGGAAAGTGCTCAGGTTCTCTGTTTGGAAGACATAGGTTGGGTTGTGTGTTTAGTATACATATATATATATATATATATATATATCTGTATCTTTGTGTTTTATCACACCCCACCCATGTTGAGCACTTAGTGCCGAACACTCCCATTTCAGGGGAGAGGGTGTTTTCCTCATAGTTACTAGCTCTTTTCTTCTCGTTCTTCCCTAGGTTGTGATGGCTTGAGGCGGCCTTACACTTAAGACCCTTCAAGTAGGTTTCGATTGGGGTGGGATTGGCCTAAGACTCTTCAGGCTGGTTTTCCCAAGAATCTTTGGGATGAGGCCTAGGTGTCATTGGGTGAGAGTTCTATTACTATTACTGTTCCCAAGATTCTTCAGGATAAGGCCCAGGTGTGTGCGGGCGGGATACATGGTTGTGAGGCCAAGGTGTGTGCAGGCTGGATACGTGGTTTTGAGGTCCAGGTGTGTGCGGGCTGGATGTGTGGTTCTTGAGGCCCAGGTGTGTGCGGGCGGAAAGAGTGTGGTAGCGTCAGGACGTTATCTGTTAGGAAGAGTAGATAACTAATGGGAAATGGTGCGGGGTACCAAATAATCTTCTTCTTATATACTACTACCTGTTGTGATTGTGTTTTTGGTGAGTATGGCTGGTGAGGCTGGGTGGGTAGAATTCCATGCTAGGTTTCTTCTATTGTTCTCATGGGACATTAGGATGTCTCCCCACTTGTGAACGAGAGCTTTAGGTTTCTCTACTGAGTATACTTGTATGCTCACCCTACATTTACTTTCTGGTTTCTAGGAGGACTTCCAGGGCCGTGTGGGACCCTACTAGTCAAGAAAGTTAGAGTTGTTGCAGTTGTTGTACTCTTATTTCTTTTGGTATTGTACTTCTGAGCTTTCTTGTACTTGTACCTTATTTCTGAACTATTTAAACATGCATGTGGGATTGGTTTGGGATTATTTCTATAAACCTGTTCTTTTCCTTTTTAGTGGTTAATTTTTACTATTTCCCAATCCTAAATAATAAAAAAGGGTAATGCCTCCCATATTCATGAAAACTCAAAACCTTGGTGCTAGTCGCCACCTTAGGGCCTACTGGAGGTGGTACTCGTGGGTCATTATCCCCCCTTTCACCATTTCTTTATCAAGAGGGGCATCTTTTGTGGGAGGGCGTCATGATATAATGGTATCAGAGGTGATGGTTGAGAGATAGGATGGAGTCTGGAGTTAGGCACAGTGAGGATTTCATGGGATGGTAGGGACACAATGTTGGTTAATCTTGGTGTGTGACGTAGACTAGGGAAGACCGGCTAGGACACAGGATTTTAGGGACCCCTGTGATCCGATTCAAGGACTCTGAGCCTACCGAACAACCAAGTGAGAATACATTTATTGTAGGGTAGAGACCCTCGGGAATGTACATTCATCAGGATGATTGTGTTTTACTTGATTTGGGTGTTCTGGGAAAGAAATTGAATAAAATGATAAAATGAAACCTTGAGAAAATCCTTACTACTTGGCCATAGGAGATCTTTGTTTACTATACCGTTGTGTCACATAGACGTCATCAGAGAGGCAAAGAAGCTGGGTGTGGACAGTTGCACGCAGCAGAGTAGGCAGCTCCAGTAAGACCAGAGGTGGTGCGAGGTACGATTTGTTTGTTCAACACTCTTGTTTCTACTTTGTTTGATTCAGGAGCTCCACACTCCTTTGTTACCCCTGGTCTAGCCCATGCTTTGGGACTAGACGTAGAGAGAATTTCTGTACCACTGGTTCTGAGTACACCAGTTGGAGGCCAGACCAAGGTATCTTGTGTTTTCAAGGGATGTGGGATAACGTTGGGAGCACATTGATCTAGTGGGGACCTTCTTCTGTTACAGATGCATCCTTACGATGTAAACCTAGGCATCGATTGGTTGTTTTCTGTTAGTGCCATTATCGAATGCTTCCAAAGAAGGGTCGTGTTCTCCGACGTGGATGGTCAACATGTAGCTTTTGTTGGAGAGAGGATCTATCATGTGGGAAGTCAGGGTGTAGAGCCTCTCCTTTCCTTTTTAGGTGGGATATCATTAGTTCTAGCTAATACAGAGATGGTGGATGTCTTGATGGATGTTGGGGAGTTCCTAGATGTTTTTCCCGAGGAGGTTGTGACTCAACCCCCCCCCCCCCCCCCCCCGACATGAAGTTGAGTTCGGGATAGACATACAGCCTAGTAACCATCCGATTTCGATGGCCCCTTATCAGATGGAACCTTCAGAGTTGTGGGAGTTGCAGATCCAGATTGACGACCTGATGGAGAAGGGTTTTGTTCGACCCAGCATGTCACCATGGGGTGCTGCAGTTGTGTTCATGAAGAAGGCCGATGGTGGTCTCAGGTTATGCATAGACTACTGAAGGTTGAATTAGGTAACAGTCAAGAACCTTTACCCCCTTCCAAGGATAGATGATCTCTTCGACCAGATAAGTGGATCAGGATAGTTTTATAATATTGATCTACGATCTGGATATCATCAGCTGAGGGTGAAGGACATTGAAATCTCGAAGACGGATTCAGGTGCAGGTATGGGAACTTCGAGTTTGTATTGATGTCGTTTGGATTTACGAATCCACCAGGTGTGTTCATGGGACTTATGGACTTTGTCTTCCGAGAGTTTTTGGACCGGTTCGTCATTTTGTTTATCGATGACATCCCGATCTACTTAAGATCATAGGAGGATCACGTTTAGCATCTCAGGGTTGTCTTGGAAGTCTTTGACACCACTAGCATTACAACAAATTGTCGAAGTGTAAGTTCTTTACAAAAGAAGTTAAGTTCCATAGGCACGTGGGGTCTCAGCATGGAGTGACAGTGGACCTATCGTAGGTTGAGGCATTTGTTTCTTGGCCATCACCCAAGAGCGTGGAAGAAGTTCGTAGTTTCCTAGGGTTATAAGGTTACTATAAGAGGTTCTTTTCGAACTTCTCTCGAGTTGCTGCTCCATTGACAGCTTTGGCTAGGAAGAACAAGGTCTTCCTATGGAGTGAGCAGTGCCCGAAAGCTTTTGACTACCTGATGGAGATGTTAGACATTTCTCGAGTACACTGGTTTCTATAGGAAGGGTTGTTGTATGAGGAGTTTTGTGATGCTTCTGTCCTTGGTTTGGGGTGTGTACTGATGCAGAAGAAGTGTGCGATATATTATGGGTTTAGGCAGTTGTGCCCTCAGGAGCGTAACTATGCCACCCATGACATGGAGCTTGCAGCAATAGTGTTTACACTGATGTTGTGGTTAAATTACCTCTTGGGGGAGTGCTTCGTGGTCTTCTCAGATCACAAGATCCTGCGTTATATCTTCTCTCAGCATGACCTGAACATAGGGCAACAGAGATTGGTTGAGTTCCTCCAATACTATGACTTCGAGATCTCTTACAGTGAAGGAAAGGGCAATTTTGTGGCTGATGCCCTGAGCAAGAAGTCACATAAGGAAGTGGTTCGGGAATTTGCTGATGCTTGGAATGTGATGGGAGAGTTGGAAGCCTTGCACTTGGATGCTAGGGTAGAAGGTGTTAGAGGATGTTTGTTTCAAATAACGGTGCAGTACTCCTTGTTGCAGCAAGTGGAAGAGTCTAAGTGGGGGGACTCTGAGGCAGAAGTGATGCAGGATCGTATCGATCAGGGAAACGCTCCCGAAGGATGGTTAGATGACAGCCGACATCAGATGATTTTCCATAAAAGGTTGTTTGGTCTGGAGGCGATGTGTGAGGGAGTTCTCCATTTGTTCCATCGGTCAGCCTTGGTGGTATATCCAGGAGTTTCAAAAATGTACTGAGGCCTAAGGAAATAGTTTTTATGGCCCGGGGTGAAACGGGAAGTGGTGGAGTCTGTGTAAAAATTCCTAGTGTATTAGAATGTGAAGGCTGAACACCATGTTCCTAGTGGTTTGTTGCATCCTTTAGATGTCCCCTAGTGGAAGTGGGATGAAATTTCAATGGACTTCGTCACAGGACTACCCAGAGCTCAGGGTGGTTATGATGCCATCTGGGTTGTGGTGGATCGTCTGACGAAATCGGCTCACTTCATAGTAGTTAAGGAGTCGGGCCCGGTGAGTAACATAGCATAGAGGTACGTAGACGAGGTAGTGAGTTTTCATGGATTTACAAAGACTATCATCTCAGACCGGGATACTCGGTTTACCTCATGAGTCTGGAGGGGGTTACAGCTTGCTTTTGGCACCCAGCTACGCCTTTGAACTACATTCCACCACCAGACCGATGGGCAGATAGAGTGGACTATCAAGACGTTTGAGGACATGCTGTGAGCACGCGTTCTGGATTTTAGAGGGTCATAGGTACGACAATTTCCTTTATTAGAGTTTTCCTACAACAACATCTTCCACTCTACTATTGGCATGGAACCGTTTGACGCTTTGTATGGAAGACCATGTCATTCACCCATTTTCTGGGCATAGGTTGGTGAGATAGGTTCTCTTGGGATAGAGGTAGTACAGAGCACCACCGAGAATGTTCATCTTGTGCGTGAGAGGATGAAAGCGGCTCAGGACCAACAAAAGTCTTATGCTGATCATCGTAGTAGGCCTTTGGAGTTTGAGGTGGGAGATCATGTGTTCTTGATGTTTTCCCGTCGACTGGGGCAACGGAGGTTTCGGAAAGGGATAAATCTATCACCTAAGTTCATTGGACCCTTTGAAGTGCTGAGGCGAGTCGACAAGGTGGCATATCAGCTAGCCCTGCCACCTCAGTTGGAGAAGGTTCATGACGTCTTCCACGTCTCCCAACTACGTCGATACATACACGAAGACTCTCACGTTATCGATTGAGGAGAGTTAGATATGGGAGACGACGGGACCTTCGAGGAACGACCAGTCAGAATCGAGGATTGTAAAGAGATGGTGCTCCGTGGATGAACCAGTACCTTGGTTTGTGTGTTGTGGAGGCATGGCGGCCTCGAGGAGAGCACTTGGGAGTGAGAGGCTCACATACATGCTCAGTACTAAGAGTTGTTTTGACTTGTGTTTTCTTTGTTCTTCTGATCATTGTTTTGATGTTATACTTTGTACCTTTGATATATGGAATGCTTGGCTTGTCGGTTAAGAGACCTTTTGTTTCCTTGTTCTCTGGAAGTGTGTAACATGTCTGAATGTGTGGGATAAAGGGATAAACCTGATCCTTAATCGAGACGCATTAATGCGGATGCGATTGAACCTGTGTGGGATAGTCAGTGATGCCTAAAGTGGATAATATCTCGACATAGGAGATGGAATTTCCCCAACCACATGTTCGGGAAGTGTGTTGGTTGTGTGGTGTTGGGGGTAGTGCATGTTGAAAAAAATCCTAATGGATTAATGTGGGAGGAACCAATTCTTAATCGAGACGCATTAATGAGGATGCGATTAAACCAGTGCAGGCGAGTCAGTGCCGCCTAAAGCTGATAATATATTGAAATTGGAGAAGGAATTCCTAACACATTTGATTAGGGTTGTTAGATGGGTTCTTGTTATAACGAGGGCCCTAAGAGGTATCTTTTTGGGTTCCTCTCGGTTGGCTTTTAATTCTCAGAGACGAGAATGTTTTAAGAGGTATCTGATGTAATGGCCCGGACCTCTCCGTCCCATTCCTTTGTCAAAAAAAGGGTCATGAAGTGTTCTGGAGGGTAAATGTAATTTTCCCTCACTTTTCAGAATTTTGAAACTACAGGCCATGTAGTGTGAGTATACGTCGTGTACCCTCTCGCCGGGTATACCTCGTGATGAAGGTGTTGTCCTTTCTGTGTGAAATAAATGAGTACACGCCATGTAACCAATACTACATGCTGTGTAGTCCCTCCTCGTGTACGCGTTACCCTCAAACCATGTGTTGACCAGTCAACGACCGTGTGCTGTGTTGGAGCCATGTCCTTAACATGTGAAATAAATGATTACACGCCGTGTATCCAATACTACATGCCTTGTATTCCCTCCCCGCGTATGTGCTACCTTCAAACCGTGTTTTGACCAGTCAACGACCACGTGATGCGTTGAAGTCCATGTTTGAAGCCGCGTGGTGACCATGTGAAATGGCTAAGAACACACTGTGTACCATAAATTACACGCTGTGTACTTTTGTTTTTGACACCTATAAAAGGAGGGGTCACCTCCTCCTTTTCAACTCACCCCTATCCTACCCATTCCTCTGAGCAGAGCTCTCCCAAGAGACTCAATGGCTCCTTTTCTTCCATAAATTCTTCGTCTGAGCTCCGATTTATGATCCGTTAGTGGCCACGGGATCGTAACGATGAGGAGAAAATTCTGAGCTTGGATCTGTTTTCTTTCCATCAGATTTTCCTTTCCATCTTCCACCCGAGGAGGTTTTGCCGGGATTTGACATAAGTGACGGACACCGATGGACATCTTCTAAAGTTGATCCGGGGGAGCATTGTTATCAGACCCTCTTGAGGTATGGATCTTACCTTCATCTCTCTAAATTTTGCATCATGGGGGGTGGGTATCCTCTTGTTTTCATGAGAAAAAGTTGAACCATTAAATGAAGATAATAACTGGTTAAATAACGGGGATGGGGAAGTTGTTATAATTATCTTTATATCCTGTGATATTATGTTGTGAACTGAATAGTATTATGCCTACTTAAAATCACGGTCGTTGGGGGCCTTTTCTTGCACAATTAAATGCTTCCCTATCTTTCTAGACAGTTTTTGTGAATGGAACTTTGTTGAATGTGGAATTTGGTTAATCATGCAAAGTTGGATGATTTAAAATCTGGAACCCTTGTGTGATCGCCCTGGTTGAACAAAATGGAATAATGAACATGTGGGTGTTGGCTTGGATACATGGCATGTGATGGAGGTGTTTTGTGGGTTGTTGTGGATTGGGTGAGCAGTGGGGTTTCGGTTGGCTTGGTTGTGGGTTAGCGTTAATGCTATGTTGGTGATGGGAAGTGGGGCTGCGATAAATGGTATTAAAGGGATAATGATGTTGGGTGTGGTTTTGGTTATGGTGGTTGGCAGCGGGGCTACAGGGATGGGTTTGAATGTGAACGAACTATGGGTTGTGAATAATAAATAAAATTGTGTAAGAGTTAATGAATGGTGGAGCTTAGTAATGGAACAGAAATAATAATCAATGGGGTTGGTTGGTTAATAAGAAGGGACTTGTAGTGTTGCTTGTGTTTTCCTAAACTGATTTGTGGATGGTAGGGATATGCTTTACGAACGATTGATATGGTTGGTTGTGGATAGTTTCCCAATAGTTAAGGAACTAATAAGCTTATTTTATTGAAACATGAAAAAATAAATGGGGTTGGGGTTGTTTGTTTTATGCATGCTTTGTAGTAGCAGTGCCGAGGCACGTGCTCAGGTTCTCTGTTTAGAAGTTATAGGTTGTGCTGTGTGTTTGGTATATATATATATATATATATATATATATATATATATCTGTATATTTATGTTATATCGCACCCCACCCATGTTGAGCACTTAGTGTCGAACACTCACATTTCATGGGAGAGGGTGTTTTCCCCATAGTTACTAGCTATTTCCTTCTCTTTATTCCCTAGGATTTGATGGCTTGAGGAGACCTTACACCTAAGACCCTTCAGGTTGGTTTCGATTGGGGTGGGTTTGGCCCAAGACTCTTCAAGTAGGTTTTCCCAAGAATCTTCGGGATGAGGCCCAGGTGTCTTCGGGTGAGATTTATATTACTATTACTGTTCCCAAGAATATTTGGGATGAGGCCTAGGTGTGTGCGGTCAGGATACGTGGTTGTGAGGCCGTGGTGTGTGCGGGAGGGATACATGGTTATGAGGCCCAGGTGTGTGCGGGAGGGATGTGTGGCTCTTGAGGCCCAGGTGTGTGTGGGTGGGAAGAGTGTAGTAGCACATGGACGTTCGCTGTTAGGAAGAGCAGCTAACTAATGGGAAATGGTGAGGGGTACCCAATCCTCTTGTTCTTATATACTACTACCTATTGTGATTGTGTTTTTGGTGAGTGTGGCTGGTGAGGTTGGGTGGATAGAATTCCTTGCTAGTTTTCTTCTGTTGTTCTCACGGGACATTAGGATGTCTCCCCATTTGTGCATGAGAGCTTTAGGTTTCCCTACTGAGTATACCTGTATGCTCACCCAACGTTTACTTTCATGTTTCTAGGAGGACTATCAGGGCCGTGTGGGACCCTACTAGTCGGGATAGTTGGAGTTGTAAAAGTTGTTATACTCTTGTTTATTTTGGTATTGTACTTTTGACTTTACTTGTACTTGTACCATGTTTCAGAACTATTTAAACAAGCATGTGGGATTGGTTTGGGTTTATTTCTGTACACATGTTCCTTTCCATTTTAGTGGTTGACTTGTCCTATTTACTGATCTTAAATAATAAAAAAGGGTAATGCCACCCATATTCATGAAAAGTCAAACCCTTGGTGCTAGTCGCCACACTGGGGCCTACTGGAGGTGGGACTCGGCGGTCATTATCTCCCTTTCACCATTACCAGCTCAAGAGGGGCATCTTAGGTGGGAGGGGGTCGTGACAATTGAATCATCTAATATGAAATTTATCTTCTTTTAATGGTCCTTACCACAAGACCTCAAACTATACAAAATACCATTATACAAAGAAGTTAATTACCTATATGATCATTATTTAATAAAGACTATAAGTTATAAAGATCATTATAAAATATTATTTTAGCACACTACATTTTATATATTAAAATATTATTCTATTCATCACATCATCAAATTATTACACTCATTTTTCAAAGATAATTGGCATTCACATTTTCATTATTTCTACCTATTATTCCAAACTCTATCATTTTTATTCACCCAATATAGATATATTTGTGGTATTTTATATTCTCAATATGAAAAAAATATATTTAACCACTTTACAATAACAAGACCTTCACATATTACGAAAAATTTCAATTAAATTTTTCATCCTTTTGGGATGGTGTAAAACTCATATTAAACATTTTGTGTCTTATCTGCTATAATATACTTGAATAACACATACTATATTCCCATATTGTACTGAACTCTATTGTATCCTATTTTTTATTCATATAAAAAATTAACCATTTGATTGAACCTATTAGAATTATTTGATTGTACTATAATAAATATTTATATTTGTGTTTTTAGGGAATCTAATAAAATATATCATTACACATCACTATTAAATAGATTGAAAACTATATGGTAATCCATTTACATTATTTTATTTTAAAAATTCACTATGATTCAGTATATATTTTCAAATGACAATATGCAGCATTATAAATGTTTTACAACTTTTTTATAGTATTGGACATCAGTATGGACCTTTATGATATCCAAATTACACTAAGATCTACTAAACCCATTCGGTTTCCTTAGATTGTGTAATTTATTAGTATATCCTTCTTAATATTCTAGCTAATGACAATCTTCAACATTACATTGTCATTATTTTTTCATAAAAATGGGAACATTGCAACAATCATGTATTTTTTAATGAGAATGATGAGGATTTTTTATTTATCATACTATTAAAATAGACAACTTTACATAATGAATGTCAACATAAAAATTAATTATGAACCAATGGACATATTTTTTTGATAATGATATAAAGAACTAGTATCTTAATTCATAATAAGGATCGGTTATACACATCTACTCATGTAATTGTTATGATATTATATGTGATATAATGGGGAATAATTTAATTTCACATCATGTACATACAATAGAATCTATTTTAGTCAATCTATTTCACTAATGTAAATGTGATTTGTTACTTTTATGGATATCATAAATTTTTTCATATTATTTTAGGAATGAAATTGATGATTGAATTCACCAAATAATTCCACTACCCATTAAAGTGAAACAATTATATTGTTCTTTTCATCTATCATTTACATAAAACCATGATGAAAAACTAGAGAATGAATTTTTATAATTTTATTTTAAAAATGAAAACTAAATTAACTAAATAACTATATAAAATAATAAAATATATAACTAAATACACAGTAGTAATTCGCCTTATTATGCTTCATGTATATATTATGATACTAGTGTTTCCAGTCATTTCTAAATAATTTTATTTCCTCCATTATATATCATCATGAGAAACATATGAGAATTAATATATAAAAAGTATAATATTAAAGCTTCACACTCCAAATATATTTATATGTTCATAGCCCATAGTAGGTCACTTGAAAAGACAATAATAACCTATAGTTTCTATTTACAAACATTACAACACAATGAATACTAATTACTCACCTATAAACAAATTTATTTCATACTTTGATCATGATGGGTTTCAAAATTATTGGAAGTATGGAGAAAATACACACAAAAAATTCATTGAGAAATATTTTTAATGAATTTTTATTTATATTTTGAAATTAGTTGTTAGGGATGTTGTTTTTTCTTGGTTAATGAACTATCTCATAAATTTTCAGACATAATACCCATAATATTTTCAATTATCTTACATTAAACACTAGAGAAACATTGACCAAAATAATAAATTGTTTTCGAATATTTTTTATGCATAAATATTTATATCCTTACATTAATATAATTTTATTTGATGTATTCCATAATATTTTTATGTTCATTCGATAAATTCATTCCATGATATATATTTAGAAACCTCAAAATCATGATAATTTTGGATTGAGTATACAAGAGAAAATATCCAATGAATACCAAAAGTATTGAAAAATGACTATAACATGATCTTTAAGGGTAAATCGATGCATAACTTCCTAGTATCAATTTTTTTCAGACACTATGGGGAGGGTCCTAGTTGTTATAATTGGAAAAGAACATAAAACAAAATCATGGGGATTAGGGGAATATAATGGGATGAATTAAAAAAATAGGTTTAGTGGAATAATAATTACATGAATAATTGGATGAGATATAAAAAATTAGGTTTAATGGAAGATATTATTGAATAAGAAATTAATGATCTTATAACTATTAACATTTTCCAAAGTACATATTCAACCCAATTTATTTAATAAACACCATTCATGTAACTCACACTATTTTAATTTCCACATGCTAATTTAAATTTTCAAATCTCACCTCAAAATGACATTCAAAATTCAAGAGGATTATTTTTATAACTAGTATAGAACATCTTGAAATCCAATTTTTTTTAACTCCAAATTAAAATTGAAAATAAAACATTAATGAAAAAAATTTGATAAAAACCCCCCTTTCTATAAATATTATATTCATGAAGTGGTATTTTTTACTCACATTAAAAAACTACAAAAAAAATATTGAAAGATAAAAATAGTTTCCATTGAAAAATGTACAGTTTGAAATTTTTAAATAATTTCAGAATTACCTTGAAATTAATTGATGGGTTTGAAAACAAAAAATCCATTTTAGTTCATTTTAGAGTGATACCACATTTTTTTCATTTCAAAAACCAATATAACATTTAAAACCATGAATAATTTTTCAGAAATGAAAATTATTATATGATTAACCATAAACATTTGTAGTAACAAATAACCCAGTCTAAATAAAAAAAATTACTATTAAATATTTCATAATCATTTTATAAAGATAACACGAATTAAACATTTTTTCAGAAGACATGAAAAAATTCAAATTTTTAATCCTAACATTATTTTTTGGACTAACAACCTAAATATCGACATTCACATGGGATTTATTTAAAATTAAATCATCATACTATTAATTTATCAAAAAAAAATTCTATAAAATATCAAACAAGAATCTATAAATTCATGTTTTCACATTCCAAACAATTTATTAAATAATAAAAATTAAATACATATTACATATATTCATTAAATTGATTTTTTTAAAGATCATGATGCCTTTTATGAAGTAATTTTTAGATATAAGGCTTATTTTTTATTTGAGTTTATCTGAATTTGTTTTGAATTTGAGGTTCTATACTACTCTATGTGAGATAATTATAACAAATTATGTTTTTGTTTTGCATGGAACCCATAATGAAGTTACAAAAAGATTATAGTTTGTACATTTTTTGGGTGTATATAAGATAATGGGATTTTGTGGGTCATTTAGTAATAGTGAAATTGTGATGAGATAGCACATCAATGGGTACAAATGATAATTTTCAATGAAAATTCTTCCATATGAGGACTGGATAAGGTATTTGAAGATATTTTGTGTTGTTAGATTGAAACCACATCACGCGTGTTGTAAACATTCTATATTTATTCAGTTTTATTATATAATAAATTATAAAATTGTTTACATATTTTAAACATATTTATTATATGAAATTAATTTCTGATATAGTGTTAATTAATAATTTACATTAATTTATTTATATAAGTTATTTCATAGATATAGTATATGCTCTAAACCATTTTATGATCCATTAAGGAATGTAGATATAATATGTTTGGGATATGTAACCCCACATTATTTTCATAATGCAAAATAAATTTTCAAAAATATTAGACCATTTTTAAAAGAAGGTAAATTTCTATTTTTGTATATATTTATGTCATGATATATTGAGTACATTATCTAAACATGAATTTTGTTTTAAATCATTCGTTTAAATGCTCTGAATATACATATTAAATTATTCTATTTTATACCATGTCATGTATTAAAAAGAAATTATTTTACTTCAAATATAACCTATATTAATTATATGTCAATGAAAAATGCATAAACTTTATTTAGGGATTGAATCTGTGATGATATAATGATTTATTTGATTATGTGGGATAGAAATTTTTTTATGATAACACACTAAATATCATAAACATGTTTTATTTCTGAAACATAAATAAATACATATTAATTACTAAATAAGCTCTTCCCACTTAATTATCTGGTGCCACTCTTTCTAGAAATAAAATAAACTATAATTTCCACTAATCCAAGATACTCTTCAGTTACCTAGAATTCCCATGACCATGAAACTAAGTGATATAGTGAGAAAGAGATTGAAACACAATAATATGTTAAAACATATATATCATTCGCCTCACCTCAAACAAAAATTAACACATTCAATATAAATTGATAAACAAAACATAAAAGGTGAACCAAATAATTTTTTTTTCAATGTGGAATTCAAGATCTATAAACCCATTTTAATGTACCAGATTGGTTATTATGAAAAATCCAACAAGAGGTACGAAGATATTTTTCTTTAATTAAATTAACTAATTTTAAATAATTTTAAATTATTTACAAACAATTCCTTTTTATATTTAAAACCTTTATTGAAATCCTTTTTCCAACTTTAAATCCCCTAATATTGCATAAGCCTTTCAATTGTTATAAAAATCAACTTGAAATGTCTCATAAATAAATGATCAAACACTTTTCATGATGAAACATTAAATTCAAAATATTTAAATCAAAATCCATGGAAAAAAATTTAATTCTAGAATAGAAATCATCAAAAAATATTCTCAACCCATTTTAAATATTACACCTAGGCATAATTTTAATAAATATTAATTTAAAATAACTCATTAATTCCATCACAAACACAAAATATATATATTTTTTAGAAAAATAAAATTAATTTTGAATGTGGAAAACTAGAAAATTATACATTTATATAATCAATAATCATCATCTGTAATTGTCTAATTTATGAATTAAAATAGCCTTTTAGAGAAATTACCTATATAGAGACTCCATTGTAATGTTTAAACCGTCTCATCCAGATCATCTTATAGGCGATTTTCAATATTGAATTCCAATATGTCCAATGTTTTAATGAGCTCTTCCCCATAAATATTTTTCTTGTTTAATCCATCTTCCAATATACCATGTTATTTAACCCAATCACCCTACTCCTTAAAAAAGTTTGCTGGAATGTGCCTCCCAATCAGCCAGCCAAGATCCTCTTGAATTATAATTACCACAATATCTTTCTATAGGAATTATTCTTTGCAATTAAAAATGGATTCTCACTCTTCACACTCAATTAATTCCTTTCAACTTGGTTGGAGATTACTTCCATCACCCACATTTTCTGTAATCTCTCTATATATAATAGATGCATCACCTACTGTTTATACTAACTCCTTATTAGTGTTTTACTCCACTAATTTTGAGGTCATTTATATATGATTGAGGAGATATTATTTGAAATGTTGGAAAATATTGGATCCGGATTCACAATACTTGGGGATCTAGTAATTAGAGGACTAGGTATATAAGAGTAGTATATTATTCTTAATAGCCTCCAGGTGTTATTAATAAACCCATTTGAATCGATGATAACGTTTTTTACCTTTCTCAAGGTGGATCTGAGATATTTTTCCACCACGTCCACTTCCTTTGACTCAATTGGGGAGTCCATATTTGAACCTATATCCTCATGGGAATCTCCATGGGTTGCCTCCACTTCATTTCTTTCATCACAAGCATAATAACATTCTTCTCCCATCACAACAAACCAATTTTGAGAATGGATAACCATTCCTCCAAATTTAAACATATTATCATAAGATGGTCTAGCCTATGATCCATTCAATAGGAAATGTAATCCTATGGGTTGCAGGAATCCACATCCCCTAAATTGAGGTTTTTTATCATATCATCCATTCCCAAACATTTATTGTGTCCTACATTTCCTTGATCCTCCCATATATCTTTATTTTCCACATCATCATTGATATGGTTGTAAGAAACTGACCACATGACCATATCGACATCCAAATTGACCTACCACTCCTCTTATCCAACAACTTAATATAAGGGTGAATTAACCTCTGGTACCTCATACACTTTCATCAACACCCCTGACCTACCATGAAACAAACAAGACAGGGCAATGAAAATAGAATTACGCCACAATAGATTAAAAAAATCTTCCTTCCACGACACTATATTCATAGGTTTAGCTCTAATAATGTTGTATACATCCTTAATATCCAGGGTCTCATCGAAAGGAAAATAATGTCACTTGGCCTTTAAGGAAATGATTCCCACATTCTCTCAAACCAGACCTGTCTATAACTGGGCCCCCACTTCTACTACTACCATCCCCGTGATGTCATTATGTTTGATAGTATAGGAAAACCCATCATTATATATAAGAACCACATCGATGGAAATTTTACACCTCGGGGAGACGTCTCGTCATAACTAGGTTGAGAGAGTGTCACATAAGAATTATAAACCTCATCTAGGATACCTTCATGAAAAAACATTTTGTAATAATCCAAAGGATATTACCCATGAGATTCACCATTATAACTCATCTCCTTCACCTAATCCATTCTTCTGAATCATGAACCACTACGAAACATGTGGGATAGATGACCGAGCCACCAACAAGTGGTATAGAACACATACCAAGACTCATAGATGATGGTTTTCTTCTACCGATATTCTTCACCAATAAAAATCTAAAACCAATCGATTAGTACCTTCGACACATCAATATCAATGCAGATGTTGGAATAATGGTTATTTAATGCTTCTGTTTGAATATCTGAACACAAAATCTACCCAGCATGGTTTTTATAACCCTCACGATTGGAGGGTTTTGAAATAGATGGGGGAGTTACATGAGTCTTACCCAAATCATGATTAATGGAGAATCCCTCTTCATCTAAATATTTATGGACTAATAAATGATGTAAAATAATTATATGTAGCATCTATGGGGTAGTGTACCACATGGTAGCAAGATCTAAACTAGATGAAAATCTAATTATCATGTGCTTGTAGTTGGGAGGCCCAACCACTAATCAGCACCTTACCACCAAGATTAAAAGATGAAATGATCAAACTCTTCAAATGAGTGATGAAGATGATGCAATCGAGCTACCTGTGTTAGGTTAAATAGACTCAAGGAATTGGAGAACATTGAAAGAAGGAGGAGATGGTGAGGTGAGACTTTGAACAATATTAGCACCATTTGTTAGAGCTGTATTTTTGGGAATATATGTTGGGTCATAATATAGGTGTATGGGTATATTAGATGGAATAATACAAGAGGGGTGTGAAATAATGGTTAAAAACATTGTATTTAAACACTTGATAATGAAAATTGTTTAATAGGTCCTAAAATAGTACAATTCAAACCCAAAACAAATTAATATACATGACATGGACCAGTACTACATGTAATGTAAAAAAATTGTATTCAAATTGAATACAATGATCTAAATAATAAAAACAGAATTTTTTCTACAATACAACATATATGATCAATATGTAGTGAATAAATTGTAATTGAGAACAATTAGAATAGAAATGAATAAAATAGAAATTTGAAACAAAATGATTCCCCTTCTATTACAAAATAGCGATGAAAATGCAAAGGTAATATAATTATTTTACCCAAATGAGTAGGTTATTCTTTCAACTAGGATAAAGGTAATTCTTACCACCACCTTGGTAATCCCTTGATATGATGGTCAGTACGACTATCATCATATTCCAAAAATCCCTTGATTAAGAAGGTATTTGAAACCTTCGTATTTCAGATAATTGAAAGCCCTTAATATGATGATTTGAATCACATATTATTATCCCCGAAAGCCCTCTATTTTTATCACAATGATCAGAAACACAATGAAAATAAAAGTACTTATAGAATTATAAGAACATAAAACAAGTGGTTCACTTCATTTATCTTAGTGTATTTCGCATGATGAAATTGAATTGTCACTCTATCTCTCTCTAGAACACAATGGATGCAAATTTTGTGTATTCTGGTTCAAATGACCCCTTCTTTATATGCCTCAAGTACTAATAATAATATTTTCTACAATAGTCATATTTCTCTGAAAAACTCAGAGGGACATGGACCCCTGGCATTACAATGGTCAAAACAATAAGAATACAAGTTATTGTTTTGATTGGTAAATATCCAAATTAAGAACATCTATTTGTTAAGAAAAATGTAATTAATAAAGGTATGATGAAATGGGTATAAAAATAATGAAATCAGTATTGATGTAAGCCATCAGTTTAATACATTAGATGAGTATGATGAAAAACTTGGTTACAGTGATTAACGTAGATAAGATGCTTGTCATGGTAACAATAAATGATTATAATGCATATTATGATTATGATACATATCCTCTTTATGATAAATGACCTAGTTATGATACATGTGATTATAATGCATGTGGTTATGATTCATAAACTAGTTATGATTCATGACCTGGTTATAATACATGTGATTATGATGTATGTGGTTATGATGAATAACCTGGTTATGATACATGACTTGATTATAATACATATGATTACAATGCCTGTGGTTACGTTGCATAACCAAGTTACGATACATAAACTGGATACAATACAAGTGATTATGATTATAAAACAATATATTAGGTTACATTGAAAAAAAATACATGATTAGGACAAGAATACATTATATATGAAAAACAATGTGGGTGATTATAATTGTAAAAAAATATACATGATAAACAATATATGTGATTATGATATGTGTGATTTTTGATTTCTAAAAAAATTATTGATAGGAATGTTGAAACACATTTTGACTCAACAATATACCCATTAATGGAATGAAAAAGATAAAAAGAAATAAAGAAAACAAGAAACAAAAGACATATCTATCCTAGATCTTAATAAGTCTTCTGAATGAATAGTGAATACAACTAATTTCACCATTGGTTTAAAAAACTCACAAGGGATCATATTATCTTTACTTTTACATCAGACATACCCCCCTTAATATGATATTTATGATTTTTTTTTTCAAAACTATTCTCCACCATTGTGATTTTCAAAAAAATTAAGGTAAATTATTTATTTATTGAAAAATGTTAGAGAAACAATTTACGAAACAATAATTGTTACATGGAACAAAATTTCATTGCAACAAGAGTTCAAACATCATTCATTCCCTTTTTACCAAAATATTAAACATAGAGAGCTTCATATTCTTGAAATTTTTTCTATCATCCATGAGTTTGTTAAGAGATTCTTGATGTGCCTTCAACCTCCCAAGCTGTTTATAAATTACCATTTCTTTCTCTAAAGAATTTATTGTATAAGCTGATTGATTTCTTCCTGGGCAATATGCTTTACTTCATGAGAACTGATATCATCCAATCATAGTGTGTATGACTTTTCTAGGATAATAGCTCCATGTGAGAGTAAAAAAACCTATTGTTGTCATCCTACAATATCTCTATTATACCAATAAGATATTCAGAAGCTATTCCATGAGTGGTACTAGGTCTTTGAATGATTTTGAGGTTTTCATTGAATTCAAAAACCATCTTTCTATAAATAGTATTGACAAAATTTTTATGATTTACCAATTCATCCTGATTGTCTATGTAATTTTTGAGACTCTCATAATCATGGTAAGACCACTTCACAACATTTTTACATGCCTTACTATGCTCAAAAAAACAATCCTTGAATATTTTCAAATCATCTTTAAGACATTGAAATCTATCCATCAAGACCATAATAGATTCTTTTCTATCATTGTTAGCATTTGAAGGAATTCATAATCTAGATTCTTCTTTTGGAATAAATGGTATCAACTTCTCCAATATATTAAAATCATGTTCAATGTAATCATTTCCATTCAATGTTATTGTTTTATCAGAGTTCTTATTCTTAGTGTATTCAGGGAGATCATTGAAATGATTTTCAATACCGATCATTTGAGCTGTTTGATTCTAATCCTCACCTGAGTCTTCCTCATCACCTTCTTTATCTGAAATTCGAATTAAATTCTTTGAAGAATCCTTTTGAGAGTCTCTCTTGCAAGGAAAGAGATCCAAATATGGAATAATAAATGAAAGAAATTATGAGGATTCACCAGAATGACATCCCCTATTTTTATCTTATTTATCTTCAGCTTCTATTTCTTCTTGTCCCTATTCTTATTCCCCTTATTATTCCTGGTATTATTCTTCTTGTTCTTCTTATTCTTATTCATTTTTATGAGCAAGATATTGTGTAGCCTATTTTTAAGAATCTTGTTTCTCCTTTCATTTTAATTATTTATCTGATTGAGTCTGAACCATTGGTCCCTTATTACAAATATAGTTTGTTATTGCTCAACTAATTTGAGTACAGTATCAATGTCAGTTGATTGATCCTTTCTCTTCTTGATCCTCTTATTAATTTCTTCTTCTTTTAAAGCCACTTATGATCTTGTTTTTATGGAAAATTATTCAACTAGATCCAAACCGAACTGAGGATCCCCTTCTTTCTTTTCTTACATTTTCTTACATTTTCTTTTTCTAATCAGTCGAAACCTCATCAGATACAACCTTTTGTTTTTAATGCCATTGGAGTTGTAGTATTAAATAACATTTTTTTATTTAAATATGTATTTGATGGCATAAGAAGGTTTATCTCTTCCTTCAACCACATCATTTTCTTTCTCGTCATTTGGATATTTCAAAAAAAAAATTGATTTAGGATTTAATCTACACTTGAGACTGATTATCATATCCTTACTAATTAAGGTATCATTGAATGAGATTGGATTAGACATGATTACAACATTACACAACCTAAATTTTTTTTTGAAATTTTCTGATGATATTGGGAAACCTGATCAACTGAGATATTATAGCACCATATTTGAGCGTCTTTATCACCAAGAAAATGAGTCCCATAAGGTCTAACATCCTAATGTTTACCATGTCATCAAGTACATAAACATCTGAAACTTTCATGGTTTCTTTGGCCACCCTTTCTTTCCACAAAAAACCCTTGAATCCAGAGGGCTATGATTCTATTATATATTATTAAAAGACTTACTTTTCTCTTGTCCTCATTAATCTCATAATGTGATTATTCAGAATTAGAATTATGAAAAGTTTCATCTGATCCTGGTAATTTCGGAGAAGGTCCTAGTGAAACACCCTCAAATGGAAGACCTAGAGTCATATATTCTTGTTTTATTGAGGTGGTATACTTATTATCATAAATAATAAAAGAAATATTAAGAGACTTTTCTATCTATAATGAATTATAGAATTTTAACACCTCATCATGATACATATAATCCAGATCTAAATTCGGTATTTCTACAAAAATAGATTCCCATCCTTGTAATATTATTATATTTTTTAAATATGAATCAATTGTATCAAAGAAGTCTCGAGATACTAACCATTCAACTTTAAAGGTCATGGAAGAGACTTCATTGGGAGACATTTCTTTTGGAGAAGAAGCGGTAGACTTAGTTATTAATTTTTAACTTGAACTATAAAGAAATTACTGGTTACAAGAGGTGAGTAGATCCCTAATTAAGAAAACTAATTCAAGAACTATTTGCAAAATAAGAGGACATTTTATAGAGAAACTAGTATTGAGAGAAAAATATATGAGTTTGATGTGGGATATATTCCTTCTAAAAATAAATCGACGGTCACGATTAGATCTAAAGGATCAAATGATTGAGAATGATTTTGAACTCTTGATGATTTCATTAAAAGAAAATCATATTCAAACTAATACTGAATGGATGTTAAAAATAAAGAAATGAAAAAGTAACTATTTGAATAATGAAATTAAATGATTTATAAATTTTATATATATGAGAATCAAGATAGATGTATTTGTTTCACTATATCGTTCTTATAATACAAATGAAAATGTAAAACCGATAAAAATTAAAAAACCGATGATATTAAATAAAAGGATATCGCTAATCTAGTACCAATAATGTACTCCAATTCCAATAATATAATACCAATAATGAATTTCAGTTCTGATAGTTTAGTATCAATAAAATATCCTAATACCAATAGTCTAATATAGTAGTGATAAATATGAATCCAAAACATGAGACATGACAACAAAATGAAACTGATATACTTGTAAAAGTAACAAGTAAAACTGATTATAGTGAAAAAAATTATAGTGAAAATGATTGACATAAAATTGAAAAACATATAGTGTAAACAAATTAACATATAATTGAATGGTTAAACAAAAAAACTATATATTCTCCCCCTTTGAAAATGCTTAACTGAATGTAAGGAGATTTTTTAAACAAATAGTATATTTTAATGATTACATTACAGAGATCATTACAAGTTTCGGTTTAATATATTCAAATATATCAGAAGATAATGGTTTAGTGAAAATATCAGCATGGTGTTCTTGTCATCTGATGAATTATAAAATAATTACTTCTTTTATAGTCTAATACTGAAGAAAATGATGCTTATATCTATTTTTATTTCACATGAGTGATTTGTAGTGTTTTTACTAAGAGAAATGACAGTAGTATTGTCATATAGTATTTGAGTTTTGGAAAAACTAAAGTCATATTTAGTGAGTGTGTATTTCATCCACAACACTTGAGCATAACAACTTCCAGCAGCTACATATTCATCTTCACAAGTGTAAATTGCTACTAAATTTTTCTTCTTGTATGAACACGAAAAAAAATAATCTCTATATAAATGACATGTTTTGTATCTACTTTTTTATCTATTCTAAAACCACCACAAATTCAGCATCTGAAAAAAAAATTCAATTCAAATTCATTTCCAGAAGAAGAGAATAAACCTAAATCTATAGTTTTCATTATGTAGATAAATTCATGCACTATTTCCTCAAGAATACAAGTGTTTTTATTGAAAACTATATAATCCTTAGAAGTAGTGGAATAACCTAGAATTATTTCATCATTAGATTTGGGTGTGAATTTAGGTAAACTGTCTTTTGTATTCAATATGAATACTTTGCATGCAAATACTCAGAAGTATAAAACATTTGGTTTTTGGCTAGTGCAAAATTAATAAGGTGTATTATTATGAAATGGTATAATTTAAATATTATTTATAGTATAACATAAATTATTAATAGCTTCAGCCTAGACATTATTAGCATTTGAGTATTCACACAACATGGTGCTTTCCATTTCCTGAAGAATATGATTTCTTCTTTTAACAAAACCTTTTTTCTGAGGGGATCTTGAGGAAGAAAATTTGTGATTACGGATTTTATTAATAAAAATGGATTAAAAATCAAAATTTTGAAATTCAAAACCTTGATATATATGAATAGTTATTGGTGGTAGTTTTTTTTAAATTTTATCTTCGGATCTAATATATTTTAAATAGGAAAAGGGTTAACATTTCTTTGCTAGAAAATAGAACCATGTGAATCTAGTGTAGTCATCAACAAAAAAAACATAGTATATACCTCCAATGCTTATAGTTTAGGTAGGAACAAAAAGATCCATGTTCAGTAACAATAAATCATTAGGAATTGAAACTTCATTGATTTATTTAAAGTTATTTTTTATATCATTCCATATTGTAAAGGGTCACAGATTGTTGAATAATCGTAGCTTAGATCTAGTAGATCCTTAAAAAGTATTTTCATTGAGAGTTTAAAATGGTTACTAAGGTTACAGTTTCATAACCATCTATTCTATATCCATGATTGGTCTTCCATTATACTTAATCAAGGTAGTTCATGGGTCCAATGGTCATTTATGATATGTGTGTAAACAATCTCATGCCTATAGTCATAAAGAATGAATTCATCCTTGGAGTTGTGAACTAATCATTTATCTTTCCTAAAATTCACAATGTGACCTTCATTAGATAATTTAATTATGCTTATAATGTTGTTCTCAAATATTTTGACTAACAAAACATTTTAAATTAAAACCTTTCCTAAATGAACAGTATTACCTATACCACTGATCTTTCTCTGAGCATTATCTCTAAAGGTCACTCTTCCACCATTTATTTCAATAATATGTTCAAATAATTATTTATTTCCAGCCATATGTTGAGAAAAACCACTATCCATGTACTAATGTTTCTTGTCTTTTTACACATATTATTTTCTTGAAGAAGAAACATTTAGTTTTTCTGAACCCAATCTTTTTTTCATCAGAAAATTTTAGATATAATATATTTAAATATCAATAATTGTTTGGAAAATTGATCTTTATGAAACCCTAAAGATTTATTTTTATTAAGAGACTAATTTCTTTCCCAATTTCTATAACATTGACATTTAGTGCAGAAAGTACCATTTTGGGATACAAATTGTTATGACTAAAAATCGGGTTTGAGTTAGTGTAACCAATTATACAACTATTCCTAAGATTATGAAGTCGAGAATAATGTTTTCCAAAGTCATTGCTTCTGGTAGTTAAATTTGATAAAAGATTCATTAGATAAAATATTTTTGATTTATTCTAATGAATAATTATCAATCTCACAAGGAATTTTTTGAATTGTTTTTATTTTCAAAAACATTTTTCTTTAAAACAAGTTGTTCAATGTCACTAAAATGATTATCCTTCTCAGAATTTACATCCATAAGATTTATTGAAATATTTTAAAAATAAATAATTTTATTATCAAGGAATTATGAAACATATGATATTTCTTTTGTATTAATTTTTCTTCTGGAATTAACATTATCAAGATTCTTGTTGAGTTTGGAATTTTCATTATCGAGTAATTGAAAAAATCATGACACTTCTTCAAAAGAAGGAAAATTTTCATCTGTTGTGGAAGATTCTTTATATAATGAGAGATAATACTTCTCATCTAGATAATTTTCAGTTAAATCACACATTTTAAGAGACTCAGAAATGTGTACGTTATCCATGAAACAATTATTTTCTATAGGTAGTGTGGTTATAAGTCTTAGCTTCTTCTGAAAAGAAATTTCACATTATAAGGATTCTTCTTGATGTTTAATCACCAATTTCACTCCAATTATCATTTTAATTCCAAAAATTAATAGACATTGACTTGTAATATATTTTATTGTTTCTTTTAGAATGTTTCTCCTCCCTATCTATTCTTTTATAAAAAGCGAAATCTGGATGAATATGACCTGCTCTTTAACATCCATAACATGTTACTTCTATGTATTTATTTTCATCTCTATATTTCTTTTTGAATTTTTACTGAATGTCATTATTTCCAACAATAATATCCATCTATTTATCATGATTGGATACTCATTTTATGAGTGATCACTTTCACTAGATTCTGATATAATAACATCTTCTGTAACATTTAATCTTGTTATGCATTCTGGTTTCTTGGCATTAGATGCAGTAGTAAAATATAAACTTCTATTACCATTATTTTTTTTATTGAAATTGGAATTTATTTTCATTCTTCTCTCATGCTAAAGAAGATTCAAAATAACTCATTTATAGTGATTTATTTTACCCTCATATTCCATCAATAGCCGTCCTCTTCGATTCCCACTCATTTGGTATTATATCAATTATCATGTCCCCTCGTTCTTCCTCATCAAGGCCCTTTTCTCCCATAGATTGAATAATGTTGATAATTATCATAAATCATTTTAGTACATTGCATGTTGGATCTCTAGAAGGTAAAACAAACCAATGATATTCTATTAAGTGAAAGGCTCTTCATGATTCTATAACTTTATATGTACCAAAATGTGTGACCATAAATTTCTTCTGGATACAATTTTCTTCTTCACATTAATATATCTTACGAAATATATTCCTGGTCATTAAACACCACAATGGATTTCAATCCTTGTAATTTGGTTGATATTATAGTTTTTCTTGGTTGGTGAAGGTTATAAGTTCCTTGTTAGGGATTTTTTAATCTCCATCATCCATGAAAAAAATTTCCACTGTGGTAATAATAACAAAAGTCTTCATTCGATCTGTCCAATACTCATAATCATTCCCATAACAAATATGTGGTCTAGTTGGATTTAGGTTTTCAATTGACCCGATATTCATTCCATCAATTTAATAAAACCATACTTTTTAACTCCACACATTATTCTAGTATGTATTTATAAAAATGGTTTGTAATAGAAATACAATTTAGATAAAAAGAAATAAATAAATTGGAACAATTAACTGGAATCCTTCATTGATACCATTTATTGGGTCATAATATAGATTTATGTGTATATTAGATGGCACAATACAAGAGGTGGGGTAAATTTTAGGTTTAAAAAAATTGTATTTAAACACATATGAATGAACATAGTTTAAGAGGTCTTAAACTAATATAATTCAAAACCAAAACAAATGACCATACAGGTCGTGGATCCGATGAATATGATATAATGTTATACTATAAGTACTGAAAAACAATTGTATTCAAATTGAATAAAATGACAATATTAATACAAATGTAATTGATTCTACCATAAAGTATATTGAATCAATATGTAATGATTGAATTGTAATTTAAAACAATTGCAACAGAAAATAATAAAAATTGAAAGTAGAAACAAAATTATTCCCTTTCTAATTCAAAATAGTAGAAGAAATACAAATCTATAACAATTATTTTATATCATTGAGTAGGATATACATTCACCTAGGATAAAACTTTTATCTTACCAACACCTCAGTTAGTCCTTGATATCATGATCAGTAAGACACTCTTCTTATCCCTAGAATCCATTAATTAACAAGTTAATATACACCCTTCCTTTCAGAAAATTAAAAGCCCTATACACAATGATCGACATCTGTACTTCCTTTCCCCAGTATCCCACAATCATTATCATAATTTCTGCACACACAATGCAATGCAAATAAATTATATAAATTGAAGAAAATGGAACAGGTGGTCAACTTGTTGTATCTTCAATGATTTCACATGAAGAAAGAGTGTATTCAATCTATATCTCTCTAGAACTTTATGGAAGAAAAGTTTGTGTATTGAAGTTCAAATGGCCTCTTATTTATAGGCCTCATGTCCCAACTGTCATATTTTTATTTTTCTCAAAAAAACATGGGGAGATTAGAACACATGGAATTATAACACATAAAACAAATAGAATAGAAGACATTGTTCTTATTGGAAAATAACCAACATAACAACATCTGTTTTGTTATAAAACAGTATGTACAAAAGGTATGGATCCTACGATATGAAATTCATGAAATCGGTATTGAAGTAAGAAATGATTTCAATACATTATATGTGTATGATAAAAAACATGGTTACAATGCTTAAAATTGGTAATATACATATCATGGTTATGATATAGGATTACAATGCATATTATGATTATGATATATATCCTAGTTATGATAGAAGACCTATTATGTTACATGTGATTATGATACATGTGGTTACGATGCATAACCTGGTTACGATTGAAGATATGGTTACAATAAATGTGATATTGATGCATAAACTGGTTATGATAAATGACCTGGTTACAATACATGTGATTACGATGCATGTGGTTATGATATACAACGTGGGTATGATACATGACCTCATTAAAAGAAATTTAATTATGATTTTAAAATAATATATCTAGATATGTTGTAAGAAAACATATATGATTATGAAAAGAATATATCATATATGAAGAACAATTTATGTTATTAATATTTTTAAACAAAATACTGATTAACCATATATGTGACTACGAAATGTGTGATTTTTTTATTACAAAAACAAATGATTGAAAGGAAATTCCAACCATTTTTTTACTCAAAAACATCAAAACGAATACAGGGTATGGGAAAGTAGTGGAAGGGAGACATAAGGTTGGGGAGTAAGGAGCAGAAGGGACTCCCCCTCCAAAGAGGAAGGGGATATAAAAGATCCACCATCGATGCCTAGAGAATCATTGGAGAGTAGAATATATTGTAAGAGAGCATCCTTAAGAATTAAAACAATTAAAAATTGAATGACTAGAAGTGAAAAACGTACCCCATGAAATTTGAACGCAAGGAGGATATATCAAAATACGAAGAAGTAATATGGTATTTACATTGTAAAACAAATGAAAATTGGGGAATGAGACCCCTAAATCAATGAACAAGGATGTGGAAACCTTCTAAGGGATCCAACAAGGATTGTCTAATTATCATGGAGAGGAGAGGATTGTGGCCAAGAAATGTATTGAAAAAATATTATCAATGGATTTACCTACTTGTAATTCTTAATAAAGTACATAAATAACATAGATAACCCAATTAAAACATTATTATACTAAATGAATATTTAAATACATATTATTTTTAGAAATAAAATAACCTATTTAGATAGAATAGTAACACGACCATTTGAATAGTAATATAACAATTATGAATTGTAATGTGATTTTTCGAATTGTAATATCACATATGAAATCATAACTAAAATATAAGAATCTTATTAATGAAAATATTATATAATTATATCGTTGAATAAGTATATAAATGTTTTAAAAAAGATAAATTAAGTGTAGGTACCCTTGTGATATGAAATTGGTTAATTTAAAATTTATACTTTTTTAATTATTTAAAAGTTAATTTATATTCATAAAATTGATTCAAAAACTATTTCATTTTTTTAAAATAAGTATAAGATAATTTTATGAGGCATTAATCAAATTTTTATTGGGTCACAAAATAGATTATAAAATTATAATTATTATTTTTCAGATAAATGTTAATTTTTTAAATTAAATTTATCATATTTATAAAATTATTTTCATAACATGGATTCATTTTGTACAAATCTACATTTAAAAAAATTTCAGATTTTAATTAGGTGTAGTATTTATAAAATGTTTGATTTTTTGGTGAATACTAAAATACGATAATTTACGATATAAGTTTAATAAATCTTTTTTTGAGTCATGTATGATGTATTGATGATGTAATCAAAAAAAATATCTATAAAAAAATTAATATTTTTAGTCATAATAAACATTACCATTGATTTCCTTCTAAAATAATAATAAACAAATGAATAAAATAATCAAAAAACATCACTCTCATCCTATTTAAATATCACATGCCACCAAATATTTTCTTAACACTATCTAAACCTTTCTAATTTATAAATTCAGCACTATTACCATCTAGAGCCTCTTCCCCACATTAATGATATTCTGGATACAAATAATTGAAACCCTATTTTTCTTATATAGGTTCTCATGGAAATAAAATCAAGAGGTAAAATCCAAAATTATTGTCATTTAATTTCATATTCTTCTTATCCACTCATAACCTCCCATGTTAAAATTGGAATTATAACATTAGTATCATGTACATACTAAAATTATATTATGTTAATGTAATATCCATCACCAAATATTATATCATCTCTTTTTATTCTAAAAATGAAAAGATATTCGGTGACAGGTCGATTCAACGACTTCATGGATGCCATATATTCATTTTCCATTACCATCATCAAGGATGATAATAAAACCATTATTATGGTTGAAAATTATATTTTTATAATCTTGTTATAAATTGTTTAATGTTTTGGCACTTATATATGGATTTAATGGTAAATAAAACGAATGAAGAACATAATGGTCAAAAAATACCACCAAAATAAAAAATCATATTTCATTAAATGAATCATTTTATAATAATAAAAATTGTTATAATGGAGAATATAACCTTCAATATATGCATTAATACCATATTATCTAAATATTATAGAATTATTACAATTTTATAAGATATTCCATGATTATATACATAATACTAACCATTAAACCATGAAAATGAATAAATAATTTATTCATCAGTTGTTGACTTTCATTTTGTTCAAAATATTTCTATTTTAGAAAATCATGGCAACCAAGTGAAACTAAGATAAAAAAACATATAAGTGAAGATAAATTTTATTACCAAAGTATATCATTAATTCCATTGACTATGGAGTTGAAATCACTATGATGATCATAATTGAACTTTATAACTATATGAACAATTACTAAAACCTTGTATAACTTTCACCTTAACTAAAGAATGTGAGGCTAACAATTGATTCCATTATGTGGAATCCACCATTAATTTATAGTATATCTTCTAATCCAAATGTCATATATTTTTTTTAGCTTGATGGATATGATATTTTCTATTCTAAAATATTCCGAGAATGATAATGTGACTATGTATATTTATCTTATATATGGAGGTCCGGTCAATAATGGTCATTGATAAATAACAATAAGATGAAGGATAAAATATAAGAGATGGTGTGGGAAGAAAATTATAAAAAAAATTTGTATTATGTTTTTCCCTAAAACACATCAAATATATATGTAGAGTGAATTCATAGAGTTGTATAAAATGGAAACTAAATCATTCACATATCACAATGATATCTTCAAGAGGCATGAATGATATTCTGCATGTTTTTTTGTAAAAATTTACTTATAAATGATAGATTCTTTAGTGTTTTAAAACAAAACCATTGAAATGATCTCTCTATATATGACATTTGGAGTTATGAGTATGTGGTAAAATGGGATATAAAAGTAGATATGATGATTGGATATTGGCACCATGATTTGTGAGATAAGATATTAAGAATGGATTTTCATGTATGAGGGTTAAATGAAAAGGGGATTAAGAGGATCCAACAATAAATGTGTCCAATATTTTGGAAGTGTCACAATGGGAACAACCACAATGGGATATGTAAATGTTTCAAATTTCAGAGAGTAGTCCCCCAAGATGATGGATGTTGAAGAGACATAAAGAAGATTCCCAATGTTATGGAGGAAAAGAGAGAACCACCATCGTTTTGATGCATCAATTATAGGGAGAAAAAGGAACAATGAAATCCATTACACCAAAACTCACATCCTTAATGATTACCAATGTCATCTTCTAGAAAATACAAAAGATAAAGTGAATTATTGTTACATTACTACTGCTAAAGTGGAGAAAGAAAAATAATTAATATAAGGTACACTTTAAATACATTCATTAATGGAAAATGTCTTATTTTATTTATACTTTACACATTCTTTTATAAACTTCATGTTTTCTAGATCAATTGAATCTATCCACTAAAACATTGGTGTAGATATATCCATAAAAATAAATACTAGTTTTATCATTGTAACCCATGTGTCCGACTTTTCTCTTATTAGTGTATGCGGTATGATTACTCAAATGCATCTCATAATTCATCCCTTTGTGTAATTTTACTCTATACTATGCAAGGATTGGATCTCTTTGTACAAATTACACATCTACTGTCAAGACAAGGAAATATTTTTCATATTATGACTCATCCCATATTCCACTAAATATGCGAGTAAGGCCACGAATCTCCATTGGAATCCTCATCAATGGTGTGGATATAGATGACCTGGGGAGAAGTATACATCAATCAAATGGTTGAGTCATAGGAAGGTATCAACATGGGTTAAATTTCTATTTATAAAGAATATAGTGATGTATTTCCTGAAGAGGTACCTTGATTTTCCAAAGATCACAAGGTATATTTCTCAACAGAACTTATAATAGAGGCCACTCCTATCTCTAAATGTCTCTATAAGATGTCCTCTGTCAAACTAGATGACTTAATTATGGAGCTTCAGGAGCATTTAGACAGACAGTTTATATTACCTATTGCATCAGCTTGGGGTGTGCTAATTAATTTCATAAAGAAAATGGAAGGATCAATGTAGTTGTGTATTGATAACTAAGAGCTCAATAAGATCACTCTAAATAAAAGGTGTCATCTTCCCTGGATTTATGATTTGTTCGATCAACTATGAGGATATTAGTACGACATAAATGTGTACCTTCATTATAGATATCATTAACAGAAGTTGGAGAGGAAATATAATAAATAAACTAATTTCCATAAAATGTATGGTAATGATGAGATACTATTTATTTCATTCATACATATAATTCTCTTGAAGTATTCATGTATCCAGTGAATGGATTCTTCAAATAATTCCTACAAAAATTTGTGGTAGTTTCTATCAATGATATTATCACCTACTCAATTAATAAAGGGAAATATGAAGAACATAAAAGTATTTTACTGGAGACATTAAGAAAATAGAAATTATATGCAATTTTATACAAGTCAGACATTTTAAAATAGTTGGCCACATTCATGGGGCACGTGATCACATGTGAGGGAATTTCAGTAGGTCTTTCAAAAATAATTATTTGAGAAATTTTCTAGACCCACTAGTGTTATAGAGATCTATATTTTTTGGTATTAAAAGGGTACTATAGAAATTTTATGATAAATTTGCCTTGATTTTCAAGCCCTCTATCTTTTTTAACATGAAATAGGGTAAGGTTTGTCAGAAAAGAATAATGTGTTGAAATATTTAAGGACCTCAAGAAGAGGATAATCACTACGCATGTACTCATACTACCAATAGGTGGGGAATGTTACGTGATTTACATTGATGCTTAAAATGAAGCCATGGGTGTTTTACTCATGTATATTGATAAATTGATAGCCTATGAATCACTATAGTTGATGATCCTTGAGAAGTACCACATGATTCATGATCTAGAGCTAGAAATAATGATTTTTTCCTTGAAAATATGGTGGCACTACCTCTATTATGAGAAGTGAGACATATATATATAGGTCACATGAGTCTAAATAGTATATTAATAAATAAGGGGATCAAAATGCGTCAATGAATATGGTTATATATAATCAAGTATTGTGAATGATATATTCATTACCATTTGTGAAAATAGCTCATTGTTGCTGATGCTTTTTGATGAAAATAAGATTCTACTCTATATATGATGTGTATTAAGACAAACCGAATATTAATTTATATGCAAAGTATGGACATGGAAATAATAAAATCATGGATTAAAATCTATATTTCCATTATTATTACACAACCATCTATCCAAGATACAATCAAGGTTTCATAAAGGGATGACCTATAACTGTTAAAGAAGTTGAAATCAGTAAATAAAGGCGTGATACATGAGTTTCACATTGATGATTATAGTGAGATTCAGTTTGGAACTAGGATTTGTGTGCCTTCGTCAACATATACAAAGAATGAACTATTTCATACTATTCATAGATCATATTTTTCTTTACTTCATAAAAGTATATAGATGTATCACATTCTTCATGAAATGTTCAGTTGGGACAACATGAAGAATTGGATTTCACATCATATCTCACAGATCTTGATATGTCAACATGTTAAATAAGAATAAAAAAATTCCAAAGGGATGATGAAAACATTAACTATACCCAAGTGGAAATGTGAGAACATCAGAATGGAAATTTTCACTGGTCTCTTAGAGATATCTAAAGGATACAATGAAAAGTGGGTAGAATTGGATCATTACAAAAGACAAACCAATTATTTTCTATATTAGAGGACTTATCTGATTAACAACATTCCATGATACATGTGAAGGAAGTGGTGAGGCTTCATGGGGTTCAGAATTCAATTATAGTTGATCATGATTCATGGTTATCATGAAAATTATGGAGATGTATTCAATAAGATTTCAGCACTTAACTTAATTTCATCATGTCCTATCATCTGTAAACAGATGTCCCTTTTAAATATACTATTCAGATGATCAAGGACATTTTAATATCTTGGTCAATGGAATTCAATGGTGGATGTGATCATTATCTCCCATTTGATTATTTATAGAATAAAAATAGTTTTAAATTTATCAGTCAGATGAAAAAATATGATTATTTAAATTAGAAGTGATCAAGATTTCCAACCTTTTGATATGAATATGTATAATGAATGATAAATGGACTGGACCTGGTGTAAGAGATTATATAGAAGAATCATGTCATCCAACAACACATTCAATCTACTCTGAATATGAATAAGATTTATACTGACATCTATCAATGTAATTTGGTGTCTAAAATTGGAGGTAATGGTTTCTTTCAAATATCACCATGGAAGGGAATCATGTGGTTTGGAATGAAATGCATGTTAATCATAAGTTACACTATCCTCTTTGATATGAATGATCACATAGGGGTATTGACCTATTTTATTAAACTAACAACAAATATGTATCAATTTTAAGACATGATCCATGTATCTTCCCCATGGAATAACATACCAGACCCCTCACATGTAGTAAACCTAGATGTGGTACGATTGGAGAATGACATCTCATATGTGGAAAAACTAGTAACTATCTGGGTTATTAGAGACAAATTCTTATGAAAGAAGAAAACACATCTCATAAATGTGTTACAGAAGAGTCATAATCACTAAGAGGAAAAACGGGAATCATGGGATGAAATTAATGAGAAATAATCTATATCACCCAAACTTCCATGGTACGATTCCCTTTGAATAATGTAATAGCTTTCATTATACGCAACTTCGAGATTCTAACACACCACGATCAATCAAACTAGCATTTATGAATAATAATACCCAAATTGTGAAATTATATAAATTTTATCTTTCAAAATTTACTTCATTTTTGGATTTGGAATAACGAAATTATCTTAGAGTGAATTTTTTGTATTTTTATGAAAACTTTCAATTTTTAATGAATAGTGAAAAACATTGAATTATAGTTTAAAACTGAATTTTTATTTAAATAATTAATTATTTTTTTTAATTTATTTTAGGTGAAAATTGATACATAATACCTATATATATTCAATTTAATTCATTGGAGTCATTTTGTAATAATATTATATATTTGAAATTTTATTGATCTTTTCACCGAAATTTACCCACCTCCTAGGAGCATTTGAAAATTTTCATAAAACATAATTTTACCACATCTGTTAGTTGAATTTTGAAAATCTGAGAGATACGGTTAATATCACAGAGTAAAATTTTGTTCAATAAGATAAAAATAATTTTTGTTGAATAGTAAGTTTTAACTTGTATCTACCACGGTTAAAAGTAACAATGATATTATTATTACCCTAAAATATGTCATAATTCTATTGGATAAGTATTATTAGACGAAAAAAAACCTTAGGAATAAAATATGAACCACTTTGGTCCACATGGATTAGATTAGGAAATTTATTATTATTTATTTCAAATAAGAGTTAAAAGAGTAAAAATCATTGTTTAATAACTAAAACATTTTAATATATGGTTATATGTAAGATAAATTAGACTATAAATATTCATTAGAAAGATAAAACAATTTCATACATAATGGTATTTTATTTATTTTTTTAGACACTAAATAATTTTTATAATTAATGACACCACGATGATGCATTAATTACCAAATCAATGAAATATTAAAATATTTGACATTATAAATATATAAATAAACATAATTTGAGACTTTATATGAATTAAGATAATTTTATAGGTTAATATGACATATTGGGGTTGGTTATATTAATTTTTTTGATGTAATAATGCTGTTATGAATTTTGAATAAACATAATACCAAATATTGTCAAAATTGACATAAAAGAGTTTTAAAAAAAATTATATTATAAATTGATATTATATTCCTAAAAATATAAGTTCCTTCCAAAAGACTTATATAATGATATTAGTATAATTAATGAACCACTTGGGGTCAGATTGTGAATATATAGTATGTTTATTAACCATAAAATATAAAAATATAAAAAGACATGGTAAATGTCAAACTGTTTAACTAAGAGTTAAATCTAAAAGATAGGGTTAATATAGTGACTCAATCCTATCTAAACCCTATTTTATGAGTGTTTTTAGACCCATACGAAACATATCCATTATATAATCCACTTTTGAGACATTAGAAACCGAAAATATTCTTATTATAAAATAATATTTCTAGATTTTTTAAGGTACCCCTCACTCCTCTTATAAAAGGGCACTCCCACTTCTCTCTAATGAACACCATAAAAGAAATTTTTCTCAGCCAAAACCTGCCCAAAAACCATATAAACTGTCCTACCTTCATCCTAGAGGAATTAATTTAGTCATTAATCCAACCTAAGGTGCCCTTTTGATCAAATCAAAAGAAAGAACCCAATGAAGAGGTAAATATTTCATACCTCTTTCATGTTCTATTCTTATACAACTTACTATTTCATTTTTGTTTCCATTATAAAATATAAATTCCAGTATCTTCTATATATTGTGATGTTATTATAAATATGTTACAACCATATTTATTATTATATCCATCCATTGAATTACATTTCACCTTACGTGTGTACGTACGGCTTACTGTCTCAACGTCGTGGTGTGATTGTTATTCAATACATTACTATTTAGATGAGTATAATAATGATTTGTAATTGATTTAAATTATAAATATAACATTATTATGATTATTCAAATATGATATAACATCCAATTATATTTTATTTTAATACCAAAAGAATGATATTGTCGCTCATGCGTAAATATGGATTACCGTCTCCACGAATGTGATGAGAATCATTCCCCATCGTAATCCATTCAAGAATAATTTTTATTATATGATTAAAAATAATTTTTAAAAACCTAATATCATTATGAATATGAATAAGATACATCCTATTCATAACAGACACTACTTATGAAACAAATAATATAAAGGAAAACGAATCAGTTAACTCCTGAAACGACGATAATACTAAAATATTATTAACAAAGAAATATTAAAAAATAAAATATGAAATAATATTACTGTATATTATTAATTTATAATTTAATAACAATTATTTCACCATTATATAGGAATTTAACCTACCATCGACCAAGTAAAAGTACAATGTAAGTGTTAATTTCACAATCTCTTTATTATCTGAAGTTGTTTTTGTGTAAGTATCTACTAGGACCTCTTTAGCATCCATATCCATGTTTCTTAAAAATATATTCCAAATTTTTTTTACTATTTACATGACTATGGTTTAACTTCATTTATACCCTTGATTGACATTTTATAAATTTTTTTGAAATTAATCTTTCCATCGTTTTCCAACAATGTACTTTTTTACATTTTCTACAAAATTAAGATAAGAATGTCTTTTTTTAACTTATATGGTGGGTGCGGCTATTTTACACCATTATAAATATATCAAATATTCCCTTACAAGATTATAAAAATATTTTAAAAATAAATGTTTCCTTTATAATTATGTCACTCTTAAATGATTTCAAAAAATAAAGTGATTTTTCTCTAAGATAGTTTTGATTTCATCTAGGTCGACATCCATTGATAAACTAAACACTTGATTGATGTTGATTTATTATGATACAAATATTCCATATTTTATTTATGGTTATGTGATATTTTTGACTATGGATGTGTTATTTTTATGACATTTATGGTTTATGGTTAAAGTATTGACATTTTATATGCTAGTTTTAATACGAATGTTTATGTTATATTTAAACCTTTTCTTGTGATGAATGTATTGGACTAGAATGTTTCAGGTTGGGGACCAGTAAAAGTAAGACCTCTAGGTTACGGACCGGTAACATCAGACCCTCCGGAATGGATTCCATTTATAGAGGCTCTTTAGGATGGGGTCTGGTTACAGAGGCTCTCTAGGTTGGAGTCCGGTTATAGAGGCACTTCAGGATGACATTAGATTAGAGAGGCTCTTCGGGTTGGGGTCCGGTTTCCGTTAGCCCCTAGGTCCTGACATGAGGTCTTGAAACCAAAATTAAAGTTTGGAATTATTCATTCCATCATTTTGAATGTGGATATTGATATTGAATTTTGTTATTCGACTGGTAGAATATCCCTGCGAGTAAGTAAATTGAATTATTTTGATCTATATTTTCCATATTATGATATATTTTATGTTGAAATAGAATTTTTTTTAGTTCTATACATTGCCTTAAATATTTATGCTTATTTTTGAATGATTCCACTATATTGTTATCCTTACTGATCATTTGAGATCACCCCTTTCTATGTTTTATTATTCCCAGGATGTGAAGAAGTATATTATGACTGACTTATATGGATAGACTATGGGATCTTAGTGTTGTCTATGGAAACAATGTTGTTATATTTTTCCTTTTTATGATGATATGTATACCATATGGATGTATCCAGTACATCCAAGGCTACAAAACTAATCGGTATTTCGAGACATGATATTTTGTGATCATGCCAATGATACGTAATAATGCACCGACTCTGGGCTTATAGGGTAAGGGTGTTACAGTTGGTATCAGATGAAGTTTAGTACAAACCATGGAAATAATATTTAGATAGACAATGGATAGAGCACATAACCCTAATGTAGACTTTGAGGATTAGTATAGAAGAATTTTTTAAAATTTTAGTATTGTAGAGGTTTTTTGTGTTTTCCAAGAAATACACCCCTTTCTGGATACGAGTAGGTAGAGGCGGCTCTGGAACAGATGTACCTAGGGGTAAAACCTGAAAACACCACTGTGAGATAGAATCAAATGGGAACTGGTACACAAAAAAGTCCCTTGCTGCACTCTTGGTTACGACACTCTCAAGGGATATGCTCAGGATAATTTACATTTTCATTACAAACTGATTTGAAGGATTTAAATATAAAATCAAAATAAATGACCTTGGTTAATAATAAGGTGTTTCAAATTGAAAATTTGGTGTCATGATATTCTCAAAATTATTTTATGACTACTATTACTCAATCAATGCTTTCTGGTTTTAGTCAATGGTTGGATTCCAAGGAATCCATAGTAACTTTGAGCATGATGTACAAGGTAGGAACAGTGGTGGAAATGAGAAAAAAATAGAATTTTGATAGGTGTAAAAGTTATCATGTTCTTTCTAAATCAGTTTTTTAAAAATATGATCAACAACATATATATTAACCAACTCCCGGACTAAAAAAAGAAGATATATGTGATGAATTACATGTGATTTAATAGTGGAGACCATGGAGAAAAGAATCATCAATTTCCATCATGCAGGAAATGTGGAAGGAGACACCCAAGAAAGTGTCTCAATGGAACAAAGAAAATCATTACGTGCGGGAAATAAGGACATAACGTAATGAATTTTCGAGGAAAAATGAAGAGTACTATGGAAGAAAATAAAAATTGTCCCAAGAATCCATTTACACTAATTTTACATGAATGTAGGGGACCTAGCCATTACACGAGTGAATGCCCTATTCTATAGGATATTTTGTAGGTCACAAAAGAAGCTATGTAGAAATAAATGGTTAGTGAAATGTTTAAAAGTATTGGTGCTCCTTGTTGATTTGATAACTTTGGAATAATTTTTTGTCACATTTGTAACCCTACATTTTTTTCATTTGAAAATGATATTTGAGGAATAATTATCTTTTCTATTGTGAATAGAGTTATAAATAACCATTGGTTTTATATGATCATTGGATTTAAGGCAATTACATGTTATTATATTTTTTGATGAAAATCCAAGGTATGAGATAAAATTTGTGGTTAAATTATGTTATGGTTATTTTTAGGAATTTATCTCATTATGGTATTGTTATAAAATATAATTTTTGAAATATGACAACACGTAAACTGTGAGACAACCCGTCGCGTCGGACAAAGCTGTGGGAATTGAACCCACAACAAGAGTTCGATTGTGATTTATCACCTACCACTGGACTACGTGAAGACCCTGGTAATTGTGACTAAATAATTTTAGTTAAATTATTCTATTGATCAATAATAATTTGATTTGGGATCTTATGTCTTATCAAATGAATACCAGTATAATAGGAAAATGATTTGGTGATTTAGTGATAAATGTTATTTTGGATGATGTTCGCTCTGTTGGGAACACTATATGCCGAAGGAAAATAAAATACTATGGGATTTCGTTTGAGGAGTAATGGTCAGTTTTAATCTATGTTTTTATTGTGGATTTATAGTGATTTTGGTTATTTATGGAAATAATTAACCTATAAAAGATAATATGTGATTAGGTTTATTACTTTTAAGTATTTGACATTAAGAGTAGTCGATGTCATTTGGAGATACAATTTAACGTACAATAATACATAACCAAATTCTTTGAAGATTTGGGTTTCAATATTAGTTTGTATTATATTGAAGTATGTTAAAGACAATAGTTGATTGAATGGTATTTATTTAACATTAGGGTATTTTTGGTTTAATTTTAGAAATTAAGATTAAGGTTTCTTTCTCTAAAGAAATATCCTTTTGGAAGATAATCTAATCATGTAGTAACCGTTTTGGTTTGGATTAATCATTAAAGACATGTTTAATATATATTTTATCCTTTGTGGATCATGTGAATCTTTAGAAGTTGAATCTTTCCCTTACGGTTTGAAAAAGCCATCTTGAGTACTCATTGTTATTCAAAATGAGTTAGTGGTAGAAATTTATTAAATAATGGAACTCTACTTTTAAAGTCAGTATATCTCTTTATGTTCATAGTCAATATAATAAATAAATTCATCATATTTATGAAATGTAACTTAAAAAAACGTTTTCTGTTTACTTTTCATACTGGGATACTAATGACTGTTTGTCCCATCACAAGATTGCGGTTTTCTTATTGTTAACTTTCTCCTGATCATGTTTTATATCCCTCTCCATTAGAACTTGGCACATAATTTATCTTCCATACCCTTGTTTTCCTACATGTAATCGTAGTGTGGGTTATCTTAGGTGACCTTCATACTTATCTTTATTTCTTTTAAAGTGATAGTTTTATTGACTCTTTTTCCGATTCAGGACAATCAATTTGGTTCCCAAGACCAATTTTAAAAATTGTGTGGATGCAATTTCCAAAAGGACGGAATAATGTAACACCCCTAGCTTCCACAGTACGTTTCCCTTTGAATAATGTTATAGCTTGCATTGTACGCAACTTTGAGATTCTAACACACCACGACCAATCAAACAAGCCGTTATGAATTGTAATACCATCATTTTGAAATTTTATAAATTTTTTAATCCAAAATGGACTTCATTATTTGATTTAGAATATCGATATTAGTTTAGGGTAAATTTTTGGTCATTTTCTGAAAACATTCAATTTTTAATCAATAGTGAAAAACACTTAGTTATAGTTTAAAACCGAATTTTTATTTAAATAATTAATTATTTTATTTAAATTTATTTTAAGTCAAAATAGATATATAATACCTATATATGTTCAATGTAATTAATTGGAGTAATTTAATGATAATATTAGATATATAAAATTTTATTTAACATTTTTCCGTCTTTTACCCACCTCCTAAGAGAATTTAAAGAATTTACATAAAACATAACTATACCACTTCTGTGACTTGAATTTTAAAAATCTGAGAGACAAGGTTAATATCAAGGTGTAAAATGTGGTTCAATAAGATAAAAATAATTTTTGGTGAATAGTAACTTTTAACTTTTATTTACTATGGTTAAAAGTAAATAGAGTAAATAAAGGTAAAAATGATATTATTATTACCCTAACACATGTCCTAATTCTATTGGATATGTATAATTCGACCAAAAAAACTATAGGAATGAATTATGAACCTCTTTGATCCACCTAGATTGGAGTAGGATATTTATTAATATTTAATTTAAAGAAGAGTTAAAAGTGTTAAAATCCAAGTTTAATAAATAAAACATTTTTAATATAGGGTTACACAGAAGATAAATTGGACTATAAATATTCGTTAGAAAGATACAAATATTCTATATTTTATGGTATTATATATATATATATATTATACTTTAAATAATTTAAATTATTTATGACACAATGATGATGTAGTAATTACCTTATCAAATAAATATAAAAATAATTGATATTATAAATATCAAAATAAATGTAATTTGATAATTTTATTATGAATTACACTAATTTTCGAGGTTAATATTACATATTAGGGTTGTTTAGATGAAATGTTTTCTAATTAATAATAATTATATGAATTTTGAAAAAACAAAATACCTAATAGTGACAAAATTGACATAAAAGAGTTTTTAAAACAAATATTATATTATTAATTGATATTAAATTTCTTAAAAATCGATGGTTCTGTCAAAAGATTTATATAATGATAGTTGTATCATTTATGTACCACTTGGGGTTGTCTTGGAAGTATATAGTATGTTTATTAACCATATAATATAAAAATACAAAGAGACATGGTAAATGTCAATCAATTTAACTAAGAGTTAAATCTAAATGATAAGGTTAATATAGTAACCCAAAAATATTTGAAACCTATTTGATGAGTGATTTTTGATCCATCCCCAACATATACTTTATATAATCCATTTTGATCCATTATTATCCAAAAACTATTTTATTATAAAATAATATTTCTAGATTTTCCTAAGGTGCTCGTCACTCCTCTCATAAAATAGCACTCCCACTTATCTCTAATTCACACCTTCAAAGCCATTTGGATCAGAAAAATCTACCCAAATACCCACTTAAATTTCTTCCATTTATCCTAGAGGCATTAATTTAGTCATAAATCCATCCTATGGAGCCCTTTTGATCAAATAAAAAGGAAGAACCCGAAGAAGAGGTAAATATTTCAGAACCTCTTTCGAGTTCCTTTCTTCTTCCACTTCCACATTCAATGTTATTTCTATTCTAAAATAATAACTCCAGTTTCTTCTATATACTATGATATTATTATAAATATGGTACAACCATATTCATAATTCTATTCATCCTTTGAATTCCAAGTCACCATACGCGCGTACGTACGAATTACCGTCTCCATTACTTGGTGCAATTGTTATTCAATACATAATTATTTGAATGGGTATAATAATGATGTGTTATTGTTGTAAATAATATATATAAAATGATAATTATTATTTATATTTGATATAACATCCAATTATATATTATTTTAATATCAAAATTATGATATTGTCGGTCGTGATTACGTACAGATTACCGTCTCCACGAATGTGATGAGATTCATTCCGCATCGTAATACATTCAAGAATAATATTCATTAGATTATTAAAAATAAGGTTTAAATAACTAATATCATTTTTAATATGAATAACAAACATTATTTTCACAATAAACACTACTTATGAAACAAATAATAAAAAGGTAAATGAATCAGTTAACACCAGAAACGATGATAATACTAAAATATTATTAACAAAGCCATATTAAAATTTCATATATGATATCATATTAATGTATATTATTCATTTATAATATAATAACAATTATTTAACCATTATAATGGTGTTTAACCTATGATAGAACAAGTAAAATTACAAATTAAGTGTTAATTTCACAATCTATTTATTATCCGAAGTTGTTTTTGTGTAAGTATTAGCTGGGACCACTCTATCATTCATATCCTGGTTTCTTAAAATGTATTACAATACATTTTTTCTATTTACTAGACTATGGGTTAAATCCATTTATACACTTGTTTTACTTTTTATAAATTTTTTTGAAAGGAATCTTTCCATTGTTTTCCAAACAAGGTACTTTTTAACATTTTAGACAAAATTAAGGTAAGAATGACCTTTTTTAACTAATATAGTGGGTGCAGCTATTTTCTACCATTATAACAACGTCAAATATTCCATTACAAGAATATAAGAATATTTTCAAAAAAATGTTTTCTTTATAATTATGTGACTCTTAAATGATTTCAAAATAGAAAGAGATTTCTCTCTCAGATAGTTTTGATTTCATCTATGTCAACATCCACTGATAAAGTATACACCTGATTGAAGTTGATTTATTATGATACAAATATTTCATATTTTATTTAAGGTTTATTATATGTTTGACTATGGATGAGTTATTTTTATGACATTCATGGTTTATGGTTAATGTATTGACATTTCTTATTCTAGTTTTAATACGAATGTTTATGTTATATTTCAACCTTTTCTTATGATGAATGTATCGGACTATAATGTTCATGGTTGGGGACCAGTAAAAGTAATCCCTCCGGGTTGGGTTCTTGTTATAGCATATACTTCGGGATGGAGTCCGGATATAGAGGCTCTCCAAGATGGAGTCCGGTAACTGAGGCTCTCCGGGTTTGGGTCCGGTTAAAGTTAGCCCCTAGGTCCTTGCACGAGGCCTTGACATAGAAATTAAAGTTCGGAATTATGCATTCCATCATTATAAAAGTGGATATTGATATTTCGTGTGATTATTTGACGGGTAGAATATCTATGCAAGTAAGTAAATGGCATTATTTTGATCAATATTTTCCATATTATGATGATGTTTATGTTGAAAAGGATTTTGTTTTAGTTATATACATTGCCTTATTTGTTTATGCTTATTTATGAATGTTTCCACTATATTGTTATCCTTACTGAGAATCTATGCTCACCCATTTCTATGTTTTATTTCTTCCATAATGCAAAGAGGTATATTATGACTGACCAGCAGGGATAGACTATGGGATCTTAGTGTTGTCTATGGAAACAATGTTGTTGTAGTTTTCCATTTTATGATGTAATGTAAACCTTATTAATGTATCTAGTATTTCCAATGATACTAAACTAATCAGTATTTTGAGAAATGATATTTTGTTATCATGCCAATGATATGTAATAATGCACCGACTCTGGGCTTCTTGGGTTGAGGCATTACATAATCAAATCTGTTTTCCCCATAGTATGCAAAAGGAAATTTTGAGGACAATATTTCGTAGGGGGGAAGTCAATGCCTGAAAATTTTATAAACAAAATTTAAATCCTTATAATTATTTCATAAAACATATACATCCTATATAACCCAATAAAACATTATTATCAAAAATAAAGATTGAAATAAGTAAAATTTTTAGAAATGAAAAAACCAATACCAATGGAATAGTAACCTCACCATTGGAATAGTAATATAACCATTAGGAATAATAATCTGGTAGTTTTAATGAAAGTATCACATATGAATGTATAAATAAAATTTAGGTATCTTCATAATGAAAATAAAATATAATTGTATTATCGAATATGTAAACAAATGTTTAATAATGAAAATGTAATAGTTCTTTTTTTTGTAAAATGAAAATGATTATTTTAAATTTTATAATTAATATAATGATTAAAAAACATTTTCAAAAAATAGATTAAAAAATTAATATTATGTAATATTATAATATTAAGTTAATATTATGATACCATTATTAAATTTTCCGTGTGTTCTAAAATCATTAATAAAACAAAAATTGGTATTATTTTAAATAAATGATCATTTTATTTAAAAAATAATTTTTCTTATTTTGAAAAATAATATCCAAAATAGGGATCCATTTATTATTCAACACAATGATAAATGGTTTGGGAGATTTGTTTTGTATTTTTATAAATTAGTTTAATTTTAGTTGAACAATGAAATTTTATAATTTATAGTATAATTTAAATATATGATTTTTTTATTCATGGATGATGTGTGGATGGTGGAAGAACCCATTGGTTCAAAATATCCATAACCATTTACTGTGTTTAGTAACAATAAATATCTCTACTGATATTATTCATCCAAAATAATAAAAAATGAATAAAATAACCAAATAACATCCCCCTACTCACCCATAAATACCACCCCTCACCACCTATTCTCCTCATGTAACTACCAAAACATTTTTCAATGAAAATTACTCTTGTTCTAATTAAATTTATAATTTTTTGAAATGGTTATATATCATATACACAACATTGGTTTTATGTTTCTTTATTTCAATTTTTTTATTAATTGTGATTTTTGTTAATATAGTTGTTGAACAATGGTCACATGATTATTATAAATATAGGGCTTTAACAAATTCAATTTACTTAGGAAAAGGAAATGATGGCCTCATCCAATAGAATTTCCCCATACGAAACCCATTTGTTAGAGCTCATAAAGAAGGTGGCATCATTTTTATTTTCTCTTAATCAATCCCAATCTGAGTATTAACATGTTAAGATCGAATGAAACCGTATATTAGAGAAGTGTAAGTTGATAGAGATTACCGCCCGAGCAATGTTATTCGAGCCACCCCAAGAGTTGTCACCATTGCACACCTTACCCTTCAGTTTTATGAGTGTGTTATAAGGTGTTTTATAATAAGTCATTAGAACTATGATATTGTGCATTATTATGGTATATAATAATGAATATAAATTTATTTTATTATTTTTACTTTATAAATAGTTTTTAATGAAGAAAAGGTATTATTAGTTAATATTCAACTAAGAAATATATTTTGATAAAATAATGGATTTTTGAATTATATATTATTTTATTAAAATTTTATTATTATTAAATTATTTTTATTAATTATAAATAAGCATATAATTTTTATGAATACACTTGTAATTTTTATTATGGTTTGAAAGTTGTTTTTGTCAAAACCAATGAATTTTTATAAATGTATAATTATATTTTAAAAGAAAAAATTAACATATTTATAAAAAAAATTAGAAACAATTAATATTTTTTTGAATCAAGACATCAATATTATTAAATGGTGAGTTTTTCATAATTTTCTAAGACAGTCAAATTTTTATGTAAAATTTACATTCCATTTAAATAAATAATTTGTTTAATGACATCATAATGACCCAATAGTGTTGTAATAAAATACTATAAAAATTATTTTTGTAAAATATATTTTATACCATTAAAATAATGTGATTCTATTTTTGTTTTATTTGTTTGACAAACCCTTAGTGGACCCTCCAAGAATTATAAAACATTTTAGATTTTTAAATTGATTTCCTTGAGAGTGTGACTCACCTCCACATAAGCAACACTATTATTTTAGTATGTTTGGACATTGTCCTTATAAATTTTTTTTCCACTCCTCTTTGACAATAACCATGGGAAAAAACCATGGTTTGGTTTGTGGTTTTGATTAGTTAAATGCGTGGTGTCACCAAAATAAATAAAAAAAAATTATAATAGGTTGTTGACATGAACTGGTTTCCCAGTTCATTCCCCCCAAAGAAATTTATTAAAAACAAAATGTATGCATTACAGAGTCGAGGTGTAATGAATTTACACCATCGGGGAATTAAAGATGATATAAGAAAATGACAATGAAAAACCAGAGAAAAATTTCAGATCTTCAGTATGTGATCACATCTGTGTTTCTTCTAATTGAGACTCTATTTCAGCATCTAATCACTTCCTAATGTTTCAGCAGGTTCAGAGTACATTCATCCTGCATGATATTCCATTCCATTATAATTTGACATTAAGGGTTTTATCCACATTTCCATGTTATTATAATCATGTTATATCATGCCTTTACGTTAATGTTATTTTATACTATGTTGATATGAATAATTTCTAAAATGTATTTTATTCTTAATTTTTTACCTTGTTTACCCTCTTACATGGCTTTATAGATCTCCCATTTCATATGTATGTCCTCATGTTATCCCATGAAATGCTAAGTACAAGGGAAGTTCATAGTTATATAAAAGAAGTTTTCAAAAAAGATGTTGTATGTTTTATGTTTAAAGTTTTTATGTAATGTTCCTAAGCCCCAAATACACTATACCTCATTATATTCCATTTTATATCAATTGAATATTATATGTAATAATTCGTGATTATGTGTGTAATAAAAAGCATGGTCGTTATAGTTGGCATCATATGATAAGTTTAGTTATCTTTTGGGAATAGGATTAGAAAAACCTGATGAATCCTTAGAGGAAATAATATGTATAATAAAAACATCCCTAAATTTTGGTGTGTATTGAGTAAGTGATTTATCAAGAAATTACATCCCTATATAGACACGTGAAGGTAGAGGCAGCTCTGGAACAAATGTTCCTAGGAGTGAGAAATCCGACAAAGAGTTTTGGGCTTTACCCGGGGTTTCCTGGTATCTGACAATTGCCCTTACTGAAATCTTGGTTATGAAACTCCCATAGGATTTTGTTTGGTAAATTTAAAATCTTAGTATTAAGCATTCTTAAGGGAATTTAAAAAATAACCCTATGATTATATGTTATAATTTTGAACTTGGAAAAAAATATATTGAATCCTATAAGTTAATAAGATAAGGAAATAAATTTTATTTATAAATCTTCTGTTTTTCTATGGATTACACTTTATGTGTTTCCACAAAAAATCCATTTATTCTAGCCAATGGACATTAATAGGAGGACTAGAGATAACAACCGACGTGAAGACCAATATGATGACTGTTCTAATGACATTCTGAATCCGATGGAGCATGCATAATGAACTTTTTCATAAAAAACCATTAGTAAACTCAATATTTAAATAGAAACATGGGTCAAGGGGAAAATTTAACACATTTTAAGAAATAACATGTTTCAATTGAGATCTTCATGGGAAAAACACCTCCAAATTTTGATGGATCATCTGATCCATCAATCATTGAACAATCGATCAACTCCATTGAATAGAACATTTATATACTTCAATGTTCAAAACATGAGATAGTTCTTTTTGTTGCTTATTGTATGGAGGGTAAAGTAGAGCAGTGGTGGAAATTAATAAAAAAATATGAAGCCTGAAGAAGTGATAAAGGCATTACAATAGAAGGATTTCTAGAAAAAAAATCAATACATATTTTCTTCACATCATCCGGCTTTAGATGGAAAGGTGCTTTATTTCCCTCAATAAAAAAGATAAAAAATCCATCAGATTGAATGAGTAAAACATTAAATGTCTTGCATAATAGGCATCAGAATATTTCATTACCCTCAAATTCATGGTTGACCACTTATTTGGTAGGCTAAAATATATCTTGTAGAAAGATCTAGCAATTCATAACTTTGTCATCTATGAGGATATTTTCTGATGTGCCATCAAGGTAAAAATGGAAATCAAAGAATCTCAGGGGTATAATGTGGATAAGAATGATATGGTTGAGTTTTATTATGGATGTCTGATGGATAAATCCAATAGAGCTATGAAAATCCATCACCACACATTCTAAAGCTGTGAAATGAAATACCCTACAAATTTCCTAAAGGGGCTGAGGAAATGCTTTAGGTGTGGAAGAAAAGGGAACCTAGTAATTTACTGCTGACAAGAAAAACCTGCGGCTGCATCATATGAGAGGAATGCTCCATTAAAACGTCATCACATTTTTCATTGCTTCAACAACAAATAACCTGGTAACCTTGCAAATCAGTGCCCTAAGATAAGGATTTTTAGAGGTAACCAACAATGTCTGAGGCAGCAAGGGTGAGCTTTTTCCATCCCTACCGCCGAAGTGATACCCAAAAACAATGTGGTTAAAAGTACACTAGTTATTCATTAAAGAATAGCAAACATCATTTTTCATTCGAGTTCTACACATTTTTTTGTATCTCAAATGATTAGTTGAAAAATCCTATTACTAACAAAAATCATTGAAGTAAATATGTTGGTGAGTAGGAAAAATGATTCAATCATTGTATCCCATGAATTTTACTCCTCCCATCTCACAATTTTGGGATTTAACAACCCAGAGAACCTTGTCATACTCTCTATGGTGAAATTTGATGCAATTCTCGACATGTTTTGGATTTCTATATAAAGTGCCAACATAAATTGGAGTGAGAGCGAAATCACTCTCTATATAAAGAATCAACTCCATATTCTATACAAGTGCAAATAGGAATATGAATATTCTTTAGCACCATCATCTCAATCGTGGATATTACTTCCCTATGAGCATGAATCCTTAGATCAGATGATCGAGTCTAAGGATGGAACCATCCTTGAATACCTAAATATTGTGAGAGAATTCACTGAAGTGTTTCTTGAATATTTTTTTAGTCCTCCCCTTAGAAGAGATGTTGAATTCTCAATTGACCTTATACCTGGGGAATTTCTAATATCCATGACTCCGTATAGAATGGTTGTTGTGGAGCTTGAGGAGCTAGATAAATAACTATAAGAGAATCATGATAAAGGGTTTATATACCCATGTGCTTAACCATGGGGTGCACCAGTCCTCTTCATCAGGACGATGGATGGGTCAATCAACCTTTTCGTTGATTATTTTGAGGTCAAAAAATCATTATAACAAATAAGTATCATTTTCCATGCATTGATGACTTGTTTGATCATTTCTGTGGATCACAATACATCTCCAAGATGGATTTACGGTCAGGATATTATCAAGTATAGGTAATGAATTAAGATATTCCCAAGACTACTTTTCATACAAGATACAAACACTATGAATTCATTGTAATTACTTTTGGACTCACTAATTCTCTATAAATATTCATGGAATTGGTGAATAGAGTCTTTAGTCATTGCATCAAAAAAATTTAGCAAGTCTTAATATATGATATTATAATAAAATCCAAATATAAGGAGGATCTTGAGTAGTATCAAAGCCCTGTACTATTGACCTAGCCAAAGGAAAATCTTTATTCAAATTAAAGCAAGTGTGAGTTCTGGTTTAAGGAGGTCTCATTATTGGGTCATATCATCCCAATCAATAGGATATTTTTTTATCCCTCCAAGACAAATTCAATTGAGTGGTGGATGAATCCTACATTGGAAACAGATATCTGTAGCTTCTTGGGGTTAGGTGGATATTATTGACGATTTGTGAGAAATTTTATCAAGATTTTCTAGCCCTCTTACCAAGCTAACTCAGAAGGGAGTAATGTTTTTTTGGAGTGATGAATGCGAATAGAGCTTCAAGGAGTAAAAAATAAGGCTTATCACTATTCTCATTCTCATAAAACCCTTGATTGGATAACCTTTTGTGGTATTTAGTGATGAATAAAAGTAGTGAATGTGTTGTGTGTTGATGTAGAATGATAAATTGATAGCCTATTCCTCGAGGAACTAGAAACTCCATGATAAAAATTGTCCCAGACATGATCTGGAGTTAGAAAATATGATCTTTGTGTTGAAAATATAGTGTAATTATCTATATGGGGGGAAGTGTGAGATATATACTGATCAAAATAGCCTAAAATATATATTAACAAAAAATATCATAATATGTAGCAACGAATATGGATAGAACTCAAAAAGGATTACGACTACTCAATATAATACTGTCCTGGTAAGGGAAAAAAGGTGGCAGATGCTCTAAGTATAAAAGATCATGTATCATTATCAATGATGAGAATTGAAAATTATCCAATCGCAATAGACATTTAGAGGATAGACATGGGAATAATTATGAGAGGAACATCATCAATCCTTTCGCAAATGATTACTTAACCATTCCACACAGAGAAAATAAAGGGTTCTCATAGTAAGGATGTGAAGATTTTAAAAATGGTGGAAGCTATCAGAAATGGTAAATTCTCAGAGTTTGAGGTTGACAAGGAAGAAATTGTTTGATCTGGGTCATGATTATTTATACCATCTGATCTAGAGATAAAGAAGGATCTTCTGAATAACACACATAGCTCAACCTTCTCTATTATCCTAGGGATCACAATGATTTATTGAGATCTCCGAGAAATCTTTTGGTGGGGCAATATGAAAATGGAGATTACTGAATATAAATTAATGTGCCTAGTATGTCGAAAAGTTATGACTGAGAGGAAAAATTCTAAGTGGATAATGAACCCACTACCCATACCAACATGTAAGTGGTACCACATTAACATGGACATTTTCACTGGACATCCGAGGAAATATATTGGAAATGATTTTATATTTGTCATTGTGGGTCGTCTTACAAAGGAAAATAACATTATAGAGATTTGATGGTACTTTTCATTTGATCAACATGCACAGATTTACATCAATGATGTCGTAAGGCTTCATGAAGTACCACTATCTATTTTTTTTTATCGTGATCCTAGATTCACCTCAAAGTTATAGAAAATTCTTCAACATGATCTAATAAAAAAATTTACTTCAATATATCCTACAATCCTCAAACTGAGGGGCAATCTGAGTGAACTATTCATATACTATAGGATATGTTAAGATCATGTTCTATGAACATCAAAGGAGGATGGGACCAACATCGTCCACTCATTAAAATCTCTGATAATAAAATCTTCCACTTGATCATATGAATGGTACAATATGAATCCTTTACGGGAGAAGTTGTAGAACACCAGTGTGTTGGGTTGAAGTCAGTGAGAGTAAGCTTCTAGGACCTAAAATGGTAGATGAAATGGTAGAGAAGGTGAAAACCATTCAGTAGCAAATCAAGGCAGCCCAATGTCAACAAAAGAGTTATGCAGATAATCATCGACGTGACATTTATATCAAAGTTGTAGAGATGGTATTTCTATGAATATCTCTACAGAATAATTTTGTAAGGTATAGAAAGAAAGGGAAGTTATGTCCTAGTTACATCTACCCCTTTGAGATTCTTAATAATGTGGGGGATGTGGCCTATATACTAGCACTTCAACCTACCATGGCCAATGTACATGATGTCATTCATGTACCCATCTAAAAGAAGTACATGCCAGACCCTTCGTATATATTATCTTCAAAGGTTGTACAGTTATAGGACAATCATTCTTATGAGGAGAAACTAGTGAAGATCATATATCGTAGAGAAAAAGATCTCTGAAATAAGATAATGTCCCTCATCAAGGTGTTGTGGGAAATCCATTTGTTTGAAGAAGAGACTTGGGAATAAGAGGATGTGACGAAGTAGAGTTTCCCTCATCTGTTTTATTCTGTGAAAATGAAATTTCACTGGAGAAATTTCTTAAGGGGGATAGATTGTAACAACCGAGACATCTATCGATGAAAAGTCATCTTGGTTTAATTAAAATTTTTATTATATGAAATGGTTATATAACATATGAAATTATTTGGTTTTAAATTTTAGGATTTTAAAATACCATTATGAACTGTGATCAATTCAAATATAGTGAGGAATAGTGATCACATGATTTATAAAAATATTAGTCTTTAACAAATCCTATTTACTCAGAAAAATGAAGCGATGGACTAATCTAGTATATTTTCTCTGTATGAAGCCCATTTTTAAGAGCTCGGAAAGTAGGTGGAATCATTGGTCTTTTCTCTTGACCATTCCTAAGCCGAGCTTTAACATGTTAATCTCGGACAGAACTTCCTACGAAAGAAGTGGATGTTTATAAATATTACAACCCGAGTGATGTTATCTGTGCCACCCCATGAGTCTGTCACCATGTCACACCTTACCCTTCAGTCATATGAGGGTGTTATAAGGGGTTATGTAACAATACCGTAGAACTATGATTATGTGAATTATTTTTCTATGTAATAAATAATATACATTCTTTGTATTATTGTTACTTTGTAATTAGTTTTTAAACTATAAATAGTATTTCCAGATAACATTCATCTTAGAAATCTATTTTGATAAATTAATGTATTTTTTAATTTAATCATATTATAATAGAATATTATTTTTAAAATTAATTTTTATTAACCATAAATAATCGTACACTTTTTATGAATACAATTGTAATTTTTATTATGGTTTGAAAGATGTTTTTTCAAAAAACCTGAATTTTCAATAATTGTTGATTTATAAATTAAAAGTAAAAAATCACATATTTATAAAATTATTTATAAAAATGAACATTATTTTTGGAATCACAACATCAATATTATTTAATGCTGAATTTTTCATAAATTTCCGCGATAGTTGAATATTTTGTTAAAAATTAAATACTTTTTATATATATAATGTGTTTTATAACATCATAATGACACAGTATATATTTAATAAAATAATATAAATTTTTTTTAGTCCAATATATTTATTACAATTAAATTAATGTGATTTTAGGTTTGAATGATCTATTTTACAAAGCCTTAGTGGACCCTCCATGTTTTATAAAACATTTTAGCATTTTAAGTTGATTTCCTTGAGAGTGTGACTCACATCCACATTAGAAACCCTATTATTTTAATATTTTAGACCATTGTACATATAATATATTGTTTTTCACTCCCAAGTGGAAAAAACCATGGGCAAAAACCATGGTAGGGATTGTTGTTTTTATTAGTTTAATGTGCGGTGTCCCAAACCTAAATAATAAAAAATTCCCTCTCCTTTCTTATAAAAACCCACCCATGATCCCACTGACTCTTCACTCAAAGCCTTTAGAGTTTTCCAACCTATTACCTATTCTTTATATAATCCTTCGATGGTGCCCTAGTCTCCCACAAAGCCTCTCCCAAGCCCTTGGGATCACACATCCATGTAAGAGTTTTTAATTTATTCTAAATTTTTCCATGTTTCTTTATATTGATATATATTTTTTATTAAAATTAAAAAATTTTGTTTATGATTTCACTCCTCTATTATAATTCCCTATTTATGTTTGAATTGAGTAGTTCCCTCTTTCTCTCTCATTATTTTCTCCCAAGTACAGCTGTTACCATACTAAAATTTCATAAGGAAATTGTCTCTCATCATTTACATTCAATAAATTATTTTGTATTATGAATCCAAATATCAATAATTGTTTAGTTACATGTATCAATATGAAACCATTACATTAATTTTCATTTACATATGATGATACACCACTTTTTTCCCATCAACCATTTTTATTAATTCTTATGTCATGCCGTTATGCTGGAAAAATTGTACCACGTTTTTTCAAGCCACCGTCATTGTGTAGTGAATAGCATGACCATTTATCTATCAAGGTTATTCACCATTATTCACATTTACTTACTGATTATAAATATTAATTTATGAATTCCACATTTTCTTTATTTTTTAATAAATGATGATATTTAATGAATCAATGTTTTATGATCCATGTGGCACACTTATGCATGTAATGAAATATTTAAGAAGGGTGCACCCTGATAGCTCTCTAATGCATTGGGTAAAGGTTAGTATCTTGATACATCATGTTCAATTAAGATTTAGTCATGATAATTCTATTTAAATGAGGATTTATTTGTTCCCTTTCATGTTAAATGTGGTTTTTCTCATGCTCCATGTGCAATTATCCTTGGCACATGTTAATTCCATGTTATGTGTTGTTAGCACATTTCCATGTTATGATAATCATGTTATATCATGCCTTTATTTTGATTTTCTTTTGGCTCCATTTATATTCCTATTTCCTAACATGTATTTTATTCTTCATGTCATGACTTTTTTACCCCCTTACTGGGCTTTATAGATCACCCATTTTACATTTATGTCCTCAGGTTATTCCATGCAATGCTATGTACGAGGGAATGTAGTGGTTATGTAAATGTTGTTTTCAATAAATATGTTGTGTTCAATATGTTTTAAGTTGTAGTCTAATATTATTATGACCAAAAGACACTAGACCACTCAAATTTCCATGTTGTATCATGTGATGAGTTTATCTAATAAATAATGATTAAGTGTGTAATAAAAATCTAGGTTGTTATACCTCACACCTCAGAAGACATGTATCTTGTCTAAAAATAACCCAATTCACTTTCTAATACACTTCCCCACACCCAAGAGAAAATTTTAACTTCAATATGACCAAACTTGTGTTCTTTATGGAGGTTCACAATGATGCGATAATCAGGATGTAAAATCCTCAATTATTCTCTTCTACTTTTATTCTAAAAATTAAAACATCATTCCTGACTTGTCGAATCACTGCCTTCTTTTATTATAAGATTTATTTTTCCATTAACATCTTAACATAGGTTCATAAATCCATTGGTTAAAATTGATTATAAAATATATTATAAATTCTTAGTTTTATGTAATTAATTTATAAAAATGTTATAAAATAAAAATATACTATATCATGATGGATGAAAAAACAACCAAAATAAATGATTCATTTATAAGTAAATGAGTCATCTTCATACAAGAGATCCAAATGGTCTACGGGACCAATAAATTCCTAGAATTTCTATGTAATTTTTTTAATTTAATCGGAATTTTATGAGTCTGCAGAATTTGACGGTGCCCAATTCTGAGGCCTGGAGTTCCTGGAAAGATCCGTCAATGTTTTTGTTAAGCTTAAGTTAACGCACTAAAGTATTTTTCATGAAAAAGTCGAATAACTCTTAAATGGTAACTTGGATCAGAAATACAAGGGCACCATTGCAGTCAGGATGGAGGGTTTACGCTTGGCGTGACTTAAGATTAGTCGGTGCGAGCCTCCTGTGAGGAAACCCAATAATGGAATAATCATAAATAAAATAATTAAATAAACTATTTTATTTTAAAAATGATTATAACTCAAAAATGGTAACTCAGATTAAAAATATGAGGCCACCAATGAACTCATGAGTGTATTATTTCTTTAAGAGGATACAAACATTAGCTAGCATGAGCCACTAGATAAAGTTAGTTTTTGGCCGCAATTAAAATAATTAAGTGACAATTATTTTATTGTAAAATTCATAAAATCTAAACGGTAAATCGTATTGAAAATTCAAGATTACCGTCATGTTTTTTGGGTCGTATTTCACCTACGCAGAGCCTAACCTCGACCGGAATGAGTCGAGGGTGACTGATAATAATTTTCTGAAATTTTTTTCAGGTATGTTTAGTAAACGCGGGAGCGGTGTTTTGATAATATTGAACTGGTGCTTGGAATTGAAATCTGAGGGCACTGTTGAACTCATAATGCAGGTATTCACTTAATGAGACTTTCACCTCGATGAAAATTGGTCAAAATTAATTGATAGATTTTTGGTTTTTATAAAAAAATTAAAAAATTAAAGAGATATAACAATTTATTTTATTTTTAGCCATCATGTGTAGTGTTTGATGGTTATAAACTCCACTTGGGAGTTGGAGGTGGGACCGCCCCACCCTAACCTCCCATGATAGGTTATTGTGATGGGGCCCACCAAAGATGAACCTCCTGTTAGAGGTTATGACATGGGGACCACATGGCACTTATCCCCCCAATTAATGGGGAGGGAGATGAAACCTCTCAATCACCTAAATTAATTTTATGTGTCGACATAAAATTAATTGCTTCCAATTTAATTTTAAGTTTCTACATAAAAAAGTTGCTGTGAAATTAATTTTATGTGTCAATGTGAAATTAAATGCTTCCAATTAGTGTTGTGTGTCTACATAACATTAAATGTTATCAAATTAATTTTATGTGTCAACATAAAATTAAATACTATCTTTTTTTATGTTGGCTACGTGGGGGAATCTTCTTAGAATCCTCCCAATAATTAACCCAACACACCTATTATATTACGCAAACACTTTTAATTCGCTTAACCCCCTTTTAAATTAAGTAAATGCATCGTTGGAATTTAAGAAGGTTCCTAATAAATGAACTGTCATAAATTTCATGATGGTTACATACCTCTCCTCCTCTCCTATATATAGGTAGTTTCAGAGGAGGTTTTGGGACTACTTCACCAAGCGACGAAACGCTGGCAAAGTGATTCGATTCCCAACACTTGGAGGATTATGAATTCTCTAATTAAGAATGAAGAACACCGACCTTCTTTGAATTCTTCATCAGACACCTACTGATATGGAGAAACATCAACGAGCCAACACAACTTGGGTTTGGAAGTGCTTGGTAGACACAATGAACGATGATCCAATACGTCTTCTTCCTCGACTCCTTCAACGAACGATGTCCACCTTTTTTCACAAATGACAACCAACTACGAGCAAGGTAGGGGGTTTATTGCTTGATATTATTATATCCTCTTCTTATCTTCCTCATCGGATGAAAAGAGATTGTTGAAGATGTATTATTGATCATCTACTTTTTTTGATGAGCCATGTGACATCTCCCTAAATACGGAGGGTGTGGGCCAACCTAACATGGACCGACACCCTATGTTGGTTTTCATCCTTCTAGGGACGTTCTACAGCAAGGCGATGAACAACGATGATGAATACGACAAAAAAAGGTCACGCTGGCCGCGACCTCCGTGAATCGCGCAGCCCACGCAGTGCACCGGTGCTTCTGGACGAATAGCATCGTGCCCTACGCCGGCCTGCCTGCGGGCCCCAGCACCCTGCACTGCCTACCCACGTGCCCTGAGCGGTGCCCAACCCACCTGCCTATGGCCTCCCGATGCAATGCCCTGCGCGCGGCCTGATTCCGCGCTCTACCCAGCACCCCCGCGGCCTACTCGGCGCCTAGCCAGCACCCCCGCGGCCTACCCGGCCTCTGTCACACTCTCCCTGGCACACCCTCGGCTTGCTTGGCGTCCATCCGGCCTTTCCGCACCCTACGCGCTCTGCCAGCGGCCATCCCAATCCCCGTGTGCTTTTCCCGCTGGCCTCTCGGGCCGAGTCACCCGAGCCTTGCCCCTCACGGTGCTCTCCGAACTGGCCCCGACCTTTGGGTCGAGCTACCTATGTGGCGACATCCGGGATGAATCACCCTCGCAATCTGCTAGGCCAGGCCCAACGGACTGGGCCTAACCTATTAGGATAACCCACCCAAAGGGACAGTTCAGACCCATCAGGTCTTTCCGTGATGACCCTAATCGGGTTATCCTAGACTCAGATGGGTAGAGTCAGTCCGACCGGGTTGGACTGGACCCGAGCCCACTACCGACCCTTTTCTTTCTTTGGCCATATCTTTGGCACCAGAAGTCCATTTGATGAATCATCAAAGGTGCTAACTTTCTTGGAATGAAGCTGTCTCTTTGAGAATCCTCCACTATATTTTAGGGTATATTTGAGTTATGATCTGGTTGGATTGAACACAAATCCAACCAGGCCCCTGGGACTAAAATTCTAATAACTCACAGACCGGGTGTCTGATTTACATGTTGTCTATTGCATTGAATCCCCTATGACGTGGAAGAACATTGAGATACTTCTTCGTGGAAATTCAAAATATTTGGAGTATTTCCTTGTATCCTATAGAGTGGACCCCCTGGTGATGGGCGAGACGATTGTAGAGACCTAGTAGCTGGCTGAGACTTGACGACTGCTGACCGATCGACTCAGAGTGATTCGGATGGCCGAGTGGGGAGCGCATGGTTGTAACAGCAGATCCATGGTGGAGGAGAACATGGTTGTTTCGGAAAACCCGTGGTACACTACAAAAGAGTACCTTTGTAGGTCATGAGGGGGTGCTCATGTTTGTAGCGGCAGACCCAAGGTGGGGAGGGCCTTTGTGTGAGCACGAAAGACCCACAATACTCGACAGGTGGATTACCACAACAGTCTTAGGTTAGTGGGAAGCGCTTTGTTGTAGCGGTATGCCCATTGTACTCGACAGAGAAGGATTTCTCCAGCAGCCGTGGTTTCGACATCGTGAATAAAAATCCTGGTTGAGTTGTGTCAATGACTTTTTTGATTTCCTCATTATTGAGATGGGTCACTAGATAACTCCGGTATATGTATGGGCATATACCTAAGTAATGGCCATTGATTTCATACGTTGTGGTTTATCCTTGTAGGATTTTTTGATACCTTGGGGGTCTCGGTGTCCCTAGTGAGGATAATTATTCTCACCCCTGTATGGGATATGCCCGCACCTTGTTGTGTTGGTTGCAGAGGACAGATAACACTGACTGAGGTAGAAAGTAACAGGATTGGACGGTACCTTGAGGTGGACCACTCATTGCAATGGTACACGGAGAAGACGGAAAGACAGAAGTGCTTAGGAGGATATCTATACCTACTATTCAGGTAGGAACTTCAGAGGACGACCCAGTAACTACTTTACTTTTCTTGAGTTGTACATGCTCTAAGATGTATTTGTACCTTCTTTTTGGGCTTGTATTTCCATCCCCTTTTTACGTTCAAGAACTTCTTTTGTATACAGTTTTACTTAGTGTTTTGTTTCCAGTTATGTACTCTTAGGTGTTTATTAACAGTTATAAAGGCAATGCCTTCCCATTTTAGGGATTTATGCCATTGGTGCTACTCGCCAACCCCTGGCCTATGGAAGTTGGGCTTGGGGTAGTCACGATATGGTCCCTAGGGGACGAGTCATGACAAATTGGCATTAGAGGAGTCGGTTCTACAACATAACATAGGACTCTTATCATTCTTTTCTGTGTAGAAAGAGTGTTAAGGGTACTGATTGTGGTTTTTAGTTTAGGGATTTCAGTGTTGTTGTGGCAACTGATGTATCCATACAGCATGACAATAACTACTGATCTACAACATATAGCACGAAAACCCTGATTGTGTGTGTGTTTTCAAAAGTTTTCTTTTTTTTTCAACTCCCTTAGGTTAGCTCACTAGGTATGAATTTTGACCATGTCACATTTGTTCAGGATTCCTCCATGCAGACAGCAAGTTAGAGTTTTGATAGAGTACACTATAACGGCCCACCGAGCGACGAGGCTCCGGTGTAGGGCCCTCTTACTATGTTGGAACTATGGGTGGTGTACCAACAACACTACTACCCGTTGGGAAGTATATTCCACCAGCCACACTGGCAGACGATGCACGACAACTAAGCGCATTGCACGAGTTCCAGCCATAGAGGCCTCCATGGTTACGAGGTGAGACAGATTCCCAGGCAGCAGAGGACTTGATGGAGGCTAATGCTAGTGTTCTCCGCCTAGTTGAGACACCCATAGAGAAGATAATGATCTTAACTACTTTTTTATTCTAGTGAGTGACCCTGAGGATGGTCCGCTTAGTAATGAGGCTTTAGTACGTGGATCTTTTCCCAAGATTGTACCTTCAGGTTGTGTATCAGCTATATCACTGCTTGTTTTTCAGCAGTTACAACCGGTGATACCGGTATATGACACATTTTGGATTTGTTCCTTACACAGGTTTCAGCATTAGATACCCCTCAGTTTCCAAGGTGAACCCGAATCAAAGGATTCAAAGGACTGGCTGGAGGAGGGGGTTGAGAGTTCTCTAGAGCATGTATAGATTCGTCAAGACAACATGTCAGTGCTTGAATATTCATCGAGGCTTACTGATCATTACAGTTACTTGATGAATAAAATAAGACCAGTGCTTTGGGGCTTGTACTACGGAGAGAGGTGTGTTTTTGGATATCCAAGCTAGCACCTTTTCTCTATATACTAGAGGGACCCTTTGTGGTTGAATGTTTTTTGGCTGAGCATATACAACCAGTGTTGTTAGCAGTGGGAATGAATGAAAATGGCGCAAGTCTCGGAGACTTGAGCGTGTAAATTGTTTCGATATGAGGAAATGTTAAGGGAAGATGAATCTGTAGGGTAGTAGACGTGGATGTAGAGCAACATGAGGTGGTGTACATTTCGAAATGTTTCCACCACCCAACATTGTAGACCCCTCTATGCTGAGGGAGTTGGTGGGCAGGGGATGAATGTAGCTGCATGCTGTCATGTAGTGTGTCCCAAGGGCTCTATGAATGATTCTAGGTGTGGTCTGTGTCAACTACTAGTTGTTGTATCAGAATACATAATTAGAAATCATTCCTTCCATCCACAAATCTTGTCCTAGACCTAGAGTTTTTGGTTAAACTTTTGACTTGAACCTCACGTCCAGAGATACCTTGGGGATGAGACTAGATAATCACACTTACGCTGACGGTGTGATCTGAAACATGAGGCAAGATATTCAGTTGGAACCTCTTGGTGGCAGCGTTGAGGCCTTATGACGTTAGTTTGGGTATGGACTGAGCAACCACAAATCATACACAGATTTATTATATTAGGAAAAAAGGTAGAGGTTTATCTAAAACATTTGGATGAGGTTTTCTATAGTCGACGAAAAAGGAAACCTAGACAGCATAGGTTAAATTCATGCAGAGGAGGGTGAAGCTGATCACTATTGAGTCGGCCAACCTTACCCTCGTGGTAGTAGGAGTTTTCAGTTTTCAGTTCCAAACAAGAGTGACAAAACATAGGGACATCTTTTCAATAGATGTTTCTAAGATTACTCCCCCCAAAGAGGGAGGGATGACTACTTTGGTGGGATACTATTGGAGGTTCATACCAAACTTCTCCAGTGTTGCAGCACCACAATCTGCCTTGTCAAAGAAGGGGAAACCCTTCATGTGGTCAAAGAGATCCCAGTAGAGCTTTCAGGAGCTCAGGTAGCGGCTGAAAAGTGCACCCATCTTGAGGCTTCCAGAGGAAGGCATAGGGTACGTAGTTTACTGTGATGCATCTGGGATATGACTTGGGCATGTCCTTATGCATGAGCGAGTAGTTATCACGTATGGTTCTTGGTAGCTATGACATCATGAGTAGAACTACGTTACCCATGACCTGGATTTAACAGCATTGGTCTTCTCCTTGAAGATGTGGTGACACTATCTGATGGGTGAACACTTTACCGTGTACTCTGATCACATGAGTCTTAGGTTATATCATCCCAATAAAGGACATGAACTTGAGACAACAATGTCAGCTTCAGTTCCTCCATGAATATGACTTCAAGATAGTCTATACTCCTTGGAGGGGAAACATTGTTGCAGATGCGCTCAGCAGGAGGACTAGTATACAACTCCTAGGAAAGGAGACAGAGTAGTTGGCTGCTTTACAATTATCCTCTATGGATAGAGATGGGGCAGGATTCCTGTAGTCTCTTACAGTCACACCCCCACTTCTTCAGCGAGTTAGGGAGGCACAACATGGGGATGCTGACTGCGAGACACGACGTGCTCAGATATGCACAGGGTAGGCACTGATGGATTTTCTTGAAGGTGGGGAGCACGTCATTATCTTCAGAAGACATTTCATGCTACCAATATCACTTCAAGATGAAGTGTTGAGGGATTTCCACACATCCCATCTAGAGGTACATCTTGGAGTGGTGAAGATGTACCAGGACCTTAGACGACAGCACTAGTGTCCAGGTATGAAAAAGGTTGTAGTGTAGTCTGTCTCTCGATGCCTCATATGACTGTAAGTGAAGGCATAGTATCAGGTACCAACAGGCTTGGTTCAACCTTTAGTGGTCCCAAAGTGGAAGAGGGATGATATATCCATGTACATCATGATGGGTCTTCCATGTACGTCTTGGGGACATGACTCTATCTGGGTGATTGTCGACCAACTCACAAAGTCGGCCCACTTCCTACTGTCCAGAGATGGTATGAGCTACCATGTAGAAGGTGCAGGTCATCCAGGAGTGGATAGAGACTATACAGAGCAGACTGAAGTCATATAATGACATGAGATGGAGACCTCTGATGTTTGAGGATGGTGACCATGTCTTTCTACAGGTCTCACCTCAACGAGGTCTACGATGATTTGGCTGAGGAGGCATGTCATCTCCAAGGTTCATTGTACCTTTTCATGTGATCAAAAGAGTTGTTGAGGTGGAATATTACTTAGCCCTTCCACCTTAGTGGCTCCGGGTGCACGACGTCTTCTATGTCTCCCAGCTGAGGAGATAAATGCACAACCCATCCAACATCATCGTCCATGGCGAGATGGACGTTGAAGATGGAGTAACTTTTATGGAGACTCCAGAAGAGATTGAGGGTGGACAGGAGCAGGTCCTTCATGGATGGTTGATAGCTATTGTATGCATTCACTGGTAGCATGGGAACTTCTAGGAGAGCACATGGGGAGCGGGAGGCTCAGATGTGCGCTGAGTACCCCCACTTGTTCCCTTAGTTGTGGGTTGTGGATTATGGGGACATAGAGCCCTGAGTTGGAGATAATGTAAAGATATAATATTTATATTTAATTTCTGTAATTAAATTAGAATTTTGACAAGTCCTCTAAATCTAATGGCGCGCAATTCCGAGGCCCGGAGTTCCTGAAATGATCCGTCAAAGTTTTTGTTAAGCATAAGTTAACTAGAATAAGCACTTTTCCTGACCAAGAAGAATAAATATTAATTGGTAACACTGATCAGAAATATGAGGGCACCGTTACACGCAGGATGGAGGGTTTACTCTTGGCACGACTAAAGATTAGTTGGCATGAGGCTCCTGTGAGGTAACCGAAAAATGGCATAATCGTAAATAAAATAATTAAATAAAATATTTTATTTTTTAAATTCTTATAACTCACAATCGGTAACTGGGATTAAAAATCCAAGACCACCTCTAAACTCACGAGTGTATGCTTTAGTTATGCATATACTAACATTGTCCATCATGAGCTACAAGAAAATGATAGTTTTTGGATGCAAATAAAATAATTAAGATACAATTACTTTATTGTAAAATTCAAAAAATCTAAATGGTATCTCAGATTGAAAATCCAAGAGTACCATTGGGTTCGTCGGAGCGTGTTTCACCTAGGAATATCCAATCCTTGACTTCCGCGAGTCGAGGGTGACTGATAATGATTTTCTGAACTTTTTTTGGTATGTTTAGTAAACGCGCGGGTGGAATTTTGTAACATTTCAACCAGTGCTCAGAATTGAAATCTGAGGGCACCATTGAACTCTCATTAAAATTATTAACATAAGGATACTTTCACCTAGATGACAGTTTGTCGATAGTAAATGTAATATTTTTGGGTTTTAATAAAAAAAGTAATATAGTAATGTGAGATAACAATTTACTTTATATTTAGTCATCATGTGAAGTGTTTGTTGGTTATAACCTACCCTTGGGAGTTAGAGGTGGGACCGCCATAGCCTAACCTCACATGAGAGGTTATGGTGGTGGGGTTATCCCAAGAATAACCTCTTATGATAGGTTATGATGTGGGGACCACACGACACTTAACCCCCTAATTAATGTGGAGGGGGAGGAAACCTCTCAATCCCCTCAATTAATTTTATGTGTCGACATAAAATTAATTACATCCAATTTAATTTTAAGTTTCCAAATAATATTAATTGATGTCAAATTAATTTTATGTGTCAACATGAAATGAAATGCTTCCAATTAATTTTATGTTTTAACACAAAATTAATTCTTGTCAAATTAATTTTATATGTGAACATAAAATTAAATGTTATCTATTTTTCGAGGCAGGCTATGTCAGGGAAGCCTCTTGGAATCCTCCCAATAATAAATCCAATGCACCTATTAAATTGTGCCAACACTTTTTAATTCGCTTGACCCCCTTTTTTAATTAAGTAACTGCATAATTGGAATTTAGGAAGGTTCTTAATAAATAAACCATCATAAATTAAATTGTGGTTACATTCCTCTCCCCATATCTTATATATAGGGAGCTTTGGGGGAGGTTTTGGGATGGCTTCACCAAGTGACGAAACACTGGAAATGTGGAACGATGCCCAATAATTGGAGGATTACGCCTTCTCCATAGAAGAACGAAGAATGCCAACCTTCTTCGACTTCTTCCTCAGAAACCTACTGACATAGAACCTCTTCAACGAGCTGACGCAACTCGGGTTTGGATGTTCTTGGTGGACGCGACGAACGACGATCCTCCATGTCTTCTTCCATCATTCTCTCAATGAACGACGTCCTCCTTTTTATGCCAATGAAAACCAACTACGACCTGTGTAGGGTGTTTGTTCCTTGATATTATTATACACTTTTCTTATCTTCTTAATTAGATAAAAATAGATTGTTGATGTTGTGTTATTGATCATATACTTTTCTTGATAATCCAAATGATACCTCCCTAATCGCGGAGGGTGTGGGCCAACCTAACATTTCCAGACACCATCTGTTAGTTTTCTTCCTTGTGGTGACATTCTATTGTAAGGAGATTAAGAAACGACGATGAAGATGGAGAACAAATGCCATGCTACCTGTGGCCTCTGCGAATCGCACTGCCCACGCGATACACTGGAGCTTCCTGCCGATCACCATCGCGCCTCGTGCTAGCCTGCCTGTGTGCTGCCTGCTGCGTGCCCCGAGTGGCACCCAGCCCGCCTACCCGCGGCTTCTTGGCGCCCTACTCGGTGCGTGGCACACTGCCACACCCTTCCCACATCCTGTCGGCACCCCCACGACCTACCCGACGCCCAGCCGGAACCCCCGCGGCCTGGTCGGAATCCTGCCAGCCTATCGCGCCCCGTGCGCTCTGCCTGCTGGCCTCCCTGACTGAGTCATTCGAGCCACACCACTAGTGGTGGTGGCCGAACCGGCCCCGTCCTTCGGGCCAAACAACCTATGAGGCGACATCCGGGCCGAATCACCTTCACAATCCGATGGTCCAGGCCTAGCAGGGCAGGCCTAACATAGCGGTCTAACACTCCCAACCGGCTGGGTCAGACCCATCGGGTCTTTATGGGTTGACCTAGATCGTGTCGGCCAAGACTGGGTTGGGACGAGTCGGTCCGACCAGGTCGGACCGGACCTGGGCCCACTATCGACCATTTTCTTTCTTTTACCATATCTTTGTCGCCGGACATCTATTTTATGAACTGTCAGTGGTGAAGGCTTTCCTTGAATGAAGGAGTCTCTTTGAGAATACTCCACTAGTATTTGGGGTATATTTGAGTTATGGTCAGGCTAGATCGCATAAGAATCCAACTAAGCCCTCGGGACTAAAAGGATAGTAACTCACAAACTGAGAATCTGATTGACGCACTGTCTATTGCGTTGAGACCTCTATGACATAACAAACCTTTGAGATACTTCTTCATGGAACTTCGTGACAGTTGGAGTATTTCCTTGTAGATGGTGGAGTGGACCCTCCCGACGACGAGTGAGTAGATTATAGAGACCTAGTAGCTGGATGAGACTTGACGAGTGCTAACTGATCGACTCGGAGTGATTCGGATAGCCCAGTGGAGGGCACTTGGTTGTAGCAGAAGACCCACATCGGAGGAGTTCTTCGTTGTAGTGGAAGACCCACAATACTCGACAGAAGGAGTACCTCTATAGGCTATGAGGAAGAGCACTTGGTTGTATCGGTAGACCCACGATGGGGATTGCCTCTGTGTGAGCGTGACATACCCAAAGTACATGACAGGTGGAGTATCTTAGCAGTCCGAGGTTAGTGGGAAGTGCTTGGTTGTAGTGGTAGGCCCACTATACTTGATAGAGGAGGAGTTCTCCAGCATTCATGGTTTCAACATTGTGAATAAAAGTCTTAGTTGAGCTCTGTGAATAACTTTTGTGTTTTCCTTATGATTGAGATGGGTTACTAGATAACATAGGTATATGTATGGTCATATACCTATGTAATGGTTATCTGTTGATTTCATAAATTGTGGTTTATCCTTATTTAATTTTGTGAGACCTTGAGGGTCGCAGGGTCCCTACTGAGTATCGTTATGCTCACCCCTGCACGGGCTATGCCCGTACCTCATTGTGTTCGTTGAAGACGATGGACAGCGCTGACTGAGGCAGAGAGTAGCATGACTGGATGGTAACTGGAGGTGGACCACTCATTGTGACAGTACACAGAGGAGACGAATAGATGGGAGTGCTTAGGAGTTTATATGCACCTACCATTCAGGTTGGAACCCTGGGGGATGACCGAGTAGCTGCTTTACTTTTCTCCAGTTTTACTTTCTTTCAGTTGTACTTGTACCTTTTTGTTGGGGTTATATTTCTAGACCCTTCTTACATTCAAATACTTCTTTTGTTTAAAGTTTTACATATTTTTTTTCTTCCAATTGTGTACTCTGATGGGTTTGTTTACAGTTATAAAGGGAATGTGTTCCCAGTTTAGGGATTTACATCTTTGGTGCTAGTCGCTAGCCCCTATCCCATGGAAGGCAGGCTTGGGGTAGTCACGAAATGGGCCTTGGGGGACGGGTCGTGACATAAAAATATAAAATCCTATTGATTAATTAACACTATATAATGTTATTAGTATAAAAATATACCGATTTAAATAAATTTCATGATTATATGAATGTAAACCGACAATGAAACCCTGAAAACGAACGCATCAGGGATAACAAAATTGATCAATGTAACTCATTAAAATATCCATATATAAACATAATAAAATTTTAATAAATAAAATACATTTATAAGAGGTTATAAATTCATAAATTAATGAATCAAATTTTATTTCCCAATATATAAAGCTTCATAGCAGAATGCATTCAGACATAATCTTAGGAAATTCCTAACCCAAACTCCCATTTATTGGGTTATTCCTATTTCAGGCCCAATATAAGTGTGATATTATTTTATTATTCACAAAATATTATTTTATTATTATTTAATATTCTATACAGGGTTATACATGTTTCCAAACAATTTCTATGATAATTACAATGTTTTTTTAAAATATCTCATCTTTCTAATACACATCGTGTTTCTTCTTGTGTTATTTCTTCATCAATAAATAGTTCTGATTCTAAAAGCAATTATATTTTTTAACATTTACATATGGGAACAAAAATTTTAACAATAAAATTATTATCTATGAAATCATTATGAAACACATTGATTAATATTGGTTAATTCATGACCTTGACTGACATACTTACTATGTTTCACTCTTAATTATATAAATGTTATAATGTGACTGGTATCCCTCCAATGCATTAGGTAATGTGATGAGCTTTATGATATAATATGTAATACATAGGAATAAGATTATCAATTTTTTAAAAAATATGATTTAATTAATATGAACTTATGTTATGCTTGAAAATGATTCTATCCTTTTTTATAGATATGTGTGGTATTTGACCACTAAGGTAGGATGTTTCAATTTTTAGAATTCACACATTCCATGAATTTATCCAATGTTTACTTCATGATGTTGATGATGAATATTTGATTATGATATGATGAGGATGATTTTAATCCCCCATTTTATATTGATTCATGTCCCTTATCATCTTATTATAGGGCCTTTTTCTCCCCACATTCTTTGATGTATATCATCTAGTGATTACTTGTACCATCGAGAATGCAATGTCTACGAAGTAGATAGTGAACATAGAATTAAATAATTTTTAATGCATGGATGAGCCAAATTTTCAAAAGATAGTTAATATTATTATATTTAATTTATATACATTATATTTTTTTTCTTAAAAATTATGTAATTGTCATGTAATAAAATTTACGGTCACAATAGTTTGAATTAGATAATGTTTCATTTATTTTTAAAATTATGTTTAGATAATGTTACTAAATACCTATATGATAAGACTAAGAATATTTAAATATCCATGGATATTTATTTTAGAAAATTTATTAACATTGGGATCCCAAAATATATATTTTAATATGTATGAACACAAAATAATAAATTATGTACTCTAACATGTTGACTTAGTCTTTGTTAAAAAAATCTATTTTAGAAAAATGTCATATCCAAGAGAAACTATATCGATAGTTTGTGTGGTTGACAATGAAATGATTTCCAAAAATATACCCCCAATTCCATTATATGTGGAGTTTAAAATATTATAGAGATTCTTAACCAAATGACTTAGGATATGAACTGCAAATTAAGTCACTTGGAATGTCATCCATTACCTAAGAAGTTGGAGCAAGCCATATAGTCTTTTATGAAAAAATGAACACTATAATTTAGGGAATCTTTAAATCCACTAGTCGATGAATAATGGTTCAACTCAATAAAAGAAGATACTAACATTATCACAATTTCTTGATAAGGTTAAGGTAAAAATGGATATATGTTTTTATTGAGAAGATGATAGATGTTGTGTTGTTATAATGGGCACTATAATGAATGATCAGAAGAAATTATTGGAGTGGACAAAATTCAGATAATATTAATTAATTATTATTTCCCTAATGTTATTTTACAAATATGTATGTATAATTAAAAGAAGTGAAGAAAAAGGATGTTTAATCGTTCATGGATTACTAGAAAGACATCATAAGGATTGCAATATACAGCTTCGATTTTGTTATAATAAATGTTATTAAAATATATAGGTTATTTTTTTGTTTAAAACCATACCTTTGAATGGATCTAGATATCTGATAATTTGTATTTATGATGATGTGGTCTGATGTAATCTGAATATAGAGACAGAGTTAGAATTATTGATCAATGATTATGGTGATAAGAAAAGAATAATGGTGATTTAGGCTAGTGGTTCATATGTCAATGGTGGAAAGGGGTCCAACCTACCAAAATTCAAAAATGTCATATGAATCCTAAATTGAGTTTCATTAAAAGGATGGAGAAAATCATTATGTGTTGTATAAAGGCCAATAAGATCATGAATGATGAAAAGACATGAATAATATGGCCATGGTGATGGAGGAAAATAGGGCACACCCAAAGGTTCAATGCATCAACTATAGGGATAAATTGAACTATTTAATCAAATTAACTTAAAATAGGGTCATTGAGGGTAACCAGTGTTTGTATCCACATAATCCCATGGAGAATGGGAAATCTTATTACATCACTATAATTTATGTTTTTTAAGAAAAATATTTCATACAATCTATACTTCCACATCACTCATGAATGGAAAACATTATTATTTGATTATGGTACTACACATTTCTATATATCCATCATGTTTTCAATAACTATTGAATCTAATTCCTTATAGATTTAAGAATATATACTTGTGAAGATAACTAGTTATGTCACATTTGTATCCCAAATGATTGAATTCTCTTCTATTTGTCTATATGGTATGATTCTACATGGTAATCAAATAATACTTTCCATGGTGAAATTCAACGCTATAATGTGCATCGATTGGCTACTATTAAATTTAAAACACATCAATTGCTAAGAAAAGAAAATATATTTTCATATTTGAAATCATCTCATGGTCCTCTTAAAATGAATGGAAGTCCATGAATATAATTTAAAATTTTCCTAAAAGGTGTGGGTGTGGATTCCCTATGAATAATCATACCACTACCAAATGGTTGAGTCAATGACGGTATCGACATTGAGGAAATGATCCATGTGAGGGAATACATTAATGCATTTCCCAAATAGTGGCATAGGATTACCCTATATTGTGATGTAGAGTTCCCAATAAAAACAATAATGATAGAAAATGTCATCTTTATATTTTCATGAAGGATGGATTCTATATAACATTATGATTTAAAAAATTGTTATATGATAATTTCAACAATGCTTTTATACACCTTTGTGCATAACCATGGGGTGAACTAGTAATTTTTATAAAGAAAAGTGATGAACCAATATATTTGTCTAATGATTACTGAGTGCTTAATATTATCACATAAAATAAAAACTATCCCCTTCTAAGTATTGTGGATTTGTTCGATCAACTATGAGGAGATCTGTACATATCAATAGTGGATATTCGTTTTCTATATCCTCATTTAAAGGCGACGAAGGAAACAATTGAGAAGGCTACATTCCTTACAATGTTTGGTCATTTTGACTTCCCAATTATGCCCTTTGGAAATAATAATTTCCCTAGAATATACATGGAATATGTTAATAGTGAATTTAGAGAATACCTTGATAATGTTATAGTAGTTTTTATTAATGATATTATAATAGACATGAATAAAAATGAGGAACATGGAGAACATGTAAGGATTATATTGGTGGAATTAAGAAATAATAAACTGTACAAAAATTTCTAAAAGTATGAATTTTGTATGTGGTAAATCATATTCGTTGGCTACATGATCACAAGTGAAAGAATTTATATAGATCCTTAAAAAATTATGGTAATTGTGGAATATCAAAGACCCAATATTTTCTCAGAAATTCATAAATTTCTTGGCATATAAGGATACTACTTATGTTTAAAGAGATCTTTCTCATGATTATCTATCCTAGTACCTACTATATCAAGTAAAGGGGAAACTTATTTCTGAGGCATAATAATGTGAGGAAAGATAAAAATAGATCATGAAAGGGATCATAAATAAACCTATAATCAATTTACTAACAACTAGAGAATTATTTGTGAAATATAGGGATTCTTAAAAGAATGACTTGGGTCGTTTACTCATAATGAATGATAATGTGATATCCTATGAACCATGAAATTTTATGATCCCTGATATGAACTATATGATTCATGCTCTCGAAATTGATGTTGTGATTTTTACCTTGAAAATTTGGAATCACTATCTCTATGGTGAGAAGTGTGACATATATAATAAAAATATATATTATAATTTTTATATTCCCTCAAAATGTGCTAAAAATGTGTCAAAGAATAAGATTTTATATAAATAAAGAACATAATTTCAAAACTCATTACCATCTAAAAATGATGAAAAATGTTGCTAATTCTCATTGTAAAAAATAACTAGTTACTCTATCCAAGTTTCATATTCTGAAAGACCCTATCTTCAATGATATAAAAGAGATAGATTTGGAAATCATATAAATATTTAATACAATGCACCTTTACCAAATTACATCCCAACAATCAATCTAGGAGATGATAAAGAAGCCATAATGGGGTGAATTTGAACTACAAAAGAAATCGAACATGGTAATAGAAGGGAAGATACCTGAGTTCCAAATAAATGATGATGGTATGATTCAGTCTGGAAGTAGTATTTTTTTCCTTAATCACCTGAGATAAATATTGATCAATTGGAGAATACACATGACTCAAATTTCTCCATTTACTATAGAAGTTCAAATATGTATCATTGTCATTGTGAAAACACATGGTGGGACAACATGTAGAATGATATTGTTGTGTATATATCATGGTTAATAATATTAACATGTTATGAAAGAAAAAAATAAGTGTAAAGGGATGATTCAACTATTATCTATACCCTTTTGGAAATTAGAGAGCATTACTAGTGACGTTTTCACTAGTATCCTGAAGTTATCCAATGCAATTAATTAAATATGGGTAGTAGTGATTCAACTCACCATTAAATACTAATTCATTACTATTATAGAATATTTATATCTTGAAAAAATTTCCAAGATATATGTGAAGGAAGTGGTGAGGCTACATGGGGTTCTACTTTCAATCATACCTAATCATGGTCTAATGTTCAAATCTAGATTCCATATAAGTCATCAACATTATTTCAGTACTAAATTGGATTTAATCATATACTATAACCCTAATAATAATGTATAATTATGTAATCTTCAAAAACTTCAAGACATGTGAAGAGAATAATATATGAAATTTAAATGTAAACGGATTCAACATCTCACATTGGTTGAGTTCTCATGAAACCATAGTTTCATCATAGGTATTCAGATGAATCTATTTTAATATCTATATGAGAAGCGATGTATAAATCCAACATGTTATATTGATTTTTGTGAAGGAAAGATAGTTGGACATGATCTTATTCTAAAAATGACAGAGAAGGTTCAATCCATCCAAAAACACATAAAAACTACTCGTAGTTTCCGAAATAGTTATGATAAAATCCATTGAAGTGGTTTGTAGGTTTTTATTTGAGGAAAATTTATCCATAAAATAAAACTATGCAAGATATTCAAGCATTTTGGGAAGAAAGGGAATATTAGTCTGAGGTACAATGTCTCATTTCATATTATTGATCATATATGAGAAGTGGTATATAAATTTACACTTCCAAAATTTTGGATCAAGTTCATGACATATTCTATTTATCTCTCTGAAGAAATTTCATAACTAACCACTCAAATATACCAAATCCATAAGTTGTATAGTTGGAAAATGACCACCTGTATGACATGAAACCAAAAAATATCATCTAGAAGGAAATATTCCTACAACAAAATTAAATCATCTTGTTAAAGTGTCATAGAAGAATCATATATTGGAATTGGAAAATGAGATGTAGCAGATGATATAATGGGAGGAAAATGCTTCCATGTATTCCCAATAGTTTGTAAAATGAAATTTCGAGGACACAATTTCAGAATTGGGGAACAATATACCTTCCTAAAATTTTAAAAATGGAATTTCCCTTTTTATAATTTTTTCATAAAACACATACATAACATAGATAATCTGAAAAAAAAAAATGTAATTCTCATAAATGAAGAATGAAATAAGTAGTATTTATTGAAATTAAGGAACCTATACCATTATAATAGTAATATTAAGGATGTTATTCTAATATAACCATTAGAAATATTAATCTAACTATTTAAATGTTAATCAAACCTATAAAAGTATAAATATTGGTTAGGTATCTTATTAATGAAAATATAATATAATTATATTATTGTATAAGTAAATAAATATTTTAAAAATGATAAATTATGTTGTAGTAATCTTTTATAATATAAATTATTATTTACAATTCAGTAATTAATGTAATGATTTAAAAAAATTAATTTTCATAAAATAGATTCAAAAATATTTAATTTTTTTAGATTTAACTATAAATAAAATTTAGTGTCCCTTGTTAAACTTTTCACAAGGTCATAAAATTGATAATAATATTAAAATTATTATTTTTTGAATAAAATTTCATTTTATTTTAACATTGGATTTCTCTTATATAGAAAATTATTTTCATAAAATGGGTTGTATCTTTGAATTATTCAGATAAAAAAATGATTAGGGTGTTTATTTGGTATTTTTCTTAAGTAGTTAATGTTTTATGAATAGTGAAATACGGTAATGAATGGTATAAGATAAATACATGAATTTATGAGTTATGGATGATGCATGGAGGATTTAAGTACCCATTGATATGAACTATCCAAAACAATTAACAATTTTTTTTTCAAATAAACCATCAATAGTAATAGTCTTTAACCAAAATAATTAACAAATGAATAAATAATAATAAACACAAATCTCCTCCCCTATAAATACCATACCTATCCACATCTTCTCCTCACACATTTTAAGAAATGTAGATTATGTAAATTACACCTAATGACCTTCTCAATATTTTTCCTCAAATCTAGGGTCTTATGGAATGAATAAAAGACCAAACCCAAGTATCTTATGGATATTCTCAACAAGTCAATAATTAAGTGGTAAAGTCCCCAATTCTTCTATTTTAAATTCATTTCTTTTCTTATCATTTCTTCACTTCCCATATAAAAAGTATAATTATTACTAAAGTACCATATTTATAATTAAATATTATCTTTTTTAATGTAATATCCATCTACAAATATATTCCCTTCTCTAGTTTTTCTTAAAAAATAAAACATCATCTATGATAGGTCGATTCACCGCCTTAATGGATGCTGAGTCTTTATTTTCTATCACCATATTAATAAATGGTAATAAAATTATTATTATGGTTAAATCATTTTATAATATGTATATTATATATATTTTAATATTTAGTTAATTTATTTATTAATCTAATATTAAATTATATTATATTAGTGTTTGATGGTTGCAAAAACTAGCATGATAAACCAAACCTTTATCATTAAATGAATCATCCTCAAACAATAAAAAAAATGGTATATGTGAAAAAGAACCTGATAGAGTTTAATTATCACCATATAAACTTTTTTTGGATAATTATTCCCATTTCTCAAAAAATTAATGCGTATGTACAGGTAATCCATCCATTAAAACATGAAAACAAACACTCCCAAAGTGATGAAATCGAACTCTATAACTCATCTAAAGGACATAAATAAACATAATAATTTTGAAGATAAAATAAAATTTGTTCTAAAATAATTAATTGATAATTGTATTTTTTTAGGTTTTGAAGTGAATATTAGAAATGTAGTAAGACATGAGGTAAGGGGATTCTCAAACCCAACTACCTTTATTTTCTTTATTCCTCTTTCATACTGAAATTTAATGGTGATAATATTTTAATATTACAAAAATAAAATTTCATTGTTATTCCCTATTGTTTTTTGGGATATAAATTTCTCTAATATGATTTTATAATAAATTAAGTTATTTTCCAATAGAAATATTCTTCTCAAAACACATCTTTAATCCTCTTTTGTTATTTCTTACTTCACTCAAAAATGATGAGTCTTATGACAATTGTGTTATTTTTCCATTTCCATTTTTGAACAAAATTTTTATTCCTGAAATAATCAATATTGAAATAATTATGAAACTCATTACATTACATGGATTAATTCATTCATTTTATTTTATACATTCTATATAGAATATAATATTTTGTATGTGATATAATGTGGTACGCGAGACTGGAATTATACAGTCCCCCAATACATTGGTTAAACTAATGTATCTCGTGAGATAACGTGTATTGTGAATGATCATGATGCAAGAATTATTCACAAAAATGAAGTTGTCATATTCACATATGTTATGTGAGAACATGATGCATCTTTTTTCACAACTATGTGTTGAATTTGATAATTAATAAATGATTTTTCCTTGTTATGCCTTACCACTTTCCATGCCTTTATCAAATTTTTCCATCATGATAAAGGCTGTTTCTATCATTTCATTAGGTAGGGATCTGCTATTGAAGCTGAATTATGGGCTATTATCAAAGCGATCAAATATTCTATTCATTTTGGTTGTCATTTTATATGTATAGAATTTGAGTATATGGTGGTGGTAGAATTACTCAAACGGAGATACAAGAATGTCCCATGGGTTATGATGGCTTATTGGGTTGAATTCCTTAACCTTCTTGATGATATTATCATTGATGTGACACGTGTTTACAGGGAGTACAATCAAGTGGTTGATGCTCTATCAAAGCTGGCTGTTGAAGATTCATGTTATGAATGGTCTTTTATGGCTCCTGAATGTTGCATGCGCTTTATTGAGGTAGGCGTTTGTGGCATAGTGTTTACCTTACTTTGTAAATCTCCTTTCTAAAGCTTTGTTTCTTGAATTTATTTTTTAATAAAATTTGGTATGGTTGGATATTTGATTCATCCCAAGGAATTTTGAGTATTACGATGATTATTATAATCACCCATTTTATATTGATTCATGTCCCTTATTCATCTTCTTAAATTGATTTTTGGTGACCCAATTCAAGGATATATATTTGCAGGTGATTACTAGTACCAATTATAATGAAATGGACACTAAGAAGATAGAAAAGATTGAATTAAATAATTTTTATTTTATCTATGAACCTAATTTTCTCAGAATACTAAAACTTTTTATCTTGGATTTGTATGTCTATTATATAATTTATATTAAATATGATAAAATATTCTTTTAAGAAAATGTACGGTCACTATAAGAAAAATCCACAAGAATGCAAACTATGGAACCCATACAACCAACTAATGGGAGTCAATGAGAAAAAAATAACATACCTTGGATTCATGTCTGGATTTATATGAGAGAAAGTAGTGGAGGAGCCCTGATATTAGTGGACTTCTATGACATTGTTAAAATCACCATAGAAATCAATGTGGTCAAGATTCTATTAAATAGAATAGAGAGGGTTTTATCACCTCTCTAAAAAATATACAGATATATATACCTTTTATCAATGCTAATTTAGTACAAAATGATAAAAGGAGCGTCTTTATCAGTGCCAATGAAGCATTGATAAAGGATTTATAATAACAATTATAAATTAAATTATTTGTAAATATTTTTATAAATATTTTTATATGAATATAATTATATTTATGTAGTTATATATATATAATAAATATGGTCACTATTTAAATATATTTATAATAATTTTAGTAATATTTCAATATATTAATATTTATTGATAATTATATTAGTTAATTTTTTTAAAATAATATTTTTTTATAATTATATATATTGTTTTATTAGTATAATATATATACATTTAAAAATATATTTATAGATCAATATATTTATATCATTATAAATATTTATAAAAAAATATGTTGTAAATACATATATATATATATATATAAATATAGTAAATATATTCTTTATTTAAATATATTTATTATAATTTTATAACAATTTTAAAATATAATTATTCAATAATTATTTTTTATATTGTTTTTATAAAAATAATTATTATATATATGTCATAATACATATATATTTAATTAATATAAATAACTATAATCCTAAATAAAAACATAAACACAAACATAAAAATAAAAATAATAAAAATAATTATTATATAAATTAATTTAATATAATTTTAAAATAGTTTAAATACATATACCCATTTTTTATATAAAATTATATCGATAATTGTTTAAAAATTATAATATATTTATTTAGAATTATAAAAATTTAAATAGAGAAATATAATAAATTTAAATTTGAAAATATATTTACTTGTGAATATATATTTAAAAATATATTTTTAACATTATTAAGGAATATATAATATTCAATTTATTCATATTAAAAATGAGTGAAACTCGATAATAAAAATAAGCACACAATAAAAATATTGAAAAAATAAATATGTGTTATTTGATAAATATAAATTATTAAAAAAATAGGGATATATATATAATTAAAGATTAATACATATTGGAAACACATACACATCATACACAAATATATATGAATATTTATTTGAATTTGAATAAATTCCAAAAAAAATAAATAATGAAAAATATTTAAAATTATTATTTAAAACTAAACCATAATAATATAATAAATATATATATATATATATATATATTAGAAATTAAAAAATAATATATTAAATGTTTCATGTTAATAAATTCAATTCTATAATGAATACTAAAATTTGAAAAAATCACATAAATATTCGGAGCATGTGTTTCTATAGAAGATTTCATCAAATAAGTAAATATTTGTGTGTGTACATTGTATATAAAATTCATTATTTACATATATGTATGTGTGAAATAAATTTAACATATGTTTGATATGTGTTAAATTGGAAAATAAAATTATATTAAATAATTGTATATTACTCAATGTAATTAGTGAGAAATTTTTGTTAATTTTAATTTTTTATTATAAACTATTATTCCCTAGATATAAAATTTATTGAACATGAGAATAAATATTTTATATTATATTAATAATATTTTATGAAATATTATATATATTAGTATATATGTGAATATATTGTGACATCTAGATTTATATACTTCTCTAATGAATGTATTAATGAATAATTATGTTTTAAACCCATTAAAAATGAATAAGAAATTAATATATTTTTAATTATTAAAATTTATTCATGTTCTATATTAATAGTAAATATATATTATTTATTACTCTTTATAATCAATATATATATGTGTGTATATCAAACATATTCATTTTTTTTATAATTTATTCAATAATAAATCTTTAAATAATATTATAATATATATATTTTTTAATTTTTTTTAATTATTAAAATGTATTAATTTTTATTTTTTTTAGTTATTAATGTTTATTAATTTTTTATATCTATATTTAATATATTTTATTTATCATCATTTAAAAAATATATATATATATAATTTATTCTATTTTAAAAATAATTATTAAATTAATAAAAAATTTCAAAATTTTCTTAATTTATTCACATTCAATTTTTATTTTTAAATTATTTTATTTTATTGTTTTTACGTATTTATATTTAATATATATTAATTAATAGAATTATATATATATATATATATGCAAATATATAATTTATTTCTTTTCATTGATTTTTAATTAATAAATATTTTAGTATTTTCTTTAAATTTTGACATATTTTATTTTTATTTGTTTAATTATTTCATTTTATTCATTATAAATATCTATATATAATATGTCTTATTTATTAATATTGATGAAATAGATATATATATATATATATATTAAATTTATAAATTATTCTTTAATAAAAAATATATTATATTATATTATTCTTTATTATTTTTTAATTACATCAATATTTCTATTTTCAGTAACTTTATTTCTGTGTTAGTTTGTTTCATTTATTTAACGAAGCACCACATAAGGGTCTTTAGGACACGATTATGAATGTGGGTAGAGGACTAGGATTAGTTTTCTATAGGGAAAGGCTGGTATGGGCCTGTGGTAGGCCCATATACATGTGTGTAGTATATGCAGGAGCCCATCCCACCTAGAGGGCTTCTAAGAAATTTATAATGAACATTGATTTTCATACATTAACCTAACAAAAAATTCGAAAAATACTAAATACATTACACAAAATAGAAGCCCAAAGATCATATTAGTGCTGTGCCTTTAGAAATAATGAAACACAAACACCGGTATATATGTGAGCTACAATATGTTCTAATAGGTTATTAATGACTTTGAAACCTATAAAAAATCCCAATTAATACATATCTTTGTATCTTGGGGATGGAAACATAAAAATTGATGAGATAAAATGCTTGGTCAGGGTAAAGAAGGGAGATAAGTAAGTCATAGACATGAAATACGTTTATAAATACATGGTCATTATATTAGAAGATCATTCCCTCCCCATAAAAATATCATAAACATAAATCATGGAATATTTATTTTCATGTCGTAAGACATAAATCATAATGGAATCATGACCATGAGGCATGAAAGTGTATCTTAGTAATATGACACGGAATTGAGTAATTCGCATAAGAATGTATCATCATTCCCTATAAGCCATGAAAAATAGCTAGAACATATTAGAGAACTTACTGAGAACTACACCAATAGGTTGGGATGCACCATTATCCCCAGTGGTAGTCCTTCCTTGTAAGGGAACAAGTTTCTCCATATTCCCGTAGTGGGTTAGGTTTTCATATCAACCATCATCATGGGGACTACACAAAATAGGTGGAATACACCACTATCTCCATTCATAGTGCTTTCCATATAAGTGATCAATTTTCCCCATATTCCCATAGTAGATCAATCCCATTAACTTGACACCCATCATTATCTCATGAGATATAAATATTTACCCAAACAAATTTGTGAGAGATATGGTCTCACCTTTCACAAAATAAAATAATTCATACTTGTTCTACATGATAATAGAAATTTCATCATATAATGATCCATAATTATAGATTTATTTCATAAACATCATATCATAACTGAAGACATGAAATGGGAATCATAGACATCCAATCACATCATAACCTTTATAAATGAGATAGGTTTCAAAATCATTTCCTCAAAGCATAACACATGAATAGAAGCTGGTTTTATAAAAATATATCCCATGTATGAGAAATTGTTTTAAAAAATATCATTCCATAAAAAGAGAATCCATTCAGATAAATAATATTAATGGAATATTTGGTTCTTTTCCTAGAAAGGAAAGAGTAACATCAACAAATGGTATCTTAGATTGAGAAGAATTATGAATTTTTTAAAAACATTAAATCAAGAAAATGTTATTTATTATTTAAAAAACTATTTAAAAATAATAATTTGATAACCATTTTATTTTAAAATATTGTGAAAATATAAAAATAATGCTTAAAATCATTTTGAAAACCATTTACCATGAAAACATAGAAATCAAGTATAAAATCAATTTGGAGCATTTTTCATTGAAAATAAATTTAAAACTAATAAAATAATCATGAAACCCATATAAATTTTTAAAATAATTTTTCATTTAAATTTAGATTCAAATGTCAATTTTAAAACATTATTTAAAACATAATTTTTTATGTTCATGGCATGTTTTTTGAAATAAGTAAAATTGAGACAAAAATACATTATAGATTTGGTAAATAATGAAACATAAACCCCATGAAAGAGATATCATCAAATGAATATATAAATACTAATGAATTTTAGGATTAAAATAATTTAATATATTAATTTGAAGTATATACACCACCTAAAAGAAATAATTGGTGTATAAAGTGAAAATCTAAAAAAATAAAATTGAGATAAGAATCCCCTTAGCTTATGTCTGGAATCTCTTGGTAATAATGAAACCCTCAGTATAATAAATTTATATTTATTATAGATATTTTAGATAATTATATTTTTATATATAATAAAATATATGTGTAGATTTTGACAATATATTACCCACTTATTAACAAATAGATGATAATGTTTTGCTTCAGGTAATATATGCTTTGTTTTTCACATGTCATAATTTTCAATAGTTATTGACTAAATACTTATAAAATGACTTCTATAATGTAATCCATTATATAAATATAATTTATATTCAATATTTATTAATATATATCATATATAAATATAAAATTGAATACACCATTCATGGAGGTGGAAGGTTGTATGTATGCATGAACTCTATTTCAATTTTTTGTCAGTTTGAATTAAATAAAATAATATATATATATATATATATATTCATTACGTAATCAATATTATTTCATATATATCATATAGGTTAGGAAAATAAATCTTTAATGCATTCAGTGTAGTGTGTTTATGAATCGCATTGCTTTAAGGAGGTGATAATCAACACTTCCCAAAACAAAATTATCATAATTACACAAAATGGAAAGCATGGACGAATGTGGTATATAGTAATTTTATAATCATAAATACATAATATAAATCATATATATCATATAAAATATAGTTTTTATAATATTTCCCAATGAATATTGGTGATAAATGTAAAAACTAACAATGTCATTTCTTGAGGTGTTTGTTTTTTGAACACAAGAACTAAATGATCATTACACATTATTAAGAAGTTAATGTTTGTTTTGGTTCAAAAATTATCATAAATCATATTTGAATATTTATAAAATTGAGTAAATTATGTATGAATGTAATAAGAGGAATTTTTATATAGGTGGAAAAAATAAACGATGAGATATTTGGAGAGGATGTTACCTATTACTTTGGTAACTCCTTTTGGTTTTCTCCAAAGGGAATCCTTGGTTGTATTTTTGCACAAAGGGATGATTCAGGGAGGAAGGTAGGGATTTTTGAAAGTTAATTAGGAAAATATTTGACAAAATTATGTGTCCTGATAGGGTTTATGTATGGCAACAAGTGGTGACCTTTTATAGGGGATGGAGGGGACACACTTGAAATTTATGAGAGCATGTTAGGTGTACACACTATTTTTCCCAAACAAAAAACATCAAAAACCAAACTACCATAATAATATAAGGTCTATTGATGAAATATATCCTTAAAATGGGCGTTGGAGAATGGAATATATCAAATCTTCCATTATGTTTAAGGTTTAGTCCATTGTTTAGCTTACTTTTACATGAATATTTGTAATAAATTTTAATCACGTTTCTAATAATTTTGGTCAAAATTTAAGTCGATATTAGTATAATTTAAATATCATATTGATTAAGACTTTTTATGCCTATATTTTGAAAATTAGTTCATAAAAGATGAGAAATTTATTTTAATGCCATTTTCATAGGCATGGTGAGAATGCGGGTTTTTAAATTTAGGATGTCGAAATGGTCATAAATATTTTATATCTAAATTAAATAAAAAAATTATTACAATGACATATATTGGATTAAAATATTTATAATTGATCTATTTTAACTTTAAAAACCAATTAATATATAACTTGACCATAAATATAAATTAGGTGAAAAAGTAGTTTTGAATTAAAATTCGACATTTCTTACGATTCATCTAAAAATGGTGTTTCTCAGAAAAAACCTCACCCTAATATAATTTCAAAATTATGAATTAAATAATGATGTTTAATTAATAAAATCTAATTTCTATTTGTTTATAAACTGATTTTTTTTCAAGGACGGACATAAAATGCAGTTATTTTAATAAAAGAGTACTTTCTAACATATAAATACTTTTCTAAAAAATGTACATATTATTATAGATATGTTTTATTTATGTAAAATATTTATAGATAACATTTGAAAAGTTTTTATTACTACTAATATTACTATTTTTATAGGTTATTATATAAATATCACATTTAAATAATTATAACATTAAAATGACGTTTTGTGGAAACACAGTTGTGTGTGTAACACAATCGAAGTCATTTTCTATAATAAAAGTTTGAGTAAGTGTATAATTTAAGGCATGGAAGCATATAAAATTAATGTATTCAAAAAATGTTTCATATAAACTCATGCTGTTAAGTTCTTCCCCCTTAAATTATTTTCCTTTAATATTTATCATTCTGATACAAAAAAGGATACTTCTACATCATCATATAATAAAGTTCCCATGTAGCTTCCTCTAACTAGAGGTTTCTTCAAAAAACATTAACAAGGTGAGTGGTCTTATTTTATAGAATATTCTTTGTATGATCTAGAATTTCAAATGGTTGTTCCATATAAGAAAGATCTTGCTGTTGTCATAAGACCTCTGTTTTTAGTAATCATCAATGGTCATATAGGCATTTCCTCCAGAGAGATAAATAGAAATAATCATGTACTTTAGATAAATTTGAAAGAAGTTCGAAGATATATGCTAGTGTTTCAATTCGATCACGAATATCAATGGGGCCGATATAACAAGGTCTTAGTTTCTATTTCTTTATATACATCAAAACCATATGCTATAGATATATTCCTAGAAAACCCTTTTATACAACATAAAATACTTTATCACATTGATGATTATCATCATAATTTTTTTGTCGTATATATTCTTCCATGATATGTTATTAAATGGTTCTATCCTTTTTGGACATTTCATCAACTATATCTGGACCCAATAGCCTTACTTCTCTAAATTCATCTCAGTAGGTTGGAACACTATATTCCTTCTAATAGATGTTATAATAATGAGCCATTTTAATTCTTGATTGAAATATATTGTTGTATGAAAGATAAACTAGAGGATGATGTTGATAAAAAATTCTTTTATATCTAATGTATAGGATATTAATATATCATCTAAGTGTTTAAATAATATTTCTAACAAAGCATCTATCTGATGATGATAAGAAGTATTAAAAATCAATTCAATATCAAGTGATTACTAAATAGTTTTCCAAAAAATTATGGTGATCCTAATATGATAATAAGATAAAATGGAAAATGGTACTCTATAAAAAATTATCATTTCCTTAATATAAATCCTAGAAATATTATCTTGATAGATGTATTATAGATACGAATGAAGTGTGATGTCTAATTAAGGTTATAAAATACAACTCGTATAACATAAAACCATTTAGAAGTTTTGGGGAGTCCAATGAAAAAACAACTAGTGATATTATCCCATTTACATTTTAGTATGCGTAATGGATGAAACACCCCATTAGAGTTTATTCATTATCCCTATTTTTTAAAAAAAATGTATCAATATACAAAATTTATTATTTCCTTACTTATTCCATCCCAACACAAGTATTCATTCAAACCACTATACATATTAACACAAATAGTATGTATATAGAATGTTTAACTATGAGATTCATATAACAAATCTATTTTTAAATATGGTTTTAAATGTTCACATAGTTCTTGAACCTTATAATTTCATATAGATCAAGGTTAAATTCTAGAAAATTTATAACCAACTTTTCTAGCACTTTATCTCCCTTTAGGTTCTCTTTAATTTTCACTTGGATAGAGGCTTGATCATGCATTTTAGAATGATATTAATTCTCACGTGCATTCATGGTGTTTATATCCACCATTTTCAATTACAAAAAAAATGGTTCTTTTGTGATCCTCGTCATAGATAAGATATCATGATCCTTTTAACGAAAACCATTTTCCATATTATTTGATTTACTAGGAAGTTAACATATTGATTAGTCATATCCATTTATTAGGTCTAACCATCTTATTTGGTCCATGTTCAAATCTATATGTGTGGATATATATTTTATAATTTTTTGATCAATATATATATCACACATTTATATATAAAGGTAATGCCTTCATGTGGTTAATGAAGAAATTACCGTTATTAACTCCAAATCAGGTGTTGGGAAATATTTTTTGGGGGATCTTGAACTATCATGAGTAATAAAAGATAACCATGTTATTTTTAATAATAAAATATAGCATTCACTTCATGGATGCGTCACAATATTTTACTAACCCTTATCCACTACATGGTAATGTTAGCATAGGTGCATTCACTAACCTTCTCACTAGTTCATTGAAATTTTACTAACATTCATCTATCTAGAGAAACTTTTCACCCTTAAATGTTAACATGGACAAAGTATTCAATGGCCATGAGAAATTATTCACAAATGTTTATAATATCTAGATATTTCGAGAATGATATTGATATATATCACTGTGGTTGGTGAAGGAAATAATTAATTACCCTCTTTCATTGGTGGATCTAATGTTAACCACCATTTGATATTACATGACCTAAAAAATGGATCTTTCTATAAGAAATATTCACACCCTATATATTTTACATATTTTTTCTCCATTTAATGGGTCATCAATAATATAATGTAGTGTTTTCATTCTCTTACTTTGTATTTAATCAGATAATAATATCATCTATTAATAATACCAAAAATAGATCAAGGTTATCCCTATAGAATCTATTCATGAAATACAGAGGATTATAGTGTAATTAGTTAAACCAAAAGGCATAACTACATATTCATAGTGTCCATGAATTGAATATAATTATATCATGGGTTTTCACTCATTATTGACTCATAACTATGATATACAGAATGGAGGTCTATCGTAGAAAATTATTGATCCTTATCCATCTGATCAAAAAAGACATCAATACAGTGAAGAGGATACTTGATCTTGATTGTGATATTTTTAAACACCAAATAATTAATTCAAAGTCTCATTGATCAATATTTTTAAAGGATAATATGTTCACCAAAAGATGATACACATGGAAGAATGGATTCTTTATAGAAGATTTCATTTAGTTTCATCAACATTATACAAAATAATATGGCCCATTTTATAGGGACACATTAAAATTGGTTTGGAACTATTTATGAGTTATATCAATAACACACTTCATTTTTTGGTGGAAGACTAAGATACACATTTAGGACCACAACCAAATTTACGGGAAACAATATCAATATATATGATGTTGAGTTTATCCTCAATAATTTTATACAAATAGATATTATATATGCGAATTGAGACCCACACACTAGATGAAATATTTAGTAGGAAGTTTATAATTAACATAAAATTTATAGAAGATCATAGGTTGGATTGAAATATCCACCATAACTTCCATTACTTGAAAATTGATGTTTTTATTTTTTAGAGATATCAAATCCATGCCTTAGATGGTGTAAAATTCAATGAGGGGAAGAATTAGAATATTTACAGGTAGTGCATTCCCACAAAATTCAATCTAAGCGGAATCATATATTTCATATTCAATCATCGCATAGTTAGTGGTTTTCACTACTAATATCACATGTAAACATTTTTTGGAATCTTAATAAAATTAGATAATTAGTTTGATTTAAATGTGTAGGTACATCAACAATAAAATAATACATTATCAGTTCTAGAGTAAATGTTATTCATCATTTCACCATTTTGTTATCACAACCCTCATCATATATAGTGATCACATGAGATTTCACATTTTACCTTGGTTTCAGAATATGATGATGTTGGTCATCATCTTCAATCCTTGTGTTTGGGAAATGGATAGAAAAATTATCATCATACTAACAATTGAATAATTGATGTGTGGGAGGATCATTTTTTGTAGTGTTTACACTATTTGAATCATTGGCCAACCTCTTCCCATTAGTGTGTCAATAAATTTCTTGATGGAATTTCCTCTTTCAATTAAAATAGTTATTAGAAACATATTATAATTTACTACATGATTCTTCTAAACATGGGGAATAATGGATGTATAATTTTCATCTCTTCATGGTTTTTAAAATTTCATTTGGAATACATCTTCCATTTCATGATAAATCCATGAGAATGACATGTAACTACACATTATATTTAAATTTGATTTCACAACACACAATTTATTTGTACCTACTAATGACTCTTATGTCCAACACCATTATTATAATTGGATTTAAGGAAATGATGAACCAATGAACATTAATTTCAGGTTGGATGACAATTTCAAAAGCGTACCTCATAGGTTTTGTAAAATTGTCTTCATAGGTATCGACAACTTCATCATCCATTAGCTTCAACTCAAGGGAATATTTTTAAATATTTATAATAAGAACATGAGGAATGTACATATTTGTTAATACGTTGATTAACTCATCTAAATATGAGGATTCAATTTTTTCTAGATTCCTTATATTCTTGATCAGATTCCACCACCAGTCTATTTCAACTTTTAACAAATAAATATCTATTATGGTTTTCTCATGATAATAAAATTAGATAATGGTGAATATATTACCATTTCTAGAGATCTAGTTTTCATGAATAAGTGAATTATGACCCATGAAAAAGGGGATTTTGCTTCATGAAGGACTGAACGGAATGATGTACCCCCTTCTCATTTGTAATATCATTATGATTCACATCTTGAGAAAGTTGTGTGACAATATAAATGAGGTTTTATATTCTAGATCCAATAGCATTCATATTCTATAAAGAACAATCAAATCATTTTTCATGACAACCACCATAATGTGTTTCATTTAGGTTTTACATATTTACTGAAACCAAAATGAATAGAGTGTGAAATAATTGTTCTATTGAGGACCCGCCTATTTGTGAAAAACCATTTTCAATATGTATAGATAATGAAACCTTCCATAATATATGACATATATGCTTATTCAAAGAAAATATATTATAAAATACTTCATGATTGTTGATGAAGAGTTTCAGAATTCCAAAATCCTAGCCCTCGAGAGTTTCAAACTAGGTGCATAGTAAGGCCCGTTGTCATATAAAGTTTATGCTTGAGTCAGGGCCGGCCCAAATTATTAGATTCATTACTCCTCTGGGCATCTATTCCAGAAATAAATCAACTTTTAGTATTTAAAAAACATATATTTCTAGTAATACATGCTCTATATTCAGTAACAGTGTTACACGATATTCTCATATACTTTTCCCATTCCTTAGAATAATTCTTCGGTATGACCATATAGTTATAAATTTGTTTTTCCAATCCTTGTTCAAAATGGATATCTAAACACTTTCTATCATACCAACTATAGTTACCATATCTATTTATACATTAACATTACATCACTATTTCAAAATACTTAATAAATTACCTAAAACGACTCCCATGGACCATATTAGTCTTGTTATTTTGGAAACATTAAAACAATTGAACCAATACATAAGAAATATACATTATCTTAAACTAGGTTCATCATGTATAAAACCATTCTTAGTCACATCATACTTAATTCATATCCTCATATTTTTGTAAAGTAATAAAAAAAGTGGAGAGATAAAATGAATATTAATGTAAGAAATGATAGAAAAGAAAGCATAAACATCATTATAATGGTATAAGAACATAGTTATAAAATTATAATATAAATAAAAATGCTTTAATTACATGGGAATTACATTACATTCACATAATAATTAAGACACAACAAAAATTGATACCAAAATACAGTATTAGTTTGTTGACTTTGGAAAATGGAAAACATAAACAACATGTTCATAAAATATCTATATCAGCTCTTGCTTTTTTATTCATAACTCAAAACAATTTTTTTCAGAAATTACATAATACATTTATTCAAAACATAGTGGAAGAGAAACATAAAAATGGTTAGCATATATGCCCAATATGGTTAAACCATGTAAATATCAATCATATCAAAATCATAATACATATTAATATAACAATTGAAAATAATCTATTGCATATCATAGATCATGATATCATGTCATGGAATGAATATCAATAGATGAAAAATAATCAATGAACATATTGACAAAGGGCATAAATAAGACACAGAGTTTGTGGATTGAACATAATCATAGAAAATAATTTCATATTAGTGAAGGATCTTTTACAAGATAATTATAGCGGACAAAATTCTATACTGAACTGAGCTCACTCTTTATTCTATCCCTGTTTTACTGCACACGATTTAATTTACGTTCCAGCCATGTATTACTGAACTATATTTACATTTCATTACTATCCTATCAATCTCATTAGTTATGAATATTTACCTAATGAATTTGAGAGAAACATCTAGTTCCCACCATTCACAGATGGAAATAATTATTACATGTTCCACGAAAAAATAAATCATTCATCATAGCATAACCCAAGGAATAAAATTGGTTTCCTAAATGTTATTCCATTATAATATAATCCATGTAAAAATGGATTTTATAAATAATATTCCATCATAATCACAATGAAATAATTGGAAATATTGGGATAGTTTACATAAAGTATTAACTATTTAAAGAATTATATATTAGATGGAGAATAATTTTTATAAAACACATAAAAAGTATTTGTGAGGAAAATATCTATTCTTCTATAAAATTGTTTTATTTTCTCAAAATTAATAAAAATTATAAATAAAAATAATTATTTTGAAAATAAAATTGAAATTTTGGAGAGTATGATTCATTCAAGTATGGAGTTATGATAATCTATGAATTTGTTCATTCCATATTAGTTAAAAGAAATCATTCTTCTTGTGCTTTTTTTATGAAATTAAAAAAGTACCTCTTAAAGAAAATGACGAAAGATTCATTTTATTCCTTTTAATAAAATGTAAACAATTGTTAAAATTAATATCAAATAATTATAAAGGGAAAGAGATAATATTTTTGAATACATATTTAGGAATATTGGACATGAATGATAAATATACCCTAGAAAGTACTCATGTATAAATAATATTGTATAATAATTATGTTAAAAAAATATCGCTAATTAATTAATAATTAATAGAACCTTAAAACTCATTGAATAAATAAAATTATTTTAATATCATAACCATAATAATAATCATCATATAAACATTAATGGGATTATTATTCACAATTAAAAAAATAGGTTGTGTATAAGGTAAATGTCCCATATAAATAAAAGTGAGAAAAATAGTCAAATGCCATATGATTGATATCCTTTATATGAATTAAAACCTTCTATATAAATATTAAAATAATATCATTGATTTACTCAAAAATAATAGTCATTTTGTATGACATCATATATGATCATATTATCATCTGTTTTTTAGTAAAATTGTTACTCATTCATCAGATTTTATTGCTTTATTTTCTTATCCATATTTTGTCAGATAAGTTATTATTCTTCTTCGTAGAAGATATTAATATCATTTATAGATTGATATTAATATATTATATATTAATTTCTTCTTTAAACACATTTATATATTGATGATTTTATAGATATCATTTAGAATGAATCAAATTGCAATGTGGAGACAGTAGGTCATACATACGCATGAGCGACAATATCATTCCCATATTTGTTAAATGGTAAAAAATTGGTTGGTATATATATTTTGTATGATAATACGTACCATTTTATAATAATCATATATTGTTATTATTCTGGTCATTATACCCATACTTGTAAAGAGGTAGTGAAATAAATATTACACCATGACGTGGAGACAATAAATTGTACCTACACATGTTTGGTGATTTCTTTTTTTTGTAGGATAGTTAGAAGGTGGAATATGATTGTTCCATAAATATAATAAAAAAAAATAGAATCTAATTGAAACTATAGTTATTAATTCATAGTGAAAAAAACCCATGAAGAAGAAGTACAAGAAAAATGTTTTTTGATAGAATCTGTAGGGGCAATTACCTCGTCTTCAACAAGCTCCCTTTAGATCTCTTATTAAAGGAACTAGAGTTTGACTTTTGAGATGACCAGAACCATTAGAATGTAACAAGGGAAAATGATAAGGGAAATATTTATGATATGGAAAAACATGAAGGCTTAATGATTTATGAATAAATGAGGCTAGATGTTCCCTTTTATAGTTGATATTAGGGGAACCTTTCGAAATTCCAAAAATATTATTTTATAATAAAGTCCAAACAAATCCAAAAATCTCCAAAATGAACCTATAGAAAATAATATATGATATAATTAAGTAATATAATAAAAAATATATTTTCGAAATGTATTATTTCATTTCAAACCTTATCATATCGTTTTACCCTTAATTATCATCTTTTAATTTTAATTATGGTAACAAATATTTCAATATTAAAATAGTGAAATTTTTACTTAATTGATGACAATTATACAATAAATGAACAATATATAATATTATAGATTAAAATAACATTATTTTATATTTTTAAAAAATATGTTATGATTTTTAAATAAGTTAATACAACATTTTTTTTGAGAAAATATTAATAGTGTCATTTTGACACTAATCACATAACAGTTTTTAAAAAATATCAACATAAGATGGTAACCTCCAAAAAAATATTTTATTATATCTATATATTTTCCTATTCATCTGGAAAATTTATTTCAAATATTATTTATCCAAAATTATATTTATTGTAGTATTTTTAGTAACCATAAATTGATATTTCCATTAAAAAATAATTACTACATCAATATTCTGTATTTATATAATATAAATATTTATCAGAAAAATATAATAATAAAATAATTGGATGAATATAAATTCTCTATATTTTTAAAAAATATGTATATTTGAATATATCTCCTAGAAAATTCAACATTAAAATTTTTATACCTTTTAAAACATGAATGTAACAAGTTTAAAATCACTTTAAGTAAAATAATATAAGGGTCGTAATATCTTTTATAAATTTCTAAATAGTTAATAACATGGCAATTGAATGAATATGACATACAGATAATCTAAAAATAATACTTATAAATGTTTTTTTGGTATTATAATGGTCATTATCATTTTAATAAAAATTACTTTATTAATTTTTCATCAGTTAAATAATTTATGTATCATCAATATATAAACTTTTAGTGTAATTATTTATTTCATAATAATTAAAAATAAATTAAAATGATAATGATATGAATTATATTTCATTGGAAATTTTATAATTAAATTTTTATTTAGAATAACATCATTTAAAAAATGGCTAGTTTATTAAGTTGTGAGTAAGACATATTTAATTTATAATTAAATTAAATATATTAAAAATACTATTGTCGTCTAAGTGGCTTCCAAATTGTATAATTTATACCCATGGATGATTTTGGTCAAAAAGAAATCATCCAATAACATAAGGACAAGTGTTATTGTAAATTTATAATATTATATTTACTATTAATTACCAAATTTAACTTTTTCTCATATAAATAAATATTATTGAAGTTACTATTCATAATGTCAAGAAATAAAATAATGATATGTACATAATTTGGATCTACTTATTCCTAATATGGAATCCATTTTTCAAAATTAATAATTTTATATTTTTTGTTATTAATTAAAAATTAATCTTCTTGTTAGAAAGAAAAATGGGGTTTTAAATGATAAAACATTGCGAAAGAATGAAATGGTATTACATCAAAATTCATGGTGAATTTATTACCAATGAACAAAATTATATTAACTGATAAAAATTTATTTCATTTTTACTTTAAAAGAATTAAATTATATATTTTATCCATTAAATAAAGTTTAATGAAAATCAATTTTTTCAATTAAACTTTTTAATATATTTTACTTATCATCACAATGTATCACATATCAAAAACATAAAAAAATATAATGAAAATTTTCATATCCCTCTTCTAAATATGAAGATAATTTTGCTAAATATAATTTGTGTCAAAAACTTGATTTAAAATACATGAACCATCAATGGAGATAAAATATCATTTTTTGAAAAATAATTCTTCTATACAAAATGTTGAATTTGATCTTATATGATGTCTAGAAAATATATAAGATAATATTTAAAATTTATATTCCATATATTAAATATAAATTACATTAATAATACCCACCATAAGTTACTTTATTATTTTATACACTCACTTCGATTTATTTAAATTGTTTTTGAGAAGATGGTTAATATTATTCACACCAGCCATTATAATGACAAGGATATAAGGTAACAAAAATATATTTATTTTTTTAGATGATCACGATATTTAATGAAATGAATTCTATCAAAAGACCTTGAGATTTTTTGCAACCCAATCTCATAAATGTCTATCATATATTGCAAGATAAATCGGTGTTGCGTATTGCACATAGCTATCTTGGTGTAGTGTACAACACAAAACATCAATGAAATCATATATATATATATATCATAAAAATATTAGGGTGTTACATTCTATCCCCATTAAAATGAATTTATCCCTCAAAAAACGTATGGTTTAATAAAGGATTTATTATGTGAATTTTTATTTCACACAAAACCACATCCTAAAAACACAGATAAAAATACCCTTTAAAATGGAATAGTTGTAAGATAATAATTAACAAAAGTAAATGATAACTAGGCCTCTATTTATGATAACATATATTAAGATTAGGCATGGATGAAAATCATAAATAATCATAGATACTGATAAATATCACTGATTATAAAAAAAATTAATAATCTAGTGAAAGTCAATAATCCCAAAACAATAACCCAAACAACCATGAAAGATGTTATTTATATCATAAAAAATTATAATAATATGACACCATTATTCTGCACAATCCTTTTTTCCCAAATATTTATGAATTTGCATGATAGGATATAATTACTTTTTTAGTACAATCTCATCATTGTTTGTGCTTTATACAATTTCCCCTTTAGATCTTATTTAGTTAAATGATGTTTAATTTATCATTCATGAAGAATTATAAGATCATGTGACCCATAAATAAAATGATAGGTCATTTCGACTATCATTATCACACAAAAATAGAACAAGTTATTGAATATGCCTAAGTCCAGCTAGAGTCTGATAATAAAAACATCATCCAGAGTTTAACATATTCTATTCATAAATGGATACCCTTTCAATCCTTCTGAAAAATGAATATAAAAAACTATATAAAGTGATACACTGAATATTCTTAACATTTATTCCTAATATATCATAAGGTATCTCTAATAGGTCATATTCTAAATAGGTGATCACATTCATCGTGTATTTAATTAAATTATCATAAAAACCGGAATTACTATATATCCTTATTGATAACATGCATGTTTCCTTGTTGAAAAACTTTTTGGATTCATTCATTCTGTACCAAAAAGTCGTATACTTGATCCATGATAGCATAAATCACTCGAAAAAAATCCTTAACCAGTTCTATGGAAATAATTATAGTCTAATTTTTCTATTAATATCCAACATATCTTTATCCAAATTTAATTATATTATAATCATGCTTATACTAAGGGTTATCCTTCCATTAATGTGTTTTACAAAGAAAATATTAATATATTTACATGGTTACTAATTCCATTCAACATATACATTAAAATACATAAGGGAAGATAATAGAGTAACAATCCTAATATGTTTCTTCGTTGATACCTTATAAATACCATTATAATGGTCCATTGTATTAACTGACACTTTTCTATTGAAATTATTTCCTTTGGGTCCATATTTTACACTCCCAAAGTATCTTCCAGTTCCATTGAAACATTTTACATAATGTCTCACCCAACATTATTTACATGAGGAAAATTGAACTTTCATTCCAATGTGGTCATTATGAAAATCCAATTTTCTCTTTTTATATGGGTTCGGAAATACACTAATGTTGAGATTGATGATCATATTATGAGATTACTTATTAGGCATAATACCAATGTTTCAACTTCAAACGCCATTTTCTTTTTATTTCCCATGAGTAACATCATTCCAATCTCCATAATATTATCAACTAACATGAATCCTCGTATTTTTATCCATTTTATAAAACCCAATATGAAAAGCATGTGCTGGAAAAATACAAACTAGGAAAACAACATTCTCAAGTGGGAGTACATTTAATCTCTAACATCATAGTTTTAATTCTAGTTTATTCATTATTGTTACCCAATATATGTGATTTTATACAACAATTAGACATATCCTTAGAATATACCTAGATATATCTGTAGAAATATCTCAAGGGATCTCACTAAATTCTTTTCCTCCTATATTCCAAAGGATAACTAAAACATCTCTCTAATCCAAACTATAATGACCCATGATTGACATAAATGGTAATTAAATTACCTAAATAGAATAAGTAATACATGATATTAATATAATCCCAAATATTTTATTAGTTTAGTGTCTTTAGAAATTTGGAAACATAAACAACAAGGTCATAAAACATCTACATCATCTCCTATTATTTATTAAAAACTAGATCTCTTTTAGTCACATATTACTTAATACCAAACTTCATAACCTAAGAGAAATGAAAAATTAAAAGGGTGATATTATATGATTAGAAAATTAAAATAAGGGAGATATCAATCATATAATAATCATAATACATAATGACATAACAATAGAAAATTTTCTCTTACAAATCATAGATCATGATATCATGTCCAAAAATATATCATAAAATATCATAAACAATAAATTAACAAATTTTCAAATGGAATAACATATCACATTGTATTTTTGGAATAAAAATATGTATAGAAAATCAATTCATATTAGTCAACATTCATTTCCAATACCATTATAGTGGTAACAGTCTTTTACTTAACTAAGTTAAAAATTTGTTGAAGACATGTATTACTGAACCATATTTATATTTAGTTCTTGGAATATATTACTAAACCATATATATATATCATTATAGTCATATATATATCATTAGATATAAATCTTTACCTAATGTATAACAGGGTGATATTGGTTCCACCCATCACATAATGAAAACATTCTTACATGAGCCACAGAAATATAAAGCATTCATCGTAGCGTAACCCAAGGAATAAAATGGGTTTCATAAACATCATTCCAACATAATATTACCTATTTAAAACAATTTTTTTCATAAATATAATTCTACCATAAACATAATCAAATCATAGGAAATATAGGTATTGTATACTTGAAATGGAACCCTATTAAATTTTTCTATAATAAATTGAAAATAATTTTGATAAAACCATTGAAAATAATTCTTTTTGAAAATATAACTTCCAATTTTAAATGTCGTCATTTATCAAAATTCCATGAAAATTTAAAAGAAAATAATTTCATTGTAAATAAACATGGAATCTTGTAAGGGAAGACACATGGAAGTATGGAATTAATAATACATTGGAATCCATTCATGATGTATATGTTAAAAGAATACATTATTCTCTTATATATAGAAAAAAATTAAAAAAGTAACTAGCAATGAAAATGATAAAATATTCCATTCATACCATTTAATAAAAATTCAGCAATTGGTAAAATTGACATTTTAAAATTGTAAAATTATAGAAAACATATTTTTGGAAAAATATTTTAGAAAAATTTATTTGGATGATAAATATACCCCCCAAATATACTTACATATTAACAATATCAAATAATAATGAGATTAAAAATGTATCCCTTAAAAAATTATAATATGTCAAATCATATTACTCATAAAATAAAAAAAATATATATACATATCAAAAACTACATAATATGAATCATAAAAAAATTCACGGGAAGAATAAACACAATTAAAAATAAATAGGAGGTGTATAAGCCATATGTCTCGTAGAAATAAAAGTGGGTAAAATTAATCCCTTACGTTTGGTATGATATACATTGTATGTATCTGATCCACCGGTCTAATGATTATAACAATTTAATAGATTTAATCTCTAATCATAGTCATTTTTATGATATCATATATGATCATATTATCATCTATTTTTTAATAACATTAATATTCATCCACCATGTAGAGAACAAAATCATGACATACATAGACATTACATTACATTTGCAGAAAACATAATACATGATATAGACAGATGCCCAATGACTGTATTAGTTTAGTGTCTTTGGAAACTCAGAACAAAATCATCTAATCAGGGTGAAAGATATTCAACATCTGTAATAATGTTATTTCCCTTTTTTCTTACCTAAAACCTTTATTTATATATTGGGGAAAATAAAACAGAAAATCAGTGAGCTAAAATTCCCAATAAGGGTAAAAATGGAGAACATCAAACAATCCATAAAAATTTGATCATAAAAACATGAACATAAAACATGAGTAATGACATAAAACTTAGAAGTACATAAGGAATAGATCAGAAAGAAACATTAATCATGATATAATATCATGGGAATAAAACATTTATTTATGTAATACTATTAAGAACAATATATGATTTCCATAGTAGCCAAGGCATTGCTGCCAAGACCATTATAGTAGACAAAGTCCATTACTGAACCGGGTTAAACAGCCGTTCCAGCCCTGTATTACTGAACCATATTTTACTTACCATTCTATCCATGACTATATCATGAGATATAAAAAATTATACAATTCATTGGAGGGATATATAGGTCCCATCCATCTCATAATGAAATCATTCTTACGCGTGCCACAAAATAAACATAAATAAATCATCATAACCCAAATAATAAAATGGGTTTCATAAACATCATCCATTCATAACATAATCTTTATAAAAAAATGGATATAATTTCATTATAATAAAAATCAAACCATGTAAAAAATAGATACATAATACTTGAAACATAATCATACTAAATAATCTCATCTTATATGGGAAATAGTTTTGATAAAACACTTGAAATGAATTATTGAGAAAATATCCTTTCTTCTTCGAAATCATTTTCTTTTCTCGAAATACCATGTAATTTTAAAATAAAAGGTTTTGGTAAAAATAACCATGAAATCATGTAGAGTATGCTTCATGAAAATAAGGCATTATGAAACCATAAAAATCTATTCATGCTGTATAAGTTAAATAATCATTCTCCTTTTACATTTGGTAGAAAAGTCGAAAAGTACCTCGTATGGTAAGCAAAAGAAAGATTCCTTCCATACCTTGTGGTAAAAGTAAAAAATGGGTAAAAAAGAATTTAAAGATACATTTAATTATAATAAATATTTTATGAAAATATTTTGAGAAAACAAGGACATGGATGATAAACATAACCCCAATAAATACTTACAAATAAACAATCATAGATTAGAACGAGATTGGAATAATTAACCCTTACCATATGTCCAATTTCTTCCATATGTGTCTGAAACTCCGGTATAGTGGGTTATAACATATTATTAACTTATATTAGAGACCATATTAATATTTATGATATCATATATGATTAACTTACAACTTTATATTACCCATTCATTTGCCAATTCCATGTTAATGCAGCATTTCGGTTAAAATTGTTTCATTTTTCATATGTGTTTTGACTTATAATTATTCAAATGATTACTTAGATCATGACTATTTACTTACATAATGTAATAAAATATTTATACATAATATATATTCAGAATATATATATATATATAATAGATTGATAAATGGATTGAAATAGACCATTCATGTTGACGATAGGCCGTACGTATGCATGAATGATGTTTTCATTTCCTTATTAATTTGAATGGAAGTAAATGAAACACACACACACATATATATATATATATATACACATAAATCCAGTGTCATTATTATTTTATATATTTAATTTTTAATTATTATATATACTTTATAATCATTATTGAAAGGTTAACATGGAGAATGAATCTCATCGCATCGTGGAGACGATAATCCGTACGTACGCACGAGCGATGATATCATTCCCAAAACTATTGAATGGAATTAGAGTGGAGGATATAATATTTAAGAATTAGTATTATGTAATAATAATGATTTATAGTTATTATTTCTACCATTATACCGATCCATGTTAGGTGGTGGTGGAAAACATATTACACCACGACGTAGAGGCGGTAAGCCGTACATACAGACGTGAGGTGATTTCATTTTTTGTAGAATGGATAAAAGGTAAAATAGGGTTGTTTCATATTTATAATAACATATAAATATATTACTAATACTAATGTTATTACTATATAATGAAACAACTAAAGAAGTGGATGTAGAAGAATAAAGAAACTTGAATGAATTGGTAGAATAGATTATCTTTTCTTCGACACACCTCCATTGAACTTCCTCTTAAGGGACTAGAGTTGGTCTTTTGAGAAAACCAGAATCTCAAAAATGTTACTATTGAAGTTGATAAGAGTAATGGGAAGGGTGTTTCTGAGCATCAATGCTCAAAATGGTGTGAAGATAAGAGGGAGGTGGTTCCCTTTTATAAAAGAGTATAGGGGAACTTTTTGAAACCTCCAGAAAATAAATTTATAATAAAATAAAACATCACATAAAAACATCCAAAATGACTCTACGTAGAATATGAGATGAGATAAGGTCGTAATCACATCTACCAATAAAATTTATAGATGTTTTGGTTTTATTTTAAACCTTATCATTTTGATTTATTCATTTTTAATCTAATTAATATTATTTCTTGTAATAATATTCTAAATTTTCAATTTTTATAAATACTTACTTATGTGTTGTTAATTTTACATAATTAGATAAATTGTAACATTATAGACCATAAATTTTTTATTTTGTACTTTTTAAATATTTTGGTGATTTTTAAACTATTTAATAATATGTTATTTTTATAAAACATTAGTAGTGTAAATTTTGACAGTATTCATTTATATGAATTTAAATAAAATCCACACAATAATATATGTTAAATATTGTTTAATATATTCCTAACATGTCATATGTATCTATAAAACTTGTGTAGAACATTAATTAGTTCATATAATATTTATTTTAATACTTTTAAAACCATTTATTTGATATTTTTATTAATAAAATAATTATTACAATATTTTTGTATAATTATTTAATATACTTATTTTTTGCATAAAACTAAAAATAAAATACTACGATGAAGATAAATCTTATATTTCATAAGAATACTTTTAGTTTAATTTATCTTCAACAACACCAAACTTCTTAAATTATATTTTTATTAAATTATGAAGGTGACAACTTTGACATCATTTAAAATAAAATAATATAAGTGTTATAATTGATCTTATAAGGTTTTAAATGGTCTACAATTCGACCTTTGGATGATTATGGTCTAGAAATACATGACCAATAAGTTTTTTTCAGTTGTTTGGGCCTTTTATGGGTATTATTATTTGAATAAAAACTATATTAATCATTTTTCACTAAATAAATAATTTATGCTTCACTAATGTAAAAGGTATTTAAGTAATTAAAAATTACTTAAAAACTACCAATAAATTACCATAATAAAAAAATGTTATTTTTCAAATCATTATTTATAATATAAATTATATTCTTTATATCCTTATGTTAAAAATAAATTAATTATTAAAGGTTTAGTCAGACATATTTCACTTACCTTTAAATAAAATAAACTAAAGGTCTTAATCACATCCAAGTGGGATCCAATAGATTCCATTTCTTCCCTAGTATGTTTTAAGGATAAATATAATCATCCAATTATATTGAAACAAGTTTTATGGTAATTTTATAATATTATATTTACCCTTCATTACCTAATTTACCTCTAACAGTGGTAAATAAAATTTACCGTAGTTACTATTAATAATGCCTAAAAATAAAAAGTAGCCTATTAACATAATTTATACCAAATGATTCCAAATATGGAATTAATTTTTCCAAATTCAAATAATAGATGTTCCAGTATTTAATTTAAAATTAATCACGCTGTTGAGAAAATTGTTTTTAAAAGTTAAAACATTGCAAAAGATTCAAATATTTTTAACTATGAATTTAAGGTAAAATTAATGATAACTACTTACATTATATTAAATGGTAAAAATATATTTTATTTATACTTTAAGACTATTCAATAATATAATTTATCCATATAAATTATCTTTATCAAAATGTTGTTTTTAATTAAAATTTAGCGTATTTTTACTATTCATCAAAATATTAAAGTTAACAGAAAAATATTAAAAATTTATTAAAAGTATATTTTTATATACTTATTGCAAAGAATAACATTATTTTGCCAAATTGAACTCATAAATGGGTCGAAAACTAGATTGAATGTGTGTGTTCCATCAAAAGGCCTCAAAACTGTATTTTTGGAAAAATATTTCCTTTATAAGAAAAAATGATTTTGTTTTCATAACTTGTTCTTGAAAATTATTAAGATTAATTATAATGTTATAAAATTAAAAATGTGGATAATACGATTTATAATGGATAATTCATAATAATATTATAACAATATATTGTTGTTTAGTAAAACACTGTATTGTGTACAACACACACTATTGAGGAAGGTCCCTCTTGCATGCAACATAAGCCTTGAATAGTGTTTGTGTATAAAAAAAGAAAATACGGTTTTGCAAACAGTGTACGATAATCATAGAGTACCGTACAAGACAACACATCAAAGAAATTAAAAATAATATTTCCCATAAAATCTCAGGGTGTTACATTCTACCCCCCTTTAAAATGAATTTTTATCTCAAAATTTTTCAGGGTTATAAATGATTTACTACATGAAAGTTTCTTTCATGTAAACCCACATCATAAAAAGTAATAATAAATATTTATTTTAAAAATGAATGTTAGAAACAAAATAGATACCCAAAGAAACCCATCACTGGGTTTCCATATATAAGAATATAGGTGAAAATATAGACATGGAAGAGAAATATAACCGTCATGTTCTGATGGGGAGTGGTAGTGAACATGGCTATAAAAAATCCAATGATCACAATGTCATAAATTTTTGATGATCTAAGGTACCATCTGATTCATTGGATATGAGGGTACTAGGACAACTTATGTGGTTTTCAAGATCCTTTCCATAAATTTGAAAAAATTGAATTAGAATAAATATTTTATTTATTTTTGTACAATCTCAACATTTATCATTCCATAAACAATTTCCACTTCATATCATAATGAAAATAAGTTTAATTTGTTATTCATGAAGTGTTAGTAGATCATGCGATAGAACGATGGGTCATTCCATCTATCACAAACCAAAGGTTAGAAAAAGGTATTAAATATACATAAGTTTATATCATATATGGCTCCAAAAATGGATTGATAATTCATATATCATACCACTTAACAAAATAAAACTAATTTCTAAAAAGAAATGACTTCTTGTAGGCCAGTTATTGGTGATAAAGGCATGTCACACTTCTGTTATGGGTTTGATTCCCGCAGCCCTGTCTGATGCGATGGGTTGTCACACATCCTAAGGGTTGTCCTTTTTATAATACCAATCTATTATAAAATTTATGAAATAAAATAAAAAATTTCAAGCCTTAAACTATACTATCAAATGTCTAACTTAATCCATTCCAATCTTTAGGCTTATCTAAAATACTTCTATCCAATCTCATAGTATAAATACAAATATTACTAGAGAGGTCATCTTCCAAGCATGTGAATACCATCATTTATCCCAAATATATGATAATATATATCTTGTTGGTCATATTACAAAAATGTGAATACCTTAATCATGTATTCTCTTGAAACAGGAATTACCATAAAACCTTAGTGAGAACTCGAATGTTGTCAGAGTTGAATCTTCCCACATAACAAAATCCCAAAATTTCTATATACTCAAACCATGATGTCACATAGTCCTTGTATTAGTCATGAGATTATAAATACTACCAAACATATTATTTTTTCCTTAAACCTTCATTATGCACATATCATCTTCTTTCCAAAAATATTTCAATCACTTTTCATGGTTACGGGTACCATTCATCAAATACATTCAAATACTCAAGGAAATAAAATAGTGTAACAATCATTAGATTTTTCTTTATTATATAGTACCATATATTATTCTTGATAAACATGAAAACATTCCACTGCCTTCTTAAACCATTGGTTGAGCTTCATCATTTTATTCATCATTAATTCTTTCATCTCATATATCATTTTTAGTCTCTCCATCATCAACAATATAAATACTACCTATACGACCATGCCGATTCTATTCAAGAGATTTTCCCCTAGATAATTGGTTTGTATAATGCACATACGTTCCACATTTAAAACATTTAACCTCTGTTGATGTCTTAATAATACCATTATCATTGTCCATTGTGTTAACTGAACTTCTTCCTTTGCAATTACTGGATCTATGTCCTTCTTTTCCACACCCATATCATATTCCATTTATTTTGAAAGATTCTCCTTGATGACTCTTCCCACATGATTTATATGAGGTAAATTGAACATTATTCTCTCATGAAACACGATCATTATCTTATTAGATGAGTAATGAAACATACCAAAGTTGATATTATTTATCATATTATGAGATTGATGATTAGGAATAATAATGATGTTTTCCTTCCAATTACCATTTAATTTGGTTCTCATGAAGGATATCATTCCATTTTCCATCATATTCTCCATTAACATGAATCTTCCTATTTCCATCCATTTTATAAAATCCAAAAAATAATAGTGTGATAGGTAAAAATCATACTAAGAAAACAACATAATCATTGGGGAGTACATTCAATATCTAATATCATAGGTTTTATCCTAGGTTATTCATGATAATTATCATTTTTATTGGACTGTAAACTATACTTATACTTAACCTTACAGACATCCCTAGACATACCTTAAAAATATCTCTTGGGATCTCAATAATGTTTTCGCATCCTAGTTTCCAAAGGTAAACTAATCTTTCGATCTGATACCAACTGTAGAGACCCAAAGCATGAAAGACATGGGCAATAAATTACTTTTGTGGAAAAATTAGTAAATGACACAAAGAGATGCCCAATGACCATATTAGTTTAGTGTCTTTGGAACATGGAAAAAATATTCTAATCATGGTGAATGATATTCAACATCTCCCGTAAAGTTATTCCCATTTTTTTATTTACTAAAACATTTATTTATATCATGGGGAAATGAAATCCTAAAAAGGGTGAGCTAAAATTCTCAGTAAGGGTAAACATGGAGAACATCAATCAATCCATAATCATTTGAACGTAAAAACATGAACATAAAAAATGAGAAATGACATAAATCTTAGAATTACAGAAGGCATATATTAGAAAGGAATATTGATCATGATAAAATATAATAGGAATAAAACATGAAATTATGGAAAACCAATATGCAGATGATATGATTTCCATAGCAGCCAATGCATTGCTGGCAAGACGATCATATTGGGAAAGTCCATTATTGAATCGGGTTTACCAGTCGTTTGAACACTATATTATTGAACCATATTTTACTTATCATTCCAGACATGTATATCTAATTAGATATAGGTCATTAACCAATGTATTTGAGGGAGAAATAGATCCCACCCATCACATAATGAAATAATTTTTACATGTGCCACAAAATAAACATAAATCATTTATCACAACCCAATGAATAAAATGGGTTTCATAAACATCATTCCATCATAAAATCTTACATATAAAAGAAATGGATATAATTTCATCATAAGAAAAATCAAACCATGTAAATAATAAATACATTATACTTGAAACATTATCATACTAAATAATTTCATATTAGATGGGATATTGTTTTGGTAGAACACTTGAAATTAAATCTTGAAGAAAATATCATTTCTTATTCAAAATCATTTTCTTTTCACAAAATTCCATGTAATTTTAAAAGAAAAGGATTTTTTTAAAAAATAATCATGAAATCATGTAGATGAAACATCATGAAAATAAGGATTTATGAAACCGTAAAAATCATTTCATTCCTCATAGTTTAAAAAAAATATTCTTCTCGTACTTTTGCTGAAAATGATAAAAAGTACCTGGTATGTTAAACAAAAGAAATATTCCTTCCATACCTTGTGGTAAAAGTCAAAAAAGGGTAAAAATTAATTTATAAATACATGGAAGAGTAATAAAAATTTTATGAAATCATTTTGAGAAATCATGGACATGGATGATAAACATAACCCCAGTTAATACTTATGAATAAACAATCTCAGATAAGAACGAGATTGGAATAATTATCCCTTACCTTATGTCTAATTTCATCCATATGTGTCCAAGAGTTTTATATATTTGATTTAAACATATTATTAACTTATAAAAGATCCATAATAATATTTATGATATCATATATGATTCACATAGGACTTTATATTAACCTTTTAGTTATCAATTCCATGTTAATGTATTGTTTTGTGTAAAATCGTTTCATTTATCACATGTGTTTTGTCGTGTAACTATTCATATGATAAAATAGATCATGATTAATTACATCAATAATGTAAAACATGATTAAAATATAATATATATTTAGAATATATATATATAATATATCGATAAATGTAACGAAATACACCGTTCATGGAGACAGTTGGTCATACGTACGCATGAAAATTGTTTTCGATTCCTTATTAAATTGAATGGAAGTAAATGACATATATATATATAAATCAAATTTGATTATTATGTAATATATTTCATTATTACTTTTTATATATACTTTATAATCATTATTGAAAGGTTAACATGGAAAATGAATCTCATCGAATCGTGGAGACGTTAATCTGTACGTACTCACGTGCGATGATATCATTCCCATTATTATTGAATAGAATTGGAGTGGATTATATAATATATTATAATTATTATTATGTTATAATAATCATATATAGTTATTATTTCCACAATTATACCCATCCATGTACGGTGGTGGTGGAAAAATAGATTACACCATGGCGTGGAGATGGTAAGCCGTACGTACGCAAAAGCAGTGATTTTGTATTCCATTGGATGGATAGAAGGTGAAATAGGGTTGTATCATATTTATAATAACCTATAAGTATATTTTTTATACTGATTTTAGTACTTTATAATGAAACTAACAAAGAATAGGAAGTATAATAAAAAGAAACTTGAAAGAATCGCTAGAATAGATTACCCATTCTTCAACGCACCTCCTTTGAACTTCCACGTAAGGGACTAGAGTTGGTCTTTTGAGAAGACAAGAATCTCAAAAAATTTACTAGGGATGTTTATTAGAGCAATTTTCAGGGTTTTTTCAGAGAATGGAGTCTAAAAATGGTGTGAAGCTATGAGGGAGGAAGTTCCCATTTATAAGAGAGTAGAGGGGAAATTTTAGAAACCACCAAAATATTAATTTATAATATACTCATACCCAACATAAAAACATCCAAAATACTCAACATATAAGATGAAATTATATAGGGTTTTAATCCCATAAATAAATAAAATTAATACATGTTTTGGTTTTATTTTAAATCATATCATTTTGATTTATGATTTTTTAATCTATTTAATTTAATATGTGGTAATAATATACTAATTTTTAAACTGTTATATATACTTACTTATGTGTTGTAAATTTTCCATAATTAGATACATTGTTACATTATAGACCATAAAATTTTCAATTTGTAATTTTCAATTTTTTTTTTATTTTTAAATAAATTAAGAATATATTATATTTATCAAACATCAATAGTGTCAATTTTGACACTATTCATTTATTTGAATTTAAATAAAATCCACACAGAAGATAGGTTCAAAACCAAATACATAATGGATTACTAACACGTCATATGTATCTATAAAAGTAGTAGATCATGTTAATTAGTTCATACAATGTTAATTTATTATTTTCAAATCCATTTATTTGATATTTTTCTTAATAAAATAATTACTATGACATTATTGTATAATTATTTAATATATTTATTTGATGCATTAAAATTAAAAATAAAATTCTATGATTAAGATAAATATAATATATATCATTATAAAAATTTTGGTCAAATTTATATTAAAAAACAACCAACTTCTAAAATGATATGATTATTAAATTATGATGGTGACAACTTTGACAACCTTTAAAATAAAATAATATAAGTGTCATAATCAATTTTATAAGGCTCCAAATAGTAAAGACATAGACAATTGGATGATTATTGTGAAGATATATATGAAAAATAATTTTTTATCAGGTGTTCTGGCATTTTATGGGTATTATTATTGGAATAAAAACTATATTATTGATTTTTCACTAAATAAATAATTTCTACATCATTAATGTAAAAGCTATTAAGGTAATTAAATATTTCATAAAAATTATAACTAAATTACCATAAAAATAAAATCATTTTATATTTAAAATGAGTTTTTATAATGGAATTTATATTTTGTATAACCTTATATTAAAAATAATTTATTTATTAAAGATTGAGTGAGACATATTTCACTTTCCTTTAAATAAAATAACATAATGATTTAAATCACATCCAAGTGGGATAAAATTGATTCTATTAAGACAAAATTATGTTTTAAAGATAAATATAATCATTTATTTATATTAAAACAAGTTTTAGGGTAATTTAATAATATTATTTTTACCAATAATTACCTGATTTACCTTTAACTGTAGTAAATAAAATTTTCATCATTTACTATTCATAATGCTTAAAAATGAAACGTAGCCTATTAAAATAATTTTGACCTACTGATTCAAAATATGTAATTCATGTTTCCAAATTCAAAACACAAAAGTTTTAGTATTTAATTTAATATTAATCCTACTGTTGAAAAAACAAGTTTTAAAAGTTAAAACTTTTCAAAAGATGATATGTTTATACCAAAGAATTCAATGTAAAATTAACTATAATGGCTTCAATTATATTAAATCGTAAAAAAATATTCTATTTAAAATTTAAAACCATTGAATATTATAATTTAATTATATAAATTAGCTAGATGAAAGAAGTTTTTTTAGTTAAAATTTAGCGTATTTTCACTATTCTTCAAATTGTCAAAGTTAACCGAGAAATATAAAAAAATTATCAAAAGTAAATTTTTATATACATATTGCAAGGAATAAATTTATTTTGTAAAATTCAACTCCCTAATGTGTCAAAAACTAGATTTACAATTGGTGCTCTATCAAAAGGCGGCGAAAATAGTTTTTTGGAAAAATATTTCCCTTATACGAATAATTGATTTTGTCCTCATAACTTGTTCTAGAAAATGATTAAGATGAATTATAATTTTATAAAATTAAAAATTTAGTTAATATTATTATTAAAATCTATATCATAATAATTATTATAACAATATATTTTTGTTTAGTGAAACTCTGTATTGCGTACAACACACGCTATTGAGGAAGGTTGCTCTTGCGTGCAACACAAAGCAAGAATAGTATTTGTGAATACTACATAATTATATTGTCTTGCATATAGACCAAGATAATATTGGTGTAGCGTACAACACATGAAATCAATGAAATTAAAAATAATATTTATCATTAAATCTCAGGGTGTTACATTCTACCCCCCTTAAATTGAATTTCGCCCTTAAAATTTTTCTAGGTTATAAATGGTTTAGTACATGAAAGTTTATTTCATATAAACCCACATCATAAAAAGGAATAATAAAACATTATTTTAAAAAAGAATGTTAGAAACATAAAATATACCCAAAGTATCTCATCAATGGGTTTCCACATATGAGACTATTGTTGAAAATATAGATATGGAAGAAAAATATAAACTTCAAGTCCTGATTGGGAGTGGTAGATAACATGGTAATGAAAAAACCAATGATCACAATGTCATAAATTTTTTATAATCTAAGTTATCATATTATTCATTTGATAGGAGGGTACTGGGAAAACATAGTTAGTTTTCAAGATCCTTTCCATAAATTTGAAAAAATTTCTTTAGAAGAAATACTTAATTGATTTTTGTACAATATCCCAATTTGTTGTTATTTGAACAATTTACACATCATTTCTTAACGAAATGAAGTTTAATTTTTCATTCATGAAGTGTTAGAAGATAATGTGATAGAATGATGGGTCATTCCATCTTTCACAATCAAAAGGTTAGAAAAAGTTATTAAATATATATACGTCCATATATGGTGATATTTATAATATATTGCTCCAAAAATGGGCGGATACTTCACATATAATACCACTTAATAAAATAAAACTTATTTATACAAACCAAGGACTTCCTGTAGGCGAGTGATAGGCGATAGAGGCAAGTCGCACTTGTTTTGTGGGTTCAATTCCTGCACCCCTGTCTGACAGAATAGGTTGTTCCCCATCCTAAGTGTTGTCCTTTTTCTAAAACAATACTATTATAAAATTTCAGAAATAAATTCAAAATTTTTCACCCATAAACTATACTATCTAATGTCTAACATAACCAATTACAATCTTTAGGCTTATCCAAAATAGTTTTATCCAATCTCATATTATAAATAAAAATATTACTAGAGAGGTCATCTACCAAGAAAGTGAATATCATCATTTATCCCCCATATATCATCAGATATATCTTGTTGGTCCTATTTCAAACATGTGTATACCTTAATCATGTATTCTATTCAAACATGAATTACCATAAAACCATAGTGAGAACATGAATTATGTCAAAAGTTGACACTTCACACATACCAAAATCCCCAAATTTCTACATACTCAAACCGTGATGTCACTATGTCCTTTTATCATTCATGAGCACATAAACACTACCAAACATATTATTTTCTCCTTATCCGTTCATTATGCACATATCATCTGCTTTCCAAAAATACATCAATCACTTTTCATGGTTACCAGTACCATTTATCATATATATTCAAATACTCAAGGAAAGACAATAGTGTAATAATCCTTAGATGTTTCTTTATTCCATAGTACCATACATTATTCATGAAAAACATGAAACCATTCCTCTACCTTCATAAACCATTGAAATATCTTAATAATTTTATTCCTATACACTTCTTTCATATCATATATCATTTTTAGACTCTTCATCATCAACAATAAAAATAATACCCATATGACCATGCTGATTCTCTTCATGAGATTTTCTACTAGGGAATTGGTTTAAATAATGCTCGTACATTCCACATTTAAAACATTTAACCTTTGTTAATGTCTTAATAATATCATTATCCATGTCCATTGTGTTAACTGTACCTCTTCCTTTGCAATTACTAGATTTGTGTCATTATTTTCCACAATCAAAGCATCTTCGATTTCTTTTGAAATATTCTCCTTGATGACTCTTCCCACATAATTTATATGAGGGAAAATGAACTTTCATTCCTCTATCATCATCATGAAACTCGATCATTCTCTTATTAGCCGAGTCAGGAATCATACAAAAGTTGATATTATTGATCATATTATGATATTGGTGATTAGGAATAATATTGAATTTTCACCTTCCAAATACCATTTCATTTGGTTCTCATAATGGATATCATTCCATTTTCCATCATATTATCCATTAACATGAATCTTCTTGTATCCATCCATTTTCTAAAACACCAAATTAATAGTGTGAGTGGTAAAAATAATACTATGAAATCAATATAATCAATGGGGATTAAATTCATTCTCTAACATATTAGTGTTAATCCAAGGTTATTCATGATAATCATCAAAATTATAGGACGGTAAACTATTCTTATATTTAACCTTAGAGACATGCCAAGACATACCTTATATATTTCTCAAGGGATATCACTAAAGTTTTCGCATCATTGATTTCAAAGGTTAACTAAAACATCACTTTGATGCAAACTATAGAGACCCTAAGATTAACATACATGGACATTACATTATTTTTGTGGAAAACTTAATAAATGACACAAATAGACACCAAATGACCATATTAGTTTAGTGACTTTGGAAGTCGAAACAAAATCTTCTAATCATGGTTAAAGACCTTCCACATCTCCTATAAAGTTCTTCCCATTTTTTCTTACCTAAAAAATTTATTTATATCAAACAAAAAAGAAAACCAAAAAAGGTCGAACTAAAATGATTAGTAATGGTAAACATGGAGAACATCAAACAATCCATAATCATTTGAACCTAAAAACACAAACATGAAACATGATTAATGACATAAATCAAAGAATTACATATGGTATAGATCAGAAAGAAACATTAATAATGATGAAATATCATGGGAATAAAACATGTAATTGTTGAAAACCATTAATTATATGATATTATTGCTATAGTAGCCAAGAAATTGCTACCAAGACCATCATAGTGGACAAAGTCCATTACTGAACTGGGTTTACCAGTCATTCCAGCCCTATATCACTGAAACAGATTTCACTTACCGGTCCATACATGTCTATCTCATGAGATATAAATCATTGCCCAATAAATTTGAGAAAGATATTGGTCCCATACATCTCATAATGAAATCATTCTTACATGTTCCACTAAATAAACATAAATCATTCATAATCACCTAATGAATATAATGGGTTTCATAAACATTATCCCATCATAACTTAATCCTTATATAACAAATAGATATCATTTCATCACAAGAAAAATGAAACTATGTAAATAATAGATGCATTATACTTGAAACATAATCATACTATATAATTTAATCTTATATGGGAAATAGTTTTATTAAACACTTGAAATTAATTCTTGAGGAAAATATCCTCTCTTATTCAAAATCATTTTCATTTCACAAAATGACTTGTAATATTAAAAGAAAATTATTTTATTAAAAATAAAAATGAAATATTATAGAGTAATCTTCATGAAAATAATGATTTATGAAACCATAAAATTCCATTTGTTCCTTATATGTTAAAAAACATTCTCCTCGTACTTTTGCTGGAAAAGTCTAAAAGAACCTCTTATGGTAAACCAACGAATGATTACTTCCATACATTGTGGTAAAAGTAAAAAAAGGGTAAAAATGACATTAAAAATACATGGAATAATAATAACCATTTTATGAAAAAAATTCAGAAAACATGGACATGGATGATAAACAAAACCCAAGATAATACTTATGAATAAACAATCTTAGATAAGAACGAGATTGGAATAATTATCCCATACCTTATATCCAATTTCTTCTGTATGTTTCCAAGACTCTTGTATAGTGGGTTTAAACATGTTATTAACTTATAACAGAACCCTAATAATATTTATGAAATAATATATGATTCACTTATGACTTCATATTAGCCTTTCATTTGTCTATTCCATGTAAAAGCAGGGTTTTGGGTAAAATCATTTCATTTATCATACATGTTATGATGTGTAATTATTCATATGCTTGTATAGATCATGATTAAATACATCCAAAATGTATAACATGATTAATATATAATATATATTCAGAATATAAATATAATAGATTAATAAATGGAGTGAAATACACCGTTCATGGAGACGGTAGGCAATACGTACGCCTGAATGCTGTTTTCGTTTCCTAATTAAACTGAATGGAAGTAAATGAAACACACACACATATATATATATACATAAATACAGTTTCATTATTATGTCATATATTTCATTATTACTTAATATATATAGTTTATAATAATTATTTAATGTTTAATATGGAGAATGAACATCATCACATCGTGGAGACGGTAATCCGTACATACGCACGAGTGATGATATTATTCCCATAATTATTGAATGGAATTGGAGTGGATGATATAATATCATAGAATTTGTATTCTGTTATAATAATCATATATAGTTATTATTTACATCATTACATCCATCTACGTAAGGTGGTGGTGGAAAAATAGATTACAACATGGCATTGAGACGGTAATCTGTATGCACGCACGCGGAATGTTTTTATAATCTGTAGGATGGATAGAAAGTGAAATAGGGTTGTATAATATTTATAATAACATATAATTATATTATTTATACTGATTTTATTTCATTATAATGAAACAATAAAAGAAGAGGAAGTAGAATAATAATGAAATTTGAAAGAATCAGTAGAAGAGATTACCTCTTCTTCGACACACCTCCTTTGAACATACTTTTAAAGGACTAGAGATGGTCTTTTGAGAAGACAAAAATCTCAAAAATGTTACTTGGGATGTTAATACGAGTAATGGGAAGGGTTTGGAAGATAATGGAGGCTCAAAATGGTGTGAAGTGAAGAGGCAGGGGGTTCCCTTTTATAAGAAAGTAGAGGGTCACTTTTCGAAACCTCCAAAATATTAATTTCTAATAAACTCAAACCCCACCTAAAAAGTTCTAAAATGACTATAAATAAAAGATGAAATGAAATAGGGTTTTAATCCTATAAAAAAAATAAAATTAATCATGTTTTGGTTTTATTTTAAACCATATCATTTTGATTTAATCTTTTTTAATCTATTTAATTTAATTTGTGGTAATAATATTCTAATTTTTAAATTATTATATATACTTAATTATGTGTTCATAAGTTTCTATATTTAGATACATTGTTAAACTCAAGACAAGAAAATTTTCAATTCGAAATTTTTAAATAATTTTTTTTATTTTTAAATAATTTAATAATATGTTATTTTTATTGAACATCAATACTGTCAATTTTGACACTATTCATTTTTTTGTATTTAAATAAAATCATAAGTGTTGATAATATAGAAAAAAAATATTTAATAGATTTTTAAAATGTTATATTTATCTATAAAAGTAGTAGAGCAGATTAATTAGTTCATATAATATTTACATATTATTTTTATAACCATTTATTAGAAATTTTTCTTAATAACATAATTACTATGACATTATTGTATAATTATTTATTATACTTAAGTGATGGATAAAAATTAAAAATAATATACTATGATGAATATAAATTAAATATCTTTCATAAGAGAAAATTAAGTCGAATTTATCTTCAAAAACACCCAACTTCTAAAATGATATTATTATTAAATTATGTAGGTGACAAATTTGACATCATTTAAAATAAAATAATATAAGTTTCATAATCACTTTTATAAGGCTTAGAATGGTCAAATATTAGACCACTTTATTATTATAGTCTATATATACATGACCAATATGTTCTGGTTAGGTGTTTGGGAATTTTATGTGTATTATTATTTGAATAAAAATTATATTATTGATTTTTCACTAAATTAATAATTTATCCATCATTAATGTATAATATATTAAGGTAATTAAATACATCTTAAAAAATACAACTAAATTACCATAAAAATAATAACATTTTATATTTCAAATGATTATTTATAATTTAATTTATATTTGTATGACCATATATTAAAAATATTTTAATTATTAAACATTGAGTGAGACTTTTTTAACTTTACTTTAAATAAAATTAATTAATGGTTTAAATGAAATCCAAGTGGGATCCAATAGATTCCATTTAGACCCAAGTATGTTTAATGAATAAATATAATCATATAATTATATTAAAACAACTTTTAGGGTAATTTTATAATATTATTTTTACCCATAATTATCTGATTTACCTTCCACTGTAGTAAATAAAATTTACAGTAGTCACTATTCATAATGCATAAATATAAAAAGTAAATTATTAACATAATTTTTCCATAATGATTCCAAATATAAAATCCATGTTTCTAAATTCAAAACACAGAAGTTGCATTATTTATTTTAAAATTAATCCCATATTTGAGAAAAACTGGTTTTAAAAGTTAAAACATTGGAAAAGATTGAATTGTTTTTACCTATGAATTCAATGTAAAATTAAGGATAATGACTTAAATTATATTAAATGGAAAATACATATTCTATTTATATTTTAAAACCATTCAATATTATAATTTAACATTATAAATTATCTTGATGAATAATGTTTTTTTTAATTAAAATTTAGCGTATTTTTATTATTCATCAAAATATGAAAGTCAACCGAAAAATATAAAATAACTACAAAAAGTAATTTTATATATAATTATTGTAGTTAATAACTTTATTTTGTTAAATTTATCTCATAAATGTGTCAAAACAAGATTTAAAGTGGGTGCGCCATCAAAAGGTGGAAAAACTGTATGTTTGGAAAAATATTTCCTTTATATGAAAACTGATTTTGTTCTCATAACTTGTTCTACAAAATGATTAAGATGATTTATAATGTTATTAAATTTAAAATTTGGTTAATAATATTCATAACAATTACTTCATTATAATATTATAACAACATATCGCTGTTTATAGAAACTCAGTATTGCGTACAACACATGCTATTGAGGAAGGTCACTCTTGTGTGCAACACAAGCCAAGAATAGTGTTTGAGTATACTACAAGATTATATAGTTTTGTGTATAGAGGATGCTAATATTGGTGTAGTGTACAACAATAGATATTAACTCCTTTAATTTATTACGAATGATTCATCAGATAAGTTCTTATTTCATTTCTTAGAATATAGTTTTATAATATCTAAAATGATATTAATATAATATATATCTTATTTTTTCATTAATTAAATTTTTTAATCATTATTCAATGGATATAATGTAGTATGAATCTCATCGCATCGGGGAGATGGTAGGATGTACGCACACATGAGCATCGATATCATTCCCATAATTATGAAATGATATGTAAGTGGATGGTATAAATTTTTTTCCCGAATCCATATCTTGATATAAAAATCAAATATATTTATTGTTTCTATCATTATACCCATCCATGTACTGTGGGGGTGAAAAATATATTACACCATGACATTGAGATGTTATGTCGTATGTAAACATGTGTGGTAATTTAATTTTTAGTAGGATGGATAAAGGTTAGAATATTATTATTCCATAATTATAATAACATTTATGTATATATTTGATACTTTATTTATTACTTTATAATGGAAACAACTCATGAATATGATGTATAAGATGAAATAAGATAGATAGAATAGATAGAGGTGATTACCTCATCTTCGACATGCTTCCTTTATATCGCAACTTAAATGCACTAGATTTGGACTTTTGAGATTAATAGAGCCTCGATAATTTAACTAGGGATGTTTATTATGGATATTGGTTTTGGGTATACTAACTTGAAGTCTTAGTGAGTTATGAAAAAAGGAGGGTGGAGGTTCCCTTTTATAGATGCGGTTGAGGGCACAGTTGGAAATTCCAAAATACTAATTAATAACAGTTTCAAAGTACTTCAAAAAACCTCAAATATTTACTTATTTATAATAATATATTATATAATTCTGTAATTTCATAAAACTAAAATTTTTAGATATTTTTATTCATTTTAACACTTATCATTTCGTTTTACCCTTAATTATTCTCTTTTAATAAAAACTAATGTAACAAATTGTTTGATATTAATATAGTTTATTTATTAGATATTATATGTAAATTAAATAAAAAATGAACATTATAGAATATTTTAGAGTGACAATTAATTATTTTATATATTTTGAAATATTTAATTATTTATATCTATTTTAATAAATAATTATTTTTAAAAAATACCAATATTGTTATTTAGAGACTATTGATTTAATTAATTTTTAAAAATATCAATATAAGATGTGATCCTTGAAAAAAATATTTTATTATATCTACCTAGGATCAAAGTAATATTTAATCTTTTTTGGATATATTAATAATGAAAAATAATATTTATGTTAGTATTTTTGAAATCATTAATTTGATATTTAAATTAACAAACTAATTACTAGATCTATTTTGTGTAATTTTTTAATATACTAATTTGTTAGGTAAAAATTCATAATAAATTACTATGATGAATATAAATCATATATATATATATATATATTTCATAATAATATTTATTTTCTAATATATAACTTGTAAAATCCATCATTACAAATGTTATAATTATTAAATCATGATCATGAAATGTTTAACATCACTTAAAATAAAATGATATAATTTTATTAATCTCTTATATAAAACTCCAAATGGTGAATAAAATGATCCTTGGATGATTATGTTTGATATATTCTTAACCAATAATATTTGTTTATTTTTTTTGTCTTTTAATTGTAAATATTATTTTAATAAAAATAATTTTTTTATATTTTTTGTCAATTAAATAATTTCTGCATCTTTAATATATAAACCATTAAAGTAAATAATTATTTCCAAAAAATTAAAAAAAATAATATTCATAAATAAATACATTTTATATTTCAAATTAGTATTTCTAAATATTTTTATATTTTGAAAATAATTATATTTAAAATTATAATGTTATTAAAATTTTCCTAATACATATTTTACTTTTCATTTTATTAAATATATTAAATATACTAATCTCATCCAATTGGATTTAATAGGTAATAATTTACACCCAAGGATGATTTAGGCCAAAAAATACTCATCCAATAATATTATGATAAGTTATAGGTTTATTTTATAATTTTATATTTATCCTTAATTACACATTTTACCTTTTTATCTTGTTAATAAAACATTCTAAAATTTTTATTCATAATGCCCAAAAATAATAGAATTCTATTGAAATAATTTAGAGGTAATGATTCCAAATATCATATACATTTTTAAAAATTATAAATATATAATTTTCTATAATTAATTTAAAATTAATCTCATTTTCAGAATGAAAAAGGGTTTTTAAAAGATAAAACATTACAAAAGATTGAAATGTTTTTACATAAAAAATCAGGGTAAAATTAATGTCAATGACCAAAATTATATTAACTCATTAAAATATATTATATTTTTACTTTAATACCATTCAAAAATATAATTTATCCAAAAAAAATATTTTGATGATAAATGTTGTTTTCAATTAAAATCAAGTATATTATTATTCATCAAAATAATAAACTTATCAGAAAATTTTCAATAAATAATCCAATGTAAATTTTTATATCCCAAATCCAAATAATAATTTTATTTTGAAATATATAATTTCTAAATGTTTCAATTGATAGATTTAAAATTGGTGCTCCATCAAAATGTAGAAAATCGTTATTTTTTAAAAAATAACTTTTTTTTCTAAAAAAATAATTTTTTTCAAAAAACATTTCTAAAAAACAATTAATATTAATTTTAAACATTTTATTTAATATATTAAATATATATTAACTTAATAATATCCATAAATAGTGATTTTATTATTTTATAAACTCACTTATTTTCATTTAAATAGTTTTCAGATGAAAGTTAACAATATTTATACACACTTTTATAATTACTAGGTTATAAGGTAATATCATAATAATTAGTTGTTTACATAAAATCAATATTTTGAGAAATAATTTATTTCAATATAACATTAAATTATGAGCAATATAAAACAATCATATTTTTGTGTATACTACAAGTTAATATAGTGTTGCATTTCGCGTAAGGTTATCTTTGTGGAGCGTACTACACAAGACATCATGAATATTAAGAAAATATTGCATTAAAATATATTGGTGTTAAATAGAAGATCAAACTCTAAATGTTAAATATCAAAAAAACTAATTCACGTACTATAGAGTTTTAGCTCATAAGACACAAATAATAATGGAATCAAGATTATGAGCCACAAAAACATTACATATGAATAATACATTGAATTTTGTCATACATATAAAAATGTAATATCATTTCCTATAATTAAATATGATTTTATAGAAAATATTAGTTCACTTACTGGTAACTAAACCTACATGGCATGTCACAACACCATCCCGAGTCACAGTCCTTTAAATGTAACAGATCAGTTTTCCCCATATTCCATCTTCATGGTGACTACACCTAATGGACTACAATCATTATCATCCCTAGTCTTAGTTTTCTCTTATAAGGGATCAGGTTTACCCATCTCCCTATAGAGTATCAAGAATGTAGAAATGATTCCCATCATTATCCCATAATATATTAATATTTACCCAACGGACTAGAGGGAGATATAAGTATCACCCATCACATGATAAAATCATTTATACATGTTCCAAAATAAATTAACACATTCACTGCATCATGACCCACCTAAATAGTTTATTTTCATAAAAAAATCATAATATGTGAAATGTAATTGGTATCTTAAACAATCCATCACATCATAACCATTAAAAAAGAGATAGGTTTCACATAAATTTTATCAAAACATAACTCAAAATGCGATTTAGGTATCAAAATCATATAACTCTCGGATTATAAATATGTTTCATAACCACCATTCTTTAAAAACAAAAACCATTTAAAAAATGAATATTAATGGAATCATTGGATCATTTCTTATAAACATTGAATAACATTAACGAATGTAATCATAGTTATAAATTAATTTTTAAATATCATTTAAAAACGTTTCAGAAGGAAAATACAATTATTTATTTGAAAAATGATATTTAAACAAAAAACCTTTTAAAACCCATTTTCTTTTAAAACATGTTTAAAACTGATTAACAAGGCATTAAATAATTTTGATAACATTTTCTCTTAAAAATACAGAAAACTAACCTGAAGAAATTTTGAAAAAAAATCATTGAATTTAATATATAAACATATAAAATAATCTTGAAAACCATAAAAAATTAAATCATTTTTCCTTAAAAAATAACATATAGATAGTTTTTTAAATGAGTACTAAAAATAATGTTTTTTGAAGTTCGTGTAATGTGTCCCAATAAAGGAAAATTGAGATAAAAGCACATTACCAATTTCATAACATTTGAAAAATAAACCCTATGAAATAGAGATCATTAAATTGATATATAATTACACAAAACATTTATTATAAATGTCATAAAATATATTCAGGGGTAGTATTTAGACCACACAAAATAGGAGTGGTGATTATGGTGTATATCCCACGTAATCAAAAGAGAGACTCGAAATCCCCTTACAATATTTCATGAATCTCTTCGTATACTTAAAAGAATCATATATTGTAAATATATGTATATTATATATATTTAACCGAACCATATTCTTATATATAATACCATATATGGTTTTATTATCATGTTATCTTACCGTCTTATAAACAGTTCCATGTTAATTTCTCCAATTCAGGTAATATCTTATTGTTTTTCTCATCTGTATTAATTTAATATACTTTTATTCCTAAAAAATTTATCATGATTTTAATAATTTAAATCATTAAAAAATAACATGTATATTCACTGTATATTTATATATATAATATGGAAATATGAAATGGAATACACTATTCCTAGAGATGATAGGCAGTATGTACACATTAAATAGGTTTCCATTTTTTATCATATTGAAAGAAATAAATTATATTACATATATGTATATGTATAATATAATTGTTTTAGAATTATAATTTCATATATATCATATAATTTCACTAAACCCATCCTTAATACATTCTATGTAGTCTGTAAAGGAATCACATCCCTTAGAAGAGGTGGTAGTCCACACTTCCCCAAATGAAATTATCATATTTACATGAAATGGTAAAAATGAAGGACTGTGTAATATAATAATTCTAAAAATAATATCTAAATAATATATATCATATATATCATATATTAATATTGTTTTCAACATAATTAGAAACCATGAGTTGTGGTAAAGGGATAAACATACAAAATCGTTTGTGAGGCCCCAATTCACGGTAAATGTGATTATTATGTTTGTTACCCATTAGATGAACGTGAGTGTAAGTGTAGGTCAATACCATATGAATAAAAATATAAACATTTTTAGGGAAAATTAGTCTATTATGTATTCTTGGAATATGAATAATTCATGTAGTGGATAATGATGAAAAATGAAAGGATCTTGAGGAAGAAAGTTATATATTATTTCAGAAACTCTTTTTGGATTGAAGTAAAGGGATTCCATGATTATATTTCTAAGAAATGGGAGGCTTCAATGACTAAGGTATGGATAATGGGAAGTTAACTAAGATGATATTGGTTTAAATATGTGGATTTAGTGTTGTGAATATTGGTTGGGGGGATTTGGTGTCCTTTTATAATGGTTGGTGGGGACACACATTGCATTTCTGAAAACCACATAGTTTTACATAAGATTTATCAAATAATAATTCATAAATAACAGAAAAAAAATAATTAATATAAGGTTTAAAGAGTAAATATTTCATGAAAAAAAGTTTTTTGAAAATTGTATAGGTCATTTTGGCCCTTAATATTATGGATTATCCCCTTGTTAAGCGTAATGTTACCTTAATCGCGGTAATTAATTTTAATCACATTAATGAATATTTTTGGTCAAAAAATACGTTCATAATATTATAAAATTCATAATATAATTATTAGAGATATTTATATATATATATTAGAAATTAAATTAATAGAAGTGGAAAAATATCACAATGATGTTGGGGGGAAACAGTTTTTTCAACTGAGAATGTTCAAATGTTCCTTAAGATTTTATAACTAGATTCAATATAAAAGTTATTAAAATGACTAAAAATTGATTAATAATTGTATAATTGATAAAATGTGACTTTAAATCTGTAATAAAATATAATATAAATATATTAATAAATTATAATAATAAGTTGTATTGAAATGAAATTCTGAATTTTTAAGTATTCATCCTAAAATGAAGTTTTTAAAAAATCCAAAAAATTCATCCTATAGTTATTTTTAAACTATGAAATAAAATAATTGAATTTTATTTTATCAAATTAAATTTTTATATACATCTAAAATTAACTTTATTTTTCACAAACACAAAAAAAATCTCTTAAAAATATTATTTTCAACAATATAATGACATTACAAAAAATTTTATATCTTATTATCAGTTTTTATTATTATGTAATCCATTATAAATAATATTTAAAATTTATTTATTTATATTCATATTAAATTATTTATGGTCTAGGTTATAAAAATATAGTTTAAATAATGATATCATCGAAATAATGTTTCATAAAAACTAATTGTAGCCTATAATTGAAGCCAAGTCGGGGTTGCATATAATGAATGTTTATATTTGTGTAGCATTAAATGGATGAAATAAATTATAATTGATTTATTCTAAAACAACAGATTCCAAAAACTCAAGATGTTACGAAATGGATGTGGTGGACTGATATAAAAAGGTTCACCCTACTATGCACGATTTTGATGTTGGATTCACCATGTTATCGGGACCTTTATCAGCAATAAAAAACAATGATAATGTGTAAAATTTATGATTTCTACAAAAATCATTGATAATGGTAATCCTTTATCATTAATAAAAAACAACTGATAAAGGATACCTTTTATCATTGAGTTTTCTATCAATGATAAATGATACCCTTTATCAAATGTTTTTTCTCTAATAAATAGAATATTTATAAGAATATTTTTATAGAAACATTGAACAAATGTTCTATAATAATGCATACAATTAAAATAATAGTAGTCACATAGTATCACATAAGAACAAAAAAATATTCCTATACTATGATTAATTCTCAAGAGGCTCTATACGACAGTCTTATAGAAGAAAACATTTCATGAATTAGATAGCACCGATTTCATCCATCAGATATACCATGTACATCGAGTTTCTAAATAGGATGCACATGATAGAGGTCTAAATTGAAGGGTGAAAAATATGTGTATCAGAAAAAAGGACACGAGGAAAAGAAACAACACAATCCAAGTTTACCAGCTAAGTAGGTGATAGACACCGACATAGTTTTGGTCATAACAATAATAATATTCCCACTCTGGGAAAAGATGCTGATCAAGAATTACACTCCAGTCTTCACAATGGAATTAAAAAAACTTCATTAAATATTAGTGTTCTATAAATTGGTTCATAATCCTTTTCATAGGTAGAGACTGCTTAATAAACTCTCTGGGAATAGATCAAAGAAAAATACCCTAACAATACATTTCCAAATAGAAGAGTAAAAGCTCTCTAAGGAATGAACTAAGGAGTACATGTGTTCTAATTGAGGTCTACAACATGTCCCTTCAATATCAGGTCTTACATTTGTATCATGACCCATTCCCATGTCCATGTATGAGTACCCAATGTTTCCAACAACATTTACTCATGAAGTTCTATATGTACTATTTATCATGTTCATGAATGAATTTCCATGTTTCTATATGTATTATCATGTATCCGCCATGATACACAACTAGTTTCCTTTTAAATTCTTATGTTGTGGGATAACAGTTAGACTCCATGTGATACTTAAATCCATACAGAACCCTAGTGCCACATATAGGACCTAATGTAGGGTGTCTTTTATATAGTACATGCTGTGTAGTTTATAATGTCACATAACCCACAAGTTCTTAATTAAAACTCCAAATCTTTCATCACTACTAGAAAATCCACCAGAAATCCCCTTATGGACGGCATATCTAGGTCAAACAAGCATGATCATCGCCATTGATATGAGTGGTAGTTGTCAACTTTTCTATGAAGTATTGTCATAACTAAAACTTCAACATAATACCCAACCATGTGCATACAAATTCATGATCAATTATCGATATAGATTAACCATCATTGATACTTGATCACATCATTGATCTAAATTTAGATATGAAATTTCAATCCATTTCATAATGAAATGGGTCTTAAGTGATTGATTTTCTTGTATTTGAATAAACACCAGCCAAAATGAATGATAGTGATTAACAAATAAGTTATTTATTGATATATTGATGAAGAAAATATGTTAATTATCCTTGTATGTGATTAGGTCTTCCTCTATACTTTTTCAACAAAATTTAAAATATTATATCCAAATAAATTACACTCTCTAAATTTTCCTGCACCCACAATATGGTTGATATGTGAATAAATCAATTAGTCTGTAGATTTAAATTTATAATTGGATATAAAATTGGAGATATATTCACCTAAATAAACAACCGGGCTCAAGAGTAATCACTCCTTGATAAGGATTGAGTAAGTTTCATTGTCGTTATTGAGATCCTTAAAATATTATATAGTAATGATTCTTCATCTCAATCTGATCTTAAGTCATCTGCAATGTACTATCTCCTCCAACACACTCTCAAAATTTTAAGGGTTATGTTGATAACCATTCATACTGGCTATAATGGCATATTTATAGGCCATTCTAGTTCATGGATTTTAAATGAAAAAATTATTTAAAAAATTATTCATTTTATAATCCTCTAGTAACAATGCTTAAAATAAAAATCAAACATGCTCCATGTTTTAGTCATTATATTAGTAAAAACTACACTCTAAATTAAATGATGATGTAAGATTTATTATAAAACCCTTCACTTAGATTCATTCTACCTTTTTTAATAAATTGTGAATATGTGTTATTTGTTATATTTATTATATTTCAAATATTTATTTCATCCGCATTGATCCATGTAATTTCATATAATCACATCATTGTACTGTGATAATAATCTTTATATTATTATAATTTAATATAGTAGAAAATAAATTCCATTAACTTATCCCAACCATAGAGATTTATGTCCCAAATGAAAAAAGAAAATGATACTTAAAGTGTAAGTGGTAATAAGCACACATATGGGCCTCATTATAATAGGTTCATTTTTTAATATTATCTTGGTACTAGTAGACATGTTTTTTGGAATCTATAACCTATGAAGGATCCTCTTATGTTGATACTGAACCTCAAATGGGTACTCTGCAAATGTAACTCTATCCTTGATATCAATCTAGCCTTAGTTGATAAAGGAAATGGGTCATTCACGTACATACATAGCTATGATACGTGGAATAAGATGTGTCCTCAGTCCAACTATATGGTAGATATAAGAGCTACATCACCTATCTAACTCTATACAGTATCTAGATATTTACATTGAACCTTAGAGATGACATGATTCCTTGTAAAAATATCTACAAACCACATAGAGGTGAAAACCATAAAACACAAGACATCCATTTTAAAACTACAAAGGCATCTGTCATCTATCCATAATAGACCTATTATAGCATTGTGAATTCCTTATATACTCTTTAATGATCATCACCTTCTCTACTGCATCTCACACCAACTCCAAGCCTATATGTTCTGACTCTTCTAGGTTGGGAAATCATTGAGGAAACCTGTAAGGACACACATAGATGGCCTCTAATTGTTCCCTAATAATGAAGAAATGATATTTTTTTTTGAAAACACCCCAATGGATATGTGATCCTCCAAACTATTGAAATATTCTATCAAGAAAGATAAAAACATGTCCACCATGACCTATATGGTCTGCTCAGTCAGTCCATTTGTCTAGGAGTGAAAAGATGTGCTCAAACACCATTGTGTCCTAACATCCTCATATTATCCCTTCAAAAAATGAGAAGTGTTGTGATGAACTTGTTCAGAAATGATTTTCAAGGTAAATCCATGAAGCTGGACTATCATTTTAACATACAAGAATCCCTAATTCTCTAATGATATATCCTCATGTATAGATAGAAAGTGAGACATTTTTTTGAGTCGGTCAATGATCTCTGAGATAGATCCATGAAAAATATATGTATATCGTAAACCTATAATGATAACCATTGATATACTATCCCATTTCAACATTAGAAACCCAAGGGGTTGAGATAAAGACATTGGAACCTGGTTCTCAGACATCACTTACTGACAAGTAAGGTATTGTAATATAAACTCTACAACCCCATTCTCCATCCATGGACACCAGAACTACCAAAAAAATTTCTAGTACATACTTGCCACACCTATATATACCACTAAATAAAAAATAATGAAAATATATATAAAAAAAATCACTTAGCACAACTGGTTCCATCAACCATCCTCTAAAAAATGGACATGCTTCCCACATTCTTAAATTTTATCAGGAGAATATTATTTAGATATCTGACAGTCTCACAGTTAGTATACCAATATTATTCCACCTTAAATCACTATTAATGTGTAAGCGTAAGACCAATTTATTGTAGGTACACTAATCAATAATCATCCATAGTGTATAATTTTAAGGAGTACAACTGCTCTAATGACTTACTCAATAACTATGAATATGATCTCTTGTTTTGAGCTTCAAATACAACATTCTCATATTTAAGAGTATAGAAAATATATAAGTTATAATCATGGAGGAATTATTTCCATCCACTCACTCTCATGTTAATATTATTCAGAGAGAAGATATACTAGAGAATATTGAGGTTTGAATACACAATGAACCTCTCAGACATAAGGTAGTGTCTTTGTACCTTCAGTAAAATACTAGTTCTCTAAGATAAATATCATGTATTGTGTTGTTAATATCAATTGGTATCAGTTTGTGTCAACTTTAATCAGTCATTCACTTCCTCTGCATCAAGAAAAAACCATTACCCATTATTTCCACATCATACGACACTATATAATTGATTCTCTTCTATTACAATCTCATTATAAGGTTACTTATAAATCTATACCTGAACTATTTTTAGGCGTCATGAAACTTCTATTTCCATTCAATATGTTGTATCTTTCATGTCAATGTTTTAATGGGATATAATATCATAGAAAAATTTGTTATTATTGTATGACAGTAGCATTCCTACCCAAGAAACTTCTTCAGCTCCATCACATTATTCGGTGGGTCATAATCTAATAAGTCATAGACCTTCATTGGGTCCACTACTACCCTATATTAAATGATAAAATGTCCCATAATTTGGACCTCCTAAATCTTTAATAGGAATATTGTGTTCTTATTATAATATATTTATCTAAAATTACGTCTACATCCATCCTTATGTGTCCTTCGCGATCCTCCTTCAATGTCGAGTACACTATGATATCATCGATAAAAAATGAAAAACTAGTCAATTAAGGGATGAATAATATAGTTAATGAGTCCAATGAATAATTTTGGGGTGTTCTTATTGTAAATGGGAATCCCAAATTACTCATTATGGTTATAACAACACCATAAATCTATATTTAGTAAATCCTCATCTCCTACTTGTAGCTGGTGATATCCTGATCCGAGGTCAATATTTGAGATCCATTATTCCCCCCTCAATTGAATAAAGAATTCATTTATCATTTTTAGTGTTTATTTTTTTATTACAATCACCTTTTTTTGTTGAAATTAATTTACAAACATCATTATGCTTCCGTCATCCATCATGGTAAACAATAGTAGGGCTTCCCAGGGTTAAACATTTTGGATTACGTATCCCTTTCTCTGTATGTCCTCCCATATCACCATTATATCTCAAATCCTTGTGAGACCCATCTCATATGATGGTGTATATATCATGGGATCCTCCCAATTTTTAGAACAATGAATAAGAATCTCTCTGGGGGGAGGTATCATTGGAACATTCATGGGGAAAGAATCATCATAATCCACCACCATGAAGGGAAACTAAAAGCTCCTAACATCTACAACACCAAGACTTATGTGATCCAGATGGTGTGTAATTTATTTTACCCTCTTATTAATGAGTCTATTTTTATCCATATTGGTTTTCTTTTCACCCAAAAAATGGAAAATTTATTCCATCACTATTGACACACAACATCCTCCACCTAAAATAGTATATATTGTAATGACCTATAGATAAATATTCCATAAATAATATGAAATATTAACGTGACATCATTGATTCAATGAGACCCAAAATGAAACTATCACCAGAATGAGTTCTATTACATAGTCAGCAGAAGTGTTTGATCATTGTGCCACCTCTAGTAGGAGTTTCCAAGTGAAATTTTAAAGAAAAAAATGACTATCCAAAATCATTATATCGTAAACCATATATTTTATTATTATTGAAGTGACATACACTTTTGTATTTCAATACTAAATATAATTTATAATGTACACATATCATACATAGTATCATACCAAGAGCCTCTAGTTCATATGTCTCAACCACTTATAAGTTCTATCAGACTTGACCAGTAGCTCTTTTATTCTTGTGGGGACAAACTGGGGGGTCATTATGGTATCATGTCTTAACATACCCCCTCTATCTTATATACTATATCATTTTCTATGTACTGTTATTTTTGGATATGTCTTATCCCAAACATATTTCATGAACCAGTTTTGGTACCCTGGTAACCTGATAATTGAGTCAGTCCTGACATGGTATGAAGTGCATTACTGATCACCATTGGTTGGTCATTAGCACATAGAATCATAAAAATTTATTGTGGGAAATAAAATTCCAAAAAAAATATTTGAATAAAGTTAATAATGTTTGTACGCATACAACATAAGATCCATAGAAAAAAGGGTACCAAAAATTAAACAAGTATGAAAACCCAATGTAACATAAAAATGTGCTTGAAAGACAAGATAATTGTATAAGTACCCATTTAAAAATATTACCAATACCAATTAACAACAACAAAAACAACCTATAAGTGTTTTCTCACCCCTTCTTTAACATGGAATTAGATAATATCAAAAATTGGATGTCACAGGTAGGGTGTGAACTAAATGCCTAGTAGGGTCTCACCATGGATTCTATAATGAGATGCAACATTTATGTAACCAAATAATGATTTTAATTTTATAAAAAATTCTTCATCATTTGAAAATAATATTTAAATAAATTATTATATAAATTTAAAATCATTTAAATACTTTTAAAAAAGTTTTGAACAATAATTTTTTTATAATTTTTTTATATAAATCATATTGCATGATAATTTTTTTACAAAAATGGAATACATTCATTACAAATAAAAATAAGTGAGCAACATGGTCATATGCCTAAATTTAAAATAGCCCCTAAGCATGGGAATCCATACAATCAATGTGACATGATAATATGTGTGTAAACATATCATGTTCACAATAGTCAAATATGACTCTATCACCATCCAATTGGGGATGTGACATGCTATATTTATGATTTAGAATGTTTTAAATCATAGAGTACAATATGAATAACTAACTAACTACCAAAGGATTTCAGTTTATCTACTAAGAAAAATTTATTGAAATTTTATATTATGACTACATAAATAAAATTCATCCCCTTATCCATTTCAAATACTCCAATTTTCTATTTGAAAACAAAATTTGTTTCTGTAATAAAATCATTCCTTTTCCTAGATAAAATCAATGAGTTTATATCAAAATCATTTCAATCCATTTTACCAATTCAATTTTCACATAAATTACACAAAATTAATTTCATAATTTAAATTATATATTTTATTGTCACATAATTCTATGAATTACAATAATACACCACAACTCAATGGAATTGGGTGGTATTCCCAATTTCAAGTGAAAAGATCCAATTTCAAATTCAAATCCCCCAATTCAATGGACAATGACTTTTAATTAATATATTTTATGAAATATAATTAAATTAAATTAAAATCATGAAATAGAATTTAAATAATGAAATTTATGTTTAAAAAAAAATTTCCATCACAACGGACCCTCCTACCTCAGGATCACGAGATCTCAATATTCTAAACCCTAGATGGGATTCACCTAAGAAAAAAAGTGGAAAATTAAATAGGGAATAACACCTAGATAAAAGATATGAAATTTTTTATTATATATACCAATAAACATGGTGATAAATAAAAACATATAATGAGACGGGGAGGGAGTGGGAGATAGAAAGTCGGTAGAGGAATCATATTGGGGGTTGATCGAATATCAATCTCCAAGTATCGAATTTGTTTTGGAGGGTGTAGAGGAGTCAAAAATGTATCTATTGGGACTCCAAGAAAGATAAGACTAATTGGGAGTCATATAAGTCTATCAGCCACATAAAATATGGGTTTTATATATTAAAAAAATTGATAAAAAATACTTATTAACAAGGATATCTAGGTAAACCCACACTGTTTTGGAAACCTGTGCTCCCTAGTTGTGTTCCCCTTCTCTCATGGTTCATGGTTTCTCATATGCGGGGGAATGGATTGTGAAACCATGTACAAGATATTATAAAAACCATTTTCCATGTTTTCAAGGGTTCCAACTAGATGGTTCATGGTTTTGAAAATCATGTGTGAACTGTGAACATTCCAAAATACGTTAAAAATTAAAAAAAAATTATCTCAAAAGAACATTGATTGAAACCCAACCAAAGAATGATTAAAATATGGGTTTATAAATAACTAAATTCTATAATAGTATGTTTCAACCTCCCCATCTTTAAAAAATTTTGTCCCCATAATGTCTACTAAGAAGATTGTAGTCCATAAAGATAAGGCCACCATATTCTCATCAGTGCTTCCCTATCCCCCATCTTACTAATATCAGAATTATGCTACCATAACATTACAACCCAATGTATCATTTTTTCATGAAGTACATGTGTTTTAGAATAAAATATCTAGACTTTCTGTTCAGTCACAGGTAAATGTGGTTCAACCAAAAGATCACTCCATCTCAGAACATGACATGGATCAAATATATATGTTTTAAACTTAGACACATGGAGCATATTATCTATCGACATCAGTAATAGTGGAAGTGACAAATTGTAATAAAATATCCCCACCCGGTCCCCAAATTCAAAATTTCCCAAAAAAGAGGATCAGTCTTCCCTTACCTCCAATTTTGTTAATGAAACAAACTGAGTGAATTTTTCAACAACCCATAATCACTAGGTGAAAATCACAATGGCCTTCGATGATGACCAACATAAGACTTATTCCAGATATGATCCATCAACAATAAATGATTAATTAAATGAATCTCTATTGTCTTCTCTTGAAAAATTATTAGTCCTACAAAGGAACATTCACCATTAACAGAACAAAAAAATAGAGAACTGGAAGCCCAGTCATACATGTCTTCAAATGAATCCACTCTGATTGAATACATGTATCTATTATTATAATATAACTAAAACATCCCCATAGGTTCATCATAAGCTCCACTAAATTCCAGAATGCATGAACATTTCATTTACCCAAAAATTTTATATCTATTTCTCTCTATTCATCCAACAAAATATGGTGCACCATAGATAAATGAACTATAGATCACAGTGCCTCTAGAAGGTCTGAAAAAAAAACTAGAAGTGAAACAATGTTCTCTATCAGAATCAATGGATTATGAGACTCCATTAAAATTAACAATTTCTTTCACATAGTAGTTTATCATATCCTTAACCTTGATTATGTCGCGAATGGATATAAATATAGCCGATTAAGTCAGTTGATCGATCAAAACCCATACCTGAATATTCATTCTCTCAATACATCCCAACCCAACAAAAAAGTCCATAGTGATCCAATCCCACCACCAAATTGGAACTGGAAGTGCCTTAAAAATTAAGGGTTTTTGGGGCTTAACCATGACCTATTGTCATGCATAATAATAAGAGGAAAATTCAATAATAACTCATTTCATAACTAGACGGAAAAATTGTCACAACATTTTATTGAAAATCTTTATTGATCCTGGATTCACTACCCACTAAAAATTATAAAAATCCCCCACTCTATATTTCCATAACATTATAAGCACAAAACATAATTATTATAATATATTATACCCTTAGTGGAGAATCACTAGTCAGGTATAGTCTCTCCAATATATAAATATTCTCTAATTCTACAAAACCCATCATCAAGATTTTGAACCTACAAAATATTCCTTGATAAGAAAACATGTCAACAGAACACTTGAAAATTAATCCCTCTCCCATAATTCCTCAATACCAATATGAAATTGTGGGAAAATATCTATCATGATCCACTATTTTAATGATTCTTTCAATATTAGGGTTATATGTTTCCTACAAAAAGCATTCAAATGGACCTCCCAATTCCCCGTGGTATAGGCAATGTCAAATTAAAAATATCACAGGTACTCAACCAAATGCAGTTGGCATTGATTCAAAAACTTTTTGATAAGATACTAATAAAGCTATTATGATCAGAAAAATGGCTAATCATTCTCAAAAAAGGTTGTTTTACAATATTTTATGAATGTGCAACACAACTACAAGTTCAAGGTCATGAGTGGGAAAGTTCTTCTTATGTGGCCTAATATGATGAGTACCTTAAGATAAAAAATTATAACCATGAATTACAAAGCATCCCAAACATTATCTTAATGCATCACAGAAGACAAAAAATCCCTACCTGGAAGCTAAAAGAGATAACATCGATGTAGTAGGAAAAGACTTTTGAGATCAATATAAAAAATCTATCTTTTATCATCCCAATAAATCATTACAACCTTATATGATAAGGATATAATTGGAGAATCCAACTTTTATAATACCATGATGAACCTTGGATAAAACCTAGAGAAACCCCAGAAGCTCTAAATCTCGAAAAAAAAATCAGTGTCGTTCCCAGGTCATGACAACCCTCTTCCATTGAGTATCCACTAAAATAGCATATTATGACATAACATTTCCCAAGAAAAAAACTTCCCCAATCTAGAAATTAAATTTTGAAATAATTATAAAATGTTAGTGATTTTTAAACAACTCCAAAATTTCTATTAGATAGTAGACATGATCTTCTATAGGATTATGTTGTAAAAGGATGTTATCCATAAAGCCTACCACAAAGGTATCAATAATTGAAAACAATGTTCCTTAAATCCATGAAGAATACAAGTGCTTTGGTTAGACCCAATGACATGACAAGGTGCTCATAATGGTCGTTCCATCTCTAAAATGTGGTTTTATGAATATAAAATTCATGTATACTCAACTGATGGTAACTATATTGAAGATCAATCTTCGAGAACCACTTTGACACTTATAAGTACTAAGATAAACTCAACATAGATAAGTGTTCCATAGGTTAATTAGGAATTAAATTTCAAAGTACCAAAGCTATGTGATAGAAAAGAAATATAACTACAACACTCCTAGTGTATCCTAGTCACCATGCCCAAGGATCAATCACCAATACCACCTCTATGTGGTTCCTTACCCTGGCTCGAACCTAAAAGAAGATAATCTATAAACAACAAAAGGAATACGTAGGATGTGAGATCACATCCCAGTAGGGTCTTACAAAGTATTCCATAAAAATAGACAACATTTAAATAACCAAATGACAAATTACATTTATAATAAATTTTTTTTCATTTAAAAAAAATATTTATAAATAATCATGCCTTAGATTTCAAATAATGAAAATACATTAACAAAATTTTTAACAAACACTTTTATATTATTCTTTTTTAGAAATTACAGTGAAAACTAAAATGTTTATAATAATGGAATATATTTATTTGAAATACAAAAATTTAAATTTGGTTATATTAATAATTGTATTATTGTTTTATTATATGGCACTCCAAACACTATATTTGACATGAAAATAAGTGAATAAACACATTCCATTGACATAGGTTAGGATGTCTCCATCACCGTACCTTCAGGGATGTTATGTACTGTATTAATGATTGGGAATGTTGTAAATCATTGAGTGATGTCTGAATAACTCACTAAATGACTATAGAATTCATGTTCTATAATAAAATATAATAATGGTGAATTTATTTTATAAATTCAAAAAATAAAATTTATCCAATTATCACTATTAGATATTATAAATTTATATTAAAAAAACTAGAATAACTATTTATATAAATCATTCCATTTTACAATATAAAACCAATTGGTTTCTATCAAAACAATTTCCATCCATGTTTCTCAAATACCATTTTAAACCAATTCCATCAAATTAATTCCAAAATTTGAATTCATCAATTTTAATTTCACATAAATCCATGAATTTTTAAAATTCATACTTATTCAATGGAATTTGAGGCTTTATCAATTCCATGCCAAAAGAAACTATTTCAAATTCTAATGCCCTATTTCAGTGGAATAATTATTATAATTAAAAACATACATAAATAAAAATAAATTGAATTTTAATCAAACAATTTAATTTAAATCAATCAAATTAGATATAAAAAATTGACCATCAGAATGGAACCCCTACTATGGGATTACAGGATCTCGAAACATCAAACCCTCATCAATATTCACCACTAATTAACAAAGACAATGGTTTTATAGAATCAAACCTAGATGAATTAAATGAAATAAATCTTATCAAATCATCCCATAAAAATACAGATATACAAAACCCTAGGAATGAAATAGTAGATAGTAGTAGATAGAGAAACAAATGAGGAAACCAACTAGGTGAAGACTGAACATTGTTCTCAGAGCTTCGATTTACTAATGGAGGAGTGTAAATGTGCTGTAAAAATCTCTTTTAGGATCCATGGAAGGAGAAATCAAATGGGGGTCATAAAGGTTCTTCATGAACCTAAATGAGGGATTTCGAGATTTTAAAACATAATTTCAGAATGACAACCCCCATCTTCATACTTAGCGAGGCAGTGCCACACATTTTAGAAAAAATGTGTTCCCTTTTCATGTTGCCCTTATCTCACCATGCATGGGTTTTCCAAATTATGGTCATAGTTTTTTACACTATGTTCAATCCATGAAAAGCACCATTGTATGGTTTTTCATGTTTTCCACATAGATGGCTCACTATTTGGGACAACCCTTGTGCATTAGCCAAAAAAAATCATATTTTCCATTATTTCTCCAATTTTTTGATAAAAAATGAAACAAAGAATGATTATTATTGGGGATTTAGAATACCTAAAAAATATTAATTTGATGTTATATACTACCAATTCCAAAGCATCACATCCATTATCTCTAGGTCAAACACTCATCGGGATGGAAAATCTCATAGAAGATGACACCAACCATCATATGAGTATTATCTACTATATTTTTAATTATTTGATCATTCATATGAGACTAGAATCAATGACCCATAATATTTATATTTCCTACTAAATCATATTGGAAGTGCATGTCCCTATACCCATCATCATCTCCCTACCATCGAAGTCTCAATTCTAGTGTTCCCACTTCTATCACCAGCTGACTACTTTTGATTATCCAAAAAACTAAAAACTACAAAAGAACGCTCATGAATCCCATTATATGTATGAATTCATAGAGGTATCACATTATATTATATTTCTCTATACAGTTCTTTCTTGATGGATTGATTTAAAATAACTAATCAATTACTGTATCATGTGTGTACTGAGTGAGGTTGGTGTACCTCAACGGATACTCAACAATTGTCGAATTTCCTATATGATGTTTTAGAATCTTCTAGGGGATCTTATCTATAAATATAGTTGGAGAGAACTCCTATCTGAAGAGGAACTCAACCATTGACCATGAATAATTTTATTCAGTGTATGTTCGAATCACAAAGCCCCACCCTCATCATACAAATCCATGTAGAAGGCTCACTCCCAAGATCACCATTTGGTCTACAGGTGTCCAGAAAAGATGGAACTCTAGAGTAACTACCTCAAACTATTCCTTAATAGCCTATGGGTTGGGACCGCCTTGGAAAAAGTGGAGGATCTGTCTTTGATACTCATCAATAATTCTTAACATATACATCTGAACCACTATTACTTCTAGTACTATCTGCAACACAATAAGTGGTGGTAAAAAAGGAACACCCCCTTGATGTAACACCTAGTAATAATTCTCGTACATTAAAGCCTCACACTCAAGGGGATCATCCTTCTTATAATATTGTTGAATCCTATATTTAAAACACTATGGATGAATCTTGAAATAGACAAAATGAACCACAGTTAATGAGTATATCATGAGAGCCAACTCATGAAGAAGACAGAAACCACAAAAAATTCCCATATGATGCATGTAAAAATGTGCCCCATATAAACAATGTCTACATGTACCAAATAAATAGGTTGGTGATCAGTGTCCCGATGGGTGGAAACATCAGTCGTTGCACCAATACTGGATCCCTATCCTAATAGTGAAACTCAAAAAACATAACATTGTTTATTCTAAACCCAAACTCACCCCACACACTCCAATACAATAGTAGAAATGACTCATTTGATATAAATCTATGAAGAAACCTCTGAAAAGGATATGAATTGAAGATATTCCAAGCCATCATCTAATAGTCTTGGGGAATATAGCCCAGAATATGTTGGAATATCACACATATCAGAGGCAGTAGCCAAAAGTACATGTACACACAGACACATAACCAATCCCAATCAATGTTGAAATGTGAAACAACAAATAACAATGAATGAATACATATAAAATACCACTATCCAAGTACAAAAAAATGTATTATAATGACATGTCTCAATAAAACCCAATAAAAGAAAATGAAACATGTCCAATCTCTAGAGTAGAAGAAGATTGATAAAAATGATATCACTATAACACATTTCATACATTCTAGATAACTATGATATACCTCATCCTAGTCCCCCAAGGTCATCATAAAAGTATTGGTCATATTTTTAAGACAAGACACTATGGGGAAATCCCATGCAGGGGTGAGTATAACAATACTCTATAGTAATCCTTGATATTACTAAACGTATATCATCAAAATTTATATTTAACACTTTATAATTATATCTGAATGGAATATATATCCATAAAATCCACATATACTCATAATAGACACATTGTATCATTTAATATCAAAACTCTATTTACAACATAATACTCATGCACAAAGCTTTTATACACCACTCTTCAATGATAACTCACTCCATGTGATAAATATAATAGATGGAGTACATCCATTATATCTTCATCATCACATATCACCATAATGATTATTCATTGGTGGTCTGAAAAGAATGATTCAATGATTTGGATCACACCAAATGACATAGGGTATACCAATAACCCAATAATGAAAACCTTACTATTTATAGAATTCATGTATGAATAGTATTAGTCTTGACAATACCATGAAACCCACCTAGGGAAAAGATGATTTTAAATGATATAACATTGGGTCTCGTGAAAGGATTATAATAGCTCTATCCAGTACTAATGTTCATCATAGATGTATTACCATCCTATGAATATAACATAACCACATACTATACCCTCACAAAATTGATCAACGAAGCCTACCCAAATGAATAATGTCTATTAATAAAAGGATATGTGGTCCAGTCAATCATTGAAGGGGTATACAATGTGTAATGGAAGTACACAACATGTCCTTCCAGAACTAGATTCAACCTATGTATCACAAACTATTACCATTTCCATTATAGTACACAACATTTTTGACCCCATGTACTCTTGATAATGTTTGTTTCTATCTAGTTGTTCCCTTATATGAATATATATGCCCATGTATATCGGGACATAAAAACACTATGATACCCCCCAAGTAGCCAAGTAGAGTAACATTTCATTTCACATGTATCACATGTCATGTTATAACTAACTCCCCATGGAACCATATCCCTTCATCCAGGTCCCCACACATGGCCTGTGTTCTCAAATTTCATAATGTATAGTTTAGAATTTGATAGATCCTGGATTTCTTCAAACATATTACAAATTCATTACGCCCACCAAAAAATATTTTACAAATATCTCTAATTGATTGTGAATCTTGGTCAATTGAGCTTGATTGTCTCTAGATATCTAATTTCTATCCATCTCAGTTTCTCAAGAATCCTCTCACAATTGTACCATTATTATATGTTCTCTATATTTAATTTATTTATTATTAATTCAATAGTTTAAAGACACAAAGTTATAGATTTTGAAAATTTTCACCATACAGAGTGGTGAAAGATGCATATGATATTGGGATAGGGATTTCGATAGGGATTTATTTGTATCTTAATAAAGGGAATAAGAATCCATTTCCACTTAACAGGAAACATCGTACCTTTTAATTTAATTTTTAATGGACCATAATGGTTAATTGTAGGTTCATTCCTCCACATCCACATTAATGAATATTAGAATCATGTACAGTGGACATGAATTTGAAAGATTCATTCTGATGATTTTTGTGGTGAACACAACTTGTAATAAAATTATTTCAATGATATTATATTGGTACCAAGATAGTTCAAAGTTTTATGGGATTATTGTGTTTCATTGATATAGTGAAGGTGTTATTATTTGAGGGATATATAAAAGTTATATAAAATGATCTAGAACACAAGGAGTATGGATTAGTATTGGTGTACGTTTAACTATGAGTGTGAATAATTAAAATATGGTTTTTAATAATGGGTTTCAACCATAATGATGCATCCAATGTGTCCTAAATAATTGTAAATTATTCCTTCATTTTTTATTTTTCATATTTTATAGTCATGTGATGATATTAGATTGTGAAATTTAATGGAATATGATAACAACTTTATTCTATAGTTTTACATTATTCAATAATAAGGTTTGTGTCATTAAATTTTTGTTAACAGAAAAAGGGGTTATACTTATGAATGGAAAACCCTTTCAGGATCATATATTCGGGTATATGTCATATTAAGGGTTGAGGATCATAGGGAATATAGACATATGACCAGGATCCATAGATAAAAATACCCCATAAGGTTGAGTTATGGCCAATTCATGGGATGCCTATGTATAGTTATCTAATTCCTGTTAATCAACCTTGGTGATAGAGTCCTAAATGAAAACATGGATGATGATTTATTTATCCTACCAACATACGAATATACTTCCTTTAAATCACTTCTATATGATACACTTTACAATTCCTAAACAGTCATAATACAATGAACTGAAGGGTTAATATCTCTGATGAGTAGTTACAAAAGAAACATAGCTTACATATAATTTTAAAATATCTCAAAAATTGGAACCAACTATAATCCCTTGTATAATTCATAAAAGCAAAACAAAACATCATAATTTGAGTATGTGAATCATAAGAAAGGGGTGAGCTCAAGAACACTATAAGGTATTGAAATCAACTTTTCATCAAGTGTAATATCAAATATGTATATTAAATCCTCAGATGGGGAGAAATATCTTTAAAAAAATATAGAACAATAAATGTTACCCCTTTCTCACAATATATAGTGAAATATTCTCAAAATAACAAAATATAACATGGATAAAGATTGTAGAAATATGATATAATAAACCTATTTCTGGGATCATAATATTGGAATATAACATATAATAATGGATTAGTCATATGAATGAGTATTCCTAAGATTGCGATCATAGATTACTCTATTTAGTTGATAATAAATCCTCTAAACCTAGAGAAAATATATCTTTTTAATTCATAATATTATCCAAACAGTTAATATTTATCTTTTTCGCACCTAATAATATAAAAATATCTGATCTAAATAACGTTTACACTTAATATCTTTACCTCAGAAGTCATAAAACCACAACCAATATACATTAGGGTGATATAGGACACCACCCAAAATTGAATATTCAAATGTGTCCCATAAGACATAAATATATAAAAAAATTATTAATGAACAATGAGAGAGAAAATTGGTTTCATTCAAAACATCCAAAAGAATCTATGAAGTGAAAAATATATTTCACAACATCAAAAGATGATATCTCAGAAATTGATTTCAATCACGTAAATGTTTAAAAAAAATTTAATCAGACAAATATATTATTTCATAAGAACATTTGAAAGTCATAAAATAAAAAAACAATATTAATTAAATAAACAAATTAGGTATGAAGAGTAAAATGGTGGTGACACCATATATATTTTTTAAAATGGGTATATAATTATTTAAAAATAATAAGTTATAGTCACCTTAAAAAAATAATTTTACTGTGAAACTATTAGAAAAATATATAATTTTTAAAAAGGATCATTCAATATTGGACTCCTAAAAAATATATAAATTATAAAATATGTATAAGTTAAAAACAATGAATGAAACAACTTTTAAAATTAATATTTAATAATAGATCCTTGAAAAAAACACAAACGCTTCAAAAATATGAATTAATTTTTTTTTAAAAAAAATACTTTTAAAAAAATCATTACAAATAGAACATTGAATATACATAATGATCATAAAAATAAATGTGGAGTTGAAAATAAAACTATTGATTTTGAGAACATGGAATACCATTAGGAACAATTTGATAAATAAATTATGAAACACATATCATTAAAATAATAACTAAAATTGTTTTTTAAATGAATGAAGTTGATTATAAGTATTATTTTAGATCAATAAAATTTTAGTTTAAAAATGTGTATATGAACATTATTGGGATACATCACATAGATATAGATAAAAACCCATTAGAATAGAAGAGAATTAATAATAAAAAATTATAGTTTTAATGAAATTATATATTCATGATGGAAAAATAAATCAGTGTAAAACATGATTTACAGATAAATTTTGATATAAATACAACATGACATCATCCTAGGGTAGAATGATTCCATAATGAAATATTGAAATCAATGTGTAGTGGTTATGGGACATGAAAAATATTTCAGTCCTAAAAACCCCTTAAAACAAAAGTAGCATTTATGAAAAAAACCTATTAAAACATAAATTATTAAATTAGAAATAAATATCTATGAATATAATTTATTCAATGATATAATATCTCAAATAGTATGTAAATTTAACACATAAAATAAATAATTTTCCTAATTAAAAAACTTGTCACAAAGAGATAAATTGTCAAACAAAAACCCTTTTATTGGTCCTAATACGCTCTTCACTTGCAAAAATAATCATGGAAGACTATACTATGTTTATAAATTAAATACCCAAGAAAATTTCTCATAAATATAAATATTTTCACTTCTAACTAATAATTATCTTAACATATATATATATATTTATATATTACATAGTTTTCAGAAATTTTCCCATATCAGTTGTTTTATAACATTATTTATTTATAAAAGTTTCATTAGAGTGGTGTTAGTTTTCATTCCTTTTACAACGTTAATATTTACCAAATAATTAATTTAACATTAATGGATGATTTATTATGAGTATTGAATTTTATATTTTCATTCATTAATGATTCAATATATATCCTATAAAATGAAATCGATAATAAGATTATTTTAGTTACTCTTAACTAGAAAATGGTGTTTTCATAATTATTGAGTTAAATATTGGTGTATCCATTAAACAAAGTAAAACAAGTAATTATATAAACAATTATATCATAATAAACAATTAATTATGTTTTTAGTTTCATTTGTAATATTATTTCTTAACATTTTTCATGTAAGTGGTTAAACCAACCCAAACATTAACAACCCTTGATTTATGGATGATTGTGAGGTTATTTAGATGAAATAACATTACAAAAAGACTATTGATCTAATTTAAATTTTCATTCTTTATTATTTTATAATCATAAACTAATTATGAGAATATTCAATAGATATGAATAAATTAAATAATTTTAATAAATTATTTTTCTCTTCATACACTTGTTTTAAACCATTGAATTCACAATGATCATTTATAGATCATATAATAAACATGTTTTCCATTTTTTCATAACAAAATCATAATTATATCATCAAAACCATATTTATCCATTAAAATCATTCTCATAGTCATCCTTGTAAGTATATGTTGAAATGAAAAATACAAATCGATTGTTCTATGGTGGTGGTAGTCCACACGTACACATGGTTGATGATTTAACTTTCCATTGAATGATAATAATACAAAATAATTTTTTTATCATTTAAGAATAAAAATTTTGTTATTAATATTATAATAATTAATTAAATTTAACATTTGAAATATATATCTACAGTTGTCAAGGAAAATAAAACATTGAATTTTATGGAGTTGGTAGTCAATGCACACACATGAAAGTATTTTTTTTATTTTTTTAATGACAAATTACAACTATTTTTAATGATTATTCTACTAGTATGTAAAATTAACAATACTTTTAATCATAATTCATCATATAATATTTGGATTTTTTAAAAAAAATCTGATAATAGGAATATATTTTATAAAAAAAACATATGTTGGGAACATTATGTCTCTCTTAGATAATTCCTTGGAATATAAGTGTATATGATAATCTATTATGAACTGAAGCTTCTGTGAGTAAAATATAATGAAAATGGATGTAAATGGATAATAGTCGCAATGAAAAACTGAAGTTTTAGAGTATTATTTATATTGTTGTTGGATGTCCCTTTTATTGGTTTTGCATATGTCAATTGTGAATATATTTCAACATAATACAAATGGATCAAATGTTAAACAAATAATGTGGATCAAAAATATAGAAAATAGTTTGGTTGATATAGTGATAATTATAATAATATATCAACAACTTAACTAGAAACACATTTTTAAAACTTTTCCTCACCATTATACATTGAATTATTATTTTTTCCATTTAATCTTTCATATGAGTATCTTGATTATTCATATTGTAAAAAATATTTATATCTAAATATAAAGGGATAATGAATTTATAATTTTGGTCCACTAATTTGAAATTTTAAATCCATTAATTCTAATAAAAATTGTAAAATTATTAAAAATTATTTTTAATATAATAAATGATTAATGTGTTATAATAATAATTATTAATATTATATTTTCAATTATAAAATACAAATTTTATTGATATTGATGATTCATTATTATATTTTTAATTACATTCAATGAATGGCAGAAAAGTCACAATATAATTAAATTTCACTATTCATATAAAAATCAATTATTTTCAAAAAAATATAAAAAAATAATTGTAACATAATTTTGAAATTATAAATAAAAAATAAAGTGAATTATATGTAATTAAAATTACAATATTACAGTTTTTATTTTCAAATGGAAAGTAATGTCTAAATGAAATCAGATTTGATGGAAAAATTATTTTTTTGATGATCTAGTGTTCTTAATATTATTTTGTATCAATTTATAATTTAAAATATTGTAATATATTAATTCATATATATTAATATATTATTTTTTAAATTAATTATATTACGATAAATCTTACAATACATAATAAAATAGTTCATTAAAAATATTACTTTTATGCTAAATATGATTAAGAAAAACCAATATAATTAATTATAAATTTTAATAAATATTAATTTTAAAACATTATTGATATAAATATTTATATTTTAATTTAATATATATATATATCATATAATATTTAAATAATAATAGTTATTCATATACTTAATATATATATTTATATAGTTATAATTTTTTTATATTTTAATATCTTATTTTTATTTCATTATGACTAATATTATTTGAAATTAACTACTTAACAATACAAGACATCAATATAGATTTTAGAAATATGGAAAAAACTATATTTTTTGGGAATATATTTTCAAAAACTATATTTTCAATTATCATTTTCAATAACAATATATCATTCATATATATATAATCTTAGTAAACTTATTTTATTCACACTTCTAATTTCTGTAGTTTTAATTTTAGATATCACAACATAGTCACTCCATTCATGGTATAATTTCCTATTTTAGGTTTTTTATACTAACGATGAATTTTTTATTATAATGATTTCCTAGAGGAGTTTGTAGTTTTAAATACATGGAAATTTTAAATTTATTACCTTATTATATTTTTTTCATTTTTGAAAGATGAAATCATCATTGATTAGTAATAATACATTTTATATGATGAATTTTTTCAGGTATAATAATTTTAATCTCTAATTATAATTAAATAAAGATTAATGGTATTGATAATATAATTTATTTAACAATATCTATCCAAGTATTACTACTTTTAAATAAATGAAGAATATTTTATTTTTGTTATGGAGAAAAAATTAATAAATTAGAATCAATAGGTCATTCTCCCTAACTAAAATTTTCCCACACAATATCCATTATGAAGTACAACTTATGATATATAAGGGTATCTCAAATGTATACATGAATAAAGTTATAATTTCAGGAGGGAAATAATCCATATAAATGTTGGAAACATATCTTTTTCAATTATAAATTGATTATACCAAACATTGATATTTTTCACTACTAACCACTTGAACATTTTCTATTAAAAATTGATTATACCAAACATTAATTTTTTTCTCTATTAACCATTTGATCCAAGATTGTATCACTTTTCAGAATAGAGCCCTAAATATTTAATGTTCTTTTAATTAAAGGTGTTCATAATCATATGTTCATTTAAAGAATACAATGGGTTGTGTGATTTTTATATTACAGAAAATTTCATTCCCTTATGTTGAGAGAACCAATACATTTATAAATTAATTTTAATGTAATGATATTAATCCCTTTAATATCAGAATTCCTATTAACATTAAATTGAAATAAATCACACCACTTTATATTATTCAATAATAAAATAAATTGGGTAGTGATTTAATTCTCTTAGAGAAGTTCCTAGATATAATGTGGTCTGTATAATTGAAAAATTGGAATGTTGTCTACAATTTTGTGGTAGAAGAAAATTTCATATAAATAATATTAATCAACTTTAATTGTATTCGTTTTAAAAGTTATTATTGAAATATTTTTTCTTGGATGTCAATATTTTCTATTATCCTCATTAGGAATTGGGTTAGTGAATCCATTTTAATAATTCATTATATCCTTTCACTTTATATATTTTATATTATTTTCCTCTATAATATTTTTTATCCACTTTAACCTTACTCAAAATTTTTTAGCATAATAACCAGATGTTCCTCACTTGGAACATGAACCAGTTCATTTTAAAATATTTCCTAGGTAATTCTTACCATGTTTTTAGAATGCGAGATATTTTAATTTAATTCTAATATTAGATTTATCCAATTTATTTTCCTTGAATTTCTATATTCCATTTCTTATCTCCAGAATAATGAGAGTCTCCAACTTCTATTTTCACCCTAAATGTACATCAAACCAACTTATCATACCTATAAATATATATTATTGATAATTCCATTTAATGAAAATATTCTTTCCATTATATAATAATTTGACGTTTTACTCTTGGACAACCACAAATCCATAGAAACATTTTGTGATTATAGTGGATTTTTCCTCATAGACACTCACTTATTTATCCTCCCTTTATTTTATGTATACAAGTCCCTTCTCTGTTTTTATGAATGGAATGTGGGGAAGATATTTAGAAAAAAATTCATTTTCCAAGTCATATAATTTCATAAATTTCACTTAATTATTTTTCATTTTATTTCTTATTAATGTCCACAATTGTTTAGGCTCACTATATTAATGAAAAAAACTAAAATGACTATATCAAGGCTCAAGTTATGGATCAGAAAAATATTTTTTCAACAACATTGAGTGATAATTTTGAAATTATTCTTTGTCTTTGGATCCAATATTAGCGAGTTATTATCACATAAAAGTCTCAATAATTTTTTTCCTTAGTTTCTTCATATTCTCAAAAAGGATTATGTTTTTACTCATAAACTGGGTTTGAATTTTCATAATGTTTTATAATCAATTCTATATCTCAGTAGCTTTCACATTGGCATAATCATTGAATTATTAAATACATTAACTATAAACATACTTTCCTCTTACACCCTCAACTAGATAAAAAACGAATGTTTACTTATGATAAAATTAATAAATTCACATGGAAATATAATAATATAAGAATTAAGACATAAATTATTTTCCTGAGAAAATATAGTAATATCAAAAATTTAATCTAGGTTTTCCATGGTTAGTTTTCTAACTGAACTTTTTATATTTACAAATCCATTATAATAGTTCATAAATAGAATTTGAATTAACTAAATCAAGTTACTATTGAGTGTAAAACTAGGAATATAATTTTATCACTTTTTCTTGAACTATGTGGTGATTTATTTAATATTAAAATTCTTTTTTAGGGTTATAACCCATAGTTTTTCCTATGATAGAGCATTAATCAAATTATTGTTTCTAGATAAGGATTTTTTTTCTAGAAAAATCACATATTCATGAAATTAACATTATTTAAGTATATTATCAAATAAAAATACACAACTCTATAGTTGTCATAAAGGTTCAATAAACATATACCAAATCTCAGCTAAAAGGTAATTTGATACCAATTATAGATATAAATTATAGACAAATCTTCCTTTTACATATTTTCTATAGATAAACGTTTCATCTAAAACAATAATAAAAAATAACAAAAATAAATGTATTACTATTATTTAGGACCATTTAAATAGAAAAATAATCATACCAAACTTGTGGATATTTCCCAGAAATAAAAACATATGTGAATCCCTTCCATACATCCCACATGTTATATCCATCTTCATATCTAAGGGAGGTAAATAAAAATAAATATCTGATCATGAAAACTCTATAATAGAATGCCTATCAGAGTTTCATTAAGGGATAAATCCTAATAATTTAACAAAATATCAATATTAGAGAAATATATTATTAAATAACATTGAAGAATAAAATTTATCGATAATTAATTATGTAAGGTTATGTAATCTCAGAATAACAATGTAAACCATGGAAAAAGGCGTATTGAAACATGATATAATAAACATGTCCCTTAGATCATAACATAATAATACAATTTATAATCATTGAATATTCACAAGAATAGGTATTGATAACATTATGATCACTATTAACCACATAGAGTTTACACTCAATCCTATTAATATTTATTAACTACATCATGGCCATGAATAATATTTTTACCTAGCTAATTTTTATCTTTTTGACACTTAATATTATGAGTGTGGCTTATTCACATCATGTTCAACTTAATAATCATTACCTCTGGGGTATAAAATTTTAACCAATTCATTACAGGTTTATATAGGACACCACCCATCATTATAAATATATATTTGTACAACAAAAAATCATTCATTCAACATATCATGAAATATCATGGGAAATAAGTTGGTTTTTATTCATCGCATCAAAAAATAACCCCTATGAATATAAAAGAGGATTCATAACATTTCAAGATGGTGTCAATGAAATTAACCTCAATCATGTATATAGTTGAAACATATAATTCATTCACAACCATAGATTATTTTATAAAAATATTCAGAAGAAGGATTATCAAAGGTATTTTCCAAATATATAATTCTGTTATACATGAAGTGAAAAAAGGTGGTCAAAGCATAAAATAGTTTATTGAAAACATTGTTATATTTGGTGTCAAATAATAATATATAATCACATTTAAAATTCAAATTGTATATAGTTATTTGAATTTTTTAAAAAATATAAAATTTTTAAAAAGTAATTTTCAATAGTGATTCCATGAAAAAGATATAATTTTTTCTAATATGTGTTGTGAAATAACATCGAAAAAATATATTTTTGAAAATGATTTTTAACAAATTTAGCCTATAAAATGACACAAAAGTATCAAAATGGTTATTCAAAAGTCCTTAAAAAATTGTTTTATTAATGTACTTCAATAATAGATATTATAATAAATATAATGGTTTTTAATATGGAATTTGGAGTACAATTAAAATCCTTTTATTTTGAAAGGATGAGTAACCCTTTTGAACATTTTCAAAAAACATTTTTATAAAACTATATCATTAAAAGGATAATTTAGAATTTCTCAAATTAAATAAATTGGAATATAAATATTTTTTTGATAAATTTTTTTAATTTCCACAATTGAAAGGGAAAAATATTTGGGATGTAAAAAATGGGATATTGTGAAAAATACATTTAAAGTGATGGAAATTATTCTTAAATCATTGATATATTTATAAAATAAAGGATTCAATATTGATGATGGATTTCTAGTGAAAAAATATTTTCCATACATAATAACATGAATATAAATAATAAAATCATATAGGGATTTATATTTCAATAACTAGTTGTTATTATGGAAGTTTAGTAGTTATGACTCATAGAAAATATTTGATTCAACAAAACCCTTATAAGATGTGGGTCATTTAAATAATAATCAATTGAAATATAGAGAGTTGTGTTGGGCCAAAAATTATTTGATTAAAATGTTGTTAAGGCTATAATATATAAAATATGAATTATATAGACTTTATAAATTAAATTATGCTCATAATAGGAAGACCATGTTTCAAATAGATGAACTTTTAAACACAAATCCTTTACCTGGTTTGTATTCATTTTCCACATTCACTACACATCCTAAAAAATTGATTTTTTCACTAATTACATACCCATGAACCGGAATTATAATATTGAAAATAATTACTCTTATTTTATAATAATTCCATATTTATATATTATTTAGTTTTAATATATTTTTTTCGCATTGGTTGTTTAAGAACATTATAGGTTTATACATGTTTTCTTATAATGGTGTTGGTATTCATTATTGTTCATATGTTAATATTTCCAAAAGAATTAAATTTACTCAAATTTATAGTTTATTATGATATTTTATGATTAAAATTATATACATTGGTTTCACATTATTTATCCAAGAATATAAAATTGATATTATGATTATTTCAATTATTATTAACCATAAAATGCTGATATCAAATTTATATAGGTGAATTATAGTGTATCCTAACCAAAAAAAGAATAAAATTATTTAAATATCTATTATATATCATGACATTATTTATATTATCATTCTCTTCCATGAAATAATTTCATGTCATTTATTATGTTGGTGTTGAGACCAACCCAAACAAAGACAAACCATTGTTAACTGGATGATTATGAGGTGATTTGTTGGAATATAACGACACTAGTAAAATAATTATATCATTAAATTTGTAATATTGAATAATATAATACTTATAAATCATTAAATTTATAAATAATGTATATGAAAAAATTGGGTAATTTTAAAAAATGATTTTTCTCTTAGTATACTAATTTTGATCAAATAAATGAAAAATGATCATTTAGTAATAATATCATAAAGAGTTTCTAAAATTTAATATAAAAAATAATTATACAGTGAATAACATATTTATCACAAAAATTCAATCTCTTTACCTTATATATAAGCTGTTTTTTAATTGAATAATATAAATTTATCATTCCATGGAGGCATCAAACCACTCATACACATTGTTGATGATTTTATTTTCCATAGTGTGAGAGAAATGTAAAATATTTATACTCATTATAAAATATCAAATAAGTCATAAATAAAATACTTATTTTTAAATTTCAATTTCATTAACTTTTTAATGTAGTCATTGATGAAAAAAATCATTACTTTTTGTGGAGGGGGTAATCTGCACACACACAAAAATTATATTTTCGGATCACTTAAATATAAAATTGATGGGAGTTTAATATTAATTCAAAAAATTTCAAAAAAAATATAATATTAATACTAAATTAATCAAATGATATTTGGAAAATTATAAATTTAAAGATAAATAGATAAGATGGTAGTGAAAATATTGAACTTATGTTGAGAACATTGATTTTTTCAGGGAGGATTCTATGAAAAATAATGTATTATGATAATATATTGAGAATATAAGATTATGAAAGTTAAATAGGATGATATTGTAATTAATGAAATTATAATTTTATGATGAAACTAAATTTTTATTGATTTATTTAGTGGGTGGAGTAGTGACCCTTTTATATGTGTCGATAGTTGTTTTTTGTAAATATTTCAACATAATATAAAGGGAGAACATGTTAAAAATGTAAATATTATAAATAAACACAAAAATTTAACGTAGGATGTTAGAAGGATAGTAATTGATCAAAATAACAATTAGAAACTTTTTTTCATGTTGTAATCCTTTTATCCATTGAAATGTCACATTTTTTATTTAATCAATTATCAATGTTATTTGTTTATATCTAATGTAAAATAATAATAATCCATAAATTTTTTTCCTTTATTATATAATGTATAACCAATGATTATAAATTTAAAATAAATCTTTTCTTAATCAATTTCAATGTTTTGTAAATATTAATTTTAATATATTAAATCTGTAGTGCATTAAAATAAATTTATGGAAAAATATGTATTATATTATAAAATATCAAATATATGATTTCTAATTATAGTTAATATTTAAAAGTTTTTAATTTAAATTAGAAGACATTTATTTTTCATGATATATGTCTCAAAAATTTATATGGAATTATTATATTCTAATAGTGTCATAAAAGTCATAGTATCAGTATATGGGACTATTTACATAAAAATATAATGGTTTTGAAAAATCTGATGATTTATTGATAATATTATTTTTTATATATAAATTAAAAAATGATAATATTTATATATATTTTATTTTATATAATTTATAAATTTAGTTTTTAAATAAAAATAATAACTTTAAATATGATTATATTTTAGGGGAAATTGGTGTTTTAAAACATTACAGATTCATTAGTTTATTTCATATCAGTTTTTAATTTAAAAAAAGTTAATATATTATTTTATATATAATAAATGTCTAGAAGTGTCAAATATCACCAATTAGGATAAAATACATAATAATTTACCAAATATTTCCCTTAAAAATAATAATTTAATAAATAATAATCTGTAAAAAATTAGATACCATTAATTATTTATATCCATAAAATTTAATTTTTCTCTTATATTGATATTATAACAATTATTTTAAATTTTTATAAAAATAATATCTTATTTTATTAATCATTTTATTTTTTATATATAACAAATAATCATATATATATTTAAACTACTCTAATGTCATATTTTTATTTCATTATATATTTTTTAATTATACAATTACTAATTTATAGTACATGAAATTAGGGTATATATTAAATTTATGAACATAGAACATATTTCAAATGACCTTATTTAACACCACTAGATTTCATTCCAATATAAACAAACTTACTAAACATATTCAAATCACACTTCCCATTTCCACAATATTCCGTTGGGAACTCCAAATAAGAATTCTAATTTCATGGTATTATTTCTAATTGTGTATTCTGTTATAATAATAGTTATATTTATTGGCGACATTTTTCTAGGAAAGTTACTGGTTAAAGGGTATTATCATTTTCAATTTATTTTTCCCATTTATTTATTTCATTTCAAGTGGATATTAATAACCATGATGTGTAATACTTCGTTTTATGTGATACATGATTTAAAGTAACTTTTTTGTAATGTTCCATTATAACTGAACTCTAACATCCCAGATAAATAAGGAATAAGACACTTTTCATATTTATTAATATTTGTGACCTAAATATTATGTTTACTTTAAAGGGGTTTCTATGTTCGATAGCGTACCTCATACGCAACAACAGGTTCCTGTGAAATCATACATTGCACACTAATTATATAATATTATTATTTAATATGGTAGTTAACTCCTAGGAATTGTATTGGTGGGAATGAAAAAATATAACTACAATATGATTATACATTTTTGTCAAATGTATTTACAATTATACAATAAATGTTAGAGGATTAAAATGTTAATAAATATAATTTTATGCATAATTTTCATTAAAAGGTCGATTTACCTCCTTTTAATGGTGAACCCTCTTAGATATAGTTTTGGAAACTTTAATAGATTCTAATTGACCAAATAAAATCCTTCTTTACAATGGGTACATCAAAATTTACTTTGGGTAATTTTTTGGTATTTTTCTGATAAAGTTCAGTTTTTAATGAATAATGAAAATATTGTATTTTAATTCAAACATGCCTTTTAATCTAATTTGTTAATATGGTAATATTATATTTTTTATTGGTTTTAATGTGAAATTGAAATATATTTTTACCATTTAATTAAATCTTGGTCATTGGAATTAATTTCACTTTGAAATTGTTCATAAACAAGTATCAATCTTTTGATAGTTATTGTTTCTTAAAAACACGCTATTTGTTTTGATAACGAGAATTAATTTTAAAATTACTTAATTTCACTTCTATGTTTTGAATTCGGTAAAATGGACATCACTTTTGAATTCGGAATATCAAATATTGCTTTGGCTGAATTTTTGGTATTTTTCTGAAAAACATCAATTTTTGATAAATAGTGAAACCACTTAGTAGTAGTTAAAAAAACTGACTTTTTCATTTAAATAATATTTTACCACTTCTGTGAATTGAATTTCAAAAATACGACATACATGGTGGTTATCAATAAGTAAAATTTGGTTCATTAAGATGAAAATAATTTTTGGTGAATAGTAACTTTTGACTTTTATTTACCTCGGTTAAAGGTAAATAAGATAATTTAAGGTTAAAAGAATATTATAATAATTCAAAATTATCGTAAAACTTGTCTTAACATTATTGGTTGAGTAATTAATGACCATTGGAATCTTTGGGTCAATCTTGGGTCCCCTTTGATCCACATGGAAGTGATAATGCCAATATAGATTAATTAATTTAATGTAAAGTCCAAAATGACATAAAGAAAACTCTTTTAGTAATTAATTTTTATATAGTGTTATATAAGTCCTATTTTAGACTATAAATATTTTTCGGAAAGCTAAAAGGATTTCCTATATTATCGTATTTTTTAATAATTTTTAGACATCAAATAAAATAAATTATTTATGTCACAATACTGATGCAGTATTTACCTCATTAATAAATGATTTAAATAAATAATCTTATAATGATTAAAATTTTATCCAAAACATGTCAAATTCTGATTGGATGATTTTTTTCAACCTTGACGCATCTTATATTAGAATATAATGATTTTTGGACCACTAGAAACTGAATATCATTATATAATAAAATAATAGTTTCACACTTTCCTAAAGAGCCTCTCCTCCCCCTTATAAAAAGAGACCACTTCTATCCAATTCCTCACACCTCTCAAGCCATTTGCATAGTCCAATCTCACCCCAATTAAGCTCTCAGAATCTCTATACTCATCTTAGAATCCTTACATTAGACATAAGGCACTTCAAGAAGTTCTTTGGTTCAAACGAAAGGGAGTTACCCAAATTAAAGGTAACAGTTTCTCTTAAATTGTTTCTTTTATTTTACTTCTCCAATCCTTAAACTATTTTTATTTATTTATTTTGTAACACAAACAGTATCCTAAATATACTAGGATGTTTTTATAAGTAGTATTTGAACTACACTTACAAAAACCTCCATCTAAGGGATGAAGAACATAATGTTTATGTGGATGGAAAACTAACGCCTCACGAAACGATGATTGTTCAATTACATATTACCACCTATCATGGTTGATATTATGATGTAACTATATATATATGATATATATTATGTTTATTATTTCCTTATTTTTCTGTACTTCCCATTTATATTATTCATTTATGGTTTCCATTGTCAGTAAATACGATAATTTCATTTGGGGAAGTGCAGACTATCGCCCCCTCAAAGTGATTTGATTCGTTAATGCCTTATGTGGGATGTATAAATGAGGGAGATAAAGATATTATATATGATATTATACTGGATTATATTATACCTATGTATCATTATGTTTTATTTCCATTAAAATAAGAAATAGAAATGGAAGAAGCGCTCATGCGTATGTACGGCTTACCGTCTCCACGAACGGTGCATTTTATTTCTTATCTCTAAATTTTATGTAATATTATAAATTCATGTATATAATGGATATATATGAAATATATATGATATATAAATCAGGAATATCATTCTTGATATAATGCACCTTTTACCACATGAACTACATGTAATTATAAGAAGTCCATTTTCGACTCAAGTACCAAATATTGACAATATGAACATTATTATCTTTAATGATTACATAATTTTTATAACAATGTAATAAGTGATATAAAAGGAATAATAAACATGAAAAATTTTAGTAATCATGTATAAAATAACTTTAGTTTTTTATTCAGAATATTAAAGAACGATCGAGTCAAGTCGGACACGAGTTAAGGGATCCGACCTCTCTCTTTCTTTTAAAGTACTCTATTTTTATGCAATTTCTTCTATGCTCCATGTTCTTCTATTGGAGGATGTTATTTTATATTTAACATACTGTAATTTTTATTTTCACATAATAAGATACCCCCTCTTACTCTCATCTATTCATTTTAAGAATTTTTATGTGGCGTCGTTAGGCTGCAAAATTTTCGTAAGGGATTTTTTATCTCACTTTCAAATCCGTGAGATTTCCTTTGTTCACCACTTATTTATTGCATGTGGTTTATGTACTTCACATGAATGTATTCCCTATGTAATACACTTTAATTTATGGGTAATTAAATCTTCATTTTATGATCCTTCTTTCATGTGGTGTATGTGTCGAATGTTACCAAATCGGTAAGGGAACCTTTCACCCTCCTCTTTTTAAAAGACTTATTTTTGTTATGAATTTTAATTTACATCTTCTTATGTTGGGATATTTTATTATATATCCTTATTGATGTAAATTTTATTTCCATGTGATGAGATACCATTTTTTCTCATAAACTCATTTTCTGAATTTTAATGTGACGTTGTTATGCTGTCAAATTTTTGTAAAGGGACTTCTTAATCCAATTTCAATTCATTAGGTTAAACTTATACTTGTTGATTATGTCGTGATATAAATATGTGTGAATGACCCTTGATTGTATTTCACTTAATATTCACTTATATTGGGTGTATTTATATTTCTTACACATATGTTATGTCATTGATTTATCCTTAATGTAAGGATACCATCATTATAATGGATTGTGTCTCAATTTACATTTCATTGAGACTTCATTATTTTTATACACCAATTTACTCTTATATGGTGTATATACTGTACTTTGACATATTATATCATGAATCCTTTTATTCTCATGATATTATAAAGTTGTGATTATATTTTATTCCTCAATTATTTGTATTGAATCATCTCTCATTTTGTTAAAAACACTTTAACTAAAACATGGTTTTAAAATGTTTTAAAGATTTATTCTTCTAAATATTTATCATCAATGTCCATGTTTTCAAAATGGTTTTGGGATTTTTTTATATAGACATTAATGTTTTAAAATGAAAATTTATTTAAAATATTTATAGTGTTATGGGACACTTTGATTCAAAAATCTATTTATTAAATGTTTTAAATGGTTATGAAAATGGTTTGATAAAGCATTGTTTATTTCAATATCTAGATATGATAAATTTTGATTTTAATGTGGAAATTTTATCTTTATTTTATTCTTGTTTTATGTGTTATGTTATGGTTATTTGGATTTGTTTACGTATACTGGTGGTTCCGTGATAAACCTAGGTCGGGTGAGCCTGAGATAACTCTCCAATGCATTGGGTAACATGACGGAGGTAAACGTGAATGTTTCTCCTAAGAGATTTAGGGAATATACTATGATGGGTATTCCAAATGTGACTCGAATGTAGCTGTGATACATACAATGTAAGTATGTTATGAATTCCATAAGTTACCTTTATGTTTTATGATTTCTATGTGTTATTCATAAATATTATGATTTTGTAAGGTATGTTATGATTGGAAAGTATTGGTTTCATTGATTTGTAATTATTTATTGGATAATGTTTTATTTCCTTATTTTATAACTCTTACTGAGCATTTTATTCTCATACCATGTTTTTGAAATTTTTTTCATAGGACTTAAAGAAGAATAGGGTCAAGGAATGGATCAAGGAAAAGTCATGCTGTCTAAAACAAGGAACTTCACATGTTTCTTTTCAATAGTTTTTACTTTATGAAAAAAAGGATACTAAGTACTAGTGTCTACTTGTAATATTCTAGTTGTTATGTAATAGTTGTGACCTAATTTTATAAAACTCTAAACCTGAAAAGATCCTCAGTGTAAATTATTTGTTTAATTCAAGATTATGTAATGTTTTAAGGCTGGGTCCTTATAGTTGGTATCAAAGGTCGGTTTAGAAAACTTTATAGGTTAGGGAATTCTTTAAGCATAGGTGACATTACCATAATTGTTAGGATTTCAGAAAGAGTCATATTTATTTAGGTAAATTGATTGAGTTTAAGATAACATGAATGAGTTTATCTTAGTGTTTACCCTCCTTATATGATATTATATGAAAATTTTATTGATATACTCACACTGACCTTTTTGGTTTTAGTAAATGGCTGGATCTAGCAGGCACCAAAGTAACAATGGATGTAAATATGACTTGGATGATTTTCTGAACATGAAAATGAAAGATATAGGAGCTGCAATGAGAAGACTTGTGGTTATTTTCAGCCAACTATCTCGAGACATGATTGACCACATAAACCTTAGTGATCTTTATAAGGAATCATATATGATAGAAACAATTCCCTATGGAAGTTCATGTGATAATCATAATGGTAAGTGTGTTCAACAACCTATTTGTCAAGAATGTGGAATGAAACACCTAGGAAAATGATTCAAAGGGATACAAAGATGCTATAGATGTGGAAATGAAGGTCAGAAAGCAAGAACCTACCATGGAAAAAGGAAGCATCTACTTGACTCTAGGAAAGGGAAAGAAGTCCTTTCTGAGGGATCAATTGAGTGTTTTAAATGTGTTGGGCATGGTCATTATGAAAACACATGTCCTATAATGATGTTTCAAGAATGGGATCAATTGGATAATACAAATATATGTTTACCAACACCTAATGACATTCCGATTGAGGATGAAGAAACTAACAATGAACAATGAAAGTTATGGATTAATTCTTAACATATGTTTTGATATTATTGAGTCTTAGGATATGATTTGTGATTTTGTTTTAGGGAAGATGAATTTCAAAATATTTTTAAAAGGAATAGTTAATGGATCATGAAGAATGTTGAATGAGTAAGAAGTCAACATATATGGGAATCAAGAGTTATGGTAGATTTTAGGATGGTGAAATACTTAAAAGTATTAAGGATCTTTTGATGATTGGATTTCATTAGAAGACTTTTTATAGTATGTGTAACCCTGATGTTTGATATTTGAAATTTTTTTTGAAGGAATAATTATATTTTCTTTTGTGGATATAGATATAAAGAAACATTTTGGTTTATATGATCCTTGTATTTGAGGCAGTTACCGGTTAATACATCTTGGGATGCAAAACAAAAGTTATTTGATGAACTTTGTGGTTAAAATATGTTATGGTTATTTTCGATGAATTTATATCTTTTTTGGGAATGTAATAACATTATATAGTTTTTGAAAAGGGACAACATGCAAACCGTGTGACAACCCGTCACATCGGATGATGCTGCTGGAATCGAACCCACGAACAAAGTGTGACTGGTATTTATCGCCTACCACAGGACAACGTGAAGTCCCCAGTTAGTATGACTAATTATTTTTAGTTAGATGATCTTATGAATCAGGAATAAGTTGATTTTGGGTTATATATGTAAATGATTAGCCTATCATAAAGGATATGTGATTACATTAATTACTTTTTATTATGAGACTTTTAGAGAAACTAATGTTATTTGGAGATAAATGTTAAGATTTTCCTTGGAAGACTATGTGATTAAATCCTTCCGAGATTTGGGTTATCATCTTAGTTTGGATAAAATTATAGAATTTTATGGATAGTATTTTATTTAATGGTGTTTCATGAACGTTGGGTTCATTTTGTTTAATTTTGGAGATGAAGAGTAATATTTCTTTTTATAAAAGATTATACTATTAGGAATTATCTGATCTTGTACTAGAAATTTTGGTTTTGGTTAATGTATAAAGTGAAGGGAAATTTATAGTTCATCTTTTGTCGATTATGTTATTATCTAGACATTTATTATAGTGCTTTTAACGTGAACAAGTCTTCTTGAATTTTCATCGATTGGAGAAAAGATAAGTTTATGGTATAATTTTATTAAAGGATGAAACTATACATGACAAGTAAGTATATTTCCTTACAATATTAGTCTACTTATTAATAAAATTCATCAACTCTATGAAAACGATCTTGACGAAAAAATGTTATAACCTCTCTTTTATCATCAGACTTTTACCCAACCAAAAATTCATTGTGTTGTGGCAGTTAACTTTTTGGGATCAATTTCTACATCTCTCTATATTAATCTATGAGAGTTAGCTTTTCTTTCATATCCATGTTTTTCTACATGTAATCCAAGTATGGGTTGTCTCGTGTGACGTTTACATATATATCAATCATTATTTTAAAGTGATAGTTTTATTGACTTTTTCTGATGTGGGACTTTCAATAATGCTTCTTAGCCCAATTTTAAAACTATGAGGATGCAATTTACAAAAGGGAGAAAAGATGTAACATCCCTGATAAATAAGGAATAAGAAAATTTTTATATTTATTATTATTTTTAAATTATATATTATTTTTACTTTAAAGGGGTTGCAATGTTCGATAACGTAACCGATACGAAACAATAGGTTATTTTGAAATCATACATTGCATACTAATAATATAATATTATTATTTTATATGGAAGTTAATTCCTAGCCATTTTATTGGTGGGAATGAATTAAACTAACTACAGTATGATTATACATGTTTGCCAAATGTATTTACATTTATACAATAAATGTTAGAGGCTTAAAATATAAATAAATCTAATTTTAAAAATAATTTACATTAAAAGGTTGATTTACAGACTTTTAATGGGGAACCCTCTTTAAATATAGTTTTAGTAACATTAATAAATTATAATTGACCAAATAAAATCCTTCTTTAGAATGGGGACATCAAAATTAAATTTGGGTAATTTATGGGTATTTTTCTGATAAAGTTGAAATTTTAAATGAATAGTAAAAAATATTGTATTTTTAATTCAAAAGTGCCTTTTAATATAAATTATTTATATGGATAGGTTAAATTTTTAACTGGATTTAAAGTGAAATTGAAATATATTTTTACCATTTAATCCAATGTTAGTCATTGGAATTAATTTTCACATTGAAATTGGGCATAAACAAGTATCAATCATTTGATAGTTATTGTTTCTTAAAAATACTTTGTTTGTTTTGATATCAAGAATATATTTTAAAATTAATTAATTCCACTTCTATGTTTTCAATTTGGAAAAATGTACATCATTTTTGAATTCAGAATATCAAATATAGCTTAGGCTGAATTTTGGATATTTTTTTAAAAAAACTTCAATTTTTGATGAATAGTGAAACAACTTAGTGGTAGTTAAAAAAACAGACCTTTTCATTTAAATAAAATTTTACCACTTCTGTGAATTGAATTTAAAAAATCCGACATACATAGTTGTTATCAAGAAGTAAAATATGGTTCATTAAGATGAAAATAATTTTTGGTGAATAGTAACTTTTGACTTTAATTTACCACGGTTAAAGGTAAATAAGGTAATTTAAGGATAAAAGAATATTATAATAATTACAAATAACCATAACACTTTTCTTAACCATATCGGTTGAGTCATTAACGACCATGGGAATCTTTGGGTCTATTTTGGGACCCCTTTGATCCACTTGGATGTGATAATAACAATTTAGATTAATTAATTTAAAGTAAAGGCCAAAATGACTTAAACAAAACTCTTTTAGTAATTAATTTGTATATAGTGTTATATAAGTCCTATTTTCGACTATAAGTATTATTTGGAAATCGAAAATGATTTAATTCATCATGGAATTTTTTTTTAAATTTTAGACATCATATAAATTAAATTATTTATGACACAATAATGATGCAGTATTTACCTCATTAATAAATGATTTAAATAAATAAGATTATAATGATTAAAATATTATCCAAAACATTTCAAATTCTGATTGGATGATTTTTTTCGACCATTAATCATCTTCTCTTCGAATAAAATGATTTTTGGACCATTAGAATCCGAATATCATTACATAATAAAATAATAGTTTCACACATTCCTAAAGAGCCCCTCCTACCGCTTATAAAAGGATACCACTTCTAACCAATTCCTCACACCTCTCAACCATTTGGATGGTCCAAACTCTACCCAATTAATCTCTCAACATCTCTCTCCTACACTTAGAAGCTTTAACATAGGCAGAAGGCACTTCAATATGTCCTTTGGTTCAAACCAAAGGGAGTTACCCAAATTAAAGGTAATTGTTTCTCTTAAATTGTTTTTTTATTTTACTTCTCAAACCCCTAAACTCTTTTTATTTCATTCTCTTGTAACAACACCAGTATATTAAATATACTAGGATATTTTTATAAGTAGTATTTGAACTACACATACACAGACCTCTATCTAATGGATGAAGAACATAATGTTTTTGTGGATGGAAAACTAACGCCTTACGAAATGATGATTGTTCAATTACATCTTACCACCTATCATGGTGGATATTATAATGGAACTATATGTATATGATATATATTATGTTTATGATTTCATTATTCTTCTGTACTTACCATTTATATTATTCCTTTATGGTATCCATATTGGGTAAATATGATAATCTCATTTGAGGAAGTGCGGACTACCACCCCCTCAAAGTGATTTGATTCGTTAGTGCCTTATATGGGATGTATAAAGGAGGTATTTAAAGATATTATATATGTTATTATACTATAATTATAATATACCTATGTATCATTATGTTTTATTTCCATTAAAATAAGAAATAGAAATTAAAGTAGCATTCATGCGTACGTATGGATTACCATCTCCATGAACTGTGCATTTCATTTCTTACCTCTAAATGTTATATACTATTATAAATACAAGTATATACTGGATATATATGAAATATATGATATATAAATCATGAATATAATTTTGGAAATAGTTCACCTTTTACCACATGAACAACATGTAATTATAAGAAGTCCATTTTCGACTCGAGTACCAAATATCGACAAAACGAACATTATTAACTTAAATGATTACATAATGTTTAAAACATGGTAATAAGTGATATAAAAGGAAAAATAAACTTGAAAAATTTTCTTAAGAAAGTATACAATAGCATTAGTTTATTATTCAAGAGATTAAAGAATGATCGAGTCAATTCGAACACGAGGTAAGGGGTCCGACCTCTCTCTTTCTATTCAAGTACTCTCTTTTTTGTCATTTCTTCTATGCTCCATGTTATTATACTAGAGGATGTTATTTTATATTAACCATACATAAATTTGTATTTTTACATGATAAGAGACCCCCACTCACTCTCATCAATTGATTTTAAGAATTTTTATGTGGCGTCATTTGGCTGCCAATTTTTCGTAAGGGATTTCTTATCTCACATTCAAATCCGTGAGATTTCCATTGTTCGCCACTTTTTTATTTCATGTGGTGTATGTAATTCCCAAGAATGTATTTACTGTTTAATACATTTTAATTTATGGGTAATTACATCTTCATTTTATGATCCTTCTTTCATGTGGTGTATGTTTCGAAAGTTACCAAATCGGTAAGGGAACCTTTCACCCTCCTCTTTTTAAAAGACTTCTTTTTGTTATGGATTTTAATTTACATCTTCTTATGTTGGGATATGTTCTTATATATTATTATTCATGTAAATTTTATGTACATGTGATTAGATACCTTTTTTATCCCAAACTCAAATTCAAGATTTTAAAGTGACGCTGTTATGCTGTCCAATTTTTGTAAAGGGACATCTTAACCCAATTACAATTCTTTGGGTTAAACTTATACTTGTTGATTATGTCGTGATATAAATATTTGTTAATGACCACCAATTGATTTAAACATAATATCCACTTATATTGGGTGTATTTATATTTGTCACACATAAGTTTTGTCATTGATTTATCCCTAATCTAAGGATACCGTCTTTATAAGGGATTGCATCTCAATTTACATTTCATTGAGACTTCATTATTTTTATGGACCAATTAACTCTTATATGGTCTATATAATCTCCTTTGAAATATTATATCATGAATCCTTTTATTCTCATGATATTATAAAGTTATGATTACATTTTATTCCTCAATTATTTGTATTCATGCGTCTCTCTTTTTGTTAATAACTATATAACTAAAATATCATTTTAAATGTTTTAAAGATGTATTATTCTAAATATATTTCATCAATGTCCATGTTTTTGAAATGGTTTTGGGATTTATTTATATGGACATTAATGTATTAAAATATTAATCTCTTTAAAATCTTCAAATTTGTATAGGACACTTTGATTCAAAAATATATTTATAAAATGTTTTAAATGGTTATGAAAATGGTTTAATAAAGCATTGTTTATTTCAATATCTTGATATGATATTTTGTGATTGGAATGTGGAAATGTTATCTTTCTTTAATGCTTTTTTATGTGTTATGTTATGGTTATTGTGCTTTGTTTACGTATACGGGTGGTTTCGTGATAATCCTTGGGCGGGTGAGCCTGAGATAACTCTCCAATTCATTTGGTAACATGACGAAGGTAAATGTGAATGATTCTCTTAATAGATTTAGGGAATATACTTTGATGGGTATTCCAAATGAGACTCTATAGGTAGCTATGATAGCTAAATTTAATTATGTTAAGAATGCCATATGTTACCATTATGATTTATGATTTCTATGTATTATTCATAAATCATATGATTTTGAAATGTATGTTATGATTGAAAAGTATTGGTTTCATTGATTTGTAATTATTGATGGGATAATGTTTTATTTTATTATTTTATAACCCTTACTGAGCTTTTTATGCTCATCCCATGTTTTTGAAATGTTTTTCACAGGACTTAAAGATGAATAGGGTCAATGAATGGATCAAGGAAAAGTCATGCTGTCTAAAACATGGAACATGATGTGTTTCCTTTCAACAGTTTTTATTTTATGAAAAAATGGATACTGAATAGTAGTGACTACTTGTAATATTCAAGTTGTTATATAATAGTTGTGACCTAATTATCTAAAACTCTAAACCTGAAAATATCCTCAATGTGAATGATTCGTTTATTTCAAGATTATGTAATTTTTTAAGGTCGGGTCCTTTGTTAACTTTTTTCATATCATGTGTGAACCAATCCATTGTCAAATTTTAATTTTTTTGAAACAATAAAGAAAAATATTTTATAATTATTGGGATAAAATTAATAGATGATAAAACATTTGAAGTTATAGAATATACTTAAGAAGGATGAGCATGACCTCATTGATCATTGGGTAGACAAAATCAAAAACTAAAAACATATATATTCATGATGTACATCTTGAGTCAGAGGAGGTTTCCCTAATTTGTTTTATAATTAAGGTACACCTTATCATAGTGATTGAGGATTTTAAACCTCATGAGGGATATATTGGTTATTAAGAAATAGATGTATATTCCTTTTATTATGGGAGTACTTCATTGAAGTATTCATACTAATTTTAATAAACTAATCACGTATTTTGGGATCTCTTAGAGGAGGACATCGTGAATGGGTACCCAGGTAGAAAAAATCATAGAGTAAATTATCAATTATGATTATAAGGAAAATAATCTAGACTGTAATATAGGACCTGGGCGACACAACTCCCATTTATAGGGCCTAGGTGAAAGAGGTGAATTATCAACCTAATTAGGGGTATTGGAAATGACATATAATTTATTATTTGGTATGAAAAAATGTCACCTAAATGTGTTCAATGTGTGAATTGGGAGACCTAGAGGATGACTACTGTGAAATATCACCCACATGAAAGCCTAGGAAGAAGTATCCACCGCATATAAAGTGTTAGGTGAAGATTCACCCTCATAAGAAGGAAATGTATACTGGTTACCTAATGAAAATACATGGGATATTTTTTCCCATGGGGGAGAGGAATCTATGGGTGACATTTAAAAATGGTTCACTATTACATCTCTCTGGCGAGGGTAAGTTCACACTAGTTTTTTAATATGATTTATATGGTGTTCCATGATAATTTGTTCATGTTAATCCTTTTGTAAACTCAATTTTCCCAAAACCTAGATTATTCCCCAAATTTCTATGCTTAACAATCTACTTGAATATGGATTATATGAATTTGGATAAGATAAATTTATTAATCACATAGAATTATCCACAATGGATCTAAACGGGATGCCTTGTAGTTTATTTATAGGCCACAGGTGACTTGATCACATTGAAACCCAAGGGGGTATCTAGGTGCATTGAACTACTATATTGGTGGCTGTAAGATAGTCAGTAGGGTCCTGAATATAGTGAAGCTTAAAATATAATGTTCTTATGTGGGGTTTCTAGGATCTTAGAACTATGAATGATCGTTAGAGATATTAATTGGATAAATAAACAAGAAATACATAGTATTTCACATCAAAAATAATTCTCCACATCTTTTATGTTTCAATAGGGAGTGCCAAAAATGCTCCCATAGCCCTTAAAATTAGTTCTGGGATGAATGAAAGGGGTAAGATTATACTGTCAAAGTAACACTAGAACCAAATTTATTTTTTATGGAAGACATATGAACATAGGTTTGTTGTATAAATTTTTGTTATCACTATTATTTGGGTTCATGAAGAAGTTATTCCAATCTGAGTATGAGATATAGGTACCCTAATATAGACACTGGATATGTGTGTATACAGATTATTTTTAGATGTGGTCACACCAATCTGATTCCAATACAAAATATCTTTACCATATATTACAATGTTAGTTCTTTGTAAATTGAGCATAACTTTTAGTGCACACTATTCCTCAAACATGGGAAAATACCTAAAGATACAATCTCTATATTCATTACAAACCTTCCAATGATGTGAGGTGTGTATTGATATCCCACAACCTAACCTTAGAGTATTTCTTCAAGAATATTATGTTGAGATTCACAAAATTACATACATGAAATAACCATGGGAGAAGAAGTTTTTACAAAGAAATATAAAAAATAATATATTTGAAACACTTGATTAAAGTACATGTGTCAAATTTTAAAAGTTTAGTTTCCTTGAAATTGTATTTTTGCTAATATTTTTTCTCTATATTTTTTATTCTTCTTATTTATTTAATATTATATCCTCTAATATTAGATTATTTCTTCTTTCCAATAATATATGGCCTATAATTTTCATACCATTAAAGATGTTGATGCTTTTATTCACATTAAATATATTTTTCATGATATTGGGAAGGAGTATCCATATAAATATAAGAAATATAAATCTTCTCTAAATAAAACGATGTGGATGAATCACTGTTGTGACACCATGAGAGTTTTTGAAATATTATTTTTTAAAATAAAAGATTTTTTTTATATTTATCATTAAATGTAATTGGATATTACAATGAAGTAGTTATAAAACCATGTTAATCTACTGTAACATGGAACACTGGGTAATCTGGTGCTATATATGATTTTGAGTTTTAAAAAAACCATGATATGTTAATTAGATTATTTATATATTACCACTATGGCTTAAATGTTATTTCCATATGTATGATTAGTAATAAATAATTTTTTAAAAACATTTTAAATGTTTTTATATAAAGAAAAAACATTGATATAAAATGAATAATTTTTTTCAATAATGACGTTATATGTTTTGAAAACACTATTTTCCAAAAACAGTTATTTTATTTTATTTTTTTGAATTATAAAAAAGTAAATTTTTTCAAATTTTAAAAATGTAATTTTATAAAATAAATATCATTTTATAATTTATAATTTCATAATTTTCATAGGGAAAATATTTGGGGCCTTTTTTGGAAGATTTTTATTATGAATATTAAAAATTATACATTCCAATTGAAAACTACATTTTATTATGAATTATTAAAAAACAAAATTGTATTTTAAATTGGTTCTAAATTAAAACTCATCCATTTATAAATCTATTAATATAATTTTGTTTATTGTAAAGATTTCATAAATTTTGATTTAATATAAAAACATTTTATTCATTTTCTCTTTAAAAACATGCATTTTCATCATGCCTATGGGGTTAATATTAAATTTTTTATTTATAATAATGCGAATTTAATTTTCAAAAATTGATTCTATATTTGGAAACATAATAAATTATATTATCTAATATGGTTAACTAATTTTTTTAACAAAATTAATATTGCGTGCAGTAAAATAGTAATTAACGCAGTTAAAGAGAAAATGGGTTTAGAGAGGGTTAGACTACAATGATAAGAAAAAAAATAACAAAAAATATTATCATAATTTTATTGAATCGATTAATTTTGATCATTTTCATAATATTATCTTAAATATTTTAATACATATTCACTTTCATTTGACTATGAACTATATAATATGTTATAAAAAGAATAAGAGAGAAAAAATATTTTTTAATAATTAATATATATATATATCCTTGGGATAAAGAAAAGAATACATTCAATTATGTATATAATTTATAAATATAAATTAGTATATCTATAATGATGATTTATCTTAATTTTTTATGATTAAAAAATTACAATAAAATCATAAGAAATAACAAAAAAAATTATATATTTAATAATAAAATAAAAGAAATAACAGTAAAAAAATTAAAATTGATGTGAATTGAATTAATTATTGTGTTACATTATTTATTTGGTTGTATATATCATTTAAAATAGTTTTTAAACTAATGCAATCTAATTCAATCATTGTATTGATATTTTATCATCCAATTTAAAAAGATATGCTAAAATTGAAATTATATAATTTAAATTTAAATTATGCAGTATTAAATTAATTATAATTACTAAAAATAATATATTATACCATGTTATTTAAAAAAAAAGTTAAAATATTTTCCAATACTAGAAAAGATTTTTTTATATAATATTGTTGACCCCTACACACTAAAAATATTATTACTTATGTTAAGGATAAAGGGGTGTTTTTTGAAATTTGTATTAAAATTAACATCCCACAAACATTGAAAATTTATTTACGTAAAATAGTATTATAAATTCATAATATTTGGTTCTAAATAATCAAGTAAGAATAATTTTATTTTGTACCAAAAGTTTAAATTTCTTACTTTAGGGAAGTCTTTACAATAATGAACCCCCTAAACGGTAAAAATAAAGAGAGTTAGGGGTTAGGGAAAAAATTATTTAAAAATGAGTTAAATTGGGATTTGGAGGTCTGTACAAACCATATCATCAATAAAAACTATTAATTATCAATTTGGGATCCAATACTGAATATATAGTCCTCCAATAGTGAATTCTATTGGGTAATCACAAAAAAGTTACTCCTCAATTATAAATGGACACCCCCTCTCCTGACTTCTTCACACCATCAATCCTTATAGGACTAGAAAATAACATAAAAATAGGATCCCAATATTCATATCCTCATTCTAGAAACAATTTTTTGATAGAAATCCATCATATAAATGATTTATTGCAAACATAAGGAGAATACCTAAAAAAGAAAAAGTGTACTCAAATGAGAATCTTTAATTTAATTCATTTTAAAACATATTAAATTTTTCATAAAACATGATTATATAATAACCTCATTATATTACATATAATTATTTCTGATTGTGATACAGTAATAACTACAACCATCAACACTTCAATAAAATGGGTTAAGAAATAATCATTTGTAAGCACGACGGACTACATCCTCATGAATAAATGTCATTAATTATTTAATTACCACATCTCAATAATATAAATTATGGTTAATTTTTTGAATAAATATGAAATATATTTTATCACACATAACTTCTCTATTTCCACTTTATGAGAATATGATAAAATCATTCGTGCGTACAACAATATACTTTTTCAAGAAGTGATGTGATTAATTCACACATTGCATGATATGTATTAAGGATGGTTTTAATTAACCAATGATATATATATGACATGAATGTTTTTATTTAATTAGAATATATCATGTAATTTTCTCTTATTCATCTCAGCACAAACACAAAGAAATTTTTTTTGTGTATATATGACCTACCGTCTCTATGAATGGTGTATTTCATTTCATACCTCTATATTTTATATATTACTAAAAATAAATATATAATGAATATATATGATATATATTTCATGGTGTATAATTTTGATATTATTAAATCATGACCAATGTATGAGTACAAAATATAACAAGTAAAAATATACTCAAAAACAATGATATTATTTCCCAAACCATGAATTTAACCTGACATTGATATTGGGTAATAAGTGATCATATGAAAATAATATATTCTATGATATATATATATTTATATATTAATCATATATATTTATAATAAGCATATATTTCTTATACTATAGTTTTTAATGAGTATGACACATGTCAAGACTTAATGAAAGAGCTTTTTGTCTCACGTTTTCCTTATTTGAGACTCTTTCCATATTAACCAAAAAAAATTATTTGGTTTATATACCTACCATGAATGTATATTATTATTATTATTATCCTAATTTTTTTATTTACATATCCATTTTAATATCTATCATTCATGGGGTTTATTGTTCGAATGTTTCAAAAGATGTAAGTGAATTTTCTCCAATTTTCAATATTTTAGAGATACATTATGTTATAATCCATTATTATGTAATTCTATGTATTTGAAAGCAATTTGAATTGTAATATCAAAATTAATTAGCATCATTTTTTTATGTTTCATTTTTTATCAGACCATGACGGGGATTATGTTTTAATGTTTTTAATATGCTAAATATTTTTTGTTACAATATCATCATTTTTTTAGAATGTTTATGATTATATCTCCAATGTTGAAATATAATGTTTTTTCACTCATTAATCTCACGAATGTTTCTTCTCTTATGAATATTCATGATATTTACAAGTAATAGTACGAATTCATCAATTTTGGGTAATTAATATAATTATCAAAATGTTTAAATAAAATCTAACGTCATTTCTCTATTCAAACAAAAATATATAACCATCCAAAACCATTCTTTATAAAAAAATTTGAAAATATTTTATTATTATGAATTTTTATTATTATTTAAAATTTCCCCCTTGATAAAATTTTTTCAAGAAAAGGATTATAAATTAACATTTATTTCATTTTCCATAAAATTGATCATTTAAATTTTACCCAAAATGTGAATGGAATATTAAATTTAATTCATATGTGTTGAATATATTTTTCAATCATCCTGATCAATCATTTCATTCCATATTACATTATATTTCATTATGTCAGGTTTTCATATAAGAATATTTTAAAAAAAATTACTTTTTAAAATGTTTCTTTCATAATGGAAATGATATTGTCCTCAATAAATGTTTTATATAATTTTTAAATGATTCCATTAGAAGTTGGCATATTTAATTTTCAATGAAATGGATTAAAATAACGTTTTATGTTGTAAAAATTGATTTTCAATTAAAACATATTATACCCAATAAATGACCAACATAGCCTTTAAAAATTATTTTCCATTTAAGATGAAATTATTTGGGATTACTTATGACTTAATAGGGATATAATATGAGGAAAAAATTATTATTCTTTATCATAATGGTTAATGTTTATTAAGAAAATATGCTTATCAATTCCATTACTATTGAATGGGTTATAACATAACATAATGATTATGAAACCTATTTTTGTGGGATATTATAAGATTAAATAATGAAAATAATATGAAAACAATCACTTTTCCACATGTCAAGATATGATGAAATATTTATAACAACTATTTCATTTTATATGTTACAAATGATGATTTTTTTATTTTATTTTGTAACACAAATTTATGATTTTAATTTATTAATGATTTGTATGTTATAACTAAGGAAAATGGGTTCATTATAACCAATGACAAGTGGAACCTATATCTTCGTCTAATTAATTAAATAATGATTTATATCTCACATGATTGATAGGTCTATAAGGGTTAGTAATCGTAGTTCATTATGATAATGCTATAGTTTAGAGTTCAACCAATTTGGTAAGATAAGGATTAATAGGGATTGAACACTGTTTAGTAATACAAGGCTTGAATCGATATTAAACCCTTTTTAGTAAAGGAAAATGTCATATATGATGGTCTTTGAAGTTTCCATCAAATAATATGAAAATTATTTATCAATTCTTATTTGTATGCCACAAATTATATGTCATGTCCTATTTTTATACTCTCATAGATAATTTTATTTGATTATGTTATCATTTTTGTCACATGGAAAAACAAAATTTATAACATTGCTCAATATTTTGATCCTTGATATTTATGGTATGGTCTTAAAATATTATCATCGTGGTCTCATACACTTATGATAATGTTATGATTACATATCTCATATTTTACACTTATTGATCATCTAATCGCATCCATTACATATGTGTCTTTTCCCCAAGTTATGATGAAATTTATTATGAAAAATATTATTCAAAAGAGTGTTAGTTGAAAAGAATGTATTTGGAGATGATATATTTCACTTTTGGATAAGTTTTTCTGTTCACTAATTTCTAAATGAACTAGACTATTAAAATCCTCATGCATGTGTTTTTTAAAGTAATGAATACTCCAAAAAATGATGTAATACTTTTTTATGATAATTTTTTGTCATTGTAGTTTGTATCATAGGACTGGTTTAAAAAACCATTGAATGAAATAATGTGAAAACATTAGTTATTTCTGTAGGTATATTTAAAATATATAACTAGGAATTTATCTATGAATAAATATAAGGGTGATTTAAATTATAGGAAAATTTCCTCTATGTTTTTTAAATGATATAGTGAGTGGTCTCAAATAATTGAAAATTTTATCTCGATTATATAAGTGGATATTGTTATGGACCTGAGGCACCTAGGGTTAAAAACAAAAAAAATCTCATATTAAGTTAGACTCGATCATTAATATGTTGATGATAATTGGCTCTATTTTAAACCTAGTTTGGCACTCATAGGGGATATGAATTGGAAATTATCACTCATTATAAAAAAAATTAAGGATTTGGATAGAATATTTCATAGAGTATCCTTAGATAAACATATGGTTTTCTTGATTAAGGAAGGTTTCCAGATTTAAAATTTTTATATGTTATATTTCAAGATCATGTGGTTCCGCACAATAATTTTTATTTATCACATAATGATTTTGTCTTTAGTTGATACATGGAACCCCAAAAAACGTTGTTGATTCTATGTGTGAATGCTAATTTTCTAATGTGCAGTCAAATGGGATGATGAATGGAGTAAGTCACACTATTATTATACCTCATGAGTTTTAATGAAAAAAGATTAAGAATGTATAACATAACTAACTATTAGACCCACCAAAGAATATAATGAAAAATTTATCAATGTTTTTTTGTAGTGGAGACAATGGAAGAAAGAATATTCATCATCATTTTTTTCGAGAATGTGGGAAGAACCGCCCTAGTGAATATATTAATAGAATTGGAATATTTTATGTATATGGAAAAGGACATAATGGAAGTAAATGAAATTTGAAATAAAAATATTATTTATCTTTATAGATAGGAATATTATCCTCCCATAATATCATCAATATTTGAATGATATAAATGTTGAAAGTATGGTCATTATGTGAATTGATGTCCTAAGGGGAAATTTAATGAATAAAATCAGTAATATTGTACTAGTAATGCTCATATTTCTCATTATGAAAATACTAAGAATGAAATATGAAAAGAAAAAATATTTTTGAATAAGATGATGTATCTTAGTTTATGGGTTAAGAAGGATGTGGGTAGAATGACTTAAATTTTTATTATAATTAAAATATTAACAATCACAAAATATGTAATTATTTTTACTATAAATTTCAAATTAATGATTTCAAAGAATATATTAAATGATGTTGATGGGAAGGAATATTGAATCGATGTAATGGTGATATATTAATTATGGGAAATTAACCGTTTATTTGTTCCTAATGTTGATAAAATGGTTTTTATTCTACATAAAGATAAAATTTATTAGGATAATGTCAATCATATATTATTGATGATTTCAGAATAGATAAATATTTTTTTAAAAAAGTGGTTTATGTAATAATTTTTGGAGTTTGAAACATTAATGGATCCATAGAATATATTAAAAATGATGTTTAATATATGTAATGATAATAAATTCAGGTTTTCAACGAGGTTCTATGGAAATTTTGGTTTCAATAGAATACATGGTGAAGGTATTCACATGTTTTATTTGGGAAAATAATTATATATTTAATACTATTTGAATGATTAATTATAATTCAATTTTTTAAATAAATTGACCTTTAAAAAAAGTTATTTTTATATTTCATATGATTGAATTGGATAACCATGTGTTAAATGGATTATCATAAATATTGAATGTTGTTTAGGAGATCAATATATTATTTTCACATATGAAGATTTATGTATAACTTGTGTTATCCATTATTTTATAAAGATAACTAAACATAGATGGAATGAATTATCATTATATTTACGGATCATTTGATCTATTAGTGCTTCTGGAATAACAAAATTATCATTATTTCATGCATTAAGACATGAAGTAAAAATTGATCAAGCCATAAACCACATGTTGGATTGTGATTTTTGAAGTGGGTTTAAATCACGTAATTATTGATTCTCATGGAAATTATACATAAATATGAAAATTATGTTGATAAAAAAATTATGTTATCATAATTTTTTATGACATTAATGAATTTTTTCACATATTTTTGGTTTAGAGGTTTTTTTATCATTAACATTCGTCTTAACATATTCTCTATCATTCTCTATCCATATTTGGGTGTTATTTTTTTCTTATAATCTCATTTTTTCAATTCCTACCTATATTCACTTATTTTGAAATATAGTACATGTTATTCTAAATGACCTTCTCACGTCCCTTTATATTTTCCATAAGTATTTTTTGATAACTCTTTTTATGGTGTGATTTCCATGAAATGATTTTTTAAATATTAAAAATTGTATGATTGAGATAAATTTTGAGTGAGAAATACATATTATCGTGGTAGAATGTAGACTATTAAATTTTGTGATTTTTTCACAAATTAATTTAATATTTTCAATATTGTTACTTACATGTAATTTTTTTTGTCTTTTGTTACAAGAAACACAATGTTAATCATCCATTACACAGAAAACTCGGTTATCTTACACTATACCTGAAACGAAGTTTAAAAAAACATAATATATTATTAATATTATTTAAATTGATAAAATATAACTATAACACACCAAGATTTTCTGGTATGTATCTTCGTAAATAGTTAAAATTTGTTCGATATCTTGTATCGCACAAAATATTATTTCATATAGTATTAATTTCATAATATCACATAAAAAACAGAAGAAAAAAAATATAAATGAATAAAAAATTAAATAAGGGATTTTTCCAGAAATTAAAGAAAAAATACAAATAAAATAGTAACATGAACATTGGAATACTAATGTCACCCTTAGGAATAGTAATTCGTTCAATACAATATTAACATTACTTATTGATGTATAAAAAATATTCATATCTTAAAATTGGTAATATGGTATTTTTATATCATATTATATGTAATTAATTTTCATTAGAAATTATAAATTAGGTATTGATATTTTCATCAAAACAAAAATGTTTATTTTCAATTTCATAACTAATAAAATTATTTAATTTATTTTTAATAAGGTATAATAATAAATTAATAATTTTACTTCGTATGATTATAATATAATTTTAAGACACATTAGTTGAATTTTTAAGGTGTTATAAAATCATTTATAATTTTAAAATTGGTTATTTTTGATTAAATGATTATTTAAAAAAAAATTAATTTCTCATATTTACAGAAATATTTTCATGATATGGTTTTTATTTTATAATGAAACACATTGAAATACATTTAGGGTTATTTTTTGGTATTTTTTTTAAAATACATAATTTTTTTTGTGAATAGTAAAATTATATAATTTACAGTATATATATTTTATAAGTTAAATATACTATTTCATGAGTCATTGATGATGTAATCACGATTTGTTTTTACTCACATTCACTAATTAATATATTTATTCACAAGAATCATTACTAATTATTTTTTAAGCCAAAATAATAAAATAATGAATAAAATATTCAAAAATCACCCATCTCCTCCAAAATAAATAACACCCCTTTCTACCTCTTCTCCTCACACCAACAAATCCTTGATGTTTTTCCAATATCGTGAAAATACTAATCCCAAATATCCCCTCACATATCCAGGATCCCTTGGTCTAAAAAAATATGAAAATTATTTTCTAAGGAGGTTCTCAGCGAGAGGAATTGAAGAGGTAAATCCTTTTTCATTATCTTTAAAATTATTTTAATTTTCATTCTTCTTATTATATTCCAAAATATTCTTTTTAATAATTCATGGTAACCCCTATATCATTTATATAATTTTATTTTACTATGATAATTCAATTTTCATCATCAAATTTTTTCTCCTATCCATTTTATTCTAAAAATAGAAACATCGTTCGTGATGTTCTAGTTTACCACCTTCATGGATGATGTGTTTTTTATCATTCAATTATACCAATATGGTTGGTCATAAGACCATCATTATTATTTATAAAAATTTAATATATATACTACAATATATTTATGATTCAAAAAATATTATATATACATACTCTTAATTCATATGACAAATCTTGTTCATGATGATTGAAATAACACAAAAATAATCGAAGAAAATACCACTAATGATTTATATATTCATTCATCCACATATCATATATCAAAATTAAATATATATCCACTATTTATTCTATAATATCATTAATAAAATCTATGTTCAATTATGGGAAACTAATCTCAATTTAAATTATTTTCCATACATATATACAAGTAAACAAATCTTGAAAACCAAGGAAACAAATGCCCCCAAATGATAGAATTGTATTAATATCTTTGAAAAAAATGGAATATGCTAACATAAAAAATGATGTAAAAGTAATTATGTTTTGAAATTTATTAAATTATATAATTAATGTATTTAATATTATAATCTAAGACATTATTATCAAGTGCAGACCACATTAAGAATTTAGGTAAGGTAATTTTTCTCAATTTCTATTTCATTGAGGCTTACATAGTATTGAAAACCGAAAAATTTCTATGTGGCATATCTAAATTACAATTGAGGTAAATTTTCATATGAAATTATATTTCTATTAAATATCCATATTCTTGTATCATTTATATAATTATAGTCTTAGTTATATACCATTTTACATGTGGTGATTATTTTGAATGTTTTCTTAAATTAGGAAACATTGATTAATATAAATCCACTAAATAATAATTATATTGAAAATTAATATTTTTCATTAATTAAATCTATTTATGAATAATTATTTTTACTTTATATTATATGCATGGCTCGTTATAGCCCATCAATGCATTGATATTTATCATGAGAATAAATAGTTGGGGACAAACCATTCGTTTCTGTTTCTAAACCCTATCAGATGGGTATCTACCCATAGAAATAATCTATATTTATGGAATGGTGGTTCATATTCACGATAAATAATGTACAAATAATATTCATTTACTTCATTTAGTATTCAGTTATTACATTCCATGATGTTTTCACAATGAAAAAATATAGGTGTTATTATCATTCTCAATGTATGGATGAAATGTGTTTTCTAGATTACATACCCTTCCATTATTTTTCTAACATAATTTCTTTATATAAATTATAATTGTTTTATATAAACCTTATTGATAACTTTTAATAATGATTTAACTTTATTTTCTTCCCCAATTTTTCAAGATTAATTCTTTGAATAAGTGACATGATATATATTATTTTATTTTGTTATGATATATGTTTATTTACCAATGAATAAATGGAAAAATGTGTTTATATATTTTCTTCAGGAAATTTTAAATGATCTATCCATGGTTATTTTATCTCATGTATCTATGAATTGTAATAAAACGACCACCGACTCTAGGTTACATGGTCTTGTAGATAATGCTAGTATCATAGGATGTTTAGTAGAAATAATGGAAAATATATTTAGAAGAAATAGTGTAGGGAACGTAACCCTATGATAGAAATTGAGAATAAGAATAGAAGAACGTCCTAGAATTTTGGTATGGTAGATATTATGTGGTTATTCTAAGAAATAAATACATGTCGAGAAACAACAAGTGGGAATAGTTTTGGCACAAAATTATATAGGGGAAATAACTCTAAAATGGTTACCCAGACTTGATTTATGGTAACCTGGTACATGACAATGTTCTTTACTACCCACCTAGTTTAAAAATATCAGGGGATATTCTTACTATAATTCACAATTTCATTACAACACATTATTATTTATTTAAAAGTAGATATGTTCCCATTGAAACCATATTGTTATTATGAGATTATCTATGAATAAATTTTCAGTTTCTGTGAAATATTATTTCTAGATCAATAGATTTTATCATAGTTCATATCCTAATGTAGTGTATTCCAATATTTATAAATGGTATATACTAGAAGAAAATAAATTAATACCAATTGAAAATGTAGGGATTTCGCCACTGAGCAAGCCAATACAATAAGTGTTGGAGTTGGGAAGGTCATGACTATAATTAAACAACTTACATAGTTTATGATGAATAACCATAATACACCAATATTGAATCGTTTCATGTACCATAATACCACATCAATTTGTGGGAGTACTAATATCGTGGTACCTAAGTTGTGGATAAAGTCCCTTAAAAAGATAATTATTCTATAGAGATGAAAGTAATATAGAAAGGTAGTATTTTGATTATATTGTCTCAATCGTTGTGCTGGTCAATGATGATATTTTATCTATATTACTATGGAGGAGGATGAAAAAGAGAGAATGGAAAGGAAAACATTAAAATTAATATTCATTCACAAATATTTCCACTGTGATAAATTAACTAAAATAAATAGATAATTTAATAATATAAATAAAAAAGAATATATTAGTGTTGTGGATTTTGAGACAACCATAAAAATACTGTCCATGTATTATTAAGATAATATACATGATTTACAATAAATTATTTATCATTTCATTAATGTTATTAATCTAATTATCCAAAGGGCATTGGAATCTCAAAAAATTTCATTATATGAAGAAATTGTAATATCATTCATAGAAATATAGAATGAATTTTCTATATCATATATGTTAAATGGAAATAAAGATGAAAAGTTATTCTGATAATAATTGAAAAGGTGAAGCATCAAATAATGAAAAGGAAATGAATTCATTTTCATTATGTCAAAATTGTGAGAAAAATCATTATTGAAATTCGTGAATGTAATGGGAGTTTTCAATAAGTGTAGGGAAAAGGGTCATCGATCTAATGAGTGCAATGGGAAGAAAAAAATAAATGATGTTAAATGCAATGGATAATTATTCAAATCAATGCCCCAAGCATTGGGGGAATCTATCACAAAAATGCCCAACGAGAGATGGTTGATCTTATGAAATCAAAACAGTGTAGGATGATTTTCATAATGATGTGGTTGGAGGAATATTAAAAGAATCATCAATAAAAGACACTAATTTATTTGATTCTAAATCATCATATTATTTTAAAAAAATTTCATTTTTCAAGAAATGTTTACAATTTCTATTTGATTTAATGAATGGTTTTTCGATAATAAATATTATTGGAATTATCATTGCAATAAAGATGTTTCATTCAGCCCCCTTTATAACATAGAAAATTCTAAAGTTGAAAATTGTATCATCATACCAATGGATTAATTTTCTATAATATTTTTTATATACAAGAATTAAAAATATGAAGTGAAAATATATTTCAAGAAGAAGGATGTTACAATATCTGAAGAATATATATAATCCAATATGATTAGAGCAGAAACTTCATCATCTAGATCTTTTCCAGATCCTCCTCCAGTGACACTACTAATTAAATTCTTAGGGTGGAATAGAAAACAATATCCAAGGATAATGAAATTTGTATTGTAATTGAGGATGTAACAAATGTGAAAGAAAATATTGATATATTTCTATATTAATTACCTAAAAATACTCTGTGGCAGGAATCTATGTTCTCTATTGATTTAATTCCCAGTGTAAGTCCTATATAAAATGCTCCCTATAAAATGAGAACTATAGAATTAGTGGGGATGAATAAAAAACTAAATGAATTGACTTATAATGGATTTATTCACCCTAGTGTTTTTTCCTGGGGAGCCTTAATTATACTTATCATGAATAAAGATTGGTCAAGGAGATATGAATTGATTATAGAGAAATAAATTCTTTTATAGTAAAGAAAAAAAATCAACCTAATCACATTGATGATTTATATGATAAAATTCATAAAACTAAATGTCATTCAAAGAGTTTCCTTTGATTTGGATATCATTAATTACATATGAGGAAGGAAGATATTCAAAAGACAAAATTTTGAACCAGTTATGAACATTAAGAGATTAAAATATGTCTATTTGGACTGATTAATTCATCCTATATTTTTGTGGAACTAATGAGTAGAATTTTCAAGTAATATCTTTATTATTTGGTGGGTAATATTTCATGATATCTGGATATTTTTCAAAATTTATGAAAAACATGAGAAGCACTTCATGGGCTTTTAAGACACTTAAATGAAAAGAATAATATATGATTATTAATATGTGTGAATTCTGGTTCAAATTGTTTATTTTTATTGAAATATTATTTATAATCACGTAATCATAATTGATTATTTGAAAAAAAAGGTAATAAAAAAATTCTTACGCCCAAGAAAAAAATTGATGTGTGCAGATTTATTTTCATTGCATTTTACTATCGGTGTTTCATTCTGAATTTTTCTAGATTGGCTAATATTCTGAGCATGATCAATAGAATGTGGTAATGTTTTTATAGAAATAATAATGAAAACAATGTTTCTAATAATTTATGAGAAGATTTTTCAATGCCTAAATTTTGAGTCATTCATTTGTAAATGTTGGGTTTGTGCTATACAGTGATTCATCAAAAAATGGAATGGGTTATCTCTTTATGAGAAATGATAATGTTATTTCTTATTAATTATTGTTATCAATGTCACATTAAAAAAATTATCCACGCATGATCTTGAGTTAGAAGCTATAATCCTTGCCCTAAAATTATGATGAAACTATCTTTATGGGGTAATTTGTGAGATATATACGTATCACGAGATTTTGAAATACATTTTTATATAGAAATAAATCAACATAAGTCAATGAATCTTCATTTATTTACGCAATTATTATTATTTTTTAATACACATCCACAAATTAAATAAAAAATAACTTGCATGTGAATTAATTAAGAAATGTCATGGAGTTCTATCAAAAATGAGGATTGAAAAGGCTCACATATTCATGGATATACTAAATATGGATATAGGAATTATTAAGGAAGGGTAACTATCATTCAATTTTCAAATGATTTATAAACCACCTTTACCTAAAAAGATAAAAATATATCAATCTAATTATGAGAATATTGAAAATAGATTTAAATCCACTAAGGAATATTTTAAGACTCTAATATTGAGGATGGAGTTCAAAAATTTGGAATGAGGTTACGTGTTCGATCAATACATGATATAAAAAGGGAACTATTTGATGGATCTCATAACTCAAATTTTACTATATATCATGGTAGTAAAAATATGTATAGAGAAATGAAGGTATATATTAGTGGATAACATGAAATGGGAAATTTATGACTATATTTCAAGGTGTCTAGTTTGTCTATAAGTGAATGAAAAGAGACAACATCATTGAGGATTCATAAAAACTCTACCTATTCCTATAGAGGTTTTGAAAAGAATTTTGATGAAATTTTTCATAGTACTACCATGGAAATCTATATGAAATGATGTAATATGGGTAGTTAATGATAATCTTACAAAGTCAGCACATTTACTTGAAATAAGAGAAGATTTTTCCACATCAGAAACAAGAAAAGCTCTATATTATGGATGTTTTATGACATATTGGTGAACCTCTATCGATTTTGTATGATCAAGATCAATGATTTAAAAAAATTATGGAATATTAATCAAAAGAATTTGCATACTGAGCATCATATTAGCATTTCATATCACCCTCAAACTGACAGGAGATATGAAATAACTATTGAATAATTACCTAACAAGTTGAGAACCAGTTCACGTGACGTCCAAGGTCTATGGGATCAAAAATTACCTTTACTGTAATTTTTCAATAATATTATTCTCCATTATATCATTAAAACGTTCTTTATGAATAATTATATTGAACGATATGTTTAACTACATATTTTTGGGATGATGTTGGTGAGAGGAAACTTAAAGGCTGATAGCATGCCAAAGAGGCAACGTAAAATGTAAAGATTATTCAAGAAAATATTAATGTGTCTTAAAGTAGAAAAAATATTAATTCTAACAACCAGAGAAGGTATTTTCAATATCATGTATGATATCATATCTTTATAAAAGTATAGCTAGAAAATGATGTCTTATGGTTTGTTAAGGAAGGGATGCAGATCCCCAGGTACATAAGACAATTTTAAATTATATAAATAATTATAGTTCTAGATTACATACCATTCCATTATTTTTCTTACATAATTTCTTTACATAAATTATAATTGTTTTATATAAACCTTATTGATAACTTTTAATAATGATTTAACTTTATTTCCTTCCACAGTTTTTCAAGATTAATTCTTTGAATAAGTGACATGATATATATTATTTTATTTTTTTTATGATATATGTTTAATTACCATTGAATAAATGAAAAAATGTGTTTATATATTTTATTCAGGAAAATTTAAATGATCTATCCATGGTTATTTTATCTCATGTATCTATGAATTGTAATAAAACGACCACAGACTCTAGGTTACATGGTCTTATAGATAAATCTAGTATCATAGGATGTTTAGTAGAAATAATGGAAAATATATTTAGAATAAATAGTGTAGGGAACGTAAACCTATGATAGAAATTGAGAATAATAATAGAAGAAAGTCCTAGAATTTTGGTATGGTAGATATTATGTTGTTCTTCTAAGAAATAAATACATTTCTAGAAACAACAAGTGGGAATGGTTTTGGCACAAAATTATATAGGGGAAACAACTCTAAAATGGTTACCCAGACATGATTTATGGTAACCTGGTACATGAAAATGATCTTTACTACCCACCTAGTTTGTAAATCTCAGGGGATATTCTTAGTATAATTCACAATTTCTTTACAACACATTATTGTTTATTTAAAAGTAGATATGTTCCCATTGAAACCATGTTTTTATTATGAGATTATCTATGAATAAATTTTCAGTTTATGTGAAATATTATTTCTAGATAAAAAGATTTCATCATAGTTCATATCCTAATGTATTGTATTCCAAAATTTATAAATGGTATATAGTAGAAGAAAATAAATTAATACCAATATAAAATGTAGGTATTTCCCCACTAAGCAAGCTAATACAATAAGTGTTGGAGCTGGGAAGGTCATGACTATAATTAAACAAATTACGTAGTTTATGATGAATAACCATAATACACCAATATTGAATCGTTTCATGTACCATAAGACCACATCAATTTGTGGGAGTACTAATACCATGGAACCTAAGTTTTGGATAAAGTCCCTTAAAAAGATAATTATTCTATAGAGATGCAAGTAATACATAAAGGTAGTATTGGAATTATATTGTCTCAATCGTTGTGCTGATCAATGATGGTATTTGATCTGTATTACTATGGAGGAGGATGAAAAAGAGAGAATGGAAAGGATAACATTAACATTAATATTCATTCAAAAATATTTCCATTGTGATAAATTAACTAAAATAAAGAGATAATTTAATAACATAAATAAAAAAGAATATATTAGTGTTGTGGATTTTGAGACAACCATAAAAAGACTATCCATGTATTATTAAGATAATATACATGATTTATAATAAATTATTTATCATTTCATTAATGGTATTAATCTAATTCTCTAAAGGGCATTGGAATCTCAAAAAATTTCATTATATGAAGAAATTGTAATATCATTCATAAAAATAGAGAATGAATTTTCTATATCATATATGTTCAATGGAAATAAAGATAAAAAGTTATTCTGATAACAATTGAAAAGCTAAAGCATCAAATAATGAAAAGGAAATGAATTTATTTTCATTATGTCAAAATTGTGAGAAAAATCATTATTGAAATTCATTAATGTAATGGTAGTTTTCTATAAGTTTAGGTAAAAGGGTCATCGATCTAATGTGTGTAAGGGGAAGAAAAAAATAATTGATGTTAAATGCAATTTATAATTATTCAAATCAATGCCCCAAGCATTTGTGGAATCTATCACAAAAATGCCCAATGGGAGAAGGTTGATCTTATTCAATCACAATAGTGTATGATGATTTTCATAATGATGTTTTTGGAGGAAGATTACAAGAATCCACAATAAAAGACACTAATTTATTTGATTCTAAATCATCATATTATTTTAAATATTTTTCATTTTTCATGAAATTTTTACATTTTCTATTTGATTTAATGAATGGTTTGTCGATAATAAATATTATCAGAATTATCATTTCAATAAAGATGTTTCATTCAGCCCCCTTTATAACATAGAAAATTCTAAAGTTGAAAATTGTATCATCATACCAATGGAATACTTTGCTATAATATTTTTTATATACTAGAATTAAAAATATGAAGTGAAAATATATTTCAAGAAGAAGGATGTTACAATTTCTGAAGAATATATATAATTCAATATGATTATAGAAGATACGTCATCATCTAGTTCTTTTCTAGATCCTCCTCCAGTGACACTACTAATTAAATTCTTAGGGTGGAATAGAAAACAATATCCAAGGATAATGAAATTAGTATTGTAATTGAGGATGTAACAATTGTGAATGAAAATATTGATATATTTATATATTAATTACCTAAAAATACTCTGTAGCAGGAAGCTATGTTCTATATTGATTTAATTCCCAGTGGAAGTCCTATATAAAAGGCTCCCTATAAAATAAACACTATAGAATTAGTGGGGATGAATAAAAAAATAAATGAATTGAATTATAATGGATTTATTCACCCTAGTGTTATTTCATGGGGAGCCCTAATTATCCTTATCAAGAATAAAGATTGGTCAAAGAGATATGAATTGATTATATAGAAATAAATTCATTTATAGTAAAGAAAAAAAGATCAACCTAATCACATTGATGATTTACATGATAAAATTCATCAAACTAAATGTCATTCAAAGATTTTCTTTTGATTTGGATATCATTAATTACATATGAGGAAGGAAGATATTCAAAAGACAAAATTTTGAACCATTTATGAACATTAAGAGATTACAATAAGTCTATTTGGAGTGATTAATTCATCCTATATTTTTCTGGAACTAATGAGTAGAGTTTTCAAGTAATATCTTTATGATTTTGGTGGGTAATATTTCATGATATCTCGATATTTTCCAAAATTTATGAAAAAATGGGAAGAACTTCATGGGTTTTTAAGACACTTAAATGAAAAGAATAATATATGATTATTAATATTTGTGAATTCTGGTTCAAATTGTTTATTTTCATTGAAATATTATTTATAATCACGTAATCATAATTGATAATTTGAAAACAAAGGTAATAAAATAAATTCTTACACCCAAGAAAAAATTGATGTGTGTAGATTTATTTTCATTGCATTTTACTATCGGTGTTTCATTCTGAATTTTTATAGATTGGCTAATATTCTGAGCATGATCAATGGAATGTGGTAAAGTTTTTATAGAAAAAATAATGAAAACAATGTTTCTAATAATTTATGAGAAAATTTTTCAATGCCTAAATTTTGAGTCATTCATTTGTAAATGTTGGGTTTGTGCTATACATTGATTCATCAAAAAATAGAATGGGTTATCTCTTTATGAGAAATGATAATGTTATTTCTTATTAATCATTGTTATCAAAGTCACATTAAAAAAATTATCCAACACATGATCTTGATTTAGAAGCTATAATCCTAGCTCTAAAATTTTGAAGAAACTATCTCTATGGGGTAATTTGTGAGATATATACTTATCACGAGATTTTGAAATACATTTTTATATAGAAATAAATAAACATAAGAAAAAGGATCTTCATTTATTTACGCAATTATTATTATTTTTTAATACACATCCACAAATTAAATAAAAAGTAAGGTTTCTTGTGCATTAATTACAAAATGTCATGGAGTTCTAACAAAAAATGAGGATTGAAAAGGCTCACATATTCATGGATATACTAAATATGGATATAGGAATTATTAAGGAAGGGTAAAAATCATTCAATTTTCCAATGATTGATAAACCACCTTTACCTGAAAAGATAAAAATATATCAATCTAATGATGAGAATATTGAAAATAGGTTTAAATCCACTAAGCAATATTTTAAGGCTCTAATATTGAGGATGGAGTTCAAAAATTTGGAATGAGGTTATGTGTTCAATCAATACATAATATAAAAAGGGAACTATTTGGTGGATCTCATAACTCAAATTTTACTATATATCATGGTAGTAAAAATATGTATAGAGAAATGAAGGCATACATTAGTGGGATAACATGACATGGGAAATTTATGACTATATTTCAAGGTGTCTAGTTTGTCTATAAGTGAAGGCCAAGAGACAACATCATTGAGGATTCATAAAAACTCTAGCTATTCCTATAGAGGTTTTGAGAATAATTTTGATGAAATTTTTCATAGGACTACCATGGAAATCTATTTGAAATGATGCAATATGGGTAGTTAATGATCATCTTACAAAGTCAGCACATTTACATGAAATAAGAGAAGATTTTTCCACATCAGAAACAAGAAAGGCTCTATATTATGGATGTTTTATGACATATTGGTGAACCTCTATCGATTGTGTATGATCAAGATCAATGATTTAAAAAAAATTATGGAATATTAATCAAAAGAATTTGGATGCTGAGCATCATATTAGTATTTCATATCACCCTCAAACTGACAGGCAATATGAAATAACTATTGAATCATTACCTACCAAGTTGAGAACCAGTTCACTTGATGTCCAAGGTCTGTGGGATCAAAAATTACCTTTACTGTAATTTTTCTATAAAAAGATTATCCATTATATTATTAAAAAGTTCTTTATGAAAAATTATATTGAACGATATGTTTAACTAAATCTTTTTGGGATGATGTTGGTGAGAGGAAACTTAAAGGCTGATAACATACCAAAGAGGCAACGAAAAATGTAAAGATTATTCAAGAAAATATTAATGTGTCTTAAAGTAGAAAAAATATTAATTCTAACAACCGGAGAAGGTATTTTAAATATCATGTTTGATATCATGTCTTTATAAAAGTATAGCCAGAAAATGATGTCTTGTGGTTTGTTAAGGAAGGGATCCAGATCCCTAGGTACATAAGACAATTTGAAATTATATAAAGAATTATAGTTCTTTTCTAGATCCTCCTCCAGTGACACTACTAATAAAATTCTTAGGGTGGAATAGAAAACAATATCCATGAATAATGAAATTCGTATTTTAATTGAGGATGTAACAATTGTGAAAGAAAATATTGATATATTTCTATATTAATTTCATAAAAATACTATGTAGAAGGAAGCTATGTTCTCTATTGATTTAATTCCCAGTGAAAGTCCTATATAAAATAATCCCTATAAAATGAACACTATAGAATTAGTGGGTATGAATAAAAAACTAAATGAATTGACTTATAATGGATTTTTTCACAATAGTGTTTTTTCATGGGGAGCCCTAATTATCCTTATCAAGAATAAAGATTTTTTAAGGAGATATGAATTGATTATAGAGAAATAAATTCTTTTATAGTAATGAAAAAAAATCAACATAATCACATTGATGATTTACATGATAAAATTCATAAAACTAAATTTCATTAAAAGATTTTCCTTTGATTTGGATATCATTAATTACATATGAGGAAGGAAGATATTCAAAAGACAAAATTTTGAACCAGTTATGAACATTAAGAGATTACAATAAGTCTATTTGGACTGATTAATTCATCCTATATTTTTGTGGAACTAATTTGTAGAGTTTTCAAGTAATATCTTTATGATTTTGGTGGGTAATATTTCATGATATCTGGATATTTTCCAAAATTTATGAAAAACATGAGAACCACTTCTTGGGTTTTTAATACACTTAAATGAAAAGAATAATATATGATTATTAATATGTGTGAATTTTGGTTCAAACTATTTATTTTCATTGAAATATTATTTATAATCACGTAATCATAATTGATAATTTGAAAACAAAGGTAATAAAAAAAATTCTTATGCCCAAGAAAAAATTGATTTGTGTAGATTTATTTTCATTGCATTTTACTATCGGTGTTTCATTCTAAATTTTTCTAGATTGGCTAATATTCTGAGCATGATCAATGGAATGTGGTAATGTTTTTATAGAAAAAATAATGAAAACAATGTTTCTAATAATTTACGAGAATATTTTTCAATGCATAAATTTTGAGCCATTCATTTGTAAATGTTGGTTTTGTGCTATATAGTGATTCATCAAAAAATGGAATGGGTTATCTCTTTATGAGAAATGATAATGTTATTTTATATTAATCATTTTTATCAAAGTCACATTAAAAAAATTATCCAACACATGATCTTGAGTTAGAAGCTATAATCCTTGCTCTAAAATTATGAAGAAACTATCTCTATGGCGTAATTTGTGAGATATATACGTATCACGAGATTTTGAAATACATTTTTATATTGAAATAAATCATCATAAGACAAAGGATCTTCATTTATATACGCAATTATTATTATTTTTTAATACACATCCACAAATTAAATAAAAAATAAGCTTGCATGTGCATTAATTAAGAAATGTCATGGAGTTCTAACAAAAATGAGGATTGAAAACGCTCACATATTCATGGATATACTAAATATGGATATAGGAATTATTAAGGAAGGGTAACTATCATTCAATTTTCAAATGATTGATAAAACACCTTTACCTAAAAAGATAAAAATATATCAATCTAATTATGAGAATATTGAAAATAGATTTAAATCCACTAAGGAATATTTTAAGGCTCTAATATTGAAGATGGAGTTCAAAAATATGGAATGAGGTTATGTGTTCGATCAATACATGATATAAAAAGGGAACAATTTGATGGATCTCATAACTCAAATTTTACTATATATCATGGTAGTAAAAATATGTATAGAGAAATGAAGGCATATATTAGTGGATAACATGAAATGGGAAATTTATGACTATATTTCAAGGTGTCTAGTTTGTCTATAAGTGAAGGCCAAGAGACAACATCATTGAGGATTCATAAAAACTCTACCTATTCCTATAGAGGTTTTGAAAGGAATTTTGATGAAATTTTTCATAGGACTACCATGGAAATATATATGAAATGATGCAATATGTGTAGTTAATGATCATCTTATAAAGTCATCACATTTACTGGAAATAAGAGAAGATTTTTCCACATCAGAAACAAAAAAGGCTCTATATTATGTATATTTTATGACATATTGGTGAGCCTCTATCGATTGTGTATGATCAAGTTCAATGATTTAAAAAAAATTATGGAATATTAATCAAAAGAATTTGGATGCTGAGCATCATATTAGTATTTCATATCACCCACAAACTGACAGGCAATATGAAATAACTATTGAATCATTACCTAACAAGTTGGGAACCAGTTCACTTGACGTCCAAGGTATGTGAGATCAAAAATTACCTTTACTGTAATTTTTCTATAATAATATTCTCCGTTATATTATTAAAAAGTTCTTTTTGATGAATTATTTTGAACGATATGTTTAACTAAATATTTTTGGGATGATGTTAGTGAGAGGAAACATAAAGGCTGATAATATACCAAAGAGGCAAAAAAAATGTAAAGATTATTCAAGAAAATATTAATGTGTCTTAAAGTAGAATAAATATTAATTCTAACAACCACAGAAGGTATTTTTAATATCATGTTTGATATCATGTCTTTATAAAAGTATAGCCAGAAAATGATGTCTTCTGTTTTGTTAAGGAAGGGATGCAGATCCCCAGGTACATAAGACAATTTGAAATTATATAAAGAATTATAGTTGTAGATTACTTATTAGAAATGACATAAAAGATATTTAATGTTCATGATGTGGTCCACATGTTACTGTTAATGAGGTTATTTCTATACCAAATTCATATACCCACTAATAGAGAAATAGAACTTGAACCTCATATGTCTTACTGTGAAGAGCCAATCTATATTTTTGACATAAGAGAGTACGTATTGAGAAATCCGAGGACTTGACTGGTAAGAATTTTCTTTGGAGATACCATAAAATAGAAAAGAGGAAAATGGGAACCTAGGAATGTTGCAATTAAGAACCAAACACATCTATTTAGATGGTTATATTTATGCAAATTTTGATGAACAATTTCTAAAGGAGGGAAGATTAAAAAACCTCTAGAATTTAAGGAATTTATCTTCTAAAATAATTTAAGGTTATTTGATATCTTATATTTCAAATAAAATTATATCATAAAGTATAAATTATTTAAAATCACATAGAGAACACAAAGAAAAATTATAAATGGAGAACAAATTAAATAAGGGGTTTTTCTAGAAATTATGCAACATATACTAATAAAATAGTAATTCGATCTTTGGAAGAGTAAATTGACCCTTTGGAAAAGTATCATGTCCAATAGAATTGTAACCTTGCATTTTTAATTACATATATAATTTAGGAATCTTATTAATAGTAATATCATACAATTATATCATTGTATAAGTAAATATATTTTATTGAAATTAATAGTTATGTAATTATATTTTCAAAATATATAATTGTTTATTTTAAATTTTTTAATGATTTAATGACATGGAAGAAAATTTATTTTCATAAAATATAATCATAAATAAATAATTTTATTTCTTATGTTTGTAATATATTTTTATGAGACCGTATTTAATTTCATGAAGTGTTATAAAATCATTTATAATTTTAAAAAATGTATTTTTTTGAGAAAATGATGATATTATGTAAAAATTTACTTTCTCATTTTTAGAAACATATTATCATAATATAGAGATTATTTTTTCAACCTACACATTTTTAATACGTTTAGGGTAAATTTTTTATATTTTTCTAATGTACTATAATTTTGGTGAATAATAAAATATGATAATTTTTGGTATATATACATTATATGTTAAATACACTATTCATTGAGCCATGGATGATGTAATCCCCATGGATTTGAAATAACATAAACCTATTACTTTATTTAGTCACAATAATCATAATTATGGGTTTCCTTAATCCAAAATAATAAAATAGTCATTAAAATGTTTTTAAAAACACCCATCCTGTCCACTAAAAATACCACCCATCACCACCTCTTATCCTTATACCACCCAATAATTTAATAATTCCCAATTTTTGTTAAATACACTTCCCAAACCACTACTCTTTTAATTATGTTCTTAAATCCAAAAAAATACTGAAATCATATTTTTTAAGGAGGATCCCTATGAGAGGAATTGAAGAGGTTAATATTTTTTTGTTTTTCTTTCAAATACTATAAATATCTTTTTTTCTTATTCTATCATTACCTACTCTGTCCAAAAACGCATTATAACAATATTATATTATATATACAATAATTCAGTCATGATATTTTAATATTCATCATCAAACCCTTTCTCCAATACCATTAATTCTAAAAATGAGAACATCGTCTTTGAGGTGCCCATTTACCACCTTTATTGATGACATGTTCTCGTACTTCAATTACGCCTTCAGGGATGGTCATAAATAAATCATTATGGATGAAAAAGACAATAATATATGTATTATAGCTCATTTATTATTATGGAACATTTTTATATTCATAATATTAATTCTTAAAAGATCTTGTTTGTGATTGTTGAAAAATTGCCAAATTAATCTAAAAAAATTATCCATAATATTTTATCTAATTATTCATCATCATACCATATAACCAAATGAAATATATAAGCAGTAAATATTTAATTATTTCATTAATAACATTTAATTTCAATTTTTGACAACTATTCTTATTTTACATGATTTATTACAAAAAATATAAATGAAACCCAATCATGATAACCAATGAAATTAATTCCCTTGTACATTAAAATTGTATCATATAACTAATCAAAAAGAATATAATTTAATATAATAAAATTATAATAAATAAAATACATGTAGAAAAGATATTTAATTATTTAATTAGTTGATTTATTTCAATTATCCATGACATTAATATCATGTGCAGAACACATTCAGTCATAAGGCAGTGGACATTGTCTCAATTTACATATCATAGAGAAATACTTAATATTGTTCACAAAATAATTCTTATGTGGTGTATCTAAAATCCCTTTAATTTCATTTTTCATTCTCAATAATATTTCTATTAAATTTCCAAATTCTTGTATCATAGATATGATTATTGTCTTAGTTGAATAGAATTTTACATGTGGTGTCTATATTGAATGATTTTTTAATTGGGGAAATATTTATTAATACTTATCATGTAATAAATTTATACATAGAAAAGGAAAAAATTTCTTGAATTAAATTGGTTTATGAATAATTATTTCGACTTTAAGGGATGGTTGTGACCTGTTATATCCCTTCAATCCATAAAAATATATCTTGAGACAAAACAATTGTCCACAAACCTTTCATGTTTCTTTCCAAATTGAATACGACAAGTATCACCCAGAAGACATAAACCATCTTGAAGGTATGATGGTTTATTTTATTGTTACATGGTATCCAAAAAACAGGATTGTTTTATTTATTATTCAGTTATTATTTTCGATGAGTTTTACATTTTGACGAAAATATATTGATTCATTATCATTTTAATGTATTGATTTAATTTCTTTTCCATATTACACACCCTTCCATAATTTCACTTAATTATTGTCTTTACATCACATATTATTTATTTATATAACCATTACTAGGGGTTTCACCTCACTCTTTTATTTTTTTCCTTTTTATTTATTTTAAGGATTAAATCCTTGAATAAGTGACAGGATGTACGTTATTTTATTTTTTAATGATCTAGGATTAATTACCAGTGTAATAAGGGTACCGTTTTTGTATATAGGTTTTTCAAGACTACAAAAAAAGACCAATCATTATTGATGTCATTTCTTTTATCTATGACATTTTAAAAAATTAACACCAACACTAGAATACTTGCGTCAGGGTTATACGAAATACACAGTCATTGAACATTTTGGTGTGAATAGTAATGAATAATATATAAATATAATGTTTATTTTTTTATATAAACAACTCATTGATAGAAAAATATTTAATTCTTTTTTATAAAGTATTTATATGTTTGGAAAAAACAAATTATCAAAAAATAATTCATTTTTTGAATTATAAAAATTTAATTTTCTAAAATTTTATAATATTTATTTGATAAAATAAAAAATGTTTTTGAATTCATAATAAATTATTATTCTTAGATTAATTTTTTTTTGTTTCCCATCAATTGTTTTATTTTTTAGAAGATACTAAAAAATGATAAATTTTAATGGAATAATGCCTTTTGGCCAAATTTATTTATAATGAAAAGTCATATTTTGAATATATTTTCTTGTAAAATTGTTTAATTTTTTTATATATTAATAAAAATTATGAAATATTAAAAATTTTTATCGTGAAATTGGTTATGAAATCTATGTAAACATTTTTTCTTCAAAAACATGCTTTCTCATCACCTATATGTGATTAATATTAAATTAATTTTTTCTACTTTTGTAAATGGAATATGAAAAAAAGATTCCACATTTGGAATATATATATTTTATATAATCTTATAAGGTTTTATTAAATTTTTTCCAACAGAATAATGAAGGATGTAAAAAATTTAATTACCACAACTAGGGTTAAAATGGGTTTACCAGTGATAAAATTTAATATAAGAGTGAAACTGACTATTAATATTGTCATAATTCTATTGATTCATTTTTCCTCGATCATGTAAATCAACATATAGAAAATATTGAAATTAGATTCCACATTGTTTCAAATATGACCCATATAACAGGTTATGTAATGAAAAAGGCAAAAAAGATATTTTTTAATATATATATATATAATTTCTTTGGATATGGGGAAAACCTATATTCGATTATATAAACCCTTTTTAAAGATAAATGAATTTTTATCATGTATATTTATTTTAATTTTCATATTTATGGAATTATTACATTAAATTCATAGGAAAATACAAAAAGAAATTATTTAAATAAAAATTATATAATGTAAATAATACTAACAAAATTAAATGTGATGAAATTTGAATGAATTATATTTCCCCATTATTTTTAAAATAATATAACATGTTACATAGATTTTAAAATAATATATTCATGTTAAATGTTTGTATTTATAGTTTTAAATTAAATATAAATGAATATTATCAAAATTGACATTATTTTCATTTTGTGATAAATTATATTTTACTAAATATTTTAAAATAAAAAAATTACTATTTTAATCAAATTGATCTTTATAAAATAATTAATTTCAAAACTTGTTAAATTAATGGACTATTTTTTCTTTTATAATGAATATATTGGTCACTAAGTAGTAAAAATATTATTAACATTTTTATTATTATAAAGGTTTTTATTTCACCATAATGATCCCATATTAAAACTAATTTCTAACACACATTGTATTTATATTTATTAAAGTTATATAATTTAATATTAATACATGTGTAAAAAGTTTATATTACATATCATCATATTTTATTCCACAATGATAAATTACATATGTTTTAAAACTTGTTACTCTAATAAAAAACCAAAACAGAAAAAATGAAAGATTAGAGCTAAGGAACAAAAATGTTTAAAAATGTATTTAATTATATTATATAGGCATAAATTTATCATATCATTGCCTAAACAAAAAATTATCAATTTTGATCCAAAATAGGTAATATTTATCTTCCAATTGTTAATACTTTTGGGCATTCCTAAACATGCCACTCCTACTCAACTATAAAATGAAACCCCCTATCCTCACATAATAATACCTTCACACCTCAATAGATTGGAAAATACTACCAAAATAATATCTAAAATTTATTCCCATAATTTTATACAACATATATTCGGAACATATCCATCCTAGTATGGCTTTAGAGAAAACCTATTGATGATACCCGAAGGAGAAGTATTTTTTTCAATGGTCATTTTATGTTATAACATTATCCTCATTATTAAAAGAATATTATACCATGTTTTTATAATAATTATATAATTTGACGTAAAGTAAGACATTTTTATGTTATGTGGATGACATAAAACTATCTCTTCTTCCATCAAAAGCATTTTAAAGTCATCAATATTCTTTATGGAAGACAATGACCTCCTAAAAAAATTGCATACATGTTTCCATGAAAACCTCTCATGAATGGTAATTATGATGTCTTTATTATTTAAATGAGATATATATATATATGATACTTATTATTTCCTTGTGATTTTATATTTTTTATCTCACACATATCTTCCTGATTTCAATTTTTTTGAATTCGATAACATCATCTATGTGTACAGCGAACTACCGCCTCACAAAGCGATGTGATTCATTCATGGTTTATATTGATTGAATTATGTATTTTTTAACTGAAAATAAATTATATTTATGAAATATAAGTGAATGTTTAATAAATATATATAATTTAATTTTCTTTACTTAAACCCAATAAAAAATGGGAAACAACATTCATGCATCTGTACTACATACCGTCTTCATGAATAATGTATTTCATTTGCTTTTACGATATTTTACCATTTACTATAAATAAATATATGTGGAATATATATGATATTTATATCATTTTATAATTTTTTTATATGATGAAATAATGATACAATTTAGAGGATAAAAATTAACATCTAAAAACATACTCAAAAAATAATGTGGTTGCTCCTTAAAATGTGACATTAATATGAAAATAATAATGGGTAATAAAAGGAAATATAAAAATAAAATATGGTATTATATATATATGGTCATTTAATATATTTATAATAAACATATTGTTATTATATAAGTTTTTTAATAGATATGATGAATGTCAATACATAATTTAATAGATTTTCATCTCACCATTTAATAATGTGAGAAATATCTCATATTCACCAACTATTTCTTTTTGGGGAGTATATATTATCCATTAATTTATATTATGATGATTCTCTTTAAGATAACATGGATTTTCATATCTAATTTATAATATATCAATTATGGGGTTTATGTTTCAAAAGATACCAAAGCGGGAAGGGGTTTATGTCTCGATTTTCTTACATTGAGACATATTTTATTTTTTGCACCTATATGCTTTTACATGGTGTATATACTTCCCAAATGTAATGTAATATCATGAATATATTCATAATAATGATATATTATGTATAATTGTCAGTTATTCCCTCAAGGAGATTATTATTTCATGCTCCAGATGTGGCAATTACTTTTCGTTACAATATAATAATTTATCAATATTGTTTATGATTCTATCACAAATATTGAAATCTCAAGATCTATCACTAAATAATACCATGAATTTTTACATTCTCATTTAATTCATAGCATTTTCATGTTATAGTACCATTTCATGAACTTTGGATCATCAAATAATTGAGAAATTGTATTTGTGAAAATATAATACTATTTTTATCTTCTTTCAAAAAAGTGTTTTCTTCCTAAATCATTTTTTCTAAAATTGATATAAAAAATGTTTCACTATACTCCAAATTATTTTTTAATGTGCAGAATATCCATTTTTCACATTTGAAAACTATTTTTTTAATGCAATGTTCATTTTCTTTTCAAAAAAATATTATTTGACTTGTACAGAATATGTGTTAAGGATCTTCATTTTAATAAGTAAGACATGAATGATATTTTCAAACATCAGGAAAAATCGCTCCTTCAATTTTTTTTTAAATTTTTCATTCAAAGAAATATGTTTTCAAAATGTCTTATATTTTAAAAATCTTATTTCAGTGTTGAATGTATATTTTCATAAAGAAGTATTTTTAAATGATTTTTAAATGATTCCATTTCATTTTTTCAAGGTTTTTTTTATATAAACTTATCTTCATGGCTTTAATGTTTTTAAAAAATATTTTCAAATAAAATCTATTTTCATCTTGAAAGGATATAATCAGTATTAAATGATTATTATCCATCTAAGATAACATTATTTTTGGATACTTATTCTTTACAAGGGATGTAATCATGGGTTATAATTCTTTTTTCCTTCACTTAATTGTTTATGTTATTTATAACAAGTTGATTATGATACCCTTTTACCTTCTATGTGTTATAAAATGAAAAAATTATTTTTAAACCTGTATATTTTTCTAAGGGTTATGGGATGATGAAATTATAAAAATATTATGAAACCAATCTGTTTTCCACATTGTATTATTTGATTAAATATTTTTGGTACCAATTTTATTTCATATATTATGATATGATGAATGTTTAATGATATTATTTCCAAAATATTTATGATTTTCATTATGTTATGGTGGTTACATTATAACAAAGGATGGTGGTTACATTATCAATAATGACGTGTGGGTCTCTTTTCTCCTTATACATCATTTTATATATATTTACATATCATGAGAAAGATAAGGATGGAAGGGGAGTGAACCCAATTTAGTAAGGCACTAAATGAATGGGGAATAATCCTTTTTTAGTGTGATAGGGCTGTAACTGGGAGTGAACCTGACTTTGTTTGATGGGGCTAGAATGAGGAGAAAACTCGGTTCAGAAAAAATAAATTTTCAGATATGATGATCTGTGTAGTGGCCCTTGAGTAATATGGAAGTTATTTATTATTCTTTTTTTATTCCCCAAAATTCTTTGTCATATTCCATTGTAATCCACTCCTGGAATGTTTAATTAGATTCCATTATGTTTCATAACATAAGAAATTATAATCTTTATTCCAAGACAACAATTTTAGATATTTGATATACAAGGTATGGGTTTTAACGATCATGGTCTTTTTTTAATACCCTTATATCAATGTAATGATAAATTTTTTTCCTTATCTTCCCTTACTAAACATCTGATCTCCCCAATTTCATTTTTTTATTCCCCCAAGTTAGGAAGATATGTAATATTTATGATATGTCTAAAAATAATGATTGTTTTAAATAACATATTGTGATATTATTTATATCACTTACTGATATGTTTTTTTTCTATGTATACAAAGGAACAAAATTATTATGGTTATCTTGTGTGAGTTTATGTAATATAACTACTATTCATTAAAAAAGGTGTAATATCTATATGGTAATAATATTACACTATAATTGAATCTAATAGACATCTTATTTCTATCCAATCTATAAGAATGGTCTCTTAAAATTAACTAACAAATGGAATCCCTTGATAATCCTACCAATTAGATGGTTTATAGAGTATTACAACCATGGGAGTGGAAAAATATCATCGATAATGAAATATACATATAATGTGGTGATAACTACTATATATATAACACCATTATAAAAGTATCACTAAAAATCATGGAAATATATAACATCATAAAATACAATTCAACTTTTTATCCTTTTAAAAATCTATCGTAGATCAAACAAATGGTTATGTAATGGATTATGAACTATTTCCCAGAAATGGTTTTATGCTGGATGGCATGGTTGTATTAGATTAACTAGAAATTTTATATTCTTGATGACCAGTTGAGATAGGAAGTGATTTATGATGTTGTTTGGATCTCTCAAAAAATTTTCTATAATAAAATCAAAACTAACTCATAGATTATGTTCTAAAATATACTACATATAGATATGGTTGATCTAGTTTACAAACAGAGGGAATAAATATATATGGATTGTACATGACATATAGGCTCTCCATTATTATAATTGTGTATGATAAATTAATTTTCAATGAAAAATATTACATATATCATCATTAAATACCATAATTTCCTTATAAACTCTTAAAAAAAGTCATCAATGTTATATAGAATGAGAACCATCAATGGGTGGATATTTTCATTGAATTCTATATGAACATAATTTTAGTTCATAGAGGAATTGGACAGGCTCAAGGTTCCCAATATGAATCCCTATTGGAAATGTTAATGATCATGGGTAATAGTTCTTGGAAATATATCAATAATAATATGAATTGTGGGTTTATGAATTCAATATCACAATTTATCCTTGGATTCATTTAGTAGTATTCCATTCCATGTTGTTGAGGGGGTATCTAATACCACTTTCAATACCAAACCGAAGTATGAAAAAAAACATTAATAATGGTGGGAATAATGGTAGAAGGTAAATTTATTGGGAAAATAGTAAAATTTTTAAAAATAATACAGTATTGTCTACTACACATCTATAAGAGAAAATACTCTTTTTACCATGAGGATATTTTCAAGTTTTCTATGGCAAGAATGAAACTCATGTTAATGTGTATGAGCTCAGTACTGATTTTATAATTTGTATATATAGATTCAAACCATTGAAAGATTATGTATCTTTCATTAAAACAATAACATTAAAGGGTGAAAATTATATGAATTTATAGAATAATTATTTATAATTTTAAATTCCGCACATATAGGGACCCTCCCACTAGAATAATAAATAATGATGATAATGGTGACTAAAAATTTCAAGAATTAAATATTAAAAGGAATGATATTATTCTTGCATCTCGAATCGACTAATGTGAAATCTTACGATTTCATAATAAATTTTACATTAAATAAAATTTACAATGATATTTTTTTACAGAAAACAGTAAACTAAAAAAACAAGGAAATTCTGTATATGAAAATTATAAAATTAATAACATCTATTATCTATTGAAAGAAACTAATCAACTAGAAAATAAAAAAATGTATTAAGAAAACTTACAAAATTAAAAATACATTTCCAATAAGAGGTTTCCATTATATATTAAATTTTTATATAAAAGATAAAATATAAAAAATTATAATATTTTTTGGAAATAATCAACGTCATTTTTTTGATTAAGCATATTAAAATTATCTTAGGTTATGTTATTATATTTTACAAAATTAATTGATTTTTAGGCCTACAGTGAAAATAAAGATTTTTTAAAATAGGATCCCCTTAATGAAATTCTTTTAAAACAAGGTATATATATTTAATAATTAATATAAATAATTTTAAAATACTCTATTTTATTTATAAAATCTATGTTTAATGTTTTGGAAATGAGATAAATATTTTAATATAAAAATTATTATTAATCATAAACAATAAAAATTAGTTTTCATCACTTTTATAAATTAAATCTCTAAAAATGGATTTCATATTATATACAAAAAAATTATATTATTTAATAATTTTAAATTAATTTTTATGTAAAAAAATATGATTATGAGGATTAATGTTTATTACATTAATAATGAAAATATTTTTATTTTAAAAAATAATATTTTGTATTATTTATATAATAAATTGAATTAGTGTATTTTAAATAATAAAAATAATATTATTTTTAAACACATATATTATTTTCACACATTTAATATTCAATCAATGATACAAAATATTATTGACTCAAAATAGTTAAAACATTTTTTTATTAAAAATATATAATATATATATTTTTTATTAATATCAAATGTAATTTTTTTATTATTTATAAATTTATTTAAATTAAATAGATATTATATTTATCTTAATCATAAAAATTGTAAATATGGGTAATATAATATTTTTATTAATCCAAATTTTTTTTTTAAAAACAACCTAGCTCTCTAAAAAATGTAAAGGGAAAATATATGAAAATAACCTGAAATATGGTTTTAAATGATGTTTAAAAAATAGTTGAGGATTTCATGAAATATTAGTACAAAAAACCATTATTTCTACTGTTGGAACCAGTTTCCCATGAATATATTTATTATATCATTGAAAAGAAATGTGAATTCTCAAATGTACCCTTTTATTCATTTATAAAATTGGGATCACTTCCACCCTGTCATTGTTAAACATAACCCTTCAAACACTGTGAAACCCCACGAAATTTTCATGTCCAACAATTTATTTTAACTACATAAATACTTGGTTCACTATATGTTATCCTAAACCCTTCAATTCCATGGATAAAATCAAGACAATTTCCATGGTCCCAATGTGTGTAAAAAATGTTCCATAACATTTTTTTCTTATTATTTCTCTACAAAACCAGACTAAAAATTGTAATATATTTATATTATTATAATTAATATAATTAATATTTATTATATTAGTGATACATACCATATATATTCCGTTCATTTAATAAATAAATACATAAAAAAATCGATCATACTTGTGTGTAGACTAACACCTCAATGGTGCAACATGCTTATTTTTTCCATCACCATATAAAAAATGAATTTAAATTTGTATATAATGTACAAAAACTATTTTTATCACACTATTAATATCATAAAATTTTAATTTTGTATAGCCATAGTAAATGTAATAACCATAATGGAACATATTAGAATACGATACCAAATTTGAGGTTACTGAATAATAATAATATAACTATATAAATTTAGGGTCCTATAATAATAAATTACATACACTCATATACTAATGGATATTATGATGTTATTTTATGACTCCTTTATCCATGGTCAACATACCGAAATAGTTATATAAAAATTGACTATACTAAATAAATTAGCAAAAGAAAAAAATATGATAGTAATTAAATTTCATATGATAATAAATGATCATTATTAAATAAAAATTATATGAATAATTTTAATGATAGTATAAATAATAAACAAAATTGTATTAATAAAAATGTTAATCTTTGGTTATGATTGAATAATGAACAATATAATGGTTATTGTAAGATAAATATTCATTTATTGAGTTACTAACATTATTTTTAAAATCTTTAGTTCCATGTTTGAATTATTCTACCAAATGAATATTTTTTATTTAATTTTATTTTTATTTAATAATATATTTAAATTTCCCCTTATAAAATCAATTTAAAATTATTCAAGTTATTTTTAATTAATATATATCTCATTTCCTTTTCATTAAGGAATACTTTCATGTTTTTAACATTATATTATTTGAAATTATGTAAGTATTACCATTAAAAATATTAAAATAAAATAACCCTTAATAATGTATTTAATGTATAATTTTTTTAAAAACACTTTTACATTGATTGTATTTAGTTACAACCCATTTTTTCAGTTATTTTTATGTTATTATCATTTTTCAAATGTATTTATATTATGAAAGAAATTTAATTTATATAGAGTATATTCAACCTAAATTATTTATTATTCTATTAAATATCATTCATTAATGCTATAATAAGTTCAATTTGAGTATTTAGATCATTTAAATGGTTCTAAAATAAATTTTATACATGTTTTAATAGATTTTAAAACTTAATGTATTCCTCTATGATGAATACATTCTCCACTTGGTTTTTAATTTATAAGCCTTGTTAATCATTACCTTTAGTTTTAAAAAGATAATTTCTGTTTTCCTTAGTGGAAGCCACTTCACATCATTATTATCATATTATATGATGAAATTCCATCTAAAATAAAATCTTTTCATTGGTAACAATTACTATCTTTCATTAAAAATGTTCTTTATCAAAAATGTCAATATTTCCCTTCCCAATAGCCTCATACTTAATATTTTGGAACTCATGAAATGAATAATTCAGGTTATAGTTCAGATTATCTTCACCATTTACAAATAAATACTTTATTTCTATTGTTATGTTGTCAGTTTTCAATTAATTTGTTTCCAAATACTTATTTTTTATGTATCAGGGATATATTCAATTTATCACAATCCGTGTTTTCTCAATAAAAAATTTACGTGTTTTTTAAAACTATTTTAAAGAGATTTATTAAAATGAATAGTTTAAGTATACATGAATAGTTTTCCTTCCAATAATTATTTAAATTTAATTCTAATGAATCTAGTGACATTATCACATAGACAATTTTTATAAATATAATAAAATAAACCAATTTAAACATTAAGACAACAATGGTTTTTCCATTATCTTGAACTTTATTTCTCATGATTCATCATTTCAAAATGTTAAGTATTTTATGATTAGTCTACTATTTTTGTTTAAAATATTTCTCAAGTAATAGGGTCATTTTTATAATTCTTTCAAATGTAAAATGCTTCAATTCATCTCAAAGTATTATTCATGTAATAGAAAATTAAATACGTATATTTTCACAAAAAGTAAACATTAAATGTATATAATATAAATAACCTAATAAAACTATTTCCTTTAATAATAATCCAAATATATAAATATATATTTTATTAACATGATTTTCATCTAGTAATACTCAATATTTCATTCCATTGATTGAATGGTGTTCACCTTGAAAAATGAATTGAATGATTGTTGAAAATAATCACTTAACATTTTAATCTTTATCTATAAAATGAAAAATATTGATTTATTATCAAAATTGAATGTTATTTAACTAGATGGTTTCTTGAATGATTTTATATAACTATTTATTTTCCAAGGTAATATCATGTTACTATTATTAACTGAATTACAAAAAATTTCATATTTAATTCCATTTTAATATGATAAGAAACCAATTTTATTTCAATGGGTTCTTTGTGATATATGAATTATTGATTTCAATTGGAACTAACATATATGTATAATGAATGGTGGATTTTTATATATCCATTCAATTCATTGGTTATGGAATTATATCTCATGATATAGGGAACCATGAAAAGGATTTGGATTTTATATAAATGTGAGGAAATGATACATTTTTTCACATTTTTAAAAAATATAAATTATGATGTGGGTTTAAAAACATAATTGGAATGATTTTATTTTCTAAAAAAGTTCACTATTATTATATTCATTCCATATTTTTTGTCTATTATTAATAATATGTTATTCTCTAATGGATTGTGTTTGTTGGCTCTTATTTCTACAATACCTTGAATAATTTTTTATGTTATCCAATATTATCATCAAGGACTAATGTTTTAGAATATAGTATTTTATTAATATTATTATTATTATTTTATTTTTATCCTGAGTATATCCATATTCTAATAGTATACTCAAATATGATCTCTGATTGTAAACACTAATGATTACCCTTAATCTGCATCATCACTTGGAAAATTCTTATGATTCTCTGTTGATAGGTTATGAATAAAAACATGTATGGAAATATTGAATAGTATTATATGTATATAATTAATCTGATCTATCAAAAACTTATTATAGATTAAGAAGTATATTACATAGTGGAAAAAATTACTATTAGTTGAAAAAGACATGGGTTTTCTTAGTTTAATTATTTTTCTAATTCTCTAAAACTGTTTTATGAATATATAATTCAAATTTGTTATAATGAAATATCTATATTTGGTAATTTAATTGAGGTGATCACCTATGTGGGAAACTATAGTTTTTATCAGATCAAGGGTTAGATAAATGTTTTTGATTATGATATTTCCAATGAATAATATAGTGGTCGATAAGGTAGATTTTACCCTAAATTAGATGTTATAGGTAACACTTTAGTTTAATAAGGAAATATTATATATTATTGAGATTATGATATGATAAAATATTTAAAAACACTACGACTATGGTATTTTTCTATATATAGAACATCGTAATGAATTTTTGAAAATGTATACATTTTGTAGTTTCTTTAGTAATTAATTTTCTATTTAAATACTAGAAATTAAACATAATTCAAGAATAAATTATTAATAGGGTATTCACCGTAAAAAAGATTGGTTGGGTATCAAATCAATATTCACTTTGTTTTGTGATGAGGGGAATGTGATTGTTCAATAGGCTGGAGACTCACATGTGATGTACTTTTGTAAATAAAATTCTAATTGAAATCCCTTATAAATAATAAATTTTGTTAATGAATTAATTTATAGAATAATAGAGAACCCATCATTATGGAAGAAAGATTGATTTCAGAGTGATTTTGGTTGATATGATAGATAATATAATAATAATTGTGGGTAATACATTTTAAGGTTGAATTTTCATTTAATTATGTTATAATTATTTTCTTATGGTGTTTATCACTTAGTATTAACAAATTCTAGATTTAATAATTATTAATGTTCATTTGAACCCTATTAATAATGGATACCATGGAATATTTAAATATTTACACAATAAGAATTTATATTGGATAGTAATTGATGTGAGAAAACAATTGTCTATAGTGAGACAACTATCATGAATTATAATTAACAATGAAAAAAATTGAATTCCTAGACTCTCATGAATGGACCTGAGTCAACATGACCTGGTACTTGATCAGTCACTTGAGAAGGCTACATGATTGCATCCATGTATGTTATAGAATATTAATTTGTAGTGAGGGATAAATATTTACAATGGATAGTCTAATCCATCAAATCCAAGAAAATAAATAGTGTAAAATAATCAAATATACAGACATCCATAAATATAATTCAGTGTAAGAATAAATATAAAAATAAAATAGATTCATGCTTTAATAAAATGAAATAAAACATTAAAAATTATGTCCATACTAAGAACAAAAATTTATCAACCACTACTTGGAAAACATATAAAGATAAAATGAAATAAATAAATATATATATCTATATATAATTATAAACAGCCACAATGTGCCTAAACTAAACTTCAAATCCCTATCACTATTGAATTAATCTATATCTTTCCAACGAATCCACATGAAACTCATCACATGAAAATGAAACATAGTTCACCTTAAAAAATATACCTTGGCCTATAATTATCCTCCATGAAGTCTCATAATATTTATGCGAAACGTGGTCCATATACGAGTTGTGATAAATAAATCACTATAATCCACACCAATGTGGGTCTTAACATCTACTGTCATTACAATCTCTTGAAACATAGGATATGTATGCCTAAAATAATAATTTTGTCTATTATAAAATAATAAATTGGATAAATAGAAAGAAAAATATCTAACTGGGAGATCTATATTGACATCCAAGGTAAATTACCAATGATTTATACACTATTTGAGGACTTTTACAACATGGCACACCAGGTCACCCAACATTTGAGGAATCTTCTTTATAAGGAGGATCTCCAAAATGACCAAAATAAGGACATTCATGAATTGAAACTCTATGATCTCATCATATGAATTTACAACAATAGTTATATGTCATTAGACTGTAATATCAGAATATGAAATGGTTATAGTAACTTTACCTTGAACTATATGTTACTTTTCTATGTCTTGAAAGTCATACAAAACTATAAAGACTATATAATCTATATTAGGAGCTCAATGACATCTATAGTTCACATAATAAATCATGGGTGCCTAAAAAATATATGAATCACAAACCACTAGAATTAGATTATTCTCAACTAGGAGGGGTGTACTCGTCCATTTATCTTATTAGCATCATTGATTAACAAAACACATAAAAACCATGAAAGGATATAATATATTCAATCTCAGGGTCAATTAATAATCTAATAACATCCCATATATCTACACTAAAATTAAAAACTAAAGAGTAACTTTATAAATGATTCCAAGACATTGTTGATCACGAGACATTAAATTTCAAAACCCTATATTCAATACATCAATAAGGAACCACCTCAACCATCCAACTGCATTGGACCCCAAAAAAAATATCATCCAATCCACACACTATCACCATCAATATCAAATTTAAACATCAACCTTGTAGTGTCACCACAGAATGAATCATCCTTACTATGTCTAAAAATGAATTGGGGGTCTACTATATTCCCTTAAATTATATCGAATTCCATGAGAAAATCTGACAATAAGAAACCTCGACAGTTCATTCTACACTCAAATCATCCTAACAAAACACTAATCACACAATGGAATGTAACATCATCTCTATTACTATAATAGAATTCACCACAGTTCCTTTTGACCTGTCTCTGAATGAACTAAATTTTACCAAACAATAAATAATAACCTGTAATTTCACTCCATCCCAATGTCACCAATCGGTCTAGACATCAAAAAACTAGATCTATGAACTAAACCGATCAACCCATGAAATATTGGTCCCAATATACTGGGTCTATACTATGATATATTCCAATAAAATATTGTATTTATCCTTTTTAAAACATTCAAAATGATACAAAAGCAACACACATGGGATCATACATCCATTAAATTTGAAAATATCATAACCCTCACCTGGCCCTTACATCTCACATCCCAAACAATAGGTGGATTGTAAATAAAAACCTTGAGAAAATTGGGCTGTGAAATATATCATTATTAAAAACACTGTCCAAAAATCATATCCATGACTAAAGGTATACACCATTGTGATCTGCATGAATAATTTTTATGAATTTACATCTCATTAGGTAATTTATGACATAATTATGAAAAAATTAATGACCCCCATGTGAGTAATTTATTGTCGTATTAATCTAGTACATATTTTGTCACAAAAAATAAACTCTATGGTTTTATACCAAAGCCTAAGAAATGTGATCCTATACCATGTACACAACATATATCTCATATACATGGAATATAACCTACAATTGGTGCCTTTCCATATTCCTCAACCCAACATAACATACACTATTTCCCATCACATGTTGTGCACTAATCACACAGAACTTGAAATTCACCTAAGGTATACATCCATGTATCCTACAAGCGGTCTTGACATGTTCACTATACGGTCATTGGTCATGTATACTACATGAACATGTTTTATAGGAAATAAGAAAATTATTTGAATCCCTGATTGAATCTTATGTGGATCTACAGAGCATATCAAAAACACAAATTCCATGTAAAACTCATATTAAAATTATATATCCAAAATACGAAAATGCTATGTGTGTCATTGAATCCCACAAACCTTTATTAAAATTTATTGAATAGAAAAAACCTTAAAAACCCCACCCCCAACCCCATATTATCTATGAAAAAACACCAAATTGTTCCACTATGGATCCCCAATAATAATAATAATAATAAACAAAAAAACAATGGGAATTTTCAAAAAAATGGCATAGATCTGGGTGCACTCAACTACATGTGATCCTTTATCCATCTCTGAATTTTCTCTAATCCAAATATAGAAACATGGTGGGTGACCCTTGCATATATACTTGAAAAAAAGTGTAAATTAGGTAAAATAAAATAATAAAGGGAAAATGAAAATGAAAAATAATAATGGGTTAGGGACCATCGTTGGTTCTCAAAATAAAATTTTTCCGTTCTTTGGGAAAACCCCCCCATTTAATTCTAAAATTATGAGTTTACATCTCCAGTTAATTCCACATTCATGTGTTTAAAAAACATGAATTCAAATATATAGTTAATATTTGTCTAATTAAATATTAAATATTCATCCTAAATATCTGTAATTTAGAAATAAAAGACACTATTTTACTAATATAAATACACTATTTTTTGACTAATGGGGGTTATATAATTTATTTGAGACTTCTTAATAACAGAAATTACCATTTCCCCCCTAACTAACTCCATGAATAAAATCAAATTTCTCCCAATTTTATCAAACTATAATGGAATGGGTCCTTATAAAATCCACACATAACATACTTCTAAAACTTGACAATCCTCAATGGCCAACCAACTACCCAAATATTTCCTAAACACTTGTGCATCGAACAAAACCTCAGTCATCCACTGAGTGGTATTGTCGTACTGAAATCTCTCCCAAAAGTAAATTAATAAATCATATTGATCTAATTATACCAACTATATATGTATACTTATTATTAAAACATTATTTGAACAAAAAAATTATGCATCATGCTTCTCCAATCAGTTGAAAAAATGGTTTTATTTAGAAAAACAACACACACCTGACTGTAAGTATGAAACACCAACCACTACCAATGCCCGTATAACCAAGGTATACATCCACCATAAACAGAAATTTACGTATAGTGGGGAATAAAAACCTTTATTAACTATTTTACACTCCCAAAATTTAGTATTCTATCAAATTATAAGTTAATTTTTTGAAAAAGCAACATCAACGATCACTATCTTCCTTACTACAGAGTGATTCTCTTAAAACCATTCTGGCGGTGTCATTCCAAAACCGGAACATACATAACGAACCTAGTAAATTGTTACTAAACTTTGGAATATGATCCTCACACATGGTATTTTCAATAATTTAATCATCCATGACACCATTCTTAAAAAATCAGAAATCTACCCTTGAAAAGAATAACCACACTACATTATTTATCTCAAAATTAAAACCACAACCATGAGTGCCAAACTGTTTTATCACAAAAGAACTAGATGTTTAACTAAAATATAACTGACAAGGATTTATTCACAATCAAACATACTATTATAAAAAACCAAAAAACTAATATCCCTCATATCACACCACATCCTATACCCATGGAAACCACACACATGACCACAAAATTTTTTAGGATCCCTAAATCCATAGGTGGTGTCAATTATAATATAATCATATCTCATGAATATTTACCTTCATCAAGATAACACTAAAATCAAGGAAGATGAAACCACCAATAACCCACATGAGTGTCTATTCATCACTTGGTGAGGGGACTACATTTCCTCCACTAAAGAACTACTATCTATGAGATCCAAAAGTAATTTTATTATAAAAAAATACATACATTTTTAGGTGAGTATAATTCCATCAAGGAAATACATGTAACATTACAGTGTTGACCTTTATAGATATTTCAAAAAATAAAACCTCTATTACTATAAAATCCACATATAGTCATTAATATGTCATGTGAATCATACACACCTATCATGATTAAATAACACATGCTTCTTTCAATTGGGACAATATAAAAAACGTATAATTTATAAATAAAAAAACTAAAAAATTAAACCTCATCATCCAAGGTGAAAATTAAAAAACTATAACATTGATTAAATAATTGAAATCTAATAGCCATAGTAACAAGGAATTCATAATGTAAAATGTGTTCATGAAACATATATCGTATATTCATCCCATGATTTAACATACTCCTAGAATGCCTATTTACAAAATCCAAAAACTATAAAACCAGAAATATTTAATAGCATTTTTTAGTTTAATCAAAGATTGTTTAGGATACTAACTAAACAAAGAAGATAATGATATCGTTTCATGGAATTATTTGTGAAATATTTAAGGAAATAATTCATGTCCAGTTTCCAACATTTATAAAATTTTGGAAGATGTTCAAAGGAAAATGATTCAATTGAAATGTAATTTTTCTGGTAAAAAATGAGTGAATAATGAATCTAATTGATAATAAAAAGTGATGAAATTAGTGGAAATAGTGAATTGAATAATATTCCATCCTAATTTATGAAATATTGTTCAGTCTCATTAATATTAGTAATATGAACATTATAAACATCAATTCCCAAATAAAAGGGATAAAAACGACGACAGTAAATGACATATCCAAACAAATTTGAAATATTATTAAACCAAAACTACATAATAGGGTTCCAAAAATTACATGGATCAAGTTACACAGATCACACACTCAATAACTGTGAGTTTAGTATTCATATTTTATACAAACTAATCCCATGTACCTAAAGTGTTTTATAAATAATTAAATTCTCATCCCCAATCTACATATGTTTAATAATTAATAAAAACATACATATGTAGGAATATTTAATTCAATGAAAATAACAACTATAAAATAAATTTTTATTGGAATGTGATCCAATAAAATCTTATTATCCTTCCTTTAGCCTATTTTTTGGGTAATGTTAGGCATGGATTGGTTCCCCTGAAAATGATAATTTTTTGGATTATAAATTATCATATAAAAATATTCATATGATCTTTATTAAAATATTATTTTTTTTACGTACCTATTCAAATTTACTCCCATTGTATATGTCTATTTAGTAAAAATAGCTATTTATAAACTGAAATATAATTATATTATAATCATTAATAAAATGTATGTTACCTAATATTTCAAAATATAAAATTGATTAAGATTATTAAAAGATAAATCTTGAGTTTGGATAATCATTATATCCCTTTGAGTATTATTATTAGTAATTAACAAATACATCTCATAGGAATTAAATTATTTTAGGTGGAGTATCTTACTCTTGATGATTTCATATTATAATTTCCCTTAAATAATTATGGCATCAAAATACTTTCTCACATGAAAAAATGAACTAAAATTACCACTAACATATTATATATGAAAATTTTAAAAATAAGGAAACATATATAATATAAAATTATTGTAATCAATTAATAATATATATATTATATGATTATGAACATTTAATGTTTTTGAAGTGATTTTTTAAGAAATAATTTTATTTATTTTTTATTATATTTTTATTTAAAAGAAAAATATAGATATTTAATAATATTAAATTCAAATAAAAAATTCATTTTTTATTAGTCATGTAAGAAATATCTTAATGTGCAATTTCTAAATCTTTTTCAGATAATTTATTTTTAGGTGAATAGTGAAAATATCAATTTTTCTAAAAACATTATCTACTAAGAAATTATACTAACATAATGATGACATAAAATAAATTGATGAAATTATATTTAATATATATATATATATATTATGTAATAAAAACATTTAAAATATTGTTTTTAATGTTTAAGAACTATGTTTAACGATTTGAGAACATGAGTTGTATTTATCTCCAAAAACTAATTAGAATATTTTTATAATATAAATTAGTTACCATCAGTTATATAAATTATATATAATAAATTATATTTTATATTTCTAGTCATAATTATCGTATTATTAAACAATTTCTATTTTATTTAGATAGATTAAAATATGATTACTAAAACAAGATTTTATTTCTGTGATAATGGGGAGACAATTATTTTCCAAGATTATTTTTGTTAATATCGTGTAATTGTAATAAAATTAATTAAATTAGTATAATTTAAATAATGGATATAATATTATGTAAAAACACAAATATAATTATATTAATAGATATTTAATTATTAATCAATGATAATTATAATTAATAGCACATAATTGTTGAAATGTAATTATTCAATAGAAATATTTTTTCTTTATAAAAAATAATTTAATTGAAATGTTAAATATTAATTATGCATTATTATAAATAATATATTTTATTATTAGATTTATTTTAATTACATATAAATTATTTAATGGGTTTAATTTTATATATTTATTAAAACATAATTTATTTCCTTAAAAACTAGTTATGCCAGTAAAAACAAAAAAAGGTAAAAATAAAAATTTAATATTAAATTATTTTTTACATGATAAAAAATGAGTGAGAATCATTTTTTTGATTATCTATTGACTAAATTTCTCCCCATAATACATTATTTATGAATTTTTGAACCATTTACACCATAATACTATTTTGATATCATTGAAAAGTAAAGGGTATTAACAAAAGTAATGTTTTCTTTACATAAGAAGGTGTTAACATTACCCTGTCAAAGTTACAAATATATATAGAATATTAATTAAAACCATAAAAAATTTAACAATACAATAAATATTTTTCATTATCTAAATCCAGATTTCCTTATTGTTTATCAAAATTGTTCTATTTCAGAGGAGACATTCTAGAGAAAATTCAAGTTCCCATTGTGAGTATTAATTAGTCCCTATGATTTTCTTCATAATATATCACGAAAATATTCACAAAAACTAGTAATATAATTACCATGGTATCATTATTATACATTATTATTATTATTTGTATAGGAAAACACTAATTTATTTTCTTCTATCCTCAAATGAAGGTCAAAGAATGTTGATAATTCCAACATGCAAGCTTTCTCATCCATGATGTATCTTAATTTTTTAACTATTATCATACATGGATGACAATAAAATTATATTTAAGGTATATAATTAATTTCCCCCAATATTATAATTCAATAAAAATACATTTTAGAATCTATAAATTTTATTAATAATAAATAATCACAGTAAACATAATCACATAAAATTAATATATCATAATAGCTTTCCAAAACTGATATCATTTTATAAAAAATTCATTGAGCTCTAAAAAATTTATTAAATTTGAATAAAAAAGAGAAAAAAACGTATAATATTTCATATTATGATATTATTTTACAACACCATTAAATATGGCCAATATAACCAATCAAATATATATAAATTGACCGAAACATATCCAATAACAAATATAAGAGAAAAATATTATAATAATTAAATAGAATATGGAAATAATTGTTCAATATAATATTAAATATTTTTACTAATGTTTTAGAGAAGTAATATAATAATATTAATGTTATTATTAGTTAAGTTAATCTCCTATATAGAGAAACTCTTTATATTATTATGTGCTTATGTTATCTCAATTTTATTCTATTGAGTTATAAACATTATAATCAAAATATATTATTCAAATATTCATTTATTTTTCCTAATTATAAATTATATTTTCTTCCCACATAATTTTTTTTATTTTATTATTCTTCAGTATGATATCATTATAAAAATATTTTTTCCAAAAATATTATTTTAATAATGTGGGCCTCTTATCTAAATTTCCTTTATTGAAGTATTTCTTTCATGTTTTTTGACAAATATTAAATCACAAGGTATTAAAAATTCCTTATAAAAAATTAACTAAAAACACACATAATAATTTATTTAAAATTGTTAATTTCACTATCTATCCTTCATATTTGATGAATTGAGTTACTATAAAATTTTTAAAATATTTTAAACTAAAACATTTTTCTTTTAAATTTGACTATATTATTCCCAAAATTTTATTTTTATGTTTTATATGAAATATATTTGATATTTTATTACATGAAATATCTTTTATTTGTATTATTATAAGTATTATTTCAAAATCTATCTCATTCAAAAGGGTTCAATTTATATGTTTCTCGCGGGGTAATAGTTTTCCCAAATTAAATTATTCAACAATGAAAAATAAATTCTATATATTATTATGATATTATAATCAAATTTTATCCATACACATCATTTTATGATTTCAATTGAAAATTTTCTTATGTTAATTTTCTATTTTCAATCATATCATATTTTGTAATGAAATAACATCTCAAATAAAACATTGGTGAAGGTAATAATAACTATCATTCTTTCCAGCTAATTTTTCTCATCAATGTTCATATTTTCATTCATTCTGATGTTATACCCTTTTATCTAAACATGGATTTTTATTAAATCAGGTGATCTTATTTCTTATCATCACAGTTTTTCAAACAAAAACATTATTTCCCAAATTACCTTGTTGGTTTTCAACAAAATTGATTCAAACTATTTATATTTATTCAGATTTAGGATATTTTTATTATACCCCACTCTATGTAATATATATAAGAACAATATTTGGTTTTTATGAATCCATTTATTAAGATTTATTAAATGATAGTGTTCTAATATATCTCATTTTTTGTGTTTCTAAATTTTTTAAAATGTGTTTTCAATTAAATTTTTTGGCATTATAATTAAACATTTCTTTATTAATTAATAATATTAATTTTATTCTTTTATATAGTTAAAATGAATTCACTATTATTTTTAACCGTAATTCCAATGTCTCTTGGTTTGAAAAATTATTATTTTTACAATTATTTATTTTAAAAATCGTGGAAAATGGTTAATTTCTTCATACTATTGATAGTATAATTTCACTATTATTCAGTAAGTATTCATTATCTAAAATTTTATTATTTACATATGTTTTCATAGATTTGATATATATATATATATAATAGTAATGATCCAATGGTATAATTATATTTCCAATCATCTCCAGTGTACAAATAAGTGATTTTATCCATTTATTTTTTATCTCAATACTCTATATTTCCATACATTGATTGAAGATTTTAACATATATTTTAAAAAATGATTCATTATGATAAATATTTTCATAACTATACACCAATTATTTATATAGATTAAATATCTTATGATTTTTTTATATTAATTCAAGGGTATTTACCTAGAATGTTACAAAAATCATTTTATACCCATTTATTTTTCAGAAGAATATTATGATCAGATTATTAATGATATTTAAAAAAATTTTGTGATTCCATTTAAAAATGATGAAATCCCACATTCATTCCTTTGGTTACTTTTTATATGTTGTGTGTTTGATTACATGTGGTCCACATATATATGTATAATGAAATTTTTTGTAATATTTTACCCATTATATAATTGATTTTGGAATTTTACCTCATGAGATATAAATGTATTGGCATGACTGGGTTTATACCCAAATTTATGGGTATAATTGTGTTTTCTATAATTTATAATCCATGAACATTATTTTATTTTCTCAAAATGGCATGATAATGATTTTAGTTTCTCATAATGTTTTATATTCTTATGTTTGTGACTCAATTTTAGGTTTATTAAAATTACTATAAAATTAAATCATATATTATTTTTAGTTACTCATGTTTCCAAACACCCTCAACAAATTTAATATATCTTTCCTATTCAGATTTCATGAGTCTTATTTTATTTACAATGTCTTAATAGGTTATATTTTATTATATATATTGTTTATACACATAATGTCATATAATGCTCAATAATTACCTTCGATTTAAATCATTCATTTTTTCCATTATTTGACATATGGGATAACAACATTATTATGTTCTCTATTTCCAATGTTTTAATGATAAAAAAAATTGTGAAATGTATGTAACAATATCTTAAGTTAGAAATTTTTGGGAAATTTTTGGGATATTTTGAAGAACTTTTTTGGGTTAAGTATTTTCATATCTTGGGTAAAAAAACTATTAGGTAAATAACGATTGATTTTATGTAATTTTTTAATTATTATCTAAATTATAAATCATAACATTTATTAAAAATTTATTCTAATGAAATCTGTTATAAAATCAATAATTGTAGTTGTATTTTCTATAGGAAATCATAATTTTAATATTCTCAATGAATCATATAAACCTTATGGGTTATCAAATAAATTTTGATGTGTTCAAAACAAGGTGGTAATTCCATAAACATACACTTGTATGGAGAAAAATCCAATGTAAGTGATATACATGTGGGTAATGATTGAACATGAGAATAATTGATACATGATCATGAAACCTTATCTAGACTCACATATCATGCTTTAAATTTGGTCAGCTCAAGGTGGGATATCCTCTTTTCTAAATGGGACACTGCTTACCAATATCTCATTAATACTTTAAACCTCATCAGTTGAAATATGGAAGAGGATTGACATGAATTCTAACAAAAAGAGTAATATTTGTGATGATTTTGGCCCTTTTTAATCCATCTAAACTGTATGCTCCTCATAATCATTGTTTAAAAGAGAAACTCTTTCATGAATAGGAGCTAAGATGGTCAATAATGTGACCTTGATGGAGGGATCCAGTTAAAGATTAATTGTAGGTATGACTGATGTAAAATCATCCCAATTATTCAAATTATTTATATAATGATCAGTTAGTGATTATCAATACTGAAAATATATCAAATATTCCCACTTCATGGAAAATTGTCTTACCGCTACAAATAAAATACACTTATGGGTTTCCCTAAACGATGGAATCTATCAACCCCATAATGTATTCATAATTAAACATTTATAAATAATACTTGAAACAAACAAAAAAATATATCTAATATATTATATAGTATGATATGTTTTTATTTTACACCAACTATGGAGTTTCCACCATGAATCGATTTTATGTTATGGCTATTGGGGGATCAATCAAAGGTGTTATTTTCAAAACTATGGATGGTGAAAGGAATGTGTATGTATACCCTAATTATATATGTGATGAGTCTCACATTTTCATATATTGTATACTGTAAGTCATTTCTTATAATACCACTATAGTGTTATTGTATTAGTAACTGTCAAATTTTTAGGATTTAGTGGTAATTTGAGCTAAAATTCAAAAATCTGTTAAATCTGTAATTTTGACATATTGTTATAAAAAGGGTATTTTAGCCATTTTTCATAACATTATTGTTTAAAATTTGTGATTAAAATTACATTAAAATCCTTATTTTACTTCCTCCACTTTTTTCTTCTAGACCATGAGCTAATGAGGCCATCTAAAGGGCCTAAAAATTAATTGAATTTGGAGATGTTTTCGGGTGGACAACGTAGACCCCACCACTGTAATGGAACCAAAACTCAATTTTCACATATAAAATTGAGGTTATTCTTCCTGGGGTAGAACTAGGATAGGTAGGGTAGGCCATACACCAATGTGTGTGGATTTTTGATTTCATTAATGTTACCATTGGGTTTTAAAAATTTGAAAGAACCTTCCTAGAAGCTACGTTATGAAATAGAAACCTAGAATTAAAAATTCCTACCTCCTTCATCCAATTTATAAAGGAGATGAAATTTGGAGAGTGAACAGACAACATATTTATGAACAACATTTAAGAAGGCGTCAATGTGTGAAACTTCCATTTATTAGGTCAAACACACTCAATATTTCGGAGGACCGAATGCTTCCTATAAAAAGAGGCCCCCGCCTCCTTCCTAAATGATCTCATTCTCAATTAATTCCTTCAAAGAACCATGGATAAGATCTCCACTGATGTGGGATGGTCACAAATCATCCATATTTCATTTTTTATTTATTTATTTTATTTTATTTATTTTTATTTTTTAATTGTGATTTAGATATCTAATAAAATTCATGAATTGTTGTTATTTTTGTGTCCAACCATCCACCCTTTTTTATTCATCGAATCATACCATCGTGAATTATAATACTCGTGATCATGAGTAACTAATCCTAGGAATATCCCAAGAGAGTAATCAGGTTCTTGAACCCAAGACCATGTTTTTAATATTCTTTTATTTAATTTTAATTATAATTTATAGTGGGTGTAATACTCACTATGGTTGTCTAAAGATTAACTTATTAATCTATAACCATTTTCCATCGATTGAAGATTTGGATAAGGGGTGTGCTTGGGGATCGCTTAGTATACTTTTATTCCTTTACCGTGGTAGACTAAGGTGTGCAAACATACGATGGAGTGTGTTCACTATGAATATTTGAAGCTGGTCAATGAAGGTGATCCCTGAAAATTCTCTCGAGAGAACTTCCTTTCTTCACTAATTCCATTTTTTATAGAATAAAATATTATTTTGAATTGATTGTTATTCATTTTATTGTCCATTCCATTCATAGATTATATAAAATCATCCAAAAATATGTAGTTAAGGTGAATTAGAATAAGTTAGTGAACAAAATAAAAAAGATTCTCAAGTGAGACGACCCTGGTCAGACACTATGCTGCACTAGGAAAACATAAAAATAAAATTTTTCCATTCCCTATGATAGATGTACATCAAAACTACCGCAGTTTTTGGGGAGCCAGTTAGTGGTTTTCTTTTTCTATTCTCAAATTTTAGATATTTTTTGTTATTTAAAAAAATCAAAAAAATTACTTTTCCATGATGTATTCAAATTAAAATTATTATGCATGGTATGATTACTCGCAGGTGAAATATCAAGAACCATAGGTAGATTTGAGAGATCTAAATTAATGGGTGTATAGGATTAGAAATACTCTAGATGACTTGGGAAAAAATGAAAATATTAGTTGACTATGTTTGGGCACAAAGTGAGAAACCTGAGGCTAAACCGGAGCATGAACCTGAAAAGCTGTGGAAAATATTTCTCCACTGGTTTTTGAGGTTAAAGAACCTAAGTTGGGAGAGAAATACCTTCTAAAGGATCTAATCACAACATCCTACACTGAACGATTACTCGAGGAGGTCCTATAATTACACAATCCTGCTGATGCGCTAATGGGAGACCAACATTTTTTGGAGGAATCAGGGAATAACTATATTAAAGATAACTTGAAACATGATCTTCCTATCCATGATAATGAAATATTAGATACTTTGTACCTTTATCATGCTTTGGAAGATAATGAATAATATTCACCTGCTAAGATTGAGTTTCTAAGTGTCATGCCCGAAGAGATCAACTTCCATGTGGAATTACATGAAAGGGAAGATTTATTTATTAAATATTCATGTTTTAATATTATTAAAGATAAATTGTTTTCTGAATTCTTTTTCGTTGAAATTTTTTATACACAAAAATTGGATAAGACCTTGGATGTTAAATAATAGACTAATCAGGTGGTGGTTATTGAAGAAGAAGAGTTATAGAAGATGGTGGTGTGACTACCTCCTCAAAAAAAATCATACTATATGGAGGTGGACACTAGAAAATTCAACAAGGAGAATCCCTATATTCTATTCCCTCCCACCTCAAACCTCAAATTTCATCATTATTATTTGTTGGGTGTTGGAGTCTTTATTATCTACTTTTGTGTTCTCTAATTTCTTTGTTTAATCAGGGACATCAGGAAAACTCACATGGGGTGGTTCATCTTGAAGAATCCACACCCACCATTTAATTGGGGATAACCCACTGAAACAGCCTGACTATGGGCAGTAAAAACATAGTGTAACGACCAGAAATTTTGAATAAATCCTGTTTCCTAATTTTGTGTGTTATTTTATTTTATACTCAACAAAACTATTTCATTTAATGACATGAGTATAATTAAATTGAGATTGTTGGGTTTTGACTATTATATGACCGTTAGTTATTATAACCTTTGGAAACTAAATGTTGCGATCATTGTCTCAAAATACAAGTGATATTGGTTAATTAATATAGAAAGAAGATTTTATGGCCTCACCCAGTAGTCTTGGACCGATCGAATCCCATCTAAAAGAACTTGGGAAGGAGGTAGCACCACTGGGCTTTTCTCTGGACCAAACCCAAGCCGAACCTCATCGTGTGAAGCTAGAACAGAATTGCCTTCATGAGAAGTTCAAATAGATAGAAATTACTACTAGTGTGATATTGTCCAAGCCTCTCTCAGATTCTCTCAACATAACACACATTACACTTAGGGCCTATGCTAGTGTGATAAGGGGCTATGTAAGGAGACCGTAATTGCCTTGTGTAATCCTTTGTTTTAAATAAAAATTGTAATTTCATCTTATGATAAAGTTTATGAATTTTCAAATGACCAGATAAATATAGTATGCATATTTTTGATGAATTTTAGAAAAAGGATATTTTAAAAAAAATTATGTAAACCTTAAATAATTAAAAATGTGTAATGATTTTCAAAAAACGGTCTTCTACAATTATGATCCGTACGAAATATAGAGTCTAATAAGATCAACTTGATTTTTGATGAATATTAAATTATGAATAGTGATATTATGATTAGTATTATTAATGTGAACAAATGGATTAATAATCTCACTTAAATAATGTATTAATATAATCTCGGCTCCTTGATTAAGTAATGAGATTCAATAAAATGGTTAAATAATGGTTTCATAAATTATTATCCAAGTATTAGTTATTTCGAGTGAATAGTGTTTTTTAATTAAAAATAAAATTAAAAATATTTAGAAAATTATTTATATAGAATGGATTTCATTTTTTAACTCAGAGCATCGATATTATGTTAAGGTAATTTTTGGGGATTTTTCTGAAAAAAAATGAATTTTCAGTGAATAGTGTATATATTTAAAAATTAAATTTAAAATATTTAGAAAATTATTTTTATAAAATGGAGTACATTTTTGAAATCAGAGCATCTATATTTGGATAAGGTGAAATTTTTGGATTTTTCTGAGAAAGTTGAATTTTTTATGAATAGTGAAAATACTGTTTTTAAGTTACGGGTGTTTAATAACATCATTAAATGATGTATTAAGTATTTAATCAATATGGTCGACTTATTAATAGTACTATAAGTTGTGAGTTGTCTCAAGTGGCCAATACCATGGGAAAATACCATGGGAAATCCAATGGTTTTGCCAAAACCGCCAATGAGGTGTCCCTTGGCCATTAATGCCTTGTCCCCTCGCATTCACTATAAATAGCAATCCATCCTTTCATACATTCAACTCCCAACACTCCCCCAACGAATCTCTGGTCTCATTACCTCCCAAGGAGTCCCTTCAAGGTTCCCCCAAGCCATCAAGGTCCCAATCATTTAGTTTTAAGAGATTCATTTAAAGTTAAGGGATCAGACCTCTCTCTTTCTTTTTCAAGTAATCTCTTTTATGTCATTTCTTTTATGATCCATGATATTATGTTGGAATTTTTTCTTTTGTATTCATCTTACTTCCCTTTTTATGTTCATATGATGAGATAACCCCTCTTTCTCCCATCAATTCATTTTATGAATGTTTAAGTGACACCGTTAGGCTGCCGAATTTTTAAGGGATTCGGTCACCTTTCTCATTTTTCAAAGATCTACTTTCATGTCAAGTATTTCAAGTCCCTTTTTTATTATGTTGGGGAATGATATCTATATCTATCATACTTATCTTTTATGTTCATATGATGATAGACCCTATTTGATCTCATCAATTCGTTTTTGTTGTAGTTTAAGTGACATCGTTAGGCTGCCAAATTTTTAAGGGATTCGTTCACCTTTCTCATTTTTCAAAGATCTACATTCATGTCAAGTATTTCAAGTTCAATTTTTATTATGATTGGGAATTATCTTTATATCTATCATACTGAAATTTTATGTTCATATAATGAGTGACCCTATTTGATCTCATCAATTCATTTTTTAAGTGACGTCGTTAGGCTACTGAATTTTCTTAAGAGAAATCTTATTTTTGTCTTCCTTTCATGTTCTTCATTTCATTGTTTATATCTTTCAAATTTCATTACCATGTTCTTAAATCCCTTATATTATGTCCCCCTACTATTTTATGGATCATTTATGAGTGGGTGACCCATGTCCCGTCTCTTTTCAATGTTTTCTAAAACCTCGTAACATATTCGTTATGCTGCAGAATTTCCGTCTCAAAATGTTCTCTCTTAATCTCAAATTCATATATTTTATTAAGTGAATACTAAAATATCTTTATACTAAAGGGGTATTCACATATATACCAAAATATTCTATTTTAAATTCTGGGATTTACATACATGAGACCTGCTTTCCCTTTCCATGGGTTTAATGTGACATAAATATCATGTCTTTAAAGCAGTTTTTAAAGCATTATGATTATGAAATGAAACCCATTTCTTTTTTAAAAGGTAACGCTTTGGTCAACGACCGAAGAAAAATTTATTTAAAGACACAAAACAAATTACAAGTTGCGAAATGATGGGATTTTTTTACAGTCTCTATCAAAAAGATATAAAATGTCAGAAGGGACATCATCCATCCAAGTCATGCCTTGATGGACCCCTTTGTTGGCTAGAGCATCAGAAACGGAAATTGCTTCACGGTAGGCAGGAGTGGCTATATAGTCAAACCTATGGAGCAAATTAAGTCAGTTCATCCAACGAGCAATGAGAGACCAGGCTAGATGAATGTTTCCATTCCAGATTGCATGAATAATAGTGGTTGAATCACATTCAATCCACAACTTTCTCCAGCCTTTCTGAAGAGAAAAGTCAATAGCATGAATGACGCCGAGCATTTCTGCCTCCAGGGATGAGGAGTGACCACAACCAACAAAGATGCATCCCTGACATTGACCTGCTGAGTCTCTGAAGATAGCACCACAACTGGAAGGGCCAGGGTTGCCTTTGGAAGCGCCATCAACATTCACCTTGATCCATCCTGGCATTGGTGATTGCCAGAACACTTCAAAGGATCGTTTAGGATTTGGGAAAATGCCAGGAACATGGAGCTGTCAGAGGATTATAAATTCTCCAACAGAGTTTTTGCAACAGTGCTTTTGTATTGAAGCCGCTTCATGAATCGCAATAAGAATTCGGGACTTTCCTGCATTAAGATTGAGAGAATGATTATTGTGAAATAGATCATTTCTAACATACCAGAGAACAAACAGGAGCTCCGCCACTGCTACAAGAAACATATTTTTGACCTGCAGGGAAGCATCATGTCTAGTGCAATTAATTAGGAATAAATAAATTGATTCATCAATGTGTCTTCTACAATTAAAAAGATCAAAGATGTAATTCCAGAGAGCAGAGGCCATCACACAAGATAGAAAAAGATGATTAGTATCCTCCCTATGTTGGTTACACAAACAACACTTAGAACAAAGAGAAATTCCATAGATTTGAAGACTAGTTTCAGTAGGTAATCTGTTATGCGCAATGCGCAAAATAAGGGTAAGCCTCGAAGGCTTAATCCAGGGTTTATTAAAATGATTCACCAAGGAAAAATTAGATTCATGGTCAGAAAAATTGTGATTATAAACGCTTTTAGAGTCTAGAATAACATTAACAGAAGGTTTCAAAGAAGAAAATCCCCAACAGAAGAGAAAGTATGATTCTCAATAGCATGCATAATAGTATCAGGGAGATCACAATCAAAAGATTTCAAGACACCTTTGATAGATTGATTAGTATCTACAGGAAGATTACTGGGGGTAACAAAGAAATTAGAGGGCTACCACACCATTTTCCACACCAGAAATTAATGGAAGAACCAGCACTGACAATCCACCTAGAATTTTGCATGATTTTGAGATAAGAGTCCCGAATGGAAGGCCATATGGAAGAGTTAATGAAATTTAGATTACCTTTTAAAATCTTAGGAAAAAGCCTTAGTTTAAGGAAATCAGTAGCCTTATTAGAAGAGTTAATGATGCGCCAAGTAAGGAAAGCCTGAAGAGAATCATTTAATAACCTTATATTTTTAATGCCAATCCACCATTAGCAATGGGTTGACAACAAGAATTCCAAGGAATAGTGACAAGCTTTTTTTCAAAAATGCTTCCAGAACAAATGACCTTTTTAATGTAAGTAGTAATTTTTTTAAGAATACTAACATGCCATTTATAGATCATAAGGGTCTAGACCATTTTAGAAACGATGGTCGATTTAACTAAACAGATTCTCCCAGCCATGGAGAGGGACTTCCCTTTCCAATTAGCTAGTTGATTTGTGATATGAGTGATAATATTAGAAAAATAGGTAGCTTTGGGATGACCCCAAAATAGAGGAACCCCCAAATAAGTGAGAGGTAAAGAGCCCTCTTTAATACCAAGGTGATTTATAATACCAGTTTTTCTTCTTGCAGGAAAATTCTTGCCAAAGTAGATATATGATTTATTCCAAGAGATTGCTTGACCAGAGACATCCTCATAATGAGATAATGTTTGTTTAAGAACTTGAAGATTCATTTGAGCCCCTTTTATGAATAGAATAATATCATCAGCATATAGGAGATGCATTGGAGCATTTAAATTCCTGGCCACCTGAATAGGTTTAATCATATTTTGATCAACCTGGAGGTTTATGAGTCTGCTAAGGTAATCATCAGCAATAACAAAGAGGATGGCAGAAAGAGGGTCTCCTTGCCTGACACCTTTAGTACATTTAAAGTAACCACGAGGGGTACCATTAATCAGGATAGAGATATGAGAAGAGTGAAAGAGGTTCCTGATTCTATCAATGAAGGAGTCAATAAAACCAATGCTTCTTAGAACATTGTAAATAAAATTCCAATCGATGGTATCAAAAGCCTTCGTAATATCCAATTTGATAGCCACACAACCACCTCTAGTTTTTTTGCTTAAAGAATTCGTACATTCAGAAGCAAGACAAATGAAGTCTTGAATGGATCTTCCTTTGATAAAACCAAATTGATTCCAAGAAACAATTCTATTATATATAGGACCAAGTCTATTAGCAATGATTTTTGTAATGATTTTATATATAGTGTTAATCAAAGCTATAGTTCTGAATTGATGTATCTTAGTAGCATTCTCAACTTTAGGAATTAAAGTTAAAAATTGAGCATTAATACCATGGGGAAGAGATCCATGGGTGAAGAATGTCCTCACGAGGTTACAAACATCATTATGAATAATATCCCAATGAGTTTGGAAATAACCATTATTGAAACCATCCGGGCCAGGAGCACTATCAGGGTTTAAACCAAAAACAATATCCTTGATTTCATGATCAAGGGGGATGCTTAAAAGGGACCTATTATCATTATCATCAACCAACAATGGAATGATGTCAGTTTTAATATTATCATTTCTGTCAGGACCATTTAGAATGTTATGGAAATAAGAGGTAACATGATCTTTAATGGATTATTCCGAATCAATGACCAAATCATTATGAATGATCATGGTAAGGGGACGACTGGTCTTTCTAATTATTTGAAGACAATTATAAAATTTGGTATTAAGATCACCATCAGTAAGCCATTTAGTCTTAAAAGTCTGTTTCCGAATATTGTCCTTAAAAGAAAGTAAGGAATTTAATTTATAAGAGATATTAGCTTCCAGCTGAGGAGCCATATTAAAATCAGAATTAGTGTTCTCAGTTTGGAAGCGATTGAGTTCATCCTCAAGGTAGGAGATGTCAAGGTCTATTTGAGAGATAGAGTTTTTACACCAGCCTTTGAGAGCTTGCTAAAGGACTTTCAATTTATGCAAACAAGCAAAGTAATCCTTATGATGCTTCATTGAATTCCATGTGTTAAAAATAAAAGTGATACAATCAGGATTTAAAGACCAAGCATTGTTAAAGATGAAGGGAAAAATAGGTTTTTGATCATTCATAAGAAGATTGAAAAGAATAAGATGATGATCAGAATTAATCCGAGGAAGAGTAACACTAGATATTTTGTCCCAAAAGTCAGGAGCCTTCATATTGATAAAAGCTCTATCAAGTTTAGTAGCAACATTCTTATTATAATGTTTTCTGTACCAGGTGTATGTTGCACCAACAAGGTTGATATCAAATAGGTTACAGTCATCAATAGTAGATTTAAACACTCTAGATAAGATGGAAAGAGGAGAGGGACCAATTTTTTCAGATGGGTTAAGAATGGCATTGAAATCTCCCAAAACAATCCAAGGGTCTTGAATCTGACTAGCAATATCAAGGAGTTCAAGCCATAATGCTATCCTATCTTGATACCTATTTTTGGCATAAACCATAGTGAAATAGATGTGCTGACCCTTCCAAAAGAAGTCACAAGTCAGATGTTGATTAGAAGTTCGATAAATGTTAACATTATTTAGAGTATTGTGACAAAAAATCCACATAGAGTCAACATTAGAACTGTTATTACAGGAGCCCATAAAATTGTAATTTAAAGATCCAAATCTCATAAAGTTCAAATTAAATTTGATCTTCGGTTCAGCAATAGCAAAAATATGTGGTTTATGAGTGTTAAGAACCCTCCTAAGTGTAGTGGCGGTGTCATTGTTGGACACCCCTTGACAGTTCCAGAAGAGAATGTTCGTTTTTAATTTTGTTTTGGGTTAGGACCCTTCTTCTTTTCTGATCTACCAGATCCCTTCTTTTTTGGGATCTCTTAACAATTGAGATAGAAGAAATATGTTGACTCTGCTCAGATTCAGAAATGTGAGGAAGATTAGAATTCAGATCTGCATTAGGAATAGAAACAGTATCAGAGGAGCACATTGGAGCAGAAATGTCCAGTGTGTGAGACTGTTCATCCTTAAGAGCAGAGACCTTTTCAGCAGGCAGAATAGAGCTGTTCAGTATGTTTTCAGAAGTGACATCATGATCAAGAGATTGCTCAGGTTGAGGATCAGACACATTCTGTACAGTTTCAGCAGGATTTGTGTTATTTTCCATGATCTGGTTAACATGAGAAGAAAAAGAAACATTTCTGTTGTCCAAACAGAGAGCAGATTCCAGAACAGGTTCATGAATGGACAGTTCAGAAAGTTTAGAGATGCAATTCAAATGAGAATGATCAGGATTATCATTATCAGCATGAGTAAAATTATTATAATTTTCAATAAGAGCATCACTATCAATTTTCAAATGTTTCTGTAAAGGAACAGAAATCTGTTTCTCAGTCAGAGAATGAGAATCCTCCTTCTGTACAGAGATTGATTCAGCAGAAATTCCAGAAGTACTAAAAACAAGCTGAGACATAGATGCAGGAACTATAGAGACAATAGGATCACTATTAACATCAGAATTGAACAACACAGTGTTACCTGGAACTGCAGAGTTATCATTATTACCATGAACCAAATTGGAAGCATCAGCATTCACCTTGGGATAAGATATTGGGTCTTCCAGATTCCTACACAGATTCTCATTTAAACATGAGGTACCAGAGGAAGATGCATTGTTAACAGAACTGGGTATAGGGTTAGGGAGGACCTTATCATGACAAGTTATATTACAGTTATCAACAGGTCCTTTTAAATCAATAGGTTTCTCATTATTCTTAGGATCATCCTCGTCTTCAACCAAAACAGCCCACGATTTCCCTTCTAAGATAGAGTGATCCTTGAATTTTTTGACCCAATTATCATTCTTTTTTGTAGGGGGTCATATTTTACAATGATATCTTTCCTTTATTTGTTATGTTTAACCTCATGCCAATCATTTTTAACTGGAGGATCCAGTTGTTTCCTAGAAACTCTACAAGTGGGAAAACTATGGCCAATCAGTTTGCAAAAGTCACAGAATGGTGGTTTCTTTTCATACTCAATACTAAGTTCCATTCTATGTTCAGGGGAATTAAAAAGTATGGTAGATGGCAGTTCACTAGCAAGGTTGACCTCCACCATAATTCTAGCATATAATCCAATATCCACATTCAAGGTTCGATGGTCAATTTTAATAGGGGATCCTAAACAGGAAGCAATATCATTTATGATCTTCGGATGCCAAAAGAACCAGTTAAGCATGTGAGTCCTAACCCATAAATGTTCCAAATTATTTTTATGAGTGTAAGGATTAAAGGAAGGATCCCAATCAGAGATTCTAAAAAAACCAGGTTTAATATGTAAATTTCCAATCATCCATACCTGCTCAAGTTCGGTTTGAGAGCTGAAGAGAATGTGAAAATATCCTTTACTTAGTGGTACCATCTTCCATTTTGAAGTGTTCCAGCAATGAGCAATCATGTTCCTTAATTCATAGATAGTCCAAGGTTTGTCACCTGTGTTATAAGAAATTCGTCCAAGAACTGAATGCTTGAATTACTGTTCTCTCTATTTCAGAGCTTCCGGGTCAGCATCAACCAAGAAACAACCATCATCTAGTTTCCTAAAGCAAGGTTGTTTGTGATCTTTCACACTTCTGAGATCCGTACCTTTTAGCGCATATCGGAAGGAGACATGAGTGTTACGAAGAGGGATTTTAAAGTCTCCTACTTCAAAATTTGAAGATGCAGGTTCAATAGATGCATGAACCGTAGAAGCAGCAACCTCCCACTCTGGATCAAATACAGCCATCAGCAAGCACAAGAATCAGAAACGGGGGTTAGGGTTTTGAGTCACCCATTGCAGCGCGATTCGAGAGCTCCCCATCTTTCCCTATTTCTTTTATGATATATGGGTTGTTTATAAAATGATTTATGATGACATATGTGGCTGACATTATGATAAAGACAAATTTAAGGGTGCACCCTGATAGCACTCTGATGCATTGGGTAAAGACTCAACCTCTAGAGATGACCTTTTAGACTGATACCTTGGTGAATAACCTTGGTAATTTTTAATGACACCTTGGGGATGGACCTTGTGGAAATGGAATGATTGTCAATATTAAATATTGTAACCACATATTCATGTTATGAAAAACGTTATATTTATTATGATATGCCTCATGATTTCATTCTCATGCATTAATGTTTTTTTCATGACATTGTTGATGTATCCCTAGCTCACATGTTAAATGTTTCCCCTTGTTTCCCTTGCTGGGCCTTCTGCTCACCCTTTCTTTTTATGTATGTCCCCAGGTTATGAGGTGCAATAATGAAACTAGGATGAACATGAGGAGAATCCTTTCAAGTCTATAGGAAGAATGTTTTTTTCTCATTTAATAAGTTCCTGGTTTCCAAGACACTAAACCTTATAGATCCTCGTTTTTTGTACAATGCAATTAAAGTTTATGTTATAAAAAGGAGGGATTCTGTAGTTTGTATCAAAGGATGGTTTAGTTATTTTTGGAAATTAGGATATGAAAGCTCTAGGAAGAACCCTATAGAAAAATTTAAATATAGGAAATCTTCCAGGTATTTTGGTGAGTATTGAGTAAGGGGTTGCCAAGAAAATACATCCATGTATGGATACGAGCATGTAGAGGTGGATCTAGAACACATGTACATAGGGGAAAAACCCAAAAACACCGCTTTGAGCTAGACTCGAACAGGAACTAGTACACGAAAATGGGCCTTGTTGCACTCTTGGTTAGGACACTCCTGGGGGATATGCTTTGGTAAATTTATAAGCTTAGTATGAACCATTATTAAAGGTACAAAGAGAAAATAAAATAAAGATTCACATAAGAATATATGATCATGGATAACCTAGTTTTAATCCTAGGGGATCACATGTTAGGGTAAACTTTTCTTCTACAAGTTATCCTTATATTCTTTATGTTTCTTTTCATGATTATTGGATAAGTATTTAAGCCCCAAATGGTACATTCTTTTCATAGTTAATGGAGGTAAATTGAAGAACATGTCCCAACAACCAATGTGATACGAAATGTGACGATTTCCATATTAATACGATAGAGATGATTAGGGGATTAAAAGATGATTATTATTATGGAATATGTTCACTATTTTGGGAACCCTATTTGATCGAGGTAAATAGATTACTACGTTATTTTCTTTGAGGAGTAAAGGTTGAATTATATTTTGAAGAATCGATGAATATAAGGTGGACTTATATTAATTTAGGTTACTTTTGGAAATGATTAACCTATCTTGGGGAAAATATGTTTAGGTTAGCTACTTTTTTTATAAGATGTTAGGAGTGGTTGATGTTGTTTGGAGATGAACGATGATGTTTATTTTGGAAGACTATGTTATCAAATCCTTCTTGTATTTGGGTTTCAATATTAGTTTGGTTTATTCTAAGGAATTTTAAGGACAGTTATTTATGGAATGGTCTATGATGAACTTTGGGTAGTATCGTGGAATTTTGAAAATTTAAAGATGTTTCCCTTCCTATGTGATTTTTTTGAAGAGTTGTTTTATCTTAACCTTTCTATTTTATGGATAATAGATTAAATAGATAGTTAATCGTTAGTGGATTATGTGATTCACTAGAATATGATTCTTGTTCTTTGATGAGACCAAGTAGTTTTGAATTCTCATCATTTGGTGAAAAGATTAGTTTTGGTAGAAACATAGTAAATTATGAAACTCTACTTACAGGTAGGTATATTTACTTATGTTTTTGATCTATGTAGTAAATGAATTCCTAAAAATTATGAAAAGGAACAGAAAACAAAAATGATTTTGGTTTACGTTTTTTACTAGGTAATCAAAGACAATTTACACACATCATAGGTTTGTGATTTTCTTGTGGTTAACTTTCTCCTAATCATGTTTTCTATCACTCTACCTCCGAACATGACCCTTTTTTTCTTCCATTTCCATGTTTTCCTGCACAGAATCCTAATATGGGTTAACTCAGGTGACCTTTGTACTTCCCTTTCTTTCTTTTAATGTAATAGTTTTACTGAATCCTTTTACGATGTGGGACATTAAATGAAATTTCCAAACCCAATTTTAAAAATTGCAAGGACGCAATATCTTAAGGTGGGAAGAATGTAATGACCCGAAATTTTGAATAAATCTTGTTTCCTAATTTTTTGTGTTATTTTATTTTATACTCAACAAAACTGTTCCATTTGATAGCATGAGTATAATTAAAATGATACTGTTGGTTTTTTACTATTATATGACCGTTAGTCAGTATGACCTTTGGAAACTAAATGTTTCCATCATTGTCTCTAAATACAAGCGATCTTGATCAGTTAATATAGAAAGAAGATTTGATGGCCCCACCCAGTAGTCTTGGACCGATCGAAGCACATCTAATAGAACATGGGAAGGTGGTAGCACCACTAGACTTTTCTCCGGACCAAACCCAAGCCGAACTTCATCATGTGAAGCTAGAACGGAATCGCCTTCGCGAGAAGTTCAAACTAATAGAAATTACTACTGGTGGGATGTTGACTGAGCCTCCCTTAGGTTCTCTCACCTTATCACACCTTACACTTAGGTCCTACACTGGTGTGATAAGGGGCTATATAAGGAGACCATAACTACCTTGAGTAATCATTTGTTTTAAATAAAAATTGAAATTTCTTCTTATGATGAAGTTTATGAATTTTCAAATAACCAGCTAAATATAGTATGCATATTTTTAATGAATTTTAGAAAAAGGATATTTTAAAAAATGTTTAAGTAAACCTTAAATAATTTGAAATGTGTAATGATTTTAAAAAAATTGTCTTCCACAATTATGTTCAGTACGAAATTTAGAGTCTAATAAGATCAACTTGATTTATAATGAATAGTAAATTATGAATAGTGATTTTATTCTTAGGATTATTAATTTGACCTAATGGATTAGTAATATCACTTAAATAAAGTATTAATATAATCTAGGCACCTTGATTAAGTAATGAGATTCAATAAAATGGTTAAATAACGGTTTCATAAATTATTAGCGAAGTATTAGTTTTTTTGAGTGAATAGTGTTTTTTACTTAAAAATTAAATTAAATATATATAGAAAACTATTTTTTTAAAATGGATTTCATTTTTTAACTCAGAGCATCGATATTATGTTAAGGTAATTTTTGGGTATTTTTCTGAAAAAATGAATTTTCAGTGAATAGTGTATTTATTTAAAAATTTAATTAAAAATATTTAGAAAATTATTTTTATAAAATGGATTTCATTATTGAAATCAGAACATCTATATTTTGTTAAGGTGATATTTTGGGATTTTTCTGAGAAAGATGAATTTTCGATGAATAGTAAAAATACTGTTTTTTAAGTTACGAGTGTTTAATGACATCATTAAACGATGTATTAAGTATATAATCAAAATGGTAGAATTATGAATAGTAATATAAGGTATGAGGTGTCACAAGTGGCCAATACCATGGGCAAGCCCATGGTTTGGCCAAATCCACCAACGAGGTGTCCCTGGACCATTAATGCCTTGTCCCCTCACTTTCCTTATAAATACCAATCCATCCTCTCATCCATTCGACTCCCAACTCTCCCCAATGAAGCTCTAGTCTCATTACCTTACAAGGAGACCTCTCAAGGTGCCCCCCCATCCCTCAAGGTCCCAATATTTGAGTTTTAAGAGATACGTTTTAAGGTAAGGGATTCGACCTCTCTCTTTCTTTTCAAGTAATCTCTTTTATGTCATTTCGTTTATGCTCCATGTTATTATGTTGGAGGATGTTCTTTTATATTCATCTTAATAAAATTTTTATGTTCATATGATGAGAGACCCCCTTTTCTCTCATCAATTCATTTTAATAAAGTTTATGTGACACCGTTAGGCTGCCGAATTTTTAAGGGATTCGGTCACTTTTCTCATTTTTCAAAAATCTACCTTCATGTAAAGTATTTCAAGTTCCTTATTTAATTATGTTGGTGTATGTTCTATATATATATCATACTGAACATTTATTTTCATATTATGATAGACCCTGTTTGATATATTCAATTCATTTTTGTTGAAGTTTATGTGACGTCGTTAGACTGCCGAAATTTTAAGGGATTCATTCACCTTTCTCATTTTTCAGTGATCTTCTTTCATGTCAAGTATTTCATGTTCCTTTTTTATTATATTGGGGTATGATATATATATCTATCATACTGATCTTTAATGTTCATATAATGAGTGACCCTATTTTATCTCATCATTTCATTTTTTTATGTGACGTCGTTAGGCTGCCGAAATTTCTTAAGAGAAATCTTATTTTTGTCTTCTTTTCATGTTCTTCCTTTCATATGGTATAACATTAAAATATAATTACCATGTTCTTAACTCCCTTATATTCTTTCCACCTATTATTTTATGGATCATTTATGAGTGGGTGACCCATGTCCACTCTTTTTTCAATGTTTTCTAAAACCTCGTAACATAGCCGTTATGTTGCAAAATTTCCGTCTCAAAATGTCTCTCTCTTATTCTCAAATTAATTTATTTTATTAAGTTAATAATCAAAGCTATTTCTACTAAAGGGTTATTCACATATATACCAAAATATTCTATTTTAAATTATGGTATTTACATACATGAGACCCGCATCCCTTTCCGTGGGTTTAAAGTGACATAAATATCATGTCTTTAAAGCAGGTTTTAAAATGTTATGATTATGAAATGAAACCCATTTATTTTATGCTATATGGGTTGTTTATGAAATTATTTATAATGATATATTTGTCTCACATTATGATAAATAATAATTTAAGGGTGCGCCCTGATAGCGATCCAATGCATTGGGTAAAGACTTAATCTCTAGGGATGACCTTTTAGACTGATACATTGGTGAATAACCTTGAAATTTTTAATGACACCTTAGGGATGGACCTTGGTGAAACGGAATGACTATCAATATTAAATGTTGTAGCCACATCTTCAAGTTATGAAAAATTTTATTTTTATTAAGATATGCCTCATTATTTCTTTCTCTTGCCTTAATGTTCTTTTTCTTGACATTGTTGATATATCCCAAGTTCACATGTTAAAGGTTTCCCCTTGTTTCCCTTATTGGGCCTTATGCTCACCCTTTCTTTTTATGTATGTCCCCAGGTTTTGAGATGCAGTAATGAACCTAGGATGAACATAAGGAGAAGCCTTTCAAGTTTTTATGAAGAATGTTTTTTTTCTCATGTAATAAATTCCTGGTTTCCAAGACACTAAACCTTAAAGATCCTCACTTTTGTATAATGTAATGAATGTTTATGTGATAAAAAGACGGGATGATATACCTAAAACCTGATTTTGGGTCTAAACCAATCATTATATCTTCCCATTCCCATTTTTCATTATTTTTCATTATTTTTCATTATTTTTCATTTTTAATTTCTTTGCGTTCTTGTAGTCTTAAAGTGGTAGCTTCTAGGAGCTTAACTCATGGAATCTGCTTCAAAAACAATGTCAGGTTGTATTTTTCCTTCCCTTGGATTTCCTACCATAATATTTATATTTTTTTGAGGTGAAAAGAGGGGTAGTAAAATTTATGTGTGGGGGAGTGTCAACCTGCTTAGTTCTATTTGTTTGATTTTCATTTTTTTATCATATTTTTAGGATTTTTTATCATTAATGAACATTCTTATCACTTTTTACACATCAAATAATTTTTAAAGAGTTGAAATGATTTTTGAAATATTGGATTTTAAATGATAGTTGAAATGAATTCTTTTCCCTTAAAATGGATTTTCAAGAATTTTAATGAGTTTGATAGATTTTTGTAATCCATTCCCATAAAACACTAACTCAAAATATATTTTCCAACCCTGTGAGGTATTCTAAGACACATTTACATATTTTTTCTAATACCCACACTTTTTTGAGGGAAACGTGAATTTTCTGTGAGAACCAGAATTTTGGAATTTTTTCATTCAAGGATTTAGATTTCATGTAATGTATTTGAAATGATTGAGGTATCTCTTTGGCTAGCCTCATTTAATCATGAGACCTACCTTTACAATTATCCTTCATAAGCCTTTAGATTCTATGAATTTCTTTATATGATTAAGCCACATTATAAGACAATATTTCTGTTCCTACACACGTTTTAGTATTTTGGCATAGATATTTCATGTTTGAGTGTGGGGGAAGGGAATTTCATGAGTGTTCACTGGGATGTGTGTCATTTATGGATGGTTAAAGGTGTGTGGGTCAATAATTTGGGTAGTGTATAATAATAGAATTGGGCATGTGTCGTCATTTCATTGTGCTTTATTTGTTTCATCCATTTCTCCTCCAAAAAATGAAACAAATGGAGATGAACTTGAATTACTCATTTTAAATTCTTTTATGACTCATGTCCCTCTCAAAAATCAAAATCTTGAAATTTAATTCATTCATTGTATTCAATTTTCAGCTCATCCCTTATGAAAAAAAGAAAATGAAAAAAAAGAAAATAAAGCTGTGTCTTTCTGGATCTTTGAAAAAAAGGGAGAAATTAAATGATATCACTCATTATAATCACTTATAGGCTCATATAACATGTCATAAAAGGGTGTGGTGTTTATTTTCAAATTTTCAAGTGGTATTTAAAGAGGAATTTTTTATGCTTTCACTTGAATTAATCACGTATTGTACTTAAGAGTCCAGCCTCTTCCTTTTAGCCTGTAACTTTATCAATAATTTTCCAACCAACCCTAAGCCATAGAATAATTTGAAATTTTAATATAATTCCTCATGAATTATTTCCTTTTCATGTTTTACTTTGGGGAGTAATGATAATTTTCACAAACCTATGGTGATACATTCAATTTCCATGTATGAGCATAACTCCAGATTTAAATTCTTTTGAGTGAAGAGTGACATAAAATTCAATGTGAGGTAGGGTATGATTGGGCCATAGATTAGTTTATGAGGTTGAAAAAAATTTAATTATTGAAATTAAAATGATATATAATTGTTTTTTATATATGATACATGATGGAATTCTATTTTTGATAAGATCACACATACTTTCTCATTTTTGATTGTTGTGTGGATTTTGACTTGGTTGTATGATGATTGCCAATGAATACAATGTTTAATTATGGGGGAGTGATGAATCTCACATTTGAATATATTTTATACTATAAATAATTGTTTATAATCCCACTATAGTGTTATTTTATGGGTAATTGTCACATTTTTCCGTTTTAGTGGTAATTTGAGTTAAAAATCCAAAAGCGGTTAAATATGGAATTTTGACACATTGTTATTACAAATTTATTTTAGTCTTTTTTCATACAATATATGTCAATAATTTTTGATTAAAATTTTATTTGAATCCTGATTTTATTTCCTCCACTTTTTTCTTCTCCACCAAGAGCTAATTTGTCCATCTAAAGGGCCTAAAAATTCATGGAAGTTTGGGATGTTTCGAGGCGGACAGCGTGGACCAAACCACTATAACGGAACCAAAAATCGTCCTTCACACATCCAATTGAGGTTATTAAACCATGGATAGAACTTGGACATATAGGGTCGACTCTAAACTAAATTGTGTGGATTTTGGAAGTCATTGAAGATACCATTGGGTGTTAATTATTTGAAGGAACCTTCATGGAAGCTATGTCCCCAAACAGAATTTGAGAAATAAAAATTCCTACCTCCTTCATATGGTTTCCAAAGGAGATAAAATTTCAAGGCTGAACGGGAAAACTATTTATGAACAACTTTTAAGAAGGTTAAAACGCTTGAAACAACAATTTAATTGGTCAAACATGCTCAATCATTGAGCAGAATGCTGCCTTTAAAAGGAGGTCGTCGCCTCCTTCTCAAATGATCCCATTATCTATCAATTCTTTCAAGGAACCAAGGATGAGATATCCACATAGGGGGGATAGCCACAAATCTTCCCCATTTTAGTTTTTTATTTATTTCTTTACTTTTATTTATTTTTAGTTTTCAATTTTAATTTAGATTTCTAATAAAATTCATGCAGTTTTTTAGTTTTGTGTCCACCAATCCACTCTTTTTTCTTCCTCTAATCTTACCAACGTGAAATATAATTCTGATGATCATGAGTAACTAATCCAAGGAATATCTTGATGGAGTAATCAGGTTCTTGACCCCAAGACCTTGATTTTAATATTCTTTGATTTAATTATAAGGATAATTTATAGTGGGTGTAATCTTCCATATGGTTGTCTAAAGATTATCTTCTTAATTTTCATCCATTTTCCCTCGATTGAGGAGTTGGATAGAGGGTGTGCTTGGCAATTTTTGAGTATAGTTTTCTTAGGTTACCATGGTACAATATGGTTTTCACACATATGATGGATTGTGTTCACTAAGAATATTTGAAGCTGTTCAATGAATGTGCTCCTTGAAATTTCTCTCGAGAGAACATCATGTATTCAGCAATTCCTTTTTTTATAATTTAATATTAATTTGAGTTGATTTTTTTTTCATTTTATTATCCATTCCATTCATAGATTATATAAAAATATCCAACATTATTTAGTTAAGGTGAATTATATTATGTGAGTGAACGAACATAAAAATATTTTGAGGTGAGACGACCTGGGTCTGCCTCTATGCTGCATTAGGAAAAAATAAAAATATGCTTTTGCCATGCCCTATGATAGGTGGGTGTCAATAGGTTAATATTATTCTTTATAGATATGTTAGTTACTATTAAATCCTTTTCAATGATTTATATTTTATACTTTATGATAATTTAGATAGTGTACATCCTTGTGGAATCTTAAATATATTACTTTGGTGGTACTCTGATAAGTTTTGATGATTCAACCACCACTATAGAGGAGGAGATTTCTTTGAAGGATTGGTTGATATAAAAAATAAAGAGTCTTAATCATCATTCCATTTAATATCTTTTTGACTCTCTACTCTAACAGAAATATCACAATCTCCTCTTCCAATAATCAGGCACTAATGGAGTGTTGTTATTCTGGAAACATATATTTAGACATGAAAGAGATAAAGATTTTCTAGGTCACCTACTATATTATTCATATTCAGAAAAATGAATACATCATGATTTGCTGATAATAATATATTTTCTCATTGTGTTCCATTTATAATACATTCCCAATTTCTACTAGAGTGAGATCTAAATATAATAATCCGCCTTCTATTGTAAAAGAATATTTGAATGTAGTGGAAATAATGTAAAATAATTCACTCTAGTCATCCTTACTAAAAGGGGGTAATAATATTTTTTTTAATATTTCATATTCATAGATAAATTTTTATATCCAAGATAAATTTTACATTTTATAACAAGGAACATAATTCTTCTCGAATAATATTGAATAATTGAATATATATTTTTTAAATGGATTTCTGTCCTCTTTGGATGAGTTTAGGGAGAATATCAAGGATATGGTTGGATATTATTTCAATTGATTATCTGGCCTTTCTCAAAAAATTCCTACTATCTATAAAATTTCTATATATATAATTATTTATAGATAAAATATCAATGTTGATATACCAATATGATATTATGGAATCATTGTCTAAACAATACTCCAATCTTAATTGATTTTGATTCTAACAAATACACTTGTTTGTATTACTAATAATATTATGTTAAGTGTATTTAAAATAATTAATATTTAATAAAAAAATTATTCTATAATTATATTCAATATTTTAATTCTCAAGAAATATTTTTTAATGTGTTTGGAACATTATTAAGTGTATTCTGGAAACATTGTTTATACCCTTTGTTCAGTGCACAATGTAAAGAATAAAAAATTCAATTGAAACAACATGTATGGCCAGGAACCATTCATTTTTATTAAATAATACTTTTGAAGAAGTCATGTATGGATCATTAAAACTATTTTTGAAGGATAAAATGTGTAAATAACCATATATGTCAGTATAACATTATGTTTATAAAGTGAACAATGTATTGTTAATAAAACCCACATAATATTGGAACCCTTCATTTAAGAACACAATTATATAGTTCGCAAATCATAATATTATTATCAACCTTATATCATCAACCATATGATCAGATAATTAATTCTATGAAGTTAACCCTATGATTAATATGTTTTTCTTTTATTAAGAAACCCTACATTTGACATTTCGACATCAGAAATTTAATTTTGAAATTTTTTCTAAGATATCTCATACAGTCATTACATAATTGTAGGATGATTCAAGGCTCATTTTTAATATGAATGAATTAAAGGATAATTTTTTAAAGATAAATTTAATATTATTTTTAAGGGATGTTATGACTTCTATAGAAGTTGCTGAAATGGAATTTTCAGGATCTTTGAAGAAACATTCTTGGATATGTAATTCCAAAGAAGTGTTTATACTTTATATATTCTACCAATGTATTATGTTAATATTGATGATATTAAAGTCACATATATTTATTTGAAATTTTATTCTGATAGATTTATTTGACAATGGTAATACAACAAACTATTGATTCTGAAATAGGATACACTTTATATACATACATGTTCAATCTTTTACTGTTGTAAGATTACTTATGTTATTTTTTCTTCAATCGTTTAATTATAATTTTGTAATTGGGATATCTTTAGAAATACACATTCATAAAGTATATATTTTCATTTAAATAGAATATCTCTACTAATAATTGTTTATACTAAAACTGTGATGTTCAACTCCATCCAACATCAATCCAATATCATTGGATTTATTAGAGTTTAAACTACTCGGACTCAGTTATGGTGGAGTATCAGCTTCTTGATCTATGATTTGGATATCTAGTTCCTTGATAGAGAACTAGAAGGTCTCATTTATCATTATTTATAAAGGCATCATCTTCCTTCACTCAGTAGTTTATTTAAGGCCTTGTGAAAATGGGACCATTCTAGTGAAATTAAATACGTTTGTAGAGAGAGTAAATGTTAGAGTGGATAAGGGGGTCTGTCACGAACTAGGCCTTGTCAACATCCAACCCAGTGCCCAACCCAGTCCACGACATGGCCCGAAGGGCATTCCTGATCCCCACAGGCTGGGAAAAGTGCCTGAGAATCAAGAGTAACATGTGGGAACGATGTACCAGATATAAAACATAGAAAAAAAATCAAACAAGATAAATAAACTGAAACTGGAAATAGACAACCAAACACACATTTAAACTATAAACATGTTTAAAGTCTACATGTCGAACCAATAACTAAAAGAAAATACGAAAATAGAAACTAAAACTCTGACTCAAACCTCTTGGAAAAAGAGAGGACACATCAACACCACTCTTCATGAGAAGACCAACTCCAACCTGAACAACCATCACAGAACATTATGTCAAAACCAAAAATACACAAGAAACCAACTGTACATACACCCCAAGGGGTATGTAGGGTGTGAGCCAAGAGCCCAGTAGGAATTCACCCAATAAAAAGGATCGATGTGTAAACATTAAATTACAAATACATTTGAAGACTAAATAAATGAAAGGACACCAAAGCTTAAACGACTATAAAGAAATAGTTTCTATAAAGAAAGCACTTTTAAAGAAAACAACTAATATAAAATAAAACACCCTTGAATAAAACAAAAACTCAAACCTTCACAAAACCCAAAAGTTGCACCATATGCCGACGTTGGTTGTATAGTAGACCAGGAGCACCAAAAGATGGAGAGGCCCTAAAGGTACTAGAAAAAGGAATGAGAACCTAGAACCTCACGTCTCAGTGAACAGTATAGGAATCACAACAAAATACATTATCATATATGAGCCACTATAAACGGAAACACATCTATAACCTAGTGGTCTCTGATCATCATCCGAAGATTAGATAGTGTTGTAAGCGTCAATCCAGCTATGTGAATCTGGGCTGGATCAACTCTCGTATCACTATAACGCTAGTCTAGTCCATCCACCTAGTACCGAGGCTTCCCCTTGTTGTGATCAAGATGTTCAAATTTCACATTTCATGTCAAACATTGAAAAATAGAACAAACATGGTGTAACATAACCCAACGCCACACTTTCACATACATTGAATACCATTCGACAAAGTATGCATGCCGAAAGACATTACCCAACTTAATTAAAACAATTTCCGAATTTTCTAATAATTGTTTATTAAAAACATATTAAATTATTATCATTATTCATTTTTATTAAATCATATTGAATTATTTGTAAACAAATTCTTTAAGAAAACATAACACTTCCTTAAGATGAAAAAGCAACTAAACCCTCTTTCATGACCAATAACACCAAAACAGGTTCCAAAAATGATTCACACCATTAATAAAAATTAATAACTATTTATTTATTTTATATAAACAATTACCAAGGTGAAACAAAGCATTATTCACCAAAAATCATTAAAAACATAATCTACATCACTTACTCAGTCGAATAAATCAACTGCACAATTAATTAAACCATTCCAGCAATTAAACAAACCACTATGAAAGTTTATCAATAAGATTTAAAATGTGTCGCATGACATTAAACACAAAAGACTCACTCAAATCCTCATTTGTGACAAAACAAATATCAACATCACATCAAAACATGATTCACACCCTTTGCACAATTCAATAACTAAAATAACTATTTATAAATCATGATCAAATGTCACAATAAGGGTTTTTATCCAAAATTCACCACATTTCATATAATCATTCTACTTAAAATCAAAACACATATCAAACACATTCAAAAACTAATTTCGAACAACACAAATTAAAAAAATAACACACTAAATTAATTAAGCAAGCAATATAAATTACCAAATAATTTTTACACATAGAACCACCTACCTCGGACCAAGAAGCATCCGTAAAGACAGTGAGAAATACATCATCACCCGAATACATGTTCAAAAACCCCCTTTTCAGACCAAAAACACCACATAATAAAACCCAAGAATACATTAGTACATCTAAACAGACATATTAAATTAATCAAGGGATGTTGAGGCATTGAAACACCTACCTTGGTGTTGAATTTTCACGAATATTATGTGGGCCTTCATCCTCACCTAAAACGCACCAGAAACATACTCAAAGGAGACCCTAAAACATGAATTTGACCAAAAATTACATCAAATACAAACCAAAAACCACATAATACCTTACCTGGAAATCTTTCAAAGGATAAACCAACCAAAATGAGTAAAACGCACATGCGGTATGCATATAGGGGGGTTGTCCGAGCATGTTGTAGAGGTGCAGAGGCACGTCGTGCTTGGAAAATCCACCCGAGCAGTGTTTCACCCGTAAAGAGGAGGAGACACTGGATACTAGGGGAGAAAAGACCAACGGAGAAGCGGCCCAAGGCGATGCACGAGGTGGGGAGGTTGGCAGACAGTGGCAGTCACAGGTGGGGGCACCGAAGGGGAGGTCCAGCAGGGTTCTGGGCTGGAATCATGGGGTCTGGCGGTTGGTCTGTCGGATGGAGGGGGTGAGGAGGGATCATGGGGGCGGAACAAGCCAGTATCCGGGGGCGGCGTTGTAAATTGGAGCCAGTGGGAGGGGGATATTATAGGCCGAGGGCTTCTGTGGAGGATGGCTGCAGTGTGAGCGGGATGCTGTGATGTGAGATTAGCGCGACGGGAAGGGGAACATGGGGGTCTTGTGGGATTCCAGGTGGAGGTGGTGATTCTGAAACAAGGGGGGCACTGCTCGAGCATACAGAAATGGGGGAAAGGGTAGGGTGCAGCATGACGGGGAGTTCCCAGGGGGAGGCACAAGCTACGTGAAATGAAAAAAAAAGAGATGGCTGGCCGAACCCTAGGCATGAAAAAGGAAAAAAATAAAGTAAATAATAAATATAAAATAAAAAAATAATAAAATAAAATAAGTAAAATAATAACCATAAAAGTTTTAATAACTCTACATAATATGAATAATAAAATTTATTAATACGATATTATGAACAATTTAATACATTTTATACCATTAACACTATTAATTTTATTACGCTATTATTAATACATTTTATTTAATTAATTGACCATCGAGAAAGGCATTTAATGAGCCAGGCGAGGTCGTGCGGTGACCTTGGTGAGGCTTTTCACCTTAGACCGCAGTGAGTTGGACATAGCCAAGGCCAAAAAAATCATTTTTAAATCAGAACAGTAGAATTTTTAGTGACCCTCGACCCGAACTACATAATGCATAATAAAAAAATAAAAAAAAAATTGTGTAAAAGAGGCTGGTCTGAAAATTATCCCCACCATAAAGATTTCTACCCCAGGAAAGCCACAACTAAGGCTGAACCCCAAAGAAGTAACTAATAACCCACTAAGTTTTAAAAAGGATCCCCATAATTAGCAATAGAAAAGAGGGAAAAGCATAGTCCTCAAAGACAGTGACTCAAAGACAACTTCAAAAAGGTCGTAAAAAGGCTTTCTGACATGTATTGCCCACCCCAAATAGCTAGAACACCTCCAGTTGACTGATCAAGGAATTGAACTCTCACACCCATAGAAACCAACATCACAAGCCGAAACACCTCAAGCACTATTAAACCGAAACCAGGCCATTGGGCTAGAATGATCAAACAAGGTCAAACCACATTCACAGAACACTCTTATCACTTATCACCAAGCCATATTTAAAAACAGAAGCAAAAGATCATCATGGGGAGGACCATGGGGATTCCCACCATTAAGAACTCACTGGCATTCGAAACGAGACTGGAAAACCGACATGGGGAGGTTCGAGAGGACTCCCCGTCATTAAAGAAATATCCAGCACTGATTCATTCTAGAGACATTCGTGCGAGACCCTATGTGGGTCTACCCACCATTAAGAACCTACTAACGCCCATGGTGAGACTAGAAAACCAACATGGGGAGATCCGGGCAGACTCCCAACCATTAAGGAAAGGCCAACACCGATTTATTCCATAGAATTTTGTGCGAGATCCCATGTGGGTCTCGCCGCCATTAGAATGAACAGAGGATACAGAACTTTGAAAAATTCTCAATGGTGACCAAAAAACCTACCACATGGGGCGAGGAGGGAGGGGCCTGACCACCGGGGCATCAAAACCACAACTTAAGTCCCGACCAACACATTCACATCCTGATATGAGCATTATACAATTTTGGGACTGATTTACCCCAACATACTCTCAAGGACCACTAAAAGTGAATACATCCTATGGGATGCTACCCCCAAGACATCAAGGCATCGAGGTGGACATGCCTCCACATAGTCACTTAAAACTTACACAACCAGAAGGTTTGTTCGAAATGGAACAACCATAGAAGTCAATTTAAGCTTCTTTCACTTTCATCATCGATGATAGAAATAAAGTCGTGGTACCTTTCACTCCCGGGGTTCCTGACCATTCACTGGATTCACTCCGAGGACTATGGCTAGAGCCCTGATATTTAAAGCATCTCCTGCCTTGTAGTCAAGTATTGATGACTCCCAAACAGTGCTATTATTTTTGGTGTCACACGTAACCACACTACAACCGAGACAACATGAGAAAACACAACATATTATGACATCCAACTGATCATACGCAGAACATTCACCAACACATGATCTGAAATAGTGCATGGGAATCACCCTTTGTCACACTAGATGAGAATAAACCACCACAAATCATCACCTGAACATGACCATTGCTGTTGAGAGGAACATTATACAGGGAGGGACTTCAAACTGAGTCTTAAACAACACCTGATTCCGGATATTTACCATAGCATACCCATGTGGCTGGGTCTGCCACACTAGTGGCCTAATGTAGACCCTTTCTTAAACCAAACCAATGAAGGACCAAAGGACATTTAGAATAGTGGCCCGCATAGACCACTTCGGGTTGCATCAACCTTTTCCCCACTGGAGTCTCCTTTACCACTTTTAAACAACCGTTAACAATCATTGGTACCTCACGCTGTAAGAATTCACCAAACCTTCCCCTTGCCGCCGATGAATGTACTACAAAGCCCTTTAAGACACAGGTCAACACTAATAATTATGAACCACCATCACTTTCCCCACTGGAATTCCTTTCACTATTTCTAGGGGGACCTTCATACACAATGGTGTCAAACATCATACCAGACGAATCAGACAACTCAAATGGCCAAAACTCCCTTCATCTCCCATCACATGTTTCATCCCGCTACAAGCGGATCTTCTTAGTTGTAAAAAGAAGAGTTGGGTTCAATTCTAGAATCCAAGAAGAGATTACTCTAATAAACTGGAGGGTCGTTCAAGGTTGAATTGCATGTGGCCACACTTCAATCACATGTCAACGCTTTAGCGGGGGGGTGTATACACTAGTCAATAAAGAAAACCATGGACCCAACCAAACTAGTCCAATGGTCAAGACATACCATAAGACAACACTAACTGTGCTGGGAGACCACTACAAGGGCATGCTGATGAACTTTTTAGAAGAACCCATTAACTACAAGCTTCCACTCCAACTGACAAATAAGAATTTAAACTCAAGACACAATTCAGTTAGAAGGGATCCTCGGCTCAAAATGCATCACATTCGACATTTCCACAACACAAGGACACGCCAAAAAATACCATTTACTAAAACACCTTTTTTATTTAACAAAACATTTTAAAAAATAAGCCAAGCTAGTGGGTTGCACAAACACAAATGGTGTCCCATGAGCCTCGCACGTGAATGTCCTCGTGCCTCACCGGCACCCACTTCATGTCCATGCATGCACTCTTACACACATGCCATTAACCATTTATTTTTCCATACACATTCATGCATGTGGTTTCCCCTGAGAACACCAGGAATAAAAACCAAATCATTCCATTTTTCAAAACCAAAACATCTAACCCACACTTTTCAAACCTCACAAACCAATTCATTTTTAAAGTGCTTCATTTTAAAAAATCTTCCAATACCAAAACATTTTTACTTAAAAACCAAATTTCCACAAATCCAAAACAAAGAGACGAGAGACGACACAAGATAAAACTTGTGTTAGTGGGTGACTGGAACGTATGGTTGGCGGCCATACGCCGGTCACACCACCACCAAGGAGGGTATTCTAGGACAGCATCCCCGACTCCACATGGATTGCCAGACCCAGCGAGCTCATTGGGACCACTGACCCTACTCCTGTTTCATTTCCCCTAAACAAGATTAATCGCAAAGACTAAAAACTCAGACAAACCTCAACTAACTTTGGTAACTCGAGTCCCGCCACGAGATGTGCTGGCCAGGAACCTTACTCGTAGCCAGGACGTCAATTCACGATAGCATTAACTCCTTTATACCGTGACTCTATCCAAAAAGGTCAAGAACCAAGAAAGAAAACATGTGCCTCTGATACCATTTTGTCACGAACCATGCTGGGACGTCATCCGACCCAGCACCCGACCCGGTCTGCGGCATGGCCCGAAAGGGGTTCCCGATCCCCACAGGCTGGCTCAAGTGCCCGGGTATCAAGAGTAACATGTGGGAACAGTTTACTTGATATAAAAGACAGAAAAACAACTAACAAGGTAAATAAACTGAAACTGGAAATAGACAACCAAACACACCTTTATACAATAATCATCTATGAAGTCTACAACTCGAACCAATAACTAAAAGAAAAGATGATAGCAGAAAATAAAAATCTAAGTCAAACCTCCCGACAAAAGAGAGGCCACATCAACACCACTCTGCGTGAGAATACCATGTGCATCCTAAACCACCATCACTAAACACGGTGTCAAAACATAAAATACACAAGAAACAAATTCTACATACATCCAAAGGTGTATGTAGGGTGTGTGCCAACAGCCCAGTAGAACATCACCCAATAAAAAGGTAACACATGTAAACATTAAATGTTAAATACATTTGTAGGATAAATAAATGAAAGGACACCAATGCTTAAAATACTTTAATGAAATAGTTTCTATAAGGAAAGTACATTTAAGGAAAACAACTTAAATAAAAGAAAACACCATTGCATAAAATAAAAACACAAACCTTTTCAAAAACCCAAAACTACACCGTATACCGATGGTGGGTGTATAGTAGTCCCGGAGCACCAAAAGTGGAGAGGGCCTAAAGGTACTATAAATTGAATGGGACCCTAGAAACTCGAATCTCTGTGAACAGTATAGGAATCACAACAAAATACGTTCTCATGTATGAGGCACTAGACATGGCAACACATCCATAACCTAGCGGTCTCCGATCATCATCCAATGTTTAGTTAGTGTTGTAAGCATCAATCCAGCTAAATAAAACAAGGCGGGATCCACTCATGTATTACTAGCATGCTATTCTAGTCCGCCAACCTAGTACCCATGATTCCCCTTTTTTGTGCTCAAGATAACATAACCCAAATCCACAATTTCAGATACATAGAAAACCATTCGACAAAGTATGCATGCCAAAAGACTTTACCCAACTCAATTAAAACAATTTCTACATTTGCTAATAAATATTTATTAAAAAAATATTAAAATTTTATCATTAATCATTTTTGATAAAATATAATTAAATTCTATATAAGAACATTCTTTAAAAAAATAATACATAACACGGCATTAAGACGTAAAGCAAACTCAACCCTCTTAAAAGATCAAGTACACCCAAACAGGTTCCAAAAATGTTTCACACCATTAATAAAACTTAATATCAATTTAATGATTTTATAAAAACAATTACCAAGGTGACACAAAGAATTATACACCAAAAATCTTTTACAACATAATCTATATCTCTTACTCAGTCAAATAAATCATCTGCACAATTAAAGAAACCATTCCAGTGATTAAACATACCACGATGAATGTTTATCAATAAGTTTTAAAATGTGTTGCATGACATTAAACACTAAAGACTCACTCAAATACTCATTTGTGACAAAACAGATATCAACACGATATAAAAACACGAACCGCAGCCTCTTCACAATTCAATAACTAAAATCACTATTTATAAATCATGATCAATTATCACAATAAGGGTTTTTATCCAAAATGCTCCACATTTCATATAAGCATGCTACTTAATATAAAAACACATGTCAAACTCATTCAAAAACTAATTTCGCAAAACACATATTTATAGAAGAACACACTAAATTAATTAATCAAGCAGTCTAATTTACCAAATAATGTTTACACATGGAACCACCTACCTCGGACCAAGAATCTTTCGCAAAGATAGTGCAAAATCCACCATCACTGAATACATGTTCAAAAACCCTCCTTTTCAGACCAAACACACCACATAATCAAACCAAAGAGTAAATTAATACATCTAAACTGTCATATTAAATTAATCAAGTGAATTTGAGGCATCGAAACACCTACCTCAGTGTTTATTTTTCCCAAATCTTGTGCGGACTTTCTTCCACACCTAAAACACACCACAAACAAACTCAAAGTTGACCCTAAAACATAAATTGGACCAAAAATATCATCAAATACAAACCAAAAACCACATAATCCATAACTTGGAAATCTTCTAAAGGAAGAACCCACCAAACTGAGTAAAATGCACCTGTGGTATGCATATAGGGGGCTATACGAGAACATTGTAGATGTAAGGAGGCAAGTTGTGCTTAGAAAATCCACCTGAGTAGCATTGTACCCGCATAGATGAAGAGATACTGGCTACTAGGGGAGCCACGACCAAAGGAGAAGTGGCTCGAGGCTCTGTGGAAGGTGGGGAGGTCGGCGGACAACGGTGGTCATAGGAGGAGGCACCGGATGGGAGGTCCGGTGAGGTTCCAGGCTAGAAACCGGGGGTCCGACGGTTGGTCTGTCGGATGGCGCGGGCGAGGATGGCCCATAGGGGCGGTGCATGCCTGGAGATGGGGGCGACGTTGGACATGGGAGCCAGCATGAGGGGGTTGCGATAGGGCGAGGGCTTCCGGGGAAGATGGCAGTGGCACGATCCGGATGCTTGGATGAAAGATTAGCGTGATGGGAAGGGGAACATGGGGGTCTGGTGGGATGCCAAGAAGAGGCGGCAGTTTCGAGCCGTAGGGGTCACTGCTCAAGCGTACAACAAGGGGGGAATGGGTGGGGTGCGGCGCGATGCGGAGTTACCAGGGGGGAGGTGCAAGCTACATGAAAAGAAAAAAAGTGATGGGATGGCCGAAACCTAGGTAAGTGAGAGGAAAAAATAAATTAAATAATATATAGAAAAGAAATATATAAAATAAATAAAATAAGTAAAATAATAATTATAAAAATTTTAATAACACTACATAATATAAACAATAAAATTTATTACCATGATATTAAGAACAATTTAATACATTTTATACCCTTAACACTATTAATTTTATTAAACTATTATTAATCCATTTTATATAATTAATTGACCGTCGAGCAAGGCATTCATTGAGCTGGGCAAGGTCACACGGCGACCCCAGTGAGGCCATGATCCTTCGACCACGGTGCGTTGGACACTTCCAAGGATAAAAAAAATTCATTTTTAAAGAAGAACTCAAGAATTTTACGTTAACCTCAACCCAAACTACCTAAAGCCCAATAAAAAAAATAAAAAATAATATAAAAATAAAATTGTGTAAAAGAGGCGGGTGTGACAGGCTCTTTATATCCCAAACCACTATAATTTTTTTGTATTATTTATTTCTATATATCTGATACTCATATTTCATATAGAAGACAAATGTTGGATATATTTATATTTAATTAGTGGATTCAAAATCTATAATTGTCGATGTTTCTGGGAAGGACAATGTCCCCCCTATTATGTTACAATTTAGTATTAATACCGAATAATTGGTTTTTGATGATAGTTATTTTGATTAAATATATATATATGTGTGTAAAATTATAATGTATATACTATGAAAATGGATGTGTTTCATCAAACTAAAAGAATTTATATGGTTCATGATCTATATATTAATGGTGAAAATTATGGATGTAAAAAATCTGGAATGATTCTCTAGCTGAAGAATCATGGAATTAATGTTTATTAAAAAATCATTACATCTTATAATTATTTTGAGAAATAAGAGAATTGAAAAAGCTGAAATAGAAGTTGAATATGATATCAATTCAAAATAATTGAATGTTATAATTTGTAAACATGGAAAATATTTGTTTAATCATGTTTCATAATGTCCTATGACATATGAGATGTGGAAAACTATTGCATCTTCTTATGAAGAAACATAAAATGTATGATAGATAGGGTATGATACATAAAATATAAAATTTGATACCATTAGAATGATTGACGGTGAAAACATCAAAAAGTTGAATGGAAGGCTAACAGATATAATCAATAATGTTAATTCCTTGGGAGAACCTATCTATCATTATGGCGATGCTCTAAAAGTACTCATAGTAATACCCTCAAAGTGGAATGAAATATTTAGTGCTATTATTGAATCACCCTTGTCAAATATCTAACTATGAATTAACTAATTTGAACTCTAATAATGTATGAATCTCATATTCAATCAGAAGGAAAATATCATAATATTTTAGTAAAAAAATGAAATTATTACTCTTAATGTCTTATATCAGAAGCATAACAGAAAAACAAAACAAGGAGGAAAAAATGATAAAATTTTGGGTTCTTTAAAATTTTAAATTCAATAGGATCCGCTAGTGGGAATGTTCATATAATTTAAAAAGGAGAAAATATGCCTTATAAATTCAATAATAAAAATGGAAAATAACCTAAAGATTCTCAATATTAGGAATGCAGGAATTTTTTTCATATTAGACCTAATTGAACAAAATTTAATGTTCAGAGAATAATTCAAGAGAATAAATATCAACAGAATTCTGATTATGATCATAAAATAAAATAGAATAATGAATGTTACAAGGAATTGTTATTAAAAATAAAACATATCATCAAAATAAAATTCCATGAAAGATCCAAAAAATAAAAAAAGCTAATACATGTTTTATGGGTAAGGGAGAGGAACAGGTATAATCATTCTACTCCTCTACTTCCACCTCTAGTAGTTTCTCAGATAATAAATTTGATTCCTAATAATCAATGCTAAAAGAGAAATATTATTTTTTTAAAATAAACATAAATCAGTGATAAGTATTCACAATGATATTTTAGGTGAAAGAGACACTCTGCTAAAACAATATAAATAACTTGTTGAGAAAAACTCATCTACAACAAACTGTATTGATCATGAAAAAATGATTAAAAATAGAAGGATGAAGTAGAATCTTATAAGAGTAATGCAATTACATTTACCAATGGAGATACTATCTTAAATGAAATTATTTGATAATTTTCATTAGAAGAAATTATTTAGAGTAAGATGAATGGGTGAAAAATAAAATGTATATAACAATTATTTTATTCCCAATTCAAAAATGATCCCTGTTATTATTGTGGAATAAAAGTTCAGGTCACTAACAACTATTATTTGAGAAATCCCAATGTTATTGGCATTAAGAAGGATTATATTTCTAAAAGATTTTATGAGGAATGAAATATGAGTTATGGAAAAATAAAGCTGATCTAGATTCCAAGATCATTGTTAACTAACACTTTTAGACCCATGAAAATATTGTTTCAAAAATAGAAATATTGTCAATTAATTATGCAGAAAATTTGAATCATGAAAAAAAATGAAATATGGTATATGGGAAGTTGATGTTCTAGGAACATGTGTGGATACTCAATGAAATTATGGTCAGTAATTCAAATGAAATGATGCTTCATCGTTGTTATGATAATGAAAAAAGATATATCATTGGTATTGGAACTATTGAAGTATCAAAAAATGTCACAATAAAAAAATTATTATATGTAAAATGTCTAAAATACAATTTGATAAGAATATCAAAAAATTTAGATGGCCTTTTTAATGTTTTTTTCTAACAATTATTTCTCTTTATTTTAAAATAAATTTAATAAATTTAAAGCACCTATAACTGATAATGTGTATTCCATGGATTTAAATTACTTGTCTAAACTGAACGTGAATTGTACAACTGTTATGACAAATGTATCATGGATCTGTCATAAGATACATGATTATTATAATGTTTATGCTTTACATAGATTATTTAATAAGTAGTTATTTTATGATTTGCAATTTCTTAAAATTGACAATGGCAGATTCCTCAATGAATGCTAAATTCAAAAACAAAACATATCATCATTTAAATATATTAACAAAATTCCTAAATCAAATACATTATAACATATCCATCTGTATTTGTTTGGACAATATAAAGTATAAATTATGTCAATTAAACTATATGATTATATTTTCGTTGATGATTATTCTCAATATACATGGTTATGTTTTAAAAAACTCAAAAGTGAATTATTCACTATTTTTGAATGTTTTTGAAAAATTGTTCAAAATGAAAAAGGTTTTAGAATAATATTACTGAGATTTTATCATCGTGGAGGGTTTTAGAAGGAATTTTTTAATTATTTATTCTCAATCACTATTAATAAACACACCTTCTCTGCACCAATTACAGAACAGAAAAATGGAATTATTGATATAATAAATATATCTATTAAAGAAATGACAACGAATATCCTAAAAAAATATTCTTTCTACATACCATTAGGAAAAATTTGTATGCCTAACACTCTATATAATTAATATATTTTTAATAATACATATTTTCAAAAGTAAACCCTATGAATATTTGAATAAAATAAAACCAAAAGATATGTATATTAATGTTTTTAGATGCCTTTGTTATACCTTTAATACATATTAAAACCATGGTAAGATCAGTCGAACAACTAATGAAATAATTTTTTAGGATATTCTTATACTTATAATGACTACATAGTATTTAATAAAAATTTAATGATTGTTTAAGAATCAATTCAAGGTAATTTTTATGAAATTCTTTCATCCATTAAAGAGAATGTTAAAAAAATAGAGTTAATAAATCATTTGATAACACTAGACAAGATAAACCAAAATCTTATTTCGAAAATGATATTAATACAATTCATCAAAGTTCAGAATAAAATTTTACTGAAGAAATTGGATGTGTGTTTCCTAGATAATCTGTAACCCTAAAGAACTATACTCTAGAAACTATTGTAGGAGACCAAGATATAAGAATTGGAACTATAATAAATATAGAAAACCTAGATGAATTATCTACAATTCTCTCTCAGTTAGAACCTAAGTCTATTGATGATTCCATACAAAATGAGAGTTGGATGTTATCAATGTAGTAAGAACTAAACAAATTCTTAAGGAATGAAGTTTACGAATTAGTAGAAAGACCATACATTTATCCATTTTTCATAACTAATTGTGTCATTTCAAATAAATAGGATGATCAAGGAACCATGACCAAAAATAATGCTAAATATGCAACTAATGTAAGTAATCTAGAAGAAGGATTATATTATAAAGAAAACTTTTCCCATTTTGATAGATTAAATCCAATATAATCCTATTAGATTATTCATCCCATGTGAACATTAAATTATATAGTATAGTTTCTAAATATTCCATTGTAAATGGATATTTAATGGATATATTTATGTTTAACACCATCTTGGTTTTGAAAAACCAAAAAAAACTAAATTCTGTTTTTAACCGTACTAAATATTTCTATTTCCATAAACTAGTGCCTTGATCTTGGTAAGAAACTTTGTGTTCATTTATTTTGAAAATTTAATTAAATATAGGGTTGGAAGATCCAAAAAAATAAAAATAAAAATTATAATATTTTATTATAACATTTTATATTCAAAATGTTATTATCAGTTCATCATATAAAAAGATTTAAAATTATTTGTTTAAAAATGAATTAGGAATTGGTTTGATGGGAGAACTGAATTTACTTTTAGGATTTCATATTTATCAAAAATGTTTTAAAATTGTGTTAAATCAAAGAAAATATTTTATTGATTTATTGAAAATGTATATACTTGAGATAAAAAAGACATACACAACTCTTATATGTACCAATATGAAACTTGATTTAAATGATACTGGAAAATTAGTTGAAAACAAGTTATATTGAGTTATATTAGTATTCTATTATATCTTACTACTTGCAGACCATAAATTTGGTTTTCTATATGTTAATGTGCTATATTTCTGTCAAATATAAAAGAATACCATTTAATATTTTTAAAATAATTTTTATATATTTAAAAGTAAATGTTTTTCAGTCACATATTTACCACAACACTTATGAATTATAATTAATTTTGTTATAATATGCTGATTTAAAAGGATATAGAGTTGATAGAAAAATAACATCAAGTACCTATCACTTTATAGAAAAATTTTGTGTATCATGTTAAAATAAGAAACAACCCTTAGTCTCCCAATCAATAGCCGAAATAGAATATGTATCTTAATCTAGTTTTGCAAACAAGTATTGTGGCTGAAAACACTTTGTTGTACATTCAATTAAATTTGTTAAGTATATCTATTTTATGTGATAATAATAGTGTTATAAATATTTCAAGAAGCCCTATAATTTATTCTTAGACTATTCACATTAACATATGGTATCATTTTCATAGAGATCGTGCTCTTAAAAATGATATATATATGAATTTGTTAAAATTAAATATAAATTAGACGATATTTTCACTAAAAAACTTCTTAAAAATATTTTGAATTTTTTAATAGGATTTTCGGTTTATATATTTTGAAATAATTATTTTTTAGAATAATTTATTATTTTTTATTATAGATTTTAATTAATTTTAATTTACCTAAATAGTTTTTTCAAATTATTTCTGTGAAAATATTTTATCTGTTTATTCTATTATCACTATTAAAATTCTTATTCCATCTATTTGTTTAAATAATTATTCGTTCATTTTTAGTAACAAATCAAATTTTTTCAAAAAAAATTATCAATTACCCTATATAATTAACACATGAAATAATAAAACATCATTATCTATCAAAAAACCCTTCAATTTATCTTACCTTTTCATTTTGGAAGCAATTTTTTCAATGAAAAACTTCATATATCTTCTAAACCCCAGAATCTAAAAAACATCAACATTCATATTCACTAAAATAAAATTGAACAAGTGACTGGAAGAAGGTTAACCTAGTGATCAAAATCATCATCTTGTTCCCTACAAATATATTCTTCACTAAAAAAATTGATTTTGAGTTGTTGTATGAGATGTACCTTCTACTCAAGAAAGCACCTGCATTCTACAGTTTAGAATTTCTATTCAATAAGGAGAATAAAAATGTTCATTATAAACTAGATTTGATGAATTTTTATGTTATTGTACTATTTTGTTTTGGTGGATCTAAATATACAATATCCCCTCAAATACAAGAAAATGAAATTTTTATTTATTCACTTGAAATGTTTAAAATTTTGAAATGTCCTTGTGAAGAAGTATTCCATATTGATCTCAGATAAATTGGAATTCAAGATCATCGATCTGTTGATATAATTTCTTTTCTATTCCATTCATAAAAACATTATGAAATGTCTTTTTAAAGAGCATATGTAATGCCCTGACCCCTGATTCCCCGAGTCGATGCCATATAAACATTTAAGGCAATGTATAAGAATAAAAAAATCCTTTTGAACATAAAAATCATCATAATATGATATAGATAAATCAAATAATGACATTTACTTGTTCGCATGGATATTATACTAGTCGAATAATGACCTTGAATATCAATAGCCAATTTAATAATTATTGAATTCATAATTTCGTACATCAAAACCACATAATCAAGGCACCATGCCAATACTAAAAATAAGACTTTTTTCAAGGCCTTGTTCTAAGAAAATAGTTTGTCTCATGAGGACTACTAATTCACCAAGGAGATATAGTGGGCTCTACCCGTCTCTTACTAAGTACAATGCATTCCTCATATGAAAAGGGTGAAACATAACATAAACATTCATCATAAAACTAGAATAATAAATGTTAATACTTTATCCATAAACTGTGAATGGTTTAAAAATAACACATACACAGTCTAACATATTAGAAATCCATCAATACAATATATAAGATTGTATTATAATGAATCAACTTCAAATAAGAGTAAAATCTATCAAAGGATGTTGAAATAGATAAAATAAAAAAATATTTTAGAGAAATAACTTTTTTTATTTTGAAATCATTTAACTGTCACATAATTATAAAAGAAAAAAATTATTTAGAGAATATTCTTATATTATTTTATGTGATGATTCCAAGATTTTATAATACTTGAAAATAGCCGCACTCGCCATATAAGTTAAAAAAATTCTTTCCATAAATTTGAAGAAAAGATCGTAAAAGTACATGTTTGGAAAACATTAAAATGATTCTTTTATAAAAATTTTATAAAAAGTCATACAAGGGTATAAATGAAATTAACACATATTCTAATTAATAGTAAAATGTTTGGAAATTCATTTTTAAGAAACATGGATGTTAGTGATTGATATGTACAAGTAGATAATTACATATAAACAACCTTTGATAAAAGGGATTGTAAAATTAACAATTACCTTGTACAATGACCTAATCCGAGGTCATGTTAAACACATGTATAATACATAAATCATTGTTTTCAAATTATACCAGAACCACATACATAAATATGATATCATATACGATCTCCAATTATTTCTTTGTTAATAATATATCAGTAGTATCACTGTTTCAGTTGTTAACTAATTCATTTTTATTTATATGTTTTGTTACATTAGCTATGATTGTTTTGGATAAGATTTATTTGATTCATATCCAGAATTATATTATGTTCGTAAAATTTATTTTTAATCATAAAATGAATATTATTCATGATTGGTTATAATGGGGACGGAATCTCATCGCTTTTGTGGATACAGTAATCCATACGTACGCACAATGTACAATACCATTCTATTGATGGTAAAATCATAGGTATTTGGATGGTATATAATATATACAGAATCCTAAGGATACTATATTTATTATATATATCAATTATACTCATTATTAATCCCATCCAAATAATGATGTGTTGAATACCAAACTATACCACGACATGGTGAGGGTAAGCCATACGCATGCACGTATGGTGATATTTCATTCATAGGATATATAGAATATTGAATATGGTTATAAAATTATTATAATTACATCATAGATTGTATAAGGTACCTGATTTAAAATTTTGGTATGGAAACATCAAAAAAGACAATGTCTAAGAAGAAAAGAATAATGAAAGAGGTGGTGGAATTGTTACCTCTTCATTGGGTGTTTCCTTTGGATTTGATCAAAATGGCTCCTTGGGATGGCTTTATGATCAATGTAAGACCGATTGGTCAAATTTAGGGTTGTTGGGAAGATATTTGAGTAGTGGTTGACTGAGAAAAATGGCTTCAGAGTTGTGATTTTGAGATAAGGGGAAGTACATTTTTATAATAGGGGTGAGGGTCTCTTTAGGGAAATCCTAAAATAATATTTTATTATACAATCATATTTGATTTATAATGGCTATATATGAATTTATATAAAGACTAAACATGGGAATGGTCGAAAACCACTCAAAAATAGGTTTTATATAGTTTTAGGTCACCATATTAACCTTATGTTTTAGATTTAACTCTTAGTTGAATAGTTTAACTTTAGCAGTGTATTCTTGTATTATTATAATAAATGGTTAATAAACATACTATAAAAAGCCTAAAGAAACCCAAGTGGTTAATTATTGATATATCTAACCATATCTATGTTCTTTGGACCAAACATGTATTTTTATGAATATTATATCAATTAATAATATTTTATTTTATTTAAAAAGTCATTTATGTAAATTTTGACACAATTTGGTTTTTCTTGTGAAAGTTGTAAAAATATAATCACAATAAAATTAATGTATTTAATCCACCATAACATGTCATATTATCCTTTAAAATTTATTTAATTAATCAGAAGTTTCAATTTAAATTTATTTGTATATTTATAATATCAATTATTTTAATCCTTCATTAATAAAGTAATTACTGCATCATCTTTGTGTCATAAATAAATTTTATTTTTTAACATATAAAAAATTAAAATTAAATACCATTATGTAGGAAATAAATTTATCTTTCTAATGAATATTTATTATCTATTTTATCTTATGAATAATCTTATTTTAAAAATCGTTTAGTTATTAATCTTTGAATTTAACACTCTTACCACTTTTAACACTTCATTAAATAAATAATAATTAATGTATTCATTAAATCCATGTGGAACAAAAGGATCATATTTTATACCTAAGGTATATATTGGTTTTAAAAAACATATCCAAATAAATTATACATGTGTTAGTGTAATAATAATATCATTTTTAGTTTTAATTACCCTATTTTCTTTTTGACATTGTAAATAAAATTCAAAAGATACTATTCACCAAAAAATCATCCTATTGAATAAAATTTTACTTATGGATTTCATCCATGTTTCTATGAATTTTGAAATTCAATTCATATAATATGTATAATTAATTTTTATGAAAATTTTCAAATGCGTCTAAAAGGTGGGTTAAAGACCATAAAACGTTTAATAAAATTATATAAATATATAATATTATTATAAAATGACTCCAATGAATTAAAATGAACATATATACATATTATGTTTCTATTTTTACCAAAAAATATTTTTTAATAAAATAAAAAATTATTTAAATAAAAAGTTGGTTTAAAATAATAACGTTGTGTTTTTCACTATTCATCAATAATTGAGAGTTTTTAGAAAAATACCAAAAATTCATCCAAAGATAATTTTGATATTCCAAATCAAAAAATGAATTCCATTTTGATAAATAAAATTTATAAATTTTCAACAAGTGGGTATTAGTATTCATAACGGCAAGTTTGGTTGGTCGTGATGTGTTAGAACTCAAATTTGCGTACAATGCAAGCTATTGTATTATTCAAAGCGAAGAGTACCGTGGAATATTGGGGTGTTACATTCATCCTGCCAAATAATGTTGTCCTAAAAATTTCTAAAATATTACTGCATAAATTTTTTTGGAGGATATTCATTATAAGTTCGTCTAGTTGCCACGTGGCTTCTTCCATCTTATGGTTTCTCTATAGAACATTTACCGGAAGAGTCATTTAGTTTCTCAACACTTATTCTATGGTATCAATAATTATGAAAGGCTCTTCACAATATGTTAGGTTGGATTCCAGTTCTATTTCTTCATATGTGATTAAAATCCTTGGGTTTGGCACGTATTTTCTCAACCATGATACTTTCAACACATCATGATCTTTAGAGAGACTTGGTGGAATTTCCAAACGATAAGATAAACCTATAATTCATTCTATAATTTCTAAATGTCTGATGTACTTGGGACTTATGATTCCCTTATTCCCAAATCATAGAACATCCTTCCATAATGAGACCTTGAAGAATACTTAATCTCATTCTTGAAATTCTGAATCTTTCCTTCAGTAATCAGCATAGCTTTTTTTCGTACTTTGAGCTGCATTGATGTGGTTTGGGAAAACCATAACCATTTCCATTATTTCATCATCAATTTCTAGGCTTATGAGTTTTCCCTTACTAACATCATTCCAAAAATTTGGTGCACTAAATATCTTTACATATAATAATTCATATGGTGTCATCTGAATACTTTAATGGAACCTATTGTTATATGAAATTTTTACCAGAAGTAAATATTGATCCAACATACTTTGAAAGTAAGGTAAGCAGGATCTCAATATGTCTATGATGTTTAACTAGTCTTTTCTGATTTTCCATCAATTTGAGGGTGGTAGGAAGTTCTGAAATGATGTTCATTATCCAAGTAATTCTGAAAAAATTTCCAGAATCTTGATGTTAAACAGGGATCATGATCTTAAACAATCAATAGGGGTAATTCATGAAGTCATACATCTTAATTAATATATAGTTTTCCTAATCATTCAAGAGGGTATTATTATCTTATATAATGAAAATGTATTGATGTGGTTAGATGATCAACAATGAACAATATTGCATCATTCATTCTAGGAGTCTTTGGTAGCCCCATGAAAAAGTCCATTATAATATCATCACATTTACACTAATGTGTGGGAGGAGGTTTCATGACTCCTCTATTATGTTTTCTTCTATCATTCACCTGTTGAGAACCCATATATATTGACATATAATCAGTAATATCGCTCTTAATGTTGTCCCACCAAAAATGTTCATTCAAATCACTATACATCTTAGTGCTACTAGGGTGTATAGGGAAATTGGAGCTATGAGCATCATCCAACAATTCCATTTTTAGATTAGTTATTTTAGGAACACAAAGTATCATTCCAAATTATAAAATGCCACCATAATATATGAATTCAATCAATATCCCATCATTCACTGTTTAATTTTCTTTTGAAAATCCTCATCCTCAATCTCAGAACATTTTATGGTTTCAAGTAAATATGGTTTTCCAACCATTTGAAAAAAGTAGTGATGTTTCACATTCCATGATTATTCTCATATCTATTTTTACTTGGTCCATGAACATAAGAACCCTTTGAACTATCATGTTGTTCAATATTCCATGATCCTTTTTACACAATGAATCTTCCACCTTATATTCCTTCCCCATGTGGTAGTGTATAGTGCAATTATAATCCATGATTAGTTTAAGATATTTTCATTGCCTCTAGTTGAGTTCTTTCTGTGGAAAAATATACATAATAGTCTTGTTATTGGTATATATCTCACATTTTTTCCTATAGAGATAGTGTCTCCATATCTTCAAAGAAAATAATATAGATTCTAACCCATAATCATGAGTGGGATAGTATTGTTTATGAATGTTTAGATGTATTGATGCATATGAGAAAAATCTTTCATTCTGCATTAAGACATAACCATGCCCTTTCATTTTAGCATCAATATAAAAAACAAACACATCATTCCCCAATAGTAGAGTCAGGTTAAAAAAATTGACTAATATTCTCTTTAGTCCTTCAAAACATTATACACACTCTTTTTATCTAACAAATTTAACCCCTTTATGTGTGAATGTGGTTAATGGGTAAGCAAATTGGAAATAATCTTGGACACAATGATGATAACAACCTGCTGAACCAATAAAACCGCGTACCTCAATTATTCTCATCAGTGTTATCCATTCTTATTTTTCTCTTGTCTTATAAGGATCAATAGAGATTCATCCCTTAGAGACAATATGGCCAAAGAAACTCCTGAAACCAGAATTCACACGTGTTAAACTCCCCATATAATTTATTTCTTATAAGAGTATTTAGAATAGTGCGCAAGTGATTTTCATGATATTCATAGATTTGGGAGTATACCTAGATATCATCAATAAACACCTATACAAATTCATCATGATATTATTTGAAAACTCTATTTATTATATCCATGAAGACATTGGGTGAATTAGTCAGTCCTAAAGGCATTACTATAAATTTTTAATGCTCATACCTAGTACGAAATGCTATTTTTAGAATGCCTTCCTTCTTGACATACAACTGTTGATATCTATATCAATGGCTAGTCTTTGAAAAACATTGAACTCTTTGAAGTTTATATAATAAATCAACAATGAGAGGTAGGGGATAATTATTCTTTATTGATATAGAATTGATCTTCTCATAATCAATGCACAACTTCCAAGATCCGTCATTCTTCTTAAAAAAATAATAGGGGCTCCCCATGGAGGAACACTAGGGAATTAAATTCCCTATTACTCGATTCCTTTAGTTGCTTCCTTAGTTCCACTAATTCCACAATGTCTATTCTATAAGGGGTCTTCAATTTGGGCATTTAACCTGGAATTAAATCAATGGTAAACTCAAATTCTCATTCTATAGGATGTCCAGGTAAATCCTTTGGAGAGACATCAATATGTTCCTGCACAATAGTTACATCCTCTATTTGAAAATTTATTTCTTCACCCATAGTTTTTTCACTCTCTTCCTCTCCAATAATTGAATTTAGTAGAGCTACTAAGGGTAGATCTAGATATGAATCAAATGGTGACGTTTCTGCTCTAAAAATAATGTACTCCTTATCATCATTGAAAATTGTAACAAACATCTTCTTACAATAAATTTTCACATTATGGAATGAAATCTGATCCATACCAATTATTATCTCAAATTCAATCATGGGATGACTATGAGATCAGAACAAAAACCACGTTTATATTCCCAAATGGGAATAGATTCAAAACAATTAATGCAATGATACTTCATTTAGGATCTTTGACTAACAACTCACATGTTAAATAAAATTGGAAATATCTAATTTTATTAGCAAACTAAGAAGATATGAAATAATGAGATGATCCAGAATCAAATAAAGCATAGGATAAACATGTGGAAACCATTAAATTACCTACCCCCACGTCATTTGGAGCATCAACCTCAGTAGTTGTGATCCCATAACCTTGGCCTTGATCCCTTGGCCTTTTTTGAGGAAATATTCTTGGGGGCTTAGGATATACATTTGTATAATGCCCAATTTCATCACTATTGTATAATTCAACATTAATTGTCTCTTTAATTACCTTCCAATCACGAGATTGGTGGCCTTTTCCACTACACATGTAACAGACTCCCATTCCCATTAGGAATGTACCAAGGTGTTACTTCCCATAATTACTGCAGAATAAAAATTCAACTTTTCCCTTATTCCCCTTATTTCCATTTCTAGAGTGTTCAGTAAATCTATTCTTATCTTGCTTTGCGTTAATGTCTTCAGACATAGAGAATTCATTTTCTTATTTTTATAAAACATGAGACAATATATTTTTATGATGAGAATGATGGTGAGACTAATCCATAACAGAGAAATGGTTTTAACCCATCAAATAATTGATAAATTATTCTCCATGGGTTAAATATATAATTTATTGCATGCTTTACTAAGCATGTTATTTTAACATCATACATTGTAAAATTCCCATCCTCCTTTTTACTCAGAATACGAAATTTCCTTTCCATATCTCCTTGATGGTTATGAGGAAATTATTTTTCTAGGAAAATCTCTTTGAACTCCCTGCATTCCATATTTGATACTTCTTCATTCTCCGTTTTGTTTTGAATTAATGACCTCCATTGAATTACATCTCTTGTGAGGCGATAAACATAAATGAACACTCTTTCCCTTTTTCTACACCCCAAATAATGAAATATTTTCTCTAATTAACTTATCCATTGCTCATATAAAAATGGATTTATAGTCCCATTAAATATTGGTGGTTGTTACATCATGAAGCATTCTAACAGTGATCCTCCACATTGTGGATGATGGTTCTCCATATGGGTAAGGTTATTATTAATAACATGGTTGAGTTGTCCCAGTATGGATACAATTTGTTCAACACCAGTTGCAACACCAAGTCCACTACAATTATCTTGAGTATGAGGGAAGTAATTATATAGAATATGTTCATTGATACATTTTCGATTCCTTCTAGTAGGGTCCATTTCTAAACAATGGAATGCACTATATTAGCTATTGAATCGTAATTCAAAATAAAAAACTAGTAAAATACGTTACAAAAATTAAACAGTTTATGCATATAATCTATAATAACAAAATAACATATTTGAGAAGTTATTTACTCTTAAATCCTTCATAATGGTTTGTAAATAAAATTTGAATTATCCTAAGCATATCCCCTGGGAGTGTCGTATCTAAGAGTGAAATAATGATCATTTTCATGTACCAAGATACCTCAAGTCAAGCCTGAGACTCATTTTTAGAGGTTTCACTCCTATGAACATCTGTTTTGGAGCCATATGTACCTGTTCTTATCCAGATTTGGATTTATTTCTTGGAAAACTCAAAAAATCACTATATTATAAAATTTCTAGTATTTTCTTCTATACTAACACTCAAAGTCTGTATTTGGGTATTGTTCTCTGATCATAGTTTTTCAAAATCTTGATTCAAAGGTTTTTACAAAACATTCTTTGATACCAACTATAACACACTAACCCAAGAATCTGAGACTTTAGACATTATTAAATAACATTTCTATGATCACAAGGGATCATATTTCGAAAGACCGATCGGTTTAGTATCGTTATAAGTACTAGATACATACATGAGTTATACATTACATAATAAAATGAAAAACCAAAACAAAATTTTCTCCATTTATTGCATTTATATCCCTTAGACTATCCCTGCAGGTCATTAATAATATACATCTTCTCATCATGTGAATAATAAAACATAGAAAGGGATGAGCTCAGGTGCTCAGTAAGGATAACAATATAGTGCAAACATTCATAAATAAGCATGAACATTTATGGCAATGTATGAGACTAAAATAAAATACTTTTAAAAATATAATTAAGCATAATTTGGAAAAGATAAATCATGTAATTCCATTTACTTATTCACATGGATATTTTACTAGTTGAATAATCACATGTAATATCAATAACCAATTTCTTAATGATGGAATGCATAATGCTGACATCATAACCACATAGTAAAGGCCTCATGCCAATACATCTAATAAGATTTTGTCAAGGCCTTCTACGAAGACACTTGTTTGTCTCATGAGACATACCAATGCATCGAGGAGCTATATTGGGCTCCACCTTTCACTTACTCAGTCCAATGCATTCCACATATGAAATGGTTGAAACAGAACATAAAAATTCGTATAAAAACTAGTATAAGAAATGTTAAAAATTAAACCATAAACTATGAATTGTATAAAAACAACTCATTCATAGGAAAACATATCACAAAACCTTTAATAAAATATGTAATATTGTATAATAATGAATCAACTTAAAACAAGTGTAAAATCCATCATATAATTTTGACATTGATGAAATCAATACTATTTGAGAGAATTATCTCTTTCTATTTTGAAATCATTTAATAGTCACTTAATTATAAAAGTAAACATTTATTTTGAAAATATTATTATTATATTTCAAGGGAACCTTCAAATATGTAATAATGGCAGAAAACCACCGCACTCTCTGTATAAGTTAAAATAACATTATTTTTTTTAATTTTTTTGAAAACTTCATAAAGCGCCTTGTGTAGAAAAGAATGGAATTATTTAATTATAAAAATATTATAAAAATTCAAAAAAGTTATAAATGACTTTATCCTATAGTCAAGGAAATAGTATAAATGTTTTGAAGTAAATTTTTAATAAACATGGATGTGGATGACAAAGAGGTCCCCGTAGATACTTACATATGGACAATCGCAGATAAAAGAGATTGTAAAATTAACCATTACCTTGTACTTTTACATGATCTAGGGTATGTTAACCTACTGTATAAAAGTTAAATAATAATTATTATATTATAAAATAACCACCTAAATAATTATTATATCATATACTATCTTCTAATAATGATTTTTTAATAATATTTCATTAGTATCATTGTTTTGGGTGCTAACTAATTAGTTTTCCTTTATGTAATTTGTAACGTAAAAAATGTTTGTTATCGATAGGATGTATTAAATTCATATCCATAATGATATTATGTTCGTATAAACTATTTTTAATCACAAATTGAAAATTATTCTTGAATGGTTATGATGGGTAATGAATCTCATCATGTTTGGGGAGAAGGTGATCCGTACATACGCACGATCGACAATACAATTCTATTAGTGGTAAATTCATATGAAATTGGATGTTATATCATATATAAATAACCATTAACATATTATATTAATTATTTACATGAATTATACTCATATTATATATCGATACAAATAATGATGTGTTGAATAACAAACTGTACCACGACGTGGAGATGGTAAGTCATACATACGCATGTATTGTGACCTTTTTATTCATAAGATGGATTGATTAATGAATATGGTTGAACCATACTTATAATAGAATCAATGTATGCATAAGGTAATGGAGTTATTAATTTGGTATGGAAACAACAAGGAAGTGGGATGTGGAAGTAAAAAAGAACATTGAAATCGATGGTGAAATTATTACCTCTTTTCGGGTATTTCCTTTCGAATTTATCAAAAGGGTTCTAGAGGATGGATTTTTAATCAAGGTAATGCCTCTAGATAGAAATGAGGATAGATGGTAAGTAATTTTATCAATGTTTTTCTGAGAAAAAAATGCTTTGGAGGTGTGATTTTGAGATAAGGGGAAGCAACCTTTGACAAGATAGTTGGTGGTCACATTAGGAAAAGTTTAAAATATTATTTTATTATACTATTATTTTTAGTTTATAATCACTTAAAAAGGATTTATTTCTAGGATTAGGTGGTGTGGGGAAAAAAATATCTCATTCAATAGTTTTTAGACAGGTTTAGGTCAACATATTAACCTTATCTTTTAGATTTATCAATTAGTTAAATATTTTATCTTTTACAATGTATTAATGTATTATTATAATAAATGGTTAATAAATACATGATTAAAATCCATGAGGACCCCGTGTGGTTAATTATTGATTTATCTAACATTATATATGTCCTTAGGATAAACCTTACTTTTTTATAAATATTATATCAATTAATAATTTAGTATTTGTTTTAAAAACACATTTTTGTAAATTTTCACACTATTTGGTATTTTGTTTTTGTGATTGTCATAACAACATTATAACATAGAATAAAAATCATTTAATCAACCATAACATGTAATATTAACATATAAAATTATTTTAATTCACCATAAGTCTAAATATACATTTATTTGTACATTTATAAAATCAATTATTTTTATCTTTCATTAATAAGGAAATTACTACATAATCATTGTGTCATAAATAAAGTTAATTATTTTATGTATCAAAATTATAAATAAAATATAATTATGAATGAAATATTTTTTTATTTCAAATGAATATCTATAGTCATATTTATCTTATGTATAATCCTATATTAAAAATGATTTTGTTATTAAACATTGAATTTGACACTTTTAACTCATCTTTAAATAAAATAATAATAAATGACTTAATCTAATCCATATGGACCAGAAGGATCATATTTTATTACTGAGGTTTATTTTGGTCAAAAAATACTTATCTAATAGAATTAGGACATGTGTTCTGGAAATTATAATATAATTTTTACCTTTAATTACCCTATTTAATTTTATCCGTTGTAAATAAAATTCAAAAGTTACTATTCACCAAAAATAATTTTCATCCTATTGAACCACATCTTATATAATAATTTAAAATGTGTCTCTTAGAATTTTGAAAATTAATCCATAGAAATTATAAAATTTTGTTTTATGGAAATATGAAAATGTGCCTAGAATGTTGGTAAAAGAGGGTAAAATGTTCAATAAAATTTTTCATATCAATTATTATTATTTATTGACTTAAATTAATTACATTGACCTAATGTAGGTATTTTTTATCTATTTTTACCAAATATAAATTTAAATAAAATTACTTATTATTTAAATAAATATTCAGTTTGAAAATATAGCGTAGTGTTGGTTACCGTTAATAAAAATTGATAGTTTTCTGAAAAATACAAAAAACAATCCCTAAGATAATTTTAATATTCTGATTCCTCATGTGAATTCCATTTTGATAAATAAAATATAAAAATTTTAAAAAATTGGGTATTACTATTCATAATGGCTAGTTTGGTTAGTCGTGTTGTGTTAGAACTCGAAGTTGCGTACAACACAAGCTATTTAATTATTAAAAGAGAAGCGTACTGTGGAATCATGAGGTGTTAAGTCATGAGGGAGATCAAAAAGTTTTAAATATGTTTATTCAAACTTATTTTTCTCCATGAGTAGCTAATATTGAAGAAAATTTAGATATATACATTATGTTTTTGCAAATAAGTGACATCAAGTTGAATTTTCCAAGATACATGAAGAGGCTTCTATGTAATTTTTGTTATTTAGATGAAATGTTGTTATTATATATTATTGGAAGGATCTTATATCTTATCTTATAAAGAAAGAACTTGATTCATTTTATTTGATTCAAGTGTTAAATTTCATCATATAAATGTTTTGAATGATTGGAATCATTGAATATTGTGTTTTTATTGGATTATAGTGAAAGTAAAATAAATGCATTTTGGTGTAGATGACAAACAAAAATCAAGATATTTTTATCAGGGGATAAAATTGATTAATGAAATGAATAAGTTGGAGAAAAATGTATAGAAGTTTTTGTTATGTCGACCTAGATAAAAAATTGATATTATGATGTTCCAAACTCTCTGGAAGAAGAGTGGGATGAAGAAGAAGAACAGCAAGGGGAAATTGTTTTGAATCCAATGAATATAGAAGAACCACAACATGAAGAACCATAGTTAGGAATTGAAGAATCAGCTCATTCATTTCATTTATAAGAACTAGGTTAGGCTAAGGATCAACAAGCTGAGAGCCATGCCAAAAATCATTAGTATGTTCCTTAGCTCATAACCAATAAGTAGTAGTTCAAGGAGAACAATATGTTCCATGGTTAGAAACTGAGGCCACTAAGATTATGGAAAATAAATATATCTTATCCATTGATCATTATTTAGAGATACATTCATCTGTATCTAGAGAAAGGATATAAGTTCAATAAGTATATCCTATTCATCTGAAATTTTTGTATAAAAATCATATAGAAATCCATTAGTTACAGTGGAAGTTTATTATTAATCAAAGAATCTAGATGAAGGGATATACGATTCACTAAAAAAATTTAATGATCATGTGATCATATTGAAAAAAAATACCGATGAGAACTCTAATCTTAGATAGGTGATGAATGATTCAAGAAAATATTTTGATGATTTGAAAAATTCATATGTTCTGAGAATAGAATTAGATTCTTTTCTGATGTATCATCATGATCATAATGAAAATTCAGCATCAAAAATAGATTATCATGATTCTAAATGAGATATCTGGGATCTGATTGGAAATATAAAGAATAAGTATATTTATAAAACATATTTTGAATATATAAAATAGTATTTGGGGAGTTATTATGAATTCCTAAAGGTATGTATCAACCAGGATGGAGCTTCTTCAATTTCCCCAAAAACCTCACCAGATTTGATCAGAAGGATTCAAGATACCACCGTAGTTATTCAATATATGGGTGATGGGATTTGTAACCATTAGTGAAATAGTGCATTATTCTCAGTACTGTTGGCTAATCAGATATACCATTTTCAATAACTCACATCTAGTCAACTAGGTATCAGGTAGCAGCTCAATAATTTCAGTGATAAGTTATCTTAGTTATTGAATATCGGGGAGAATTTAACTAAATATTTTAATAGAAATTTTATTGAAAATATAAATATCAGTTAAGATTCATGAATTTTGATAATGTAGTTGGAATAAAAAAATGTATGCAAGCTATAAGCTCTGAATCATAATTTTAAAGAATATTTTTCGGTGTCTCAGGATCAATAAGAACCTGTTCTAGACAATACCATTTTTCCTTCCCCAAGAACTTCTATTTAAACCATTCTATGGATCAAAAAACTATACTATTTTTGTATATTTATCATTGATAATATTAAATTGTTATTCTTTTTTTTATGTAATTTGTATTTTTTATTTTGGATTTCTTTATCATTTATTACTTCTTCAATAAATGCAATATTTATAAAAAAATTTCATTATAAACATCCATTTATTGATTTGTTAAAAAATTAGTTTCTTTTAATCATTTTTATATAATTTATTTTTCATATCACTACAATGGGGGGAAATTTGTATAATGAAAACATATCATTTAAATTAAATTATTAATGTTTTTTATGATAGAGAACATTGAAATAGAAATAATAATTTCATTTATCATTTTGTCTATTTAAAAAAATTTATATTGTGTTAATTATTTATGGGTTTATTACCACCAAAATGGGTGAGATTATTGGTCATGTATTTTCACATAAATAATCTATAAATATTAATTCATTTTGATGCTCACAAATACCATTGTTTTATTACAAATAACAATACATTAAGTATATTTCAGAAAATTAATACTTATTAAAACAAATTCTGGAATTATATTCAATATTTCAACTTGGAAGAAATATTTTCTATAGTGTTAGATACAATTTTAATTATATTCTAGAAACATTATTTATAACCAGCATTCAGAGCATAATGTAATGAATAATCCCTACACTTGGAATATCATGTATAGATAGTAATCATTATGTCTGGAATGATCCTTAATTTTGATATAAGGTATGTATGGATCATCTAACCTACACTATAAATAAAATATGGATAAAGAAAATTACATTTGAATGTTACCTCACATTTGTAAATAGAATAAAGTGTGGTAAAAACCCCCTATAAAAGTACAAAACCCTATTTTTGAGGACATAAATTTATTGTTTAGAAGACTAATTATTATGATCAACCCTTACATCATCATCCTTATATTCATTGAATGAATAATATAGTGTTATACCCTGCATTTAATATTTTTTTAATTTAATGCTATGTTTGAATTTTCATCATTTTAGATGTAATTTTGCAATTTTATCCATGATTTCTGTAATGGTCTTTACTAAATTATAGGTTGATTCATATATAGTTTTATACAGATTCAAATATCAATATGATTTATTCAAAGTAGTGTATTCAAGGGATAAATTCACTCCTATTTATAAAAGAAGTTGTGAGTCCTCTGTACTTTTTCTAATTTTAATATTCATGATCTATCAGGAAACATTCAGGGTTCTGGAATTCCAGATCAGTCTTTAAACTTTATATATTGTATCAATATGTAGTTTCAATATAAATGATATAAAAGTAACTTATTCTTATATATTATTTCATTATTGTAAAAATCATTAATAGTTCCTCTGTAAAAAATGATTGATTCTGAAAGAGGTTACACTCTGGAGACATTCTTGTTCGATCATTTACTACTCTAAGATTACAAATACTATTTGTTACAAATATTATTTATATATCATTTTGAAACTAAGATCACTTTATAAATACACTATCATGAATAATTTTTTTTAAGAACAAGATTCATCAACTATTAATTATTTGAACTCCAATTATGAAGATAAACTCGATGTAACATCAAATGAATTTCTTTTTATTTATTTGAGTTTCAAAAGAACAGACATATTGGTAGTAGAGTATCAGCTTCTCAATCAATGTTGTGGATAAGTAGTTCAATGATATAGAACGAAAAGTCCTTATTTACCCACATTGGTAAATGTATCAACTATCAGGACATAGTTTTTTGATTTTTGGTCTTGTGATAAGAGGATCATTCTTGTCAAATCCACCATCCTCATAGAGAGAGTAAATATTGGAGTGGTCTAGGGGATTTTTATACCCACAGCCACTATAAAATTACAGTTTTTTTCTTTTTCTATATCCACTACTTATATTTATTATAGTCTAAAAACATAAAATATTCAAATTTCACAAAGGGATTCTAAATCTTGTATTGCTGAAATTTCATGAAACGTCACAATTACCCCTCTCCCCATCTAATGTTACTTTCAATTATTCTGACTTAACAAAGGAGATTATACCTATAACACCTCTCCGCAAATATCCCTCTATGTTCCAATTATTTTTGGTTGAAAACCCAAAAAAAATCAGGATGTGGAAAATGATTGTTCATCAAGTGATCTTCCATTTCATGATATCCCTTTTTAAAACACTAACAAAATGACCATTGTTAAAGGGTTTCAATAAATAAATATTATCTAGTATATAACATTACTATGGAATGTTAACATAGTACCAATATAAGATACCACATTAATGATTCGTGATCCTATTACATTAATAAAAATAAAAAATGTTCAATGATATGCTCTTATGACTTTTCCGTAGGGATTGTTCCAAATCAGAGATGTTAGTACCTCAATAAAGAAGGATGAGTATCCATATCCTCTTCAGTTGACCATATAACACACTGAGAAATATACAGATTTAATATAATATGTATTACTACAAAACAAAATTTGTACAGAACATAAATGATAAAATACCAACCCACCACCAACTAGATTATAGTATGGCCAGTGTTGTTCACATGAAAATGGGTTAAGATGGTGATTATATAGACCTTTTCAATGTAATGTATTCAATTAATATAATAAATCTTCTATGTATGAATCATAACTAAACCATGTTTCCATATACATATAGGTTATCTAAAAATGATTTTCATGGAAGAGCATATGGAATTAAATTTATGAGACTCTCTAGGAGGATCGTAGTATAATTTGAAACCAAATTTTGATTTGATTTCTAAAGTACCCATGTTAAGATAAAATAAAGTTTTGTGCATGAGAGAAAGAATAAGTTATATTGTTGTTCCTTTATAAGGGGAATCAACCAGATTACCTTTTGGACATCATATTTAACAGTGATAGGAATCCCATTAAATGGAGGTGAAATATGCGTAATGGGGTTTGGTGGATGAAGAAGCCATCCACATAATCCTACACTTGTTTGAAATTGATAGAAACTTGGAAATACTGATGGGATATAAAAAAAATTAATGGCCACCTAAACATGGGAAATTTAATAATCTTTTGAGGAGTAGAATATATTTCCCTCTATGGAAACCAACGATATAGATCTAGAAGATGTTCAAAATATTTTAAATAAATCCCAAAAATAAAATTTATGAATTTTAATCCAACATAGATTTATTTGTTCAATCTATCATTATCCTAAAGTGATGCTCCAAAATATTTTATTCAACACTTTCACTTCAAAAATATGAATGAATATATATTATGTTCTCATTTATTTCCAATTATATGACTATTATCTCACAATAATATTGATATCATGATAACCTATGAGTCCCTAAATATACATGTAAACATTTGAAAAATCCACCATATCATTGAATTGGAATGGATTAAATCAATAATACTTCTGAAAAACATAATTTAGATTTGAATCACCTTGGGATGTGTGGTCATGGATGTGTTAAGATATATATACTCTCATATTGACAATATAGCTGCTCTAGTCATATATAGAGGGTTAATTTCTGGGTGTGTTCTCATTAATGGGTGTAGACATGTTCATCATCACCATTAAAAAAGGGTTATATCCAATATGTTGATTTAATTGTGGTCTTGTTCTATCATATGTGCATCAACATGTGTAACATCATGATAACACAAAATTCTGTCCCTTCACATATGGAAAGGGTTTCTTATTATTCTCATTCTTCTATATAACTATATGAATGTGACTTGCAATCATAACACTGGATTTTATCAATTCATATATCAATGATTATTTCCTCATGGGCATGTTCTCCTGGATGGGTATGGGCAGGTGTACCAAAACTCTAACAGTAGATATTTTCCATTTGAATACGAATAGTGCATGTAAAAAATAATATAAAAATCACAAAGGTAAATTATGGAATAATTCTTCAAATGTCTAAGTGTGTATGAAACCCCACCCCCACAGATTAATGTTTATTAATTTTATATGGATTATTTGAAATAATTAAAGAGGGGAACTCAAGAATTATTTATCATTTTCCAATTGCAATGTGTCCTAGAGATCATGGGTCAAATGTTTTTATTTTATATTATAATAAAACCAAAGAAAATTATCTTTTTAAGTTATTTATATTTTTTTCCCAATCATATTATGGTAAAGACATAGTGGGAAATGTGTTAGTTTATGTGTATTCCAACTATTAGGTGTTTTAAACAAAAAATCTTTATGCTATTTCTATTTTCAAAAGAAAATTACCAAACACCATGATTTGAATTACTAGAGAGTGGATGATATTCTATTTCCTAGAATTACCCTCACTATTTGTCATCCTATTGATTATTATGTCTCCTTATCAAGATAGTTTAATGTCATTCTTATCATACCAATGTAGTAGGTTCTTATGTTTATTATTATTTGTCTAAAACAATGAGGTATTCAATATATCAATACATGAATAGAACATAACAATTCAATAGAAATACCATTTCCATTGATGTAGATAGTATTAGGTGATCATTCTAGTAGTTTCAATTTAGTGTCCTTATACAATCATGATAATATTTATTGGAATTGAACATATATAATAAATTAATAATTTTATATAGAAAATTAATTGTATCCAGTAAACATTAATGGGGTCCTAGTATTATTATAGAAAATCCAAAATTATTGGTTCATAGTTTACTGATATTTTTCTCATACAAGTGTGCCATGTGCTTCCGGGTCACATGAGGAGGACCTCCATTAGATTTGGAGTATGATGGAAAATTATTAGTTGGTGAATGGGAACAATACTTGAATGAGTATCATCAATGTCTTTAAAAGCCACATATTTTCTTTGTAGATAATAACAATAAATATTTAAATTGGGATAATATGGTATGGAATAGGTTTCTATGGAATGAATATTAAACACGTTTGAATGACATGATCCATAATGATGCTTTCACAATGTGAAGAGATTAATAGAACTTAACCTTATGATAAAGGCACCCATAGTTTGGATTATTGAATATGGAGACATAAAACCTACAAATAAGTGGTGTCCTATTTAGTTGATTTTCATTTTTTCATATATCCATTGAAGGTTTATAATGATTCAAATAATGAAGGAATAAAGTAGTATTATGTGTAAACTAAGATTTCACTATGTATTTCCATTTAAAAATATTATTTTCATCTGATTTTTTATGTGAAACAATCAAAAAGAAATAAATTGTGATAAGATTAAATAATATTATACTATTATAATATATCTATTATAATAGATTGTATAAAACAATGTGACAATATTTCGAAATTTCTGATTGAATGAAATAGAATCATGTATATGAAGTGCCCCATGTTAATGTTATTTATTCTATATTCAGAAGGATATTCCATCTTAGTTTTTTCCAAGGACAAATACCATGTCGCACTTGAAAAAATAAAATATGATAGAAATAGTGTGTGAATGAAACTTGAGCCCATTGAGATTAAAAATAGTCTACTCTAGTTGAATAACAACCCTAATCTTCCATGTGAAATTAAATAACTCTTTGAACTTATGTAGAGATCAAAAGTGTAATGAATATATATTTTTTCACATTAAATAAATACTATATTCAATATCATGTATCACATGCTATAATGAGATAACACAACACCCAAATATATTGAACCACATCATATTAAAATTACATAAATAATATATTAATTATGTGATGAAAATATTATAATAAATTAACATATTATATATTTTATTTTATTTGACTAAAAATTTTAAAATTATTCTTTCAAAAGAACCATTTAAAATGGGTTTAATAATTTTAAATTATTAAATTAATCATAGATAATTTTTTATTATAATATTGATTTTTTATATTTTTAAAATAATATATCAATATTATATTATTTTGAAATCCATATAAAATATTATTAAAAACACATGTAATTTAATAAGGTTATTTTTTTGTATAGAGTATTTTCATTACATATCAAATTATTATTAAAATGATAATTTATCGTTTTTGAAATTCTAATTTTAAAATAATAACATTATTGTTTGGATTAAAAATGAAACTATTATCTTAGCATTCTTGTTGTAATTTAAAAAAATAATTATTCTATTTTATAGAAAAATATTTGATTTTTTAAAAATTATATATTATTTTCTTCAACATCATGTTTTTAATAAATTATATGCTTAATATATAAAAATTAATTTCTATCAATTACATAAATTCTCTAAATTAAAATGGATTTTAAATATTTCATTAGTTCTGAAAATTATTTAATAAGGGATATTTATTTGGGAATAAAGGATATTATTACTTAGATGAAAACTAGTTACCATGGTTAAAGAATGAAATTGTAAAACTAAAAAATATAAGGATAATGGGTTGAAATGTGTAAAGGTTTTTTAAGAATGGGTGTTTTAGAACTATATAGACCTAATATCATCAAATATTTATTATTTCCCAATTTTGATCAATTTTCCCTAAGTATTTTTCCAGATTATTGATTTTTTTACCAAGTTAGAAAAATGAAATCCCATTTAACTTATAAAGGGTGATCTACTCTACCTTTTTCCCCTAATAAAAAACTTCCTTAGTTCTTCCTGAACTCTATGTAAACCCTCCTAAAATTTACAATTTCAATTAATGATATTATAGTATTATTAAAATACCAATCCTAAATGGTTTAACCCCTTCACAATAGAGATAATTCAAGAAATAAGGTATATGTTTTTAACCCCTTCATATCATTCGAAATTACTTTTATTAAAAATATCATCCAAAATTTTATACTAAATCATATTGAAATGAGAATATAATTTTCCATAGTATAATAGTATATTTATATATTTATGGTAAAATACATAACCCCCATTCCATTTTCTATTATGAAATGAATTTGAATTGTGTGTACATGTAGACTACTACCTCAATGAAGTAACATGTTAGTTTTCCTTCAACACAAAAAATTAATTATTTAAAAATTTAATTTAATATATAATTGTGATATTTAAAACATAATTAATATTATTAAATGATAAATCATATTTTTCATCTCTCATGTTCTATGGAAAAAAATTCATCATCCAAGCATATGTGTGGACTACAGCCTCCATGGAATGGTGTGTTCCTTTTTTCATTATGACCATTCATGGAAGGTTATGAGAATTTTTTTAACAATAGTTATAATTTTTATAATATTAATAGTTTTATGTTAATAAAAATGTGGAAACCTGTTAAATATATGAATAAAAAAGACCCATTATAAAATTATTCGTACTAAACAAGCAAACTAAAAAGGAAAAAAATTATTCACTACTTGATATTAATTATAATCCATAAATGATGATAAAAATTATAAATAATTATGATATATTACAATATTTTACATCATATGGGTTAATTATCTTTATGTGATAATGATATCTTAACTATAATGTCGCATAGTCACTAATTCATCTTGGTATGTTCATGTTTATGCAAATTTAACCACCTTCTCGAACAATTCAATGAATTTATATCATGGATAACTATGGGAACATATTCCAAAATATAATAAGATAAAAATATTTAACTAATTTTTTTCACTAATGGTTGTATCAATATTTATATTATTAATTATGAAAACAACAATTATTTGTTTAGAAACCCTCAAATATGATTTTTTTTCAATTTCATATTCAAAGATAACGAATGATGAAATCATGAACTGTTGGTAAAAATTAAAAAATAATTATACTTTTAGTCAAATAATTAGTTTTATGATATTTTAATGATTAATAATATGAAATACAAACACTGCTATTACAAAACTACGTCGAAATAATCATGATTTCGTAAAGATGATATTGAAAATGGGTAAAAGATAAGTGTATATATATATAAGTATGTATATAATGTTCATAAATGGATATATAAATTATTATAAATATGAATAAGGGATATATTTATGTATTTAATAAACTTAATATAAATATTCAATATGTTTGATGGAAGCACATATTGAATCACGACAAAGGTAAGGGTTTTCATCTCAAATACCAATTCATAAGAAAAGATTTAAATTATACAAATAATTTAATCTATTTAGATTTTGTTCATAAATATATAGTTATTTTATCATGAAATAACTTTTATTCTAGTAAATTTATGTTAAATTATAATATCTACAACTTATGAAGTTCTGATTGAAATGACACTCAATTTTTAAGGGTTTATGTTAACTCAATTCTTGTTCATTGAGCTATAATTGTTATTCTTAAACATATTTCATATAATTGGGTATGTTATTCCCTATAATAATATTATGTTATATTTTCTCATAAATTCTAGGTTTTTAATTTTTTACCACATATTCCACTTTTGGAAATATTCTTAGTTAAAAAATTATATTGTCTGTGAGGGATATTTATAACATATTTCCCTTTGAGTTATATGGCTTATTTTAATCATTGTACACAAATTTTACATTTATTATTTAATTTATAAATTTTTTTATTTTTTATTTTATGTTATGGTGGAGAATTATGCTTTTGGTTTAATAAATCCTATAAAATATTTCTTCCACTTAAATGATCAATGTTATGTAGAAGAAACTGCCATCCCATAATTAGATCTTTATTGAATGTAAATATTTCCCATCCATCTAATCATATAATATAATTATTGGAAGGAAATATGTATTATCCTATATTATTAAAATAATTTTATTCACCAATTTTAAAAAGGAAAATCTAATAATCTTTTTACGATGTCAATTTTCAAACAATGTGATTTCAAATTATTTTATTCTCTATATTTCTTATAATAATCTTCATGATTTCTGAAGGAAACATTTATTGATGTTTCATTTTAAAAGTTAAATATTTTACATTGTTTTCTCTTTATATTTATGAAAAAAAATTATGAAAGTGACATGTATGTTATTCCTTAAATTTTTAAGATGATATATTTTAATAGTTTCCATAAATACACATCTATATATTTCCTTTGTCATCATATTTGTAAGACTATCATGAAATTATTTTAATTTTTATATGACCATTATTTTTATACTAGATTTATAAAAAACCACTTTTGGAATATTTTCAATGGATTTTAAATATTTTTTATTTCCCAAGCGATCTTCCAAAACTCATTATAATTATAGTTTTTATCTATGTTATTTTCCATTAACAAATATTAGTACTGATCAAGGTTGTCATTAAAATTTAAACATTCACCATTATTATATAGATATATTTTTTAATTTTCATGTATTTAGGAGAAATGATATATTATATACTATATCATTCATAATCATTTTTTTCTATATAATAGTAATTTTTTTTCATTTCCTATACAAATACCATATTTTTTGCCCTTTAAAATGAATTTTGATCACGTTGATTTCAAATTCCAATTGAAATGGGTATATTATTGATTTAATCACATATCTTTTATCTATATGGTGTATATATCATATTCTTTATTATCATGAATAATGGTATTTACCTTGAAATATATTTTCTTTCATTGGATACAAATTTATTTTCCATGGGTTTATTATTTAATAATTATTTTTGAAATTTTGAAATATATCCTTATGTTTATCAATTTCATAAGAATATGAAACTAATTTTATTCATGGTACTATCGATGATGTATTAAATGAATCCAATTTTCTTTATACGAGTTCTTCATCATATAAAAACTGTATGATTTTAATCATAATATCTTATAATTTTAATTTTTATTCTTGGGTGTTAATAGTGTGACAATTAGATTCCTTCATATAGAACCCATAATTATGGTTATGATTTAAATAATGGGTAGTCTCTATATAGACCTCAAATGCATTGTGTAATGATATTGATCTCATGTGATAATAATGAATTGAGTATTTTTGGTTGATCCAAAATGGTAATTATGTTTTGAGGCATGGTCTTTTATTGGAATAATGTTATTGAAATGTTATATACTAAGGGAAATAGGTTCTGATACATGATCTGATAGGTTATGATTTCTATTCTTCTGGTTGTTTCATAATTCTCAATTATGCATTGTTTCAATGATTTTTCGCATTTTCATGCTATTATATTTTGGTAAATTGGTATTTAAGATAAATTATTAAATGGGTATAATTATGTTATATATCATTATTATACTCATATTCTCATTTATTCTCACATAATATTCTTAAATTTATTTACATATATTTACCTAATCTAATAATCTAACATCACACCCATATTATATTTCCCTTTACCCATTTTTTGAAGTTAAATAATTATAAAAAAACTAGTTGAGTAAATTATATAGTGAAATTGTGGAAGAGGTTAAAGGATTTTTATAGATTAAGTAGTTTCTTATATAGTAGAATAATTAAGTGTTGTCTTTAAAAGGATTCTCTTATATTTGTTAAATTTTTTATTAATTAAATAAAACTCAAAATCTAAATATAATTTAGAATTTATTGTAATAAAATATCATATTTAAGTCATGTACTTTTTATGGTCACATTTTTAATCTTCTATAGTTGGTATCAATGATTATTTTACACAACTTTTTAGATTAGAATAAAATTCGTTGAGGATAAATTTGGTGTTATAAATTTCATCAAATGGATTATATATAAATGATGATTGAAATTTGAAATGTACAAATAACCATGGAGGTTAATGATGTTATATTATAGATATTAGGATAAAATAAAATTATCGAATATCATTGGAATATGTCTGTATTTAGAGAGTATAATGAAATTTTAGAAACGTATAGATTTTGTGATATTGATTGAAAAAAATAATGTCTAGATTTTGAAATGGGATACAAGATGGGTAACATATATACCTAGTGGAAATATCCCTAAATGATAATATAGAGTATTCTCTCAATCATCACATGGTGGATGTCAAAATGTCAAAATGTCAAACTATGTTTGACACTCCAATTTGATATTCATTGTTAACCCACATTCTTTATACAAACCATTATGAGTTTTTTATTTCATAATTTCATTAAGGGATTATGATAAGAAGTATATGAGGAACTAATTAAAATTAAATTATATTGAACTTAATGGATTAGTGGTTGAATTGAAGGTTTCATTTTAGAGGATATATTATGACATAATTTTCATATTCATCTGTCAATTTATACAGATTTTATCTGATAAGCATAATTTTTTTTAGTATATAGTTTAAATGAGAACATGGAAGCTGAAAAGGATATATATCATGAAATAACATTGTATTTTATGGGAATAAGACAGGATACATAAATATTTTATAGTCATATTGTATTCTTAATATATGGTAAATGTTGTGTTTCATAGTCTTATTTGTAGAGGTGAGTTTGACAAAATAATATAAATTAATTCTCAATAATCATAGATATTTTCACAATAGGGTGACAACTAATTATGATTTTTTATTCTTAATAAAATATATCTGATTTTTTGAATCATTTAATCATTATTATTTAGTATTTATTCTTCAATAGTTTGAAGACACATATTTATGTGTATCAAAAAAAATTATAAAATTTTTATATTTTTGGTATAACTAGAAGAGAAAAATTTATTGATGCATGAAAGTTTCATGGAATTAATATAATATTTATTTATTGGTAAAAAATTTTTGTTTTATTTCGATTAAAGTTATAGTGATATTATTGATATCAATGGAATTAATTAATGATTTTACTAAAATGTTATCAATGACATTTTTGGTGATGTTTATCTTATTTATAGGATCAACATATATATACACTAGTGTGAGACTTTATGAAATAGTGGATAATTATAGTAGATTATTTTTTAGGGAATATATTATTTATTTATTTTTTACTACCTTGGATATTCATTTTTTGATGGAAATATTTTTTTGGGAATCTATAAATAAAGTATATAGATAATTGAATATGGGATCATATGATAGATTAATATTATTTAGGAATAAAAAGTGGCATAGTATATCCTTATAGTGTAATTTATATTGCAAATTTGATTTTTTTTCATAATAATGGATATGTTAATATTACCATCACATACTTTCATCAGCAATTAATAATTAAAATTTTAGTGATGTAGTTTATTTAAGAGTGAAAAAATGTAAGATCATGGGATTTTGTACACTTTACATTACTAATATATTCAATAGTTTCCATCATAGGAAATATTGAACTAATGAAAAATATAATAGAAAATTCCACATGTTACATTTATATGAAAAATATAATAATTGCTAGATTAAAAGATAATTTTTTTAAAAAAATCCTATATCATCATTTTCATTGATTTATATTTTAAAAATGGTGTTTTTTAATAAAAAAATTTTAAAATTGGGGTGTTTTGTTTTATAATAATAAATTGATCATAAATAAAAGTTTATTATAATAGTAAATATTTTATATATTTATAATAATATATCAATTATAAAATATTTATAAATTTATTTGAAATAATATTTTAAATAATTTATGTTTAATAGGGTCAATTTATGAAATAATACATTCGTTATAAATAGTATTTTCATTTAAAAGGTAAATTGTCATTTTTATCATTTTAATTTGAAAAAATAATGTAATTTTTTTTAAATCATATAAATATATTCCTATGATGAATGTTAGATATTTCTTTTATAAAATTATATTTATCTGAATCCTTTAATATAACATTTTTAAAATAACCATGCATTTTATTGTATTATTAGTTAATAATAATGATTTATAATTTTATAAAACCCATTTCTAGAAACAATATAAATTTTATGACTTAAATTTCAAATATTAAAATATTTTTTATATTTTATAATCGTTTCTTTAATTTTTGTGTCATAAATAATATATTTATAATGAATTTTTTTATTACATTATATAGTGATTATTTCAAAAATAATTTTTATAACATTTATAAATAAAAATATAAAATATATTTGATGTTATAAATTTTATTGTAAAGTTTTTCTATAAATGGAACTTTTATATATATTCATAAACCATATATTTCCTTTCGTAAGAACTTGTTACCATGGTAAAAGGTAAAATGGTAAATTAAGAAATCTAGTGCTAATGAGTTCTAATAATGTTTAAAAAGTAGGGGGAATCAATAGTTGACGCCTATATAGAAATGATCTAATACCATATCTATTATTTATTCTTATTTTAACTACATTACAAGATATTGACTACCCATTGTTGAATAGTTTTGGGTATATATATTTATCATCCATCTTTACTTATAAAATTTGATCTCTTATCAACACTTCCTCTCATTCCACAACCCCCTAACTTCATTCCAACCACCATCCAAAACTCACCTCAAGATTACTATCCATAATAAAGAGTTTATTGTATTCTTAAAATATAATACCTGATTGTATTATCAACCATTACAGTGGTGATAATTCTTGTAGTGGGGTATATGTTCCTAACCTATCTTTCTCAATTCTACTTTATTATGTCTGGTAATACTTAATAATGTTTTACGATACCCTAAAATAATGATTAATTTTGAATCATTAGAATAATTAAATATTATTTTAATGTTTATAAAATATTTTTTCAACATTACCCACTTCAATTATATGGAATAAAAAATTAAATCATGCTAACATGTGCACGAGAGGACTATCACCTCCATGAAGTAACATGTTTATATTTCTTAACACAAAAATTGAATGGTATAAAAATGAATATAATATATAATTAAAATATCAAAAAATATTTAATATTATGAATTACTATATCACATTACTCTTATCTCATATTCTATGGAATGTGATATCATCATCCATGTATTAGTGTGGACTACTACCTCTAGGGAATGAGTTGTTCTGTTTTTCAATACCACAATTTATGGATTATTATAAGTATGTTTTATAATGATAAATATTTTTTATGATATTAATTATATTCTTATAATGTAAATTTATGAAGATATTAGTTGTTTTAATGAAAAAAATCACTATAAATTTAACTATAATAATGATGTGAAATAAGAAAAAAGAAGAATTTATTCATAGTGTATAATGGTTTTGAATCCATTAATTCTTATGAATATTCTTAATAATTCTGATATTTCAACTAATTATATCAAAATAGGATCATTATTTTTATATTATAATGATATTTTAACTATAAGAAATCATTATCACTCATTCATTAGGGTATGTTCATTTTGTGGTTGTCTTAACTACTGACATGAACAATGATATTAATTTATTTCATGGATGGCTATGGAAACACAATAATTTGTATAATATTATGTAAATATGTAAATTATTTTTTATATTTTTTTTCTAGAATGGTTATAACAATATTTAACTCATTAATATGGAAAACACTTTTCATTGATTACGAGTCAATGAAATATAATTTTTTATTATTTTAACATTGAAGGTAAAAAATGAAAAATTCATCAACGGAAGTTCAAAACTATGAAATAATTTTTATTAATACATTATAATATCATTAATGAGATTATAATGAATAATTTTTTTAATAATAATGAATACTTTAAACATTAAAAATTATAACTAAAAATAGTTATTATTACAAACACATTATATTAAAAATCAGTAAAAACCACCATTATATATATATATATATGTGGAATTAATATAAATGAGGTCTATGAATTTCAATAGTTTTGAAAGTTTTTATTTTTTTTTATTTAAATAACGTAATTTAACAATTCAAGATGTTTGGATCATTTAAAGAACCAATCAGGACCACGGATAATGGTAAGGGTATTCAAATCCAATTCCTCTCTTGAGACTTTTACTGTTTTATATACCGAAATAAAATTATGTGGTGTATATGATGCATAATTTAGTTATTATTATAGTAAATAACATTTTTTCAGTATAATTTAGGTTAAATTTGTTTCCCAATCAGTCATGAGGTTTTGATTTAAATTATTATAATGTTATAAGTGTCTATGTTAACTAAATTCTCTTTCACTATATTATAATTTTTCATTGAGGAATGATTTAATTTATGAGGGTAAATCCTACAAAATTATGGTACTAATTGGTATTTACAATTTCATTTTGTATTTACATTTTTACTAAATAAAACATTATCAAATCTTTCTTACTTTATAATCGATATTTTCCATAAGTGACATTGGTAAATAAGTTATCTTTATTTGAGTTATGTGGTGTAATTATAACATAGATATTCAACACTCCCATAAATAATTTATTAAAATGTTTATAGGATTTTATCATCACCTTTAGTTGGATAATGTATCATTTTATTCAAATTATTTTACATGATTATTCCTTAATTGAAAATTATAATGTTATCAAGAACAAACCATCATATCAAAATTAGATCTTTGCTTCATTTCTATATTATACATTACACAAATTTTATACAATCATTTTGGAAAATATAATATTTATTACTTTCAATTATTTATGATATTATATTTTCCAATTTTAAAAGAGAAATATAATACTCATTTTATGATGTTGGTTTTCAAACAATGTGTTTCCAAAATAATTTCCATCTTTCATTTCTTTTTACAGTCGTAATGATTTTCTAGGGAATTGTTTCCTAATTTTTATTATTAAAATTTAATTATATTAAAGAATTTTACAATTATATTTATGAAAATAATTTTTGAATTTGACTTGTAGCTTCTTGATTTTATGAATATAGTGAAAATTGTATCATTTATGATTTTTGGCGGGATCATATATTTCCACATAAATTGTCATTTTGTTTAGAAACATAACTCTCAATATTCATAGTATTTACATGAAAATTAAATTCTTCATGGATTTATAAAATATCTATTTTGAATTCATTTCAAAATATAAAGGATATTTTATATTTCCAAAGAAATTATTCTGAAACTCCTCAATTTTATTTTTCTTCTAATATATTTTCACTTGAAATATCAATTTTTTGATAGAGTATGATTTAAAAATGAAACCACCCTACTTTATTCTTCATATGTGTTATATAATGTACGTTTCCTTTGGAGAAATGGTCCATCACTACCTTTTCCTTTCTCAAATAATTTTTTTATAGTCATTATTTTTCTTTCAATTACTTTACTATTATATGAACCTATTTTTTATACAATTAACATATGGGTTTTCACCTAGATTCCACAAATAATTTGATATGATATAATTATTTCCATGACCATATAACATTAATATGTTTTGTATAAATAACTTATGATTTATTATCTTGATTTTATGGTATTTCACTAGAATCTAATGTGAAGTAATTTTATTGGAATTTATTTTCAATGTGTTTATAAAGATATTTTTAATGAATAAATGATGAATAATTTCCTTACGTGAGTATATTTAAAAAGGATATTATACCAATTTTAATTTAATGGGTTATTCAATAAGCGTTGAATGAAAACAATTTTCTTTCCTTTAGTGGGTTATACTATACAAAGTAAATAATATTAATTGGAAATTATTATGAATCCCTGTTATAATATTTATTTTTAATGATTTAGGGTTTAAATGTTTTGTTTTGGAAAAAATCTGTATATTTATATTTAAGTGATTGGTTGGACCTATATATCCTACTAATTCAATGGGTAAAACATTACATCGCACTATATAACAGTGATACGTGTAGCGATGCGTGATCAAAAAATGGAAAATATTTTTTAATAACTAATAATATATAGAATAAAAGTGATTAAATCCTGGTACACTAATGGAATTATATTTTTATACATTATTTTCTATGTTTTTATTTATAGGATTATGGATGTTCCATTATTCTCAACTACTCATTTTTTTTTATGATGTGATTCAATTTTTTGAAGCATAATTTTGAAATGATGTTATTCTTGATAGATGATTCATTTGGTTTAAAATTATTATGTATCCTTCTTATACACATATTCAAATATTATTCTCCCTTATTATCCTTAATTGTTATCACTTATTATTACACAAAATAAGAATATGATTTTACCCCTTTCTAATGTTTTTATTTTCCAAGTATATAATGATAATAAATGTAAAAAAATATTAGAAGTGTAAAATATATGGATAACGAGTTGGAGTTATTGAAAACATCTTATGGATAAATTATTATATTATATATTGGGTAATGTTTCAATTAGTTAAAATGGGAACAAGGTTTTTTTGTTAATTTTTAATCATAATTCTCTATATCTATAAACATAAAAGGAATTATAATTGTTAGTAATGAAATATTTGTGTTAGATCATGTAATTGAGATGTTAATTTCTATGGGATTCCACACTATAGGGATAGTATATATAAATTATGATGATATAATTAATTAAATATTAAGTTATTAAGTTATTTATCACATATAATGTGCAAATTTTTCATTCCAAGTTTAATGAGAAGAGACTTTTCTTAATTATTTGTTCATAAAATTTGAGAGATTATTAATTTCCTAATTTTTTTCTAAATAATGAATTTTATTTTATTTATTTAATGAAATTTTATATGTTTTATATTTTTACCTAATTAATATATTATACATTTACATAAATATATTCAGTAATTTATAGGAAATAAAAATATTAATGGTTAATATTTTTAAAATTTATTTTCCAATAATATATATTCTCATTTTATTTTATAATATTATTTAAATGTTAAATTAGTAAAATAAATATAATGAATTTTTATAAATAAACATCAATTTTGAATTCATAATTCTAATATTAGTTTATGGTAAATATCAGGGATCTATTCTAAAAAAATTTATTTTTTTTGGTGAATGGTGAAAACTATATATATAAAAAATACATGAAATGAGATGGAATTGTTGATATTGAAATTTATAATATGGATCTATTTCACAATCATGAATACATCTATTTTTTTGGTTGTGTATATTTAAGATATTTTTAGTGGTGAACACTTTTGAGAGGCCTCTAATCACATGAAGGTACTATTTTCTGTAGGTTAGGTGAGGGAGGTCAGATCTTCTCTGCATAGTGTCCCTCACAAGAATCTTACACCTTTTCCACCTAAGGAATTATATCAAGGATCATCTCAGAATATTTATTATATATGTATAAAGGTGAATTTAAATGATCTGGGTACATCAGTGCTTGATTCATTGCATTTTGAATATATGTATCTGGTGAAACATGTTCTAGCTAATAAGGTCAATGAGTAGATCCATAAGAATCCATCTGACGGTGAAAATGATTTTAATAAAATCCTGGAACCTTTGCCTCATGATGTGGTGCTTTCTCCTATTTTTCATCCAGGTGATGATAGTCAGAAAAAATCACATGAGTATATTTTGGTATCTAATGCAGAACTTGATCACATTATGATGGTTTTGGGAGCTCTATTGGGAAAATCAAATCATGATATGGACTTCTAGGTTATAGTTAAAAAAGTTTGATGGTCAAGATGTAGTTTCCATTGATGATCAGTAGCCGAATTATTTTATTCCATTAAATCATTGAGAAACACTTTCTTCCCATATGATGATGTTCCTACAAAATTTGAAATAGATATTTCATTTATTCCAGATTGGAAATAGGATGCACCTTTGTATTTTTCAACTATATAGCCTTCAAGTATCTATTTATAAGTCTAATCATCTAGCCCACCAACATGAACAAGTAGATTTATTTTACTCAGTTATGCTTTAGAAAATTAGAAAAAAGAAAACATTAGAGGTAACATCAATTGGTATTGATAATTCAATTAAAAAAATTACCCCACATTGTTAGAAATTATGTAATTATTATGGATATGAGAGACTTCCCACCAATGATATATCATGTGATCCCCATTTGAATGATGGTGATCTACTAGATTGTAGTAATGAATATAATTTGAGAATATGGAAGGTAAATAAAATTATTTCAAATTTAATAAAGGATTAAGGGCCTTAAACAATGGGAATAAATGTCCCTTTATAAATGAAGATTCTGTTTCCAAAATTTCAAGGGAATGGGAACACTCCCACATTTATAACATTCATTTATTTAATTATGGAAAAAAAACTAGGATGATTGTTCTTTATGAACATAAAATGATGATTTAAAATTCAAATGCCTTTAAGTGGGCCGCTTTAGGTTACTCCATTGTATCAATAAATTCATGTGAGAATGACTCTGAGCATCTATGGATTTTAAATCATGACAGTATCATCCTTTAATCTTGTACAAAAAAAAGATACATCAATTGACATTTGCATCTAGGGAATTATAATCTCACAGAATATTTTCTATGCCTCCAAATCTTACATCAAAAGAAGAGATATTGGGGAAAATATTGAAGGTATATCTTTTCAGAGGTCACATATTTTGGTGATTCTTGGGAATTTTAGAAATATTTTATGATCTGATGAAAAAACAAGTCCCACATGAATTGGGTGGATGCTTATGATTTTTTATATTTTATTGATAAATGTATCATTATTGATGTTCTAATTGTGGGTGGTGAAAAAAACTAGTTTAAATACACTCTCAATGGATTTTATGTCTAAAAATTGGATATGTTCTTTATTCAGTTTGATTATAGGAATGATATAATTAATATATCAGGTCTGAATCTCCAAAACTTTCATGCCAATAATAATCCTATTATGCATTATATTTTCAAAAGTAAATTAAGGTCATCTCCGCTTCTTTAAATACAATAATTCTTGGCTTATTGTTTATTGTTTCAGGGAGGTTATCATTAATTCATGGATCATGAGGTCTTCTAAAATTCCTATTAAAATCATGGCCACAAATTTGGAGAATATTAAAAATATGATTTCTGATTAGAAAAAATCATCATTATCTTATATTTATAATGACATAAAAAATACTAAAAAATTCTTATAACATTATCATTATTTTAGTCAAAACAAGATGCTTACATATACATATGAGATTCAAGATCATTCTATTCATGATATAATTATAATATTCAATGAAATGTTTGAATGGATCCAATATTTTATAATATGGATGTAATATGGAAATTGGATAACAATATTTTTTTAATTTTTCTATATAAGGAAAAATGATTGGTTGAGGGGTTACATCCCATAGAATTGATGGATCGTTGTTCAATTCAAAAAAAATGAAATTTCTAATATTGTGGTTCACTACATGACAAGAATGAATTAAAAAAAGAGAATATTTCACCTACTTGATAATGTAAAACATTACTTTTGTTTTAGGTAATTATCAAAAAAAAATGATTTCATTGATACTCCTGATTATAAGAATTTGAAGACTAGACTCTTCTCCTTAATTCTTGATAGTGTGGCTGTGCCTGATGGGTTCAAAAAATTTATTTTGATTTACAGGGAAATTATACATATTTTAGACCTTAATGACGTGAAGTAGTTTTTTAAAATTTCATCAATAAAATATATATTCAATTATAATTTTAGTGCATTGATTTGAAAAAAGGATAATACAGTAGATATTAATAATTTGGGACATGATTCCATTTAGAGTATAGTTACAAAAATGATCAGTAAAATAATTTCTTTGAGTCTAAGATATATTTATAGAGTATTTATTTAATCAAATCAATTTTTATTTATACCAAGAAGAATCATCTAAATATTACATTCCAATTCCTCAGATCATGTCATCATCATGATGATATAGGTAAAAAATGGGAAAATTAACCTCATGCTTGACATTTAAAAAGCATTTGATACTACAAAAATGATACATATTTTTTAAATGTTCACAATGTTTGGTTTTTCTAGGGCCCTCATAAACATTATCATAACTATTATTGAATGTTTTAGGCTGTACATTATTATTAATAGATTCCCCAAAGGCATCATTAAGTGCTTAGGAGGAGTCAACATAGGGGATCCTCTTTCTGGTCTTCTATTTCCAATTATAAGGGATTATTTTAGTTGTTGTATTAATATCCATTTGGTAGTATTAATATATAGAAAAATTAATGTTTTATAGTCTTTTTTCAACCTTTCAGGCCTCTTCTATGATGATGAAATTCTCCACTTGGACTGGACAACAAGAAAAGTGTTTCTTGTATTCAAATGTTCTTCCACACTACGAAGATGTCTAAAGTTATTTCTTAAGCTAGATCATGTCCATTGTTGTGTTTGTTGATGTAATTATTTCCTTAAAAATAGGATTTTTAGAATATTTAGTGGGAAATAGGAAACCCTCCTATTCACTTATCTCGGTGTGCCTCATTTCTAGGGAATGTTCAATAGGTGTTATTATGAACGAATAATTTCCAGAATCATTATTTAGATAGAAAAATATAAGGGTATGACCATATATCAAGAGGGTTAGATCTTTTTAGTAAATTCAGTTACAACTTCAATGTTTTTTAGGAATTTTATATTTATAAATGGACTAAATCTATCATCAATGATCTTCAATAATTATAATGAATTTTTTGGAATGGTCGAATACATGAAACGAACTACATCATAGTGTCTTGGAAGTATTGTGTTATGCCTGTTTATTAGGGAGGATTGGGTATTAAATATCTAAATGTTTTCAAAGAGGATCTTAGTAAATTTGTGTCACATATATTGACACATACTGACATATTTTTGGAGTTTATCTCCTACATATTTGCATAAAATTTTCAGAAAATGTATACTATATAAATTCCATCATTTATCTAGATAGCCATTAATTCTTATTATGGGGATATCATGATCTCTTCAAAATTGAATATTTGTTGGCACTCAATTGTCTTATTTTAATAAATCCCACTGATGGATAATCTAATTTAAATTAGTATGTACATTATTATTCACCTGAATCAACATTATACTTATAATTCCCAATATAATAATAGTATGATATGTATTGTAACTACCAATATCATGGTGAAAAACTATCAGTATTTCAATATTTAATGAGATATGATTATATGGGATCTAGATTCTATTGGAAGTTTTACATACATCTATTTTTACTAGTTCAAATGTTCATTCATCCTCATTGTTCCTTTATGGATGTGTAATTTCAGGAAACATTTCAACTCCCAATCTAACAGGTCACTTCTATGTAGAATTTATAGATTCTACCATCCACTTTGGGGAATTACAATGGTCTTTACTTTCTATTTCACTGGTCTATTACCTTTTCCTGAATTAAGATGAATCTATTAATAATTCCATCCATTAATGTAGTTTCTCATACCTAATTTTAAAAAATATTCTTATATACATGTTATAAACATGAGTCTACAAATATTTGAAGACATAATGATTTCCGTATGCAAAACATATTATAGAAATCAGATAAGAGTATTGTTGTATATTTTTTATTTAGTAGTAATTGCCAATGTTTTGAGGGAATGAAATGCTCATTCATTCGACAATCAAAAACCATCCATGAATAATGGAATATCAACCTTTTATAAGGAGGTCATGGTTCCCTACAAGTTCCAAACAGGTATAATGAATAATGATATTTCTAATCAGATAATTCTGACAACATTTGGATTAACTAAAAGGATCATGATGTCTCTAGTGTAAAAATAAAATATATGGATACCACTAATAACATCATAGTTTAATATTAATGTTTCTAGGGAGTGTTTAGGTGCACTAGGGTCATCTGGTTATTGTGGTTTATTTTGTACACATTAAGGCCTTATTAGAGGGTTTTCGATGGCTTTATTTGGAAATGGATCTAATATAAAACCTATATTAAGGTAAATTATTATAGATATTAAATATGAATTTTAGTATAAAAGGAGTAATATTTGATTGGAATCAAGTTCTACAGAAGCTGTTCATTTTTATAAAGAATATTTACTGAAGTGTTCTATGGTGATTTCTCCCATTATAGACTAAATGTATTCATTTAATTAAGGACATTAAATTTTATATAACCTATTTTTATATGGAATAGATTATGTTTTGAATGTTTTTTCAAAAGGGGATATTGTGAAGTCAATCTCAAGATGTCCATTGCTTTTTATTAATTTTTTATGTCTCAACATTTTTATTTTGGATGTGTGTGGTGTTTTTCACTATCAATAATGTAAAACCCATTGTAAATCTAAAATCCTATTATGTTAATAATTTGTTTAGGAATGAGATTTTCATAGTTTCACAACCTTATTGATTGAAAACATGTTACAGTGGGAATTTCAGAAATAGTAAAAGTATACAAATCTATTGGAAATGAGGTAAAAACATGTTTATAAATGGTGTGGAATGGGTTGTAAATAATTTTTTAGAACATATATCATTCCCTGTATATTATTTCATAATATTGGATCATCAATCTTTAAGGGTCATTTACCTTATAATTTTTCTCAGTAATTTTTGAAAATGTAATTCCTTTTCACTTAAAAAATTGGACACCAACCCTCACATACCCTCACAAAAAACAAAATTAATTCATTCCAAAATCCACCAACTTTTCACCTAAAAATTTATATAGAAAATATAGTGGTTGACTTATTCTCTAAATTGAAATCCTCAAAGGCTGAACCCCCTTTATAAAGGACATAATCTAAGAAGTGATGTATAAATATTTAACTGATCATTTATCAATTAAGTTTATTTATGTGTAATAATTATTATTAAATTTATATTAAAAATAATTAAATTGATATATAAATTAACATTACTATAATTTTATTTAAGTATAATTATGGTATAATTGTAAGAACTTTTCATTTTTATATTAAATAAAAAATGTTCATTTGTGTGTTCTGCAAACTACAACATCTATTAAAAAATGTGTATTTTTTAATCACCTCATTACAATGTTATTACTTATGGATATATTAATACTATATATGTATGATATTTAAGAAATATTATATATTCTAAAATGATAAAATTTATTACACCTTTTACCAATTCAAGGAAATCCAAATAAGCATCTCTACATACATAGGGATTGCCACCTCTATGGAACTATCAATTTCTATTTTTATTTTCATAACCTTTAACTATGGGTGGTCATTAGAATTTATTTTATTGATAATTTTTTTTAAATTCATATGGTTCTAGGTAGATATATTGTAAAACATATTAACAATATTAATAATAAACAATCAAGATAAAATCAATTGTCCAAAAGAATGTTCTTATAAAAATGGCTAATTATTATTTTAAAATAACCTCATATATGATATATTATTCTTATAATTAATACATACCTTGTTATATTTGAAAATTAAATACTAAATATAGCCATGATTCATTTTTATAAATATATTACTACTAAATAACTTAACAATAATCCATTTTTATGGTATATTGAAGATTATGTCAGATTAACATCATAATTGAACAATTATATAAATTTATTACATGTATGACTCTAGGTATTTTTATTATGTAAATATATTATCTACAAAAATAAAAAATATTTTATTCTATAATTTTAATATAAATATTTAATTATTTATTTAATAGAATGCATTTTGTAACCAAATAATCTTCTAAAGATGCATGTCATGAAATTAATTTTTAAGAATTGTAACCAAAAATCCAATATAAATGAAATTATAATATTACAGATAATTATAAAAAAAATTAAAATAAATTTTATAAGTTAGTAATGGTAAAATATTGTGAAATAAGGATGAAAAATATCTATATTACAAAACTAGTTTATAATTGTCAATATTACTTACCCATGATACCAAAAATAGATAATATCTATCTAAAAAATATAGATAGTGGTTATAAATTACATATATAATAGATATATATATATTTATAAATTTGTTTGAAATAGAGAATTAAAATAATTATTTTATTATATATAGGTTAGATTGAATTTTGATAAACCAAGAATTTATGTAACTGGTTATTTGTCTCAATTTTAATTTCCAATGGGATATTTCTTAATGTGACTCATGAAAAAATAAATATGGTATAATTACAAATAAATGAAATTTATTTTTTATAATCATTATCTTTAATGAAACATATCATCTAATTTATTTCTGTGTTCTTTATTCAAACTATACAAAATACCATACTTGTTTTTATTAAAAAGGTACTCAGACTAGAAGGGTTTCTATCTCGCTCACTATTCATTGTGGAATGTTTTGATATTATAAGACAATACATTTTTTTAGTAACTACTACCACATTATTTTTAATATCATTTTTTTTTTGTTTTGAAAACTACACTTTCATTAATTCTCTTCCTTTCATTATCATATGGTTGAATTATTCCTAAAAATATAATATGATTTTTCATAACTGAATTTATATTCTTGAGTAAAATGAATCCTTGATATTTGACTTTAATCATATATTGTGTTCCCCATTTTTATTTTAGGAAATAATTTTAAATTGAAATAATCGTTATTAATGAATTCTCATCCTTCCCGAAAAATCAACACCATTAAAAATAATTTCAATCTTTTTTAAATGGTGTAGTAACATCCATGTATATATTTTTCACCTCCCCATATATTTTTCTATAATTGTAAGAATATCAATAATTGTTTACTTCTTATGTATTTTATAATTCTGATTAACCCATTTAAAAATATAAATTTTGACAAGTTTTGGTGATGTCGGGCTTAAATAATGTTGTTTTCAATAATATTAAAAAATACATCAAATTTCATAATCAAAGGGTTTTTCATTAACTAAAAAAATATCCATATAAAAAAATATTTCATTTTTAAGGATATATTATTGATGATTTTTTATTTAAATTAAATTTTATTCAATATTATCACTTATCCTTTTCAAAAATATTTTTTTCATATAAACCCATATGTCCTATTATTAAAATAGTAAAAATAATTTTAAAATAAACCTCTTTGTTTTAGCATAAATTTTCCATTTCATATAAAAAATGATATAGCATTGTTGGATTCATGATTCATTATTGACAACCTAATTGATATTTATATACATTCTATTTTACAAATTAATATGATGATATCATATTACTCCAACTCGTGATATATCCATTTGTGGCATGATTTATCTTATCTTATAATAATGTCTATTTATTCTATGTCATAATATAATATGTTTTGAAAAAACAATCCAAATTATTTTTCTTGATTGGTAATGATCATGTTTTAGGGAAATAATCATTAAACCCATTTCTTTCTTTGGTTAATAATGTTTTGATAAAATTATAATTGTTATCCAACATGGAATACATTTTCATGCATATAATATGATATGACAGGTGGAACCATACTTATATAGCTCTCCAATTAATTGGTAGATATTTATATCTAATGCTATTTATTATATGGGATTAGAGAGTGAACATAATACACAATGTAACTTTTTAAACTATGTGGTGATTGTCTTGGGAGTTAAATATGGCTTATGATAGTGATGAAATTTATTATGTTGTGGTCCTAATTATTTTATTCCAATATCCTTTGAAATCATCTTCATTGGGATAAATACTCGATCTATGATTCTTGGACTATGATTAATGACTTAATGAGTATTAATTTTATATTTTATGTTCATTTTCCTTACATAAATCCTCATAATCACATGCTTATATAAATCTCATTTATGATATTTTTTTGTTGTCCCTTTTTGATACAATTACTGATCATTTGATATCACGCCTTCTTATATTTCCATTTCCCTATAAAATGGATGATTGTGATTTAGTTGGTATTCCAATAAAAGTATCGTTTTAATTAATTTTTGGGAGATTTTAAAGTCTTGGTTTTTATTAATTACGTGAATATATAATGGGAAAATTTATTATTAGTAGAAAAAGATAGGGTTTTTCTCTGTTAATGTTTTATCCCAACTCTTGAAAACTCTAATCATATATGATCCTGAGTATGTATTATGATGTAACATTTCATTATGACATGTAATTACACATTAATGTTTATGGGATACAATATATAATAGTGAAAATTTCATTAAAATTTAGTTTTAGTACTATAAAATATTTTCCATAGTGTTTCAAAAACTGGTTCAGTGCGATGAAATATTGATTGAAATGGATATACTTTTTCCTAGACCAATGGACTCACTAAAAAAACATTGATTTTTACCTAGTTATATTGTGGGCCTTATAAATTTTATGAATTATTTATTATGTACTCCAGAGTTATCACATGTCTATAAAATGATGAAATAATTAATGGAGAATTATCTTTTTTCCATGATATCATTTATTTGTTTTTGACCTAACATGTTTTATTCCATTTTAATACAAAAATTAAGGGACCTGAATTTTGGATAATTAATAGTTAAATATTTTACCACAATTATTTGACTCAAAAATAAGGGATAATCAAACTGACAAATCCCTGGTGATTCCCAATCTAAATTAGAAACGCAATTATAGTATATTCCATCCCAATATCATATGAAAATAATTTAATGTTGTTTTACTTGGACAATAAAGGTATAACTTTTACGTTCATGTAGAATTGATCAGTAAAAAACCATTACAAAGTAGTATTGGTGATAAGGGAAAGGATAAAACAAAGTAAATACAAGGCCATCACTAGTTTTTCTGACTTTTTGAAAGGGGATTCACATAGATTATTGTCATAGTGTTTGGACCACACAAACAAGGGTATGATATAAAAACCAATATTGTCCCCAAGTGCAAAGAGCATACCATTACCATTGAATGTAAAAATGAATAATGTAATCCATGATATAAAAAACATCAATTAGTAATTGATAATATAAATAAATATAAATGATTATTATTGATCATAATTTGAAAGAGGAGTTTCAAAATAGTATTTTTGAAGGAGTATAAAGATGGTATACCATTTTTAGTTGGACAATGTTTCACCTTGATGGATGTGATGAATTTAGTGACATAAGAATTACACTAAAGTAGTGTCCCTTTAATCAAAATTCTCTCCCTAACAATATCCATAAAATGTTTTTGGGGACTCAAATACTGATGAAAATAAGATTCATTGGAATAATCAAAAAAATCAAAAAATGATGGAATCATTTTATTTAAGAACTAATTTGGCTGTAATGATACATTGAAAATGAGTAGAAATAGTTATTGATTATTATTTCTAAAAGAAATATATTTTTTGTATTTCATTAAATATCCAGAAATGATATAAACGTGGAAAAATTAGTTATAATGAATGGTAAAACATATATCAATGTTGAATTCTAGGGTAGGGAATTTCAATATCTTAGTATGGGGTAAAAAATATATGTTCTCCATAACTGTTCCTAGTACACTAATCTGGTGTATATCCAACCATTGATATTAGGTGACTTAAATATTTGTTTTTTAATAACCAAGGGGACTTGTATCATAGTGTAGAGTATCATATATACTAATGCCTTACATTTTTCTGTCTCTAATGTTACATAATCAGTTCATGCGGAATAAATCTCTAAAATAAGTTTAAAATCATGAATGATGGACCACACATCATCTATTTTACAATTATGATATATGGACTACATGAAATAGAGTATACAATTATTCTCATTGGACTACAATTTCATTATTTTAGGGTCATATGACTATACCAACATAATTTTTACACCTTTTATCATAATGATAGGTTTATGGATGCACAACCACCAAGTAGGTGTCTTAGGCTTGATCAACTCTCACATACAACAATATAGATTTGTGTGACTATTGGACATTTTAGGGGAAGAGAAATGTAAATATAGAGACAATATAGTAAATCTGCCTAAATAATTGATTATTTTTTGTGTTTGGTTCCATGATAAGGGATACAAGTATAACTATGTATACAAAACAAATATAAATCAATGCACACATAGGTCAAATATGTAAAAAAAATTGCAACATAGTGTAGAGTGTAATAAAACAACTTAAAATGTGTATGAGAAAACTATACATTAAAATGGGGTCAAATATTGTTGGAGATTTAGTTGTTCATAAGAAAAAAATAGATTAATAACATTGTAACTTGAAGTATCTGGAATTAATACTCGAGTAGTATTTATATGTATGGGTGAATTGTTTCTTAATGTGGATTAAAATATTCACTAAAAATTCATACTTTGATATTTATATTAGGTATGAAGAATGTTTTTTATAAATAGACCAACATAGATAGGTTGAGATTTTTTTTATATTATAATCCAATGAAAATTATTATTACATCACGAAAAGAAGAAAAATAATCATTACGATTAAGGAAAATATTATGTATACTTTTTTAATGAAATTTTACATCTTTTAGTGGGGATAAGTATATTATAGGGGGATTTTATTCTCAGTTAAAACTATCAATTTCATTTAAAGACATCACTGGGAACATCAAAATGGTTATCATAATCTTGTAGTGGTATTTAGAGTGATGGGGGATTTGTGGTAAGCCATAAAATAAGAGATCCATGAATCACTACATATTCTAATACACCAGGAATTAAGACATACGTTGTATTGAAATATGTGCCACCAATGCATGTCAGTTTTTTAACATTGGTTTATGGGATGAAAAGAGTAATCCATTAAATGATAAATTATACATTGATAACGACAAAATATTGGGGTACTATTCCTTGGAATGTGGATGTCTATGTGTTTTTTAATCCACATGAGATGATATTTATGTTTCTTACTTTATAGATAAATAGATAGTACTAGAAACCACTCATTTTTATGTGAGGATAATCAATTATGATAATTTAGGAAACTAACTAGAACTTCTAAGCTCGTGTGAGTGAATATTGGTGTATGAAATATGAGGCCACTCTAAGATCACTTGTAACACATTAGTGTCATTATAGATGTAATTAATATCTCAACAGTTTACTAGGAAATGATTACTATATATTATATAGTATAATTTTGTACAATCATAACCTAGACTAGGATTTTTTAATATCATTTTTATTAGGAATTTTACCATGCATTTTAGTCTCACATTATTAGGATGAGGTGTTTTTTACGATTTAGATTCATATATCTAGTACATGATCTATCTATACTTTTTTTCTATTAGGTTGTTTTCATGAATATTTATGTTATGAAATATGAAATTGTGACCTCTATGGGATTATGAAATGTACATCTTGGGGAACCTTACATTGTTATAATGTGTAATACAATCTCCCTATATGGTGATCAGGGATTATGTTCCAATAGAGAAGAACTTATGTATGGTATAAGGGACCAACCACATATGCTCATGATTTGGATGTTTCTTCCCATGTAATATATGTTTTTTAAATATAAAATAATTTCTCCATGGAGGTAATAGTAGATGAGATATCTCCTATTTAATTTTCATGAATTACATTTTGGATTCATTTCATGACTGTCTAATATGGGAAACTTTTAATATCACTCCATTTTAATGATTTCAATAATTTGTTGGTTTGTACAGCCATTGAAAACTGATTATAGACAATGAGATGTTGTGATGGAACTTGAACATTGATTTGTATGACTACCTCCACCCAATATATAGATGAATACTTGATCAATAGTATAGTATTACAGGTCATATTGGGTTAACCCTGCAATTAATGTAACTGTTTATTATGTCATTAGTTATTTTCATATCCACCATCTTTTGAATTATATTAGATAATTTTTCTTGAAATAAATTTTCATTAAATTAACCTTTATGTGGTAGTAGGACAAGTGGTTAGACAATATATTATATTATAGATATGGTTTTTTCAATTTTTAATAGTAGAATTAGTGTTGTTTTATGTCCGTATAATTTGGGGGACACTAAATCTTGAAATAATGTTTTAATACATGATTTTAATAAACGAATTCATGTGGATTTACACGAGAGATATTTATTAAACCTATTTAGAGAAAAGTTCTGGGTAATAAGTATATACATGAGTTTTTGGGATGTCTTTGGGGGACATGGTACCTGAACATATATTCTAAAAATAGAAAATGACCCATAAAATTTGGTAATACAATGATCCATGGGTGTTAATCGATTTAATTGTATTGTATCTAGACTGAATGGAACATACATTTATAATCCATATTATCTTTTTCAATTGGTGGAAAAAATATATATGAATAATTTTTTGATTATAAATCTTGGATCCAAATATATGAGAGTTGAAGGTACTGGAATAGTGTTCCAAAATATTAATGAGATTTTATCATAATTAAATGGGTTTGAGAACAAATATATTCGATTTTTAAGTACTCTTTTTATATTTGGGACAAAAAGAGGAGTTAGTTCAAATCTTAAATATAGATAAACTAATCATTCCTCAATTTGATGGTAGAAATTTTCATTGGATTTAGTCCATTATAGGTGAATTTCATTCGATTGTAGTATATATTAGGAAGGATTTTATATCGCCATACTCTATAGTGGTTTTGATTTCATTATTGTCATCTATATCATAATTTTTGAATTGATAGACCAATATATATTGTGTGATGTGGATAAATATTTCATCTTGGTTTAGATCTCCAAGCGTTATCAATACCACTAGTAATTCATTGGCACAATCAATTTTTCAATTATTAGTAAGATATAATATGTTATTGAATTGGAATTATTAAAAAAAGACTCATAAATAATTCAATATAGGGTTTAATTTCACCATCATAAAAGAATACACACTATAATCATCATCATTATAAATTATATATCACCATTAATGTTCAAATGGAGAATAATTATTTTTAGTGACATCAATAAGAATTTAATTAGTGCTTCAATTTATATTTGTTATTCATAACTCATTCTTATAATACAAATGAAATGGTATGAACCACCATCATATGAAGAACGATAGATATTCTCAATCTTACCATGTTCAAGATAATGTATTCTTTTATTTTCCCTCTCAAAGTCATTTAATCACTATCATGACACATCTCCCATATGTCGATTGAATCATAGATGACGAAAATAACTTATATGGGTATATCTTTATCAACTGAACCAATTTCTAGAATATGGTGTTATATAAGAAAATATGTTGACACCCCCACATTGATTTATTTTTCTAGAACAAAACAAAATTCAATATACTAAAATAATGCCTCCCATTAATTGTGGAATACAATTAATATTATGAGATATAAGATTTATTTGAAAAGATAAAATCTAGAGACTAAATGTACCTCTAGATACCATATATAGTGTCTCACCATCAATTATATAAATTTTAGAACATAAAAAATAATTATCAATGATAGATAATATGGTTTCAGTATACATTAATATCCTACATTGATATTAGATTCAATTTTTAATTCTTAAATAATATACTACGAAAGAAGTGCACTGAGTAATATCTCAAATATTTCTACATAAAAAAAGTGTTACATTCCTTCGTTGAGTTGTATCAGAAATTTTGGGATTTCTATATATTGATTAAGATCAATAAAGGTACCCTGAAAATATAAATTCCTCCAATTAGTGACTCCATTAATTATTATTATTGTAAATCATAAATAATTACACATAATGTTATTAATAATGAATTGAATATTGGTGAGGTATCCATGAATCCCTCCAAAAAATATAGACATTTTGAGGAGTTTTCATCTCTAGGAATGCCTCAGTTTTTTTTCATAAACATTTTTACTATAGTGAAATTATAATAGGATGAGTAATTTGATTGATGTCACTATAAAACACATTTCATGGGATTTATTATCTTGTTTTATTGTATAAGTTTGTTTTGATATATCTCAATATCGATAAGATGACCCATGAACAGTTGATATTTTACCACTGTATCACTAACATGGAATTCCTCAATATTTCCTAGGATAGTCTTGATTGTATTTTTTATGATGTATTGGTATGAGGATCTAGTGTTCTTCAGGACAAAGAGAATAAAGAGATAGTTGTATAAACATTTTTGTACTCTAATGGAAATGGCCTCCTAATTTTTAGGGACAATGAAAATTGGGTTTCATAAAAAATAATCATATATATAGGAGATGTCATTAAAACCAACTATTGCATCAATAGAAAAATTATTTTTTGAGATGGTAAATCATCTATCGAGATGTTCCAGTTGAGACCCCATATGTTAATGAAAACCCCAATCTACAATTTTGTCATCATGTTATGGACAATATTGGGGGTTCTATTTTAGTTACTATAAATCATGCATAACGTTGACATTGATGAGATTATCATATTTGGATTCAACATTAGTTACACGGGTCAGATTCATTATTATTATTTCCCATTAATAACCATGATGGTCACCATTTAAAACTAAATTATTATTAACCATGTTAGGTCATAGATTAGAAATTATTATATATTTATAGGAGAATATATCCTAATGATGTTTTAGGATGTAGATATTTGTTCCTTACTCCATGGGAAACACAATGTAACGAATCAATATTAGATATATATCATATGAAATATCCGTATTTAAATATATAATCTCATCAATGGTGGTAGATATGACTTCCACAAACACAGGTGGGGATTCTAAGATATCTTATTCTTCACAAACATCTAACTAAATGTTTTTTGAAGTGGGAGGTGATGCGGAATTTTGTGATCTCAAATATGATATGGTTAAATTTTTATGTCATGTAAATGATAATTAGTTATCACTAAATAAATAAGTTTTTAATAAAGTAGAGTCATTATTGGGGGTATCCTTAACGAGTTTCCCTTCCTCCCTACAGTCATCAGGTATGAATGGTGGCCTAAAATATTGAGATTCAATGGAATATATTTGTGTATAGTATACTACATTTTATGATGAAGTAATTTATTTTGATCCCAAAAGTGAAAATGTGGGGAAATATTTGGAATATATTGAAAATTATGGAGTATATTTATAGAGAAAATCATTACCTTTTACATGATTTAATCCCTCTATATAACCTTATTCATTGAATGTGACAAATTTTATAAGGATGTAAATGAATGTTCTTGAGTCTCAAGTGTATATCATTATCCAAGGGTTGAGGAAAATTTGATCAATGTCAACTAACTCTATAAAATAAATATCAATAATATTTGTCATTTTAATATAAATGACTGGGAGTGAGATTAATTTTCCCAGAAGGTTTTGTTACCATTTCTCATATATGTAGTGGCTGATATATGGTGGTATCTAATTATGTTTCATATGAATGGATGGTAATAAGATAAATTTACCATTTAAATAAAACCATATTAACATGAAGAATTTCAAATTTTAGAGTGATTTCGCCATTCTAGTATTTGTGTAACACAAAGAATTTATCTTCCTTGTTAAATGGTTGTCATGATTTATTTCTTTTTATAACCAAAATCACTAGGCCTCACATGGAAATTGAATATTCAAGCCACAAAATTCACAAACCCGCATCCAAAAGTAATGGGCCTTCCAATAATTTATAAGAAAGATTGAATAAAATGAGAGGCTTTACAAAATATACTAGTATGCATTGTCCAAAAAATATCCATGAATAAGGGCACATAAATTTTAAATATAGTAACATATAGTGTCTAAACATGCATGAAATAAACTCTAGGGAAATAAAAAAAGGACAATAATATAAATTAAAATGAAATTTGAAAAATACCCACCTGAATAAAAATGAATTCCCAAATAATGAATAACTAGAATAAATACTAAATGAGGGAGGTTAGATCCTGATTTTGAAGTCCTGGCCACTTTGTGTGGTTAATAAACCCAGGTATCCAAAAACTCCACCAATTCCATGTCTGATCAATCCATCATATAAATATTTTAATCCTTGTGTGGGAAAATCCCATTAGGGGGTGAGTATATACATACATAATAGGACTCCCCAAAAACCATAAAGGGAGTTATTAAGGGATATCTAAAAAAATCAGGTCAAACCAATTCATGATGACAAAAAATCCCAATAAATATAAATTTACTCATAAATAAACCAGGATGAGAGTGAAAGTGGGTATCATAAAAACATTTAAAAAAATTAATGAGACTATATGAAAATCCAAAAGTCCATCTACACTACATATAATTATAAAAAACCTTACAATAATATTATAATAGGGACCCCCTCGTTAATACTACACTCCAGAGATGATTGATCACTCACTCTAATAGAGGATATGCACACCACCAGTGCTCGATGATTGGTGATTAATACTCCATTGATATTGTACCCATGCATATTGCGGGGTAGTATCAACTCTCTATATACTAACATTTTAGTGATCTACACCCTAGTGTGATAAGGGTTTTTCAAACCCATCATCGATTTGATTATCCTTAACTAATAACATCCATTTCACATATCGCCTAATGAATAATCATGCTAGGAACATCTCACATCATATATCATATTCAACATTAATGTCTACAATCATGTTGTATTTGTAAAATCACTCATCACATGCTACTCATTTTAAAATATATGGGTTCTAAAAATATAAATATATATATATGAGAAGAATATTTTTTTATAGGATTACATGATGTGTCCTAGGGGTAAAACAGTGTGAAATAACATAAAAACCTAGCCATATAATAGACTACACATGGTTTTTCTATACATGAGAAACCAAATAACAACTTAAAGTGGTAAAAGAAATGTTTCTTTTATCTATGATATTGTCATGTGTTTATTTCCATGCATGTGTACATGGTTCCTTTATCTTGTACATCATTTCATGTCAGTTTAATTTGGATTATGCTCATTTAACTTAATTTTTACATGGCCATGTGTGTGTACTCCCACAGTACACAGTGTTTCTGATAGCATGGTGTCCTTGGATAGTGTCAAATAGATCCTCAGTTGGCTTTTTGAGTCGGGTCACATGTTGGATAGTCTCAGCTAAACAGGGAGTGGTCTTCAACTCTACCTAATACCCTAGTACCATATGGGATACTATATGGTGTTTTTTATGATCTATATGTCATATAGTGGGGTTTCAAACAATCCATAAAATCTAGTTTTTAGGATACTCTAAATCCACAGCTTCTACATTGGTTTCCACCATTTTACTAATTAGGATCGAAGGAAGGTTCCTCCTATATATTTTTTCTATCCTCAGGTGGGTGGAGAACGGAATCTAATAATTCACTCGAATACCATACCACATATTGTGGGCATCCCCATAACCACTCTTCTAAATAATCCCATATCCATGATAGATCAAACACAATCAATTCTAATATTTATGTAAACTAATAATCCATTCATCTTTAACACAACCACTAGGAATATTTGGTTTTGATCACTCTCAAACCGCCCCAATAATGTTGAAATGTGACCATGTGGTCCAACAATGAATAACCTGATGAATCGAACATGAAAAGGAAAATGATCAATGATTTAATGATCATTGTAAACGAAATATCCTATAATGTTCATTAAAAATTGATATATAGGTTGACAACATGGAAAAACATGAATTAATTTTAATTAAAAAACAAATTAAGGTACAAGGATCTTGCGATGAATAGTTGATCACTATTATAAAATGGAACAGAATAAATAAATTTATGGGAAATTTAATCAAGTTTCCTAAAAAATCTGAAGATTCACACAATGATTTATATTTATCATTTGTGATGAATAAGTTCCCTAGTAAAGGATAATCTCCACTATGTTTTTCACATCTCAATCCACCCCAAAACTATAACCTTTCTTCTGTAAATGCAAATAGGAAATGATGAATGATCAGAGATCCATTCAAACCCCCTAGGGTTTTGTGGTCAACGATAGTGATTCTTAATAGTTTTATATTTATTTTTTTCTCTTGTTTAGGACAACTAATGAAATAGATAAATAATTGATTATTTATTTTGTTAAAATCACCAACCAATGTGAAGCTCAACTAAATATCCAGTTCCAACCAAACTAATGACATGCCAAGAGTAATACCCACATTATAGAATAATTTGTGGAGTTATATTTTTGATATGAAACTCTTTTTGGCAGTTATTATACTATTTCATCAAAACCTAGTTTGTGTGATATTAATATATTTAAAATATTAATAATTGAAATATTTGGATCATCAGGATTAAAAATATTTTCCACACATAAAACCTATCTATAAAAATATTTCTTAATATATAACAAAGTATTATAGTGAAAACATAGCCACACTGAATTCTCCAATCCTTCATGGATATTCTCTCTAAAAATAACATTCTAAAAAACGGGTTGGAATACTAATCCAGTATCTGGGTCTCTCTTTCCTAAGATCTCTACTATATCCACCCATACTTTCACAAGACAAAAAATAAAAGCACTAGTACATTATCTATAGATCCTCTCTTAACAATCCTATATCTATATCATATACTCTATGACGGTGGATTCATCCTTCATCTTCATATCAACCTATTCTATAATGGGAATCATATCATTAATTTCACTCCTCATTTATAACACATGGGAGATGTGATTCCCCCACTCCAACTATGTGGGAATTTCTATGTATTAAGTAACATCACAAACCATATATAGGGTATTTAATGACCCATATAACATTATGGATCTCTTTCCATCTTAGTCAAATTCCCCTAATCGTCATAATGGGGATACTCTAAGGAAAATATTTCATTCCTCATCAATCTACTAGGTTTTATGATTCCAATATGTTTAAATTTTTTTTTCAAATATATGATATCTTCATACACTCAAAGATGTCTTAATAATTATTTTTTGTCAATTGAACCAAAAACGGGGTTCCCTAGCCTGAAATTCATACTAGAGAGACTTAGAAGTTTTCTATCCATATTCCTAAACCAATCATCACAATGGTTATAACATTATCACACCCAAATGGATGAACCACTGTTGATAGCACTCTAACATGACCCGCCCCGATAAGATCAACCTAGTTGGTGGATAGTCAAACTATGAGAACATGAAGCCCACCCCCAAAAATTTAGTGCCTTGGAACAAGCATTGAGAAGTCATAAATGATATGGGAGGCCTTTTCTTAATATTCCATTATGTCTAATCCCAGCCATCTCTATGAAAATAAGGTGATAAATATAAAAAAATGTAACATATACTATATAAATAAACATGGAATATCGAATTTGGAAATTTTGAAGAGTATGATATTATAAACCATAACAAAAATTTGAAAATACATGCACAACTTGGAATGAAGTCCCAAACTAATAAAAAAAGAATAAATAAAAACTAAGGGATCATGAATCTTAATATCAAATTCCTGACCACATAGAATAGTTAATGAACCTGTGTATCTTTAATCCCTACTAATGTGACAATTGATCTCCGTGTCATCTTCTTATGACATGACATGTGTAGGAAATTCCATCTTTTGGTAGGGTATATAAATACCTAGTAAGATTACCATTAATTAGTAAAGTTAGTAATAGGGAGATAAAACAAAAGGTTTGATTAGGATACTGAAGAAGGGAAATTAAAACAAAGAAATATATATATATATATATATATATATTCATATAAAGAATCACATATAATAGTGAATAGGGATATCCATTTTATAGCACACCAATAGTCAATGAGTCTACATTAACATCCTAAAGTCTATCTCAAATACCCAATATCAAATGAAAACTCACTAAAATCGATGGAGTGGGGCTCACCCTTCTCTACTATGTTTCATATCATAGGGATCTACCACTCTTATGGAGGACCCGCCTACCGACATATGATGAAGATGTGTGAGTACAACTATGTAGATAGACAAAACATAACTGATGTGTGGGAGTACCATATTTATCTATATAAGGATAATGGGACCCATTATATCGTGTCATATAGAAGTTCCAACCCTAACATAAATCTAATTATTCTTCCCTAATTGATTATATCTTCAAGGGTGTTCTAAAAAAGCATCATGTTCATAAAAACACACATAAACAATTACACTCTATGATAAAGGATACTATAACATTATATGTGGAATAACATAGGATAGGGTACTCCTAGGATAAAGTTAGAGTCTCAAGCAAGGTTATAAAATATAATGTAGTTTCTCGTAAGGGTACATAGCGTGTACTAATGGTCACAATGTAACGCCCCGACCCCAGTTACCCAGAGTCGGTCCATTATTACATAACATTGGCATGATCACAAGAAAGATCAAATCTCGAAAGACCGATTGGTTTAGTAGCCTTGGAAACACTAGATATATTCATATGTTTTACATTACATCATAAAATGAAAAACTAATACAACAACATAATGTTTCCACAATCCACACTATAATCCCCTCATAATATCCCTGCAGGTCATTCATAACTTACATCTTCACATCCTGGGAAAAATAAAACATAGAAAAGGGGTGAGCTCAAATGCCCAGTAAGGATAACAATATAGCGGAAACTTTCATAAATAAGAATAAACTTTTAAGGAAATGTATAACTAAAACAAAAGCCTTTCAAACATGAACTTTCAACATGGTATGACATAAATAAAATGAAATAATTCCATTTACTTATTCACATGGATATTCTACTAATCGAATAATCACATGCAAAAATCAATAACCACTTTCATAAAGTTGGAATGCATAATGCCAGACTATCATAACCACATAGTCAAGACCTCGTGCCAAGACTACAAATAAGATTTTGTCAAGGCCTTGTGCCAAGACACTAGATTGTCTCATGAGACCTACCGATGCATCGAGGAGCTATAGCGGGCTCCACCCGTCACTTATTAAGTCCAATGCATTCCCATATAAAAAGGATTAAACATAACATAAACATTCGTATTAAATATAGAATACGAAATGTCAATAATTTCACCATAAACTATGAATGGTATAAAAATAGCACATCCATAGTCAATCATATCACAAAATCTTCAATACAATATAGAAGTTTTGTATCATAATAAATCTACTTCAAATAATCTTAAAATCCATCAAAGGATGTTGACGTAGATGAAATCAAAATTCTTTTTAAAGAAATATCTCCTTTTATTTTGAAATCATTTAAGATACATATAAAATAAAACATTTTCTTTGAAAATATTCTTATAAGCTTGTAAGGAAAGCTTTGAAGATTTTATAACGGCGTAAAATAACCACACCCGCCGTATAAACATTCTTACCTTAATTCTGTCGAAAAGGTTAAAAAGGACCTTGTTTTGAAAACAACCGAAAGATTCCTTTATAAACCACTTATAAAATTCAAAAAGGGTATAAATTACTTTAACTCATAATCTAGTAAATAGTAAAAATGTTTTGAAATACATTTTTAAGAAACATGGATGTGGATGATAAAGAGATCCCAGTAGATTATTACGTATAAACAACCTTGGATAATGAAGAGGTTGTAAAGTAAACCCTTACCAATTTGGTAAATTATGAAACATACAACCCATAAAAGAGGTATCATACAATTAATATGTAAATAAACATAAATTAGAGTGTATTACACAAAGAATATAATTATGGGCAGTACATACACCACACATAAGGTGATGGTGGCAATATGGCATGAATCTCCCGGAAATAAGGAGTGAGATGAAAACCCCTTACCTTGTACTTTTTCTTGGTTGGGTTAGGTTATCCTCCTGTATAATGGTGAAATAGTTTTTATTAAATTATACAAGAATCATATATAATAATATGATATCATATATGATCTTTTAACATTGATTTGTTAATAATATCTTAGAATTATCGTTGTTTTGGGAGTTAACTTACTCATTTTCTTTTATATGTTTTGTTACATAAGACATGGTTGTTGTATCTTATTCATATCCAGAATGATATCTAGTCCTTAAACATCATTTTTAAATCATCAAATGATAATTATACTTGAATGGATACGATGGAGAATGAATCTCATCGCGTTCGTGGAGACGGTAGTCCGTTCGTACGCACGAGCGACAATATCATTCTTTTGATATTAAAATAATATATAAATGGATGGTATATCATATATACAGAATCATTAACATGTTATATTTATTATTTACATGCGTTACACATCATTATTATACCCGTCCAAATAATATTATATTGAATAACAATTACACCACGACGTGGAGACGGTAGTCCGTACGTACGCACGTATGGTGACATGTTATTCAAAGGGTGGATAGAATACTGAATATGGTTGTACCATATTTATAATAACATCACAGTATATGTGAGATAATGGAGTTATTATTTTATAATGGTAAGAACAAAGGAAGAAGAAGTGGAAGAAGAAATGAACTTGGAGAAGGGTGGTGAAATCATTACCTCTTCTTCGGGTTCTTCCTTTTGATTTGATCAAAAGGGATCCTTAGGTTGGCTTTCTGATCAAACTAAGGCCTCTAGGTTGTAGTGAGGGATGTTGGGAGAGTATTTGGGCAGAGTTTGGCTGAACCAAAAGGTTTTAAGGTGTGAAGAAATGAGAAGGAGGAGTGCCCTTTTATAAGAGGGGTGAGGGGCACCTTTGGAAAAGATAGAAATATTAATTTATAATAAATTCATATTCGGTTTCTAATGGCTCCAAAGCTTATTATTCAAAGGTTAAGGTGGGTATAGGTAGAAAAACACTCAGCCAATAGAATTTAGACAGGTTTGGGTACTTATATTAACATTATCTTTAAGTATTAACTCTAAGTTAATTAGTTTCACTTTTACAATGTCTCTTTGTATTTTTATATAATATGGTTAATAAACTTACTATATACATCCAAGCGACCCCCAAGTGGTACAATAATGATGAAAATATCATGATATAAGTCTCTTGGCCGAACCTTAGATTTTTAGGAATTTAATATCAATTAATAATATAATATTTGTTTTAAGAACTCTTTTATGTCAATTTTGACACTATTCAATAGTTGATTTTTGTGAAACTCATAACAGATTGATTACTTTGAACAAAGTCAATTAAATCAATACTAATATATCATATTATCCTAGAAAATTAGTTTAATTCATTAAAAGTTTCATATTATATTTATTTGGGTATTTATAATATCAATTATTTTAATTTTTCACTATTATAGTAATTACTGCATCATCATTGTGTCATAAATAAAAAAAAAAATTTAATGTCTAAAAATTATAAATAAAATATCATTATGTAGGAAATATTTTTATCTTTCTAATGAATATTTATAATATAAAAGCAAACATATATAACCCTATGTAAAAATTGTTTTTCTAAAAGATATATGCTTGTGTCATTTTTGTATTCATTTTAACTTAATTAAAATAAAGTGTCATTATCACTTACAAGTGGATCCATGGGGTCCCAAAATAGACCCAAAGATTCCCATGGTCGACCATGTATCAACCAATAGGGTTAAGACACGTTTTAGGGTAATTTAGTATTATTATAATATTATTTTTTAACCCTTATTTACCGGATTTACCCTTAACCATGGTAAATAAAATATTTACCGCAGTAATTATTCAAAATGTCTAAAAATAAAATTTACCTATTTACACAATTTTAACATCCTGATTCCAAATATGGAATCCATTTATCTAAATTCAAAACACAGAAGTGGCAGAAATTAATTTAAAATTAATTCCCGCTGTCAAAACAAAAAGCGTGTTTTTAAGAGATAATAACTATCAAAAGATTGACACTTGTTTATGTTCAATTTAATTGTAAACTTTTGTCTAATGACCAACATTATATTAAATTGTAAAAATATATTCTAAATATACTTTAAAACCACTCAGATTCATAATTTATCACTATTAATTATTTTGATTAAAAAAGTTGTTTTTAATTAAAATTTAGTAATTTTCACTATTCATAAAAATATGAAAGTTATCCGAAAAGTACCAAAATTTCACCTTAGGCTAAATTCGATATTCTGAATCCAAAAATGAAGTAAATTTTAAAATATAAAATATATATAACTTCAAAAAGTAGGTATTACTATTCATAACAGATAGTTTGATTGGTTACGGTGTGTTAGAACTCGAAGTTGCGTACAACACACGCTACTGTTTTATTCAAAGGAAAGCGTACCGTGGAAGCTTGGGATGTTTCATTTTAAATTTTTTGATGTCTCCATTTAGTCAAAAAGTTTAAAATATTGTATTTAAAAAGGTTTCACTATCAAAAGTTGATAAAAGTGCAATACTGAAAATGAATCTGTTCTTGCATTATGACTAAGAAACTCATAATATGGATTCTAAAATTATAAGGATTATATAAAGTTTAAAATTTAGTTAATACTATTCATGACCTCTTTTAATGGCTTTTTTTTGGTAAGTCATGGTGCAATTGAACTCAGTGTTGCGTGTAGTGCAAGTTATTGAATTATTTTGAAAAAAATAACACACTATGAAATCTTGGGGTGTTACATTCTCCCCTCCTTCAATAAATTGCGTCCTCGCAATTTGAAATTGTTCTTAAAAAATAAAAGGTTGAAAGTAGAAAATATATTTGTGGGAAAACCCACATCGGAAATTGGGTTTCTAAAATTTAGTCTTAATATGAGGAAAAGAGAAATCAAAGGGTCACCACCAAATTATGATCTCGATTAGGAGAACATTGGTGGAAATTAGAGACATATAATCGGAAAAAAAACGTAAATATTTATAGGCAGTGATTGAGGTCATCAATCACAAAAAAGTATAAAATTGAGGTCCTTAAACTCATCAATCTATGATGATTTGAAATACCATCGGTTCAACAAAACATAGGGTATTAGGATAACACATTTTTGACGTTTCAAAATATCTTAGTTGAAATCCCACATCGAAAAATGAATTAATGAGGCCTCTATTTAAAATAAAGAGTGGAAAGTATGAAGAATACCGAAAATAACACATACTAGGGTTCCATGTAGGAAAATATGGATATGGAGGAGAAATCTATCCATCAATTATCTGATGGAGAGTGGTAGAGAACATGGCTATGAAAAGGCCAACAATCCCAAAGCCATAAATTAGTGATGATTTAAGGTACCATCTAGGGAAAGATTTTTGTTCTAAGTTCCTTTTATTAATGTTGAGGAATTTATTTATGAGATTGGCTAAGATCATAAGGAGATATACTTACTTTATAATTAGAGTTTTTTCCATTAATAAATTTCTACCATAAACTCATCTTTCACTCGTAAAAAAAATTATATTTATACTATTCGTACAGGGTTCCAAAATAAACGAATTTATAATTAATCTACCAGATCTTTTAAAAAAACTACAATATTTAATCCAGGACATCTCTTGGGCCAGTGGTAGGTGATACACCCTTGTCGCCATTCGGTTGCGGGTTCAAGTCTTGCAGCCTTGCCGGACGCGACGGGTTGCCGCCCGACCTCCGGGTTGTCCTTTTATGGAAATCCAAAATAATCCAAACTAGAACTATCCAAAATACTTCTATCCAAACTCACAGTCCAACATTTATAAGGAAGGTAAACATAATATAGATCCTTTTTACCCCGTAATAGCATATGAATACCTTCATCATGTATTACCATATTCCTTATTGATTACATTCATGTTCCCTTATTCCATATAGAATGCTGGATATACTTCATTAATCCAAAAATGTTTTAAACCCCAAAAATGATGGAATATACAAATCATTAATCAGCTTCAAGGTAGTCAATAATATCCAATATAATTTATCCAAATCAATCATGTATTATTCTAAAATCACCACCTCGGTATCTGAACCATATTATGGTTTATCGTTCTCTCAACCATATATTTTCCAAACATTTAACCTGCTATTGAGTCACTTTTCTTTGTTCCACACCATCTCAAGTCCTTAATGAAATAGTACTGCAGTAAAATCCTTATATACTCCATGATTATTGTAACAAGTACATTGTTGATACAACACTCAATTGACATAATCAACATAAGAACTCTAATCATTCCTCTTCATCTGTGGTAGTATCATAACATGATTATTATCCAATAACATCATTTGCGGCATAGTCTGATGACTGGGACATAGGTTCGCGTAGTGTCCAAACTCCTGGCAAATGAAGCATTGTACATTTGAAACCATTTTCTTACCCTTGCAGTCACGTACTTTGTGCCCTTTTCTTTCACACTTATAACAAACTTGCATTCCTTTCAGGAAAGTTCTAGGGTGTTTCTTTCCACAGTTACCACATATGGGAAAATTCTTCTTTTCCCTCTTCCCTTTATCCATCTTTCTCTCTTCCATCCTTTTCTTCTCTTACATCCCTTCGAAGCCATAGGACTCAGTAAACTCTTTACTTATCTTATCAACAGATAATATTATTTCTTCATATGATGATAATACATGGGAGACTATTTCTCTTATAAATTCTAGCTTAAGACCATGAGAGATATGATCCTTCCTTCTCTTTGAATCATGTGCATTTCTGGAGTTATCATTCCTTCTACTGGGCGCCATTTCTAAACAATGGCATAAACTTGATTAGTTTATGAGTCAAAATACATAATCCCATACTTATAAAACACTTAATATAAATTGAACTATTTATGGATATAATCCATAATCATAAAAATGTTTTCTTTGAGGAAGTATATACTCATAAACCCTTCATAATGGTTTGTAAAGAAAATGAGAATTATCCTAAGCATATCCCCCGGGAGTGTCGTAACCAAGAGTGCAGCAAGGCCCATTGTCGTGCACCAGTTCCCGTTCGAGTCTAGCTCAAAGCGGTGTTTTCGGGTTTTACCCCTAGGTACATCTGTGCTAGAGCCGCCTCTACCTGCTCGTATCCAGACAGGGATGTATTGCTCGGAAAACTCACAAAATCTCTACAATACCAAAATTCTAAGAAGTTCTTCTACACTAATCCTCAAAGTTCATCTTAGGTCTACGTTCTCTAATCAGAGTTTATCTAAATTTAGCTTCCAAGGTTTGTTCTAAACTTCCTCTGATACCAAATGTAACGCCCCGACCCTAGTTACCCAGAGTCGGTGCATATTACATAACATTGGCATGATCACAAGAAAGATCAAATCTCGAAAGACCGATTGGTTTAGTAGCCTTGGAAACACTAGATATATTCATAAGTTTTACATTACATCATAAAATGAAAAACTAATACAACAACATAATGTTTCCACAATCCACACTATAATCCCCTCATAATATCCCTGCAGGTCATTCATAACTTACATCTTCACATCCTGGGAAAAATAAAACATAGAAAAGGGGTGAGCTCAAATGCCCAGTAAGGATAACAATATAGCGGAAACATTCATAAATAAGAATAAACTTTTAAGGCAATGTATAACTAAAACAAAAGCCTTTCAAACATGAACTTTCAACATGGTATGACATAAATAAAATGAAATAATTCCATTTACTTATTCACATGGATATTCTACTAATCGAATAATCACATGCAAAAATCAATAACCACTTTCATAATGTTGGAATGCATAATGCCAGACTATCATAACCACATAGTCAAGACCTCGTGCCAAGACTACAAATAAGATTTTGTCAAGGCCTTGTGACAAGACACTAGTTTGTCTCATGAGACCTACTGATGCATCGAGGAGCTATAGCGGGCTCCACCCGTCACTTATTAAGTCCAATGCATTCCCATATGAAAAGGTTTAAACATAACATAAACATTCGTATTAAATCTAGCATACGAAATGTCAATAATTTCACCATAAACTATGAATGGTATAAAAATAGCACATCCATAGTCAAACATATCACAAAACCTTCAATACAATATAGCTGTTTTGTATCATAATAAATCGACTTCAAATAATCTTAAAATCCATCAAAGGATGATGACGTAGATGAAATCAAAATTCTTTTTAAAGAAATATCTCCTTTTATTTTGAAATCATTTAAGATCCATATAAAATAAAACATTTTCGTTGAAAATATTCTTATAAGCTTGTAAGGAAAGCTTTGAAGATTTTATAACGGCGTAAAATAACCGCACCCGCCGTATAAACATTCTTACCTTAATTCTGTCGAAAAGGTTAAAAAGGACCTTGTTTTGAAAACGACCGAAATATTCCTTTATAAACCACTTATAAAAGTCAAAAAGGGTATAAATGACTTTAACTCATAATCTAGTAAATAGTAAAAATGTTTTGAAATACATTTTTAAGAAACATGGATGTGGATGATAAAGAGATCCCAGTAGATTATTACGTATAAACAACCTTGGATAATGAAGAGGTTGTAAAGTAAACCCTTACCAATTTGGTAAATTATGAAACATACAACCCATAAAAGAGGTATCATACAATTAATATGTAAATACACATAAATTATAGTGTATTACACAAAGAATATAATTATGGGTAGTACAAACACCACACATAAGGTGATGGTGGCAATATGGCATGAATCTCACGGAAATAAGGAGTGAGATGAAAACCCATTACCTTGTACTTTTCCTTGGTTGGGGTAGGTTATCCTCCTGTATAATGGTGAAATAGTTGTTATTAAATTATACAATAATCATATATAATAATATGATATCATATATGATCTTTTAACATTGATTTGTTAATAATATCTTAGAATTATCATCGTTTTAGGAGTTAACTTACTCATTTTCTTTTATATGTTTTGTTACATAAGCCATGGTTGTTGTATCTTATTCATATCCAGAATGATATCTAGTCCTTAAACATCATTTTTAAATCATCAAATGATAATTATACTTGAATGGATACGATGGAGAATGAATCTCATCACGTTCGTGGAGATGGTAGTCCGTACGTACGCACGAGCGACAATATCATTCTTTTGATATTAAAATAATATATAAATGGATGGTATATCATATATACAGAATCATTAACATGTTATATTTATTATTTACATGCGTTACACATCATTATTATACCCATCCAAATAATATTATATTGAATAACAATTACACCACGACGTGGAGACAGTAGTCCGTACGTACGCACGTATGGTGACATGTTATTCAAAGGGTGGATAGAATACTGAATATGGTTGTACCATATTTATAATAACATCACAGTGTATGTGAGATACTGGAGTTATTATTTTATAATGGTAAGAACAAAGGAAGAAGAAGTGGAAGAAGAAATGAACATGGAGAAGGGTGGTGAAATCATTACCTCTTCTTCGGGTTCTTCGTTTTGATTTGATCAAAAGGGCTCTTTAGGTTGACTTTCTGATCAAACTAAGGCATCTAGGTTGTAGTGAGGGATGTTGGGAGAGTATTTGGGCAGAGTTTGGCCGAACCAAAAGGTTTGAAGGTGTGAAGAAATGAGAAGGAGGAGTGCCCTTTTATAAGAGTGGTGAGGGGCACCTTTGGAAAAGCTAGAAATATTAATTTATAATAAATTAATATTCGGTTTCTAATGGATCCAAAGCTTATTATTCAAAGGTTAAGGTGGGGATAGGTCGCAAACCACTCAACCAATAGAATTTAGACAGTTTTGAGTACTTATATTAACCTTATCTTTAAGTATTAACTCTAAGTTAATTAGTTTCACTTTTACAATGTCTCTTTGTATTTTTATATAATATGGTTAATAAACTTACTATATACATCCAATCGACCCCCAAGTGGTACATTAATGATGAACCTATCATGATATAAGTCTCTTGGCCGATTCTTAGATTTTTAAGAATTTAATATCAATTAATAATATAATATTTGTTTTAAGAACTCTTTTATGTCAATTTTGACACTATTCAATAGTTGATTTTTGTGAAACTCATAACAGATTGATTACTTTGAACAAATTCAATTACATAAATACTAATATATCATATTATCCTAGAAAATTAGTTTAATTCATTAAAAGTTTCATACTATATTTATTTGGGTATTTATAATATCAATTATTTTAATTTTTCACTATTATAGTAATTACTGCATCATCATTGTGTCATAAATAAAATAAATTATTTAATGTCTAAAAATTATAAATAAAATAGAATTATGTAGGAAATATTTTTAGATTTCTAATTAATATTTATAATCTAAAATCTAACATATATAACCCTATGTAACAATTGTTTTTCTAAAATATATATGCTTGTGTCATTTTTCTATTCATTTTAACTTAATTAAAATAAAGTGTCATTATCACTTAAAAGTGGATCCATGGGGTCCCAAAATAGACCCAAAGATTCCCATGGTCGACCATGTATCAACCAATAGGGTTAAGACACGTTTTAGGATAATTTAGTATTATTATAATATTATTTGTTTAACCCTTATTTACCGGATTTACCCTTAACCATGGTAAATAAAATATTTACCGCAGTAATTATTCAAAATGTGTAAAAATAAAAGTTACCTATTTACACAATTTGAACATCCTGATTCCAATTATGGAATCCATTTTTCTAAATTCAAAACACAGAAGTGGCAGAAATTAATTTAAAATTAATTCCCGCTGTCAAAACAAAAAGCGTGTTTTTAAGAGATAATAACTATCAAAAGATTGACACTTGTTTATGTTCGGTTTAATTGTAAACTTTTGTCTAATGACCAACATTATATTAAATTGTAAAAATATATTCTAAATATACTTTAAAACCACTCAGATTCATAATTTATCACTATTAATTATTTTGATTAAAAAAGTTGTTTTTAATTAAAATTTAGTAATTTTCACTGTTCATCAAAATATGAAAGTTATCCGAAAAGTACCAAAATTTCACCTTAGGCTAAATTCGATATTCCGAATCCAAAAATGAAGTCCATTTTAAAATATAAAATATATATAACTTCAAAAAGTAGGTATTACTATTCATAACAGCTAGTTTGATTGGTTACGGTGTGTTAGAACTCGAAGTTGCGTACAACACACGCTACTGTTTTATTCAAAGGAAAGCGTACCGTGGAAGCTTGGGATGTTTCATTTTAAATTTTTTGATGTCTCCATTTAGTCAAAAAGTTTAAAATATTGTATTTAAAAAGGTTTCACTATCAAAAGTTGATAAAAGTGCAATACTGAAAATGAATCTGTTCTTGCATTATGACTAAGAAACTCATAATATGGATTCTAAAATTATAAGGATTATATAAAGTTTAAAATTTAGTTAATACTATTCATGACCTCTTTTAAGGGATTTTTTTTGGTAAGTCATGGTGCAATTGAACTCATTGTTGCGTGTAGTGCAAGTTATTGCATTATTTTGAAAAAATAACACACTATGAAATCTTGGGGTGTTACACACAAGGTATATGGACTCACCTCAATACATGGTCATGCCTTATATAGAACACAACTTCAGTGGCCACATGGAACTACATAGTGTTTACAAGTGTTACATAGTGTGTCTTTTCCACACAACATTTTCTTATGTGTTATAAGTCATGCTTGGGGACATTGGGTCATGTATGGGTAAATATGGTTGTGTTTTGTACCTCAAGTCATACATGTGAACCGTTTCATTCGGATATAATATGATAGTACATCGCAATACATAAATCATGGGGTCCTAGGATTAAGTAAAATGGAACTATGGATAGCCACCCATGGAGGGTTACCCATAGTGTGGGCCTAACCACATAGTGTGTGATTATTATCTCTCGTATAAACATGTTTTCTTGATGATATTCTACATGACATGTGTTCTTCCAAACTACACACCATTTGTTTGAGTTTTTTTAACAATCTGAATATCATGATATTCTCTCGTCTTTAGAGCCACTTCCATTTTCATGATTTCATACATTTTATTACCATATATTGATTATAAATTCCTCTATACATCATTTTCCATCCTCTAGATTCCAGAAAAACGAGTTCAAACAACCATTCTGTGCCTGCAAAATGCCATGTGGGCATCTTATTCATGATCACCACTCGAGGATCCCATATCCATGTAGTATTTCTAAAAACAAGAACTGGGTACGTCTCTTAAAAACTAATCCATTTATCATGCACATGACCACATTTAATCTTCTAGTTTTATTATTCTATACAATTCCCCAAATATGTTGAAATATGATATTGTGGTGTAATGATGTGTATCACGAGAATAGTGTGGTGGTATGGAACAAGAAAAAAGTTGTATATATCATTATAAATGTAATAAAATCCAACAATTATAAAAATGGGACATCTAGGATTATAATAGGGAATTAAAATCAATAAATTGAATAAAAAATTTTATTTATAAATACTAAAATCTTGTGAAGAATGTGTCATAACCAATCATATATAACGTAAAAAAATACACGATTAAATAATTTTATCAAGACGGAAAATCCATATTTGATGATATATACCTCAATTTGAATCAATATTTGTAGAATAATTCATTCTCTAGTGATGAATAAGTCCCATTAAGTTATCCTCTACTCAATAAACCTCAATATGTATAACAAACCAAACTTTACATACATTTTTATTACTTCAGAATTGAACCATACTTATTACAACATTGAACAAAACCATGGTTGGACCGTATAGGTATAGTGTCTTTATAAACTGTGAAACATAAACAACTAGTTCATAAAGCATCTACATTGTCTCCCATTTATTTCATCATACCTAGAGTCCCTTTTGGAATATCCTACTTAATAACCTTCTTTCTGAACTGGGGAAATGAAAACATACAAAAGGGTGAGATCAAATGCTCAGTAAGGGTAAAAATAAATAAATATCAATCACATAATATTCATAAGAACATAACATTTTGGATATCTTAACCAGAAAAAGAGATCATAATTTCATAACATGGGATAAATCATAGTAGTTAAATGTAATCCCAATAATCATAACATGAAACTTTTTTTCATACACACATAATCATAGAGAATCATTTCATAGTAGTCAAGACTCATTTCCAAGACTATCGTAGCGGACAAAGTCCATTTCTAAACTGAGTTCACTTTTCATTTCAGTTCTGTATCACTGAACTGGATTAACCTGTCGTTCCATCCATGTCAATCTCATTAGATATAAATCATTTCCCAATGCATTGGAGGGAGATATGGGTCCCACCCATCTCCTAACGAAAACATTCTTATATGTTTCACAAAATCATTAATCATACATCATAGCATAACCTATGTAATAAAAATGGTAATCTTAAAAATCATGCCATCCTAATATATTCCATATAAGATAAAAGGACATCATAAAAATAATTCCATTATAACATAATCAAATCAATGTAAAAATAGGGATAGAAACAGAACCCAATATTATCATAGATGGAAAATAATTTTGATAAAACATGTATACTCTATTCTTGAGGAAAATATCCTTTCTACTTCAAAAACATTTTTCCTTTCATAACATGTCATATAATTTTAAACTAAAAGAATTTGATTAAAAATAAACATGAAAACTTGTAAAGGAATCTTCATGGAAATAATGTTCTATGAAACCATTCATGCTGTATATGTTAAAAAAAGCATTCTTCTCATACATTGGCCGAAAAAGTCAAAAAGTACCACGTAATAAAAATGACAAAAGATTCCTTTTATATCTTTTACTAAAAACTCACCGTAGGGTAAAATTAGATTTAAAAAATTGTAGGAGTATATAAATAATATTACATATTGGGGAAATATGGATGATGATGATTAATATTCCCCTGTATATTCTGAAGTATAAACAATCTCGAATAAGAATGAAATTGCAAGAATTTCCCTTACCTCTGGATAAATTTTCTTCATACGTGTCTGAACCCCCTGTATAATGATTTAAATAATGTTATTGACTTATTAAATAATCATAATCATTGTTATGATATCATATATAGTCATATTATTACCTTCTTATTAGTAATATTTCATTATTACTTGTTATTCGAGTGTTTATTGCCTTTTGTTCTTATGCATTTTTTGCTGAATAAATTATTATTCTTATTTTTTAGGTTATAGATACCTTATTTCCAGAATGGTATTAGTGTAATATATATCATAGTTATTCATTAAATTCATTTATATAATCAATATATAATTAAGATCATGTAGAATGAGTCGCACCACATCGTGGAGACGGTAGGTCATACGTACGCACGAGCGATGATATCGTTCCCATGATCATGGAAATGTATTGAAGTGTATGTATACCATTACAGAATAAATATCACTTTACAATAATCATATAAAATTATTCTTTACCCCATTATACCCATCCAATTATGGTGGTGGTGGAAAACAGTTTACACCACGGTGTGGAGATGGTATTTCGTACGTACGAATGCGTGTTGATTTCTTTTTCCATAGGATGGATTGAAGGTGAAATAGGGTTGTTTGATATTTATAACAACATATCATCATATGAGTGATAATGATGTTATTACTTCATAATGAAACAACTAAATAAGAAGAAGTAGAAGAAGAAATAAATTTGAAAGAATCGGTAACGGACATTACCTCTTCTTTGAAGCGCCTCTTCTTAACCTCCTCTTAGGGCACTAAAGATAGACTTTGAAGAACACCAGGACCTCTATGGTGTTTCTAGGGAAGTGGAGAAGAAAAATTAGTAGGGGTTTGCCAATCCTGAATGCTCAAAGTGGTGTGAGGAGGAGAGGGAGGAGGTTCCCTTTTATATGGGAGGAGAGGGGAACCATATGAAAACTTAAAATATTACTTTATAATAAAGTCATATTCGGTTTTTAATTTCTCCAAATTTATTTATTTAAAAGATAAGTTGGGGATGGATCTAATGCTTCTCATACAATAGGTTTTAGATAAGTTTAGGATACTATTTTATCCTTATCATGTTGATTTAACTCTATGTATAATAATTTAACTTTTACCGTGTCTTTTTGTTTTCTTACACTATATGGTTAATAAAATTACTATAAAAAGCCAAAACAACCCCAATGTAATGTCTCTTATTTTTCCATTTATTTTTTTAAATATTATATGGAATTATTTGGAGATCGGGCGCGAAGACGGCACATCATTCCGGGGTCAAGTGAGCCCAGAATGGTTGTTTGAACTATTTTTAGTTAAGAGAGTCGGTGCTTGTGCGCGGTTGTGGCAGTTTCCAAATGGATGCCCGGATTAATAATATGAGCATAACATTGAGTCTAGGACGAAGACTCTACATAATAATGATGCTAACCTCGACCGGTGTGGGTCAAGTGTAAAAGTTATTTTCGGACGTTTTAAGTAAAATAAAATAAATTAAATTAACCAGTTTATTTTATTTCATTTAAGGAAACATCTGTTACAGCGTGGCGACAGTGTAGTTGTTTCCTAAATTAATGACGCGTCATAATAACTTAAAAATGGAAAGTCAACATCATTAATGATGCCGCGTAATTAAATGTCATCTTGTTTCCTTTTTTAATGGGTTAACCAATTGTTGAATCATTGGCAACGCTTGAGAAGAACCTTTGCCGAATCTGTGATGCATTGGATCAATTCTCGACAAAGAACGACGATGGATAGAAACCATGTATTGTTGCACCGGAATTAAAAGATCAGGACGATAGCAGTAGCACAACTTCTTCGTCAACGAACGATCCTTTCAAAAAGTAGGGGTTGTTGTTATGATTTTTTTTCTTTTCCCCGTATTGGAATTTAAACACCGAACGCAGATCAACCACAAACAAGTTGTTCCACAGATTCGTACGTTCTTACAGGAGGTTTTTCTTTGGAATTTTTTTGTGGAAATAAATCCATGCTTTATATTCATGCTAATCTCTGCTACGTCTAAACTTATTAACGGGATCAGATCAATGCCGTGATGAATGACGGCGGAGGTTCGTTCCTCAATTTGTTTATTTGGATCTCTTCCACCTTTTTCCCCGCGCGTTCCTCACGTTCTTCATGGGGTGACAAACAATAGATCGTTGTGCATCCATTCTGTGACGTAACGATCCCAAATCGAATGTTCGACAACGCAATGACCTTGTGGAGGTGCGGCGGCAATGGCGGACGATGAATCAGAGCAGATCCGAATTGGTGTTCTTCAAGCGTTCTTCATGTGGGAAGATCAATCATGTTTTCGGAGCCGATCGGAGGCCCAAAAATGATGGATACAGCTTTGTGGTGTCGGGATGACCAAAACCTGAAGGTTTCATGGTGATCAGACGACCGGATCAATGATCGAAGCACCACGGGAGGCACGACAGCGGAGGTCCGCGTTTCTGAAAATTTCCAGAATACACGGCATGTACTTCTGATGAACACTCCGTGTAGTTCTAATGGTGGCAGCTAGGGTTTTGGGTTCAGATAGAATCACACGGCATGTGACCCTTGTCACGCGGCGTGTTGGACCTTTCCCAAAGCTCGGCGTGTACTTCGGGTGGTACACGGACACAGGATGCTCTACACGGATTCTGGAGGCACGACATGTACAGCTCGGCAGAGGTGGCTACGCGGAGCTCGGCATGTATCCTGGGGAAGCACAGACACTGGATGGATTACACGACTGTGTACTCCTTCACCTGGCCAGGTGAGGTCACCAGCGCAGGTCACCCCGTGTGCAGATTGCACGGGTTGGAGTACATGGGTTGGTGACTGTGTACGAGCACATGGCCGGAGTACATGGAGCCAGCTCCAGTGACCCAGACACGGAGTGTACTCTGTACTACACGTCGTGTATAAAGTTATCTACATGACCAGCCTCACGACATGGGTCGTTGTACACGAGCAGTACCAGGGATTGGACAACACGACGTGTATCATTTCTACACACTGTGTAATTTTTGGAGAACGGCTTGGTCCTTTTGTTCACCGTTCCTTGAACATCTTTTGTTTGTGTTAGTACCCCTTCTTCTTTTCCCCTAAAGGTTAGGCATTTTTCCCTCACCCCGGATTATGATCCCTTCAGCTGGAATTTTCTGTGATAGAATCAGGCATCCATCTGAGAGGCTTGGATCGAGATCCTCTATCCATTCCAGACCCTACGTAGAGTCAGGCATCGGTGTAACCAACTTTACCGGGCATTGATCCTCTACCTAGAAAGTTAATTACAGATGAGTTGCATTATCCGCCATGGCCCTGCCAGGGATCCTCATCTGTGTATCGAGATCTTTCCCACTCAGGAGTGTATTTCCCATAATGAGTGCTTCTATCAATCGTAACCCTTCTACTCAATAGTGTGTCTCTCGTAATGTGTGTAGCTATATCTCGTGAAGGTTCCTGATGAACATCACTTCTTAGACGGACGTCATCATAACTATAAGTCTCGTGGAGTGTGTTCTCCTAGAATGAGTGCATCATGGAATATTCAAACAAAATCCCTATCAGGGTATGCAGTTGCGTGACTTGTCTCTTGACCATGGTCCTGGTTTTTGAGTAAATATAGTTTGATTTATATGTTCTTTAAACATATTTTTGTGCATATATGACTGTACCTTTACTTTGTGTACTTCTTTTTGGTTTTTGGGGTCCTCTATGGAGTATTGTTATACTCACCCATGCACGGTCTTTGCCGCACGTCTGGTGTCTTGTGCAGACGAGTAGCCTTTTGACAGAGTCCAGGGTGGACCAGGATAGGACCGAGCTTTCTGAGTTTCCTATAGGTCGAGGCGTTCCTACGGCTATGAGCAGCAGTCCCAGTACCTTTGTGCTTACATGTTGGACTTTGTAGTTTTTTAGACTCTTACATTTGGTGGGCTTGTATTATGGCCCAGTTTACTTTTACAGTACTTTACCTTTATTCGTGCTCTGTTGGTTGGGTTTAGTTGTATGCATGAATTTTTATTCCTTAGTTCTTTACATTTCATAATTTGTGGTCTTGGAGATGTGTGTGTGTGTACAGGTTCTTAGGTAATGGAGGTGGGCTAGGGGAGTCACGGCGCGGGCCCCATCGGGACAGGTCTTGACAGAGTGGTATCCGCGGTGGTCGGTTCTACCTTAGGACCAAGAGTCTGTGAGTTTGGTTGGGGAAATAAGTGTTGAGTGTTTCGGGTTCGGCTTTCAGGCCAGAGACCCCCAGTGTTGGTGCGGCGGCTGACGTATCCATACACCAGGACTCTGATAGCCTGCTTTTCGACCTGGTTCACGAAAACACTGGTTGCAGAGAAATAAAAGGTACATACCTCATATAGGAATTAGTTCTGTCTTCTTTATCCTTGGTGTCAGCTATACAGATATACTCATTGACAGTGAAACGTCTTGTTTCTTTAAAGGACGCCTCCGTGACGTGTACCTGCTAGTATTCAGTAGCACGATCATGAGGATGACCCCCTCAGTGACGAGGCTTAGATACAGGGACCAGTTCCACTGGTGGTATATCAGGTGGTACACCTACTATACCACCACTGGTGGAGCAGCCAGTGGTACCTGCAGTACTGACTAGAGAGGAGCACAGGCTTCGCGCACTCCATGTGTTTCAGAGACAGAGGTTCCTCAGGTTCTGAGGCGAGCCCGACCATCAGGCGGCTGAGGACTGACTTCAGGCGGTGACCAGAGTTTTCTGTCTAGTGAGAACACCAATAGACCAGATGGTGATCCTAGGAGTGAGCCTTCATCAGGGTTCAGCCAGATGATGGTGGAGTTTGGCCATGAATACTCATGATGAGGAGACTCTTTCATTGACGGAGTTTGATCGACTCTTCAGGGAGGAGTTCTATCTGGTTACGCTGAGGGCTATGCGCATCTAAGAGCTTCTTCAGCTCTAGTACGACAGTATGATAGTGGCTGACTATTCATCAAGGTTCACCAACCTTTCCAGGTACTCAATGGATATGGTCAGGGATCAGTACATCAGCACTCGAACCATTGAGCGAGGTCTACGATGAGACATTCGAGCTAGTGTCGTTCCTATATGCATATCGACCTATGCTGGAGTCCTCAAGCGGGCCTTGGTGATCGAGAGCTTCTTGGTGGAGCAAAGACAGCCGCCAACAGTCAGCAGCAGGTAGACAGGTGTGGAGACACCGGCAGCAGGGAGCCGACGTCAGACGTTGGGATCTGGACGTGGGAGACATCATAGGAGGACCTAGGATAGGGGATCGGCGGTCTAGGGCTCTCAGGCTGGATCCAGTCATCCTAGGGAGAAGTGATGCTACACATGCGATGGTCGGGGGCATCTCGCTAGAGATTTCCCAACACGTTGGGCTGCTGATAGGGAAGTTGTGGATGGGCCACCGAGACAGAGGCAGAGAACGGAGCAGTTAGATCCGCTAGGCGGCGGACGTGGAAGAGGAGCAGGGAGAGCTGCAGGTGGTGGTAGATGCTTCGACTTACTTCCACCACCACCCCCAGGAGGTCAGCACCAGGCTCAGGGAGCAGGGGAACATGGACGGGGATAGCTGCATGGGGTCGAGGCATACGACACAGGGGCTCCAGGGATGATTCGAGGTACGATCTGTGTATTTTCTACCTTAGCTACCGTACTCATAGTCAATGGTGCCAATCATTCCATTATAGCCACATGTCTTGTACAAAACCTCAAGATTCCGTTAGAACCGTTGACTCGATCCTTACGCTTGGAGACACCTACGGGAGGAGACTCAACAATCACACACCTTTGTAGATAGTGTGATCTTACCCTTGGAGGAATGTGTTTCGGTTGGAACCTCTTGGAGGTAGAGTCAAGGACTTACGATGTCATTCTCGGTATGGATTGGTTATCTTCGGTCCATGCCCAGATTGACTGTTTTAGGCGAAGAGTGCAGTGTGTCCGCCGTGATGGAACAAGGTTTCCTTTCTCAGAGAAAAAGAAACCTAGGCAGCACAAAGTGGGCTCATGCATATGAGGCGGAAGCCGATCACTCATTATATGGCTAGCCTTACCATCAGAGTATTAGATTTAATGAGCTCCCAGTTCCTAGCAGTGGTGGCGGAGTATGAGGACGTCTTTCCAGAAGCTGTCCTAGGGTTACCTCCCCGCTGGGAAATTGACTTCTGCATCGACTTACACCTCGGGACGACACTGATTTCCTCATCGGCTTATCGGATGGCTCCTGTAGAGCTTCCCCAACTGAGGGTGCAGATGAGGATTTGCAAAGCAAGCGTTTCGTGAGACCCAGCATTTCACCATGGGAGGCCCCTGTCTTGTTCTCCAAGAAGGCGGATGGGAGTCTGAAGTTGTGCGTGGATTATCGGCACCTGAACGAGATGACGGTGAAGAACAAGTATCCACTATCAGGAATTGACGACCTCTTCGATCAGCTAAGAGGGGATCAGTGGTTCTCGAAGGTTGATATTTGATCAGACTATCACCAGCTACGAGTGCGAGACGAGGATATACCAAAGACGGCTTCCAGATGTCACTACTGTCACTATTAGTACTTGGTGATGCCCTTTGGCGTGACGAATGCCCCCGCAGTGTTCATGGGGTTGATGAACTGGATCTTCCAGCCATACTTGGACCAGTTTGTAGTGGTCTTCATCGACGACAACCTTGTGTACTCGGCATCAGAGGAGGAGTACGCAAGACACTTGCGGATGGTTTTGGATGTACTCCGGGAGCACCAGCTTTATGGAAAGCTCTCGTAGAGTTACTTAGGGATTCAGGAGGTCCACTTTATAGGAAATGTCATCTCAGCAGATGGAGTGGTTGTGGACCCAGCCAAGGTGGAGGCTGTGTTAGCTTGTGATCCACCTCGAAGCATGACAGAGGTGCGAAGCTTCCTTGGGTTGGCAGGATATTACCAGAGATTCATCCCTGTTTTCTCTCGTATATCAGCACTGATGACGGCCTTGACCAGAAAGGGGAAACCCTTCATGTGGACAGAAATGTGCTAGCAAGACTTTGAGCAGCTGAGAAAGAGTTTTACGAGCGCCCCATTCTTGAGATTGCCAGAGGAGGGTGTCAGGTACGTAGTTTTCTACGATGCATCAGGGACCAGGCTTGGTTTTGTCTTGATGCAGTGGTATGTAGTGATTGCATAAGGTTCATGTTAGCTTAGGCCACATGAGCAGAACTATGCGACCCATGATCTTGAGTTAGAAGCAGTAGTCTTCGCATTGAAGATTTGGCGACACTACCTTATGGGCGATCGGTTCATTGTCTACTCTGACCACAAGAGCCTCAATTACATCTTCTCATAGAAGGATCTGAAACTGAGGTAGAGGAGTTATCTAGAGTTCTTCTAGGTCTATGATTTTGAGATAATCTATACTCCTGGGAAGGAGAACAGGGTGGAATATGCTCTTAGCATAAGGTCGAGCTCACAACTGTTAAGTGAGGCGACACAACAATTAGCTGCGTTACAGTTATCCATCATGGATGGTGAGGACACAGCGTACCTACTGTCGATGGTTGTCACCCCTCCACTCTTACAGAGAGTTAGGGAGGCACAGCTTGGGGATGTCGACTGTGTGGCATTACATGCTCAGTTTACCATAAAACATGCTCTTGATGGTTTTTCACAAGGTGGGGAGCACGTACTTCTCTTCGGAGGACGCACTGTTGTACCAGTGGCGTTCCATGAGGAGGTCCTGAGGGAGTTTCATATATCCCCTTTGGCGGTAAATCCTAGAGTGGAAAAGATGTACCAGGATCTTCAACGACAGTTCTGGTGGTCAGTCATGAAGAAGGCAGTAGCAAAGTTCGTTTCTCGATGCGTCACATGCCAGCAGGTGAAGGCTGAGCACCAGGTTCCAGTAGGGTTAGCTCACCCTTGGAAGTTCCAGAGTGGTAGTGGGATGGAATATCGATGGACTTCGTTATGGGCTTACCACGGATGTCCAAGGGGAAAAATTCGTTCTGGGTGATCGTTGACTGACTCGCCAATTCGGCCCACTTCCTAGCTATCAGGGAGTAGAGTTCCGTAGAGAATTTGGGACGCCTCCACGTACAAGAGATAGTTTGGATTCATGGATTCCCCTCAACTATAGTCTCAGATCGAGATGCCCTCATTACAGCTCGGTTGTGGAAGGGATTGTAGGAGGCTTTTGGGACACAACTACGCTTGATCACAGTGTTTCATCCCCAGACAGATGGTCAGACAAAGAGGACCATTCAAGTTCTGGAGGATATGTTATGGGCATGTATCTTTGACATTGGTCATAGCTGGGAGGACCACCTACCACTGGTCGATTTTGAGTACAACAACAGCTACCACTCCACCATTAGCATGGCACCATTCGAGGCTTTGTATGGGAGACCCTGCCGGTCACCGCATTGCTGGCCGACCCCGGAGAGTCAGCACTCATGGGTCTAGAGTTAGTGAGAACTACCACAGAGAAGGTGAAGATCATCCATTAGCGGATGAAGACTGCACAGAGCCGACAAAAGTCTTATACTGACAGACGACAGAGGCCTCTGGAGTTCGAGGAGGGAGACCACATTTTTCTTCAGGTCTCACCTTGACGTGGGTTGCGGAGATTGGGAAGAGGCGGGAATCTATCTCTGAGGTTCATCAGACCTTTCAAGATCCTTGTTAGATTTGGCGAGGTGGTGTACCACCTGGCTCTACCACCACAGTTGCGCCAGGTACATGTTGTCTTCAACGTGTAGCAGTTGAGGAGGTACGTGGATGACCCATCGCACATCATCGACTGGGGCGAGTTGGACATTGAGAATGGAGTGACTGTTGTTGAGCACCCGGTGGAAATTGAGGATCAGCAGGAGAGGATCCTTCGTGGGCGATCGATTCCCTTAGTGTGCATCTAGTGGCAGCACGAGATTCTTCAAGAGAGCACGTGGGAGCGGGAGGCCCAGATCTGTGCCCAATACCCTCATCTTTTTGAGTAGCCTATTGTTTTGGATTTTCGGGGATATAAAGCCCCAAGGTGTGGAGAATGTAAGGTCTCGGATTTTTCTGTTTATTATTTTTAAATATTATATGGAATTATTTTGAGACCGGGCGCGAAGACGGCACATCATTCTATGGTCCAGTGAGCCCGGAATGGTGGTTTGAAATATTTTTAGTTAAGAGAGTCGGCCCTTGTGCACGGTTGTGGCAGTTTCCAAACGGATGCCCGGATTAATAATCCGAGCGCACCGTTGCGTCCGGGACGACTACTCTAACTAAAAATGAGGCTAACCATGACCGGCGCGGGTCGAGGGAAAAAGTTAATTTTCTGATGTTTTACGTAAAATAAAATAAAATAAATTAACCAGTTTATTTTATTTCCTATAAGGAAACATCCACTGCAGTGTGGCGAGAGTGCAGTTGTTTTCTAAATTAATGACGCGTCATAATAACTTCAAAATGTAAATTCAACGTCATTAATGTTTTTGCATAATTAAATGTCAACTTATTTCCCTTTTTAATGGGTTAACCAATTGTTGAGTCGTTGGAAATGCTTAAGAAGAACCTCTGCCGAATCCGCGAGGTGTTGGAGAAATTCTTGACAACAAATGACGATGGATCAAAACCAAGGATCGGTGTGCCGGCATTAAAAGATCACGACGACAACGGTAGCACAACTTCTTCATCAACGATAGATCCTTTCAAAAATTAGGGGTTCCTGTTTGGATTTTTTTTCTTTTCCCCGTATTGGAATTTACACGATGAACGTGGATCAACCACAAACAAGTTGATTGGCAGATTTGTACGTTATTGCAGGAGGGTTTTCTTTGGGATGGTTTTGGGGAAATAAATTCATGCTTTATATTCATGTAAATCTCTTCTCCATATAAACCTATTAACTGGAGTGGATCAACGCCTTGACGAACGACGGCAGAGGTTCATTCCTCAAATTATTTATTTGGATATCTTCCTCCTTTTTCCCCACGTGTTCTTCGCGTTCATCGCTGAGCGACGAACAATGGATCATTGCGCATCCTTTCTGCGACGTAATGATCCCAAATAAAAGGTTCGACAACGCAATGACCTTTTTGAGGTGCGGCGACAATGGAGGATGATGAATCAGACCAGATCAGAAAGGGTGTTCTTCGAGCGTTCTTCATGCGGGAAGATCAATCATGTTTTTGGAGCCAATCGGAGGCCCAAAAATGACGGAAACAGCTTTGTGGTGTCGGGAAGACTAAAACCTGAAGGTTTTCTGGCGATCAGACAGTCGGATCAATGATCGGAGCACCACTGGAGGCGCAACAGCGGAGGTCCACATTTCAGGAAATTTCCAGAATACACGGCGTGTACTTCCTAAGTACACCCCGTGTTGTTCTGATGGTCGAAGCTTGGGTTTCGGGGTCCGGGAAGGGTCACACGGAGTGTGACCCTAGTCACACGGCATGTTGGACCTTTCCTGAAGCTCGGTGTGTAATTTATGTGGTACACGGATATGGGATGCTCTACACGGCTTTAGGCGGCACGGAATGTACAGCTCGGCAGAGGCGGCTACGCGGAGATCGGCGTGTATCCTAGGGATGCACAGACATGGGATGGAGTACACGACCATGTACTCCCTCACCTGGCCAGGAGAGGTAACCAGCGTAGGTCACCCCGTGTGCAGATTGCACGGGTTGTAGTACATGGGTTACTGACTGTGTACGAGCACATGGACAAAGTACACAGAGCCATCTCTAGTGACCCATACATTGCGTGTACTCTATACTACATGTCTTGTATAAAGTTTTCTACATGACCAGCCTCACTACACGGGTCGTTGTACACATGCACTACCTGGGGTCGGACAACACGGCGTGTATCATTTCTACACGCCATGTTCTTTTTGGAGAACGTCTTGGTCTTTTTGTTCACCATGCCTTGAACATCTTTCGTTTGGGTTAGTACCCCTTCTTCTATTCCCCCGAAGGTCAGGCATCTTTCCCTCACGCCGGATTATGATCCCTTCAGCAGGACTTTTCTGTGATAGTGTCAAGCATCCATCTGAGAGGCTCGGATCGAGATCCTCTATCCCTTCCAGACCCTAGGTAGAGTCAGGTATCGGCGTGACCAACATTACCGGGCATTGATCCTTTACCTGGAATGTGAATTATGGATGAGTCTTGGTATCCTCTATGGACCTGCCAGTGATCCTCATCTGTGTATCGAGATCTTTCCCACTCAGGAGTGTGTCTCCCGTAATGAGTGCTTCTATCTATCGTAACCCTTCAACTTAGGAGTGTGTCTCTCATAATGAGTGTAGCTATATCTCGTGATGGTTCCGGAAGAACATCACTTCTCAGAAAGACGTCATCATAACTGTAAGACTTGTGGAGTGTGTTCTCCCAGAACGAGTGCATCATGGAATCTTCAAACAAAATCCCTATCGGGGTATGCGATTGCGTGACTTGTCTCTAGAACACGAGGCTAGGTTTTGAGTATATCTGGTTTGCTTTAGATGTTCTGTAAACATATTTTTTGCATATTTGACTATACCTTTACTTTGTGTACTACTTTGTGGTTTTTGGGGTCCTTTATGGAGTATTGTTATACTCACCCCTGCATGGGTTTTGCCCGCACATCTCGTGTCTTGTGCAGACGAGCAACCTTTTGACCGAGTCCAGGGCGGACCAGGACAAGAATGAGATTTCTGAGTTTCATATAGGCCGAGGAGTTCCTATGGCTATGATAAGCAGTCCAAGTACATTTGTGCTTATAGGTTGGACATTGCAGTTTTTCAGACTCTTACTTTTGGTGGGATTGTATTCTGGCCCAGTTAACTGGTACAGTACTTTACCATTCATCGTGTTCTGTTGGTTGGGTTTAGTTGTATGCTGGCATTTTTGTTCCTTAGTGCTTTACATTTCAGCATTTGTGGGCTTCTATATGTGTGTGTGTGTACAGGTTCTTAGGCAATGCCTCCCATGTTAGTGACATGCCTACTCGGTGCTAGTCACCAGCCCCTGGCCTATTGAAGGCAGGCTTGGGGAGTCACGGTGTGGGCCCCACTGGGACGGGTCGTGACACCCATGTTGTTTATTATTAATATATATATATCCTTGTCCAGGTCATTTTGATGAACCTTAGATTTTTAGGAATAAAATAACAATTAATAATATAATATTTGTTTTAAAAATCACTTTCTGTCAATTTTGACAATATTTGGTAGTTTATTTTTTTGAAATTCATAACAGCATGATTAGTTCTAAAAAAGTTAATTAAATTTATACTAACTGGTCATATTAACCTATAAAATTAGTGTAATTCATAAAAAGTCTAAAATTACATTTATTTTGGTATTTATAACATCAATTATGTTATTAATTCCTTAATTAGGTAATTACTGCATCATCATTGTGTCATAAATAAATTAAAATATTTAAAGTCTAAAAATTATTATTAAAATACCATTATGTAGGAAATCTTTTTAATTTTATGATTAATATTTATAGTCTAATTTATCTTATTTATAACCCTATATTAAAAATGTATTAGTTATTAAACTTCGATTTTAACTATTTTAACTCTTCTTTAAATAATATAATATTAAATGTCCTAATCTAATCCATGTGGACCTAAATTGTCATATTTTATTCCTAATGTTGTTTTTGGTCGAATTAAACTTATCCAAGCGAATTAGTACAAGTGTTAGGGTAATAATAATATCATTTTTACCATTAATTACCCTATTTTACTTTATACCGTGGTAAAATATGTAAAAAGTTACTTTTCAACAAAATTTATTTTTATCTTATTGAACCAAATTTTACTCCTTCATCTAAAACATTTCTCTCGGATTTTCGACATTCCACTCATAGAAGCGGTAAAATTATGTTTTATGTAAATTTGCAAATTCTCCTAGGAGGTGGGTAAAAGGCGGTAAAAAATTTCAATAATATTTTTATATATCTAAAATATTATAAAATGACTACAAAGAATTAAATTGAACTTATATAGGCATTATTTATAAATTTATACCTAAAATAAATTTAAATAAAATAAATAATTATTTAAATAAAATGTCGGTTTTTATATAGTAACCCAGTGTTTTCACTATTCATCAAAAAATTAAATGTTTTCAGAAAAATACAAAAATTTCACCCTAGGCTAATTTCGATATTCAGAATCCAAAAAATAAGGGCATTTTGAAAGATAAAATTTATAAAATTTCAAAAAGTGGGTATTACTATTCATAACATGTAGTTTTAATAATATTTTAATAGCATATCGTTGTTTAGTAAAACTCAATATTGCATACAACACAAGCTATCGAGGAAGGTTGCGATTGCGTGTAAAGAAAGACAAGATAGTGTTGTGTGTAGTGAAATATTTCTTTAATGATTTATATAACATAAAAACAAAATATTTCTCTTAAAAATATCGGGTGTTACATTCTACCCCTATTAAAATGAATTTCACCCTCGAAATTCGTCACTTTGTAACAAATAGATGAGGATACCTCTCCCTCATCATATCCTAAATCTCCCATGTAGCTTATTCTAATTAGTGGTTCCTCCATAAAACATTCACCAAGAGAGTGGTCTAGTTCCGTAGGACTTTTTTGCTATAATCCAGAATCTCTATCGGCTGTTCTTTATAAGAAAGATCATGCTCCAGTGGTACAACTTCTCAGCTGAGTACATGTGAAGGATCAGGTATGTACTTTATTAGGAGTGATACATGGAACACATCATGAACTTTAGAGATATTTGGTGGAAGCGCCAATCGGTAAGCAAACTTCCCTACACAATCAAGTATTGCGAAAGGACCGATATACCGAGGGCTCAACTTTCCCTTCTTTCCAAATATCATTACTCTCTTCCAAGGAGATATTCGTAATAACACTTTATCACCAACTAAAAACTATAGGTATTCTCTTCTGTTATCGACATAAATATTTTGTCAACTCTGAGATGCACTTATTTGTTGTTGAATAGATCAGACGTTTTCTTCCATCTCATCAACAAGATCAGGTCCTAATAGCTTTATTTCCCCAACTTCATCCCAGCATGTTGGAGTTCTGCATTTCCTTCCATAGAGAGTTTCATAAAGAGCCATATGAATACTGGAGTGAGAGCTATTATTATAATAAAATTCCACCAAAGGTAGGTGTTGATCCCAACCAACTTGGAAATCCATAGAGAAATCTCTTCACATATCTTCTAGTGTTTGAATTGATCTCTCAGACTGACCGTCTGTCTGAGAATGATAAGTAGTGCTGAAACTCAACTCTGTGTCCATATTATACTGAAGACTTGGCCAAAACATTGATGTAAACCTCAGAACCCGATCAGATATAATGGAAAGTGGTACTCCATGTCATTTTACCTCTTCCTTTACATATATCTAGGAAAGATGATCAAGATAGAAATCCTCTCTAATAGCAATGAAGTGTGCCGAAATCTTAGACTATCAACTATGACCCAGATAGCATTATTGCCTTTGGATGTTTTAGGAAGTCTGGTGACAAAGTCCATAGTGATGTTTTCCCATTTCTATTCGGGTATGGATAATGGATGTAACATCCCTTTATACTTTTGTCTCTCAGCTTTAACTTGCTGACAATCCAAGCATCGAGAGACATATTCAGTAACATCTCTTTTCATGCTATCCACTTGATGTACTCTTTTAGGTCCTTATACGTCTTCGTGCTTCCAGGATGAATAGAGAATGAAGAACTATAAGCCTCATCCAGTAGCTCCTTCTTTAATTATGGTAAGGGAGGAACAAAAACCTGATTCCTGAACCTTATGATCCCATCACAATCAAGGTTGAATTCAGGAATACTTCTCGCCTTCTTTTGTAACTCTACATCTTCTTTTTGTGCCTCTTTAATCTTCACATGTATAGATGGTTGAACATTAATTTGAGAAAGATAAGATTTTTCACCTTCCATTATAATTCGATGATCCATCCTTTTTAAATCCATAAATATTGGATCTTTTGTGATCCCCATCATGGATATGCTAGCATGGTCTTGTCAACTTAATGCATCTGCCACCTTGTTTTCTTTCCTAGGGTGATAATGAATTGATCATTCATAATCCTAAATCAGCTCCAACAATATTATTTGGCGCATATTCATATCCTTTTGTGTGAAAATATACTTTAAACTTTTATGATCAGTATAAATATCACACCTTTTACCATAAAGATAATGCCTCCATATTTTTAATGCAAACATTACCGTAGCTAACTCCAAATCATGTGTTTGGTAATTTTGCTCATGGATTTTCAACTATCATGAGGAATAATCTATCACCATATAATTTTTCATGAGAACACACCCCAGTCCCTTCTTGGATGCATCACTATAGATCACAAACCTTTCTCCACTACAAGGCAGTGTGAGAATAGGTGCACTGGATAACCTTATTTTTAACTCTTTGAAATTCTCTTCACACTCCTATGTCCAAGCGAACATAACTCCTTTTCGAGTCAACCTAGTGAGTGGATTAGATAATCATGAAAACTATTTCACAAAACATCGATAATATCCAGCCAAACCAAGAATACTTTGGATCTCAGTTACTGTTGTTGGTCTCGACCATCTTTCGATAACCTCTGTTTTTGATGGATCCACAGATATCCCCACTTTTGAGATTATGTGACCCAAAAATGAAACTTTTTGAAGCCAAAATTCACACTTAGTAAATTTGGCAGAAAGCTTCTCCTCTCTTAGGGTCTTCAATACAATTCTCATGTGATATTTGTGTTCTTACTTGATCTTTGAATAGACAAGAATATCGTCTATAAATACTACCACAAACTGATCAAGAGAATCTCAAAAGACTTTATTCATTAGATCCATAAAGATGGAATGGGCATTAGTAAGACCAAATGGAATCACTATAAATTTATATTGTCCATACCATGTATGGAAATCCGTCTTTGGTATATCCTCCCTTTTGACACTTAATTGATGATACGCTGAATGAAGATAAGAATTGGAAAAGTATTGAGCTCCGCGTAGTTGGTCAAATAGGTCATCACTGAGTGGGAGAGGATATTTGTTCTTGATAGTGATCTTGTTAAGTTCTCTATAATCAATGCAGAGTCTCACTGATCCATCATTCTTCATAAAAAATAGAACATGTGCACCCCAATGTGATGCACTGGGGCATATGAATCCATTATCAAAATTCTCTTGGAGTTGCTTCTCCAATTCCTACAACTCAATTGGGGCCATTCTATATGGTGTCTTTGAAATAGGCAAAGCACCCGGTACGAGTTATATTGAAAACTCAACTTCACGATTCGGTGGAAGACCTGGAAATTCCTCGAAAAAGACATCATCAAACTCTCGTACAATGGGAATATTCTTAATCATGAGTTTCTCTCCAACCATTGGAGATAAATAACCTTCATTTATTGGAATCAAGACCCATAGGATGGATGAAATTTCCACTAGAAGGTTATGTTCATCCTTGCATCGATAGACGATCATAGATTGATCTGAAATGTGAAATGTGACATCCCTTATTTGGCAATTGATATGAGCTCCATGTAAATAAAGACAATCCATGACAAGAATCACATCGAATTCCACTGTAGGAAGGATCCCACGATTTGCATGAAGCACTTTCCCACAAACTTCAATCAGAGAAGAATTATAAACTTTTGATGCCACTTTTGTGCCATTAGGGGTTGTCACAGCTTACTCAACATCTAATTGTTGGGGTAATACGACGATACCATTAGAAAACTCTTCAGAAATAAAAGAATAGGTGGATCCATAATCAAATAAAACATTTTCTACTTTAGAGTGGATGGTAAGTGTACCTTTCACAACTTTGTTATCATACTCCACATTGCTGATAGAAATTTCATGTGACTTTCCTTTTACTTTAGCCTTAAGAGTTTGTTGAAGTACATCATCATCAACAACCCTTGTATTAGGGCATTGATTAGCATAATCCCCCATTTCCTTGCACTTTTAACATAGAAGTGTAGGAGGTGCACTATGTGTAGCCTTTTCTTTGTTCGCATCACTAGACATCTTCTTTCCATCATTACGATATTCAAATTCCCAATGACCTTATTTTCAAAATTTGAACCATTTTCTTGTCCCTTTAAGACAACTCCCTCCATTTTTATTTCAACACTATGAGAATAATGGAATACTCGTCATCTTTTCAGTGTGCTCATTAGATTTTCCTTTAAATTCCATTTTCCTTTTCTTATCAAATGCATATGACTGATGTGTTACTCCAATCTCCATCTCAACCTTGAGAGCACATCGAACAATTTCCTCATAGCTATTGAAGTACCTTATGGATAACGCCCTTTGAAGACTTGGTTTTCAGTCACTAAATAATCGATCGATCTTACTCTCAGTTTGGATAATAATCTATGAACTGTACCATGCAAGTGTTGTAAAATTTTCATCGTAGGTACCAACAGAGTCATCATCCTTTTGATTTAGTTCAAGAAACTCATTCTCCATCTTTTTCGAAGAATATGAGGGATATAATTAATGAAAAATAAGTTCATGAACTCGTCCCATTACATGGACTCAATTTCATCTCTTGGCCTTGTATTCTTGATAAGATTCCACCATTGATTAGCTTCACCTTCAAAACGATATACCGCTAAGATGACTTTATCATGTTCATAACATTGAAAAATTGAAAATATCTTTTCAGTGGTACTGATCCATTGTTCATCCACGAATGGATCAGTATACTCACTAAATGAGGGTGGACGCTACCTCATGAAGGATTAAACAGAATGTTGATCCTTCCTTGGCTCGTTTGGAAGTCCTGCATGATTCATAGCTTGAGAAAGTTGTGTTAGCAATGATACAAGATTTTGCACTCCAGCTCCCATAAGGTTTGGTTGCTCAGGGGGACACTCATTGCATTGACCGTCCCATTCCACATTAACATGGTTCCTTATAGTTCTATCAATTAACTAAAACCAAAAAAAATAGTGTGAGAAACACTAATTATAATAGGAAAACCATATAATCTAGAATAAAATTTCACAGATAAGGTATTATCATAGGTTTTTCATGGCCATATCTAAAACACTAAGATTTTCCTATGCTTAGATATAACCATAGGGTTCTTACTAAGACTTTCACAACCTAGTTTCCAAAGGAGGACTATACCTTTCCTATGATACCAACTATAACGACCCAAACTTTATATAAATTGTTATTACTTCATAATTTAAGAATACTTATTACAACAGATATCAAAACCATGGTATGACCGTATAGGTATAGTGTCTCTAGAAACTAGGAAACATAAAAAACTGGTTCATAAAGCATCTATATTGTCTCCTGTTTATTTCATCATATCTAGAGTCTCTTTTGGAATATCCTACTCAATAACCTACTTCCTGACCTGGGAAAAAGAAAACATACAAAAGGTGAGCTCAAATTCTCAGTGAGGGTAAACAAAATAAGTATCAATCACATCATATTCATAAGAACATAACATTTTGGAAATCGTAACCAGCAAAAGAGATCATAATTTCATAACATGGGATAAATCATAGAGTGAAATGTAATCCCAATAATCATAACTTGAAACTTTTTGTAATACACACATAATCATATAGAATCATTTCTTAGTAGTGAAGACTCATTTCCAAGACTATCATAGCGGACAAAGTCCATTTTTGAACTGATTTCACTCCTCGATTCAGTCATGTTTCACTGAACCGGATTAACCTTCCATTCCATCCATGTCTATATCATTAGATATAAATAATTACCCAATGCATTGTAGGGAGATATAGGTACCACCCATATCGTAATGAAACCATTCTTATGTGTTCCACAAAATCATAAATCATACATCATAGCATCACCCATGTAATAAAAATGGGAATCTTAAACATGATTCCATCATAGCATAATCCATATAAGATAAAAGGATATCATAAAAATTATTCCATTATAACATAATCAAATCAATGTAAAAATATGGATATAAACAAGACCCAATATTATCTTATATGGAAAATAATTTTGATAAAACACTTGAACTCCAATCTTGAGGGAAATATCCTTTCTACTTCAAAAATATTTTTCCTTTCTTAACATGTTATACAATTTTAAACTAAAAAAATTTGATTAAAAATAAGATTTAAATATTTTAACGGAATCTTCATGGAAATAATTTTCTATGAATCCATTCATTCCATATAACTTAAAAAAATATTCTTATCATACTTTGGCCAAAAAAGTCAAAAAGTACATCGTACTAAAAACGAAAAAAGATTACATTCATACCTTTTAGTGAAAACTCACCAAAGGGTAAAATTGGATTTATAAAATTTTATGAGGATATAAATAAGATTACATGTTGTGGAAACATGTATATGGATGAAAAATATTCCCTAGAATATTATTAAGTATAAACAATCTCAGATAAAAATGAGATTGCAAGATTTTCCCTTACCATTGGTCCAATTTGCATCGTACATGTCCAAAACTCTTGTATAATGATTTAAATAATGTTATTGACTTATTAAATAATCTTACTAATTGTTATGATATCATTTATGGTCATATTCTTAGCTTCTTATTAGTAATATTTCATTGTTACTTGTTATTCGGGTGTTTATTGCTTTTTGTTCTTATACGTGTGTTGCCGAATAAATTCTTATTCTTCTTTTTAAGTTTATAGATACCTCATTTCCAGAATGGTATTAGTGTAATATATATCATATTTATTCATTCAATTCATTTATATAATCATTATACACTGAATATCATGTAGAACGAGTCGCATCACATCGTGGAGATGGTATGTCGTACGTACGCACAAGCGATGATATCATTCCCATGATCGTGGAATTGTATTGAAGTGTTTTTATAATATTTAAGAATCAATATCAATTTAAAATAATCATATGTAGTTATTATTTTCACCATTATACCCATCCAAGCATGGTGGTGGTGGAAAACATATTACACCACAACGTGGAGACGGTATTCCGTACGTATGCACACGAGGTGATTTCGTTTTCTGTAGGATGGATAGAAGGTGAAATAGGGTTGTTTCATATTTATAATAACATATCAGTATATGAGTGAAACGGATGTTATTAATTCTTATTGAAACAACTAAATATGAAGAAGTAGAAGAAGAAATAAAGTTGAAAGAATCGGTAACGGACATTACCTCTTCTTTGAAGCGCCACTTCTTAACCTCCTCTTAGGGCACTAAAGATGGTCTTTGAAGAATAATAGGACCACTAGGATGTTTATATGGAAGTGGAGAAGATAAATTGATAGGTTTTGGCTGAGAGTGAAGGCTCAAAGTTGTGTGAGGAGGAGAGGGAGGAGGTTCCCTTTTATAAGGGAGGAGAGGGGCACCTTAGGAAAACTTAAAATATTATTTTATAATAAAGTCATATTCGGTTTTTAATAGCTCAAAATTGATTTATTTAGATGATAAGGTGGATATGGGTCTAAATAATATCATACAATAGGTTTTAGACATGTTTAGGTTACTATATTATCCATATCATTTAGATTTAACTCTATGTTAAATAATTTAACTTTTACCACGTCTTTTTGTTTTCTTACACTATATGGTTAATAAACATACTATAACAAGCCAAACGAACACCAAGTTGTTTATTATTAATATATATGTCCATTTATAAGTCATTTGGCCAAACCATTGATTTTTATGAATAAAATTTCAATTAATAATATAATTTTTGTTTTAAAAACTATTTTATGTCAATTTTGACAATATTTGGTACATCATTTTTTGTGAAAATCATATCAGAATTATTAGTTCAAAAAGGTTAATTAAATCAATACTATATTGTCCTATTAACCTAGAAAATTAGTTTAATTCATAAAAAGTTTAAAATTACATTTATTTGGGTATTTATAACATCAATTATGTTAATATTTCCTTAATAAGGTGATTACTACATCATCGTTGTGTCGTAAATAATTTAAATTATTTAAAGTCTAAAAATTATAATTAAAATAAAATTATGTAGGAAATCTACTTATATTTCAGATGAATATTTATAGTCGAATTTATCTTATTTATAACACAATATTAAAAATGTTTTAGTTATTATACTTTTATTTTAACTATTTCAACTCTCCTTTAAATAAAATAATATTAAATGTCCTAATCTAATCCAAGTGGTTCTAAATGGTAATATTTTATTCCTATGGTTATTTTTGGTCTAATTAAACTTATCAAATAGAATTTGGACACGAGTTAGGGAAATAATAAAATCATTTTAACCCTTAATTACGCTATTTTACTTTTAATCGTGGTAAAATAAAATAAAAAGTTACCATTCAACAATAATTATTTTTATCTTATTAAACCACATTTTACTCCCTGATTTCTACCGTGTCTCTCGGATTTTTGAAATTCCACTCACTAAAGCAGTAAAATTATGTTTTATGTAAATTTACAAATTCTCCTAGGAGGTGGGTAAAAGATGGTAAATAGTTCAATAAAAATTTTATATATCTAAAATTATTATAAAATGACTCCAATGAATTAAATTGAACTTATGTAGGCATTATGTATCAATTTTAACCTAAAATAAATTTAAATAAAATAAATAATTATTTAAATAAAAAGTCGGTTTTTAAATAGTAACCTGGTGTTTTCACTATTCATAAAAAATTGAATGTTTTCAGAAAAATACCAAAAATTCACCCTTTTCTAATTTCAATATTCTGAATCCAAAAATGAAGTCCATTTTGAATGATAAAATTTATAAAATTTCAAAAATTGGCTATTACTATTCATAATGGATAGTTTCAATAATATTTTAATAACATATAGTTGTTTAGTGAAACTCGATATTGCGTACAACGCAAGCTATCGAGGAAGGTCACAATTGTGTGTAAAGCAAGACAATCTAGTGTTCTGTGTAGTGAAAGATTCCTTTGATAATGTATATAACATAAAAACAAAATATTTTTCATAAAAATCTCGGGTGTTACAATATGATCGCCCTTTGTGCACCAATAGGAACTACTAACAATTAATTTTCACAAATTCTCTCAAATCCTCTATGGTTTATTTGTCTAACCTTGGATTTTATTTATATGTGGATAATTATATTATTTTTTCAAGATTTTTTCATTTAATTAAAAATTAATTTAATTATTTATTTTATGAAAGGTAACTTCTAATGGAATCTTGAAACATTCATCCAGTTTTGATCATTCATAGGTCCCACCTAGGGTAATAAACTTGTCATAGAATCAATTTTTATCTTGGATTTCTAATTCAATACTATGTTGGGGAGTTATTCCGTTATTTCAAGAAAAAATAACATGTTATATTAATATCATTAATATTTTTATAATATCAATATGGGGTTCAATGAACCTTAAAATCATCCAATAACTCAGTTCCTAACTTTGAAAATATTCATTAATACATTTTATGGTATCCCGACAAGAAAATCAAGTCACTACAATTACAAAAAATTCGGAATGACATATTTGATGGCATTATATTTAATGAATTTTAACCCAAATATCTTATAGAACCCAAAATGAATATATTTAGATTCACAATATTAAAGGGGGCATTATGAATATACAATTCTCATAGATTTTTAAAAACCAATTGTATTATGAGGGAATCACATCATTCAAATAGATCTATTCACTTCCAAAAAATCTTTGGATTCTAGGGTCATGGAAAATACCATAAATAAAGATTCATATGTTATATCACAGAATTAGGCTGTTTGTTTGATCCTCACATGTGGAATATTCTCACACTTTTTCATACCCCTGAATTATCTAATTATAGTGATACTATTAGAACATAATATTTTATGATATATTTCTACTTAAATAAACATAATATCTTTTATAAAATCTGATAAACTCATCCCCAAGAATAGATGAACCATAATATAGTATGCTATTACAACCTAGACACTACATTAGATGTATTTTCATGAACCGACTATGGTCACCACCAATACCGGCACCAAACCCAGCCCGTGATAAGGCCCGAAGGGCATTCCCTATCCCCACAGGCTAGCACAAGTGCTCGGGTATCAATTATCTTGGTTTGGGAATGATTTATCAAAATATTTATACATAAAACATAAAAAATATTTGATAAAATGAATATGAAAAATTCATACCATCAAGGTTTATACAAAAATCCAGAACGGAATACATAAGTTCAAATGCAATACAAAAAGTCCAAGGATGTGGACTAACACCCTGAACCGCCATCACCCTTAGTATTTCCTTGATCTGAGTCAATCATAACCAAGTCAACTAACACCCAAGGGGTGTAAGTAGGGTGTGAGACTAATCCAAATGGGCTATCACCCAATTATTCCACAGATCATGCAATACAATGTGAAAAAGCAATCAGTTTTAATACGCAAAGAAAATCAGTGACAAAATCCAAGAATTGCAACTTTCAATTGAAAACAGTTTTCAAGATAAAGATTTCAGAATTTTCACACATTTTAATAGACATGTTAGATACAATAAATTACTAACTAAAACACCCCAATACATGGTAAAATACCAAAAACACAATGAGAAAAAAATCCGGAACACCCCAAGGCACTAGATAGTCTTGGGCCCCATGTACCTCATAACTCGGAGTAAAGACACCATAGTAAAATTCATTCTTGTGCCTGATCTACTAGTTGGGAACATACCAATAACCTATTGGTCCCCAATAATAATCCACATAGTTTTTTTTTGAGTTTTCTTTATCCAAGTTCTCGGTGAAACAGGAACAAAACTCATCTGGTCCACTAGCGGTACTAGTCCAGATCTGCCCCCCTAGGTACCCAGGCATCCCACATTGTGATCAAACAATTTCAGAATTATACATATATCAATTTTCATATAAAACAAAACTAATGGTCACATACAATCATTACATTAGATACACACATTTTATACAATTTAAAACATACCAAAAAAAAATTAGTTTCAATAAAACAACTTCTCGAAATCATTCCTTGTTTTTCACCCAAAAATATTTCAAATCCGCAATTGAACAAAATTTTCATACTCACATTTACCAAAAAATAATCCACCACACCTTAAAAATTCCTTTAAAATCATTACATGAGTTATAAAACAATCCCCATAAGCATCACATAGAATACCCATGTAAAACACCCAATTCAACACCAAATGGGTAAAAAAACCCTTTTCTTAACAAACATCACCCAAAACCAATTCCTCCGCAAAAAAAAGGATAATAAAACTGAAAAATTATTTTCAGACATAATATAGTTCAATAAAATCAAATAAATAACTATATTGAATCCCTTAAAAAACCAACAAAATATTTCTACGAAAACCCTTAAATTTCACATGAAATTTGCATTAAAAATTAATTTTATTTATAATTTCCACTAAAATAAATTTTTGTAGAAAAATTCAAATTAAATAAACATGAAATTACTATAAATACATATTCTAGGTCACAAATATTTTATACCAAAAGGAGTCACCTACAAAAGAATTAAAAACCATTGAATCTACGTGAAAAAATAAAGTCGCACCACCAACGCACCAAGAGGGACTTAAAACAAACCTAAACCCACGAAATAGGACCAAGAAACCCCAAGGTTAATACCTAAGTTCAAAATCCTACTTCATGGTCATTTGGTACTTTATGGAAAAGGGATGAAACCCCAATAAAATAGAATGAAGCCCTATGTAATTTGAACGATGAATGGAAGAGACTCACTGACCTGATGGATCTTGAAGAATCACCCCAAATACACCAGTATCTGAACTTTAAAATAGTAAAAACTTCTTGGGAGGTTTTGAGAAAGATGAAAATATAATTTAGGAACTGAAATGGAGGAAAAAGAGAATGAATTGAGAGAGTTAAGATGGAATGAACTTACCTCCTCAAATCTCAACGATTTTAGAAACCCTAAGAAGTTATGGACTCCATACAGATAACAAATAGCCACAAAGAGGGGATAGAGAGGTCGTACGCATTCCAGGTTTCAATGGGCTTGGGTGAGACTTTGAATGACTAAACAATCATTAAAATTATATATGTCATTAATTAAACAAATTTGTTTTTTAAAATAGGAATTGAGCTTTCGGGAAGAACCAATCCCTTAAATAAAAACTCATATACACATTTGTTATTGATTTATAAAGGCTCCAAATTGGAATGGTGATGTTAACATGTCAGGGGAGGCTATTTATGTATTTTAATGGTAGAAAAATGTTAAAAAATGAAAATCTTATAAAATAAAAAAAATTATTTTTAAATCATGAATTGGGATCATAGTTTGGCCAAATTCATGAAAACTCACCTATCCATCCATAAATCCATTGGAAATCCCCAAAAAATCATGAATGGATATTAAATGAAAAATACCTTTAAAATATTTCATTTTTGTGACAATGTTTGCACACCATGAAAACTTTCTTTCCCAGAAAGGCAACCTGAATTTGGATCAGAAAATAGGAACGGATACTCTTGCTCAACCCATGACATTCGTTCCCATGTCTCATGTGTATCATTACCATTCTGCCAAAGAATCTAGACCAATGGAATGGGATTTCCTTGAAGAACCTTCTCTTGGGATTCCACTATTTTCACCGGCCACTCAATTACAGAGAAGTCAGGCTCTAGCTCTAATTCACCCCAACTCAGCACATGGGAGGGATCCGGGTTGTATTTCTTTAACTAGGAGACATGGAAGACATCATGTATGGATGTCAACTGAGAAGGAAAATCCAACCTGTATCCCACCTTACCAATACGCTCAGTGATCTCAAAGGGCTCAACATACCGTGACATTAGCTTACATTTTATACCAATCAAGGATGGCCTAGACGAGGGGCCACTTTCAAGATTACCATATCACCCGCAGAAAACTCTAGGTCTCAATGCCTCCATTCATAAAAAGATTTATGATGACTCTAAGCTATCAACATGTGACTCTTAATCAACTATACCTTCATAGAAGTCTCCTATATAATGCTCGTCCCCAACAGTGATGTCTCTCCTACCTCATCCCAACATATGGGGGACTGAAGTGGCTGACCGTAGAGCACCTATAATGGGGCCATTTGAATCGAGGATTGGTAACTGTTATTATAAGAAAACACAACCAATAGCTAATGACTATCCCATGAACTACCAAAGACCAAGACACAAGCATTAAGCATGTCCTCCAAAATTATATTTTCCCGCTCTGTCTGACCATTCGTATGAGGGTGGTATGTCGTTATCATATTAATCTAGTACCCCAAGGCCTTCTAAAGTTCTTCCCAAAATAGTGAAGTGAAGCAGTGGTCCCTATTTGAGACAACTGTTTATGTTATGCCATAGAGTCTCACCACTACATAAAGATAAAAATGGCCCATCTCATCCACATTAGTTGTATCTTTTATCAAAAATAATTGGTGTGATTTGGCCAAACGATCAATCACCACCCAAATGAAATTCTTACCTTGAGGTGTACGAGGTAAGCCAACAATGAAGTCCATAAAAACCTCATCCCACTTCTAGGTAAGAATGGGTAGTGGTTGGAGAAAACCGGAGGTCCTTTGGTGCACTTATTTCACCTGATGGAATGTGTCGAATCTCGACACAATGTCCGCTATGTACCATCTCATACCATGCCACCAAAACAGCCGACAAACATCACAATACATCTTAGTGGCACCGCTGGACAGTCCACTAAGTCTAGTGTTTATCCTGTATCACCACCTTCCGTAGAGATAATTAAACTACTGAAGGGCCCTTGAAGCACAAGATTCCCTCGGTAGATAATGACCAATCAGAGGATGTCTCCCAACCATGAAGAAACAGCTTCGACCACTAACAAAGCTAATCACTAGGCTATTCCCGCTGAATCAACTCCAACAGAGAAGGAGCCAACTGGACGCTCGCCAAGAATGCCCCTCCACTGTGTTCCCTGGTCTCCACATGCATCTGAGAAAATATCCCTATAAAATTCCACTCATCGTTGGAATTCCTCAAATCCTTCACTAAAACACTTCTGCTCAAAGTGTCAGCCACCTCATTACCCTTGCCTGGGTATAGAAAATGTCAATGTCAAACCCCTCCAAGATATCGATCCAGTGACGCTACCTCCTGTTGAGGTCATTCTGAGAGAAGATATAGGGTATGCTTTTGTGATCAGAGTAGACCACAAACTTCTCCCCAAAGAGGTAGTGATGCCAAGTCTTCAAAGCATGCATCGCGGCTTCCAACTCCATATCATGGGTTAGGTAATTATTTTCATGTGGTCGGAGTTGGTGAGAACCATATGCCACCATGTGATCATCCTGCATAATCACGAACCAAAGACCCATACATGAAGCATCACAATCGACCACATACCGATTCCCAGCCTCCGAAAAAATTAGCACAAGGTCTCTAGTCAACATCCTCTTTAGATCCTCGATTGATGCCTGACATTCTTGACCCCATACAAACTTCACCCCTTTCTAGGTGAGTGTAGTCATCGGTGAATCATGACGAGAGAAATCCTGAACGAATCGCCTATAATAACAAGCTAGGCCAAGGAAACTCCTGATCTCAATCACACCCTTCAGCCGCTCCCATGAAATAACCACACTGATTTTCTCGGGGTCCACTGAAACCCCCTTCTCAGAGAACACATGCCCCATAAATCTCACTTCCATGATCCAAAAAGTTCACTTTAATAACTTTTCATAGATGTGGTTATCCCGTAATGTACACAAAATGATCCTCAAGTGATGTTCGTGTTCCTCCTCAGAGCCAGAGTATAACATAATTTCTTCCACAAATACCACAATGATGGAATCAAGATACTGATGAAACATCATGTTCATGAGTTCTATAAAGACCTCTAGAGCATTGGTCAATCTGAAGGGCATGACCAAATACTCAATGTGGCCGCACATGCTTCAGAAAGATGTTTTAGGTATATTTGAATCCTTCAACCTAAGATGGTGATAACCCGAACACAAGTGTATTTTTTAGAACCACATTGCCTCCTTCAATAGATCGAACAAATCATCTATTCTAGGAAAAGCGTATTTGTTCTTAGTTGTTTTTTTATTCATCTTCCGGTAGTCAATGCACAACCGGAGGGATCCGTTAGCCTTATTCGCGAACAACACAGGAGTGGACCAAGGATAGAAACTCAGGCGAATGAATCATTTGGATTCTATGTAATCCAGCTATATCATTAATTCCCTCATCTCGGTGGAGGCCATGCGATAAGAGGGAAAAGATATTGACTGTGTTACCAATGCCAGATCAATTGAAAACTCAACATCCCGCTCCAGGGGAAAACATGAGAAATCATCTGGGAATTCCTCCGGAAACTCATTCACTACATGAGGTAGTGCACCTCTAGGAGAAATAACATAATTATCTAGCATGAGAAATGATAACTGGAATGTTTGAATTCCTATCTGTCAGAGTGGAGGTCCTGCACGACCCGACTGAGGATCCCATTCTCCCCAGAAAACCTGACGACTCCCATCAGGTGTCGTGAAACTCACTCGCCGCAAGTAGCAATCGATATGTGCCTGGAAGTGTACTATGCAATCCATCCCATGAATGTTGTTAAAAGGTTCCATATCTAAGACCAAGAGGTCCCAATCCATCTTGACCCCTAACATAGAAAGCGCACCTAAAGGACACATAAGACCCTGCTCCTTTTTCTTTCCCAGCAGTGTCACAAACACCATCACGATTGACATCAACTCAATTGGAAAATTAAACATGTCCACAAAACAGGAAGATATAAAGGAAATAGAGGTTCAAATATCAAAAAGAGAAGTAGATATAGAATATGTAGACCGAATGGTACCTTGAACTGTCGACGGTCCCGCCTCTGATCCTACTGGTGCCTGATCCACTTCATAGAGATATCCAGTATCTGCTTAAGGACAACCGATGCTCTGTGGTTGTTCTCTGAACTGACTCTTCCTAGAATATGACCCAGCCCTTCCAACATGGCATCCAAATCAAGATTCCCCAGTCATTGACAGCTAAGACTGTGTTGGCACTCCTCTTGATGCCACTGACCTTGCCCCACTCAGAAGTGGACGTGCCACACTGCAGAAACGCTACAAATACCCCATACCTCCACACCGGTAACAAGTCATTGGAGGAAGTGGACATGCTGGTAAGATGTGCTCGGGCTTCCCAGACTGGTGGCACACAACTGTTCTCGCATCGAAAGCTAGAAACAAAAATTTCCTGGAAGAGTTTTCTGACCTGCCTCCTATTTTCTTCCCATGATCCACCTACTTCCTTTCCTTCTCTGAGGAGAAGCCACTTCCCAATTCTGATACTAAACCATATAAACCATCCCTACCTTTCCTATCAATCTCCACCTTGAACTCCTGAACAACGTCCTCATCATAGGTCCTCGTCTTAAACAAGAACACCTTGGAGTATATCTCTGGTCCCAAGCCTTTCTCAAACCTCAGGGCCTTCACCTTCACATTAGAGACAATTTATGGAGAATACCTAATTATCTCAGAAAAATGGTTGGCGTACTCCATCACAAATATATTCCCCTGAAAAAGTTCAATGAACTCTCTTGACCTATCATAAGCCAACACCGCAGGGAAGTACTATTCATTGAAGACAGCCTTGAAATCTCCCCAGCGCATCTGCTCATTCTTCCCAGTTTGAAGCACTGACTCCCACTACTTATGGCTTGGTCCCTCCAATAGATATGAGGCACACTTCACCCTAAAATCCTCAGGTTTTCCAGGAACTCAATAATATTCTTGATCTTCTCGAGCCATTCCTCTGCTTCCTCGGGTTCTAAGCTTCCTCGGAAGGTAGGAGGTTTGTTTCTCAGAAACACATGATATTAATCTTTTCTAGATCTATATCTTCTATCCTAGAAGGAATAAGAGAAAAAAAATTTTCCTATCCTAGAACATGGACAGCCCAGACCATAGCCTCGACTAGCCATTGATCAATCGGTGTGGGAGAACTCTCTCCGGCTTCCTCTCATGGGTGTATGGGACATTTCTAGGGAGGTATGTTGCTACAAATGAAACAGTATCAAAACAATAATAAATACCACAATTAGGAAAATTTTAATCAAATACATCAGGTATAAATAATCTAAATAAATTCTAGTAATAAAAGAAACAACTACTCCACCACTGCACGATGTCCACGTGTGGTCTGCAGCCCACACGTCTCACCTAGAAGTGAAGTCAATCCATAAATTCCAACATCCCCTGGTGACTCAAGGTCTACCATGAGAGGTGTGGGCTGGGAACCCTACTCACAACCAAATCCCCGAGCCCCGACAGCCCTAGCTCATGTCTATCCTGACTCATCCCAAAATAGAAATATAACCCAAAAACATTTTCCCTCCATTGATACCATTTTTTCATGAACTGAATCTGGTCAACACCAATACTGGCACCAAACCCAGCCCGTGACAAGACTTGAAGAGTTTTACCTATCCCTACAGGCTTGAACAAGGGCCCGAGGATCATCTATCTTTGATTGGGTATGATTTAACAGAATATGTATACATAAAACATCAAAAATATTTGATAAAAGTAATATAAAAAATTCATACCAGGAAGGTTTATACAAAAATCCAAAACTGAATACATAAGTGAAAATTAAATACAAAGGGTCTAAAGAAACAATGAAACTGCAAAAAATAGCCCCATGGAATCCACCTGACAAGATTTCATGACCCCCAAGCCGTCTTCACAACTCCACCCCAAGGATGGGGACTGACACCCTGAACCGCCATCACCCTTAGCCTTTCCATTACACGAGTCCAACGTAACCATGTCTACCTAAACCCAAGGAATGTATGTAGGGTGTGAGACTAAGCCCAATGGCATACCACCCAATGAATCCAATTATCAAGCAATATAATGTGAAAAAGCAAGTAGTTTTAATACACAAAGAAAAGCAGTGATAAAATCCCAGAAATGAAACATTCAATTGAGAAAAGTTTTCAAGATATTGTTTTCAAAATTTTCAAATATTTAAATAGAATTATTATAAATTGTAATTTACTTCCCAAAACACCACAATATGTGGTAAAATACAACAAACACAATTTGGAACTAAATCGGGAACACCCCATGTCACTAGATAGTCTCGGGCCCCATATACCACATACATCGGTGTAAAGTAACCATAGTATAATCCATTCTGGTTCCCGAGAAACTAGTAGGGAAAATAACCATAATCTAGTGGTCCCCAATAATAATCCACATAGTTTAGTTAGAGTTGTCTTTATCGAAATTCTAGGAGACACATGGACAAAACTCATCTGGTCCACTAGACGTACTAGTACACATCTGCCCCACCTAGGTACACGGGCTTCCCCCTTTGTGCTCAAACAATTTCAAAATGATAGATATAACCATTTTCATATAAAATACCACTACTCATCACATAAAATCAGTAAAGTAGACACACACATTTTAAACCATTTAAAAAATACAACAACACACTTTGAGTTTCAATTAAACAACTTCTCCAAATCATTCCTTGTTTTGCACCCAAAACTCTTTGAAACCCCAACTTGAACATCATGTGCATACTCAAATTTTCCAAAAAGGAATCTAACAAACCTTAAAAATTTCCTTAAACTCATTACATGAGTTATAAAGAAATCTCAATAAGCATCACATAGAATAACGATGTAAAACACCTAATTCAACACCAAATTGTTACAAAAAAATCATTTTCTTAACACATGTCACCCAAAACCAATTTCGCAACAACAACAAAAGGATAATAAATTTGATAACATTATTTTCAGACCTACTAAAGTTGAATAAAATCAACTAAGTAACTATAGGGAATCCCATATGGAACAAAAAAAAATATTTATATGAAAATCCCTAAATTTCTCGTGAAATTGGTATTAAAAATATTTTTTATTTATAATTTCCACAAAAAACTAATTTTGGAGCTACATTAAAATTAAATTGACATGAAAATATCATTAATATAGTATATAGATCACAAATATTGCATACCAAAAGGAATAAATTACCAAAGTAATGAAAACCCTTGAATCAATGTGTGATAATCAAGTCGCACCACCATTGCACCAAGAGGGACTTAGAACAAACCAAAAACCACAAAATTGGACCAATAAAACCCAGGGTTAAACCCTATGTTAAAAACCCTACCTCATAGTCATTTGGTACTTCAAGGAAAAGGGAAGAAAACCCAATAAAATAGAATGAATCCTAAGCAATTTGAAAGAGGAATTGAAGAGACTCACTTACTTTAGGGATCTTAAATAATCACCCAAAATACACCGATAACTGAAATTTAAAATATTAAAAACATTAAGGGTGGTTATAATAAGGTTGAGGGGGTAATTTAGGAACTATAATTGACTAAATAAAGTAATAATTGAGAGTTTTATGATGGAATGAACTTACCATCTCAAATGTGGCCGATTTTAGAAACCCTATGAATTTCTGTTCTCAATCATGGTGAAGAAGTTCTCCAAATAGGGGGTAGAGAGGCTGGGAGAGCAGCTAGGTTCAATGAGCATGGGTGAGACTTATAATCACTGAAAAATTATTAAAATTGAATATGATATTAATTAAACAAATTTGATTATTTAAACAGGAATTGGGATTCCGGGCAGGCCTAATCCCTTAAATAAAAACCAATATACACATTTGTTATGGATTTCTAAAGGATTCAAATTTCAATAGTGGGGTTGACATGTGAGGGTAGGCCATTTAAAAATTAGAATAGATGATAAATTTTGAAAAATGAAAAAGTTATAAAAAATTAAAATTTATTTGTAAATATGGAATTGGGCTCACGGTTTGGCCCAATTCATAAAAACTCACATATTCCTCCATAAAACCTTAGGAAACCCCCAAAATAAACCGTGAATGGAAAATAAATGAAAAATAAATTTAAAATATTTCTTCTATTTGAGAAGTATGAACATTAATAGACATGTAATAAATATATATTTATATATATATATGTTTATATAAGGGAAAGATATTTTTAAATAAGTTTAAAAAATTTAAAAGTCATTATAAATTTTAATAATGATTTTTTCATAAAAAATGACATATATTGGTTTTTTTGGAAAATAATAAAATTAAAATTATCAAAAATTATATAATTTATTTGATAAAAATAAAAATAATTTTTGAAATTATCATCTAAAAATAATATATTAGTAAATATTTGATATTTTTTTAACAGATTTGTTTTTTGATGAATAGTAAAAATTTCAAATTTTTATTGAATGATTCATTTTAATTACAAGAATTTATATAAGGCCCTAGGCATCAACAATGCATATTCTAGTGGAATAATAAAATAATTGAATTATTTTTCCATGAATTATTTTTTGTTCAGACAATTGTAATGTTAGATAATACATCATACATAACAAAACCATATATTACCAAGTCTGAACTTTTGATCAGTATCCATTTCTTAAATGTTATTGTATTTAAAAAAATCATGAAACATATTCTTGTAATTCAACTTGGAATCATACTTTAATTCACTAAAAACCTTTTTACCTTTCAATAGGTTATGTTATGATCTTTTTTTTGGTTTCACTCTTTCATTAGGTGTGTATTTTCATCCGTGAATTGGGATGATACATGTAATGGTGAAGTAATCAATTTTTTTTTTATTTTTAGAATTTCTATGGGATTTTCTTCTATTCACGGGGAAATTATGTGATGTCTAGTAGGGTTACATGTTGTGTAATTTTGATCTGAATCATCCCATGGGTTGAATTCACAACGCAAGTCTTTAAAAATTATGTAAGGATTACACATCGTGTAATGTGAAATCTATTCATGATTAAAAGTGTGATTATTTTTTGAGTAAGATTAATTAAAATTGATTAAAAATTTGTAAAATTATTCAACAACATATAAATCCCCACGATCCATTTTTTACGTTGACATACATGATTTTGAGGCATCATTATATCTTGAATCATTCTCTACTCGGCCAGAGATATTACCCTAGGTGATTTCTGGTGCCTTCAGTCAATCGAGATCAATTTATTCAGGAAAAAATAAGGAGGTTTAAGTGCTTTATATTTTTGGTTAAGCCTTAATTTTTATTTTTCTATTATTTATGGTTTTAGAACAATTTATGTAATGATTATTGAAAAGAACATATTTTCTATCGACCCTTTTTCAATTGATGGTCATTCAATGTCTTCTGAAAGTAGATCATGTTGTTTCCAAACCCCATTATCAATGGTGGATGGTTTTTATTTTATATTTATATAGTTATATCTATTAATTTGTGCTAATTTCATGAATTATATATTGTTCATATAGTTTTCATTATGATTGTAAATGTAATTTAATGTGTTGAAATTGGGAGGGGCATGAGTTCATCTTTAATGTGATTTTACATGAAAAATGAATTTCCATGATTTAAATTTGAAGATTAAAATTCTAACTATGATGAATATTTTCACGGAATAGAAAAAAATTCATAAAAATTTTAACATGATTATTAAAATTGATATTAACAAATATTTTATTGAGGTACCTTTACTACAACGAGATAGAGACATGGGTATCATTAGTGTGGATCAAACCCCTAGAGGGTATCCTCTTATATGTAGATGTTCAAGAATAGGATTTGATATTAGTCTTAACAAAAATTTATTCTTTGTTTGGATTTTGAGTTTATAATATGTCTTGTCTCATAAGATAGAGCATGACTGGTAAGTGAATATTTTTTTGTTGTCAATTGCATGAGAGTTTATTTTTAAGATGATGGATCAAATGTTTACTTATATATGGTGTCTATACCATCTTAATTTTTGGAAACAATTGCATGATATTTCTGAAAAATAAATTATTATTTGAAAAAGAATATCAAATTTATTTATTTAAAAAAATTCATGTAAAATAATTTCATTAATATTATACATGGGAATTATTGTTGTTAGAACATGTACAAATTAATTTGGGTTTTATCCAACTAGGATCTATTTCTCAAACAATAATTTTTCATGTGGTAGGTTCTAGATCTTTTTTAGGATTTAGGTAAAGATATGTGAATTCATTATTTATATAGGTTTTCGCTTTATGTTGTTGATTTATTCTGGACAACATTGGAGGTAATGTGGTCCCATGGAATCTTTTTGACAAGACATTTTCTATTTTTTTGTTAATATATTTTGGTTCAATTAAATATTTTGTTAGTTTCTTCATATTAATCTATCTATTTTTTTATATGAAACTATTTTATTATATTTTTTTACCCCACCACACTATTGGATTCCTTGGGTAACTGCTCGAGTAAACCATGGGTTGGACAGTTGTAATTTTTTATCAGATGGAGGTTACATGGATAGATGTTTGTCTACATTTTGACATTTGATTCAATGTACTGTCTAAATAATAGTAGGATCATATGATTATGATAGTATGTGAGGAAAATGTTCCTGGAAAATTCAATCCCACTACTAAATATAATTTTCAAGGCTAGTATATAAGTTTTACCAAGTCCAAGATTGATTATTTAGGTTCATTTCAATGAATTGTATGGTTTTTTATTTAAATTAACATCACTAAAATGATTATAGGCATGGTGTGTGTAAGGTAATTTGAATAAACTTGTAGAGAGATTATATAGATGGTAATATTCATTTAAAAAGATGTTTTATTTCTCTGATAGGATTCTTAAATACTTTATATTATTAATATTTTATAGAAAAATTTTGATTTCTTGTTTTGGTATTGATGGATTTGGAATTTTATCATAGATGATTTTATGTTGTATTATGTTTAAAAGACAATTATTCCAATATAATCTAATATATTTTCAATAGGGGAGGCCCTGAGTAATGTTCTGCAGAAATATCCTCTAATATATTCTTATTTACATGAAGAATAAATCTATAACATTCAGACTCCAGATTCAGTGGGAACAGAGAACCTGATAAGAGGAGTGGATCATGGATCAAAATTTCCCAAGTATCATTCAGTAGTCTTCTATGGAGAAAAGGAATACAATAATAAGATTATTGGATGTAATTTAATGATAGGATATTCAAATTCATAAAGACTCATGAAGATTCACAATTGGTTTTTTCATGTATCTCCTATAAGGGCCAAGATTATGATAGTTGTACTCTATAATAAAGAATAAGTTGAATGAAGAAATTACCTGGGTTTTGTTAAAGAAGATCATCAATCAAAATTATTATCCTAAGAAATTACATGAATAAAATTCCATGTAGATTCAAACATTGTTACAAGTAGAGAAAGTTGTTCAGGATTATACAACCCACATTGCTGAGTTGGGTCATCTTTCACCACATCTTGTCGTCAATGATTACCTAATGGATCAGAGGTTGAAGATGATTTTCAGAGCTTATTCATAGTCAATGATAGCTCATATTTACCTTCTATACTTTTTTTGGTAATATAAAATCATATTTGGATAAGGATGAAATAGCTGGATGATGATTTTAGGTATATCTTAATTCGGTGCAGTAGATAGTCAGTGTGCTTCTCTTGGTCATAAAATTAATCACAAGAGTGGTATGTCTTATACAGGGTCATTTTCATGGGCTTCTAGGGGTAGAAACATGTTATAATATTCCATTGAGTGATTAATGATCATAACATACCTCAATGAATAGTGATTCATAATACATGTCAGCTTGTTTGGTAGAGTGGCCATCTAAAGCATTTCTATGATAAGATGTCTGAGTAAAGTTAGGTTAGATAAACTTTCACATAGTGTTAATAGGTATTGGTTTATGATTTCAATGGTATTGGGTCACATTCATTATCTAAATTGGATTTATATGTGGCTATGTCTAGATGAATTTATACAGTTGGGTGTTCTCTATAGGAACATAATGTCAGGCTAGCTACTGTTAGAGTTACGGTTCTTATTTAATCTACTGTAGTGATATATTTTATTGATATAGATTCAAGTCATTCAGTTATTTTATTAATTTTAGCTTACTTGTTTAGATTTTGTTTCGATCTTATTCCTTTATTTTTGGATATTTTAACTCTTTTGAGATGGAGGTCCTTACAACGTTTCAAATGTTTTGGGATTTAGGTTGTGATATTAATCATTGAGGGGGTTTAGTACATTTTAGTTCTTCATCATCGCATCATTTAATTTCTTATAGGTATATATATTTTGGTCCAAATAATGGCTGATATATATATTTTTTCTCTATCAGGTACAATTCTTATCCACTGATGGGATCACTAATTTTTTTAGGATGATTGGGCACTATATCGTGAAGGGTTCTGTCACATGTTACATATTATAGGTCAATACAATGTCAGTTCTCTGAAATGTTTCATGATGTATATGACTCAGGCTTCAGAGGTAAGCTACCTGTGGTTGTCTGTTCATAACCTGAGGTATTTCTAAAAGAATTTTATTTATTTCCACTATAGTGAGAGGATAGGATTACTATTGAAATATTACCAAGAATGTATAAATTCATTTTGAAATCAATTAGATTATAACCAACTAATATTGTAGAACAAAATTTCATACTTGAGGATCTCTAGTTGAAAGGATTTACTCATAATATAACACACCCCATTACTATGAAAGGAGATGAATCTACTGGACTTTGTGTTGACTATCGAAAGTTGAATTGGGTGACCATCATGAAAATGTATCCATTGACTGAAAATGAAGATCTCATTGATCAGTTGAGGGGGGATCATCTTATTTTTAATAACAACATGTGTTTTGGGTACCAAAAGATGAGAGTGTGATAATCATATATACCCAAGAAATTGTATGAAATTAGATATGGTAATTCAGAGTTTTAGGTTTTAGAAATAAAACTCACTAATTATCTAGGGATATTCATGGATTTAATTAACCAAATATTTCATCGGTTAATGTACGCTTTTATTGTTGTTTTCATGGATGAAATCGTAGTATAATCCAATTAAGAGAAGGATCATAGAGTTCATTTGAGTATAATTATTTGAAATTTTAGGGACCATCATTTTTATGGAATGATTTCTATGATTGAGATCGGTATCGGGAAAGTGATGTATCTTGGGAATGTGATTTCTGGGAGGGAAGTCATTGTTGATATTGAAATGTTACAGGAAGTTATGTCTTGGGAGTATCCCAAAATTATGTTTAAAAAATAAATATTCTTATGAATTTAATGTATCAAAAGATGGTTTGTTTGAGAATTCTCTAAGCTCGCATATTCGATGACAACTACATTATTTAAGATTGTCATATATTAATGGAATGATAGGTGTCAGATATATTTTGAAGAGATGAAGAAAACTATGAATTCGGAACCGATTTTGATTCTTCAAGAATAAGGTTCAGGTTATGATGTTTTATTTAACGCTTCTAGTATTTATTTAGGATGTGTCTTGTTGCAAGGGAAACATGATATGGATTATGGCTAACACTTGTAGCTTTGTCATGAGAAAAACTAAGAAACCCATGATCTTGAGTCTGAAAATATTATATGTGCACTCATAACATAGTAGCACTATCTCTTTGGAGAGTATTTTATGATATATTCTCTTCAAAAAATTACTAATGTATATTTTCACTAAGTTAGATATGAACGTAATACTGAAACCCTGGGTTGAGTATATTCAGACCTTTTATTTTGATATCGTATATAAATATATAAATTAGAATGTGGTGGAAGATGAATTGAGAATAAAATGTCTAACTCTATACATTATGGAATTAGTGGAGTAGTGGTCTCTTATGATTTTTCTGGACATGATGGGCATGTGAGTAAAGGTGGTTATTGGAATGGTGTTATAGGATTTGATAATGGTTGACATTTTTTTTGATTAGTGAGTTTGGCTTGATCAAAATACACACACTAAGAGAAGACAGATAGTAGTAGACCAAAATGATGGGGAGACCTCATGTGAATTATCATGGCCTCGCAATAGGGATATTTTCATTCAGAACAAATTGGTTGTTCCATTTTCCTAAAGTATCAATGGGAACTAGTCATCATGGTAAATTAATCCTGGAACAACATAAATTTTCTTTGATTTGAAGCATCAATATTAGTGTCAATTAATGAGGTGGTTAGTTACATATTTTGTATTGTAATGTCTCACTTATCAAAGGTAGATTAAGAAACATGAAAGACCAGTATGTTTGTTGGATATTTTAACCATTCTGTTTTTGATTTAGGATTAGATTTTAATGGAATACATAATTTGTTTTCATTGAATCCTAGTGGTAAGGATATGAGTTGGGGGATTGTTGATACAATCACTAAATACAATCATTTTTACAAATAAAGTAAATGATGAATGTCGAATATCTTAGGGACTTGTATGTAAGATGTTGAGATGATTCATGGAGTTCCCACAGAATTATGTTATGGAAGGGAATCATGAATGGAATTTATATTTTGGAATGGTTTGAAGGAGGAAATGGGTTCCAAATTCATATTTATTAAGAATTATCATCCATAGAGGGGTGGACAGAAAAAGAGGGATATCCATGTTATTAATGATGTGCTTCGAGATTGTGTTCTTGATTTTTGTGCATCATGGGATAGAAATTTCCTTTAGCTTGAGTTCTCTTATAGAAATAGTTATTAGGATTTGATTAGGATGGAACAAATTAAGGATTTTTATGGGTATCCATTCCAATCTCCCTTATTGTAACACACCTTTATTTCATAGTACGTTATTTTTTCAAAGTAATTCAATAACTTGCGCTAAACCCAATACCGAGTTCTAGCGCACCAAGACTTACCAAACTAACTTTTAAAGAGTATTTATGAATAGTATTATCTGTAAGTGGAATTTTATATATTCCATATAAATTTTAACATTCATATAATGTGTTTCTAAGGCATAATATTAGAATAAATTCATTTTTTTCTTATAATGGAAGTATTTTATAAAAAATGGAATTTTACAACCTTTTAATGGAGAAAGAATTTTAAATCCAATATTTGAAACTTTTGTATATTAAATATGACAATATGAACTCCCTTTTTAGAATTGTGACATAAAAATTTAGTTTCAATAAATTTTTGGTGTTTTTTTGATAACATTCATATTTGGGTGAATAGTGAAAATTTCTAAATTTCAAATGAAAACATTTTTTTTAATAAAAATAATTTATAGGGTTAAATTATAAATTTTAATGTTTTGTAACTATAATTATATTATATTTTTATCATTTAATACAATTTATTTCATTATAAGTAATTTCACATTTAAATTTGACATAAGCACATATCAATCTTTTGATAGTTTTTAATTTTTAAAATCCCACTTTTTGGTTTTGACAACTGGAATTAATTTTAAATTAATAAATAAAACATAAATTTTTTTAATTTGGTAAAATAGACTTCCATTTTGATTTCAGAATTTAAAAATTATCTTTGGGTGATTTTTTTGTACTTTTCTAAAAACATTCAATTTTTTATGAATAGTTGAAACACTGTGTTATTATTTAAATTTAACATTTTATTTATTTAATTATTTATTTAATTTAAATTTATTTTAATTCCATATAGATATAAAAAATCTATATAATCTCAATGTAATTCATTAGAGTCATTTTATAACAAAATTATATGTATATAATTTTTTTTTGAACTTTTGAGCTTTTTTTACCCCCTTCTAAGAGTAATTGAAAATTTGAATAAAACATAATTGTACCACTTCTAGGAGTTGAATTTAAAAAATCCAAGAGACATGGTTGATATCAATAAGTAAAATTTGGCTCAATAAGATGAAAATAATTTTTGGTGAATAATAACATTTGAATTTTATTTACCATGGTTAAAAGTAAATAGAGTAATTAAAGGTAAAAATAATATTATAATTACCATAACACATGTCCTAATTCTATATGATAAGATAAATTAGACACAAAACAACCATATTAATAATATAAGTTGTTTAGGTCCAATTGGATTAGATTATGACATTTATTATTATTTTATTTAAAGAAGAATTAAAAGTTTTAAATATAATGTTTATTAACAAAACCATATTAAATATGGTGTTATACTTAATATAAATTTGACTATAAATATTAATTAGAAATACAAATATATTTAATACATAATGGAATTTTGTTTATAATTTTTATATATTAAATAATAAAATTAATTTGTGACACAATGATGTTGTTGTAATTCCCTTCTTAATGAAATATTAATATAGTTTATATTATAAATATTAAAATAAATATAATTTAATAGTTTTGATGGAATCCACGATTTTTCTAGGGTAATATGACTTTTTAGGGTTCATTAGATATATTTTATTTGAACTTATATTGTTTTTAGGACTTTCACAAAGAAAAAATACAAAATAGTGTCGAAATTGACATAAATTAATTTTTAAAACAAATAATATATTATTGGTTGATATAACATTCCTAAAAATATAAGGTTCATACAAAGGGATTAAATAATATTAGATATGTCATTAATTAACCACTTTAGGTTATCTTAGATTTTTAGAGTATTTTTATTAACCATATAGTGTAATAATACAAGAAGACACAATAAAAGTTAAACTACTTAACTAAGAGTTAAATCGTAATGGTAGGGATAATATGGTAACCTAAATATGTCTAAAACATGTTGGTTGACATTATATTGATCCATATCTACCTATGGATAGAAATAAATTCATTTAGATCCATTATTATCTGAATATGATTGTGTAAAAAATTAATATTTTAATCTTTTCCTAAAGTGACCCTCACCACTCTTATAAAAGGGAACTTCCCCTTCTTTCAAAATCACACCTCCAAATACATTTGGATCCACCCACCCCAGCCCAAATATCCTCCCAATTATCCTAAAATCATCTAATTGTCATTATTTTGATCGTAAATCCAACCTAATGATCCCTTTTGATCAACTAAAAGGTAAACACCTAAAGAAGAAGATGTAATCATTTCACCACCCTTTCTTAAGACATTTGCATCTTCCACTTCCTCTTAATTTGTTGTTTCCATACCAAAATAATTAATCCAGATCCTTCTACACACTGTGATGTTATTATAAATTTATTACAACCATAATATTCATTATATCCATCCTATAAATGAAAATGTCACCATACGTGTGTACGTATGGATTACCGTCTCAATGTCGTGGTGTAGTTTGTTATTCAAACACTTAATTATTTGGATGGGTATAATAATTAGTATAACAGATGTAAATAATAAATATAACATGTTAATGATTATTTATATATGATATAACATGCAATTACATATTTTTTCCCCACCAATATAAGTATATTATCGCTCGTGCGTACATATGGATTACCATCTCCACGAATGTGATGAGATTCATTCCCCATTGTAATCATTCATGAAAAATTTTCATTATATGACTAAAAATAATTCATAAGAACATAATATCATTCTATATATTAGTAAAATACATCCTATCCATAACAAACATAGCTTACATTACCAATCATATAAAGGAAAACATACCAGTTAACACCTAAAACAATGATACTACTAAAATATTATTAACAAAGAAATATTCGAAGATCTTATATGATATCATATTTATATATTTGTTTCTTTTATAATTAAAATAATAATAATTTCACTATTTTACTAGAGGTTAATGTACCCTAAATGAATGAAATGTACAAGGTAAGGGTTAATTCCTCAATATCATTATTATCTAGGATTTTTTATGATAAAGTATTTATTGGGACATATTTATCAATTATGTCCATATTTCAAAAATATGATTTCAAAAAGAATATTTTATGGTTTTATGGAAGGTTTAATTAAACTATATCATCATATTAATTGTTTTAAATATTTTTTTTTCTAAATATTTTTAATTAATGTCCATGTTTTCAAATTTATTATAAGGATTTATTTATATGGATATCATTATTGTAAATGTTAATTCCATTCAATGTTTCAAATTGTTATGGGACACATTGATTCAAAAATGTATTTAAATGTCATTATTTTTAAATTATATTCCTTTTAAAGGATTTAAAAAAAGTGATATTTATCTCAAGTAGTTTTGACCCCATCTATGTTAACATCTATTGAGGTATTTTACACTTGATTAATGTTGATTCATAATGATACAAACCTTACTTATTATATTGATGGTTTTTTGATATTTTTTACTATGGTTGTGTTACTTTTTATACCATTCCTGGTTTATGGTTAATGTATTAAGATTTGGTATGCTTGTTTTAATAAGAATTTTTATTTTATGTTTCTACCATTAATATGAGGAATTTATTGGACTTAGTAAGTGATGGGTGGAGCCCGTTATAGCTTCTCGATGCATCGGTAGGTCTTATGAGACAAACTAGTTTTTTTTCACCAGGACTTCACAAAATCTTATTTGTAGTCTTGGGAAGAGGTTTTTACTATGTGGTTATAAAGTCCGGAATTATGCATTTTATCATTATGAAATTGAATATTAATATTACATGTTATTATTCTACTAGTAGAATATATAGGTGAATATGTTAATGGCATTATTTGATTTATCATTGCCATATTATGATGAATTTTATGTTTAAAAGGATTGTGTTTTAGTCTTGTACATTTCCTTAAATGTTTATGATTATTTATGAATGTTTCCGCTATATTGTTATCCATACAGAGCATCTAAGCTTACCCATTTCTTAGGAATTATTTCCCTAGGATTATAAGAAGTGTATTATGATTGATATGTAGGGTTAAGCTGGGGGAATAATGGAATTATCAAAGGATCATTTACTTTGTGTTTTATTTTCTAATGTGTAATGAAACATTCATCTATGAAATCAATTATCCAAGGTTGATAATATGATCTGTCTTTCGGGACTTGACTACTTTCAATCATGCTAATGAATTGAAATAGTGCACTAACTCTGGGCTTCTAGGGTTAAGTCATTACAATTGTTATCAGAGGAAGTTTAACAACTTCCTTGGAAATAGATTTAGATAAAATTTGATTAGATAACATTACCCTAATATAGACTTTGAGGATTAGTATATATGAACATCCTAGAATTATGGTAATGTAGATATTTTATATATATTCCAACCAATACATACATGTCTGGATATGAGAAGGATGAGTCGAATTTGGTACAGATGTTCCTTGGAGTGAAAACTCCAAAAAGGAGTTTTGGACTTGACCCAAGGTATCCTGGTACATGAAAATGAGCCTTTCTTCACTCATAGTTACGACCCACCTAGGAGATATGCTTACGATAATTCACATTTTAATTAAAATCTGTTATAAAGGATTTATGAGTAAATACTTCCTCAAAGAAAACCTATTGTGATTATAGATTACAAGCATGATATTTTCAATTACGATAGGTATTTTAAAATAGTGGAATTATGAATTGTGATTCATAAAAAAACCTAGTGTATTCTATTTTATAGAAATGTATCCTAGTAGAAGTAATGAAAATTCCAGCAATACACATGATCGAATGATTATGAAGGATCATCTCGTTCATGGTATTAGGTCAACATTTAAAAGGGAAATAGTCCACCACGTATTCTCATCATATTAAGAAATATCATCATGTGTTAATAAGATAAATAATAAATTTTCTGAGCCTTATAGCTTTGATGGGATGCATGAGAAGAAAAAAATGGAAGCGAGAGAGATGGAAAAAGGGAAGAGCAGAAAGAATGATTTTACCATATGTGATAACTATGGAAAAAATCACCATGGAAAATATTTGAAGGTAATGGGAGTTTGTTATAAGAGTGGAGAAAAAGGACACCAACTGCATGATTTCAAGGGTAAGAAATGGTTTCAAATTTAATATGTGTCTTCTAAAAGGACTTGGGACACTATGTGAATCAATGTCCAAATCATCACAGAATGCCCCAAATACTGCTATTGGATAATAATCCTATTCTGATACTACTAGAGATGAAGAGGAATGATTAGATTTATTATGTTTTTAATAAAGTATTGTGTCATTTTAGTATTGTATTAATGATGTACATGTTATAAGAATTATAGAGTATATAAGTATTGTACTGTCATACTATTTCATTAAGGACATGAGATTGTGTGGAACCAAGAAATGTGACTCAATAGTAGGTTAATATTTTTAGAAAATATATTGATTAATGAAATATAAACCATAATATGGTTTTGATACTGAGGTAGTGGTTTTGGAATAAAATATGATTGATTTGGATAAATTATATAGGATATTCATGACTGCCTTGAAACTAATTAATGATTTTAATATTCAATCATTGTTAAAGTTCACAACATTATTGGATAGAAAGAGTATATTAAATATTCTATAAGGAATACATGATCATTAATGTAATAAAGATTGTTTTACGGTAATTTAGGGTGTTATAGTGTTTTAAAATAATACATGATGAAGGTATTCAAATTTTATTACGTAGAAAAAAAGTATCTTTATTGTGTTTACCTTCCTTATAAATTTCGGACTATGAGTTTGGACAAAAGTATTTTGGATAAGTATTGAGGTATAAATTGATTAATATTGACATTGTATATTATTGTTAATGTTAAATAATTTCTTAAGATTTTTTTTGGATTGTCATAAAAAAGACCACCCGGAGGTCGGGTGACAACCTGTCGCGTCCGTCAATGTCGTGAGACGTGAACCCGCAACTGAAGGGCGACAAGTGTGGATCACCTACAATTGTCATACATGATGTCCTAGTTTTCATATTGTATTTTTTTAAATAATATGAAAATTTAAATATAAATTCAATATTTTTGGATCCCGCTATGATTTGCATAAATATAATATTTTTGAATTCTATAATCTTCTAGAGTGAAAGATGAGTTTGTGGAAAAATTAAGAGAAGTATGAAAATCTTCTAGTAAAGTATATTTTTCTCCTCTAATTATATAAATAAATTAATTATTAAACTTTATTGACGAGATATTAAATCAAATAATGTGTTATCATAATACCTTATGTATTGTTGAACCGACGATATTTAAAATCATCAATGATTGATGGCTTTGTGGACATTAAGTATAAACTTGTTAATGATTGAAGAACTCAATCACTCCATATAAATATTTACATTTTTCCTCAAATTATGTGTCTCTAATTACCACCAATGTTCTAATCAAGATCATAATTTTCTGGTGGCTTTTTCATTTCCCTTTCCCTCTTATTATGAATAATTTTATTAACCAAATTTCTGATGTGGGTTTTCATGACATGGTATTTTTTTATTTTTAAATTTTTAATTTCGAACAAAAATATCAAATTGTGAGGAAAAAATGTATTGAATGAGGGTAAAATGTAACACCCCAAATTTCATAGTATGTTATTTCGTCAAAGTAATTCAATAACTTGTGCTACATGTAACACTGATTTCGAGCACATAACAATGAACCAAACTAGCTGTTAAAAAGTGGTTATGAAAAGAATTATCTGAATTTGAATGTTATACATTCCATATAAATTTTAACATTCATATTATGTGTTTCTTAGACATAATATAAGACCACCTTCATTTTTTTCAGATAAAGGAAGTATTTTTCAGAAAATGGAATTATACGACCTTTAAATGGAGAACCCTATTTGAATCCATTATTTGACACTATTATATAATATATTTTCCATAATAAAATTATTTTTTAGAATAGGGAAATAAAAAATTAATTTTGATAAATTTTTGGTGTTTTTCGGATAACATTCATATTTGGGTGAATAGTGAAAAATGCTAAATTTTAATTGAAAACAACTTTTTCAATCAAAATAATTTATATTGTTCAATTATCAAATTAAATGGACTAGAATAATAATTAGGTTATATTTTTATCATTTAATTCAATTGAGGTCATTATAAGTAATTTCACATTTAAATTAGACATAAACACATGTCAATCTACTGATAGTTTTTACTTCATACAAACCCAATTTTTGGTCTTAACAAAGGGAATTAATTTTAAATTAATAAATGAAATATATATGATTTTAATTTGGTAAACTAGTTTTTATTTTTAAATTTATATTATCAAATTATCATTGGGTGATTTTTTGGTATTTTTTTGAGAACATTCATTTTTAGATGAATAGTAAAAAACAGTGCATTTTTTTATGACAGACTTTTTATTTAAATAATTATTTTATTTAATTAAATTAATTTTAATTATAAATAGATATATAATACCTATATATGTTCAATGTAATTCATTGGATTAATTTTATAATACAATTAGATGTATAAAATTTTATTGAAGTGTTTAACTTTTTTTTACCCACCTTCTAAGAGCATTTGCAAATTTGTATAAAATGTAATTTTACCATTTCTGTGAGTTTAATATCAAAAATATGAGAATCACAGTAAATATCAAAAAGTAAAATTTGGTTTAATAAGAGGGAAATTTTTTTTTGGTGAATATTAACTTTTGACTTTTATTTACCACTGTTTAAAGTAAATATGGTAATTAAAGATAAAAATGATTTTATAATTACCCTAACACATGTCATAATTCTAATAAATATATTTAATTTTCCCCTAAAAAACCTTAATAATAAATTATTATTATTTTGGTTCACATATATTAGATTAGGAAATTAATTATTATTTTATTTAAATGAGAGTTTAAAGTGTTAAATTCTACGTTTATTAATAAAACCATTTTTGATATAGGGTTATACATAAGATAAATTAGACTATAAATAATAATTATAGAAATTGTAATATTTTATAAATAATGGTATTTTATTTATAATTTTAATATATTAAATAATTAATTTTATTTCTGACACAATGATGATGCAATAATTACATTCTTAATGAAATATTAAAATAGTTCATATTATAAATATTTAAATACATATAATTAAAAAGTATTGATGCCATCCACAGATTTTATATGTTAATATTACACATTAGGGTTTATTATATAAATTCTTTTTCGATGTGATAAGGGTGGTATGACTTTCACAAAAACAAAATACCAAATAGTGTTAAAATTGACATAAATTAATTTTTAAAACCAATATTATCTTATTAGTTGATAAAATATTCCTAAAAATATAAAGTTCATCCAAATGGATTAGTTAATATTTTTTATGTCATGAATAAACCACTTGATGTTCTATTATAATTTTAGAATATGTTGATTAACCATACATTGTAAGAAAACAGGAAGACACGGTAAAAGTTAACCTCTTTAACATAGAGTTAAATCTAAAAGATAAGATTAAAATAGTAACCTAAACATTTATAAAACATATTTTCCGCAAAAATGTAAACCCATAACCACCTATGTGTCGAAATAAATTCATTTGGATCCTTTATAACCAATATATGATTTTATAATAAATTGATATTTAAATCATTTCCTAAAGTGACCTTCACCCCTCTTATAAAATGGCACATCCCCTTCCCTCAAAATCAGAGCTCCATATCCATTCAGATCATCCAAAACAAGTGCAAATACCAACCCAATTTCCCTCAAATTATCATAGAGTCAGTAATTTTATCAGAAAACCTACCTAAGGATCCTTTTTGATCAACTCAAAAGGAAACACTCAAAATATAGTTAATAATTTTACCACCCTCTTTCATGTTTTTTTTGTCTTTCACTTTCTCTTTCTTTTTTTTCCATACCAAAATAATAAATCTAGTACCTTATACAAACTTTGATGTTATTATAAATATGGTACAACCATATTCATCATTTTAACCATCCTATAAATGATCACGTCACCATACGTGCATTTGTACGGCTTACCATCTCCATGTCATGGTGTAGTTTGTTATTCAAACACTTCATTATTTGGATGGGTATTATAATGAGTATAATTGGTGTAAATAATAAATAAAAAAATTTAATAATTTTTTATATATGATATACCATCCAATTATATAACATTTTTTCATCAATAATGAGATATTTTCACGCGGGCGTAGGTACGGATTACCGTCTCCACGAACGCGATGAGACTCATTAGTCATCATGATCATTCAAAAATAATTTCCATTTTATAATTAAAAATAATTATTAAGAACATAATATCATTCTGTATATGAATCAAATACATCCTATCCATAACAAACATGGATTGCATAATGAATCATAAAAAGGAAAATAGATCAGTTAACACAAAAAACGATCATACTACTAAAATATTACTAACAATGTAATATTAGAAGATCATATACAATATCATATCTTTGTATTTAGTTCATGTATAATTTAATAACTATTATTTAACAATTATAAAGGAGGTTCATGTACCATCATCTAAGGAAAAGTAGAAGTTAAGGGTTACTTACTCAATCTCATTATTATCAAAGATTGTTTCAGAGTAAGTATTTACTGGGGCATATTTATCATCAATGTCCATATTTCATAAAAAAATCAAAAGGAAGATTTTAAGTTTTTATGGGAGGATTTATTTAACTATATAATTATTTTAAATGATTTAAATATTTATTTTTCTAAATATATATTATTAATACCCATGTTTTTAAAATGATTATAAGGATTTATTTATATTGGCGTCATAATTTTAAGTGTTAACTCCTTTCAATGTTTCAATATTTTATGGGATACTTTGATTCAAAAATTTCATAAAATTTCTTCCTTTCTAAATTATGTAACATTTAAATTATTTCAAATAAACAATGAGATACTTCCCTTTAATTGTTTTTATTTCTTCTATGTCAACATCCTTTGATTGATTTTACAGTTGTTTGAAGTTAATTTTTATGATACAAGTCTTCCATATTGTATTAAATTTTTTGTGATATGTATGAGTGTGTATGTGTTATTTTTTATACAAATTATTGTTTTTGGTTAAAGTATCAACATTTCATATGCTATTTTTATTACGAATTTTTATATTATGTTTCATCCTTTTATATGAGGAATGAATTATAATTAGTATGTGATGGGTGGATCCCTCTCTAGCTCCTCGATGCATCGGTAGGTCTCATGAGACAAACTAGTGACTTGGTATGAGACCGTGAAAGAATTTTATTTGTATTCTTAGAACAAGGCCTTGACTACGTGGTAATGAAGTATTCAATTATGCATTCCATCCTTATAAAATTGTCAATTGACATTATATGTGATTATTTGACCAGTAGAATATCCATGTTAAGAAGTAAATTACATTATTTTATTGATCATTTCCATATTATGATGAATTTTATTTTTAAAGGCTTATGTTTTAGTTTTATACATTTCCTTAAATATTTATGCTTATTTATTAATGATTCCACAATATTTTTATCTTTACTGATCATCTAATCTCACCCCTTTCTTATGATTTCTTTTCCTAAGAATACAATAAGATTTTTATGATTGATAAAGAAGTTTAAGCTAAGGGGTTAATGGTATTTTCAAAGGATCATTTATATTGTGTATTCTTTTCAAATTTGTATTATAATGTTAAATTGTATAATATATTTTCCAATACTAATGAAATGATCTATCTTTTGGGACATGATTTCCTGTAATCATGCCAATTTATTAAAATAATGCACCGACTCTGGGATTTTGGGGTCGGGGTATTACACTAAATGATGGGAAGACATGGGAGAGCTTTGCTAGGTTGGGTGGAGTTGTGTTTAGAAGATGATATAGGTAGTGTCACTGATCTAGTGGAATTTTATTATCAAACAAATTCATTTAAAATATTATGTATATTTTCATCATCCAGTAGAGTATAATGTTGGTGATTTGTTCTTTCTCATTATTTCACTTATCCTGGGATGTCTCTGTTGGGTTAATTAGATAAAGTAAGAATTGATGTTTTTAATGAATTTTAGATCATTGATCTACTCGATAGGGTTCCTTATCTATTGTTGTCACTGACTAGATTGAAATACATGTAAAACATGTTTCATGATTTCCAATTGAGTAGCTATTTTAAATAACCTTACAATTTGATATAATGGGATGATGTTTTTATGGGTCTTGATACATGTTTGGTTGAGTAGCCAATTCAGATTATGGATCAACATTATAATGTACTACATAGTAAAATGATTCCCCTTTTCTAGGTACTGTGAATGTGTAGACATGACCACAATGAGACATGGCATATTTATTCTTTAATGAGTATTTAGTGTCCTACACTTTTTTGGGTCTAGATTCTAGAGATCATTATGGGGAATAATGATTTTTGGTGAGAATATTGAAACACCCCATTATAATTCATTGAGGTATGTCCTCATCTTTTTTTTGTTTCCCATTATCATTAGGAAGGTATTTTAAGTCCTTAATTAGAGGATTCATGTAATTGTGATGTTACAAATGCATTGTATTTTTACATTTTTCCCATAGATTTTCTACTATTTTTGGGGATGTTACATGATGTGTAGTAGGGTTTCACTACCTTTAATGTCGACCGGACTCATCCCATGATATGAATACACAATATAAGTGTTTACATGTCATGTATGGATTAAAAATAATGTAAGGTGAGTTATTTTATTAATTAAAATGGAAACACTTTTTTGGGTATCATTAATTTAAAGGGTTTCCTGGCATGTAATGTTTTTTCATCCCATGTAAATCCATTATTTCCATTTCTAAGGTGTCATACTAAATTATGTGGCTTCAGACTATATTTTGGCCTTATCTCCCTGGATATATCTCATTCCTAATGTTGTTTTGGGAGTCTTCCATTTGTCTGGGTCAATTCATTCAGTGATTGATTTTCTATGTTAGGCAATTCAACATTCTGGGTAAACTTTATTCTAGGATTATATCCCATTTAGGGTTGAAGAACCATTCATTTAATTATTTTTTATTATAAATTGGTTTCTATAAACCATTTTCTTTCATTAGTAATGAATTGTCTTTCGAAAGAGGATCTGGTAGTTTCTAAAACCCATTATCAAAGGCTATTAAATTTACTATTATCTATAGGTGGGCAGATGTGTTCAATTGCACTAATTTAATGAATTTTTTGTAGTTATTATTTTTTCGATTATATTTGAAATTTAATTGCATGAGTTGAAATTTATATGGGCATGGGTTCATGTTTTATTGTCGATTTTCATTGAAAATATAATTTTCTTGATTTAAAATGGAAAATTTACTTTCATTCCTTGAAATATATTATTTTAGATTTGAAATTATTCTATAAAAATTTGAGCATAGTTTTTAAACTAAAATATGAAAAAAACGTCACAACAAGAACCTAGGGTACATCGACATAGAGATATGTGCATACTTATACTATGTGACACAACTTGGAGGTAACCTCTTATATGCACTAGTTTTTGGAAGGATTCAATATTATTTTGGATTCAACGTTATGTCAGGACTTCCTTTTGAGTGTATAGTATTTATTATCCCATAGGTTAGATCCCTACTGGTAACTGCATTGTTTTTTATGTTTGTTTATTACATGATTGTATATTTCATGGATGTCGGCTCACATGTTTACTGAAATTTTTTATCTATAGATTCTTTTTTTAAAAACCATGGAATATTATTTTTTGTAATTTTTGGATTATTTAAAAAATGATTTCAAATAGATTTATTTATCAAAAATATTGTAAAACTATTTTGATTTAAATCATAGACATTTAAATTATTTTAATTAGAAATTGAATAGATTTTTTTAATGGTATCACACTGATCTCTATTGATCATACATTAATTCATAATGTTGTTAGTTGTAGACCATATTTTTAAGGATTCCAGGAAAGGGATGTTCATAAAGTAGTGATTTAGTTTTTGTATTTATGTCTTTATTTAGTTCAGAGCTATTTTGGAGGTGATATGGTCTCATGTAGACTTTATTTCTAAATTTCTAGTTCATTAGTGATTCATCCTGGTTTTTTTATCTTTTGATTATTTGATAATTTACTCAATTTTATCCTTGTTTTTCTTATATAAAACTCTAGTTTTTTTGTCTTTTTATTACCCACCCCATGATGGTCCGATGTTAGTGACATGTCTTGTTGAACTCGGTTGGTATTTCCTATCCAATCATCCCAAAGCCCTATAAAAACATCTAAAAACATTTTATGGGAATAAAAATATCCCAATGTATAGATAATGTAATTTTTTTTTACTAAAAAGGGAATAAAACCTAGAATTAAAATATTCTTCAAAACATCCATTTCTAATGGACATAGAATCATTTTTACACCAAAAATTTTATTATATTAATTTTATATAGATAATTGTTTCAATGAAAACTCATTATAAAACATAAAAATTTCTTGTAGGTGTGTTAGGAAATCTCAATAAAGAACCCCTTCAAATTGAAAAAATCATACAGTCATCTTCAAATAAAATTCTCCAAAATAATATAATAAGAATCCAATGAATTAATGTTATATATAGGTACACAAATTATAATATCTAGTAACCCTACTATAGGTACTTTTTTACCCCTTTTTTAATTCATTTTTGTTTTGGGATTTTCTTGAAGATATTTGGGTGAAATTTTAAGTTTTGTATAAGCTGTTTATGTAGTGCATAGTAAGAGAATAATTGTTTTAAACCATTCACTCCCTAGTATGAGTTGTGTACCCAATATATAATGGGGTTTACGGTTCATTCATTGTTTCCATGACTATTCTCCCACCAAGGAGAAACTGTTTACCCACAAATAGTGGGGTAGAATACATTTCTTTACCATACACCCCCTCCATAAAACCATGAATGTGGGTTTTGAAACCCCCAAAAAATATTTAAAACACCCAGGACCATGTTTAAGATTGTAAAATACTCCATTCTTCCCTAATAGATTTCTTATTCTTTAAAGGATCTTAGGTTTTTTTTGTCTCCACTAACATCTTCTCTATTCAGATCGATATTTGGAAGATCTCATTGGATCTCCTTACAGAAATGAATATACCCTATTTTTGTTTATTTAAATCAACCTTTTCTACATGAATATAAATAAATAGATAATTATGTTCTGATGAATATAAAACCATTTTTAAGGTATATTGATTCTAGGTTGTGTTTCATGATATCTTATGCCATAATTATCCTTTAGATAACCACACCATGATTGTTCTGTAGTTTTGAACCCAGGATTAATGGTAGGTGACTCCAAACTATTTTCCCACATTTCCTAAACCATTAATTTAATGATTTATTTTTAATGATTTTTCAAATGACTTAAAACCCAAAATTAGAAATTATTTTATATGTGATATTAAATTCCATTTGAAAATGATAAACCCCTCAAAATTTAGTGAAATTGATATTGTGATATGGATTTGAAAAAAATTCATGATTTAGGGATTTGATTTGACTTATTTATTTTATTTGGTGGAATGCTGGAAGGATTATTCATTTTAAATTTTATTAAATTTATATTTTTTTAAAAAATAATGAATTTGATGATAATATATCATTTTTTCAAATGAGTGACATGTTGAAAATAGAAATTAGGAATTTTTAATGGTACTTGAAATGATTTATTTTCAATTATTTATTTATAGATTGATTGAAATACATGTTATCCTAGGTTGTTAGATTGTAAAATGGAAAATTATTCTATGACTATGACTCCATAGAAAGGAATTTATGATGAAAACACTAACTAAACCCATTTTGGTGTGATTACATATTATCAGTCCCCTAATGGGTTTTTGATATATTATTTAAATGGGCATAGTCTTGGGATGTGTTATAACATATCTTGAGCCAGGTTGGAGTATTGTAGTTGTGAAGATCCTTTTACTTGAAACTAATTTAACTTAGTTATCACTACAAGGTGTTATGATCTATTATAATTTTACTAAAAATTTACATTGAGTATGTAACTATTTAATACATACCAATTTATTTTTATAAATTATTTATAGAAAATGTTTATTTAAGATTACTTTAAAATTTCTACTTTCACTTTTTGATTATAAAAGCTTGTTTTGTTGAAAATATGTGCATTCCATGTCATGACATGTTTTATTTAAATTGAATGAATATATAGTTCATTTTTACGAAATTGATTATAGAACAACATGTTAGTTAATAATAGGATTTATAGATCACACCCTACCTTTTTCTCTATTCATGTATATATTATATTAATTCAGTTCAAAGATAAAAGAAAATTCCACTCGGAGGTGGTGGACATACATCATGTGGACCAAGAGTGATAGAGGTGGAAATTAGAGATGGGATACACCTATTAAGTGGTATATGTTTGCGTTTCTTCCATGGCCAAGGTTGTGTATTCTGGGGATGTTCTATTTTTTTATTGTTTAACCGATTTTTATGGTGCTTTATCTGTCTCGAGTGTTGACACACTGACTTTTATCTTTGGGGTACTTTTTTATTGGTTTAAAAATCATTCAATAATTATTATTATATGATTCCAAGTGGATCTCTTCCACCCAAGGGGATTGTGAATTCCCTTAAGTAAATTTTCGGGTAGGACCACGTATCAGTATTATGGGGGTATACAGGCTAGTTTCTGACATCATGTTATCATAGGATTTGTTTTTTAATCCTTACATAAGTTGGGAAATAGTTATAGTAATTAGGATGGAATGACAGGAAATGGATGGTAGTTATTAGAGTGTTCCTATACATATCTCATCATAATGATCCTTATATCACCATAAGTTTTTGGAAAATATTCCTCAGATAATTTTTTATTTAGATTATAGTATTTTTCGTGTTGATTTGAGTATACTGATATTATTGTGACAGTTGATTGAATTATTTATTTTCGTAACCATGATGATGTTTTTTCTTCTATTTATGATTTTATAATAATTCTTATGATGTAATGTTTGAATATGCCACATGAAGATTTTTTATTGAACCCTAGTAGTAGAATCCTCCAATGGACCCGAATATATTTGAAATAATTGTGCATGATGTCCATGCTTTGGAAATTATACCTACATAAACTCCTATTTATTCTCTAATAGTGTGGTCATGATGGTATGAATATAGGAATCATTATCAATATTTTCATTCTTAGAAAACAAAATATTACCATTGATTTAAAGGCCCTAAATATTAATAGGATTAGTTGAAAGATATTGAAGTACGTTTTGTGTTATTTGTAACTCCCAAAGTTATATGCATGAAATGTGATACCTTCATGATTGATGGTTCAAGAATGATATGATGGGATTTGATGGTTATTATGAACAATAATGATTTATTGGAGTGTTTTGATCTTATATTCCTCTTAATATGTCATTTCTATTTACAATATATGGTTTTGGAAATTTATAATGAGTTTCCCAACCTCTATCAGGGTGATAGGACCATGACACAATATGTGAAACATTTTATTGAGCCTATTTATTTTACCCCTAAAGATATATAAAATTTAAAAATGAGTTCAATATGTATTGAGATTTGTCATAGACCTTATATATTATCATAGGGTTTTTTGTTGAATCCCACTTCTTATTTGGATGTTATGGATAGAGAATTTGTGGTTGAGAATGACCTAGCTGATAAGTTAGGGTTAATTGAATATCTTTTTTCCCAAATGGTGAATTTATTAGTTTTATTAAATTAATGAGATTTTATGATGAGTCTCATGGTTTTTCAATATATATAATGTCATATAAATGTCATTTAATTTCTAGATGAGACACTTTGACATGATTTTAGTGTTTCATGGGTGGTCCTTCGAAGTGGTTCTGTTCAGAGGCACTGATGATATATAGTTTTTGGGGTCACTTAGAACATCAACATAGTTCATCCATATGTTTTATACTCCACACAATGGAATGGAATCATCATCAACAAAAGTTACTTCTATGAAATTAGATTATACAAAAAAATTAGTTATGGCCCCATGCATTCATATTTTACGTTCTTTTCACAATGGAAAAATCTCCATCAAAACATGATATGGGTCTAGTGGTTCTTGTTGATATCATCAATATAACTGAATCATTATTGACTATTTTATATGGTAATGGTGAATATCACTCATTTATATCGTCATGCATTGTTTATTTTCTGAATCATTCAATGGATATTTTGTCTCATGTGATGTATATAAATATTCCCATCAGAATAAGGAGACAAAAGGGTCCCATTTTCACCTCTTATGTTTTCCCTCTATTTTATTTTTATATTATCTTGAATTTCCTATTTCATGACATGAAACCTCCTGAAATTATTTTCTATATGATTAATCTGATTAATCATAAGTCTTGTATTGACTTTTATCTTCAACGAGTCTATGTTATTATGCTCAATGCCATAGGCCATGTTTTTCAGGAAGGAAAAGATCAAAGGTCGAGTATATTCAAACCATATTTCATATTATTGACATTTTACTATTGTTTTTTAAATTATAAATGGTGTTGGAATCATTTATTGGTTATCAAACATTAGTTTTCATCTTGTTTCATGATGATTTTCCATGAATTTGCTTATCTTTCCACTAATAATATTGGTACGTATTTAGTATAATTTAGTACATGTTGATTTGAAAGTTTATATTCCCTTTAAACACTTAAAAACTGATAAACTAGAAGTTTTTAATTCTTCATTGGATGGTCTTATAAATAGGGGATTTATATGTAAGATTGTTTCATCATGGGAGGTACATATTATCTTTACCAAAAAAGATAATGGAACACTACACTTATATTTCATTTATAGAATTCCTAATCAAGTTATTATAAGGAAAAAATATATGCTTCCATAAATTGATTATTTAATTGACTAGATGAAGAGGGAAATAAGGTTCTTGAATATTTTTCATTAATATGGTTATAGAAAATTGAGAATAAAAGAGTCTGATATTCAGAAGACAACCTACAGGTGTTGGTAAGGCCATTTTGTGAACCTTATTTGTATAAACCCGGATATTCATTCTAGGTATGGATCTTTATTTCTGGTGTCTTTTAGAAAAATGGGAAGAAGGAAAATTTTTGGAGTACATGACTAGTATTTCCATGTACAAGTCATGTACTCTGACACCAAGTCCATGTCATGTTTGGTCGTGTGAAATCCGCATACAAAACTATATGATGATGTTGTAGGGATGCTTAAGGTGGGCCTTGTAATGTTCTATAAACACCGCATATCCTTTTGGAACATGCTTTGTATATATAATTTTGAATTGTTAAATTAGGCATGGGTTGCGTCTCACTTACAGTAACATCTTCTTTTGACTTCGTCTCGTCCTGGAGTGACCTAAGATCATCCATTCTTCTCTAAGAACCCATTTGGGCATCCCTTATCAAAATCAAACACTATCTATTGCATTGTAATCTCCTCGGTGATTTCTTCCATCTTCTAGAGCCTTACCACTTGGTTTCTCCTCTTTTGTGAGGTATATGCATCTGATAATTTTTTGTGTTTTTGTAGATATTTGATGTTAATGGTTGAGTCAAAGGCTGAGGTTCAATTATATCGATTGTACAACATCAAGGTATGTGGTTCATTCCATTCTGTAGAGTTTCATTGAATTATATGTTCAAAAAAAGTTCCCAATACCCTAGTTTAGGGTATTGTTGGTTTAGAGAATGTATACTCATTAATTCTTGATATTCCTTATTTTTATGAGTCTAGGTTTTTTAATATAAATAAGGTTATTTTGCATTCTATGGATTTATTTTCCCATGTTGATATAAATTTGGCTGTTGGGTCTAGGATTTCCTATTAGGCTGCTCTGTTTTCCATGCATAGTGATGTTGGGATGGGCTGATATTATTTGACGTACTTGTGTTATGCTTTTTATCCATTTATCCTAGTAGTATATGTGTTATAATTTCGTTTCTGAATTTATTTTTTTCTCTATGGATTTACACAGGGATCTACGAATCTGGTGTAGTGAGACCACATGTGGAATTGACATTGTGGGATTCCCCATAGTGTCTGTTTTACTTTTCACACTATGAGACCATAGGGGGGATTGATGTAGTGTTCTCCCTCAAAGTGTATACATTTATAGTTATGAGATCATTGGGGAAATTGATGTTGAGTTCTTCCTTAGAGTAGGTGTTGTTTATCATTAAAAGAAAATATGGGAAATGTTGGTGAGTGATTCTTCAAAGAGTCTTTGTTTTCATGAGACCAAAGGGGTTAGACTATGTGAACTATCCTAGGGGTTCGTTATATCATTATTGTTAAATGATAGGTTGAATTAGATGGGTTAGGCTATGAGAACGTTTTCAAAGGGTTACTTGTGATTTATTGGTTAAATAATTAATAAATGTAAATGAATGTAGTTGAAACTGTATGATTGTTTACTTTTGATTACTTATCTTTTTATTACTTCATTTTTTGAATTTCTTTTTATTATATATAAATTCACTGACTATATGGAACATATCATTGGGTGGTTGCCTACTGGGTTTCATCTCACACCATGTTTGGGTCATACTTTTGGGCCTAAACAGACAATACTAGATAGGGAGGTTTTCCCAATGCCTATATACCAATGGTTTTCTTAACCATTGATGTATATTAATTTTACCAACGAGTTAAGGAAACGGTTCATAAAATCTAGTTAAAATAATCTTCTTCCAATGGTTTTGAAATATCGTTGTGAAATTTATACTCTATACCAACAGTTTTCTTAAACCGTTAGTATAGCGAGGTTTAAATCATCATATACCAATTCTTTTTACAAACTGTTGGTAAATTATTTCATTCCAAATGGTTTTTATAAACCATTGGGAATGTTTTTTCCCAAATTCACATAAGCTTGTCCACCCCCAGTCCACGCGACTGCAGCCCTAAACAGAATGTAGAATTTGGATTTTCTTTCCCCTACGGTTGAAATCCTTCCATCTTTAATATTTATCAGTTCTTCACATTTAATAAATAAGTGATACTAAATCTACTATTTTGGTTTTATGTTTTCATTTGGGTGAAGTGCAGAAGTAGGATTCTGTTTACCCAACTGTAGAAATCCTTCGTTCTGATCCATCTTAAAAATTTCACACTTCTACACTTCTAATTTGTAAGTCATACTTTCATTTTAATGTTCTACATCTACTATTTTGGTTTTCTATTTTTATTTGGGTGTGTATTACTTTTGTTTTTGGTTTGATTTGGGTGTGTTTGTTTGGATTTGACAGTGAATGAAATTTGATTCAAAATGAATTATGTGTAAATATCATCCATAAGTTTATAGTTCATAGAAGTCTTGGTATTTCTGGGAATTTTGTGTTAATATCATACATATTACACATGATTCACATCATGGTATGAATGTGTGATGATTTTGTTTACATTTGAAAGAAAACTCATACACTCCATGTTTTTTATAATGGAATGGTTAGTCATGAGTGATAATTGGCTTCCTAAGAATATTGTACTAATACATCTTCAGGGTCAAATAAATATTGTTCTCACTGTACGTTGTATATTATGTATCTTTCTTGGTCAATACTCACTTTTGTGATGGTGGGGTGCTTTTAACTAGCCATGCTTGCATGTGTATACATCCATAAAAATGATAGATAAGTCACAAGTTTAGTTCAATAATCTTGTTATCATTGACATACATTATTATTAATATCAAATTAAAAAACAAATGTTTTTGTCTATACTTTATGAAATTAATTCTTTTTACAAGCCATGAAGAACCTATTAGGGTAGAATCCTAAACTTTATCCACCCTTGGGGTGCGCTTGACTTGAGGAACTAATTGGGTAATGAAAGGTATGACCATAGAGGTGCGAAGATTGATTTATTGAACATGAGTGAATGATTTGGGATGCCTATAACACATAATTGGACTTGATGCATGTGCCTCTATTTGGGATGCCTATAAAGGGGCCTTGATGTCCTATTTTACCAACAGTTGTGTGCAACAATTGGTAAAACTCTTCACTTAAACAATGTTTTGATTCAATGATGAGGCAAGGCACCTTTATTGATGATTGTGGATTTTGAATTATTGACATGACTCGCACTCTTGCAACCGATGAAATAGATTATTGGGATGTATCTCAATAATATATGTCAAATTTTAGAATTTATTTAGCCTATTGTATAGTAATACTTCCTAATAGTTGTATCTATGTGATTCTTCTTGATACATGACATACATTTTAATCATTCAGTTTATGATTTGGTTTTTATTTGGAATTACTGATTTAGTTATTTTCATCCATTTACTATATTTTCCCATAGTTATCTTTCTTCCACTTTTTAACAAATATTATTTAAATTGTGCAACTTATGTAATGAGGGAATAGTCTCCCCCAAACACAAAAAAGGATCTCACTATTAGTAAATATCATTTGGAATTTTGGTAGATGTGATTGATGCCTTGTGGGTATCTGGGTTTGGGTCACTAATGAGTGGAATCCTCGTTTGGGACGACACAATTCCTAGATATCCTTTTTATAGGTGTTTCTAAAAATATATGTACCTATATCTATTGAAGCTTCCTCTCCAAAATAAATTGGGACATGATTCAATGAATACAACCTACCAACGTATGATCTATGGCCCCAAACCTATGATATTTTAATCCATGGTTAAGGTGAAACATGATGAGGCCATAACTACTTTTTATGTGATCTTCATCATACTCCTCATCCGGATCTCCCGGAAAACGTTAAAGTATAAAACTCATGTTCTCCCAACAAGACCCTTAATAATTCTATATTCCTTGATCCACTTAAAATATCTTACTGGGCAATCCTTGAATATTGGAATTAGAAATTATGTATCTTATTTTCTTATATACACTGTATTTTATTGTGTTTCATAATATGATTCTCATATAGAGTAATGTTTCAGTTATGATTTTATATAAAGTAAACAATTTTCATTTATGTAAAAAAAATTAGATTGAACTTAAATATTATTTAATTGCTTTGAAATGACTTATTGCAAAAAAATTTAAAGAATGAATAGAAGATGGATGTACGAAACTGATCAGATTTCAACTGAATTTCAAAAACATTTGAACAGATTTTTAGATTTTTCATTTGAAAAGGCATTAGATAGAGGTCTCATACACTACCCATGTTCTAATTATATTATAAGACCTTTGTTGAGTCATGAAGCAGATAGCTATCATATAACCGAATATGGTTTCCAGACAAACTATTATGTGTGGTATCACAATAGAGAGAAAATGGAATCTCAAAATGTAGATGAACTAAATGATAGGACAGAAATAGAGAGTCTGATATTTGATTGGTATCCATTTATTTGGCATCATGAGAAGGAAAGGACGTCCAACCAACAATATTTCAATACAAGAACACATAATGCGTCCAATAAATATGATGATGTTGATAGGGTGAAAAAAATTAAATGAAGTTGTGACGACTCCAGTATATCGGTAATGTGGAAAAATGAAGAAGTTGGAATGTTTAATCAGATTGTTTCATGGGAAAACAATGTATGGGATTTTGAATTCTGCAATCTATTACATTCTTACCTTCTTGAAGGACTTACTTCCAGATGATGCATATATTCCCTCAAACAAAAATATAGAATGGAAGATAGTTGATGAACGTGGATTCTCAAAAAATCATGCTTTCATGAATGATTGTAGCTAATTTTGGAACAAAACTGCTGAAAGAAATGATTGAATCAAATGTGGAACTTCCCGATGGAAGCCAAAAGATGACGGAACACCATCTCGTGTGCCACAAAAAGTAATGTGTCACATTCCATTGATCCTCAGATTATAAAACATTTTCATGTCTAATGAAATATCAGTAAAAATTCATTTGCATGACACCGAGAGAAAAAAGAATAATGAAGAGTTGGTTCACCCTGTAGATGGATTTTCATGGTAGATATTTGATGCTCGATATCCTGAATTTGTAGCCGACGTCTGTAATGTGAGACTGGGTATTTCATATGATAGTTTTAATCCATTTGGGCAGATGATTACTTCTCACATCACGTGGACGGTTTTCATAAACATTTATAACCTTCCCTAATGGTTGTGTATGATAAAGCCTTACACTTTCTTGAGTATACTGATATTTGGCCCTTCTAATCCTAAAAATGATATAGATGTATACATGCACCCTTTAATAAAATAGTTTATACTTATTTGGGATCTGGGTGTTCCCACATACGATGCATTTTTGAACGACATATTTGAGATGCGTGATGTACTTCTGTGAATGATCAATGATTTTCCTGCTTTTGCAATGATGTATGGATGAAGCACAAAAGGAAAATTATCATGTCTTGTTTGTATGATGAATACTCAATCAAGATTACTAAAATATCATCGTTGTTTTAGTTTTATGGTAAATCAACGAATCATTCCATTGAACGATCCATATAGATACAATCGTCGAATATTTGACAATACCATGGATATTGGCGATCCACCTTAGTGTATGTCTGGAACTGATGTTCTTATTGAATTGAAAGAATTCAGTTATTCAGTTGGGAAGGATATAATGAAATCAAAAAATAAAGAAAATGTTTCCAATGATACATGTTACAATTGGGAGAACAAGTGTATATTCATTGTGTTGTTGTATAAGTCAACCAACATGTTACGTCATTGCTTAGACGTAATGCACATTGAAAAAAATATATCTGAAATATTGCTTTTGATTCTTCTAAATGTAAAGGGGAAGGCAAAATATTATTTACAATATCGGCATGACTTGGTACATTGGGAGACCAAACCAGAATTGCATCGTATCTGTATCAGGAAATATAAATGGAATGTTCCATGCTCTTCTTATGTGATGAAACCTGCTAAAAAAACTCAATTTCCAGAATCACTAGAGACTATTAATGTTCTTAATGTCTATTAAACCAATATATCAAAATGTGTCAACAGAAAAGAGTTGAATATGAAATCTTTGAAGACTCGTGATTATCACATCCTTTTTGATTAGTTGATTCCAATTGAAATCTGTCATCTCTTGTCTAATAATGTAAGAGTCTCAGTTATTCAGTTGTGTTATTTGTTTAGAGATCTTTTTTCTAAGATGTTTTCCAAATTCTTTTTGTAAAAACTGTTGGCAGAGACACCATTAATTTTGTTTGAGTAAGGGAAAATATTCCCTCCATCATTTTTTTCATGCATGTTTCATCTGACTATCCGTCATATGACTGAAATACTTCTTGGATGACCCATTTCTGTCTGTGGGATGTATCCAACTGAAAGAAAAATTTACACATTGAAATAATATGTTCTGAATAGGAATTATCCTAAGGTTATATTGTGAATGGTTACTTGGCTCAAGAATGTATAGATTTATGCACGATGTATTTTTCTGATCTTACTACAAGAATAAACAAAAAAATGAGAAATGAATAATAATAGTATGAGAAAATTGATCCCAGTTTTCCATAACATCCTCATAAATGAGGAATTATGGGATCATATACATTGAAGACCTTAAGCCTTGAAGAGTGAGAGATGTTACATCAGATAGTGTTGTGCAATTGTGACTTGTTCGATGATTATATCAAGATTGTAAATTGTACATGTATATCTTATCTTATCTCTGGTAATTTTAAATATTTGTTAAACTATTATTATTTTTATCTACAGTGAACATAAATAATTGATATATAGAAATCCTCTTTTTTATCTTTTAGAAGAAAAGAGGATTTTCATAGCAATGGGTTTTCTTCTTGGTTGAAATTGAAGGAAAAAATATTTCTATAAAAACTAAATAAAAATAATATTTAATTAATATTACCATTTGTTTATATTTTAGGTATCATGTTTTCATGCAGACTCTGTTTCTGAGGAAATAAGAGCATTATATTATGGTCCGAATACCATGGTTTGTGCTTGTAAATCACATGTGATCAATGGATACAAATTTATTATCACTGAACGAGCAAGAAACATGAGGAAACTGTATGATGGTGTTATGATAACTACCAAAACAGACTGTTATGTCAGTTCATCAGATAATACACTTTGTTCTGAAAATTTAGCTTATTATGGAGTCGTGGAGAAAATAATAATTTTGGATTTTTACTCACATGGTCTAGTCACGATGATGAAATTTCAATGGTTTGATTCAATGATGAGGAAATGCACCTTTATTTATGATTGTAGATTTCGAGTTATTGATATGACTTACACTCTTACCACTGATGAACCATATGTATTGGCATCAATGGTGAAACAAGTTTTTTATGTCAAATATCATCGTCATCCTAAATTTGGTGTAATTTTTTTAGTAAATCTAAAACATGTTTTTGATGATGGTGATGAGGAAGTTAACATTATCCCTACCGCAATTGGAAGAAATCCATTTATTACTTATGATGAGTCCAATAGCTCAAATGATTGAGCTGATTGTGAAACTGAAGTTGTGGTGGGATATATATAGAATCATACCGTCATGTTCTCACTTACATTTTTCACCTACATCATTCAGAGTGTGTATCCTATTACTTTCCTTAAACCCACCATAAATTTTCTATTTATTTATGTTTTTCTATTAGAATGGTTTTTCTGTATTTTGTTTTTTTGGTTACACAATAGTTATCTGTTTCTAATTTCTACCATATTTCTTTTCATTAAAGGAAATGACACCCATTGAAGAGATGCGACGGAAAAAGGTGACAGAAAATAATCGTCGCATGACAGAGATGGGTGTTCCTCCACTCATCCCTATTATGAGTATTTTATTTCAAATATATATATTTCAATAACTTATAATATCATGTGTTTACATTTGTTTTAATCATTTTTTAGGATCCACACTCTAGACATGAGATATCCGATGAGGATCCTGATATTTCTCACAGTACAGTGGTTGGTGTTATGAGGTGGGTGGTGCCAGTGTTAGACGATCATTTGGTAGTCCTAGTACTAAGGCTGGTGGTACAAGGGCTCGTGGTGCGATATTTAGACTATCCATTGGTCGCACCTGATTGGACTATCCCCCTACCACGGATGTATCTACTACACCCCATTTTGATCATGGTGTGTCTTTATGGACACACGAGATATTTAGGCCACCGATGTTTATACTACCAGTTGGCCAGATGTCTGTTCCATATCTTTTTCTTTTGGTTCATTTTTTACAAACTATTATATTCCACCTTCATCGACTCCTGCTCCGACACAGTATGTGGTTGAGGAGAGTACACTGAGGGACACTCCACCTGTATAGGATATTGCTTCAGCTTATACAAATCTAGTGACCACCATTAATCCAACTACCATAACTATATTTATATAACTCTAACTAATTTTTATACAAAAATTTATTTTTATTATAACTTATACTGATATTTTTTTCTTTAATAATAGATTCATCTACTAATAAGAGGCAGGGGAGGGGACGTACTCTCTTGTGGGTGGTATATAACCTACATACATAATTGATGGTTGAATACAATGATGATGTGCAGATGATTGATAAATCTGGGCATGAATGTAGGGTTTTTTTGGAAACCCTAGGAAAATACTCTAAAATCATTCCGGTCATCCCTCTCTTTTAGAGACATCTTCCACATGATGTCAATGATAATGAATGTGCACAAATATGTGTAAAAAATCTATTGGATTTAAGGTAGTATTTTTTATATGAATTAATCTATTAGGTTTTAGCTTCGGTTTAACATCCTTGGTGGTGAATGTTGCATGACCAGAATGTTTAAAGGAGTAAGGAGTGCTTTGGAGAGCTTATAAGCATGATCTATATGTTGGATGGTGTGATAGACTGAGCACAAAGTTGGAGATAGTACCATTCATGGATGGCTACCTGATGGAGCAATATCGCCAAATGATTACCCACTACGCGACTGCCAAATTTAAGGTATTAATCCCATTTGAGGTATTTAAATGATAGTTTTCATATTTTTCATTAATATTATTATATTTATTATTAAAAATTATTTAGGAATCTTATAAAAACAATAATAAAAACATTTATTCAAAGAAATACCTCCACAATTTGGGGCACACTACTATGTCAGATCATGAGATGCAGCTAGTACGATAAAGTTGTTTATTATTTTTCCTTTGTACTTGCCCTTTTTATTGTATCCTACATAAATTAAGTCATTTATTTAATATTTAATATATGATTATAATTTCACTTTATATTGTTTCAATGTCATTACAGAAGAACAAATTGAATATTGAAGGACGTCTCCCTCGAGATTTTTTTTCTCGAGTAAAAGGAAAAAGATGGACATGTGGTTAATTAACCGACACAAGAAAATATTGTACATTTTAATTTGATTATTTAGAAGTTTAATATCTATTTGGAAATTTAATAATCTACTAATATTTTTAACAGGCTACTTTAGATCCCCTTGAAGCCCAGGAGCCTGACAATTTAGGGCCACGTGATCATATAATTAGGTTTTTGGAGATGAGCACTCTCGTCGAGTATGCTATCGACCTGGTAAGAATATAGTCTCGATGAGGCATTGTTACTCTCCATGTATCCATTCTAGTACCTCCAAGTTATAATAGGTCATGGACCATGAAAGAAAGTTTGATAAAAAGGTCAAAGAGTTAGAAGATCATGTTCAAATGAGGGGGAAATAATTTATGAAACTCATCAAAGCATTATCTTCATCACTACCACCAGAGGATAGCATGGCTTGTTATACATATATATCGTCGGTGGGTTCATTATCCAATTCAAAAGGTAGCAGTTCTAGTAGTAATCGAGATGATGACATTCCTGGTGATGATGAGGATGTTGAAGAGGATGAGGGCGAGGATGAGGATGAGGACGAGGGCGAGGATAGGGCCGAGGGCGAGGATGGGGTTGTGTATGAGCATGGGGATGATGACGAGGACGACAATGAGGATAGATATGTCGGCAAGGATGAGGTTGATGATGACATTGGTGATGTTGATAGTGATCAGGGGCAGATTGATCCATTATATTTTGGAATTCGGTATAACTCATTATTTGTGAACCTGGTGTTTAACTCTAGTATGGATATTTTTTAATTCAATATAACTCTTTATTTTTTACTAAATATGGATTCCTAATGATGTTATAATGGTTTATGGGGCTTATGGGGCTTGTTCCGAGCTCAGAACCCCAGTCGGCGTAGAAAAACACTATGCCTCCCGGTTAGAAAAAAAATTTAAGTCCATTCCACAGGGTATCTACCAACCATATAGGGTTATATATTAGAAGCAATGTGCATGATTTCCCTAACCATGCACCAGGGGATTCACATCATGCATAATGTCTATATTTTTAGTATAAGATATTATCATTGTTGTTGCATGATTTTCCTAACTGGCATATGGAAAACTGACCAAATGCATTCGGATTGTGTTGATACTTTAGGAAAAAGATCCATTAGTCCAATGTGATGTGTACGAGTCAACCTTGCCTCCATCTGAGGCACGGTGTGGCCGGTATCACTCAATATGTCTCAATTTTGTTTAAAATGAACACCCTTTTAAGTAAAAACAACTGGCATATGGAAAACTGACAAAATGTAATTGGATTGTATTGATACTTTAGGAAAACTGTCCATGGCTCATATGTGACGTGTACGACTCAACCCCACTGCAATATGAGGCATGATGTGGTCGGTACCACTCAAAGTGTATCACTTTAATTTTAAATAGAAAACATTTTAATTAAAAACAAAAACTGACATATGGAAAACGGACTAAACGTATTCAGATTCTGTTGATACATTATCACAACGATCCATGGGACATTTGTGACTTGTATGAGTCATCCATGCATCAATCTGAGCCACGGTGTGGCCAACACGACTGAATATGTGTATTTTATCTATTTGTCGAGCTTGAAAAGCATGCTTGGGGTGGTTAAAACCAGCCAAACAACCTCAGAATGCCTTGAAATTAGACGAAAACAAAGGGTGGGTGAATAGTGAAATGGTTGGCTAGACGTCACGTCAATCGGAGGTGTTGTGTGACCGAGATGGCTGAAAATGAACTCCACATGTCGTTAATGGACAAAACATGCATTTAATGGTCATATTAATACCGAACAACATCATAATGTCTTTAAATCACACAAAACACCCAAATTTCTATTCGTGAGGTGCATGAGGAGATGACACATCATTAGGACACGCGGTTTGTGTAGCACGACTGAATATGTGTTTTTTAGGTGCTTGGCATGAAAGAAAAGTTGACGTGGGGTGGTCAAAATTGACCGAACGACCACAGAATGCCATGAAATCAGACGAAAAAAAGGTTGGAAGAATTGTGAAATGGTCGGCCAGACAACACGTCAATCACAGGTGTCATGTGACCGCAGTGGTCGAAAACACACTCTCCTTGTCGTAAATGGCTAAAAAATGTGTTTTACAGTCAAATACACACCCAACGATATTAGAATGACTTGAAATCACACAAAAAAATTCCAAATTGGTATTCGTGAGGTGTTTGAAAAGACGACATGTCATTTAGATGTGCGGTTTGATCGGCACGGCTTAATATTTTTCTGGTGTTTGGCGTGCTTGAAAAGCATGAGTGGGGAGGTCAAAACCAGCCAAAAGTCCTTGGTATGCCATTAAATTAGACGAAAACAAAGGGTGGGTGAACTTTGAAATGGTCGGCCATACGGTACATCAATCAGAGGTGTCGTGTGACCGTGTTGTCCAAAAATGCTCTTTGCATGTCATAAATGTCCAAAACATGCGTTTAACGGTCAAATGTAAATCGAACGACATCAGAATGACTTGAAATCACACAAAAGATCTCTTATTTTTATTTGTGAGGTGTACGATGAGACGACACATCATTCAAATGTGTAGTTTGGGCGTTATGAATGAATATGTGTTTTTTAGGTTTTTGGCGCGCTTGAAAAGCGTGCGTGGGGTGGTCAAAACCAGTCGAACGACCTCAGAATGCCATGAAATAAGACTACAATAAAGGGTGGGTGAGTTGTGAAATGGTTGGACATACTACACATCAATCGGAGGTGTCGTGTGACCACGGTGGCCGAAAATGCACACTGCGTGTCGCAAATGGCCAAAACATGCATTTGACAGTCAAATGCATACCGAACGTCATCAGAATGAAATGAAATCACGCGAAAAAACCATAATTATTATTAGTGAGGTGTATGAAGAGACAACATGTCATTCAGACAAGTAGTTTGCACGACACGGATGAATATGTGTTTTTTAGGAGTTTGGTGTGCTTGAAAAGCATGCGTGGGGTGGTCAAAACCAGCCGAAAGACCTCAGAATTCCATGAAATCGGATGACAACAAAGGGTGGGTGAATTGTGAAATGGTTGACTAGACAGCACATCAATCAAAGGTGTCATGTGACTGCGTTGTCTGAAAACACACTCTACGTGTTGTAAATGGCCAAAACATGTGTTTTACAGTCAAATTCATGTTGAATGACATCATAATGACTTGAAATCACCCGAAAACATCATAATTATTATTCATGAGGTTTATGAGGAGACGACACATCATTTGGACATTCAGTTTGTGTGGTACGACTGAATAAGTGTTTTTTAGGTGTTTGGTGCGCTTGAAAAGCGTGCGTGGGGAGGTCAAAACTAGCCGAACGACCTCGGAAAGCCATGAAATCAGACAAAAATAAAGGGTGGGTGAATTATGAAATGTTCGGCCATACAACACATCAATCGGAGGTGTCGTGTGTCCGCGGTGGCTGAAAACACACTCTGCGTGTCATAAATGGCCAAAACATTTGTTTTAAGGTCAAATACATAACCAATGACATTAGAATGACATTGAATCGAATGAAAAAACCCTACATATTATTCATAAGGTTTACAAATAGACAAAACATCATTCGGATGTGCGGTTTGCACGACACAACTGAATATGTGTTTTTAGGTGTTTTGTGAGCATTAAAAGTGTGTGTGGGGTGGGAGAACTAGCCAAATGACCTCTGAATGCCATGAATTCTGCCATGAAAATGGTGGGTGAACTGTGAAATGGTCGACTAGATGGCACATCAATCAGAGGTTTCGTGAGACTGCGATGGCTGAAAACGCACTCCATATGTTATAAATGATCAAAAAATGTGTTTAATGTTCAAATTCATAAATAACGACATCAGAATGACTTTAAATCACAGAAAACTCCTGAATTTCTATTTTTGAGGTGTACGAGGAGACGAAACATCATTCAGACTCATGGTTTGCCCGGCATGACTGAATATGTGTTTTTAGGTGTTTGGCGCTATTGAAAAGTGTGTGTGGGGAGGTCAAAAGCAGCCAAACGACCTCAAGATTCTATGAAATCAGAAAAAAATAAAGGGTGGGTGAATTTTGAAATGGTCATCCATACGACACATCAATCGGAGGTGTCATGTGACCGCGGGGACCAAAAACGCACTTCGCGTGTTGTAAATGGCCAAGACATTCGTTTAACGGTCAAATTGATACCGAATGATATCAGAATGACTTTAAATCACACAAAAACACTGTAATTATTATTTGTGAGATGTATGAGTATACAACATGTCATTCAGACAGGTGGTTTTCAAAACACGGCTGAATATGTATTTTTAGGTGTTCAGAGCGCTTGAAAAACGTACGTGGGGTGGTCAAAACTAGTCGAACGACCTCAAAATTCCATGAAATATGACGTCAACAATGGGTGGGTGAACTTTGAAATGTTCGGGCAGACAACACGTAAATTGGAGGTTTCATATGACCACTATGGCTGAAATCCCATTCTGCGTGTCGTAATTGACCAAAGCACGCATTTTACGGTCAAATACATACTGAGAGATATCAGAATGACTTGAAAGCACATGAAAATACCCCAAATTTTATTCGTGATGTGTACAAAAAAATGATGTGTCATTCGGAGGCATGGTTTTTGTGCCATGGTAGAATATGTTTTTTTAGGTGTTTGGCGTGCTGCAAAAGCATGCGTGGGGTGGTCAAAACTGGCCGAACGACCTCAGAATACCTTAAAATCAGACGACAACAAAGAGTGGGTTAATTGTGAAATGGTTGGCCAAGATACATGTTAATTGGAGTGGTCGTGTGACTACGGTGGCTTAAAACGTAGTCTGGACAGCCCACCCACCCCCCCCCCCCAGCCCCGCCCAGCAGACAACACCCCCCCCCACCCCGGATGGCCTCCACCCCCTAACAGCCACCCCCCCCCCCAAGCCCCTGTATCGCCCAATCCCCAGATGGCCCCCCAACACACCAACACCCCCCCCCCCGAACACCCACCACCACCCCTGGATAGCCCCACACTCATCTCAGACAGCCCCCCACCCCCCGGACAGCCCTCCGCACCACCCAGACAGCCGTCCCACCCCCCAGACAGCCCCACGCACCACCCAGATATCCCCCACCCCCGGACATCCCCCCACTAAATAATTTACTTCTAATATTTAATTATTAATGTTATTAATCTATGTTTTTTATATTCTATTTTGATTTGGTCTAAACTAGATCCCTCTCTCTTTACACTGGATGGGAACTCCTTCTTCCCTATAGACCCATCTGATGTCAATAAATTTTTTATTTTTACACTCCAAATTGATAAGTCTTAACTTAGTTTTAATATTTATCATCTATTATTGTTTTTTTCTCTTTTGATTTGACTTAAACTGGGTGGTTTTGTGTGTGGCATTACATACACAATAATTGCAGTTTGATTTGTTTTCTATTTTCATTCTAAAATTAAAGTGTCATTATTATATGAATCAACTTGATTTTAATTCATCAGATTGACTCCTTTTATGTAGTTAGAGAATCATACCAAGGAATGGTGTGGCTGGTACCACTCATAATGTCTCACTTTTATTTGAAATGGAGAGGATTTTAAGTGAAAACAATAACTTGCATACGGAAAACTAACCAAACTTATTCGAATTGTGTTGATACTTTAGCACAATGATCCATGGGTATTTTGTGATGTGTAAGAGTCAACCCCACCTCAATCTGAGGCATGGTGTGACTGATATCACTCAAAGTGTCTCTCTTTTATTTTAAATGCACAACATTTTATGTGAAATCAACAACTAGCATACGAAAAACTGATCAAATGCATTCTAATTGTGTTGATACATTAGGACAACGATCCATGGGTCATTTGTGACATGTACGAGTCAAACCTGCCTCAATCAAAGGCATGATGTGATGGGTACCACTCATACTATATCACATTTTTTAAATGGACAGAATTTTTAGTGAAAACAACAATTTGCATACGGAAAACCGGAAAACGCATACGGATTGGGTTAATACTTTATCACAATGATCCATGGATCATTTTTTCTGGGTATTAGTCAACCCCACCTCAATCTGAGGCATGGTGTGACTGGTATCACTAAAACTGTCTCACTTTTGTTTGAAATGGACAACATTTTAAGTGAAAACTACAACTGGCATACGGAAAATATTCACAAGCCTACACTTAGAATCATGAAATTAAGGGATAAAAAATAAAATATTTTCTATTGGTCATATTTTATTAGAAGAAAATATTCACAAGGAATACATTGAGACACAATGGGTCATAGTATATTTATAAAAACATTTATTATATTAGGAATGAGTCTCGACATCCCATCATGAACATGCACCAAAAATCATGTTCTAATTCTCAATCATGGGTCGTTAATTCTATAAAATAACATACAGAAAATAAATATCATATAGTTATTTCATATGAAACCTATGAACACTCAAGAATACCATATAACAAATTGGTCAGCAAGGCTACACAAATATTCTTGAAAAATAAGTTTCAAAGTCTCATAAAAATACACCAATGGCGAGGAATACATATGGTGACACCATAGCCCAATGGTTCACCTCAATCCCATCCTCAAACAGTGGGTTCTAGGACCAATCCAAAGTCCCTTTGGGAACCCAATAACAAAGACTTAATTGAATATTCATTACCACAACCCAAGATGGGGATTCATATTACAACACACCCAGGAGAGCAAATTACAATTATCCACCTAACCCCATATTCTAATTGAAAATTCAATGAAAAACATGTAGGTTATTATGGTAACCCGTCTCATATGTCGAGAATGGACAATGATTCCCACTAACACATCGGGAACCATTTATATATGGATACATAATCATTATAGGAATATAAACATCCCATGTGGTTCCTATAACTCATTCTAGGTCTAATCACATGACCAATACCATTGTATATCTTATGTGTAACATGATCCTTTTCCTCCCTACCCAATTTTTTATGTTGGTTTTAAGATACTAAACCCAAGACCATGACTAGACATCCCATGTGATTCCTATAACATGTTGGTTTTTTCTCTTGTGTGTATTGGTGTTGTGGTTTGAGTGAGGAATTAATTCTAAATTTTTAATACTCATATGTGTATTGGTGTTGTGGTTTGAGTGAGGAATGAATTCAAAATTTGGAATACTCTTATGGGTGTTATTGCATTTCCTATAACATGTAGTATTTTTCTCTTATGTTTTTCATTTCATTAGAATTTCTAAATTTCTAAATTTCTTAAATTGTGGAATGATTTCTAAATTTTTAAGACATTGGATGGGGATTTTGTATTGGTGTTGTTGTAGGTCTAGAGAGGGGGAGGTGTGTATCTATTCTACTATGAAGCTATGTTGTTGCAGGTCTGGAGAGGGGAGAGGGGCCTTCAACTGTGGTGTTGAGAAAATGCATAGAAACTATTTTCAAAACCATTAGAACAGATTCGATAAGATAACTATACCAACGGTTTTGTTATAACCATTGGTATAAGTTTATACCAATGATTATAACAAAATCGTTATATAGCCTTATGGCTTTCCATATCCCCTCTATATCAATGGTTCACAACCATTGGTATAACTGTAACACACATATAGAAATGTTTCCACAAACCATTGGTATATGTTATACATTAACACATATATGCCAATGGTTTCTAGAAAACCGTTATTATACCTTCTATTTTGACAACCATTCCAACGGTTTTCACAAAACCATTGGTATTGTCCTATTGTCATGACTTAAATGGCCATGGTGGAGGGAACCATTGTTTAACTATATAACAATTGTGTCCAGGCCATTAATAATGGTTGTGAACTATTGGTAATGTGTATAATTCCAATAGTGAGATAACATTGTTGCAAGAATAGATATGGGCAAGCACCCTTCTACATCAGTAACATGATTGATGTGGATTTGGAGAGAATGTACAAGAATTAATATTTTAATTAATATTACTATGTTTTTTAATAATTTCTCGCCCCCCCCTGAATTATTAAATATGACAATATTTACATCATTAATGTGTTTTGGTGTAATTTGGGATTAAATTTGAAAATGGGGTAATTCTATAAAATTGAGAGTTTTTTGGAGCATCTGTTTTCAAGAATAACATTTATATTATTGATCCAATTGAATTGAATCCTTTTTTATGCTTCATACCCTCATGGGATTTAATTTTTTCTTATATATCAAGACCCAATTCAAAAACCCATGGTAGAAAAAATTCAATCAAGTGGAGAACTCAGATAGGCTGGCAGAATGGACCCTACCACACTAAATCTAAAATATCTCACTCAACCAACCATGAAATGAGGTTATTCTAGCTGGTGTAAATGTTGCATCTATAAAGGATGGATCAATTTAAATTTAATTAATTATGTATCTCATGATGTTATGTTTTGTTTGATTTCATATAGAGTGGGTGAAAAAAAAATTAGAGGCTAGAAAAGGTTGTGGTCATTGATTTGGCCATATATTTCTTTACACCTATCCAAGGAATCGAAATTTTTTCATGTCGATACATAACCTGATGAAACACATTTTATAAAAAGGTACCTTAGTGATTTTAAGCTGTCTGGTGGGAATAACATAGGCAAACATCTTGAGGATCAAAATATATGTTCTTGTTTTTCATTATTTTGTTCTTCTTATCTATGTAATGACTTATTCTTCCCAAATAAACTCGGTTACCCATACCATGTTGTGGTATATCTTCTGTGTGATTTGGTAGGGGTTGGATTACCCTTTTTTAATTCTTATGTTCTTTCACTTAATGTTTGAATGTCCTCTTTTCTCTACTGCAAATCAGTTTCAATTTCTAATAAAAGTTTTTTATCATGTATGATTGTATCTAATTTTAGATTATGTTGTTTATTTATATTTGGTAAATGATTAATATCTCCCTCCCCTAGGTTTTGGTTTATATATGATTGAATATACCAGGACTTAGTGGGGATGTACTTGGTGATCACTGGTGTATGTGCGAGGAGTAGTGAATGTTCTTGACTACTTGAGATAAACATGACCCGATTAGGAATTTCCTAAGATAATTGGGGGTATTTTCTATAAATCTATTACACACTGGAATGATATTATACCAATCTGAGGTTTTAGTAAGGTTTATTCTAACATTATTATTTGATAAATGGATTGAAGAGAAATGATTGTGGATTCTCACTCTTAACGACTTAGCAGAAGAAAAATAAGTAAAGTGAACTGTGATAAAATTAAAATTGGAAAACCACCCTAAACAAAAAACCATATTATATCACTAATATAAATTACAAAATTTATAAATTTATTTTAAAACATTTACATAATTTCTTAACTTTATTTCGTTTCTTTCTTGTAGTTTCCAAATCAAACATGTTCTAAAATAACATCACTTCATTCTCTTATTTTATGTGACCAACACTATTGATGGAAACTCTTATTGAGAGACAACATAGGTAACCCACTATAATAGATTTAAAAGTAGGTAATATTTTATTTTTCCAAACCCCATGATAGGCACATGTAAAAATTCGGAGCCTTTTCCAGGGAGGTAGTTCCATCAATTTTTTATATTTTCTTATATTGCATGACTAGAAGTACAAACACAAACACTTTCACCATAGATCCTAAAATTGAAAAAAAAAATTTTAATAGACATAGAAATCTTAATTTGAAATCATAATTTGAGGAAATTTATCTTTAAGAATCAAGTGAAACTTCAAGTGTTCACTATGAGCTTGTCATCATGGCTGAAAATCAAAACCAAACACTTAGAGACCTCTGTGCACCACAATTCCTTAATAAAAACAATTAACTTTCCATTCCAATGTTCCAAAATGATTTTAAAATGAAACCTAACACGATTACTTTTTATCCAAATATTCATGGTTTGGCTAGTGAAGATCCAAGAAAACAGATTAAGGAGTTCACACAAGGTTTCTAAACTTTTAGACCCTATGTAGTTACTGAGGAGCAGGTAAAGTGGAAGGAATTTCCATTTTCATTGGATGGGGTTGCAAAAGTATGGGTGAACAACCTAAAACATGAGGCGTGTATGAATAGAATGACCATGTAATCTGTTTTTTGCAATTATTCTTCCCCGCCTATACATGAAAATCCCTTCAGAAGAAAATCTATGTCATATGACAATCATCTGGAGAAACCCATTATGAGTACTGGGAGAGATTTAAGATGTTATGTTCCAGCTGCCCACATCATTACATTATGGAACATCAAATTCTTGTCTTCATCTATCAATTAATACTATAAAATGACAGAAACCTTCTTGATGCATCATCTGGATGTGCATTTATTGACAAGTCACTAGAAGAATCCAAGGGTTTGACTGAGAGTATTTCTCTGAACTCATTGCAGTTTGGAAAAAGATGTATTAGAATAAGAGTTTTTCTTGAGGTACACACTTCTCATCCATCACCCTTAAAATAAACTAGTATTGAAAGGATAACTACCTTGTTGAGGTAGATGACCATGAAGCCAGTTAGTACCAACAAGTGCCAGCTACGCTATGTGGTTTATGCTCATGACCTGATCATTTCACTGACCAATGTTCTGATATACAGGAAATGGAAACATGTGAGTTATCCATTATTACAAGATTTATACAATAAAATCATGGATTAAGAGATTCTAACCAATTTTAATATGGGTTTGGAAATTAACAGAATCTAGGTAGACCCCCGTACGAAACCGAGTTTCAAAACCAACCACCATTCCTAAATCAATTCCAGAACCCACCACCATTTCGACAAAATCAGTCTTATAAAGAACATTCATACAAAAACCCAACCACTTTCCAAACACCATATGAGAAACCATCTACCAGTGCACAACCTCTAATTCAAATCCAACAGTAGAAATCATAGTTTAAGTGGTTGAATGACACTGTTAAAATTTTTTCCAACATGTTTGAATGTCTCATGGACTTTCTGACCACAAATATAGGTAAAATCCTTTCCCAAACAATACCAAACACAAAAGATAATTCTAGCATGATATCAACAAGAAGTGTAAAAGAACTCCCACCTCCACCACCATGGATCCTAATATAAGAACACACTAGATAAGGGAGAATGAAGTTAGAAATGATGAAAATTCTATGAGAATACATCATGAAGAAAATAATAATGAGGAGGAGGATAATGATAGGCCAAGGAAGAAGAATCAAGAAACACTATTTAAAGGGGGAAAAGGGGGAAGACAGATATACACTCACCATTTCCATCAAGGATGATTGAATCAAAGAGGATGCAAGAAGAAGCACTAGAAAATGAATTTCAGGACACCTTCTAGTAAGTAGAAATGAACATACCTCTACTCGAAGCACTGAAAAAAAATCCAACTTTTTCTTATTTTTTTAAGGATATTTACATCAAGAAGAGGAGACTAAAAGGTTATTAGATGATAAATTTGGGAAGGTGTTTCTCAGCCCTTATCACACCACAAATGCCAACCAAATTTCATGATCTAGAGACATTTTCAATTCTAATCACCATTGGTTCATTAAATTTCTCTAATGCTCTATGGGATTTAGGTGCATAAATTAATGTATTGCCTAACTCAGTATATACTTCTATGAATATGGGATAATTGAAGTTCTCAAGAGTGATGGTCGTGCTTCCAAATAGATCAACATTTTTCCTAGTAGGAGTTCTGGAGGATGTCATAGTAAAAGTCAAATATACATTATTCCCTGCTGATATCTACGTGTTGAATATGGAAGATGATATGATCCCATCATGATCACCCATAATTTTGGGAAGAACATTCCTGAAAATGGACAAAACCATCATCAATGTCCATGGAGGGACACATATAATGGATTTTAGATATATCGTTATCCACTTAAATATTTTTAAATCCATGAGGCATCCATCAGATGATCATTCACCCTTCACACACTCTCATAAAGATGGTATATAAACAATTGAATAATCATGAATTTTTCATGAATTATTAGCATTAAGAGGGTGTTTTTCTATTAAAAATATCACTAACCACATAGATGCCCAACTTTTTAGAGATTCTGATTTCATGTTGTAAGAGGAGGTAAATTCTAATTTCTTTGATAATTTGTTAAATTATGATGAATATGATATGATATATTGTGTTTAGGATATAAAAAAATTTGATGTAGGGAACTTCAATTTAGTTCAATCCCTTTATAATACTCTGGATCTAGAATTAAAAACACTCCCAACTAATTTAATATATGCTTACCATTTGGAGGGAGATAAATTGCCAGTAATAATTTCAAATAATCTATCTGAAACTCATGAAAAATCATTAAATTATATTTTCAGAGAAAATGTATAATAAATAGTGTGGATCTTAAGTTATACCCCTGAATAAACACAAATCATTGTTCACATAGATCTTTTCATGATGGATATTCCAACCCGATCAAACAACCCTGTAGGAAGCTAAACCCAACCCAGATGGAGGTTATGAAAAAAGATATTGAGAAGCTGTTAGAAGCTGGGATCATCTATCCCATATCATATTCACAATGTGTTAGCCCAATAAATGTAGTCTCAAAGTTAACTAACCTAACCATTGTGAGGAATGAATAGAATGAATTAATCCCTATTAGAATTCAGAATAGCTGGAGAGTGTGCATAGATTTATGAAAGTTGAATTAGGTCACTCGAAATGATCATTTCTCTATCCCTTTCATTGACCAAATGCTAGAGATATTGGCAGGGAGAACTCATTTTTTCTTTTTGGATAGATTTTCATGTTATTTTCACACACCCATTTCTCATGAGGATTAAGAGAATACTAACATTACTTGTCCTTTTTTTACTTTTTCCTACAAAATAATGCCATTTAGATTGTGTAATGATCTAGGTACATTTCAGAGGGGTATGTAAGTATATGTTTTGAAAACATTAAAGATTTTTTGGAGGTTTTCATAGATTATTTCAAAATTTTTGGTAATTCTTTTGACCACTGTTTGAAAAATCTGAAAAAAGTTTTGAAAACATGCATTGAATAGAACTTTGTTCTGTAAATTGAAAAGTTTAATTTTATGTTTGAGAGAGGAATTGTCCTTGGGAAAGTCGTTTCACAGAAAGGCATTGATGTTGATAAACCAAAAATTGATGGGATAAATTCATTTACTTACCCAACATGTGTGAATTATGTTAGATCACTTTTAGGACATGCAGGATTCTACATGAGGTTTATCAAATATTTCAGTATGATTTCAATCCCACTCACAAGATTACATTTGAAAGAAGAGGATTTTGACTTCAATGATACATGTAGGGAAGCCTTTGATGAGTTGAAAAGGAGATTTATGACACCTTAGTAATGGTTTCACCCAATTGGGAAGAACCATTCGAGCTACATTGTGATGCTTCAAACCAAGATGTTGGAGAAGTTTGTTCACAGATAATTATGGGAAATATACAAGTCATTAGATATGCCTCAAAAACCTTAAATGAATCATAACTAAATTACAAAAAATAGAAATAGTTTTTTTAATAGAAATATTTAGATAATATCTTCATGGAACTAAAGTCGTTTTGTTTTTTGATCATGCAACACTTAGGTACTTGATGAAAAAGGCTGAAGCAAAACCAAGGCTTGCGAGATGGAAGCTATTACTAAATTAGTTCAATATATAAATCAGACATAAGAAGATATCTGAGATCCAAGTGGTAGATCACTTAAGTAGACTAGCCAACACCACTGAAGTTGAAATTCTAGATTGAGAACCACTGAATGATCACCTTCTTAGAGTGAAATTGTAATTGACTAATGGATAAGTATCTTGGTGTGCTGACATGGTAAATTATCTAGTAAAATCTCACATTCCATATCATTTATATTTCCACAAAATTCACAAATGGAATGGAGAATATAAATATTACATCTGGGATGATCCATTTCTTTGTAATATTTGCAATGACCAAGTTATAAGTAGATGTTTGCCTAAAATTGAAATTGATTCAGTATTTATGGTTTTTCACACTTCATCTTGTGGAGGCCACTTTGGACCGAAAAGGACATCAAGGAAGTTTTTATAATCTATAATTTATTGGTACAAAATTCTTAAAAATTCTCATGAATTTTTCAAATGGTGTGAAAAATTTCATTTAATTGGTAATATTTCAATGAGATTAGAAATTCCCCAAATCCCCTTAATTTTTATGAAATTTTTTACGTTTTGGGGATAGATTTTATGGTCCCTTTCCAATTTAATTTGGAAATTATTATATTCTACTTGGTCTTGATTTTGTTTCAAATTGGGTTGAAGAAAAAACCACCCGGACTGATGATTATAATGTTTTTTTAAAATTTTCTCACAGATAACATATTTTGTTGGATTGTAGTTCCTAGAGAAATAATTAGTGATCAGAGGACTAACTATTGAAATAGGTTAATGGCAGCTTTGTTGAAAATGTATGGGTTTCATCATAAAACATCAAATCCCTATAATCCATAGACTAATGGGAAAGTTGAAGTGTCCAATAAGAAAATGAAATGAATTTTGGAAAAAACTGTTAATATAAATAGGAAGGATTAGAGCCAAAGGCTAGAAGACACATTATGGGATTATAGTATAACCTGCAAAACCCCAATTTGAATGAGTCCATATAGGATGATTAATGAAAAAATCTGTCACCTACCTGCAGAATTGGAACACAAGGAATACAAGGCTCTGAGGAAGATGAATTTGGATCATGAAAGTGCTGGGAATGTTATAAGAATGAAGTTATAAGAGTTGGAAGAAATCATAAGAGAATCATTTTAATACTATAGTATTTAAAAATAGAGAACAAGAGTGGCTCAAGATAAGATGATACAACCCAAAGACTTTCATCCTAGAGACAATGTGTTGTTATTTAATTCAAGATTCATGCTGAAGCCAGGTAAACATTGTTCCAGATGGGACGGTCCATTTATAGTTACTCAGTTATATTGTTTTGTTGTTGTGAAGATTTTGAAGGATGGAAAAAATGATACATTCACTATTAATGGACATAGGCTGAAAAATTCCATGAGACAATTCCATTAGATCCAATGGAGAAGATCGCACTCCTCCAAACTATTTATCAATAAAATCCACCAGGTCATTCCTCTCCTTTACACTTTCATACTTTTTGTGATTAAATTTTCAAATCATATTACAGGTTAATTACATTTGAATGCATTACAGCAATACATCATTTATGTGTGGTGGGTAGAACCATTGTAGTTTTGTATTTTTATTAAATGTTTTTCTTCCAATTTTAATCTATTTTAAAATAAAATAAAATAAAATCTTCTTTGTTTCTTTATCAATTTTTGTGTGTTTTTAATAATTTTGTGTAGAAATGATTATATTTTACATTTTTTATTCCATGTCCATGAGTGAAATAATTTATTCTATGAAACTAGGATTAAATGAGTGCTAAAATGACTTTATTTCAAGTTCAATTCATTGGGAATTTTATGAAATGTAATTGATTTTCGAATCCCATGCCACATATCACTGTCTATATATTTGAAATCAAATTCCCATGAGGCTTCTGTACCTATTTCATTCATATTATTTACTTTCACCTCACTTTTTGAGAGAACCAAACAATACATGATTTAACCAGAATTTGATTTATTCCTATCAAAACATGAGGGTTTGAGGTACCTGTTTTTTAAATGATTGAGGAATTTCATAGTTTATAGAGCTCCATTTTCAATAATTTTTTTATAATGGCATGCCTTTAACATTTAATCCTTAATGAATTTATATTCCATGAACATCCACATAGTTTATCCATATTTCAAGCCAATAATACCCATCAATAATGCTCTTGAAGTGAAATTACATGATCTATTTAATCTATACTGTGGGGGAAAGCTATCTTGTGTTCTGCTACTTCATTGGATGAAACATTTGGGTTGAACTCAAATTTTGGAGAGAAGATTTTTCTACTGAAACAAAATCATTTTGTTGAATTTTGTGCCTTTTCTGGAGTTCTCATAATGAGAGAAGTTATGCCTCTCTAGAGCTTCCAATTGAGAATGAAAGCTTTGTCTTCTGATGAGCTTCCAAGAAATATTATGTTTGAGAATATTGAGATATTTTCTACTGAAATATTGAACTATGTGAACATTACGTGATATTTCATGATGAAAGAGATAATTTTCTACTAATGGGAATGAAGAAGAGAACATACTTGTGTGAAAATTAGAGCAATATAATTTTTCTTCAAAAAGAGCCATGCCCTCTTCATTCAGCCACATAATTTTCACATCAAAATACAAACAACCCTAATCCATAGAAAAAACATTAATAGTCCCCATGATAAACATATGTCATTTAATCAAATCAGGTGTAGATGTAGGAATTTATGAAGCCTATGTCGACCCTTGTGTGAGTTTGAATGAGAAAGACAATGCGATAAAAATTTAAATTTGTGTGATGCGAGATAATGAATGTTAGGTAAGTGTTTTGTATGCATGGGAGGAGAAATGAAGATGAAATATATTGAATATTATGACATTAATAACTTAAAATAATAGTTTTTCAGTAGTTATGAAATATTTTGTTTCTTATTTTCTAATTGGTGAATCTCATGGATTTGTGTTTTGAGTTTACTTTAATTTTTTTGATTCTGACCTGTCTAGAAATCTATGTGATGAGTGTGGTGGAATTGATAGAGTTTATATTTATTTTTTAAATATTTTTTTATATTATTTAATCCCCCAAATTATTAAATTTGTGTATATTTAAATCATTTATGTGTTTTTGGTGTATTTTGAGCTTAAATGTGAAAATTGGGTAATTCTGTAAACTTGACAGTTTTTAAGAGCTTCTGTTTTTCCAGCATAACATTTATATTATTGATCCAATTTAATTGAAATCTTTTTTGGCTTCATATTATACTGGGATCCAATTTTTTTCTTCATGACCAAGAACCAATTTTAAACCCAATGGTACAGAAAAATCAATCAAGTCGAGAACTCTGTTTGGATGGCAGAATGGACACCAACAAACTAAATCTGATATATCTCATACATCAAATATTAAAATGAGGTGTTTCCATCTTCGGTTGATAGAGGACCTACAATTTATGGTTCCCAATAAATTTCATTAAATGTAGATCTCATTAAGGCATATTTGGAGTGATTCCAAGTGGAGTGGGTGAAATAGTTTTTCGGGGCCAGAAAAAGTAATGGTCATTGATTTGGACATATATTTCCATACACCCACCCAAAGACTCTAATATTGTTAGGGTTGATATAAAACCTCACAAAACACATTTTATAAGAAGGAACCATAGTGTGTTTTGGCAGTCAGGTGGGCATAACATAGAAAATTGTTTTGATGACAGATTCTGGAGGGTCAAAACTTATGTTCTTGTTTTTCATTCCTTTGTTCTTCATAGCTTTATAATGGCTTCTTTCTCCCTCATTAACTAGGATAAAATTAACATGGTGAGGTATATATTTTGTGTGATTTAGGAGGGTTAGGTTTAACCTTTTTTAATTATGTACTTATTTCACTTAATGTTATTAATATCCTCTTTTTTCTTATGCGAATCTGTTTCAATTTCACATAATAATTTTTATTATCATGTATGATTTTATCTGATTTTAGATTTTGTTGTTTATTTTTATTTGGACGATGATAATTATATCCCTTCACTAGTTTCAAGTTTATATATGATGGAATAAACCAGGACTTAGTGGTTATGTACTCCTTGATCCCTGGTACGTGTGTGAGGAGTAGTGAATGTTCTTGATTGCATGGGATAGACAACACCCAATTGTGAACTGGCTACGAAAATTTGGGGTATTTTATACAACATTATTACTCATTTGAAGGAGATTATACAAATTTGAGGATTTATTAAGGATTATTCTGACCTTATTATTTGACTAAAAGACTGATAAAAACAATTGTGGATTCTCACTCTTAAAGTATTGGAAGAAGAGAATTGGGTAATGTGAACAATGATAAAATGACAATATAAAAACCAACACTAACCTAACCACTATTTAATTTCACTGATTAAAATATCATCATTTTTAAATTTGTTTTAAAACACTTACTTATTTATTTACTTTATTTAGTTTTTTCTTGTATTTTCCATATCAAACATGTTCAATAATAACTTCACTTCATTATCTTATTTTAAGTGACAAACACTATTTTTTGTCACTCTTCTCTAGAGACAACCTAGGTAATCCACAATAATACTTTTTTACATAGGTTATATTTTTTCCCACACCCCACGATAGTCACATGTCAGCATGGGACCAAGATAAGGCTTTCAATGCTGTAGGAGTTTATTTATTTTTATGCACCATGGTTTAGTACTGCATTCAAGAATTGTGACCTGGTTGGCTACTTTCCGATACATATGTGACAAGCATCATTTATATATCTGCTCTTGTTTTTTATTTAAATTCAGTATTCCACTATTTTCTTATTGTATGGTATTACTGTTAATGATGAGGTATTTTATTATTATTATTTTCTGTTACTCTGCCAATGGGGGAATAGTTTCCCCACTATCACACCCAAGCCCCTCGCTGATAGTCATTAGCCTCTAGAATTCAAGGAAATGCACTTGAGGCCATGTTACCAACCCTGAATGTGGCACCTTTTGGTGCCACGTAGAACCGGGAGATTATAATGTGGTATCAGAGGGTTCTATTCTTTTTGACTTACTTTTTGAAGCCTATAGATAGGGATAGAATGGAATAGGTAGTCGGTAAAAAGTTATTCCCATGAGTAGCTAACTCGTGTATAGGTAAAAGCCAATATTCCTTGATTATTTCAATTTTCTTGTTTTTCAATTGTTAAAGTTGATATGTTTTCACCATTGGGTGGTTTACATGTTTTTATCTATTATCATTAATGTTATTGAAGTTATATTTATGTATAAACCTGATTAGATAAGGGTATGCCATCTCATTCATCATATAAGCTCTTGAAAGAGATCACATGTCAGGCATTATTGTCATGTCATTTATGGTGCATTTTCGATAGCATGTTGTTGTGAGAGATGTTGTTCTTGATATGCATGATTTTGTGATATATTCTTTGATAAAATACCTTCTATTTTGATAAGGTATTGAATTGATAATGGTTTCATTTGAATGAGCACCAAACATTGGTCCCTGAGGTGTTATGGACCATCATGGATCGGAATTTGGTGGATCATTTGATTTATTTCACTATTATTCCATGTGATGTACATGTATAAGAGTCCAACCATTGATTCATGTGGATTATGGGCTATCATAGATCAGAGTTTGGCATTGTAAAACGTTGTTTCAGTGATTGATGGGATTCCAAAATAGTTTCTGAGGCTTACTGTCTAGAAAATCCCAGAATACACAGTGTGAATTGATGAATACATGCCATGTATCCTTCTATTCAAGAATGAATTGTATTTCTATGTACTACCCGTGTACTATATGTATGGGATGTGTAGTCCTTAACCATGTGACTGACTGTGTGGGTAGTGACATGGGGTTGGGAAATCTATGATGGAATACACTATGTTCCTGATGTACAAGATGTGTTATAGGGGAAATTTATCTATCCATGTGTCTAATGAAATGGGTGGTTGAAAATCAGGTAGTACAAGTCGTGTCCATATTGAACACGCCCTGTAGAGTCGCCCATGTTATCGACTGTGTGAGTAAAAACCCAGTTGGTGACGACTAAAGGGATAAATGCTATGCCTGGGGCACCCAAAATGTGTAGAGTTTCCTATGTAGGGGTCGTGTGTATAGCTATTTAGAGGGACTCAGGCAAGAGGAAATGATGCAAGTACACATCATGTCATAAAGAGAACACCCCGTGAGTAAGGGTGTTACATGACTCGGTTTGGCAGAAGTATACACCCATGTAAAGGATTGAAAGAACACACCATGAATTTGTTACACACGTCATGTATCAAGGTTTTTGAAATCTTGATTGTATACCTTATATAGTTCCTATAATGAACTTCTATGTTTCAATCGATGATAATATTAAACTGGGGTGTGTTCTTAACCATGTAGATTCATGCCACCGAGGCATCCTCCAGTTGTACCCCAAATAGAGGTAAATGATATGACAGAAGACATGGAATATCAGGGACTACCAGTAGATCCTCCCATCGTGTCTTTCATGGCACTAGCCATCATACCAAATATGGGTGCCGATACACAGTTCAAATAAATCTACCTAAGGTTTAGGCTAACATTCCAGGGAGGGCCACTTCCAGCCCCGTCAATAGTAGAGTTGACACAGGGTTTTATGTAGAAGCATCCTCCCACTTTCTGAGGGGATTTAGGACCTTAGTTTGTAGATTAATGGTTAGAATCCATGCCTTATATCTTCTAACATTTGGATACTCCTCTAGAAAAGAGGGTGAAGCTCTCTTCTTACATGATTTGGAATTCTTCTATGAGATAGTTTTATGTCATATCACTGGTGGGAAGGCATCATGTTATGTCTTGGGAGGAGTTCAATCATACCTTCTACAAATACTTCTACCCAGAGACCTAGAGGGTCGATCGAGCCCGAGATTTCATAATTTTTGTGTAAGGTACTCTATTGGTGATGGATTGTTCTTCTCACCTCCTAGAGATACAACACTTCACACCCATTCTTGGGGTGATGATTTATTTCTAGCTTTGAAGTTTGAGGATAGTATCAATCATGACATCTGATATTATGTTAACATCTAATAGCTGACAAAAATATCTTCCTTAGTCAACCAGGCACTGATCATAGAGTGCAGCCTAATGGATTTTGGAGTTGTGGGTGAGGGCGGTTCAACATCCAAAGATTGTGCTTCTGTGACTGATAGTAGAAATCACCCCAGGGAGTCGACACATGGGGATTCGAGAAGGCATGAAACACTTTTAGGTATCCAGGTGGTACATTACCATTGTTAGAGGGTCATTAATACGAGGCCACATTTTCTAATATACCCAGCTGAGTGCCGATCCTTTATAAAAAAGGGTCATCTTTAGTGTTTCTTTATATTTTTCTCAATAGAAGCTAGGGATTGAGGTTCTTATATGAATCCTCATTTAAGAGCAAGACCACCAGGTTATCATCAGTCTGGGAACTGGTGTTCTCCTAACCATTCTGGCCAAGGTGGAGGTTGTGGTCATGGTAACTAGTTGCCAAGAATTCAGTGAAAACAGGGCAGATCAGCTAATGGTGGTCAGTCAGGGTCACAGAGTCGAGGTGCATGTAAGACTTTGTAGTGGAGTGGACCCATCTAGAACAGTATCCCAGACTCTCTACACTTAGATGTATGATTCTATCTACCTCAGTTATACCTTCTGCACATTTTGATATAGGGTCTTCCCATAGTTTCATATATGTTATTGTTGTGGATATCCATGGGTTATTTATCATTAATTTTGATGATATCATGAGGTTGGGAACTCCATTGTGGACTAGAACGACAAGTGTATGTCAGCATAAGGAGTTACCTATTGAGGTTGGTGGGTGTCACTTCTTATAGGAAAATTGTGTCTTAAAGAAGAGGGGAAATGATTTCATAATCCAAATGGACTGGTTAGTATCATTCTATTCTTTCTTTGATTTCTATCATCATTGGGTGAGTTCGATATCACGAGAGGGATGTTTTTTCTACACAATGGAGAATGGGATGTCGAGGAAGCAGTCTAGGACCCGAACATCATGGGTTGGGAGGAATTATAGCCCAGATTGTTAGTCTGTATCTGGATAACCACCAATCTTTATAGATGACTTTTTCTCTAGTGGTGGACCATTTCAGTGATGTAAACCCAGATGACTTTTAATGTCTGCATCTAGAGTGAGAGGTAGAATTTTCTTTTGATCTTGTGCCTAGAGTTTCACTGGTGTCCTTTAATACTTATAGTATGGCTACACCAGAGTTACATGAGCTCAAGAAGAAGTTACAGGAGTTATAGAAAATGGGATTCATCTGACCAACTAATTCTTCTTAGGTGTTTTCATTCCTATTATTGAAAGAGAAAGATGGTACCCTTCGAAATTATTTGGATTATTGGAAGGTAAACCTAGTGACGGTCAAGAACTGATATCCCTTGCTTAGGATTGGTGATCTCTTTGATCAGCTTCATGGAGCCCATGTGTTCTTCAATATTGAATTACGATCCAGTTATCATTTGATGCATGCTAGATCATACGATATACATCTTATAGACATTCAATGCATGTATTGTTTACACGGGTATGTGGTTATGTCGTTCAGTCTCATGAACAATCATGCAGGTTTTGTGGCACTGATGAACCGAGTGTTCCATCCATACTTGGATTACTTCTTGGTGGTTTTCTTGGATGATATCCTGGTGTACTCTCACACTCCACAGGACCATGATACTCATCATGTTAACGTTTTATGTGCACTGAGAGAGCCTTAGTTATATGATAAGCTCTCAAAATGCCACTTTTTCAGGGACCAGAGTCATTTCATATGTAACATTATCTTAGAGACAGGAGGATTGGTATACCCACAGAAAGTGAGAGTAGTAGTTTTCTAGGAGCTATCAAAGAACATATTTGTGGGACCGATTTTTCTAGGGCTGGATTTTTACTATAGAAGTTTCATACAGGACTTTTCATGCATAGAAGTTCCACTGATGAGCTTGACTAAGAAGGGTGTGACGTACATGTCGACGGATTCCTGCAATTCAGCCTTTCAAGAGCTGAGATGGTGGCTAACATCAGCAGCTATACTATTTTTTCAAGAACTGAGAAAGTGTTATATAGTTTATTGTGATGCATAATGTATTGATCTATGGGAAGTACTAATTTATGGGGAAGGAGTAGTTGCATACAGGTCTCAGTAGTTGATGCCAAATGAGTGGAATTACCTGACGCACGATCTTGAGTTGGCAGCTGTTGTTCATGATTTACGTTTTTTGAGAAGTTACCTTTTGGGGAAAAAAAATTTGGGTTTAAATTGACCACAAAAGTCTTATTATATATCTTTACTTAGAATGATATAAATTTGAGTAATAAAAGGTGGGTTTTTTACCTTCAGACCTTTGATTTTGAGCATGCCTACATACCAAGAAATGGCAATACAGGTGTTGATGCATTGAGCAGGAGGACCTCGATACAGGCAATTCATCAGACTAGTAGTTAGTTGTAGTTTATGTCTCTGCTCTCTAAGATAAATTTGGAGGTTCATGATTTACATGGGAAGGCATTTCTTTCTTCTGTAGATATTACCTCTACTCTTCTTGAACTAGTGATAATGATGAAACTATCTGATGCTAAAGTCCTAGTCCTATGGGAGAGTGTGTTCGGAGAGGACCCTTTTTATTGATGGACCAATTGTTGGGATAAGATCTTTCACTTACATAGACATCTATGGAGGTTAGTAGAAATATGTGTGGAGATGATGCTGGATTTCCATTTTTCAGTTTCAAAAGTTCATTCAGGTGTAACCGAGATGAATATAGATCTAAATCATCAGTATTGCTATCCTGGTATAAATTGTGATGTCTTTTGTACTGTCATGAGGTGTTTCACATATAAGTAGGTGGAGGTAGAGCACCAGGGACCATCATGTATTTTTTAGTAGATGCCCATTCTCGAGTGGAAGTGGAATGATGTCACGATGGACTTTGTGACATGTTTTTCGAGGTCACCTCAAGGAAATGATGCAATTTGGGTTGTCATTGACAGACTCCCAAAGGGATATCAATTCATAAAATTCAAGGATACCATAAATGTTTAAGAGCTGGGAAGGTTGTACATTTAAGAGATTTTGTGTTTTAATGGGGTTATGCACTATATTATTTCAGATAGGGATGCATTTTTTACTTAACGAATATGGGTAGGACTATATAGGGATTTAGGAAAATAGGTACTTCTATGTACAACATACCATACCTAGACAGATGGAATGTATGAGCATGCGATATAGGTGATGGACGACATTCATTAAGGATGCATCCTATATTATGGAGGTTCATGGGTGAATCACAAACCTCAAGGGTAGTTTTCCTAAAATAATATTTTTTACGCAACAATTCATATGAAACCTTATGAGGCTTTGTACGGTAGGCCATGCTGATCAACTATATGTTGGCTGGAAGCAGCAGAGGCTGCTATTCTATGACCACTTCTTGTTTAGTAGAACACATGGCAGGTGGATTTGATTCCAAAGTGGATGGATTCTGCAAAATAACGACAAAATTCTTATTCTAATTGACAGAGATGACGTAGGGAGTTCGAGGTCAGAGATCCGGTTATTCTATATGTCACATCAAGGTTGGGACATCGAAGGATTAGTAGACTGGGTAAGCTTTGACCAAGACACATCAGGCCATTTGATGTTGTGAAGAGATTTTGTCTATTTTTCTTTTGGTTTCAGTTACCTCAGAGGTATAGAGCTATACACGATTTCTTCCATGTTTCCCAACTATAGAATTACTTCTCCCAGCCGTCTCATGTTTTTCAACCCGAGGAGGTTGATTTGGAGGATTACACATCATTAATGGAGAATCCAATCTGAATTATTGATCATAGTGTGAAGGTTATCCATGGTCATTATGTTCCTCTGGTATGGGTGCTATGGTAGCACTGGTGAGTACAGGACGAGACTTGGGAGAGGGAGGCTGATGTGCGGTAGCAATGGACATTGCTTTTTGAAAATTATTCTTTACCTCCTTCTTAGGAAAATTAGGGGATGAAATTATTTAAGGGGGGAAGTTCCTAATAACCCAGATCTTTATTCTAGGTATTGATCTTGATTTCAGGTGTGGAAGAAGGAAAATTTTACGAGTACATGTTGAGTACTTCCATGTAAACATCATGTACGATAGCAACGAGTCTAGGTCGTGTTTGGCCATGTCACGATAGCATACATTAAAACATAATGATGTGGCAGGGCCACTTACGGTGGGCCCAGTAAAGGCCTATAAACGCGGTGTATCCTTAGGGAACCTACCATGTATGTATATTTTTAAATATTTATATCGGACTAGGGCCATGTCTTGTTTAAAAAAACATATTCTTTTGGATCTTTATCATCTAAGAGAGACTAATGATCCATGATTCTTCTCTGATCCCCCAGTTGGGATTCCATTATCCGAGTCAAAAATAGTCGATTGCATTAGAATCACCTCAGTGAGTTCTTACTTCTTCTAGATCCCATCATTTTGGTTTATACTATTTCTTGAGATATCTATGGTTGAGTGTTTTTTAAATTTTTGTATATCTTTGATATTCTAGGCCGATTCATATGATGAGGTTCAACTATATCAATCTTAAAATGATGTGGTCGGTTGATTGTTCATTTTTGATGATTTTCTTTCAATTATATGTGCAAAAAAGTGACCAATACCCTAGTTTACAGTATTAAGTGTTTAAATAATTTAACCTTGTGAATGCCTAATATGCATTTTTTCTTGATTATGGGATAATTTTATTGTAAAAACCATTATTTACCTTTCTTTGGATGTGTTTTCCCATGTTGATTGGAAATTGGCTGTTGTGAGTAGGATTACTTATTAAGCATCACTATTTTCCATTCCTAGTGTTGTTAGGATGGAGTGATATTATCTGACATGCTTATGTTATGATTTTTTGCCTTTAGAAAAGTAGTATTTGTGTTTTAATTGGGAAAATGGTTATATTTTCTTTCTGATTTCCTTACACATGGCTGTGGGAACCTAGTGTAGTGAGACGATAGAGGGAATTGACATTGAGGTCTTCTATAGAGTTTCTATTTTAATTTTCACCCTATAACACCATAGGGGGTTGATGTTGAGTAATTTCTCAAGGTTTCTATAGTTATTGTTACATTGAAACATTGCGAATTAAGTTTAGTAAATCCTTAATATGTCTATAGTTTATCGTTAAATTATTAAAGGGGGGATTGAGGGTGAGTGCTTCCTCATAGAGTCTCTGGTTTCATGAGACTGAAGGGGTTAGACTATTTGAACTATCTCTGGTGGTTTTTATATCTTTATTTGTAAATGATAAGTTGATAAATTGGGGTTGGGATATGAGAACGTTCCAAGTGGGTTACATGTGAATGGTTTGGATGAAAAATTAATAAATGTAAATGAATGTAGTTTAAATTGTAGGTCAATTTACATTTGAGTACATCCCAATTTATTACATCATTTTTTCATTTATTCTTATTATATATATTTATTGACAGTTTTGCACAGATCATTGGGTGGTTTCTTAATGGGATTCGTCTCACACACTATTTGGGTCATGCTTCTAGGCCCAACCGGATTATATTGTTGAAGGTATAGATACAGGTAGCGCCCTTCTACTTTAGGTACATGATTTTTGTGGAGCTAGAGAACATGGGACCAAGCTGAAGCTTGTGATTCTTCTAGAGTTTATTAGTTTTCATGTACATTGGTTTAGTATTATATTTAATCATTGTCAATTATTGGTCATATTTCCTAGAAATATATTACATGCATCATTTATATATGTGCTCTAGTTTATTATTTATTTTCAGTCTTCCAATGTTTTCTTATTGTATGGTATTACTATTTCTGCTATTGTATTTTATTGTTATTCTTATATATTACTCTTCCAATGAGTGCATAGATTTTCTACTATAACACCAAGGGCCTTGATGCTAGTTCAAAGCCTCTAGTGTTTGGGGAAATGTTCTTGAGACAATTTGACCAATAGTGTACATGGCACCATTGGGCAGAACCCAAAATTGGGATGTTACAAAGTGGTATTAGAGGGTTATTTTATTCTTGAGTTACTGTTTGGTGCCTATAGACTATTATAGAATGGTATAGGTAGTTGGTAATGTGTTTTTCTTGAGAGTAGCTAACCCATATAAAGGAAAATTCAAATATTCCTTGATTATTTCAATTTTCTGGTTTTCCCATTTTTATAGTTGATAAGATTTCACCGTTGGGTGATACATATGTTTTTGTATGTTATCATTTATATTATTGAGGATCTATTTTTATTTTAACCTGATTATATGTGCGTATTACATCTCATGCATCAGAAAAGCACATGCTAGATATCACATGTCATGCATTCTTATCATGACATTTAGGGTGCATTACTAATTGAATGTTATTGTGAGAGATGTTCTACAAGATATGAATTTTTTTTATAAATACATTAATACAATACATTATATTAGATAGAGTATTGAATAGTTAAGGTTTTTTTGAATGAGAACAAAACTTTGGTCCATGAGGTTTTATGGGCCCTCATGGATTGGAATTTAGGGGATCATGTGATTAATTGTAATTCTATTCCTTGAGATTTACATGTATTAGATGCAAAACATTGATTCACAAGGAGTATGGGCCATCAAGGATCGTTATTTGTAATTTAAACATTTGTTTCAGTGATTTATAGGCATCTGGAGTAGTTTTTGAGGATGAACATAAAAACCCAAGAATACATAGTGTGTAACGCTGAATACATGCCATATATCTTTCTTGTGGGGAGGAAATTTTTCTTCTAAAATACAAATTGTGTACCATGTGTACATGCATAGTAGTCCTGAACCATATGACTGGATATGTGGGAAAAGGCATATGGATGGGAAATCATTTATGGAATACACTATGTTCCTAACATACTCGTCATGTTGAAGAGACCATGAATCCGACCATGTGACTAACAACAGGTGTGGATAAAAATTCGGTAGTATACGTATTGTCCATCTTGAACTTGCAACGTAGAGTCAACTGTGCAACCGACCGTGTGACTAATGAAATGTATGGTGATGATGTAATTGATACATGCCATGTCTGGGGCACACATACCATGTATAGTTACACATGTAGGGGCCGTGTGTATATCCATGTGGAAGAACATGGGTAGGGGGGAAATGATCCAAGTGCACACCGTGTCTCAATGAGAACACAATGTGAGTAAGGGTGTTACAATACTAGGATAGGAATAAGTACAAACCCATGTAAAGGATTGAGGTAACACACTCGGTAGTTCTTATGAATTCCATGTTACCATGTTTTAGAATTATTTAATTCCATCATTATCTTTTTCCATTCTCCAACTTATATATTTCAGTCCTTGATAATCATAAACTGAGTTGTACGCTAGACCTTATAGAGTCATTCCATCAAGATGTCCCCCAGTTGTAAACCAAATACATGTCAATGATTAGACACCATGCACGGTAGATCAAGGACTACCAGAATAACCTCCCTTCATTCCTGTCTTGGAACCAGCCTTCATTTCGGATATGGGTGTCGATGCAAAGTTCCATGAAGGATTCATGAAGTTTATGAAGACCTTCCAAGGAGCCTCATATCATGGCCCACCTATGGCAGTGTTGAAATGGATTTCATAGTAGTAGTGTCCTCCCACATTCTCAGGGGATATTAGACCTCAAGATACAGATTCATGGTTAGAATCCATGTTATCTATCTTCGAACATCAATAGTCCCCCCCATAAATGAGGGTGAAGTACGCTAATTAAATTCTTTGGGATTATTCCCAGAGATGGTGGGATGTGATATCACTAGTGAGATTCCATTGGGTTATGGATTGGGATGAGTTTCAATGTACCTTCTATGACTACATATAACCAAAGACTTTGAGGGTCGATTGAGCCTAAGAATTAATGAGTTTGGAACATTGTACTCTCTCTGTCATGATGTATTCTTCTCCCTTCACAGTTCCACAGTGATTTACACCCATTGAATGTTGTGATGAGTTATTTCTAACAAAGAAAGTTTGAATATGGCTTTCAGCATGACATTCGGTCTTAGGTGAACATATTTAGGTTGATGACCATATCTCCTTTAGTCAATGAGGTGTTGATCACAGAGCACAACCTAAAGGATTAGAGAGCTTTGGTCCATGGTGGTTCAGCATCCAAAGTTGGTGTTTATTTAGAAGATAGTAGGTAGAAATGTATGGGGTCTACAGGTTTAGATCAGAGTTGGTCAGTTACAACTTCATGTATCCAGGGTTATGCTACCAGTGTGAGAAGGGAAATCATATGAGACCACATTCACTGAGACATCCAGTTGAGTGATGATATTTTAGCAACATGGGTCATATATATCATTTCATTCATTTTCTCTCACCATCAGCTGGTGACATAGGTTGTTCTATAAATCCTCATTTAGGAGAAATACAAACAGTTTCTCATCAGTCTGGGAACTCGAGTTTTTACAGCTCTTCAAGATGAGGTGGAGGTCATGGTTTTGGTAGCCAGTATCCAGGCTTTCAACAACAACAGGGTTTGTTAGCTCTGGGTGTTCAGGTAAGGTCATAGGGTTGTGGTACAGGTCAGACATTTGCAGTGGAGCAGACATAGTAGGAGAAGGACCCCAGACCCTCTACCGTTAGAGGTACGATTCAATTTTCCTCTATTTTAGCTTCTAAATTGTTCGATATAGGGGGTTCCCCTAGATTCATATATGTTTCTATTGTGGAGAGCCTTGGGCTCTGTATCCTTAATTCTGCTGATATATTGATGTTACATATTTCGTTAGGGACTAGAACGACTGGAATACATAAGATCAAGGAGTTCCCTCTTGAGATTGGTGGGTGTCACTTCTTATGGTACATTTGTTTCATAGAGATGAAAGGCTATGATTTCATTCTTAGAATGGACTGGTTAGTTCCCTTTCCTAATTTAGTCGATTTATATCGTCGTATGGTTAGTTTCACGTCACTAGAGGGCGATTTGTTTCTACATAAGGGAGAATGGGATGTCCAGAAAAGCATAGTGGGACCCAAGCATCATGGGGTGGGAGGAGTTAAATCACAAATTTATACTCTGTATCTGGATGACCTGGGAACTTCATAGATGAATTTTCATCCATTGGTGAATCGTTCTAGGGATTTCGTCCCATTAAACATTTCTGGTTTTCCTCTAGAGTGAGAAGTTGAATTTTCTATTGATCTTGTGCTAGGAGGGGACCCGATGTCCATTCCACTTTAAAGGATGGATACACTACAACATAAATCTCATTTAGCGGCATTATTTTAGCACCAGTTTACAAAACTTCCGCTAAACCCCCTTTATTATTATGGCGGTGACACTTTCCCCCACCACCCGACCCTGACCCCCCTTCTCCACTAACCCTCGCGACGCCACCTTCTCCCCCCACCCCCAGCGAGCCTCGAATTCTAGATCGGCTCCCAAAATGTGCCGCAGGTGACCTTGTAGCACATAAGTGTTCCCCACCACCCATTAATGCGCCTCTCCTCCAATCACCGCCAACCCCCCGAATCCCTTGCTCACATCCTAGGTAATCTACATTTATTTTTCACTTTTATACTTTATGAGCAAGAGATATGGCCACTTAGCTTCAACATGTGATCGCAATGAAGTGTTGAGTAAGGGGAAGGAGTCACACAATATTTTGATCTATATGTTTGATCAAATTATAAAGAGGTAATGAATATATATAATGTTTGTGGGTTTACATCTAACCTATAAAACCTATAATTTAGTAAATTTTTAGGTTCCATCAAGTTTAAAATTATTCCAAATAAGCTAAGACAGGGTATGGGTTCTGATTTTATTAATGGGTATGGTTCTTCTGCAGCTGCTGAATCTAATGATAACCAGTAAACTAATTATATTGTTTCAAAAAAATGAGACAATGAAGTTCATGTATGAGTTATAAATTGGAATGTTCTTTAATATTTTAGAAAATGTGAATCATTTCGGTAGGTAGATATTGGTTGAAAATACATGTCAATTCTTCGAGGAGTAAGATGTACATTAAAGGGTACATGTTGTTGTCAATTATGTTGAATTTGATGAAAAACAAATTAATACTAATGTGGATAATGATAAAAATTTAAATTCGAGAATTGATAATGAGGTATTTGAATCTATAGAGGTGATGATACCTTGACTACATAGGGACTACTCCAATATCCCTGGACCTATCTATAAGATGTATATTTGAAATTCTACAGCCTTAGAGACGGTGATCCATGAAAATAAGAAAATGATATCCTCACTAGAGTATTTTATGGAAATGATCATGTTGTGATGACTCAGAGTGAATATGTCCAAATTTTAAAGGCACGACTCATGGAAAACCAAAAACATTGAGGCAACACAGAAAGAGGTAGGATAATTTCAAAAAATCCTAATAGGACTAAATTCGTTTCATATTAATTACTAAATTATAATATTTTTGAGAGTTATCTCATCTAGATGAAATGATTATGGTACTTGAATTACACCTCCCTTCAAATTGGACTTACTATGAGGTTTACTACTAAACCCATGAAACTGGATTATCCTGGAAATAAAAATAATGACTTGTAGGGATTGAAAAATAATCTTAAAATCATTTTGGTACACAACCCCCCCCCCCCCACAATGAATTATCACTAATTTAAAGGGTTCTTTTAACCTTAAATATCAATTCATAATTATATATTCCATTAAAATTTCTACAATAATATATTACTCATCTCTATAATTCTTCATTATCCATAAAAAATCATCTCCAATTTAAATAATCTATTTCAATTCCCTTTAATATACATCAAATAAATATTGGAATTTTTCAAATGTTCCTAAATCACGTAAGCATGGTTTTCAAATACTCTTGAACATATTACATTATTAAAACACAGTAAATTATTTAATGTTAGTTTATTTAAATTTTTAAATAAATCTATTACTCTTTTCATGGTTTAAGGATAGTGACTTTACTATTTTAAATTTAATTAAATATATACTATTGATGACTCTATTTCAACATATTAAAATTACCTTGGAGATATATCCTTAAAAAAATTATTTTATGCATGATATTTTTAGGGATAGGGAGTCATTAAAATACAATATTAAATATATTCTCCTCTAACATCGTCAAAATTATCAACATCATCATTGAGTATGAATATAGAATAATATCAGTACTTCATAGAACCAATCACATAAGCAATATCCTTCTAAAAATTTTAAGGATAAATAATAATATATCCCATTGATGAATTTTTTCCATCTCCCACATTATATAAAAATATTATTTTTAATAATAAAACATTAGTGGACGTCTAAATTCATGATTCATGGTGTTCTGATTAATACCCAAATATTTAATATAAATTCCCATTGAAATAAACATTATGTTTACAATAGATTTCATTCCATGAAACCCGGATTCTAAATAAACTAGGATATAGTAATTATTTATATCAAAGTTATTGAATTGGAAATAATAAATAGTAATAAAAAAATTGTCCAAATTATGTATAATGATTTTATATAATGAAAATTTATTTATTAATTAATAACAAAAAAATACCAAATTTCTTGTTCTGTCCTTTTAGGCTTCAAAAATATAGTTTATTCACAAATGGTTTTTTTTCATTTTACATGTGCATACATTAGAGTTAATTTTTACCATTTATATATTTTTTATTTGAATAAAAGAATATTATTTTCAAAATCAAAATCTCAATGTAATCTTCGAGTGGATTCTTGTATTTTTATAAAATATTTATTATTTCAGTGAATATAGAAACCAATCTGATTTTTTTAGAAACAAGAATGTATATTTAATTAAAAGTCCCATTATTTTCTGAGTATGATCATATTTTATCATAATATTCCTTTAATTAAAAATAATATAATTAATTTTATTCTAATAAAAATTATATATGATTTTTGTATAACATTCATTTCAAATGTATGCTTCCACTTTCCCATTCTAAATTCCATAATAACACCCCGAAAAGAGTTTACAAATGGATGCTTCAACATTACGATTATACATTGCATAATAACATCCAAATCAAACCATGTATTCTAATCAATTTCCATTTACATAGTAAGACTTCACTACAATTCCAAGATAGTCCACAATAGGACCAAGAGAAACAAAGAAGACAACCTTACCTCTATATTTCAAAGAAGACATGGATTTTTTATATCCATGTTATTACACTAATACATACCCATAAATTTGTCAAATAAGAAATTGTATACGTACTTATCTACTTATTTACTAAAAGGAAAACATCCCTGGGCCAACTATAATTTTCTTCTAACACAGGTCCACATTATGTTTCAACCACCATTGATGTTTCATGATCCACCCCAGATCTGAAAAATTTAATCCTACATAGGTTCACAACATGTTTCTACCCATAACTCTTCACCATCATACCCCACATGTTCTAAAATTATCAACCCCAAACTATACCCAACTCTTTGAATCCTAATTCTAGGCCCCTAATTTAAGGTAAGAGTTTGTTTCTTTTTCATATTCCAAACATCTATTCAAGTATTATATGATTTATCAAGCCCTTACCTTAGTGATATCATAGTAAAGGCATCATTAGTTTGACTATATGTTTTTGTGTTGCACAACATACAAAAAACTGTAGGGATGGGATCCTTGTTCTCATATTCTTTTATGGATTTTTTTAATTTGCATGCTTTGGTTTTCTAGTGGGAGATTTACCATATGTATTTATATAGGAAATCCAAATATAACATATTTATATATTTTTTCGACTAGTATTTATGAATATATTTAACTCTTTATTAGTATCTATGTGTTTTAATTTTTTTTAAATATTGTATAGGCACATAGTGATATACATTGATAAAAGTTGGAACACATTACCAAGGAACACACCTCAGTATATTAAGGGTTTGAAGGAGTTTTTATATTATTCAATTTCAAATCGATCAATTTTAGGGTGAACAATATGTCCATTACCTAAATGAAAATTTAGATGATTGATGAATAGAGATGAATTTATGATCATTTAATACTGATATAATTCCCTTGTCAATATTTGTGTTGGATTTTACATAGAGAATCAACCATTACGAAAGGTTGGGCACTGATGTTAACATTATTTTTAGACCTAATACAGTTCAATAAAATCCACTAAGTTACTATAGGGCATCCCATAAGGAACAAACAAACATTTTATATGAAAACCCCTAAATTTCTCATGAAATTGGCATTAAAAAAATTATTTATAATTACCACAAAAACCAATTTTTGAAGAAACATTAAAATTAAATAGATCTGAAAATACCATAAATATAGTATATAGGTCACAAATATTTCATACCAAAAGGAATAAATTACCAAAGTAATGAAAACCCTTTAATCAATTTGTGATAATCAAGTCGCACCACCAAGGCACCAAGAGGGACTTAGAACAAACCTACAACCACAAAATTGGACCAAAAAACCCGAGGGTTAAACCCTATGTTCGAAACCCTACCTCCTTGTCATTGGTTAATTTAAGGAAAATGGAAGAAAAAAAAATAAAATAGAATGAATCCTTAGTAATTTGAAAGAGGAATGGAAGAGACTCACTTACTTTAGGGATCTTAAATAATCACCCCAAATACACCGGTAGCTGAAATTTAAAATATTAAAAACATTAATGGAGGTTATAATAAGGTTGATGAGGTAATTTAGGAACTAGAATTGAGGAAAAAGTGTATGAATTGAGAGAGTTATGATGGAATTAACTTACCATCTCAAATCTAGCCGATTTTAAGAACCCTATGAAGTTCTGCTCTCAATCCTAGTGAAGAAGTTCTCCAAATAGTGGGTAGAGAGGCTAGGCGAGCAGCTAGGTTAAATGGGAATGGGTGAGACTTGTAATCACCGAATAATAATTAAAATTTAATATGCTATTAATTAAATAAATTTTATTATTTAGACATGAATTGTTATTCCGGGCAGGCCTAATCCCGTAAATGAAAACCCTTAAACACATTTGTTATGGATTTCTAATGGCTCCAAATTTCAATGGTGGTGTTATCATGTGAGGGGAGGCCATTTAGGAATTATAATAGATGATAAATTTTGAAAAATGAAAAATTTATAAAAAAAACTACATTTATTTGTAAATCTGGAATTGGGCTCACAATTTGGCCAAATTCATGAAAACTCACATATTCCTCCATAAAACCTTGGGAAACCCCCAAAATAAAGCATGAATGGAAAATAAATGAAAAATAAATTCAAAATATTTCATGTATGTGACAAGTATGAACATTAGTAGACATGTATGAAATCTATATTTATATATATATATTTTTATATAAGGAAAATATATTATTAAATAAGTTTAAAAAATTTAATAGTCATTATATGTTTTAAAAATTAATTTTTCATAAAAATGACATATATTGCTTTTTTTGTTTAATTAAAAATTAATATTACCAACAATTATATAATTTATTTGATAAAAATGAAAATAATTTTTGAAATTATCATCTCAAAATAATCTAATAGTAAATATTTGATATTTTTCTCAATAGAATTGTTTTTTGATTAATAGTTAAAATTTCAAATTTTTATTGAAACATTCCTTTTAATTAAAAGAATTTATATAAGGCCATAGGCATCAACAACAAATATTCTAGTAGAATAATAAAATAATTAAATTAATTTTCCAAGAAATATTTTTGGTTCATACATTTTTGAAGTTAGATCATAACTCATACATAACAAAACCATATATTACCAAGTCTGCACTTCTGATCATTATCCATTTCTTACATTTTATTGTATTTAAAAATATCATGAAACATATTCTTGTAATTCAACTTGGAATCATACTATCATTCACTAAAAATACTTTTTACCTTTTAATAGGGTATGTTATGATCTTATTTTTGGTTTCACTCTTTCATTAGCTGAGTATTTTCATCCCTGAATTGGGAGGATACATGTAATTGTGAAGTAATCAATTTTTCTGATTTTCAGAATTTCTGTGGGCTTTTCTTCTATTCACGGGGAAATTAGGTGATGTTTAGTAGGGTTACATGTTGTTTAATTTTGATCTGAATCATCCCATGGGTTGAATTCACAACATGAGTTTTTAAATATTGTGTAAGGATTACACATCGTGTAATGTGAAATCTATTCATGATTAAAAGTGTGATTATTTTTTGTGTAAGAACCCGTGTTTTTTCGGACCGTATTTTTGAGCAGAAATCTGAATTTTTGCTGTTGGATGCTCGTGAGGGGTAAAATGGTCATTTTCCCCTATGAGATGATCTCAGATAATTTTTCTGACAGCTCTGTTGGTCCCAGAATAGAGATTTTACCCAAGGACAAGTGGTATTAAAGGATTTTTCCTTCTTGGTCTTTACTATTTGGGATATGGTAGACAGGAGTATTAGGAATGCTTCAGAACCTATGATGGATATCGGGCTAGTGTGTCGCAAACACTTGTTCCGGTAAGAATTCCTGGATTCCAGGGTTTGGGTTTGGTGTTCTGATTTTGTATTGTTACAGTTTTATATGATTTTCGCCTTGAGCGACTCACAATTTGTGAGGTGTTTTGATTTACTATTGATCTCTGGCTCTTGGCCATTGGTAAGATGTCAGGGATAGATTTTGACGCTTGGCTAGCAAAGGAAAGAGGCGACTCATGCCTCATACTAGGCATGTAGGATTCACAGCATATAGGCATGCTAGTGTGTTCTTTTACTAACGACTGAGACCTTTGGGTCTTCATACACATACATTTACTCTGATGGAAGGTTATGTGGATCTACTTTGAGGCGTTGGTGTGAGGATGATGACTCCATCGTCATGCACAGGTGGTGCAATGACCCTAGATGTTCGATGTGGCATGTGATGCCATTCTGTTTAACCCCTTTATTGGGAGTTGTTTCTCAGGTCTATGGTTTTCTAGTCGGATCTTTGAGAACATTGTCGATAGATACCATGGCTTTTCTTGTGAACATGACCTCCTTGGGGTATACTCATATACGAATGCCCGATAGGTGTCAGTTCCATTTCTCTTCTGCTTGGGTTGTGAACTTTAGGGAGTAGTTCCTTCTGAGGATGCTCAGAGAGGATCATGCCCCTTGTAGGCTGTGTTTCGGTTTTGACTTTCATTGGTTTTTGTGATCTTTACCATCTCTTGAGTGGTTTTGGATCTTTTGGGCTAGGTGGTTAGACCTTGTGACCCAGTTGTGAGGATTTTTTCTTATAGGGCTAGGTGGAATACCTAGATACCCTTGGTTTTGACTCGAACTGTTGTAGGTCAATGTCTGTTCCGTTCTAGGGGAACCTTTGTGTAAATGGTTGACCCGTGCTTGAATCCTACTCGGCTTTTGGCAGGATGTTAGTTTGGCTCGGAGGGAGCTAGACACGCATTTAGTGAAATCATAATGTACTCCTGTAAGAGATGATCATGCGCTATCTTGATTCATCTAGAGTATTCTGAGAGAGCTTCGACCCTACGTCGAGCTCCTTTTTCATTCTAAATGTTCTTCCCTGTTGAGGGTGCAACCTGTTCTGGATATGCTCTTGAAGTGGTGTAAGGAAAGCCACATGGTGGGGAGTGCACCATTGGACCTTTTGAGGGTGGTTTTTCTTTGTTTAGGTTAAACTTCGGTGTTTTCCATTGGGCTTTTGATCTTGGAGTTTCCTTTTAAGATGACGACATGGGTGTTCCTATGGTGGGGAGTACCCGTTTCGTTGTAGTTGAATATCTTCTATGTAGATGGTGGTTGTTAACACTAAGGTTGGTCATTGGACTATCTAGGTAACTGGGTTGTGCATATGCTTTGGGTTAGGGGGGCATGGCTGCTGGTCCTCCTGCTGGTCTTTTTTTGGGCTTCTCGGGGACGAGAAGGTTTATGGTGGGGAGTTTGTAGAACCCATGTTTTTTTTGGACAGTCTTTTTGAGCAGAAATCGTAATTTTTGCTGTTGGATGCTCAGGAGGGGTAAAATGGTCATTTTCCCCTATGAGATGATCTCAGATAATTTTATTGATAGCTCTGTTGGTCCCATAATAGGGATTTTACCCTAGGACAGGAGTTTGGAGGAAATCTGCGCTTTTCGAATTTTGGCGAAATATTTAATATTTAATATTATTAAATTAAATATTAAATTATTCACGTAAGATCGTTTGGAAATAACTTTTAAACAGATCATCGGATTGAGATTCCATCTGGGCTGTTGAGTTCAGAATGGGGTGTTTAGCCTAGGGAAGGCATAAACTCATGTCGGGCACCAGGGCCGGCCCATGCCCGTTTTACATCCTTTTCTTTTCTTCTTTCCTCTTCTTTTCCTCCTCCTCCTTGCGCACATCTCCAATGCCACTCCACCATGTCAGTTACATATGGGATAAATTGGATATCGAGAAATAGGGAGAGTTGGAAGCCAAGAAGGGTGCCGATTCGAAGCTCTCGACGCGCTGAGTTTGCGTGTGGCAACCAGGAGTCGTGAAATCAACCGAAGCATCGGCAATTTCATCCCAAACGTAGGTCTGTTTTTGTTTTCGCCATAGATCCCCATTAAACATGTTGTTTTATGTCTTTTATAACCTATATTTCTTGCTTGTATTCCCATGGGGCTTTATCTAATGTTTTCGGGGAGAAAACGGGCAAATCGGGTGTCTTTAGGGTATTCCTGTCGGAAAACCAAGTATACACTGCATGTATTACAAGGGTACACGCCATGTGTTCTTCCCGTTCGGGGAAGACAACATTTTCTTAAATACAAGCCATGTACTTTGAGCACACTCCGTGTAGTTGGTGGTCATGTGGCTGGCCGTGTGGAGTAGAACACGGTTTTAGTGGTTTTTAAGGACTACACGCCGTGTACTTTAAGTACACGCCGTGTAGTGGTACATGGGCATGTGTTCGGGTGAAAATGGACACGATGTAACTTTTTGTGAATAATACATGTCGTGTACAGTAAATTACACACCATGTACTATTACATAGGCAGGCCTTGTGCTCTATCCATGTAGTTTGGCCATGTACTCTGGCCATGTACTGCTTCAGTTTAGTAATTTTGAAATATCTTGGGCTCTGGAAGTCAGAATCAGGCGTGTGAGTAGTCGATTCTGAGCATTATTCCACATATATCGCAATGGTGGCATCCTTTTGACTTTTATAGGTCATATAATGGAGCTTTTGAAGGTTTATATATAAATGGGGGGAATTCTTCCTCCACTTATTGAGTTCAGTTGTCACCTGAGAGTGAGACATGGTGTGGATGATAGGTTGGGTGTTCGGACCAACTTAGTTGAGTCCTTTAATAGGAGATGAGCTATGATGAATCTTCCATAACCCATACTTTATAGAATGTTACCCTTTTGAGATGTTCCTTTCTGGCCTATGAGGCATTGAGACAAGGTACTTCTAAAGATCCCCTAAGGGATGCCTTTGCTTGTGTGCTGACCTAGGGAGTCCCTTGTAGGATCTCTCTCTTGTTCTTAACTTGATAAGAACCATGTTACAGGATTCCAATGTTTTCCTTCCTTTGAGGATCCCATGTATTATTCCTCCCATACACTTTTCTACGGATCCCGTGTAGGATGCCTTCACTCGTGTTTACCTGGAGGATCCAGAGTATGATGCCTCCTCTGTGTTTGACCTAAGGGACCCAGTGGGTGCCTGTTGTTTGACCGACCATGAGTTTTTCTATAGGGTTTGGGTTGAGATGGTGATCGGGTGTCACCTAGGACCAGTTCCAAATCGGTAATCCTTTAGGGCTTTGGATGTATTGTTGGGTTGGGTGTTTGAGCCACCCGCATAGTTTGTTTATATCTGACATGGTTGCTGATGTTGTAGTGTTTACCAGAGGTGCTTCCTGGATGGTGGCTGCTGAGCCTGACACGATGTGTCATTCCTGTTTGATCAGATTCCTACTTTTCCTTGTGTGCCTGAGTAGGTGGTATGTGCTTTCTGTAGAAAGTTGATGAATATTATGTGCAAATTCCACCAATACCCTTGAATAGGGTATTGCGTGTTTCCTGTTTTTCTCCTACTGCTTGCCTTCTTTGCTTGATTTCTTTAGTAGAAGTTATTTCTTATGATTAGAGTATTTTTTATGTGCTTAGTTTGCTTTTCCATGCCTAGTTGTAGGATTGTGGACTGTTGTTTTAGTATGGCTGTTGAGCCTTAGTTGATATCCAAGTAGTTCTTCAGGATTACTTGGACGATATACACGCGCTGAGCATGTTTAGTTATACTCAGGACTGTGAGAACCTAGAGTAGTAGACCAAAGGGAGAATTGACGGAAGGGCTTCTCTAAAGTGTCTTTTAATTATGATACATGGGTATAGGGGGAATTTATGTTGAGTGCTTCCCTAGAGAGACATTAGCACGACGCGGGCCATAGGGGGAATTGACGTTCAGTGCTTCCCCATAGAGCCTTTAGCAAGATGCGATACTATAGGGGGAATTGGCGGTGAGTGCTTCCCTAGAGAGTCTGCTTAATTACGCAGCTAAACCAGAGGGGTGAGACTGTGTGTGCCTCCTAGAGGGTTGCTAGTACTTAGAGGTTGAGCCATATGGGTTAGACTATGAGAGCTACCCAGAGGGTTACCTGTTGTGTTAGTTGCTTGTTTGTGTTTTTAGGTAGGACCAGAGGGGATATTCTGTGAGTACTTCCCAGAGGGTTACTTATTGTGTTAGTTGCTTGCTTGTGTTTCTTGGTTGAACTACAGGGTTACTTGTTTTTGTTTATCTTGTTCAGATACTTATTTTCGGCATTGGCCGAAGCAGGTACTTGTCAATGGGATTATAAACCTAGAGATCGACTTAATGATACACGGCTTGAGTGGCATGATGTCCAGCTCAATACACTTACACTATATGTCCTGGAGATCGGGCTTATGGTCCCAAGGATCGACTGCTGATGTTTGTTCTTGTTATTTGATTCACATCATCATGAATATTCATATTTATTTGTAGGTGTATAGGTATGGGACTATACATATGTACATATATATATATATGGACATACATGGTGGAACTTGCCCAGTAGACAGGGATTACACGCCCTGAGTTCAACTGTGGTTGCACATTTGGTTTACTTACTTTTGTTGTGTTCCAGCAAGGCTGAGAACATTGTTGTTGCATACACTTTCAGCAGCACAGTTATAGGTTGCATGTCGGGGTGCCCTACTAAGATTATTTCTCACCCCTGCACTTGCACCTCGGTGTACATGTAAACCTTATGTCTTCTTTTCAGGTTGAGCACGAGTTTCATGGTGGATAGGGCTAAGGCTCAGTGTTACATGATCGAGTGGAGCTGCTCGTGTTATTCTACTGATCAGGCTACTGCAGTTCGATATTGTCCGGAAATCGGGTATGTGGTTTGGCTCGGAGTTAGTAGGTGAAGCCTGTACTTTTACTTTTAGTTTCTTTTTACTTGTATCTGTATGCTCAGACTAGTGTGTGACCATTGTTGTATTATATTGCATTGTTGTTCGGGCTATTACAGCATTTCACTATTACAGCTTGTTCTATTTCAGTTGTTTACTGCTTCCGCACTCTATTTACTTTCCGCTGTGTATGATACTTAGTTATTTCCGCTTTTTCTTACTCTGGTATGAGGGGATAGTCTCCCCACTATCACACCCTAGGCCCTCGCTGCTAGTCGGAAGCCTCTGGCATACGGGGAGGAACGCTTGAGGCCTTATGGCGAACAGGCTCGGAGCACTGGTTTAGTGGCTTCCGGGTCGATTCATTACATTTTGTGTAAGTTTAATTAAAATGGAATAAAATTTTAAAAAAGTATTCAACACCATATAAATCCCCATGATCCATTTTTTATGTTGCCATACATGATTTTGAGGCACTATTATATCTTGAATCCTTCTCCACTTAGCTAGAGATATTACCCAAGGTGATTTAAGGTGCCTTCAGTCCATCTAGATCGATTTATTCAGGAGGGTTAAGTGGTTTATATTTTTGGTTAAGCCTTAATTTTTATTTCTCTATTATTTATGTTTTTAGAACCATTTTTTTGTAATGATTATTGATAATAACACATTCTATATCGACCATTTTTCAATTGTTGGTCATTCAATGTCTTTTGAATGTAGATCATGTTGTTTCCAAACCCTATTATCAATGGTGGTTGGTTTTTATTTTCTATATATATAGTTATATCTATTAATTTGTGATAATTTCATGAATTATATATTGTTCATATAGTTTTAATTATGATTGTAAATGTAATTAAATGTTTTGAAATTGGGAGGGGTATGAGTTCATGATTAATGTGATTTTTACATGAAAAATGAATTTCATGATTTAAATTTGATGTTTAACATTCTAACAATGAAGAATATTTTCACAGAATAGAAAATATTTCATTATAATTTTTTCATGATTATTAAAATTTATATTAACAAATATTTTATTGAGGTACCTTTAGTAAAACGAGATAAAAACATGGGTAGCCTTAGTGTGCATGAAACCCCAAGGGGGTATCCTCTTATATGTAGATGTCCTAGAGTAGTATTTGATATTAGTTTTAATAAAAATTTATTCTTTGTTTGGATTATGAGTTTATAATATGTCTTGTCTCATAGGATAGAGCATGACTGATAAGTGAATTATTGTTTTTGGTTGTCAATTATATGAGAGTTTATTTTTATGATGATGGATCACATGTTTACTTATATATAATGTCCATACAATCTTAATTTTTTAAAAAAATTGCATTATATTTGTGAAAAATAAATTATTATTTGAAAAATAATGTCAAATTTATTAGTTTATAGAAATTCAGGTAAAATAATTTCATTAATATTAGACAGGGGGATTATTGTTGATAGAACATGTACAAAATAATTTGGGTTCTATCCAACTAGGAACTGTTTCTCAAACAATAATTTTTCATGTGGTAGGTTCTAGATCTTTTTTTTATGATTTAGGTAAAGATACTTGAATTCATTATTTATATAGGTTTTCTCTTTATGTTGCTGTTTTATTCTGTACAACATTGGAGGTAATGTGGTCCCGTGGAAACTTTTTGAAAAGACTTTTTCTATTCTTTTGTTAATCTATTTTGGCTCAATTAAATATTTTTTTAGTTTCTTCATATTAATCTATCTATTTTTTATATGATACTGTTTTATTATATTTCTTTAGCCCACCACATTATTAGATTCCTTGGGTAACTGCTCGAGTAAATCATGGGTTGGACAGTTGTAATTTGTTATCAGATGAAGGTTACATGGATAGATGTTTGTCTACATTTCTAGAGTTGATTCAATGTACTGTCAAAATAATAATAGGATCATAAGAATTATGATATTATGTGTAGGAAATTTTCCCAGACAATTCAATCCCATTACTAAATATAATTTTCCAAGGCAGGTATAAAATGTTTACCAAGTCCATGATTGATTATTTAGGTTCATTTGAATGAATTGTATGGTTTGTTTATTTAAATTAACATCTCTAAAATGATTATAGACATGGTGTGTGTATGGTAATTTGAATAAACTTGTAGGGAGATTATATAGATGGTAATATTCATTTAAAAAGTGGTTTCATTTATCTGATTGGATTCATAAATACTTTACATTATTAATATTTCATAGAAATATTTTGAATTCTTGTTTTGGTATTAATGTATTTGGAATTTTATCATAGATGATTTGATGTTGTATTATGTTTAAAAGAAAATTAATCCAATATGATCTATTATAGTTTCAATAGGGGAGGACCTGAGTAATGTTCTGCAGAAATATCCTCCCATATATTCTTATTTACATGAAGTAGAAATCTATAACATTCAGACTCCAGGTTCAGTGGGAACAGAGAACCTAATAAGATGAGTGGATCATGGATCAAAATTTCCCAAGTATCATTCATTAGTTTTCTATGGAGAAAAGGAATACAATAGTATGATTATTCGATTGAATTTAATGATAGGATATTAATATTCATAAAGAATCCTGAAGATTCACAATTGGTTTTTTCAGGTATCTCTTATAAGGGCCACGATTATGATGGTTGTACACTAAAATAAAGAATAATTTGAATGAAGGTATTACCTGGGTTTTGTTCAAGAAGATCATCAATCAGCATTATTATCTCGAGAAATAACATGAATAAAATTCGAAGGAGATTCAAAAATTGTTACAAGTGGAGCATGTTGTTAAAGATTTCTCAACCCACATTGTTGAGTTGGGGCATCTTTCACCACATCTTGTCGCCAATGATTACCTAATGGCTCGGAGGTTATAGATGATTTTAAGAGCTGATGCATTGTCAATGATATCACATATTTACCTTCCATCCTTTTTTGGTAATAGAAAAATCATATTTGGATAAGGAAGACATAGCTGGATGATGATTTTAGGTATATCTTAATTAGGTGTAGTAGTTAGTCAGTGTGCTTCTCTTGGTCAGAAAATGAAGGACAAGAGTGGTATGTTTTATACACGGTCATTTTCATGGGCTTCTAGGGGTAGAAAACTGTTATAATATTCCATTGAGTGATTAATTGTCCTAACATACCTCAGTGAATAGTGATTCCTAAAACATTTTAGCTTGTTTGGTAGACTGGACATCTAATGCATTTCTGTGATAAGATGTCTGAGGGAAGTTAGGTTAGATCCACTTTCACATAGGTTTAATAGGTATAGGTTGATGATTTCAATGGTAGTGGGTCACATTCATTATCTAAATGGGATTTATATGTGGCTATGTCTGGATGAATATATACAGTTGAGTGTTCTCTATAGGAACATAAAGCGAGGCTAGCTATTGTTAGAGTTACAGATCTTATCTCATCTGCTATAGTTATAGATTTTATTGATATATATTCAAATCATTCAATTATTTCATTAATGTAAGTTTATATGTTTAGATTTTGTTTGGATCTTATTCCTTTATTTTGGGATATTTTAACTTCTTTGTGATGGAGGTCCGTATAATGTTTCAAATGTTTTGGGATTTAGGTTGTGATATGAATCATTGAGGAGGTTTGGTACATTTTAGTTCATCATCATCACATCATTTAATTGCTTATCAGTATAGATATTTTGGTCCAAATAATGGCCGATATATACTTTTTTCTCTATCAGGTACAATTCTTATCCACTGATGGGATCACTACTTTTTTAGGATGATTGGGAACTATATCGGGAAGGGTTGTGCTGCATGTTACATATGATCGTTCAATACAATGTGAGTTCTATGAAATGATTCTTTATGTATATGACTCAGGATTCAGAGGTAAGCTACCTATGGTTGTGTGTTTATACCTTGAGGTATTTCTAAAATAATTTTCTTTATTTCCACTATAGTGAGAGGATAGGTTTACTATTGAAACATTACCAAGAATGTATAAATTCTTTTTGAAATCAATTATATTATAACGTGATAATATTCTAGAACACAATGTCCAGCTTGAGGATCTCTAGATGAAAGGATTTACTCATTATAGACTACACCCCTTTACTATGAAAGGAGATGAATCTATTGGACTTTGTATTGACTATCGAAAGCTGAATTGGGAGACCATCATGAAAATGGATCCATTGCTTGAAAATGAATATTTCATTGATCAGGTGAGGGGGGATCATATTTTTTTTAATATCAACATGTGATTGGGGTACCAAAAGATGAGAGTGTGATAATCAGATATACCCAAGAAATTGTATGAAGTTCGATATGGTAATTCAAAGTTTTAGGTTTTAGAAATAAATGTCACTAATGTGCTAGGGATATTCATGGATTTAATTAACCGAATATTTCATCGGATAATGTACGATTTTATTGTTGTGTTCATGGATGACATCATGGTATAATCCAATTAAGAGGAGGATCATAGAGTTCATTTGAGTATAATTAATTGAAATTTTAGGGACCATCATTTTTATGGAATGATTTGTATGATTGAGATTTGTATCAGGAAAGTGATGTATCTTGGGAATGTGATTTCTGGGAGGGAATTCATTGTTGATCTTGAAATGTTACAGGATGTTATGTCTTGGGAGTATCCCAAAATTATGTTTTAAAAATAAATATTCTTGTGAATTTAATTTATCAAATGATGGTTTGTTTGAGAATTCTCTAAGCTCACATATTCGATGACAACTTCATTATTTAAGTTTGTCATATATTAATGGAATGATAGGTGTCAGATATATTTTGAAGAGATGAGGAAAACTATCAATTCAGAACCAATTTTGATTCTTCAAGAACAAGGTTCAGGTTATGATGTTTTATTTAATGCTTCTAGTATTTATTTGGGATGTGTCTTGTTGCAAGGGAAAAATGATATGGATTATGGCTAACACTAGTTACTCTGTCATGATAAAAACTAAGAAACCCATGATCTTGAGTTGGAAAATATTATATGTGCACTCATAACATAGTAGAACTATCTCTTTGGAGAGTATTTTATGATATATTCTCTTCAAAAAATTACTAATGTATATTTTCACGAAGTTAGATATGAACGTAATACTAAAACCCTGGGTTGAGTATATTCAGAACTTTTATTTTGATATCGTATATAAATTTATAAATTAGAATGTGGTGGATGATGAATTGAGAATAAAATGGGTAACTCTATACATTATGGAATTAGTGGAGTAGTGGCCTCTTATGATTTTTATAGACGTGATGGGCATGGGAGTAAAGGTGGTAATTGGAATGGTGTTATAGGATTTGATAAAGTTGAAATTTATTTTGATGAGTGAGTTTGGCTTGATAATAATACACACACTAAGAGAAGACACATTGTAGTAGACCAAAATGATGGGGAGACCTCGTGTGAATTATCATGGCCTACCAATAGGGATATTTTCTTTCAGAACATATTGGTTGTTCCATTTTCCATAAGTATCAATGGGAACCAGTCATCATGGTAAATTAATCCTGGAACAAAATAAATTTTATTTGATTTGAAGCATCAATATTAGTGTCTGTTAATGAGGTGGTTAGTTACATATTTTGTATTGTAATGTCTCACATATCAAAGATTCTTTATGGAACATGAAATACCAGTATGTTTGTTGGATATTTTACCCATTCTGTTTTTGATTTAGGATTAGATTTTAATGGAATACATAATTGGTTTTCATTGACTCCTAGTGGTAAGGATATGAGTTGGGGGATTGTTGATACAATCACTAAATATGATCATTTTTACAAATAATGTAAATGATGAATGTGGAATATCTTAGGGACTTGTATGTCAGATATTGAGATGATTCATGGGGTTCCCCCTGAATTATGTTATGGAAGGGAATCAAGAATGGGATTTATATTTTGGAATGGTTTGAAGGAGGAAATGGGTTCCAAATTCATATTGATTAAGAATTATCATCCATAGAGGGGTGGACAGAAAAAGAGGGTTATCCATGTTATTAATTATGTGCTTCGAGATTGTGTTCTTGATTTTTGTGCATCATGGGAATGAAATTTCCTTTAGGTTGAGTTCTCTTATAGAAATAGATATTAGGATTTTATTAGGATGGAACTCATTAAGGATTTTTATGGGTAGCCATTCCAATCTCCCTTATTGTAACACACATTTATTTCATAGCACATTATTTCTTCAATGTAATTCAATAACTTGCGCTACACACAATAATGAGTTCTAGCGCACCACGACATACCAAACTAACTGTTAATGAGTAGTTATGAATAGTATTATCTGTATGTGGAATTTTATATATTCCATATAAATTTTAACATTCATATAATGTGTTTCTAATACATAATATTAAAATAAATTCATTTTTTTAATATAATGGAAGTATTTTTCAAAAAATCTAATTTTACAACCATTTAATGGAAAAAAAATTTAAATCCAATATTTGAATCTTTTATATATTTAATATGACAATATTAACTTATTCATTATAATAGTGACATAAAACTTTAGTTTCAATTAATTTTTGGTGTTTTTTTGATAACTTTCATATTTGGGTGAATAGTGAAAAATTCTAAATTTCAATTGCAAACATATTTTTAATAAAAATAATTTATAGGGTTAAATTATAAATTTTAATGGTTTGAAAGTATAATTATATTATATTTTTATCATTCAATACAATGTAGTTCATTATAAGTAATTCCACATTTAAATTTGACATAAACACATGTCAATCTTTTGATAGTTTTTAATTTTTAAAATATCACTTTTTGGTTTTGACAACGGGAATTAATTTTTAATTAATAAATAAAACATAAATGTATTTAATTTGGTAAAATATACATCTATTTTGAAATCAGAATTTAAAAATTATCTATGGGTGATTTTTTGGTATTTTTCTGAAAACTTTCAATTTTTGATGAATAGTTAAAACACTGCCTTATTATTTAAATTTAACATTTTATTTATTTATTTATTTATTTATTTTAAATTTATTTTAATTACATATAGATTTAAAAATATATATAAGGTCAATGTAATTTCTTGGAGTTATTTTATAATAAAATTATATGTATATAAGTTTATTCAACTTTTTAACTTTTTGTTACCTACCTTCTAAGAGCAATTGCAAATTTGAATAAAAAATAATTTTACTACTTCTGTGAGTTGAATTTAAAAAATCCAAGATGCTTGGTTGATATCAATAAGTAAAATTTGGCTCAATTAAATAAAAATAATTTTTGGTGAATTATAACATTTGACTTTTATTTACCATGGATAAAAGTAAATATGGTAATTAAAGGTAAAAATAATATTATAATTACCCTAACACATGTCCTAATTCTATTTGATAAGATAAATGAGACCCAAAACAACCATATTAATAATATAAGTACTTTAGGTCCACTTGTATTCGATTAGTACATTTATTATTATTTTATTTACAGAGAAGTTAAAAGTTTTAAATATAATGTTTATTAACAAAACCATTTTAAATGTGGGGTTATACTTAATATAAATTTGACTATAAATATTAATTATAAAGATAAAAATATTTACTATATAATGGTATTTTATTTATAATTTTTATATATTATATAATTAAATTAATTTATGACACAATGATGATGTTGTAATTACCTTCTTAATGAAATATTGATATAGTATATATTATAAATATTAAAATAATTATAATTTAATAGTTTTGATGAAATCCACGAATTTCAAGGTTAATATGACATGTTAGGTTTGATTAGATATATTTTATTTGAATTTATAATGTTGTTAGGACTTTCAGAAAGACATAATACCAAATAGTGTAGAAATTGACATAAATTAATTTTTAAAACAAATACTATATTATTGGTTGATATAATATTCCTAAAAATATTAGGTTCATCCAAAGGGCTTACATAATATTATATATGTCATTAATTAACCACTTTAGGTTCTCTTAGAAGTTTAGAGAATTTTTATTAACCATATAGTGTAATAATACAAGAAGACACAATAAAAGATAAACTACTTAACTAAGAGTTAAATTATAATGATAGGGATAATATGTAACCTAAACATGTCTAAAACGTGTTGGTTGACATTATCATGACCCATATCTACCTATGGATATAAATAAATTCATTTAGATCCATTATTATATGAATATGATTGTGTAAATGAATAATATTTTAATCTTTTCCTAAAGTGACCCTCACCACTCTTATAAAAGGGAACTTCCCCTTATTTCAAAATCACACCTCCAAATCCATTTGGATCTGCCCACCGCAGCCCAAATATCCTCCCAATTACCCTAAAATCATCTAACAGACATTATTTTGATCATAAATCAATTCTATAGATCCATTTTGATCAACTAAAAGGTAAACACCTAAAGAAGAAGAGGTAATCATTTCACCACCCTTTTTCAAGACATTTTCATCTTCCACTTCCACTTACTTTGTTGTTTTCATACCAAAATAATAAATCCAGTACCTTCTACATACGGTGATGTTATTATAAATTAGTTACAACCATATTCTTTATTATATCCATCCTATAAATGAAAAATCCACCATACGTGTGTACGTACGGATTACCGTCTCCAGGCCATGGTGTAGTTTGTTATTCAAACACTTAATTATTTGGATGGGTATAACAATGAGTATAATATATGTAAATAATAAATATAACATGTTAATGATTATTTATATATGATATACCATCCAATTACAAATGATTTCACCATCAATATAAGGATATTATCGCTCGTGCGTACGTATGGATTACCGTCTCTATGAATGCGATGAGATTCATTCCCCATCGTAATCATTCAATAATAATTTTCATTGTATGATTAAAAATAATGCATAAGAACATAATATCATTCTAGATAATAATAAAATAAATCCTATCCATAACAAACATAGCTTACGTAACCAATCATATAAAGGAAAACAAACCAGTTACCACCTAAAACATTGATACAACTAAAATATTATTAACAAAGAAATATTAGATCTTATAGGATATCATATTTATATATTTGTTTCTTTTATAATTTAAAAAATAATAATTTCACTGTTGTACTGGAGGTTAATGCACCCTCGATGAAGGAAATGTAGAAGGTAAGGGTTAATTCCTCAATATAATTATTATCTAAGATTTTTAATGATAATGTATTTATTGGGACATATTTATCAATTATGTCCATATTTCAAAAATATGATTTTAAAAAGAATATTTTATGATTTTATGGAAGGTTCAATTAAACTATATCATCATATTAAATGTTTTAAATATTTATTTTTCTAAATATTTTTAATTAACGTCCATGTTTTCAAAGTTATTTTTTTGGATTTATTTATATGGACATCATTATAGTAAATGTTAATTCCATTAAATGATTCAAATTTGTATGGGACACATTGATTCAAAAATATCTTTAAATTTCATTATTTTTAAATTATATTCCATTTAAAGGATTTTAAAAAAGTGATATTTCTCTCAAATAGTTTTGACTTCATCTATTTCAACATCCATTGAGGTATTTTACACTTGTTTAAAGTTGATTCATAATGATACAGACCTTAAATTTTATATTGATGGTTTTGTGATATTTTTTACTATGGTTGTGTTATTTTTTATACCATTCATGGTTTATGGTAAATTTATTAACATTTTGTATGCTTGTTTTAATAAGAATGTTTATTTTATGTTTCTAGCTTTAATATGAGGAATGAATTGGACTTAGTAAGTGACGGTTGGAGCCCGTTATAGCTTATCGATGCATCGGTAGGTCTCATGAGACAATCTACTATTTTTTCACCAGGACTTCATAAAATATTATTTGTAGTCTTGGCAGGAGGTCTTGACTATGTGGTTATTAAGTCTGGAATTATGCATTCTATCATTATGAAATTGAATTTTAACATTACGTATTATTATTGGACTAGTAGAATATCCAACTGAATATGTAAATGGCATTATTTGATTTATCATTTCCATATTATGATTAATTTAATGTTTAAAAGGCCTGTGTTTTAGTCTTATACATTTCCTTAAATGTTTATTCTTATTTGTAAACGTTTCCGCTATATTCTTATCCTTACGGAGCATCTAAGCTTACCCCTTTCTTAGGAATTATTTTCCTAGGATTCCAAGAAGTGTATTATGATTGATATGTAGGGTTAAGCTAGGGGAATAATTTCATTATAAAAGGATCATTTACTTTGTGTTTTATTTTCTAATGTGTAATGAAACATTCATGTTTGCAATCAATTTTCAAAGATTGATAAAATGATTTGTCTTTTGGGACATGATTCCTTATAATAATGATAATGAATTGAAATACTGCACCAACTATGGGCTTCTAGTGTTAATGTATTACAGTTGTTATCAGAGGAAGTTTAGAAACTTCCTTGGAAATAGATTTAGATAAAATATGATTAGAGAAAATTACCCTAATATAGACTTTGAGGATTAGTATATATGAACATCCTATAATTATGGTAATAAAGATATTTTATATATATTCCAACCAATACATCCATGTCTGGATATGAGAAGGTTGATTCGGATTTGGCACAGATGTGCCTTTGAGTTAAAACACCGAAAATGGGTTTTGGACTTGACCCATGGTATCCTGGTACACAAAAACGGGCCTAGTTGCACTCTTTGTTAAAACCCTCCTGGGGGATATGCTTAGGATAATTCACATTTTCATTAAATTACGTTATGAAGGATTTATGAGTAAATACTTCCTCAAAGAAAACATTTTGTTATTATAGATTACATGCATATTATTTTCAATTTATGTAAGGTATTTTAAAATATTGGAATTATGAATTGTGATTCATAAAAAAGACCTAGTGTATTCCATTTTATAGAAATGTATCCTAGTATAAGTAATGATAATTCTATAAATACACATGACCGAAAGATTATGAAGGATCATCTCTTTCATGGTATTAGGTGAACATTTAAAAGTGAAATAGTCTCCCATGTATTCTCATCATATAAAGAAATAACATCATGTGTTAATAAGATAACTAATAAATTTTCTGAGCATTATGGCTTTGAAGGGATGTAAGAGAAGAAAAATATGGAAGCGAGAGAGATGGATAAAGGGAAGAGCGTAAAGAATGATTTTACCATACGTGATAACTATAGAAAAAATCACCATGGAAAATATTTGATGGTAATGGGAGTTTGTTATAAGAGTGGAGAAAAAGGACACCAAGTGCATGATTTCAAGGGTAAGAAAAGGTTTCAAATTTACAATGTGTCTTCTACATGGACTTGGGACACTACGCGAATCAATGCCCAAATCATCACAGTATACCCCAAATACTGCTATTGGATAATAATCATGTTATGATACTACTGGAGATGAAGAGGAATGATTATATTTCTTATGTTTTTATTAAATTAATGTGTCATTTGTGTATTGTATTATTGATGTACATGTTATAAGGATTGTAGAGTATATAAGGATTGTATTGTCGTACTATTTCATTAAGGACATGAGATTGTGTGGAACCAAGAAATGTGACTCAATAGTAGGTTAATATTTTTAGAAAATATCTGGTTTAAAGAAAGACAAACCATAATATGGTTTTGATACTGAGGTAGTTATTTTTGAATAAAATATGATTGATTTGGATAAATTATGTTGGATATTCATGACTACTTTGAAACTAATTAATGATTTGTATATTCCATCATTGTTAGAGTTCACAACATTATTAGATAGAAGGAGTATATTCAATATTTTATAAATAATACGTGATCATTAATTTAATCAAGATTGTTTTACTTTAATTTAGGGTGTTACAGTGATTTAAAATTATATATGATGAAGTTATTCAAATGTTATTACGTGGAAAAAAGTATCTTTATTGTGTTTACCTTCCTTATAAATTTTGGACTGCGAGTTTGGACAGAAGTATTTTGGATAAGTCTTGAGGTATAAATTGATTATGTTTGACATTGGATATTATTGTTAATGTTAATTAATTTCTTAAGATTATTTTTGTATTGTCATAAAAAAAGACAACCCGGAGGTCAGGTGACAACCTCTCGCGTCCAACAATGCCACGAGACGTGAACCCGCAACTGAAGGGCAATAAGTGTGGATCACCTACCATTGGCATACATGATGTCCTAGTTTGTATAATTCATTTTTTTAAATACACTGAAAATTGAATTATAAATTCAATATTTTTGGATCCCGCTATGATTTGAATAAATATAATAATTTTGAATTCTATTATCTTCTAGAGTGAGAGATGAGTTTGTGGAAAGAATTAGTTGAAGTATGAAAATATTCTAGTAAAGTTTGTTTTTTTCCTCTAATTATATAAATTAATTAATTATTAAACAATTTTGATGAGATATTAAATCCAATAATGTGTTATCCTAATACCTTATGTATTGTTGAATCGATGGTATTTTAAGTCATCAAAGATTGATGGCTTTGTGGACATTAATTTTACACTTGTTAATGATTGATGACCTCAATAACACCCTATAAATATTTACATTTTTCCTCTATTTATGTGTCTCTAATTACCACCAATGTTCTAATAATGATCATAATTTGTTGGTGGCTTTTTCATTTCACTTTCCCTCTTATTAAGAATAATTTTATTAACCAAATTTCTGATGTGGGTTTTCATGACATGGTATTTTTTTTATTTTTAAATTATTAATTTCAAACAAAAGTTTCAAATATTGAGGAAAAATTTTATTGAATGAGGATAAAATGTAACACCCCAAATTTCATAGTATGTTATTTCTTTGAAGTAATTCAATAACTTGTGCTACAGACCGCACTGATTTCGAGTAGACTACAACGTACCAAAGTAGTTATTAAAATGTGTTTATGAAAAGTATTATCTGAATTATGAATGTTATATATTCCATATAAATTTTAACATCCATATTATGTGTTTCTTATACATAATATAAGAACAAATTCAATTTTTTCAAATAAAGGATGTATTTTTCAAAAAATAGAATCATACCGCCTTTTAATGGAGAACACTTTTTGAATCCAATATTTAACACTATAATATATTCTACTTTCCATAATAAAATTATTCTTTAGAATAGGGAAATAAAAAATTAGTTTCAATAAATTTTTGGTGTTTTTCGGATAACATTCAAATTTGGGTGAATAGAGAAAAAAGCTAAATTTTAATTGAAAACAACTTTTTCAATCAAAATAATTTATAGTGTTCAATTATACATTTCAATGGATTGGAATAATAATTAGGTTATATTTTTATCATTTAATGCAATTGAGGTCATTATAAGTAATTTCACATTTAAATTTGACATAAACACATGTCAATCTATTGATAATTTTTACCTCATAAAAAACAATATTTGGTTCTGACAACGAGAATTAATTTTAAATAAATAAATAAAATATATATGATTTTAATTTGGTAAAATAGAATTCATTTTTTAATTTAGAATATCAATTTAGAATAGGGTTATTTTTTGTTATTTTTCTGAAAACATTCATTTTTTTGATGAATAGTGAAAAGCAGTGCATTTTTATTTAAGACAGACTTTTTATTTAAATAATTATTTTATTTATTTAAATTAATTTTAATTATAAATAGATATATAATACCTATATATGTTTAATGTAATTCTTTGGATTAATTTTAAAATATAATTAGATATATAAAATTTTATTGATGATTTTAACTTTTTTTACCCACCTTCTAAGAGAATTTGCAAATTTTAATAAAATGTAATTTTTCCACTTATGTGTGTTTAATTTCAAAATTATGGGAATCATTGTTAATATCAGTAATTAAAAATTTTTTAATAAGAGGGAAATATTTTTTGGGTGAATAGTACCTTTTGACTTTTATTTACCACGGTTTAAATTAAATACGGTAATTAAAAGTAAAAATGATATTATAATTACCCTAACACATGTCATAATTCTATTAAATATATTTAATTTGACCCTAAACAAACATAAGAATAAAATATGATTCTTTTGTTCCACATATATTAGAATAGGAAATTAATTATTATTTTATTTAAAGAAGAGTTAAAAGTGTTAAATTCAAAGCTTGTTAACAAAACCATTTTTGATATAGGGTTATACATAAGATAAATTATACTATAAATAATCATTATAAAAATAATATTATTTTATACATAATGGTATTTTATTTATAATTTTTATATATTATATAATTAATTTTATTTCTGACACAATGATGATGCAGTAGTTACCTTCTTGAAGAAATATTAAAATAGTTTATATTATAAATATTAAAATACATATAATTAAAAAGTATTGATGCCATCCACAGATTTTCTATGTTAATATTACATGTTAGGGTTGATTATATGAATTGTTTTCGAAGTGATAAGGGTGGTATGATTTTCACAAAAATAAAATACCAAATAGTGTTAAAATTGACATAAATTAATTTTTAAAAACAATACTATATTATTCGTTGATAAAATAATCCTAAAAATATAAATTTCAACCGAAGGGATGAGTTAATATTTTTTATTTCATTAATAAACCACATGATGTTCTATTAGAATTTGAGAATATTTTTATTAACCATATAGTGTAAGAAAACTGGAAGACACGGTAAATGTTAACCTCTTTAACATAGAGTTAAATCTAAAAGATAAGATTAAAATAGTAACCTAAACATGTATAAAACATATTTTCCTTGAGAATTTAAACCCATAACCACCTATGTATAGAAATAAATTCATTTGTATTCATTATAACCAACATATTATTGTATAATAAATTGATATTTTAATCGTTTCCTAAAGTGACCTTCACCCCTCTTATAAAAGGTCACTTCCCCTTCCCTGAAAATCAGATCTCCAATCCATTCAGATCATCCAAAAACAGCGCAAATACCCTCCCAATTTTCCTCAAATTATCATATAGTCCTTACTTTTATCATAAATCTTACCTAATGATCATTTTTATCAACTCAAAAGGAAACACTCAAAGAATAGGTAATAATTTTACCACCCTCTTTCATGTTTTTTTTGTCTTCCACTTTCTCATTATTTATTTTTTCCATACCAAAATAATAAATCAAGTACCTTAAACATACTATGATGTTATTATAAATATGGTACAAACATATTCATCATTTCATCCATCCTATAAATGAAAAAGTCACCATACGTGCGTTTGTACGGCTTACTGTCTCCACGTCGTGGTGTAGTTTGTTATTCAAACACTTCATTATTTGGATGTGTATAATAATGAGTATAATTGATGTAAATAATATATAGAAAATGTTAATAATTTTGTATATATGATATACCATCCAATTACATAACATTTCACCATATATAATGTGATATTTTTTATCAGGCATAGGTACAGATTACCGTCTCCACCAACGCAATGAGATTCATTACTCATCGTGATCATTCAAGAAAAATTTCCATTTTATGATTAAAAATAATTTTTAGGAACATAATATCATTCTGTATATGAATCAAATACATCCTATCCATAACAAACATGGATTACATAACAAATCATAAAATGGAAAATAGATCAGTTAACACCCAAAACGATGATACTACTAAAATATTACAAACAATGAAATATTAGAAGATCATATACAATATCATATCTTTGTATTTAGTTCTTTTATAATTTAATAACTATTATTTAACAATTAAATAGGAGGTTAATTTACCCTCGACTAAGGAAAATTACAAGGTAAGGGTTACTTCCTGAATCTCATTATTATCAAAGATTGTTTTTGAGTAAGTATTTATTGGGGCATATTTATCATCAATGTCCATATTTCATAAAAAATCAAACTGAAGCTTTTAAGGTTTTATAGGAGGTTTTATATAACTATATCATTATTGTAAATGATTTAAATATTTTTTTCCTAAATATATTTTATTAATACCCATGTGTTTAAAATGATTATAAGGATTTATTTATATGGTCATCATAATTTTAAGTGTTAACTCCTTTCAATGTTTCAATATTTTATGGGATACTTTGATTCAAAAATTTCTTCGAATTTCTTCCTTTCTAAATTATGTAACATTTAAATTATTTTAAAAAAACAATGAGATTTTTCTCTCTAATTGTTTTTATTTCCTCTATGTCAAATCCTTTGATTAATTTTACCCTTGATTGAAGTTAATTTTTATGATACAAATCATCCATATTGTATTGAAATTTCTGTGATATGTATGAGTGTGGATTTGTTATTTTTTATACCATTTATTGTTTATGGTTAAAGTATCAACATTTCGTATGCTATTTTTAATATGAATTTTTATGTTATGTTTCAACCTTTAATATGAGGAATGAATTAGAATTAGTATGTGATGGGTTGATCCCTCTCTAGCTCCTATATGCATTGGTAGGTCTCATGAGACCAACTACTGACTTGGCACAAGACCTTGAAAGAATCTTAATTGTAGTATTGGCACAATGACTTGACTACGTGGTAATGAAGTATGAAATTATTCATTCCATCCTTATAAAATTGTCTATTGACATTATTTGTGATTATTTTACTAGTAGAATATCCATGTTAAGAAGTAAATTACATTATTTGATTTATCATTGCCATATTATGATGAATTTTATGTTTAAAAGGATTGTGTTTTAGTTTTATACATTTTCTTAAATATTTATACTTATTTAGGAACGATTCCACAATATTGTTATCTTTACGTAGAATCTAATCTCACCTCTTTCTTATGTTTTCTTTTCCTAGGAATACAAGATGTTTATTAGGATTGATAAGGAAGGTTAAGCTAAGGGATTAATGGTATTCTAAAAGGATCATTTATATTGTGTTTTCTTTTCAAATTTGTATCATAATGTTCATGTGTATAATATATTTTGCAATGCTACCGAAATGATCTATCTTTTGGGGCATGATTCCAAGTTATCATGCCAATGTATTAAAATAATGCACCGACTTTGGGATTCTGGGGTCGGGGTATTACAATAATGATGGTAAGACTTGGGAGAGCTATGCTTGGTTGGGTGGAGTTGTGTTTAGAAGATGATATAGGTAGTGTCACTGATCTAGTAGAGTTTTATTATCAAACAAATTCATTTAAAATATTATGTATATTTTCATCAGCCACTAGAGTATAATGTTTGTGATTTGTTCTTTCTCATTATTTTACCAATCCTGGGATGTCTCTATTGGGATAATCAGATTATGTAATAATGGAAGTTTTTCAAGCATTTTAGATCATTGATCTACTTGGTAGAGTTCCTTATCTATTTTTGTCACCGAATAGATTGAAATACATGTAAAAGATGTTTCATATTTTCAAATTGAGTATCTATTTAACATAACCTTATTATGTGATATGATGAGAGGATGTTTTTATGGGTTTGATACAAGTTTTGTTGAGTAGCCAATTCAGATTATGGATCAACATGATAGTGTACTACATAGTAAAATGATTCCCCTTGTCTAGGTACTGTGAATGTGTAGACATGACCACAATGAGACATTGCATATTAACTCTTTAATGAGTCTATATTGTCCTACACTTTTGTGGCTCCAGATTCTAGAGATCATTATGGGGAATAATGATTATTTTGTGAATATTGAAACACCCGATTATAATTTATTCAGGTATGTCCTCATATTTGTTGTTGTTTTCCCATTATCACTAGGAAGGTATTTTAAGTCCTTAATTGGAGGATTCATGTAATTGTGATGTCACAAATGCATTTTATTTTTACATTTTTCCATAGATTTTCTACTATTTGTGGGGATGTTACATGATGTGTAGTAGGGTTTCATTGCCTGTAATGTCGACCAGACTCATCCCATGATTTGAATAAACAATATAAGTGTTTACACGTCATGTATGGATTACAAATAATGTAAGGTGAGTTATTTTATTAATTAAAAAGGACACACTTTTTGGGGGTATCATTTATTTAAAGGGATTCATGGCATGTAACGTTTTTTCATCCCATGTAAATCCATTATTTCCATTTTTAAGGTGTCATACTAAATTATGTGGCTTCTTTCTATATTTTGGCTTTATCTCCTTGGCTATATCTCTTTCATAAAGTTATTTTGGGAGTCTTCCATTTGTCCGGGTCAATTCATTCGGTGATTGATTTGCTATGTTAGGCACTTCAACATTCTTGGTAATCTTTATTCTAGAATTATATCTCATTTAGTGTTGCAGAACCATTCATTTAATTATTATTTTTTTATTAATTGGTTTCTATAAATCATTTTCTTTCTTTAGTAATGAATTTTCTTTCGAAAGAGGATCTGGTGGTTTCAATAACTCATTGTCAAAGTCTGTTAAATTTACTATTATCTATAGGTGGGCAGATGTGTTCAATTGCACTAATTTCATGAAATTTTTATAGTTAATATTTTTTCCATTATATTAGAAATATAATTGCATGAGATGAAATTTATATGGGCATGGGTTCATGTTTTATTGTGGGTTTTCTTTGAAAATATAATTTTCTTGATTTAAAATGGAAAATTTACTTTCTTTCCCTGAAATATTTTATCTTATATTTGAAATTATTTTATAAAAATTTGAGCATGGTTTTTAAAATAAAATATGAAAAAAAATGTCACAACAAGAACCTTGGTTACATCGACATAGAGATACGTGCATACTTATTCTGTGAGACACAACTAGGAGGTAACCTCTTATATGCACTAGTATTTTGAAGGATTCAATATTATTTTGGATTCAATGTTATATCAGGACTTCCTTTTGAGTGTATAGTATTTATTATCCAATAGGTTATATCCCTACTGGTAACTGCATTATTTTTTATGTTTGTTTATTACATGATAGTATATTTCATGGATGTCGGCTCCCATGTTTACTGAAATTTTTTATCTATAGCTTCTTTTTTTAGAAACCATGGAATGTTATTTTTTAAAATTTCAAGATTATTTAAAAAATTATTTCAAATAGATTTATTTATATAAAATATTATAAAACTATTTTGATTTAAATCGTAGACATTTTAATAATTGTTATTAGAAATTAAATAGATTTTTTTGGTGGTATCACTCTAATATCTATTTATCACACATTAATTCATAATGTTGTTAGTTGTAGACCATATTTTTAAGGATTCTAGTAAAGGGATGTTCATCGAGTAATTATATAGGTTTTGTATTAATGTCTTTATTTTGTTCGGTGCTATCTTGGAGGAGATAAGGTCTCATGTAGACTTTATTTATAAATTTTGTGTTCATTAGTTATTCATCTTCTTTTTTTTATATTTTGATTATTCCATAATGTACTCTATTTTATCCGTGTTTTTCTTTTATAAAATTCTAGTTTTTTGTCTTTTTTTACCCCACCCCATGATGGTCAGATGTGAGTGACATGTCTCATTGACCTGGGTTGGAATTTCCGATTAAATCATCCCAAATCCTTATAAAAACATCTGAAAACATTTTATGGGAATAAAAATATCCCAATGAATAGAGAATGTAATTTTTTGTCTACTGAAAAGGGAATAAAACCTAGAATTGAAATTTTCATCAAAACATGCATTTTTAATGGATAGAGAAACATTTTTACACAAAGACGTTTATTATCTTAAATTTATATATCTAACAATTTCAATGAAAACTCATTAGAAAACATAAAAATTTCTAGTAGGTGTGTTAGGAAATCTCATAAAAGAACCCTTTCAAATTGAAAAAATCATACTGTTATCATCCATTAAATTCTCTAAAATAATATAATAAGAATCCAATGAATTAATGTTCTATATAGGTACACCAATTATAATATCTAGTAACCCAAATTTAGGTACTTTTATCCAATTTATAAATTCATCTTTGGTTTGGGATTTTCTTGAAGTTATTTGGGTGAAATGATAAGGTTTGTATAAGCTATTTGTGTAGTGCATAGTAGGAGCATATTTTTTGTAAACCATTCACTCCCTAGTATGAGTTGTGCACCCAATATAGTATGGGGTTTATGGTTTATTCATTGTTTCCATGACTAATCTCCCACTAAGGGGAAACTGTGTACCCGCAAATAGTGGGGTAGAATACATTTCATTACCATACACCCCCTCCATCAAACCATGAATGTGAGTTTTGAAACCCCTAAAAAATATTTAAAACACCCAGTACCTTGATTAAGATTGTAAAAAACTCCATTCTTCCCTAAAAGATTCCTTATTCTTTAAAGGATATTAAGATTTGTATTTGTCTCCACTAACATGTTCTCTATTCATATCGATAATTGGAAGATCTCATTGGATCTCCGTCCAGAAATGAATATACCCTATTTTTGTTTATTTATATCTACCTTTTCCAAATTAATATAAATAAATAGATAATTATTTTACTGATGAATATAAAGCCACTTTTAAGGTATATTGATTCTAGGTTGTGTTTCTTGATATCTTATGCCATAATTATCCTTTAGATAACCACACCATGATTGTTCTGTTGTTTTGAACCCATGATTAATGGTAGGTGACTCCAAACTATTTTCCCACATTATCTAAACCATAAATTTAATGATAAATTTTTAATGATTTTTCAAATGACATAAAACCCCAAAATAGAAATTATTTTATATGTCATATTAAATGCCATTGGAAAATGATAATCCCCTCAAAATTTATTGAAATTGATATTGTGATATGGAATTGAAAAAAATAAATGATTTTGGGATTTTATTTGACTTATTTATTTTATTTGGTGGAATGATGGAAGGATTATTCATTAGAAATTTTATTAAATTGATTTTTTTTAAAATTAATGAAATTGATGAGAATATATCATTTTTTCAAATGAGAGTCATATTGAAAACAGAAATTAGGAATATTTTATGGTACTTGAAATGATTTATTTTCTAATTATTTATTTATAGATTGATTGAAATACATGTTACCCAAGGTAGTTAGATGGTAACATGGAAAATTATTCTATGTCTATGACTCCATAGAATGGAATTGATGATGAAAAAACTAACTAAACCCATTTTTGTGTGATTACATATTATGGGTTCCCTAATGGGTTTTTGATATATTATCTAAATGGCCATAGTATTGGGATGTGTTATAACATATCTTGAGCTAGGTTAGAGTATTTTAGTTGTGAAGATCCTTTTACTTGAAACTAATTTACCTTAGGGATCACTACAAGGTATTATGATCTGTTATAATTTTACTAAAAATTTACATTGGGTATGTAACTATTTTTTTCATTCCAATTCATTTTAATAAATTTTTTATAGAAAATATTTATTTAAGATTACATTAAAATTTCTTCTTTCACTTTTTTATTATGAAGGCTTGTTTTGTTGAAAATATGTGCATTCCATGTCCTGACATGTTTTATTTAAATTGAATGAATATATTGTTCATTTTTATGAAATTGATTATGGAACAACATGTTAGTCCATAATAGGATTTATAGCTCACAACCTACCTTTTACTCTATTCATGTATATATTATCTTATTTCAGTTCCAAGATAAAAGAAAATTCCACTCGGAGGTGCGGGAAATACATCATGTGGACCAAGAGTGATAGTGGTGGAAATTTGAGATGGGATACACCTATTAATTGGTATATGTATTTGTTTCATCCATGTTCAAGGTTGTGTATTCTGAGGATGTTCTATTTTTTTATTGTTTATCCAATTTTTATGGTGCTTTATCCTTCTCGAGTGTTGACACACTGACTTTTATCATTGGGTAATATCATTATTGCTTTTAAAATTACTCAATAATTATTATTTTATGATTCCAAGTGGATGTCTCCCACCCATGGGGATTGTGAATTCCCTTTAGTAAATTTTAGGGTAGGACCACGTATTCGTATTATAGGGTATACAGGGTAGTTTGTGACATCGTGTTATCATATGATTTGTTTTTTCATCATTACATAACTTGGGAAATATTTATAGTAATTAGGATGGAATGACAGGAAATGGAAAGTAGTTATTAGATTGTTCCTACACATCTCTCATCATAATGATCCATATATCACTATAAGTTTTTGGAAAATATTCCTTAGACAAATCTTTATTTAGATTATAGTATTTATCTAGTTGATCTATGTATACTGATATTATTGTGACACATGATTGAATTATTTATTTGCGTAACCTTGATGGGGTTTTTTTCTTCTATTTATGTTTTTATAATAATTCATATGATGTAATGTATGAATATTCAACATGAATATTTTTTAGCGAACCCCAGTAGTAGAATCGTCCAGTGGACCCGAATATTTTTGAAATAATTGTGCATGATGTCCACGCTTTGGAAATTATACCAACATAAATTCCTATTTATTCTCTGATAATGGGGTTATGATGGTATGAATATAGGATTCATTATCAGTATTTTCATTCTCAGAGAAAAAAATATTTCCATTGATTTAAAGGCCCTAAATATTAATAGGAATCTTTGAAAGATTTTGATGTATGTTTTGTGTTATTTGGAACTCCAAAAGTGATATGCTTGAAATGTTATACATTCGTGTTTGATGGTTCATGAATGATATGATGGGATTTGATAGTTATTATGAAAAATAATGATTTATTGGAGTGTATTGATCTTATAGTCCTCTTAATATGTCATTTCTCTTTAAAATATATGGTTTTGTAATTTTATAATGAGTTTCCAAACCTCTATTAGGGTGACATGACCATGACACAGTATGTGAACCATTTTATTGAGAATGTTTAGTTTACCCATAATGTTATATACAATTAAAAAATGAGTTCTATGTGTATTGATATTGGTCATAGACCTGATATATTATCAGAGTGTTTTTTTGAATCCCACTTCTTATGTGGATGTTATGGATAAAGAATTTGTGGTTGAGAATGACTTAGCTGGTATCTCAGAGTTAATAGAATATCTTTTTCCCCAAATGGTGAATTTTTTAGTTTTTTTAAATTAATGAGATTTTATGATGAGTCTCATGGTTTTTCTATATATAAACTATCATATAAATGTCATTTAATTTCTAGATGAGACTCTTTGGCATGATTTTAGAGTTTCATGGGTGGTCCTTCGAAGTGGTTCTGTTCAGAGGCACTGATGATATGTAGTTGTTGGGGTCGCTTAGAACATCAACATAAGTTCTTACATATATTTTCTACTCCTCAAAATGGCATGGAATCATCATCAAAAAAAAGTTACTTCTATGAAATTATATTATACAAAAAAAAGTAGTTGTGGCCCCATGAATTCATATTTAACATTCTTCTCACAACGGAAAAGTCTCCATCAAAACATGATATGGGTCTAGTGGTTCTTGTTGATATCATCAATATAGATGAATCATTAATGACTTTTTTATATGACAATGGTTAATATCACTCATTTATATCATCATGCATTGTTTATTTTCTGAATCTTTCAATGGATATTTTGTCTCATGTGATGGATATAAATATTCCCATTAGAATAAAGACACCAAAAGGACCCATTTTCACCTCTTATGTTTTCCCTCTATTTTAGATTTATATTATCTTGAATTTTCTATTTCATGACATGAAACCTCCTGAAATTTGTTTCTATATGATTCATCTGATTAATCATAAGTCTTAGATTGACTATTATATTCAACTAGTCTACATTATTATGATAAATGCCATGGGCCATGTTTTTTAGGAAGGAAAATATCAAAGGTTGAGTATATTGAAACCATATTTCATAATATTGACATTGTAATATTGTTTTTTTAATTATACATGGAGTTGGAATCATTTATTGGTTATCAAACATTAGTTTTCATCTTGTTTCTTGATGATTCTCCTCTAATTTATCTATCTTTCCACTAATAAGATTAATACATATAAAGTATATTTTAGTACATGTAACTTTGGAAGTTTATATTCCATTTAACCACTTCAAAAGAGATAAACTGGAAGTTTTTAATTCATCATTGGATGATCTTATAAATAAGGGATTTATATGTAAGATTGTTTCATCTTGGGAGGTATATATTATCTTTACAATAAAAGATAATGGAACACTAAACTTATATTTCAATAACAGAATTATCAATCCATTTATTATAATGAAAAAATATATAATTCCATAAATTGATTATTTATCTGACTAGATAAATAGGGAAAAAGGTTCTTGAGTAATGTTTATTTATATGGTTATAAAAAATTGAGACAAAAAGAGTCTGATATTCAGAATACAACCTACAGGTGTTGGTAAGGCCATTTAGTGAACCTTATTTGTAAGAACCTGGATAATCATTATAGGTATGGATCTTGATTTCTCGTGTCTATTGAAAAAATGGGAAGAAGGAAAATTTTTGGAGTACACGACTTGTAATTCCATGTACAAGTCGTGTACTCTGTCACCAAGTCCATGTCGTTTTTGGTCGTGTCACAGATGCATACACAACTGAGTGAAGATGTTGTAGGGATGCATAAGGAGGGCCATTTAATGTCCTATAAACACCATGTATCCTTTGGGAACATGCTGTGTATTTTTAATTTTTAACTGTTAAATTAGGCCAGGGTTGCGTCTCATTTACAGAAACATTTTCTTTTGACTTTGTCTCATCCTGGAGTGACCCAAGATCATCAATTCTTCTCTGAGCACCCATTTGGACATCCCTTCTACGAATCAAACACTATCCATTGTGTTGAAATCGCCTCAGTTATTTCTTCCTTCTTCTAGAGCCTTACCACTTGGTTTCTCTTCTTTTGTGAGTTATATGCATTTGAGAATTTTTGGTGTTTTTGTATATATTTGACGTTAATGGTTGATTCAAAGGATGAGGTTCAACTATATCGATCGTACAACTTTAGGGTATGTGGTTCATTCGATTCTGTAGAGATTCATTGAATTATATGTACAACAAATTTCCCAATACCCTAGTTTAGGGTATTGGAGTTTTAGAGAATGTATCCTCGTTAATGCTTGATGTTCCATATTTTCTTGAGTCTAGGTTTTTTATTATAAATAATTATATTTTTCATTCTATGGATGTGTTTTCCCATTTTGATCTAATATTGGCTATTGGGTCTAGGATTTCCTATTAGGCTGCTCTATTTTCCATGCTTAGTGATGTTGGGATGGACTGATATTATTTGAAGAACTTGTGTTATGATTTGTAGCCATTTATCCAAGTTGTATTTGTGTTATGATTTGGTTGCTGAATATATTTTGTGCTCTATGGATTTACACAGGGATCTACGAACCGGGTGTAGTGATACCACATGGGGAAATGACATTGTGGGATTCCCCAGAGTGTCTGTTGTACTTTTCACATTGTGAGAACATATGGGGGGATTGATGTAGAGTTCTCCCTCAAAGTGTCTACATTTATCATTATGAGACCGTTGGGGGAACTGATGTTGAGTGATTCCTTAGAGTAGATGTTGTTTATCATTAAAAGAAAATATGGGAAATGATGGTGAGTGATTCTTCAAAGAGTCTTTGTTTTCATGAGACCAAAGGGGTTAGACTATGTGAGCTATCCCAGGGGGTCATTATATCATTATTGTTAAATGATAAGTTGAATTAGAGGGGTTAGGCTATGAGAACATTTTCAAAGGGTTACTTGTGACTTATTGGTTAAATAATTAATAAATGTAAATGAATGTAGTTGAAACTGTAGGATTGTTTACTTTTGATTACTTATCTTTTTATTTCTTCATTTTTTAAATTTCTTTTTATTAAATATAAATTCCTTGACTATTTGGAACATATCATTGCGTGGTTGCCTATATGTTTCATCTCACACCATGTTTGGGTCATGCTTTTGGGCCTAAACAGACAATACGAGATAGGGAGGTTTTCCCAATGCCTATATACCAATGGTTTTCTTAACCGTTGATGTAGAGTACATTTACCAAGAGGTTAAGGAAACGGTAGGTAAAAGCTTCTTAAAATAATATTCTTTAAATGGTTTTGAAATATCGTTGTGAAATTTATACTCTATACCAACGGTTTTCTTAAAGTGTTAGTATATCATGGTTTAAATCATCATATACCAGTGATTTTTACAAACTATTGGTAAATGATTTCTTTCCCAATGGTTTTTACAAACCATTGGCAATGTTTTTCCCCAAATTCATAGAAGCTCGGCCACCCCCATTCCACGAGACTGTAGCCCTAAACAGAGTGTAGAATTTGGATTTTATTTCCCCTACAGTTAAAATCACTCCATCTTTAAGATTTATCAGTTTTTTCACATTTAATAAATAAGTGATACTACATCTACTATTTGGGTTTTATATTTTCATTTGGGTGAAGTGGAGAAGCAGGATTCTGTTTACCCTACTGCATAAAACATTCATTATGATCCATCTTCAAATTTATTAATTCTACACTTCTAATTTGAAAGTGATACTTTCATTTTAAAGTTCTGCATCTACTATTTTGGTTTTTTGTTTTGATTTGGGAGAATTGGGTGTGTTATTTGGGCTTTGACAGGGAATGAAATTTGATTCAAAATGAATTATGTGTTAATATCATCCATAAGTTTTCAGTTCATATAAGGATTGGTATTTCTGGGAATTTTGTGATAATATCATACATATTCCACATGATTCACATGGAGGTAAGAATGTGTGATGATGTTGTTTAGATTAGAGAGAAAACTCATACACTCCAAGTTGTTTATAATGGCATGGTTAGTCATGAGTGATAATTTTCTTCCTAAGAAGACTGTACTAATACAAATTTAGGGTCAAATAAATATTATTCTCACTGTACATTGTATATTATGTATCTTTCTTGGTCAATACTCACTTTCGTGATGGTGGGGTTCTTTCCACTAGCCATGCTGGCATGTGTATACATCCATAAAAATGATAGATAAGTTACAAGTTTAGTTCAATAATCTTATTATCTTTGACATACATTATTATTAATCACAAATTAAAAATAAATGTTTTTGTCTATACTTTATGAAATTATTTCTTTTTACAAGCCATGAACAACCTATTAGTGTAGAATCGTAATCTTTATCCACCCATGGGGTGTGCTTGACTTGAGGAACTAACTGGGTAATGAATGGTATGACCATAGAGGTCCCAATATTGATTTACTGAACATGAGTGAATGATTAGGGATGCCTATAACACATAATTGGACATGAGGCATGTGCCTCTATTTGGGATTCCTATAAAGGGGCCTTAAAGTCCTCTTTTACCAACGTTTTTGTGCAACTATTGTTAAAATTCTTCACTTAACCAATGTTTTGATTCAATGACGAGGCAAGGCACCTTTATTGATGATTGTGGATTTTGAATTATTGACATGAATCATACTCTTGCAACCGATGAACAAGATGATTGGGATGTATCTCAATAATCTAGGTCAAATTTTAGGATTTATTGAGTCTATTGTATAGTAATACTTCCTAAAAGTTGTATCTATGTTTTTCTTCTTTATACATGACATACATTTCAATCATTCAGTTTATGATTTGGTTTTTATTTAGTATTACTGATTTGGTTATTTTCTTCCATTTACCATATTTTCCCATTGTTATCTTTCTTCATATTTTTAACTAATATTATTAAAATTTTGAAACTTATGTAATGAGGGAATAGTCTCCCCCAGACACAACAAAGGCTCTCACAATTAGTAAATAACATTTGGAATTTTGGTAGATGGGCTTGATGCATTGTGGGAATCTGGGTTCGGGTCACTAATGAGTGGAATCCTAGTTTGGGACGACATAATTCCTAGATATTCTTTTTATAGGTGTTTCTATTCAAATATATACCTATAACTATTGAAGCTTCCTCCCCAAAATCAATTGGGACATGATTCAATGGATACACCCTACCAACGTATGATCTACGGCCCCATACCTTGGATCCTTTAATCCATGGTTAAAGTGAAACATGATGAGTCCATAACTACTTTTGATGTGATCTTCATCCTACTCCTCATCCTGATCTCCCTAAAAATGTTAATGTATAAACCTCATGTACTCCCAACAAGACCCTTAATATTTTTTTATTCCTTGATCCAATTACAATATCTTACTGGGCAATCCCTGAATATTGGAATTAGAAATTCTATATCTTATTTTCTTATATACACTGTATTTTTTTGTGTTTCATAATATGATTCTCATATAGAGTAATGTGTCAATTATGCTTCTATATAAAGTAAAAAATTTTCATTTACGTAAATGTTTTTTTGATTGAACATTAATATTATTCAATTGTTTTGAAATGACTTAATGAAATTTTTTTAAAGAATGGATAGAAGTTGGATGTACGAAACTAATCGGATTTCAACCAAATTTCAAAAAAAATTGAACAGCTTTCTAGATTTTTCATTTGACAAGGCTTCAGATAGTGGTCACATACACTACCGATGTTCTATTTATATTGGAAGACCTTGGTTGAGTCATGAAGCAGTTAGCTATCATATAACCAGATATGGTTTCAAAACAAACTATTATGTGTGGTATCACAATAGAGAGAAAATGGAATCTCAAAATGTTGATGAACTAAATGATAGGACTGAAATGGAGAGTCTGATATTTGATTGGTATGCATTTATTTGGAATCTTGAGAAGGAAAGGATGTGAAACCAAAAATATTTCGATACAAGAACACATAATGCGTCCAATAAAAATGATGATGTTGATAGGGAGAAATAATTAAATGAAGTTGCGACAACTCCAGTATATCGGCAATGTGGTAAAATGAAGAAGTTGAAATTTTTAATCTGGTTGTTTCATGGGAAAACTATGTATGGGATTTCAAATTCTGTAATCGATTACATTCTAACCTTATTAAAGGACTTACTTTCAGATGATTCAGATATTAACTCAAACCACTATATAGAATGGAAGATAGTTGATGAATGTGGATTCTCAAAAAATAATGATTTCATGAATGATTGCTGCTTATTTTGGAACGAAACTGCTGAAAGAAAGGATTTTATCAAATGTGGAACCTCCCGATGGAAGCCAAAAGATGATGGAACACCATCTCGTGTGCCACAAAAAGTAATGTGGCACATTACATTGATCCTCAGATTATAAAACCATTTCATGTCTGATGAAATATCAGTAAAAATGCGTTGGAATGACAACGAGAGAAAAATGAATAATGAAGAGTTGGTTCACCCTGTAGATGGATTTTCATGGTAGATATTTGACGCGTGATATCCTGAATTTGGAGCTGATGTGCGTAATGTGAGACTGGGTCTTTCATATGACAGTTTTAATCCATTTGGGCAGATGATTACTTCTCACATCACATGGACAGTTTTCATAAACATTTATAACCTTCCCCAATGGTTGTGTATGAAAAAGCCTTACACTTTCTTGAGTATACTGATATTTTTCCCTTCCGATCCTAGAAATGATATAGATGTATACATGAAACATTTAATAAAATAGTTTAAACTTCATTGGGATGTGGGTGTGACCACATAAGATGCATGTTCTAAAGAGATATTTGAGATGGTTGATTCACTTATATGAATGATCAATGATTTTCCCGCTTTTGCAATGATGTTCGGATGAAGCACAAAAGGTAAATTTTCATGTCTTGTTTGTATGAATAATACTCAACTGAGATGACTGAAATATCATCGTAGTTTTAGTTTTATGGTACAACGATGAATCCTTCCATTGAACCATCCATATAGATACAATCATCGAAGATTTGACAATACCATGGACACTGACGATCCACCTCAACTTATGTCTGGAACTGATGTGCTTAGTGAATTGAAAGATTTAAGTTATTCTGTTGGGAAGGATATAAATAAATCTAAAAAGATGGAAAATGTTTCCAATGATTCTTGATACAATTGGGAGAAGAAGAGTATATTCTTTGAGTTGTTGTATTGGTCAACCAACCTATTACATCATTGCTTAGACGTAATTCACATTGAAAACAATATATGTGAAATATTGCTTTTGATTTTTCTAAATGTCAAGGGGAAGGAAAAATATGATTTACAATATTGGCATTACTTTGTATATTTGGAGACTAGACCAGAATTGCATCCTATCTGTATCAGGAAATATAAATGGAAAGGTCCATGCGCTTCTTATGTGATGAAACCTGCTGAAAAAAAACTCAATTTCTGGAAGCGCTAGAGACTATAAATGTTTCTAATGGAAATTCAAGCAATATATCAAAACGGTTCAATAGAAAAGAGTTGAAGCTGAAATCTTTGAAGAATCATGGATATCAGGTCCTTTTTGATTAGTTGATTCCAATTGAAATATTCCAACTCTTGTCCAATAATGTAAGAGTCTCAGTAATTCAGTTGTGCTATATGTTTAGAGATCTTTTTTCTAAGAAGTTTTCCAAATTCTTCTTGCAAAAACTGTTTGTAGAGACACCATTAATTTTGTGTGAGTAATAGAAAATATTCCCTCAATCATTTTTTACATGCATGTTTCATCTGACTGTCCATCATATGACCGAAATACTTCTTGGACGACCCATTTCTGTCTGTTGGGTGTATCCAACTGAAAGAAACATGTACACATTGAAATAATATGTTCTGAATAGGAATTATCCTGAAGGTTCTAATGTGAACGATTACTTGGATCAAGAATGTATAGATTTATGCACGATGTATTTTTCTTATCTTACTAAGAGAATAAACAAACAAATGAGAAATGAATAATAATAGTATGAGCAAATTGAATTCAGTTTTCCATAACATTCTCATACAGGAGGGATTATGGGATCATATACATTGACGATATTAAGCCTTGAAGAGCGAGAGATGGTACATCGGATAGTATTGTTCAATTGTGACTTGTTCGATGATTATATCAAGTAAGTAAATTGTACATGTTTATCTTATCATATCTTTGGTAATTTTAAATATTTGTTAAACTATTTTTATTTTTATCTATAGTGAACTTAAAGAATTGATATATAGAAAGCCTCTTTTTTATCTTTTAGAAGAAAAGAGGATTTTCATAGTAATGAGTTTTCTTCTTGGTTGAAATTGAAGAAAAAAATATTTCTATGAAAACTAAATAAAAATAATATTTAATTAAGTTTACCATTTTTTTATATTTTACGTTTCATGTTTTCTGCAGACTCTGTTTCTGAGGAAATAAGAGCTTTAGATTTTGGTCCAAATACCATGGTTTGTGCTTGTAAATCAGTTGTGATCAATGGATACAAATTTATTATCACTGAACGAGAAAGAAACATAAGAAAACTGCATCATGGTGTTATGCTAACTACCAAAACAGACTATTATGCTAGTTCATCAGATAATAGACCTCGTTCTGAAAATTTAGCTTACTATGGAGTAGTGGAGATAATAATAATTTGGGATTGTTACTCGCATGGTCGAGTAACGATGATGAAATGTCAATGGTTTGATTCAATGACGAGGCAAGGCACCTTTATTTATGATTGTGGATTTCGAGTTATTGATATGACTCATACTCTTTCCATCGATGAACCATATATATTGGCATCAATGGTGAAACAAGTTTTTTATATAAAATTTCATCGTCATTCTAAATTTGGTGAAATTTTTTTAGTAAATCCCAAACATGTTTTTGATGATGGTGATGAGGAAGTTGACACTATCCCTAATGCAATTGGAAGAAATCCATTTATTACTTATGATGAAACGAATAGCTCAAATGTCAGAGAAAATTGTGAACCTAAAGTTATGGTGGGAAATATATAGAATCATACCGTCGTGTTCTCACTGACATTTTTCACCAACATCATTTAGAGTGTGTATCCTAATATTAACCTTAAAACCACCATAAAACTTCTGTTTATTTTTTCTATTAGATTGGTTTTTCTATATTTTATTATTTGGGTCGCACATTAGTTATCTATTTCTAATTTCTTCCATATTTCCTTTCATTACAGGAAATGACACCCATTGAAGAGATGCGACAGAAAAAGCTGACAGAAAATAATCGTCGCATGACACAGATGGGTGTTACAACACTCATCTTTATTGTGAGTATTTTATTTCAAATAAATATATTTCAATAACTTATAATATCATGTGTTTAATTTTGTGTTAATATTTTTTTAGGATCCACCCCCAAGACATGAGATATTCAAAGAGGATCGTGATATTTCTCACAGTACAGAGGTTGGTGTTATGAGGTGTGGTGGTGCCAGTGTTAGACGATCATTTGTTGGTCCTGGTACTGAGGCTGGTGGTAAAAGGGCTCGTGGTGATAGAGTTAGACTATCCATTGGTCGCACCTGATTGGACCATCTCCCTACCACAGACGTATCTTTTACGCCCCATTTTGATCTTTCTGTGTCTTTAGGGACACACAGGATATTTAGGCCACCGATGTATACACTACCAGTTGGCCAGACGTCGGTTCCATCATCTTTTTCTTCAGGTTCATTATTTCTAAACTGTTATATTCCACCATCTTCGACTCCTTCTCCGACACATTATGTGGCTGGGGAGAGTACACTGAGGGACACTCCACCTGTATAGGATATTGCTTCAGCTTCTGCAAATCCAGTGACTCCCATTGATCCAACTACCATAAATATATTTATATAACTATAACTAATTTTTATTACAAAATTTATTTTTATTATAACTTGTACTGATATTTTTTTCATTAATAATAGATTCATCTACTAATAGGAGGTGGGGGAGGGGGCGTACTCTCTTGCGTGCGGTATAGAACCTCCATACACAATTGATTGTAGAAAACAATGATGATGGACAGATGATTGATAAATCTAGGCAAGAATGATGGGGTTTTATGGAAAACCTAGGAAAATACTCTAACATCATTCCAGTCATCCCCCTCTTTTGGAGACATCTGCCACATGAAGTCAAGGATAATGACTGTGCACAAAAATGGGTAAAAATCTATTGGATTTAATGTAGTATTTTTTTATTTATATGAATTAATCTATTAGGTGTTAGCTTCAGTTTAACATCCTTGGTGGTGAAAGGTGCACAACCAGCATGTTTAAATGATCAAGGAGAGCTTTGGAGATCTTATAAGCATGATATGTATGTTGGATGGTGTGATAGAGTGGGCACGGAGTTGGAGATAGTACCATTCGTGGATGGCTGCCTGATAGAACAATATCGCCAAATGATTACCCACTGCATGACTGCCAAAATTAAGGTATTAATACCATTTCAGGTATTTAAATGACAGTTTTCATATTTTTCATTAATATTATTATATTTATTATTAAATATTATTTAGGAATGTTCTAAAAACAATATAAAAAATATTGACTCAATGAAATACCTCCACAATTTGGGGCGCACTACTATGTGAGATCCTGAGATGCAGCTGGTATGATAAAGTTGTTTATTATTTTTCATTTGGACTTACCCTTTTTATTGTTTCCTACTTAAATGAAGTCATTTTTTGAATATTTAATATATTATTATAATTGCACATTATATTGTTTCAATGTCATTATAGAAGAACAAATTTAATATTGAAGGATGTCACCCTTGAGAATTTGTTTCTCGAGTAAAATGGAAAAGATGGACCTGTGGTTAATTAACTGACACAAGAAAAGATTGTACGTTTTAATTTGTTTATTTCCAAGTTTAATATTTATTTGGAAATTTAATAATCAATTAATATTTTTAACAGGATGCTCTAGAGCCCCTTGATGCAAGGGATCCTGACAATTTTGGGCCACATGATCATATATATTATGTTTTTGGAGATGAGCACTCTAGTCGAGTACACTGCCGACCTGGTAAGAATATAGTCCCGATGAGGCATTGGTCCTCTCCAAGTATCCGTTCTTGTATCACCGAGTTATAACAGGTCAATGACCATGCAAGAAAGTTTGATAAAAGGGTCCTAGAGTTGGATGATCATGTTCAAATGAGGGGGAAATAATTTATGAAACTCATCAAAGCATTATCTTCATCACTACCACCAGAGGACATCATGTCTTTTCAGACATATATGTCGTCGAAGGGTTCATTATCCAATTCATGAGGCAGCAGTTCCAGTGGCGATCGAGATGATGACGTTTATGGAGATGATGAGGTTGCTGAAGAGGATGAGGGAAAGGATGACGATGAGGACGAGGGCAAGGATAGGGCCGAGGGTGAGGATGGGGCTGTAGATTAGCATGGGGATGATGATGAGGACGAAAATGAGGATAGAGATGGTGGCAAGGTTGAGGTTGATGATGACATTGGTGATGGTGATGGTGGTCAGGGGCAGATTGATCCATTACATTTTGGAATTATGTATAACTCATTATTTGTGAGCCTGTTTTTTAACTCTAGTAGGGATATTTTTGAATTCAGTATAACTCTTTATTTTTGACCAAATATCGATGCCTAATGATGTTATAATGGTTTATGGGGCTTATGGGGATTGTTCGGAGCTCGGAACCCCAGTCGGCGTAGAAAAACACTATACCTCATGGTTAGTAAAAAAATTGAGTCCATCCCACAAGGTATCTACCAACCATATATGGGATATATATTAGAAGAAATGTGAATTATTTCCCTAACCATGCACCAGGGTATTCACATCATGCACAATGTCTATAGTATTAGTATAAGATATTATCATTGTTGTTGCATGATTTTCTTAACTAGCATATTGAAAACTGACCAAAATCATTCTGATTATGTTGATACTTTAGGAAAAAGATCCATGAGTCCTATGTGATGTGTACGAGTCAACACTACCTCAATCTGAGGCACAGTGTGGCCGGTATCACTCAAAGTGTCTCACTTTTGTTTAAAATGGACACCCTTTTAAGTAAAAACAAGTGTCATATGGAAATCTGACCAAATGTAACTGGACTGTATTAATACTTTAAGAAAACTATCCATAGGTCATATGTGACATGTATGACTCAACCCCACCTCAATCTGAGGCACATTGTGGTCGGTACCACTCAATGTGTATCACATTTATTTTAAATAGACAACATTTTAAGTAAAAACAAAAACTGACATACGAAAAATGGATCAAACATATTCAGATTCTATTGATACATTATCACAAAGATCCATGGGACATTTGTGACATATAAGAGTCAAACTCGCGTCAATCCGAGCCATGGTGTGGCCGAAATGACTGAATATGTGTATTTTAGCTGTTTCTCGAGCTTGAGAAGCATGCGTGGGGTGGTTAAAACCAGCCAAACGACTTCAGAATGCCTTGATATTAGACGGAAAAAAGGGTGGGTGAATTTTGAAATGGTTGGCTAGAAGTCACCTCAATCGGAGGTGTCGTGTTTCTGAGATGGCTGAAAATGCACTCCACATGTCGTAAATGGCCAAAACATGCGTTTAATGGCCAAATTAATACCGAACAACTTCCAAATGACTTTAAATCACACAAAACACCAAAATTTATATTCGTGAGGTGCAATAGGAGATGACACATAATTAGTACACACGGTTTGTGTGGCATGATTGAATATGTGTTTTTTAGGTGTTTGTCGCGCTTGAAAAGCGGGTGTGGGGTGGTCAAAACTGACCGAACGACCTCAAAATTCCATGAAGTCATACCAAAACAAAGGTAGGGTGAATTGTGAAATGGTCGGCCAGACGACACGTCAATCAGAGGTGTCATGTGACCGTAGTGGCCAAAAACGCACTCTTCTTGTCTTAAATGGCTAAAACATGCGTTTTACGGTCAAATACACACCCAACGTCATCGGAATGATGTGAAATCACACAAAAAACCCAAATTGTTATTTGTGAGGTATACTAAAAGACGACATGTCATTTAGATGTGCGGTTTGTTTGACACGACTTAATATTTTTGAGGTGTTTGGCGTGCTTGAAAAGCGTGATTGGGGAGGTCAAAACCAGCCAAAAGACCTCAGTATGCCATTAAATTAGACGAAAACAAAGGGTGGCTGAACTTTGAAATGGTCGGCCATAATTAAGTCAATCAGAGGTGTCGTGTGACCGTGTTGGCCAAAAATGCACTTCGCATGTCATAAATGGCCAAAACATGCGTTTAGCGGTCAAATGCATATCGAACGACATCAGAATGACTTGAAATCACACAAAAACTCCCTAATTATTATTTCTGAGGTGTACGAGGAGACGAAACATCATTCGAATGTGCAGTTTGTGCATCATGAATGAATATTTCTTTTTTAGGTGTTTGGCGCACTTGAAAAGTGTGCGTGGGGTGGTAAAAACCAGTCGAACGACCTCAGAATTCCATGAAATAAGACTAAAATAAAAGGGGGGTGAGTTGTAAAATGGTTGGCTAGACTACACATCAATCAGAGGTGTCGTGTGACCGTAGTGGCCAAAAACGAACTTCGCGTGTCGTAAATGGAAAAAACATGCATTTAATAGTCAAATGCATACTGAACGACATCAGAATGACTTGAAATCACATGAAAAATCCAAAATTATAATTAGTGAGTTTTATGAAGAGACAACATGTCATTCGGACAAGCGGTTTGCGCGACATGGCTGAATATGTGTTTTCTAGGAGTTTGGTGTGCTTGAAAAGCATGCGTGGGGAGGTCAAAACCAGCCAAAAGACCTCAGAATTCCATGAAATCAGATGAAAATAATGGTGGTTGAATTGTGAAATGGATGGATAGACGACACAATAATCAGAGGTGTCATGTGACTTTGGTGTCTAAAAACACACTATGCATGTCGTAAATGGCCAAAAAATGTGTTTTACGGTCAAATTTCTGCAGAATGACATCATAATGACTTGAAATCACCCAAAAACACCATAATTATTTTTCATGAGGTGTATGAGGAGACGACACATCATTTGGACACGCGGTTTGTGTGGAAAGACTGAATATGTGTTTTTTAGGTGTTTGGTGCGCTTGAAAAGCATGCGTGGGGTGGTCAAAACCAGCCGAATGACCTCGGAATGCCATGAAATCAGATGAAAATAAAGGGTGGGTGAATTGTGAAACGTTCAGCCATACGAAACATCAATCGGAGGTGTCGTGTGTCCGCGGTGGCTGAAAACACACTTTTTCTGTCATAAATGGCCAAAACATATGTTTTAAGGTCAAATACATACCCAATGACATCAGAATGACATTGAATCACATAAAAACACCCTACTTATTATTCATGAGGTGTACGAAAAGAAAACCCATCATTCAGATGTGCGGTTTTCACGGGACAACTGAATATGTGTTTGTAGGTGTTTTTTGCACATTAAAAGTGAGTTTGGGGTGGCTAAACCATTCGAATGACCTCATAATTCCATGAAATTGGGCGAAAAAGGTGGGAGAACTGTGAAATGGTCGGCCAGACGGCATATCAATCAGAGGTTTCATGTGACTGCGATGGCTGAAAACGCACTCCACGTGTTATTAATGGCCAAAACATGTGTTTAATGTTCAAATTCATACTGAACGACATCGGAATGACTTGAAATCACAAAAAAAACTGATTTTTTATTTGTGAGGTGTACGAGGAGACGACACATCATTCGTACTCACGGTTTGCCTGGCACGACTGAATATGTGTTTTTAGGTGTTTGGAGCTATTGAAAAGCGTGCGTGGGGTGGTCAAAACCTGCCAAACGACCTCAGTATTCCATGAAATCAGACAAAAATAAAGGGTGGGTGAAATTTGAAATGGTCAGCCATACGACACATCAATCGGAGGTGTCGTGTGACTACGGTGGCCAAAAACGCACTCCCCGTGATGTAAATGGCCAAAACATTTGTTTAACGGTCAAATGCATAACGAATGACATCTGAATGACTTTAAATCACAGAAAACAACCTAATTATTATTTGTGAGATGTATGAGTATACAAAATGTCATTTAGACATGTGGTTTGAAAAACACGGCTGAATATGTTTTTTTTAGGTGTTCGGTGCGCTTGAAAAACATGCGTGGGATGGTAAAAACGTATCGAATTACCTCAGAATGCCATTAAATCTAACGTCAACAAAGGGTGGGTGAATTTTGAAATGGTCAGGTAGATAGCACATAAATCGGAGGTTTCATATGACCACTGTGGCCGAAAACACATTTCGCATGTCGTAAATGACCAAAACACACATTTTACGGTCAAATACATACCGAACGATATCAGAATTACTTGAAATCACATGAAAATACCCCAATTTATATTCATGAGGTGTAAGAAAAGATGATGCATCATTTGAAGGAACGTTTTGTGCTCCATGTTAGAATATGTGTTTTTATGTGTTTGGCGTGCTCGAAAAGCATGCGTGGGGGTGGTCAAAACATCCGAACGACCTCAGAATACCATGAAATTGGATGACAACAAAGAGAGGGTTAATTGTAAAATGGTCGGCCTAGATACATGTCAATTGGAGGGGTTGTGTCACTGCGGTGGATGAAAACGTACTCCAGACATCCCACCCTCCCCCCAGCCCTGCCCACCAGTCAGCACCTCCCCCACCCCGGATGGCCCCCACCCCCCTAACAGCCCCCCAAGCTCCCAGACCGCCCCTTACCCTTGATGGCCTCCCAACCCACAGACACCCCCCCACCCTTGGATAGCCCCACACTCATCCCGAATAGCCCCCCACCCCCCTAACAGCCACCCACACCACCTGAACAGCCTTCCCACCCCCTAAACAGCCCCACACACCACCCAAACATCCCCCCACCCCCAGACATCCCCCCACTAAATAATTTACTTCTAATCTGTATGTATTAATGTTATTAATCTGTGTTTTTTATTTTCTGTTTTGATTTGGTCTAAACTTGATCCCTGTCTCTTTACCCCGGATGGGAACTCCTTCTTCCCTTAGACCCATCTGATGTCAAGAAATATTTTTTTTCTACACTCGAAATCATTAAGTCTTAACTTAGGTTTAATATTTTTCGTCTATTATTGTTTTTTCCTCTTTCTATTTGACTTAAACTTGGTGGTGTCGGGTGTGGCATTACATACCCAATAATTGCAATTTTATTTGTTTTCTATTTTCATTCTATAATTAAAGTGTCATGATTATATGAATAAACATGATTTTAATTCATCAGATCCACTCCCTTTATGTAGTTAGAGAATCATATCAAGGAATGGTGTGGCTGGTACCACTCATAATGTCTCACTTTTATTTGAAATGGAGAGGATTTTATGTGAAAACAATAACATGCAAATAGATAATTGACCAAACGTATTCGAATTGTGTTGATAATTTATCACAATGATCCATTGGTATTTTGTGATGTTTACGAGTCAACCCCACCTCAATCCGAGTCATTTTGTGACTGATATCACTCAAAGTGTATCTCTTTTATTTTAAATGGATAACATTTTATGGGAAATCCACAACTAGCATACAGAAAACCGATCAAACGCATTCGGATTGTGTTGATACATTAGGACAACGATCCATGGGTCATTTGTGATATGTATGAGTCATCCCTGCCTCAATCAATGGCATGATGTGATGGGTACCACTCAAACTATATCACTTTTGTTTGAAATGGACAAAATTTTATGTGAAAACAACAATTGGCATTTGGAAAACGGACCAAACACATTCAGATTGGGTTAATACTATAGCACAATGATACATGGATCATTTTTGATAGGTATGAGTCAACACCACATCAATCTGAGGCATGGTGTGACTGGTATCACTCAAGGTGTCTCAATTTTATATGAAATGGAAAATATTTTAAGTGAAAACAACAACTGGTATACGGAAAATATTCACAAGTCTACGCATAGAATCCTAAAATTAAGGGATAAAAAATTGAATATTGTCCATTGATCATATTTTATTAGAAGAAAATATTCACAAGGCATATATTGAAACACAATGGGTCATAGTATATTTAGAAAAGCATGTATTTTATTAGGAATGTGTCTCAACATCCCACCATGAACATGCACCAACAATCATGTTCTAATTCTCAATCATGGGTCGTTCATTCTATAAAATAAAATACAACAAATAAATATCATATAGTTATTTCATATGAAACCTATGAACACTCAAGAATACCATATAACAAATTCGTCAACAAGGATACACAAATATTCTTGGAAAATATGTTTCAAAGTCTCATAAAAATACCCCAATAGCGAGGAATACATATGGTGACACCATAGCCCAATGGATCACCTCAATCCCATCCTCAAACAGTGGGTTCTAGGACCAATCCAATGTCCCTTTGGGAACCCAAAACCAAATAATTAATTTAATATTCATTCCCACTACCCAAGATGGGGATTCTTCTCACATCACACCCCAGAGATAAAATTACAATTAGCCACATACCCCCATATTCTAATTGAAAATTCTAAGAAAAACATGTAGGTTATTCCGGTAACCCATCTCATATGTCGAGATTGGGAAATGTTTCCCACTAACACATCAAGAACCATTTATATATGGATACATAATCATTATTAGAATATAAACAACCCACGTGCATCCTATAACTCATCCAAGGTCTAATCACATTACCACTACCATTGTATATCTTATGGGTATCACGATCCTTTTCCTCCCTACCCAAGTTTTTATATTGGTTTTAAGATACTCAACACAAGACCATGACTAGACATCCCATGTGCTTCCTATAACATGTTGGTTATTTCTCTTGTGTGTATTGGTGTTGTGGTTTGAGTGAGGAATTAATTCTAAATTTTTAATACTCATATGTGTGTTGGTGTTGTGGTTTGAGTGAGGAATGAATTCTAAATTTGGAATACTCTAATTGGTGTTAGTGAATTTCTTATAACTTGTAGGATTTTTCTCTTATGGGTTTCATTTCATTTGAAATTATAAATTTTAGAATTTCAAAATTCTGGAATGAATTCTAAATTTTGAATACTTTGGATGGGGATTTTGTATTGGTGTTGTTGCAGGTCTGGAGAGTGGAGAGGGGCCTTCAGCTGTGGAGATGAGAAAATGCATACCAACTACTTTCAAAACCATTATAATATATTCGATAATATTACTATACCAACGGTTTTGTTAAAACCATTGGTATAAGTTTATACCAACGATTATAACAAAACCGTTGGTATAGCCTTATGGATTTTCATATCCCCTCTACATCAATGGTTCAAAACCATTGGTATAAGTGTAACACACATATAGAAACGTTTCCACAGTCAATTGGTATATGTTATATAGTAACGAATATATTCCAACGGTTTTTAGCAAACCATTGGTATACATTCTATTTTGACAACCATACCAACAGTTTTCACAGAACCATTGGTATAGGCCAATTGTCACGACTTACAAGGCCATGGTTAAGGGAACCATTGGTAAACTATATAACAATGGTTTCCAGGCCATTAATAATGGTTGTGACCTGTTGGTAATGTGTAAAATTCCATTAGTGGGATAACATTGTTGCAGGAATAGATACGGGTAAGCACCCTTCTACAATAGTAACATGATTGATGTGGATTTGGAGAGAATGTACAAGAATTAATATTTAAATTAATATTACTATGTTTTTAAATATTTTATCACCCCCACCCCGAATTGTTAAATTTGATAATATTTACATCATTAATGTGTTTTGGTGTAATTTGGACTTAAATTTAAAAATGGGCTAATTCTGTAAAATTGAGAGTTTTTTGGAGCATCTGTTTTCAGGAATAACATTTATATTATTGATCCAATTGAATTGAATCTTTTTTTATTCTTCATACCCTCATGGGATTCAATTTTTTCTTATAGACTATGACCCAATTCAAAAACCCATGGTACAAAAAAATCATTCAAGTAGAGAACTCAGATAGGCTGGCAGAATGGACCCCACCACACTAAATCTGAAATATCTCATTAAACTGACCATAAAAAGAGGTGATTCCAGCTGGTGTCGATGTAGAATCTGTGATGGATGGTTCAAATTAAATTTAATTAATTTAGGATATCATTATGTTATATTTTGTTCGATTTAATATGGAGTGGGTGAAACAGGTTTTAGAGGCCAGAAAAGGTTGTGGTCATTGACTTGGCCCTATATTTCTTTACACCTATCCAAGGAATATAAATTTTTTCATGTCAAAATATAACCTGATGAAACACATTTTTTAAAAAGGTACCTTACTGATTTTCAGCTTTCTGGTGGGAATAACATAGGCAAACTTCTAGAGGATAGATTCTGGGGGATCAAAATATATGTTATTGTTTTTCATTATTTTGTTCTTCTTATCATTGTATTGACTTATTCTTCCCACATCAACTCGGTTACCCATACCATGTTGTGTTATATCTTCTGTGTGATTTGGTAGGGGTTGGATTACCCTTTTTAAATTCTTGAGTTCTTTCACTTAATGTTTGAATATCCTCCTTTCTCTTCTGTGAATCAGTTTTAATTTATAATAAAAGTTTTTTTATCATGTATGATTGTATGTAATTTTTGATTAGGTTGTTTATTTATATTTGGTAAATGACTAATATCTCCCTCCACTAGGTTTTGGTTTATATATGATTGAATATACCGGGAATTAGTGGGGATGTACTCGGTGATCACTGGTACATGTGTGAGGAGTAGTGAATGTTCTTGACTACTTGAGATAAAGATGACCCGATTAGGAATTGCTTAACATAATTGGGTGTATTATCTATAACTCTATTACACACTAGAATGAGAGTATACCAATCTGAGTTTACAGTAAGGATTATTCTCACATTATTATTTGATAAACAGATTGAGGAGAAATGATTGTGGATTCTCACTCTTAACGACTTAGTAGAAGAAAATTAGGTAAAGTGAACTGTGATAAAATTACAATTGGAAAACTGACCCTAACCAAATAACCATTTTATATCACTAATATAAATTACATAATTTTTTAATTTTATTTGTAAAATTTACATAATTTCTTTACTTTATTTCATTTCTTTCTTGTAGTTTCAAAATCAAACATGTTCAAAAATAACATCACTTCATTCTCTTATTTTCAGTGACCAACAATATTGATGGAAACTCTTCTTGATAGACAACATAGGTAAACTAAAATGATAGATTTCAAAATAGGTTATATTTTCTTTTTACAAACCCCATGATAGGCACATGTAAAAATTCGGCTTCTTTTCTAGGGAGGTAGTGCCATAATTTTTTTTTCATTTCTTATATTGCATGACTTGAAGTAAAAACCCAAACCCTTTCACCATAGATCCTAAAACTGAAAGAATTTTTTTTAATAGACATAGAAATCAGAATTTGAAATCTTAATTTGAGGAAATTTCTCTTTTAGACTCAAGTGAAACTTCAAGTGTTCACTATGAGCTTCTCATCATGGCTGAAAATCAAAACCAAACACTTAGAGACCTCTATGCACCACAATTCCCTAATAAAAAGAATCAACATTCCATTCTAGTGTTTCAAAATGATTTTGAAATGAAACCTAACATGATTAATTTTTATCTGAATATTCATGGTTTGGCTGGTGAAGATCCAAAAAAAAACACATTAAGGAGTTCACACATGGTTTCACAACTTTTAGACCCTGTGGAGTTAGTGAGGAGCTGGTAAAGTGGAAGGCATTTCCATTTTCATTGGATGTGGATGCAAAAGTATGGTTTAAATCCTAAAACATGAGGAGTTCATGGATATAATGACCTAATAAGATGTTTTATTCAAATATTCTTCCCCGCCTATACATGAAAATCCATTCAGAATAAAATCATTGCCATATTACCATCATCTGGAGAAACCCATTATGAGTACTGGGAGAGATTTATGATGATATGTGCTAGCTTCCCACATAAATCCATTGTGGAACATCAAATTATTATCTTCTTCTATCAAGTAATACTGGAAAATGACAGAAACCTTCTTGATGCATCATCTGGATGTGCATTTATTGACAAGTCACTAGATGAATCCAAGGGTTTGATTGAGAATATTTCTCCGAACTCATAGCAGTTTGGAAAAAGATGTATTGGAACAAGAGTTTCTCATGAGGTACACACTTCTCATCCATCACCCTTACAATAAACTATTATTGAAAGGATAACTACTTTGTTGAGGTAGATGACCATGAAGCATGTTAGTGACCAACAAGTGCCAGCTACGGTATGTGGTTTATGCTCATCACCTGATCATTTCACTGAAAAATGTTCTGATATACCGGAAATGGAAACAAGTGAGTTAGCCATTCTTACAATATTCTTACAACAAAATCATGTATTGAGAGATTCTAACCAATTCAAATATGGGTTTGGAAATCAGCAGAATCTAGGTAGACCCCCGTACGAAAACCAGTTTCAAAACCAACCACCATTACTAAATCAATTCCATAACCCACCACCATTTTGACAAAAGAAGTCTTATAAACCAAATTCATACAAAAAACCAACACTTTCCAAAGACCATATGAGAAACCATCTACCAGTGCTAAACCTCTAATTAAAATCCAACAGTAGAAATATGAGTTTTAGTTGTTGAATGACACTATTAAAATTTTTTCCAACATGTTTGAATGTCTCATGGACTTTCTGACCATAAATATAGGTAAAATCAATTCCCAAACAATACCAAACCCAAATAAGAATTCTAGTATGATATCAACCAGAAGTGGAAAGGAACTCCCACCGCTAGCCACCATAGAGCCTAAAATAATACCACACTCGATAAGGGAGAATGAAGTTAGAAATGATGAAAATTCTATGAGAATGCATCATGAAGAAAATAATAACGAGGAGGAGGATAATGATTGGCCAAGGAAGAAGATACAAGAAACACTATTTAAAAGGGGAAAAAGGGAGAAGCCCGATATACACTCACCATTTCCATCAAGGATGATTGAATCACAGAGGATGCAAGAAAAAGCATTACAAAATGAAATTCAGGACACCTTCAAGAAAGTAGAAATCAACATACCTCTACTTGAAGCACTAAAAAAAATCCTAATTTTTCTAATTTTTTTAAGTATATTAACACCAAAAAGAGGAGACTAAAATTTTATGAGTGGATAAATTTGGGAAGAAGTGTCTTAGCCCTTATCACACCACAATTTCCAAAAAGGATTCATGATCTAGAGACATTTTCAATTCTAATCACCATTAGATAAATAAATTTCTCTAATGCTCTGTGGGATTTTGTTGAATAGATTAATGTATTGCCTCACTCAGTATATACTTATATGAATATGGGATAATTGAATCCCTCAAGAGTTATGGTTGAGATTCCAAAAAGATCAACATTTTTTCTAGTAGGAGTTCTGGAGGATGTATTAGTAATAGTAAGATAAACATTTTTCCCTGCGGATGTCTATGTGTTGAATATGGAAGATAATAGGATCCCATCACGCTCACCCATAATTTTTGGAAGACCATTCTTGAAAATGGAAAAAACCATCATCAATTTCCATAAAGGGACACATACAATAGATTTTAGAGATATCACTATCCACTTCAAAACATTGGAATCCATGATGCACCCATCAGATCATCATTCACCCTTCACACTCTCCCATAAATATGGTATAGAACCAATTGAATAATCATGCATGTTTAATGAATTCTTAGCATTAGGAGGGAGTTTTTCCTTTAAAAATATCACTATCCACATGGTTTCCCAAACTCCTAGAGATTATGATTTCATGTTGGAAGAGGAGGTAAATTCTGATTTTTTTGATAATTTGTTAAATTTTGATGAATATGATATGATATCTTGTGTTTTGGATGTAATAAAATTGGATGTAGTGAACCTCAATTTAGTTTAATCCCTTTATAATTCTCTGGATATAGAATTAAAACCACACACAACTTATTTAAAATATGTTTACCTTTTGGAGGGAGATAAATTACCAGTAATAATTGAAAATAATCTATCTGAAGATCAATAAAAGTCATTAATTTATATTTTTAGATAAAATTAATAATTAATAGGGTGGATCTTAAGTTATTCCCCATGAATAAACAAAAATCATTGTTCACATAGAATTTTTCTTGAGGGAGATTCCAAACCTATCAAACAACCCTGTAGGAGGCTAAACCCAACCCAGATGGAGGTTATGAAAAAAGAGATTGAGAAGCTATTAGAAGCTGGGATAATCTATCCCATATCATATTCACAATGTGTTATCCCAATCAATCTAGTCTCAAAGTTATCTATCCTAAACATTGTGAGGAATCAAAATAATGAATTAATCCCTATTATAATTCAGAATAGCTAGAGAGTGTACATAGATTTATGGAAGTTCAATTAGGTCACTTGAAAAGATCATTTCGCTATCCCTTTCATTGACCAAATACTAGTGATATTGGTAGGGAGAACTCATTATTATTTTTGGATAGATTTTAATGTTATTTTCACATAGCCATTGCTCATGAGGATCAACAGAAGACTACCTTTACTTCTCATTTTTGTTACTTTTTCCTACAAAAGAATGCCATTTAGATTGTGTAATGCTCCAGGTAAATTTCAGAGGGGTATGTAAGTATATTTTTTGAAAACATTGAAATTTTTTTTTGGTTTTTGTCGATGATTTCATAGTTTTTGGAAATTCTTTTGACCTCTGTTTGAAAAATCTGATTTTTTTTGAAAACATGCATTGAAAAGAACCTTGTACTGAAATTTGAAAAGTGTCTTTTTATGTTTGTGAGAGTAATTGTCCTTGGGGAAGTCATTTCATATAATTTCATTGAAATTGATAAACCAAAAATTGAAGGGATAAACTCATTTACTTACCCAACATGTGTGAAATATGTTAGATCATTTTTAGGACATGCAGGATTCTACATGAGGTTTATCAAAGATTTCAGTAAGATTTCACTCCCACTCACAATATTACAATTGAAATAAGATGATTTCGACTTTAATGATCCATGTAGGGAAGCCATTTATGAGTTGAAAATGAGATTTATTACACCTTAGTAATGGATCCACCCAATTGGGAAGAACCATTCGAGCTACATTGTGATGCTTCAAACCAAGCTGTTGGAGCAGTCCGTTCATAGATAATTATGGGAAATATACAAGTCATTACATATGCCTCAAAAACCTTAAATGTATCCTAACAAAACTACAAAAAAATAGAAATAGTTTTTTTTAGAAATATTTAGATAATATATTCATGGAACTAAAGTCATTGTGTTTTCTGATCATGCATCTCTTAGGTACTTGATGAAAAAGGCTGAAGAAAAACCAAGGCATGTGAGATAGATGCTATTACTAAATTAGTTCAATATGCAAATCATAGATAAGAAGATATCTAAGATCCAAGTGGCAGATCACCAAATTAGACTGGCCAACACCGCTTAAGTTCACATTCTAGATAAAGAACCAATAAATGATCACCTTCTCTGAGAGAAATTGTACTTGACTAATGGAGAGGTATCTTGGTATGCTGACATGGTAAATCTTCTTATAAAATCTCACATTCCAAATCATTTAAATTTCCACCAAATTCACAAATGGAATGGTGAATCTAAATATTACATCAGGGATGATCCATTTCTTTGGAAGATTTCCAATGACCAAGTGATAATAAGATGTCTTCCTGAAATTGAAATTGACTCAGTCTTTATTGTTTTTCACACTTCATCTTGTGGAGGCCACTTTGGACATAAAAGGAAAGTAAGGAAGTTATTATAATCTAGAATTTATTGGAAAACAATTCTTAAAGAGTCTCATGAATTTTTCAAATGGTGTAGAAAATTTCATTTAATTGGAAATATTTCAATGAGATAAGAAATTCCCCAAATACCATTAATTTTTATGAAATATTTTAGGTTTGGGGGATAGATTTTATGGGCCCTTTCCTATGTAATTTGGAAAATATTATATTCTACCTGGTCTTGATTACGTTTCCAATTGGGTGGAAGCAAAAACCACCTGGACTAATGATTCTAATGTTTTTTTAATTTTCTCACAGATAACATATTTTTTTGGATTGTAGTTCCTAGAGAAATCATTTGTGATCAGAGGACTCACTATTGAAATAGGATAATGGTGGCTTTGTTGAAAAAGTACGGGTTGAATCATAAAAAATGAAATCCCTATAATCCACAGACTAATGGGAAAGTTGAAGTTCCCAATAAGAAAATGAAATTAATTTTGGAAAACACTATTAATCTAAATAGTAATGATTATAGCCAAAGGTTAGAAGACACATTCTGGCCTTATAGGATAACCTGCAAAAACCCAATTTGAATGATTCCATATAGGATGATTAATGATTAAATCTGTCACCTACCTGTGGAATTGGAACACAAGGAATAATGGGCTCTGAGGAACTTGAATTTGGATCATGAAAGTGCTGGGATAGATTGAATATTTCAGTTATAGGAGTTGGAAGAAATTAGAAGAGATGCATTTTAAAATTATTGTATTTAAAATAGAGAACAAGAGTGGATAATGATACGATGATACAACCCAAATACTTTCATCCTAGAGCCATAGTGTTGTTATATAATTCAAGATTCATGCAGAATCCAGGTAAACATTGTTCCAGATGGGAAGGTCCATTTATAGTTACTCAGGATTATTGTTTTGTTGTTTTGATGATTTTTATGGATGGAGGAAATGATCCATTCACTATTAATGGACATAGGCTGAAAAATTCCATGAGACAATTCCATCAGATCCAATGGATAAGATCTTACTGCTCCAACCTATTTATCAATAAAATCCACCGAGTCATTCCACTTCTTTACACTTCTTACATTTTGTGATTCATTTTCGAATCATATTACATGTTAATTACATTTGAATGCATTGCAGACAATGCATCATTTATGTGTGGTGGATAGAACCATTGTAGTTTAGGATATTTATTAGTTTTTTTCTTTCCAATTTTAAGCTATTTTAAAATAAAATAAAATCTTCTTTGTTTATTTATTAATTTTTGTGTGTTTTTCAAAATTTTGGGCAGAAATGATTATCTTTGAAATTTTTGATTCCTTGTTCATGAGTGAAATAATTTATTCTATGAAACTAGGCTTAAATGAGTCCTAAAATGACTTTATTTCAAGTTCAATTCATTGAGAATTTTATGAAATGTAATTGATGTTTGAATCCCATGCCACATATCATTGTCTTTATTTTTTAAATAAAATTCCCATAAGGCATCTGTACCTATTGCATTCATATTCATTAAATTCACCTCACTTTTTGAGTGAACCAAAACATACTTAACTTAAGCATGAATTTTATTTATTCCTATCAAAACATGAGGGCTTGAGGTATATGTTTTCTAAATGATTGAGACATTTCATTGTTTATAGATCTCCATTTTCAATAATTTTTTTAATAATGGCATTCATTGAACATTTAATCCTTGATGAATTTATATTCCATGAACATACACTTAGGTTAGCCATATTACAAGCCAATATTCCATATCCATCATGCTCTTGAAGTGAAATTGCATGATCTATTTAATGTACACTGTGGGGGAAATCTACCATGTGTTGTGCTACTTTATTGGCTGAAGCATTTGGGTTGAAATCAAATTTTGGGGAGAAGATTTTTATACTGAAACTAAATCATTTTTTGAATGTTGTGCCTTTTCTGGAGTTCTCATAATGTGAGAAGTTATGCCTTTCTAGAGCTTCCAATTGAGAATGAAAGCTTTTTCTTCTGATGAGCTTCCAAGAAATATTATGTTTGAGAAGATTGAGATTTTTGCTACTGAAATATTGAACCATGTGAACATTCCTTGATATTTCATGATGAAAGAGATAATTTTCTACCAATGGGAATGAAGAAGTGACCATACATGTGTGAAAATTAGAGTTATAGAATTTTTCTTCAAAAAGAGCCAAGCCCTCTTCATTCAGCCTTGGAATTTTCACATCAAAATACAAAAAACCATAATCCATAGAACAAACATTAATAGTCCCCATGATAAACACATGTCATTGACTCACATCGGGTGGAGATGTAGGAATTTATGAAGCCTATGGCAACCCTTGTGTGAGTTTGAATGAGAAAGACATTGCGATAAAAATTTAAATTTGTGTGATGAGAGATAATGAATGTTAGGTATGTGTTTTGTATGCATGGGAGGAGAAATGAAGATGAAATATATTGAATATTCTGATATTTTGTTTCTTATTGTCTAATTGGTGGATCTCATGGATTTGTGTTTTGAATTTACTTTGATTTTTTTTATTGTGACTTGTCTAGAAATCTATGTGATGAGTGTGGTGGAATTGATAGAGTTTATATTTTATTTTTATAATATGTTTTTAAATTGTTTAATCCCCCCAATTATTCAATTTGAGAATATTTAAATCATTTATGTGTTTTTTATGTATTTTGAGCTTAAATGTGAAAATTGGGTAATTCTGTAAAATTGACAGTTTTTAGGAGCTTCTGTTTTTCCGGCATAACATTTATATTATTGATCCAATTTTATTGAAATCTTTTTTGGCTTCATATTATCATGGGATTCAATTTTTTTTCTTCAGGACCAAGACCCAATTTGAAACCCAATGGTACAGAAAAATAAATCAAGTGGAGAACTCTGTTTGGATGTCAGAATGGACCCCAACACACTAAATATGATATATATCATTCATCAAACATTAAAATGAGGTGTTTCTAGCTTTTTTTAGTATAGGACCTCCAATGTATGGTTCCCAATATATTTCATTAATTGTAGATCTCCTTAAGGCATTTTTGGAGTGATTCCAAGTGGAGTGGGTGAAATCGTTTTTCAGGGCCAGAAATAGTAATGGTCATTGATTTGGCCATATATTTCATTACACCCACCCAAAGACTCTAATATTGTTTTTGTTGATATCGAACCTCATAAAAAACATTTTATAAGAAGGAACCTTAGTGTGTTTCGTCCGTCTGGTGGGCATAACATAGGAAATTTTTAGGACAGATTCTGGAGGGTCAAAACTTATGATCTTGTTTTTCATTCCTTTGTTCTTCACAGCTTGGTAATGACTTCTTTCTCCCACATATACTGTGATAAAATTAACCTGGTGGGGTATATATTCTATGTGATTTATGAGGGTTAAGTTTACCCTTTATTAATTCTGGATTTCTTTCACTTAATGCTATTAATATCCTCTTTTTTCTTATGCGAATAAGTTTCAATTTCACATAACAATTTTTATTATCTGGTATGATTTTATCTGATTTTAGATTATTTTGTTTATTTTTATTTGGTCAATGATAATTATATCCCTCCACTAGGTTCAAGTTTAAATATGATTGAATAAACCCGGACATAGTGGTTAAGTACTCATTGATCACTGGTACGTGTGTGAGGAGTAGTGAATGTTCTTGATTGCGTGGGATAGACAACACCCGATTGGGAACAGCCTAAGAAAATATGGGGTATTTTCTACAACATTATTACTAATTTGAAGGATATTATACCATTTTGAGGATTTATTAAGGATTATTCTCACATTATTATTTGACTAAAAGATTGACGAAAACTATTGTGGATTCTCACTCATAAAGTATTGGAAGAATAGAATTGGGTAATGTGAACTATGATAACATTAAAATATAAAAACCAACAGTAACCTAACCACCATTTAATTTCATTGATTAAAATCACATCATTTGTAAATTTGTTTCAAAACATTCACTTAATTTATTTACTTTATTTAGTTTTTTCTAATATTTTCCATACCAAAAATGTTCAATAATAACTTCACTTCATTCTCTTATTTTATGTGACAAACACTATTTTTGGTCACTCTTATCTAGAGACAACCTAGGTAACCCACAATAATACATTTTTACATAGGTTTTATTTTTTTTCCACACCCCACGATACACAAATGTCAGCATGGGACCAAGCTAAGGCTTTCAATGCTACAGCAGTTTATTTGTTTTTATACACCATGGTTTAGTACTATATTCATGAATTGTGACTTGGTTGGATACTTTCCGATACATATGTGACCAGCATCATTTATATATGTGCTCTTGTTTTTATTTACATTTAGTATTCCACTATTTTCTTATTGTATGTTATTACAGTTAATGATGATGTATTTTTTTCAGTTACCCGACAAATGAGGGCATAATTTCCCCACTATCACACCCAAGCCCCTTTCGGAAATTCAGCAACCTCTAGAATTCAAGGAAATGAACTTGAGGGCATGTGACCAACGAGGTACGGGGCACCTTTGGGTGGCACGTATAACTGGGAGGTTAAAATGTGGTATCAGAGGGTTCTATTCTTTATGAATTACTATTTGGAGCCTATAGACAGGGATAGAAATGAATTGGTACTGGGTAAAAAGTTATTCCCAAGAGTAGCTAACCCGTGTATAGGGAAAAGCCAATATTCCTTAATTATTGCAATTTTCTTGTTTTTCAATTGTCACGGTTGATATTATTTCACCATTGGGTGATTCACATGTTTTTATCTATTATCATTAATGTTATTGATGTTATATTATTGTAGCAACCTGATTAGATGAGGGTATGCCATCTCATGCATCATATAAGCACTTGTAAGAAATCACATGTCATGCATTCTTGTCATGCCATTTATGGTGCAGTACCGATTTCATGTTGTTCTGAGATATGTTCTTCATGATATGCATGCTATTTTTATATATTCTATGATAGAATAACTTCTATTTTGATAGGGTATTGGATTGATAATGGTTCCATTTGAATGAGCACCAAACATTGGTCCCTGAGGTGTTATGGACCTCATGGATCGGAATTTGGTGGATCATGTGATTAATTTTACTATTATTCCTTGTGATGAACATTTATAAGAGTCTAAACATTGATTCATGGGGAGTATGGTCCATCATGGATCAGAGTTTGTCAATGTAAACCGCTGTTTCAGTGATTGATGGGCTTCTAAAGTCGTTTCTGAGGCTTACTGTCGGGAAAAACCCAAAATACACAGTGTGAATTGATGAATACATGCCATGTATCCTTATATTCAGAAAGGAATTTTTTTTCTACGTACTCAACATGTACTGTATGTACAGGCTGTGTAGTCATTAACCATGTGACTGACTATGTGGGTAGTGACACGGGGTTGGGAAATCTATTTTGGAATACACCGTGTTCCTGATGTACAAGCTGTGTTGTAGAGATAATGTACATATCAATGTGTCTAATGAAATGGGTGGATGAAAATCAGGTAGTACAAGTCATGACCATCTTGAACATGCCTTGTAGAGTCGCCCGTGTTATCGAACGTCTGAGTAAAAACCCAGTTGGTAATTACTTAATGGATAAACACTATGCCTGGGGTGCCCACAATGTGTAGAGTTTCCTATATAGGAGTTGTGTGTATAGCCATGTAGAGGAAGTCAGGCAAGAGGAAATGATGCAAGTACACATCATGTCATAAAGAGAAAACGTCGTGAGTAAGGGTGTTACATGACCAGGTTTGGCAAAAGTACACACCGATGTAATGGATTGAAGGAACACACCATGTATTTGTTACACATGTCATGTATCAATGTTTTGAAAATCATTATTGTCTTCTCTATCTCATTCTTTTATTGAACATATATGTTTCAATTGATGATAATATTAAACTGGGGTGTGTTCTTGACCATGCTGATTCATGCCACCGAAGCATCCTCCGGTTGTACCCCAAATACAAGGAAACAATCTGACACCAGACATGGAATATCAGGGACTACCAGTAGATCATACCATCGTGTCTGTCATGGCACTAGCCATCATTCCAAATATGGGTGCTGATGCATATTTCAAATAAGTCTACCTGAGGTTTATGCTGACATTCTAGGGAGGGACACATCCAGCACCGTCAATAGTAGAGTTGACGCAGGGTTTTATGTAGAAGCATCCTCCCACTTTTTGAGGGGATGTAGGACCTCAGGTTGTATATTCATGGTTAGAATCCATGCTTTATATCTTCTAACATTTTGATACTCCTCAAGAAAGGAGGGTGAATCTCTCTTCTTACATGATTTGGAATTCCGCTATGAGATAGTTGTATGTCATATCACCGGTTGGATGCCATCATGTTATATCTTGGGAGGAGTTCAATCATACCTTCTATGAATACTTCTACCCAGAGACATAGAGGGATGATCGAGCCTGAGAGTTCATAATTTTGGAGTAAGGTACTATATAGGTGATGGATTATTCTTCTAACCTCCGAGAGCTACAACACTTCACACCCATTCTAGGAGTGATGAGTTATTTATTTCTATGAAGTTTGAGGATAGTCTCAATCATGATATCTAATATTATGTTAAAATATTTTGGTTGATAAAAATATCTTCTGTAGTCAACTAGGCACTGATCATAGAGTGCGACCGGAAGGATTTTGGAGTTGTGGGTGAGGGCAGTTCAGCATCCAGAGTTGGTGCTTCTGTGACTGATAGTAGGAAGCACCCTAGGGAGTCTACACATGGGGATTCGAGAAGGCATGATACACTTTTAGGTTTCTAGGTGGTACATTACCATTGTGATAAGGGCAGTAAAACGAGGCCACATTTTCTAAGAGATCCTATTGAGTGTCGATCTTATAGCCAAAAGGGTCATCTTTAGTGTTTCTTTATGTTTTTCTCAATATAATTTGGGGATTGAGTTTCTTATATGACTCCTCATTTAAGAGAAAGACCACCAGGTTCTCATCAGTCTCGGAACTGGTGTTCTCCTGACTGTTCAGACCGATGTGGAGGTTGTGGTTGTGGTAACTAGTTTCCAACCATTCAGTGAAAACAGGGTGGATCAGCTCATGGTGGTCAGGCAGGGTCACAGGGTCGAGGTACAAGTAAGACATTGTATTGAAGCAGACCCATCCAGAGCAGAATCTCTGACTCACTACACTTTGATGTAAGATTCTAGGTACCTCAGTTTTACCTTCTGCACATTTTGATATAGGTTCTTCCCATAGTTTCATATATGTTATTATTGTGGATATACATGGGATATTTATCATTAATTATGAAGATATCTTGAGGTTGGGAACTCTATTGGGGACTAGAATGACTACTATATGTCAGCGTAAGGAGTTCCCTCTTGAGGTTGGTGGGTGTCACTTCTTATAAGACCATTGTGTCTTAAAGAAGAGGGGCAATGATTTCATTATCTGAATAGACTGGTTAGATTCATTCTATTCTTTCTTTGATTTCTATCATCATTGGGTGGGTTCGACATCACGAGAGGGAGGTTTTTTTCTACATAAGGGAGAATGGGATGTCGAGGAAAGCAGAATAGGAACCAAACATCATGGGTTGGGAGGAATTATATCCGAGATTGTTAGTCTGTATCCGGATAACCATGGAACTTTATAGATGAATTTTCCTCCAGTGGTGGGTCATTTCAGTGATGTAAACCCATATGTCTTTTCATGTTTTCATCCAGTGTGAGAGGTAGAATTTTCTATTAATCCTGAGCCTAGAGTATCACTGGTGTCTTTTAATACTTATAGGATGGCTACACCAGAGTTACATGAGCTCATGAAGAAGTTAGAGGAGTTATAGAAAATGGGATTCATCTAACCCACTAATTCTCCTTGGGTGTTTTATTTCCTATTTTTGAAAAAGGAATATGGTACCCTCCGAAATTATTTGGATTATTAGAAGGTAAACCGAGTGATGGTGAAGAACTGATATCCCTTGCTGAGGATTGGTGATCTCTTTGATCAGCTTCATGGAGCCCAGGTGTTCTTCAATATTGAATTACGATCCAGTTATCATTGGTTGCATGCTAGACCATATGATATACATCTTATAGACATTCATCGCATGTATTGTTTATACGGGTATGTGGTTATGCTATTTGGTCTCAGGAACTAACATGTGGGTTTTGTGGCACTGATGAACCAAGTGTTCCATCCATACTTGGATTACTTCTTGGTGGTTTTCTTGGATGATATCCTGGTGTACTCTCACACTCCACAAGACCATGATACTCATCATATTAATGTTTTATGTACACTGAGAGAGACTTAGTTATATGATATGCTCTCAAAATTCCACTTTTTCATGGACCAGATTCATTTCATATTTAATTTTATCTCAGAGATAGGAGGATTGGTATACCCACAGAAAGTGAGAGGAGTAGTTTCCTAGGAGCAGTCGAAGAACATATTTGTGGTAACGATTTTTCTTGGGCGGGATGGTTAATATAGAAGTTTTATACATGACTTTTCATGCATAGAATTTCCACTGATGAGCCTGACTAAGAATGGTGTGACATATATGTGGACGGATTTTGGCAATTCAGCCTTTCAAGAGCAGAGATGGTGGCCAACATCAGCATCGATATTATTTTTTTGAGAACCGAGCTAGTGTTATATAGATTATTGTGACACATCAACTATTGATCTATGGGAAGTACTAATTTAGGGGGAAGGATTAGTTGCATACATGTCTCGGTAGATGATGCCACATGAGTGGAATTACCAGACGCACGATCTTGAGTTGGCAGTTATAGTTCATGCTTTACGTTGTTGGTGACGATACCTTTTTGGAAAGAATTTTTGGTGTATAAATTTTCCACAAAAGTCTTATTATATATATTTACGTAGCATGATCTGAATTTGAGACATCAAAGGTGGGTTTTAAACCTTCAGTCCATTGATTTTGAGCATGCCAACATACCTAGAAATGGCAACGTAGGGGATGATGCATTGAGCAGGAGGACCTATATACAGGCAGTTCAGCATACTAGTAGTTAGTGGTAGCTTATGTCTCTGCTCTCTAAGATAAATTTTGAGGTTCATGATTTACATGGGAAGGCATTTATTTCTTCTGTAGATGTTACCTCTACTCTTCTTGAACAAGTGATAATGATGAAACTATCTGATGCTGAAGTCCTAGTCCTATGGGAGAGTGTGTTCGGAGAAGGCCCTTTTCCTTGATGGACCAATTTTGAGGATAAGATCTTTTGCTTCCACGGACATGTATGGAGGTCAGTAGAAATATGTGTGGATCTGATTCTTGATTTCCATTTTTCAGTTTCAAAAGTTCATTCAGGTGTAACCGAGATGTATATAGATCTAAATCATCAGTATTGCTATCCAGGCATAAAGTGTGATGTCTTTTGTTCTTTCATGAGGTGTTTCACCTATAAGAAGGTGGAGCTAGAGCATCAGGGACCATCATAGATTTTTTAGTAGTTACCCATTCTCGAGTGGAAGTGGAAAGATGTCACGATGGACTTTGTGAAAGGTTTCTCGAGGTCACCTCAAGGAAAATATGCAGTTTGGGTTGTCATTGACAGACTCACAAAGGGATATCAATTCATAAAATTCAAGGATATTGTAAGTGTTTAAGAGTTGGGAAGGTTGTACATTTGATAGATTTTGTGTTTTAATGGGGTTCTGCACTATATTATTTCAGACAGGGATGCATGTTTTACTTATCGAATATGGATATGACTATATTGGGCTTTAAGAACATAGGAGCTTCTATGTACAACTTACCATACCTAGACAGATGGTATTTCTGAGCATTCGATATAGGTGATGGAGAACATTCCTTGAGGATGCATCCTATATTTTGGGGGTTCATGGGAGAATCCCAAACCTTAGGGAGAGTTTTCCTAAAATAATATTTTTTACCCAACAATTCATATGATACCTTATGAGGCTTTGTACGGTAGGCCATGCTGATCAACTATATGTTGGCTAGAAGCAAGAGAGGTAGCCACTCTATGACCACTTCTTGTTTAGTAGAACACATAGCAGGTGGATTTGATTCCAAAGAGGATGGATTCTACACATTCACGACAAAAGTCTTATGTTAATCGATAGAGATGACGTAGGAAGTTTGAGGTCAGAGATCGGATTATTCTATATGTCACATCAAGGTTGGGACATCGAAGGATTAGTAGACAGGATAAGCTTTGACCAAGACACATTAGGCCATTTGATGTTGTGTAGAGATTTAGTCTATTTTCCTTTTGGTTTCAGTTAGCTCAAAGGTATCGAGCTATACCCGATGTCTTCCATGTTTCCCTGCTATAGAATTACATCTCCCACCCATCTCACATTTTTCAACCCGAGGAGGTTGATTTGGAGGTGTACACATCATTAATGGGGAATCCAATCAGAATTATTGATCATAGTGTGAAGGTTCTCCATGGTCATTATGCTCCTCTGGTATGGGTGTTACGGTAGCACTGGTGAGTACAGGACGAGACATGGGAGAGGGAGGCTGATGTGTGGTAGCAATGGCCTATGCTTTTTGAGGATTATTCTTTACCACCTTCTTAAAAAAATTAGGGGATGAAGTTATTTAAGGGGGGATGTTTCTAATACCCCAGATCTTCATTCTAGGTATCGATCTTGATTTCAGATGTATTGAGAAAAAAGGGAAGAAGGAAAATTTTAGGAGTACATGTCGATTATTTCCATGTAAACATCATGTACTATAGCAATGAGTCCAGGACGTGTTTGGCCATGTCATGACAGCATACATTAAAATATAATGATGTGGCAGGGCCACTTACGGTGGGCCCATTAAAGGCCTATAAACTCAGTGTATCCTTAGGGCACCCGCCATGTATGTTTATTCGTAAATTTTTTTATCGGACCAGGGCCATGTCTCGTTTACAAAAACATCTAATTTTGGCTCTGTGTCATCTAAGAGAGACTAAATATTGATGATTCTTCTCTGATCCCCCATTTGGGCTTCCTTTATCCAAGTAAAAAACAGTCGATTGCATTAGAATCACCTCATTGAGTTCTTCCTTCTTCTAGATCCCCTCATCTTGATTTATCCTCTTTCTTGAGATATCTATGGTTGAGTTTTTTTGAATGTTTTTTATATCTATGACCTTCTAGGTCGATTCAAAGAATGAGGTTTAACTTTATCAATCTTAAAATGATGAGGTCAGTTGTTTGTGCATTTTTGTTGATTGTCTTTCAATTATATGTGCAAAAATGTTCCCAATACCCTAGTTTACAGAATTAATTGTTTAAATTATTTAACCTTGTGAATGCCTACTATGCATTTTTTTTCTTGATTATGTGGTTATTTTATTTTAAAACCGTTATTTACATTTCTATGGATGTGTTTTCCCATGTTGATTGGAAATTGGCTGTTGTGAGTAGGATTACCTATTAACCTTCTATGTTTTCCATTCCTAGTGCTGTTAGGGTAGAGTGATATTTTCTGACATTCTTATATTATGATTTTTATCCTTTAGTAAAGTAGTATTTGTATTTTACTTTGTAAATTGGATATATTTTCTTTCTGATTGCTTTACACATGGTTTGGGGAACCTTGTTTAGTGAGACCATAGGGGGAATTGACATTGAGGGCTTCCCTAGAGTTTCTATTTTAATTTTCTCCCTGTGAGACCATAGGGGGTTCATGTTGAGTAATTTCTCAGAGTTTATATAGTTATTGTTACAATAAAACATGGGTAATTATGTTTAGTGAATCCTTAAAGTGTCTATAGTTTATCATTAAATGATTATAGGGGGGGATTGAGGGTGAGTGCTTCATCATAGTGTCTTTGGTATCATGAGACCGAAGGGGTTAGACAATGTGAACTATCTTTAGGGGTTTTTATATCATTATTTGTAATTGATAAGTTGAACAAGAGGGGTTGGGCTTTGAGAACCTTACATGTGGGTTACATGGGAATGATTTGGATGAAATGGTAATAAATTTAAATGAATGTAGTTGAAACTATAGTTAAATTTACATTTGAGTACATCCCAATTTATTACTTCATTTTTTCATTTATTCTTATTATATATATATATATACTGATAGTTTGGCACAGATCATTGGGTTATTTCTTAAGGGAATTCGTCTCACACCCTATATAGGGCATGCTTCTGGGCCCTAGCAGATTATATTGTTGAATGTATAGATACAGGTAGCGCCCTTCTACTTCAGGTACATGATTTCTATAGAGCTGGAGAACATGGGACAAAGCTAATTCTTGTGATGCTTCTAGAGTTTATTTGTTTTCATGTACATTGGTTTAGTATTGTATTTAATAATTGTGAATTATTGGGCATCTTTCCTAGACATATATTACATGCATCATTTATATATGTTCTCTAGTTTATTATTTACTTTCAGTCTTCCAGTGTTTGCTTATTGTATGGTATTACTATTTCTGCTATTGTATTTTATTGATATTCTTTAATATTATTCTTCCAATGAGTGCATAGCTTCCCCACTATCACACCAAGGGCCTCGATGCAAGTTCAAAGCCTCTAGTGTTTGGGGAAATGTACTTGAGACCATTTGACCAATAGGGTACATGGTACCATTGGGAAGAACACAAAATCAAGATGTTACAATGTGGTATCAGAGGGTTATTTTCTTCTTGAGTTGATGTTTGGTGCATTTAGACTAGGATATAATGGTATAGGTAGTTGGTAATGTGTTTTTCTTGAGAGTAGCTAACCCATATAAAGGGAAATTCAAATATTCCTTGATTATTTCAATTTTATGGTTTTCCCATTTTTATTGTTGATATGATTTCACCGTTGGGTGAAACATATGTTTTTGGATGTTATCATTTATATTATTGAGGTTCTATTTTTATTGTAACCCGATGATATGTGTGTATGCCATCTCATGAATCAAAAAAGCACAAGCTAGATATCATATTTCATGCTTTCTTATCCTGACATTTAGGGTGAATTACTGATTGAATGTTATTGTGAGATATGTTCAACAAGATATGCATTTTGTTTTGATACATACATTGATACAATACATTATATTAGATAGAGTATTGAATAGTTATGGTTTTTTTGAATGATCACCAAACATTGGTCCATGAGCTGTTATGGGCCCTCATGGATTGGAATTTGTTGAATCATGTGATTAATTGTAATTCTATTCCTTGAGATGTACATTTATTATAGGCAAAACATTGATTCGAGAAGAGTATGGGCCCTCATGGATCGTAATTTGGAAGTGAAACATTTGTTTCAGTGATTTATAGGCTTTGGGAGTAGTTTTTGAGGATGACTATAAAAAAACCAAGAATACACAGTGTGTAACTCTCAATACATGCCATATATCATTCTGGTTGGGAGGAAATTGTTTATCTTAAATACACATTGTGTACTATGTGTACATGCATAGAAGTCCTAAACCATATGAATGACTATGTGAGAAAAGACACGGGGTTGGTAAATCATTTATGGAACACACCGCGTTCCTAACATACACGTCATGTTGTTGAGACCATGAATCCGACCATGTGACTAACGAAACATGTGGATGAAAATCCGGTAGTACACATATTGTCCATCTTGAACACACAATGTAGAGTCTACTGTGCTACTGACCGTGTGACTAATGACACAGATGGTGATGACGTAAGGGATACATGCCATGTCTGGGGTGCACATGCCACGTATAGTTACACATGTAGGGGCCATGTGTATATCCATGTAGAGGAACTTGGGAAGGGGAAATGATTCAAGTACACACCATGTCTCAATGAGAACACATTGTGAGTAAGGTTGTTACAATACTAGGTTTGGAATAAGTACAAAACTTTGTAATGGTTTGAGGGAACACACTCTGTAGTTGTTATGCATGCCATGTAACCATGTTTTACAATTCCTTAATGCCTTCATTCTCTTTTTCCTTTCTGCAACTTATATATTTCAGTCCTTGAAAATCATAAACTAAGTTGTATGATAGAACATATAGAGTCATTCCACCAAGACGTCCTCCAGTTGTAAACCAAATACATGTCAATGATTAGACACCCTTCACGGTAGATCAAGGACTACTAGCATATCCTTCCTTCATTCCTGTCCTAGAACCAGCCTTCATTTCAGATATGGGTGCCTATTCAAAGTTCCATGATGGATTCATGAAGTTTATGAATACATTCCAAGGATACCCACATCCTGACCCACCTATGGTAGTGTTGACATGGGTTTCTTAGTAGTAGTTTCCTCCAACATTCTCAGGGGATAGAGGACCTCAAGATGCAGATTCATGGTTAGAATCCATGTTATCTATCTTCGAACATCAATAGTCCCCTCTATAAATGAGGGTGAAGTTCGCTACTTACATTCTTCCGGATTATTCCCAGAGATGGTGGGATGTGATATCACTAGTGGGATGCAATCAGGTTATGGATTGGGATGAGTTTCAATGTACCTTCTATGACAACATATAACCAGAGACTTTGAGGGTCGATTGAGCCTATGAGTTAATGAGTTTGGAACATTTTATTGTCTCTGTCATGGTGTATTCTTCTCAATTCACAGTTCTATAGTGCTTTACACCCATTGAAGGGGGAGATGATTTATTTCTAACAAATAAACTTCGAATATGGTCTTCGACATGACATTAGATCTTAGGTGAACATATTTATGTTGATGACCATATCTTCTTTAGTCAATGAGGTGTTAATCACAAAGCACAACCTAAGGGATTAGAGAGCTGTGGGATAGGGTGGTTCAACAACCAGAGTTTGTGTTTCTTTAGATGATAGCAGGTAGCGCCGTAGGGGGTCTACAGGATTAGATCCGAGTTGGTCGGTTAAAACTTCATGTATCCATGGGGTATGCTACTAGTGTGAGAAGGGAAAGCATATGAGACCACATTCTCTGAGAGACCCAGTTGAGTGATGATATAGTAGAAAGATGGGTCATATATATCATTTCATTCATTTTCTCTCACCATCAGCTGGTGACATAAGTTGTTCTATGAATCCTCATTTAGGAGAAATACAACCAGTTTCTCATTAGTCTGGGAACTCGATTTTGTCTATCTATTTAGGATGAGGTGGAGGTCGTGGATGTGGTAGCTAGTATCCAGGATTTCATCAACAAAATGGTTTATTAGCTCTGGGTGTTCAGGTAAGGTCATAGAGTTGTGGTACAGGTCAGACATTTGCAGTGGATCAGACCTAGCAGGAGAAGGACCCCAGACCCTCTACCGTTAGAGGTACGATTCAATTTACATCCGTTTTAGCTTCTTCATTGTTTGATATAGGGGATTCCCATAGATTCATATATTTTTATATTTTGGAGACCCTTGGGCTATATATTCTTACTTTTGCAGATATATTGATGTTACATATTCCGCTGGGGACTAGAACGACTGGTGTGCATAAGTGCAAGGTGTTCCCTCTTGAGATTCGTGGGTGTCACTTCTTATGTTACATTTGTGTCGTAGAGATGAACGATTGTGATTTCATTCGTGGAATGGGATGGTTAGTTCAATTTCATGATTTTGTCGATTTCTATCATTGTAGTGTTAGTTTCACATCACTAGAGGGCGATTTGTTTCAACATAAGGGATAATGGGATGTCCAGAAAAGCATAGCCGGACCCAAGCATCATGGGGTGGGAGGAGTTAAATCACAAATTTATAGTCTTTATCTGGATGACCCAGGAACTTCATAGATGAATTTTCATCCATTGGTGGATCGTTTTTGGGATTTCGTCCCATTGAACATTTTTGGTTTTCCTCTAGTGTGAGAAGTAGAATTTTCTATCGATCTTGTGCTAGGAGGGGAACCAGTGTCCATTCCACTTTAAAGGATGGATACACTACAACATAAATCTCATTTAGAGGCATTATTTTAGCACCAGTTTACAAAAATACCGCTGAACCACCTTTATTTTTATGGTGGTGACACTTTCCCCCACCACCTAACCCTGACCCCCCCTTCTCCCCCAACCCCCGCGACGCCACCTTCTACCCCCCGGTGAGCCTCGAATTCTAGATCGGCTCCCGAAATGTGCCATAGGTGACCTTGCAGCCCATAAGTGTGCCCCACCACCCATCAACGCGCCTCACCGCCTGTCACCACTAACCCCCCAAATCCCTCTCTCACATCCCCGATAATCTATATTTATTTTTCACTTTTCTACTTTATGAGCAGGAGATATGGCCACTTAGCTTCAACATGTGATCACAATGAACTGTTGAGTAAGGGGAAGGAGTCACACAATATGTTGATCCAGTTGTTTGATCAAATTATAAAGAGGTAAGGAATATATATAATGTTGATGGGTTTACATCAAAACTATACAACCTCTAATTTTGTAAAGTTTTAGGTTCCATCAAGTTTAAAATTCTTCCAAATAAGCTGAGACAGGGTACGAGTTCTGATTTTATTGATGGGTATGGTTCTTCTGCAGCTGCTGAATCTAATGATAACCGATAAAATAATTATATTGTTTCAAAATATGAGACTATGATGTTCATGTATGAGTTATAAATTGGAATGGTCTTCAATATTTTAGAAAATGTGAATCATTTCGTTTGGTAGATGTTGGTTGAAAATACATGTCAATTCTCTGAGGAGGGAGATGTACATTAAAGTGATTAGGTTGTTGTCAATTATGTTGAATTTGATGACAAAAAAATTAATACTACTGTGGATAAAGTTAAAAATTTAAATTCTAGAATTGATAATGAGGTATTTGAATATATAGAGGTGAAGATACCTTGACTACATAGGGACTACTCTAATATCCTTGGAACTATCTATAATATGTCTATTTGAAATTCTACAGCCTTAACGATAGTGATCCATGAAAATAAATAGAATGATATCCTAACTAGAGTATTTTATGGTAATGATCATGTTGTGATGAATCAGAGTGAATATGTCCAAATTTTAATGGTACGGCTCAAGGAAAATAGAAAAAATATGAAGCAACACAGAGAGAGGTAGGATAATTTTAGAAAATCATAATAGGACTAAATTATTTTCATATTAATTATTAATTATAATATTCCTGAGAGTTATTTCATCTGGATAAAATGATTATGGTCCTTGAATTACACCTCACTTTAAATTGGACTTACTATGATGGTTACTACTAATCCCATGAAAGTGGATTATCATGGAAATAAAAATAATGATGTGTAGGGACTAAAAAATAATCTTAAAATCATTTGAATACACAACCCCCCCCCCCCCCCACAATGAATAATCACTAATTTAATGGGTTCTTTTCACCTTAAATATCAATTCATAATTATATATTTCATTAACATTTCTACAATAATATATTACTCATCTCTAGAATTATTCATTATCCATATAAACTGATCTCCAATTTTTATAATCTATTTTAGTTCCCTTTAATATACATCAAATAAATTTAGGAATTTTTCAATTGTTCCTAAATCACTTTAGGAAGGTTTTTAAATACTCTTGAACATATTACATCATTGAAACACAGTAAATTATTTAACATTAGTTGATTTAATTTTTTTAAATAAATCTATTACTCATTTTAGGGTTTAATGATGGTGACTTTACGATTTTCCGTTTAATAAAATATATACTATCAATGACTTTATTTCATCATATTAAAATTACCTTGGAGATATATCCTTAAAAAAATTATTTTATGCATTATATTTTTAGGGATATGGAGTTATTAAAATACAATATTAAATATATTCTTCTCTAAAATCATCAAACTTATCAACATCGTCATTGAGTATGAATATCCAATAATAATAGTACTTTATAGAACCAATCACACAAGTAATATCCTTCCTAAAATTTTAAGGAAAAAAATAATATATTCCATTGATGAATTTGTTTCATCTCCCACATTAAATAAAAAAATTATTTATAATAATAAAACTTTAGGGGATGTCTAAATTCTTGATTCATGGTGTTCTAATTAATACCCAAATATTTTATCTAAATTTCCATTGAAATAAACTTTTTGTTTACAATAGATTTCATTACATGCAACTCAAAGTCTAAATGGACTAGGATATAGTAATCATTTATAACATAATAATTTAATTGGACAGAATAAATATTAATAATAAAATTATCAAAACTATGTATAATGGTTTTATAAAATGGCAATGTATTTATTAATTAATAACAAAAAATACCCAATTTATTGTTATGTCATTTTAGGCTTCAAAAATATGGTTTATTCACAAATGGTTTTTATTTCATTTTATATGTGCATACATTAGAGTTAATTCATACCATTTGTATATTTTTTATATTAATAAAAGAATATTATTTTCAAAATCCACATATTAATGTTATCTTCGAGTGAATTCTTGTATTTTTATAAATGATTTATTATTTCAGTGAATATTGAATCCAATCTGATTTTTTTAGAAACAAGAATGTATATTTAATTAAAAGACCCATTATGTTCTGAGGATGATCTTAATGTTTCATAAGAATCCTTTAATTAAAAATAATATAATTACTCTTGTTGTAATAAAAATTATATATGATTTTTTATAACATTAAATTCAAATGGATGCTTCCTATTTCCCATTATACATTACACTATAACACCCTGAAAAGAGTTTACAAATGGATGCTTCAACATTACCATTCTACATTGCACAATTACATCCAATTCAATCCATGTATTCTAATCAATTCCCATTTCCATAGTAAGACATCACTACCATTCAAAGATAGTCCACAATAGGACCAAGAGAAACAAAGAAGACAACCTGACCTCTATATTTCAAAGAAGACATGCATTTTTTGTATCCGTGTTATTACACATATACCTACCCATCAATTGGTCAAATAATAAATTGTATACATATGTATCTACTTATATACTAAAAAGAAAACATCCATGGGCCAACTATAATTTTCTTCTAACATAGGTCCACATTATGTTTCAACCACTATTGATGTTTCATGATCCACCCCATATCTGAAAAATTTAATCCCACACAGGTTCACTACAAGTTGCCACCCATACAACTTCACCATCATACACCACATGTTCTAAAATTAACAACCCCAAACCATACCCAACTCTTTGAATCCTAATTCTAGGCCACTAATTTTACGGTATGAGTTTGTATCTATTTCATATTCCAAAAATCTATTCAAGTATTATATGATTTATCAAGCCCTCACCTTAGTGATATCATAGTAAAGGCATCATTAGTTCGTCCTTATGTTTTGGTGTTACACAATATACAAAAAACTATAGGGATGGAATCCTTGTTCTCATCTTCTTTTATGGATCTTTTTAATTTTCCTGCTTTGGTTTTCTAGTGGGAGATTTACCATATTTATTTATATAGGAAATCCTTATATAACATATTTATACATTTTTTCAACTAGTTTATATGAAACTATTAACCACATTAGTAGTAACTATGTGTTTTAATATTTTTTAATATTGTATAGGGACATTGTGATATACATGGAAAAAAGTTGGATCACATTACCAAGGAACACACCTCAGTATGTTAAGGGTTTGAAGGAGTTTTTATATTATTTAATTTCAAATCGATCTCTTTAAGGGTGAATAATATGTCTATTCACTAAAGGTAAATTAATATGATGGTTGAATAGAGATGAATTTATGAGCATTTAACACTGATGTAATTCCCTAGTCAATATTTGTGTTGGATTTTCCATGGAGAATCAATCATTACAGAATGGTTGGGAACTGATGTTAATCCATAGAATGAGATCTCAACTTCATAGACAATGAAAAATTAAATGAAAAACCTCGTAAATGATTCATTCATCACTGTAAGACACCACTATAAACATCAAAACATAATAGAACAACCCGATGGGGGAGATATAAATTGAAATGTGATAAGTGATGTTTTTTAGACTATAACACTACAAGATCAAGATTGTAACATATCACTAGATCTTCCTCTTGATTCTGTGGAGACAAATGTAAATGCAAAGTTCACTGAGGAAAAGACGTTTCATGATTTAGTTGACGATGCAAATCAATTGTTTTTTAGTGGATGTTTGAAATATTCAAGGATTTCATTTTTGCTAAAGTTGTACCATATCAAATGTCTATGTGGAATTAAAAATAATACAATGTCCATGATATTGGAATTTCTGGGTCATGAATTTCTTAAAGAAAAAATCCATGATTATATTTATGTTATAAAATTTGTTAATATAACTAGTCTGAATAATAAAAAAATACATGCATCTTCTAATGATTGTATGCTTTATTGGCTAGAGGATTCAAGTAGGAAAAATTGAAAAAATTTTATTCATCTAGTTGGCAGTAAATCAGTGATTTTAGAAGTCAGAATCAACAAACATTCATTAAAAGAAGAAGAGGAACACACTTGTAAATGTTTTTCATTTATTTTCATTAAATCCTCAATTGAAAATATCATTCATGTCATCGAAATCCTCCGACCACAATAAGATTCATTATTAAGATAATAAAAATGATGGTTTAATGAGACATACTTGAGGTTCACAATTAAGGAATTCATTTGATTCATTACATCCAAATTTTTAGTTGATCCTAGGAATGTTTGATTGGGATTGGCTGGTGATGGATTCAACCCATTTGGGACATTGAGTACCTGTTATAGCATTTGGACTGTTGTTTTGATACCTTATAATCTGCTTCGTTGGATGTGTATGAAAAAACATCTTTTATCATTTAGATGGTTATTCCTAGAAAATAAATTCGTGGAAATGATATTGATTTATACTTGTAAAATTTGATAGAAGAAATAATAGAGTTATGGAACAATGGTGTTGAGACATTTGATGCTTCTTCTAAACCAATGTTCAAAATGCATGCAGCTTTAACGTGGGCCATTAATGACTTCCCTAGGCTTGGGAATTTATCTGAATAGAACATTTACATGGGTTTGGATTATCCTGTTTGTAACATTGATTTTGATCCCAAACGGCTACCTCACAGAATAAAATGGTTCTTTTTGTGCCATCGATGATTTCTTAATTCATCTCATAGATTTTGGCTGAACAGATCATGATTGGATGGTTTCATTGATCATATACCACCTCCAATGATGTTAACTGGTTCTGAAAAATTGAAACAACATGAAAATATTGAAACAGAATTTGGGAAGGTTCATTATTTGAATGATAATAGGAAACAGGTTCACAGTGCATTGTCCTGTGAAATCAAAATGCAACAATGGATGAAAAAAAGTTATATTCTTTAAACATATGTATTGGGAATTTAATTTGTTGCAGCATAATCATGATGTGATGAATATTGAGAATAATTTCTGCGAAAATTTGATTTTCACATTGCTTAATGAGCATGGAAAGTCAAAAGAGAATCTCAATTCTCTCAAATAATTATAAGTAATGAACATAAAACATGATCTCTAGCCAGATGAGAATGAAAAGCTTGATCTGGAAATTTTTTCAATGAAAAATAGGGATAAAGATTCATTCCTTCAATTATTAAAGAATGTGAAGGTATATGATGGATATTCAAGTAACATGTCGAGGTGTGTTGACTTGATGAATCATAATTTTCATGTATGGAAAAGTCACAATTCCCATATTTTGTAACAATAGTTACTACCATTGAAATTACGTACATTATTACTCAAAAAATACTGCTATTTTACACCAATTCTGCACATTTTTTAGTCAACTATATAAGAAATCTCTACATCTATTTCATCTTGACAACCACTTGGAGAGGTTTTTATTCACCATTTGTGCAATAGAGATTATATTTCCTCTATTTCTTTTTTACTTTCATGATACATTTAACTGTGCATTTAGTTGAGGAAGCTAAATTATGAGTCCCCATTCATTATCGATGGATATATCCAATTTAGAGGTACATTATTAATATGTTTTTTAGTAAAGAATGATATTTTTTTCATCTAATTAAATTCATAATTATGTTTGTTTCATTTCACATATATCTTTGGAATTCAAGATCATACATGAGAAATACTGCTCTACTAGAAGACTCTATTGCTGAATGCTATTTGGATGAGTAGTGTCTTACCTTTTGTTCTATACACTTGGATGATATTGAGATAAGATTTACTCGATTTGGATGTGATGATGACACATCGACTAAATATAAAATAAATTACAAATTAAAATTATTTTCTACTATTGGCAGATCACATGGGAGGAACTCAAATGTGGCACTGAAAGAATAGAAATTATTACAGGCACATATATATGTGCTGCTGAATAGTGTAATTTTTGATCCATTTATATAAGAATTGAGGATACAATAAAACACACTAATGAGAGTCCAAACACGGAATGAGAAAGATATAATTAATGTTGTTAATAAAGACCATGTAGAATGGTTTGAACGACGTTTAAGGTCATAAATATTGCAATAAATACAATTATTAGTTTGACACATATATTTTTTAAATCTAATAAAGTGTATTTCTTTTTTTAGATCATGAATTTGAATACTCGAACAGAGTTGTCATAATATTTGATGTTTCTTACTCGAGGTCCTCAAAAAAAGTTTGAAAGTACAACGCTTACAACATGAATTGATTTAGATTTTATACATTTGATCGAGAATAGAGTTTAAAAACACAAAATAGTGGAATATTTATATTTTCTGAAGTAGGATACTATAGAAAGATGACTAATATTATGAATTAAACCACCATAGACATTTTTTAGATGTTTTATTCCAATGAAATTGGATCGATATTATTAAAGGTGTTAAAATATATTCCTTGAAATTTAATTTTTTGAACTACTCTTTCTTGATAGATGTTGGTTACCAAGAACTGCATGATCCATATATCTTATCATCACAAGAAAAAAAGTTATATTATTTGAATGATATTTTGGATTATTGGTGTAGTGGAGTTTCTCATGTAATGAAAATAGATTTGTATGATATGGGTGATGAAGTGTAATATTTGACATCTGAAATTGAATCTGAACAACAGCAAGAAGCAGAATTATTTGTCCATCATGATATTGAAAGTATTTTTCTCCTAAGGATGAATGAATTGGATGATGTAATGGAGAAGGAAAATGACATGATATAAGGATAATACGATTTTATGTACACTTATTTATTCATTATGCATCCTTTTATTTAATTTGAGCAGTCATTCATTATTATTGTTACGTATATTATGTTTGTTAGTACTCAGAATCTATTATCATTTTTATATTTTCTTCTGAAAATATTTTTTGAAATATATGTTCTAAATTTAATTTTATTTCATTAAATGATTGTAATTCCATGGAATAACTAGTAGATTGTTTCATCCACTACTACAACAAATGACGATACATTTGTCTCCCTCCCTACGGCATTTGTGCCACCATCTACCAGCCCCCCTACACCATCTCTCACAACCTTTCTGCGCATCCCTTTAGAAGCTGAGTCGTTTACTCCCAACCTGTAGCCACAATAATGGGGTTGTGGTAAGCCACTTCTAGTTCATCAAGGGCATATTGGAGGGTCACTAGTATACGTACAAATTTTAATATAAATAAATTTATTTCAACTTTTTTTATTTTTTTCAATAAAGATGAAAAAATGAAACTATATAGAATAATATAAAAAGTGTAGATGTGTGGAATATGAATGGAGAGAAGATAGTTATCCTATTTCAATTATATTAGGTCCCTACAGATGATGCCATAGGATTACAGGGCCAAATTCTGGGCCAACTGGAAGAGGACCCCATTTCCATTCCCATTTCTTATGATGATTGCAAACCTATGCCTCCAAGTTAGAAATATGATGTTTTTGATTCCCAAATAAAGGTAATGATAATACATTATTGCGTAATTTAATATCTTTTCATTAATATGTTAAAAATGAATTTCTGAATACAAATGTTTTTCAACATTATTGTTGCTGAGGTGATAACACAAAAGTGGACGTTGAAAATTATTTGTAAGAAATGGAAAGACATAAAATGGAGATTTTGGATCAATGTCAATGATACTTCATCGACCGTCCTAAAAATGTATGAGATGTTACCCAATGGGGTACCCATGGAATAGTGGAAGGTTTTTGTGGACATACATCGTAATGCGAAGCAGGTGGTATTTAAATATATATTTTTATATTATAATCATTTTACTTCTATACTTTTATATGAGTAGGATATGAAATTGAATACATAAATATTAAATTGAAGTTTATTTATTTCAGGATATCTTGAGAAAAAATGCAACAAGATGGGCTATGCAAGTCATCCATCACACTGCGAGGTCAAAAGGATTTTCTAGAATCTGATCGACTCTGGTAATATTTTCATTAGTTTAAATTTTTATAATATAATATTATCAATTAAATATTTTAAATTTTTGATGTATCATTGTTCAATATAGTCACATAAACTAGGGTAAAAATCATCCCGAATTGAAGTGTGGTTGGATGTTCACAAAAAAATATAATGGAAGTTTTGTTAATGAACCTGTCAAAGATGTTGGGGTATGAACTTGTTTTTTCATTATAATAAATTTTAATCATTTTTTACTATGTTAATATATACTGATATTTGATTTATAGGAAAAAATTAAAGAACTATGGGATTCCAATCCTAGGTAGTCATAACCAATCTCCTAGGATGACCTGGTTGCAAAAGTCCCTAGGAAGGAGCTTCTTGGAAGAGTCCATGGTATGGGTTTGGGACCCGCACCATCTGAGGTCCTTAGCAAGCCACCAAGGATTGTAGCTACATATACTCCATGTTTTAGTCATTCCATACACATATATGCTAAGAGATAGATTGTTTCTCTACAAAATACAGTTAAAGACCAGGGGGCTCAGATATCTGCTTTGTGGAAACATTTGATAGATATACGTCAGCAGATGAACAGATATTCCCCCAGGGGTACTACATCATATAGTGGTGAGCAAATAAATCACAAAAATTCAAAATAATTTAGTTGAAAACATTTATTGGTTTTAAGGTTAAATATAAATATGAAAAACTATTTAATTTTCAATATAATGTTATTACATGTGGTAGGAAGAAGTGGAGATATAGGTGGAGAGTGTGGTGTTATGTGTTCATAATCAGGCATTGATTAGTATTATTGTTGATTAGTTGGAAAGGTATTGAAATGTTCTGTTTGTATATGTATCATGTGGGGAAAATAGATTCCACCAAACATTTTCATGACATAAAATTTTCTTGATTTCACATGTTTCCTTTTATGAATTTTATTTATTTCTAATGTTTCATTTTATTTCTTGATTTCTCGAGTGTGGTATGCACCATATATGTCAACTCTTTATTCTGATGATTCATTTTTTATGATTCATTTTACCTAAATTCGTTTTTTCATTATAATAACTTATCCTATATTTTCTATCCCAATAAATTTACCACTAAATTTCAATTTCAAACATATAAAAATATTTAACATCAAAATTTTATTCTTTCCTTGGTATTCATAATACTCTTGGTCTTTTTACATTACCTTAGACTCATTTCAATCTATTATTTGTTATTTGAATATGAGAATATAGCACATAGTCAATGAATGAATATTCTCATTTGGTAAATTTTGTTCTAAAATTTATTTTTTCCTCTATTCTGAGACACATATATTTCAAGGTAAATGATTCATGATCATATCTTACTGTGTTCTGACCATTCCCCACCAAGTATACTTCTTCAACCAAGCCATGTCATTTTCTTCTGTAGAACCACATGGTTTCCCATTACCAAGTTCCTATCATCCAACCATTTAGAGGCCTCTATAAAGGTGAAAACCCAAAAACAAACAACCTAGAAATTAACCAAATAAAATAATATCTCAGAAACAATTAAATAAGGGTAAATGTATGGCTTATGTCCCCAAGAAAACTTCCAGTCATTATAATCTTCCCCTATGAGAATTTATCATCCTTTAGTAGTGCCTCTATATTTCACACTCAAACAACTAGGGGTATTGATCTCCCGCATCATATTATCACTTGTAAGACACTTCATACCTACGTCCATGCTCCCATATGACTCTAACAAGTGGCATTATCTTTCTTCAAAACATTTTCCCACAATAGTTCATGATTCACACTGAGCACTCCACAAATCTTGGGTAAGGCTCTAACTGAAATTCTTCATAATTGATCACATAATTTTGATCGAAAATGTACAACTGAATATAAGAGACATGTAAAAAATCTCACATTCCATGATATTGTTGTGGAAATTCCAAATAGAATTCCACTATCACGACACTCTTGGTAATCCCGAAAAACCCTATAAACTTTGGTTCCAACATCCTGGTCTTTTGTATTCATTGATTATATAATAGAGGAGTCTCCAAAAATAAAACTTAAACACCCACAATAAATTACATTTTTTTCCCTACTACCATTATCATATGATCTTTATTTTAAATGAGAATTGATTAAATTCTTCTAATCTAGTAAAATCTCCCAAATGCCTCTAATAAAAAGAAAAACCCACAATTACTACCTCCCATCCTAATGCTCACATATTTTTGACTGAAACATCCAACCATAAAGATCATTAAAATGTCTCATTTGAATTGAATTATGGTTTTATTTGTATGTGAACTCAACCAAGTATTGGATATCAACCAAAGATCCCCTAATGTATAATATAATGAAATTCATTGTGCAATGTTATTTTGGATATAACTGGTTTCCAAAATAACAAAATCAATATTTTTTACTCCTATATTCTTAATTAGAATTTGATGCAAATAAATTTATGCCTAATGCATGTTCATATAAATTTTTCAACAAAAAATAAATGTAATAGGATAAAAAAATGAAGCTAAAAATTCATGTTGTTTTTAATTTAGAGGCATATTATAGTATATTTTTCTTTAAATTTTATTAAAACAAGTATATTTGATGGAGGACATTCTAGTTAATTTTTATTTCCATATTAGTAACACATCATAAATAAAATCATTAATCCAAAACATAATTGATAAATTAGTCTGACAATGATAAATTTATAATATCGAGTAAGCCCATTTTTTTATGATGGATGGATTTTTATTTATGGAATAGATTCTATATTGACTCTATTTGATGTATTTTGTATTTTAGTTTATCTGGATATAGGCCTTTATATATAATGATATGTGATCTTGGGGTGGCTATTGGTTGATGAGGTATGTGTAGGGAGGCCTGATTTTTTGGAATAGTTTTCACCAATGATAGTGGAATGTATGTAGATATACATGGTTATGTCAAGGATGGAACTGGTATAGATGGAATAGGTTGAACCTAGTCGTGACATTGTTTTCCTGAAATGTGACATACATGCTTGTTTATAATTTTTTTAAAGGTCTAATGGCCATGTGATATGTTTATCTGCATTCCTTTACCCACTGAACGATGCATTTTGTTGTTCTTCGTTATGTATCTATTTCCAAATTGACTATAGTATGTATTATGCTGGTCTTTTGGTATTCTTGGAATGGTTTTTTTCAGGGCACAAGTACAGGGGCTATAGAAATCAGTTCTTTTTTTTGTAAATATTTTTTATATTCGGTTTTAACCATCACTAACTATAATAGCTATATTTAGTGACAGTTTTAACCACCTCTAATTGTCTGTATATTTCTGTTAATCGCGGTTTTAACAGCTTCCAAATTTCACTATTTTTCTATTAGAGATGGTTTTAACCACTACTACGGTATTAAATTTAGTAGCAGTTCTAACTGCTGCTACAATGTCCCATCTTGTGCACTTTTTCCATGGTGTTTATAATGTTTTTAGGGGAAGTTTTAACCACCGCTAAAGAAAACTAATACCCTGCCGGGAAAAACTAACACTAAAAACAATAAAATCACCTCGAAAATGTGCCATCTATGATGGTTACCATAAATCTATGCTGAACTACATTAACTGCAACCAATAGTTTCCAGACACACAATTTAGTAGCGGTGTTTAGTAACTACCGCAGAAGCATATAACAACGGTTTAAACAGCTGCCATATCCAAAAATAACCGCCGAAAAAATTGTAATTTTCCTATAGTGATACACCAGAGTTATAGGAGCACGGGAAGTAGTTAGTGGAGTTACAAAAAAAATGTTTCATCCAACAAAGTACTTATCCTTGGGGTTTTTCTATCCTATTAGAAAAAAAATGCATCTGTTAACCTCTGACGTTTTTTAGATTATCAGAATCTGAACCAGTTGATGGTCATGAACCATTATCCACTGTCGTGTAATGATGATATCTTTGATCAACTTCAAGGATACCAGGTGTTTTGAATATTGAATTGAAATCTGGTTATCATTATTTCAATGTTATACCATCGGATAAACCTCTTATAGACATTGATAACAGGTTTTTTATATATTAGTATGTGGTAATGTTGATCGGTCTCACAAATGCACATGCAGTTTTTATGGAACTGAGGAACAGAGTGTTCCATATCTATACAGATTCCTTCGTGGTTGTTTTCATGGGAGATATCTTGGTGTACTCTCAAACTTGACATGACCATTATACCTATCTTGATATTGTTTTGAGTACATTGAGAGAGAATCAGTTATATACTAAGCTCTCAAAATGCCACTTTTGGATGGACTAGATCACTTAGTAGGTCATGTTATCTCAGAGACAAGAGTACCAGTAGACCCCAATATAATAAGAGTATATTTTTTACTAGGAGTAGGTGAAGGAAATATTAGAGGTAAGGAGTTTTCTAGGGCTGGATGGTTACTAAAACGTTTAATATAGGACTTTTCACACATAGCAGTGTTGCTGACTAGCCTGACTAAGAAGCGTGTGAAGTACCAGTGGACATGTTCCTATTATTGATCATTTCCGGAGCTAAAAGGTAGGTTGAATTCACCACCAATATTCCTTTTTTCATATCCATGAAGGTCTTATACGGTTTACTATTTTATATCAGGTATCTGACTGGGGGTCGTACAAATGAAGGGGGAAGGAGACATTGCACTAGGGTCTCGGTATTTGAGGCATCATGAGAGGAATTACCCAGTGCACGATCTTGATTTGAAAGAAGTTGTTCATGCTTTATTTTTTTGAAGAAATTTCCTTCTAGGAGAGAATTTTGTGGTATACAATGACTAAGAAAGTCTCAGGTATATCATTAATCAGTGCGATCAGAAATTGAGACCACAAAGGTGGGTTGAATACCATCATTCATATGATTTTGAGCGTTCCTAGACGCCTGAGAATGGAAATGTAGTGGATAATGAATTGAGCATTAGGACTCAGATACAGGCCGTTTAGGAGTCCAGGAATGAGTGGACGCTTATGGATCTATTCTTTGACATGCATTTGGAGGTTCATGATAGACAAGACATAAATTTTTTCTTCTGTTGTTATTAACTCTACTATTCTTCAGCAAGTACGAATGAGGCATTTATCATAAGTTGATGGCCTAGTCTTATTTGAGAGTGTGTTAGTATAGGGCCCTATTCATGTATGGACCGTTGGTGAGGATGATATCTTGTGATTCCACGGACATGTATGGGTGTCGGCATACATATGCTCGGAGTAGATTCGGGATTTCCATTCTTCAGTTTGGGAAGTTCATCCCAGTGTCATCAAGATTTATTGAGATCAGAACCATCGGTATTGGTGGCGATGCATGAAGAGTGATGTCACAGGGTTTTTCATGAGGTTTTCTACATGTTAGCAGGTGAAGGCGAGGCATTAGAGACCATTAGGGCTTTTTCACCAGTAACCCATTCCTGAGTGGAAGTGGAATGATGTCACGATAAACTTCGTGATCAGGTTGTCGAGGTCACCTTGTGGGAATGATGTAGTTTGGGTTGTCGTTGACAGGCTCATAATGGTTTCACATTTCTTACCGATCAAGAGACCATCAGTGTTGATGAGCATGGAAAGTTGTACATCTGGTAGATTGTGTTTTTTCATAGGGTTATGCACACTATCATTTTAGACAGGGACATCCATTCTACTTTTTAGGTATGGTGGGGAATACTGAGGGATTTGGGTAAAAGGTACGTCTTAGTATAGCATACCATCCCAAGACAGATGGACAATATGAACGTACTATACAGGTCCTAGAGTACATGCTTCGAGTAAGTGTCATATATTTTGGAGTTTCATGGGTGAAGCACATATCTCTAGTTTAGTTTTCCTACAATACATGTTTTTCAAGAAACTATTTAGATGACAGCTTTTGAGGCTTTGTATGGTAGGCCAAGGAAATCAACCTTATGTTGGATGGAAGACTGAGAGGTAGCTATGCTGGACCTCATCATATCTAGGAGACCGCTGAGTAGGTGGAGTGGATTCCAAAGAGGATGTCTACATGAAAGTCATGAATGAAGTCTTATTATAATCAACAAAGATGAATTCTAGAGTTCGAGGATAGAGATCAGGTTTTTCTATGTGTCACATTGAAGTTGGTATATAAGAGGATTAGTAGATAGGGTAAACATTAATTGAGATATGTTGGGTCATTTGATGTATTGGAGAGCATCAGGCTGATTTCCTATCAATTGCAGTTTCCTCAGAGGTACCAGTATATGCACAACTTCATCAACATTTCCCAGCTACGGTGTTACTTATTAGGAACATTTCATGTTTTTAGTCCTAAAGAGGTATAGTTATACGTGGATACATCATTCAAAGAGCATCATATCCTTATTATTTATCACAGCGGGAAGGATCTCTATGGCCGGTATGTTCCTCTGGTACGGGTGTTATGGTAGCACAAGTGAGTATAGGATGAGACTTGGGATATTGAGGCCAATGTGTGATTGTAGTGGCCATAGTTTTTCAAGGATTCTTATTCCCCTTCTTCATATGGAAATTTAGGAATGAATTTCTTTTACAGGGGAATTTTGTAAGAACTCAGATCTTCTTTCTAATTATGGATCTTGATTTCATGTGATTTTCAGAAAAAATGGAAGATATACAATTTTAGGAGTACTTTCACGACCCCCTCACCAAAAAGTGTACCCCTCCTGGGCCGACAATGTGAGAAGAGAGATAATGACCACCGATTCCCACCTCTAGTTGGCCCCGAGTTGGCGACTAGCACCTAGGGCATAATAAACACTCAAATGGCAGGCATTACCATCTAAGAGAACTCATGCGGAAGAGAGATTTATGATAGAAACCATCCTACTCCAATTCAGAACTAAAATATAAAAGAAACCCAAAAACATAAATGGAATTCCATGTAATAGTACTACAAAGGAAAAGGAAAACTACAAGTACCCAAATGAATGTAATAATAGCAGCGACCACAAGCCCGAACAGCTCCTACAACCACAAGCTAGTAGTAACCAGCCTGATCTCCAACCTGCTCCAAGTGACCTGAAAAAAAGTTTATATATACGTAGGGTGATTATAACAGTATACTCAGTATGATCCTCCCTGAAGCATCTCGTGCAAAAGTAAAGAAGGCATGCTAAATCATAGTGAACAACAAGTGAAACCAACACCTCACCTAAACATGTATACGATATTCCCAACCTCACCATGGATACTCTCAACAAATAACTCATACAAGAATATATCATATAGAAAAGAATATCAAGGCTACCCCTTTATTACTTCCCCATGGGTCTGCCACTTTTCACCAACGACATACATCATGTGCATCTCTCTCCAAAGGCTTTCACGTATACACTTAGGCTAAGATCCACAATTTTCACCACGTGAACCACAAAGGCTTGCCCGTAGACACCTGGGTGAAGATCCACACCATCCTCACAACCAAAAGAAACCAGGTAGTTTCTGAGAGCCACCACAACATGCATAACATGTATCATACGCCGGGTATTACACCTCAAGACATTACAGCCGATACACTGAGTAAGGGTCCTCAAGCCATCACAACCAATACATGTTACACCTATAGTATCAATAGGATACTATATCCAGAATATATGTGTGGAAATACCCACAAGTCATTACATCCCTCTACACACATATATGGGGGAAAATAACCATTGTGCCAACGACACTAGTATCTACCAAGAGAATTGAGCGGGGCCAAAGGGGGTAGTCAGCCATTCATCCTCCCACCAGAATGTTGGGGAAAACACCCCCCCCCCTCCCAGGGCATAGAATCCCCAAGGTGTCAGTTTCCCTTACTGACAGGGTGGAGTAGCGTATAGAAACCCAGAAATTACAGAATATATATATCTCAGAACTAAATTATGGCCATAACCTACTCTTAGTCTCAACACCACCTAACATCTCTCGGACTCCTTGATGCTATTTCTAAGACTAGGTATCCTATAAGCGCACAACCAATTAAAGAACATCATTAGGTCACCTTATTCCCATTTTCATCAATTCCTCTTTACGTTAATTAATTCTTATCACATTAATTAACCATGAACAAAACAACATTAAACTTCATTGGCATCACATTCAAAATCAACTATTTCTTTAAAAGTGACCACATCACCATTAAATTCCAGCATCTCCATCCCCAGGGGTTAAAATCATTTATTCAAACCTTCATTACAGAAATACTTTCCCATATTCATAGGAAATAAATAAAATCATCAAATTCTACTAAACGCAAGGGGGGTCAACACGGTGAGTAGATATAGTACCCGTCAAGTTTTTACCACCTATAGCAAAAACGTAGACCCATTCTCCCTTGAGAGACTAAATAGGGAAAGCACGTGGCATACCCCGTGTGTATTTTCCCCTTTCGGAAGAAGGGTAAGCGAGACTAGCTACCCTGAGCAGTGGGGAAAAGTAAGGTAGATAAAAAATCAATCAAAACCACCAAACATCCAGCCATCACAACCATACCATACCATCATCCATGGTATCCTCCCCAACACCCACATGCCCAAACTGGTGCATCTTGCCACTCTAGGTGTCATCTGCTACCACAAACACAAGGCCTCCATGCCCCCACATATCAAAACACCCTCCTAGGGTCACGTCACATCACAGCAGCCGGAAAACATACACCACATCAATTGGGCTCTTATCCCTATTTCACTATAAGAGGTTTACTCAGAACCATTCAGGGAATTCAATCGATCTAGTTCTTTAATCCATCTCGAATTAACAAATTCAATTAGTTGGTTCCAACATCATGAACCAAATCAGTAAGCTACCAAAAAGTTTAAACATGCTTACCATGCCAATTTAATCAACATAAAATTACAACAAGAACCAGATTCTTTTTCATGCCTCTTTATATTTAGCCAATTAATTATCAATTAATTCTAGCTTTACATTATTTATTAATACATCAAGAACAACATGCTAACAAGAAAGGCATATAAATCACACTATCTAGAAAAAACATGAGGCAAAAACATGCGTTCGATGCAATTTATTATCCCGGTTAAAATATATTTATTAAGTAAATTCCAAAGTAATCCAGCAGGATTAGACATGCTAAAAAAACAATTGTAAGTAAAATAGAGAGAAGCATGAATCCCCAACCTCAACGGTTTTGACAGAAACCTCAACGGTCGAAGAACGCCTAAGAAACCAGGTCGATTCTCCATGAATCCTCCTTAGATCACTTCTCCTAACACAACCAATACCAAATCTCCTCATAAATGACATCCACAAACTTAGATCTACCCATAACGGTTGTAGATCATATATTTCGAGAGAAGAAGAGGAGTAGATCTAGGTAGATCTATGAAACCAAACAAAAAGGATCACAGACCACGAGAACCGGCTTAGATTCGCAAAGAGAGTCCTCTTGATCACCTCCAAAACACTTGGGAGAGGTTTTTCTATATCCATGGAAGGGTAATCCCGAGTTTTGGCCGATTAGGGGCTTAAAAGAGCAAGATAGAGGCTAAATATTCAAGATCCTAAATTTTAGGATCTAACATTATGTTCATGTATGGTTATTCTGCATGGTTTACCAAACGGTGCGCTAACCATGCGTTAGCTTCTACCTCGAAAAACACTCCTCATACGGTTAGTCCACACAGTTATACATACTGTGTGCTAACCATGCATTATCCACTGCCTCCAAGACCAACCTTGCACGGTTTGGATGAATGGTTTGAAAAACCGTGCACCTCCTGTGCGAAGGTCATAACCCTTTATATTTCCATAAAAAGTCCACCAAAATGCACTCCAAGTCACCTCGACCTCTGAGAACACCTCCAACACCAAAATTTAGCAAAGTAAATGACCGTAGAGGTTAGAGACATTACATAAAATAACTCTCAAAACATTCTTGTCCTCAAGAATCCAAAACTGACCTAAAGAGAAAACGAAGCAGGGCCTGAACAACCAGCCAACTAGATACCACTCAAAAGAGAGAAATCCACCAAATAAACAAAGGGATCCATCTTATAAAAACGAAAGTTCCACAATTACATACGTTACAATGATACATGAAAAGAGTTAAACATCAAACAACTCTGGGTACTGAGCAGGCATCTGTGACTCACGTTCCCAAGTACTCTCTTCCAAGCCGTCGTGTTTCCACAATACACGAACTAAAGGAATGGATCTCACGTGAAACACCTTCTCCTTGTGGTCTTGGATATCCATAGGTCACTCATCAATGGTGGCATCATCATCAACATCAATCTCTCCCCAATCGATGATTTGCGAGTCTTCATGAAGATAACGACATAGTTGTGATACAAGGAAAACATCATGTATCTGACTCATCTGAGGGGGAAGTTCTACTCGATATGCCACAGATCCAACACGATCTAGAACCTCGAAAGGCCCAACAAATCGTGGAGTAAGCTTACTCCCATGACCAAAACTTTGCTGCCCACGATGGGGAGTCACCTTCAAAAACAAATAATCTCCAACATTAAACTCCATGGGACTCCTCATTTGATTAGAATATGATTTCTAACGATCTTGTTATGCCTTCATCCTCTCACGAATCACATGAACCATCTCTGTTGTATTATGCACTTGTTCTGATCTGAGAATTGCAGACTCTCTGACCCCAGTCCTGCACAACGAAGAACGGCAAGGGTGGCCATACAAGGCTTCAAACGGCTCCATACCAATGGTGGAGTGGAAACTATTATTGTAGGGAAACTCCACCAATGGTAAGTGCTTCGAACATGAACCTCCCAAATCAAGAATACAAGAGCGCAACATGTCTTCATGATTCTGGATGGTTCGCTCCGTCTGGCCATCTGTTTGAGGATGAAAAGTTGTGCGAAGGCATAACTAGGAACTGAAAGCATGTTTGAGACCTCTCCACACAATGGAGGTAATACAAGGATCTCGATCAGAAATGATCATCCTAGGGAATACATGAAGTATCACGACCTCCTCTAGATACTGCCTTGACCAAACTTCCACTGAGCTCGACTCCTTGATCGCTTTGAAGTGGTCTAATTTTGTTAAATGATCCACTACCATCAAAATTTCATCATGTCCTCCTAGAGATCAAGGTAAACTTGTAACAATGTCTATAGAGATTTCCTCCCACTTACACTGAGGAATCTCTAATGGATGAAGAATACCAAATCGAACACAGTGTTTATCCTTCACCTTATGGAAGACTAAACTACGAGACACAAACTACACCACCGCACTCTTCAGCCCAGACCACCAAAATAGACTCCTCAAGGATCAGTACGTCTTTGTCATGCCAGGATGTACTACTAAGGGTAATCTATAGAACTCCCTGAGAACCACCTCTTGCATTTCCAAGGAAATAAAAATCCTCCCATGATATAAAACTTGGTGTTGTTCGTCCTCCAACCAACCATCGGGGGCCTCACCACAAACAACTCAGTCTCTCCAAACTTCCACCTCTAGATCACCCGACTTGGACTCTTCCACCTTCTTGCATCTGGGAAGACTACACCGTCATGTGAAAAAGACAACCTCTACCTCATACTTCTTCTATATCAATATGTAATGCTGATAGTTCTTTCATCTCTCTATAGGAATTACCAGATTCACGCACAGCATCACTACGTGACTTTCATCTTAGTGCATCAGCTACAACATTCCCTTTTCCATTTGTACAGGATATTTCAAAGTCGTATTCCTGTAATAACTCCATCCACTAATGATGTTGCAAGTCCAAGCCATGCTTGGAGAAAACATACCTCAAACTCTTATGATCGTTGAATACCACAAAGTGCTCAAAAATGAGGTAATGTCTCCACAACATGAAAGAAAACACCACGGCTACCAACTCATGATCATGTGTGGCATAGTTGCGTTCATGGGGACGCAATGGCCGAGACCCATAAGAAACAACTGAACTCTGGTACATGAGAACACAACCTAGCCCCAGATGTGAAGCATCAAAGAAAACATCAAACGGGACTCCCTCAACTGGAAGACAAAGGACTGGATCACTTACTAACTTTTCCTTTAGATACTCGAAAGCTATCTGACACTGATTAGTCAATATGAATGCCTGATCATTTCTGGTCAAATCTATCAGAGGAGTTTCAACTCGTGAGAAATTGGCTACGAACCTCCTCTAGTAGCCTACGAGACAAAGGAAACTTCGCACCTCAAAAACTATCTTGGGGGATTCCCAAGACACAACTACTTTATTCTTTGACGGATCGACAACTACTCCCTATTGGGACACAACATACCCCAAGAAACGGACATCTCGAGCCCAAAACTCACACTTCAACAACTTCCTGAATAGATTATCTCGATGAAGAACTCCCAAAATGGCTCGTAGATTCTATATATTCTCCTCTTTAGATGTGGATTACATAAGGATTTCTTCTATGAAAACTACCACGAACTTGTCTTGGAACTCACATAACACAACATTCATCAATCCCATGAATACAGCTCGAGCATTCGTCATGCCGGAAGACATTACAATGAACTCATATTGCCCATGACGACAACAAAAACAAGTCTTCGGGATATCCTCATCCTTCACATGCATCTGATGATATCCTGACCGTAATTATATCATTGAGAACCAACTTGCACCCTTACGTTGATCGAATAAATTATCAATCTGTAGAAGAGGATAGTGATACATTATTGTATCTTTGTTCAAGACACAATAATCGACACGCAACCGAAAACTGTCGTTGACCTTCTTCACGAACAGAACTGGTGCACCCCATGGTGACACACTTGGTCAAAGAAAACTGCATTGCAATAAACCATAAAGCTGTATACACAGCTCTCGTAACTCAAAAGGGGACATCTTATATAGAGAGATAGAGATAGGAGAATCTCCTTGGTAAAGATCGATCCCGAACTCGATCTCTCGTCGAGGGGGTAATGCTACAACCTGTTCTGGAAAGACATCAGGGTACTCCTCCACGACCCTAGGAAATTCAAACTACCGAACCTCTGAAGAATTCAACATCATATCATCCACCATGGATGGTAAGGATGGAACTCGTCTATGACCCGTCTGAGGATCTTGCTCACCAAAAAACACCACTTTCTCTCCATCTGCTTCAATGAAAACGACCTTCTTCCTATATCAATCCATGATATCCTATACTGAATAGAACCAATCCATGCCGAGGATGACATCATATGGTTGTATTCATAAACATAGGAAATCTCCCCAAGAGTGGTGTTTCCCCAAAACTATCTCATAGTCTCTACATACTTCAAACAAGTCAGCTTTACCACCAACTGGTGTAGTCAATGCCAGGGGTATTGGAAGCCTCTTTACCTCAAGTCCCATAGCATGGACAAGGGTAGGTGATATGAAGGAGTGTGTCGCTCAAGAATCAAACAAGGCATACACCAAGGTAAAAAAACCAGCAATGGGTACCTCAAATGACGTCTGGATCGTCTGGCGCTGGCAATACTAGAGCATCAAGCTGACCACGACCCCCTCCACGGCCTCTCTAACCCTCACGATGACCACCACCACAGTCGTGCTCTGCTCTCTAAGGATGGGGAGTGTCATGGGTTTGTCCCATGCCTACCCCATATCCCCTATGGTGATCAAAAGCTGGTGAAACCTGCTGCTGATGCCTCGGCTGGAACTGCCTCAACGGAGAAACTTGGAGTGGAGAGCCTTGTGCATGATGACTACTCTGATAGGTCAGGCACTCCCGCTTCTAATGACCACAACCAACACAAGAAAAACAAGTTCTTGATCCCTTTTCATAGGCCTCAGAGTTGCTGCCTCCAGAAAAATGAGATGTGAAGGGCTGGGACCTACCCCCAGCTGAACGGAAACTCTTCTACCTCGAAAATCGGGAACCCTAGACCAAAGATCTGCTTCATAAAGAATCATGATGATTCCCCTCTCATAATGATCTGGTCCTATCCAAAGTCCTCTCAACAACATCTGCCCTCTCCAGCACCTCAAGAAATGTCTTCATCATAAATGGTGTGACATGACGCTGGATCTCTAGATGCAAAGCCTCCATGAAATGCCTCGCCCTGGCCTCCTCATCTAGTAACAGGTCTGAAGCATATCGTAAAAGGTTCCTGAAATGGATTCCAAACTCTCAAATAGTGGAGCTCCTCTATCGAAGGGTAAGAAGCTCCTAGTGACTAGACGCCTTTGTAGTCGAAGAAATGAACTGATCCCTGAACTTGTCTCAAAACTCCTCCCATGAGATCACTGACTCCTCATGATTCCCGAGGAACAAAATCCACCACTTCCTCGATGCTCCACGCATCATCATCATAACCAAGTACACCAAGTGCTCCATATGAGCATGAATCAAATTGAAGCCGATCATGGCATCCTCTAATCAGTCGTCCATGACTGCATCTGAAACGGAGCCCTCGTACTTCTGTAGACTCTAGTGCAGAAACACTCAGAGAGTCTTCCTCCAAGTGTCTTAATTGTCAAACTCTACCCTGTAGTGACCTACTAAAATAGATTACTTGACATCTTCTACGCAAACCTGACGAGGATGTTGACATGGATCCATACCTGTAAAATATAAAACATTTAGAGCTCCTAAGCCTGGAATATGGAAGACTCAACATTTATTAATTAATTACTTTCATTTTATTCGTTTTAGGTTAACCTATCACTAAGTCTACTCATTCAAACACAGGAACAAAGAATAATGATGCATGATCCTTTCCTAGGTCTCTACCCTTCAACTAGTATCACATTGTTTAGTATCCATTCTAAACATAAATGTCCGTACATCATAACATAGGGGGGCCTAAAGGCCTATGTCTCAGCTGGTCTCTAGTGTTTACCTTACATGATAAACATGAATGAAACTGTTGCCCTAACAACCCATGCAACCTCACCTGTGCCTAACTCCACTCTCCATCATATACCTCAAGGAGACCTCCGATACCACTCTTTCATGACCCCCTCCCCACAATGTGTACCCCTCCTGGGACAAAAATGTGAGAAGGGAGATAATGACCCACGTGTCCCACCTCCACTAGTGCTCGGGATGGCGACTAGCACCAAGGGAATAATAAACACTCAAATGGTAGGCATTACCCTCTAAGAGAACACATGCGGAAGAGAGAGATAAGATAGACACCATCCAACTCTAACTGAAGAACTGAAATATAAAATAAACCCAAGTACATATATGGAATGCCTTGAAAAAGTACTACAACTAAAAGGGAAAAATACAAGTACCCAAAAGAAAGATAAAAAAGCAGTGACCACAAGCCTGAACAGCTCCTGCAACCTCAATCTAGTAGTAACCAACCTGATCTCCAACCATCTGAATGTGACCTGAAAAAATAGTTTATATATACATAGGGTGAGTATAATAGTATACTCAGTAGAATCCTCCCTGAATTCTCTCATGCAAAAGTAACGAAGGCATGCTGAAGCATAGTGAACAACAAATGAAACCAAGACATCACCTAAATAGGTATACTATATTCCCAACCTCACCATGGCTACTCTCACCATGTAATGCATACAAGAATATATCATATAGAAAAGAATATCAAGGGTACCCTGCTACTACTTCCCCACTGGTTAGCCGCTTTTCCCCCAAAGACATAAGTAATGTGCATCGCTCTCCAAAGGCATGCTCGTATACACATAGGCAAAGCTCCACAATCTGCACCATGTGAACCACAATGGCTTTCCCGCAAATAGCTGGGTGAAGCACCACACCTTCCTCACAACCAAAAGTAACCAGGTAGTTTCTGGGAGCCACCACAGCTCGCATAACATGTATCATATGCCGGGTATTATACCTCAAGCCATTACAGCCCATACACTGAGTAAGGATCCTCAAGACATGACAAACTATATATGTTACACCTATAGTATTCCATAGGATACTATATCCAGAATATATGTGTGGAAATAACCACAAGACATTATACCCCTCTATACGCATATATGGGTGAAACTAACTGCTATGGAAATGACACTAGTATCTACCAAGACAAGTGAGCAAGGCCAAATGGTGTAGTCGACCATTCATCCTCTCACCGGAATGTTGGAGAAAACACCCCCTGTAGGGCTCAGAATCCCTGAGGTGTTAGTTTCCCTTACTGACAGGGTGGAGTAGCATATAGAAGCACAAAAAGTAATGAATATATATAACTCAGAACCACACTATGGGAATAACTTATTCTTAGTCTCAACTACCGCTAACGACTCTTGAACTCTGAGCTACTATTTCTAAGACTAGGTATCCTATAAGAAAACAACCAATTAAAAAACATCATTAGGTCACCTTATTCCCTTTTTCATCAATTCCTCTTTATGTTAATTAATTCTTATCACATTAATTAACCATGAACAAAACCATATTAAAATTCATTGGTGTCACATTCAAAATCAACCATTTCATTAAAAGTTATAACATCACCATTAAATTCCGGCATCTCCATCCCCATGGGTTAATATCATTTATTCAAACCATCATTACAGAATTACTTTCCCATATTCACAGGCATTCTGAAAAATCATCCTATGAAATTAAACCCAAGGGGGATCAACACGGTGAGTAGATATACTACCCGTCAAATCTTTTCCACCTATAGCAAGAGCATAAACCCATTATCCCTTAAAAAGCTAAACACGAAAAGCATATGGAATGCCCCACGTGTATTCAGCCCTTTACGAAGAAGGGTAAGTATGACTAGCTACCTTGATCAGAGGGGAAATGTAAGGTAGATAAACAACCAATCAAAACCACCAAACATCCAGCCATCACAACCAACCCATACCATCATCCCTAGTGTCCTCCCCGACATCCACATGCACAAACCGATTCATCTCGCCACTCTAGGCATCATCTGCTGCCACACCCACAAGGCCTCAATGCCCGCACATATCACAACACCCTCCTAGGGTCACATAACATCACAAGAAGCAGGAAAATAAACACCACAGCAATTGGGATCTTAGCCCTATTTCACAATAAGTGGGTAACTCAGAACCCTTCATGGAATTCAATCAATCATGTTCTTTAATCCATCTCGAATTAAAAAAATTCAATTCTTTGGTTACAACATCATGAACCAAATCAGAAAGCTATAACAATGATTAAACATGCATACCATTCCAATTTAATCAACCTAAAATTACAACAAGATACAGATTATTTTTCATGCCTCTTTATATTTATCCAATTAAATTTCAATTAATTCTGGCTTTACGTTCATTATCAATTCATCAAGAACTACATGCTAACAAGAAAGGCATAGATATCACACTATCTATAAAAAACATGAGGCAACAACATACGTTCAATACAATTTCTTAATCAGGTTCAAATATATTTATTAAGTCAATTCCAATGTCATCCAGTGGGATTAGACATGCTAAAAATACAATTGCACAGAAAACAGAGAGAAGCACGAATCCCCTACCTCAATGGTTTTGATGGAAACATCAATGGTCGAAGAATGCCTAAGAAACTGCGTCAATTATCCACGAATCCTCCTTTGATCTCTTCCTCTAACACAACCAAGACCAAAGCACATCATTAATGTCATCTACACACTTAGGTCTACTCATAACGGGTGTAGAACTATGATCCCAGGAGAAGAGGAGGAGTATATCTAGGTAGATCTAAAAAACCAACCAAAAAGGATCACATACCTCGAGAATCGGCTTCAATTCACAAATATAAGCCTCTGGATTGCCTAAAAAATGCTCGAGAGAGGTTCTTCTACATCCAAGTATGGGAAATCCTGAGTTATGGTTGACTAGGGGCTTAAACGAGCAAGATAGAGGCTGAACTGTCATGATCCTAAATTTTCAGATCTAAATATAAGTGCCCTCACGGTTAGTCCGCATGGTTTACCAAACCGTGTGCTAACTGTATGTTAGCTTAGGCCTCGCCAGACACTCCTCACACGGTTAGACAAACCGTGCTCTAACCGTACGTTAGCCACTGCCTCCAAGACTAACCTTGCATGGTTTGGCCGCACGGTTTGACAAACTTTGCGCCACCCGTTCAAAGGACATAACCCTTTTATATTTCATTAAAAAGTCCACCCAAATGAACTCCAAGTCACCTTGACCTCTCAGAACACCTACAACACCAAAATATCACAACGGAATGGACCAGAGAGGTCCGGGCCATTACATGTACACACCATGTACTTCCATGTACATTCCATGTACTGTGGCACCATGCCCAGGCCATGTTTGTCCATGTCAAGGCTGCATACACGACTATGTGACGACGTGGCAGGGCCATTTATAGGGGTCCTTGTAAAGGCCTATACAAGCCTTGTATCCATAGGTTACACACTGTGTAGTTTTTTTAATTGTTATATAGGACTGGTGTAGCTTCTCATTTATAGAAACAACTTCTTTTGGATCTGTCTAGTCCAGGAGTGACATAAGATCCCCGACTCTTCTCTCACCCCCGTTTGGCCATCCATTTTCCGAATCAAAAATCATTGATTGCATTGTAATCTCATATTTAAATTATTTGTTCTTCTAAAGACTCTCCTCTTGATTTCTCCTCTTTTGTGAGATATATGTGGGTGAGAATTTATGACGTTTTTGTACATCTATGACATTTTAGGTTTATTCAAAGGCTTTGGTTCATCTATATCAATTGTACAACATCGGGGTGGGTGGTTTGTGCCTTCCCGTAGATTGTATATAAATTATATGTGAAAAAAAGTTCCTAATATCATAGTTTAGGGTATTTCATGTTTAGGGAATTTAACCATGTGAATTCCTTTTGTGCCTTATTTTCTTGAGTATGGGTTTTTGATTGTAAATGGGGTTATTAACATTGTTATTGATGTGTTTTCCCATTTTGATCTAAAATTGGCAGTTGGGTCTAGGATTTCTTATTAGGATACTTTGTTTTCCATGCCTAGTGATGTTATGATGTGGTGATACTATCTTACATGCTTTTTTTATGGTTTGTAAAAATTTATCGGAGTAGTATTTGGTTTTTACTTTGGCTGTAGAATATCTTTAGTGCATGATAGCTATAAACAGTGCTGTGGGAACCTTGTGTATTGAGACCCTAAGGGGAATTGACGTTGAGGGCTTACCCATAATGGTTGTTTTAATTTTCTCGCTGGAAGACCATAGGGGGGGATTGATGTTTAGTTCTCCCTTAGAGTGTTTACAATTATCGTTTCAAGACCACATGGGGAATTGGTGTTGAGTTATTCCTCATAGAGTCGGTATTTTATTGTTAAAAGACTATATATGGAGTTGACGGTGAGTTGTTAATCAAATATTCTTTTTTATAATACCAAATATGATAGACTGTTTGAGCTATCCAAGGGGGTCGTTACATCTTTATTATTAAATGATATGGTTAAATAGAGGGGTTATCTAGTGTGAAAATTCCCAGAGGGTTACTTGTGAATGTTTGGATGAATAATAAATAAATGTAAATGAATTTAGTTGAAACTATTTGACTCTTTACTTTTGATTACATCTATTTTTATTACATCATCATTTCATTTTTAATGTTATATATATTTACTAACAGTTAGGAAAAGATATTTTGGTGGTTTCCTAGTGTGATTTGTCTCACACTCTATTTTGGTCATTCATTTTGGGCCAAACTGATTACATTGTTCTAGGTTTAGATATGGCCAAGTTCCCTTCTACTTCATGTACATGATTTTAGTGAAGTTGGAGAGCATGAGACCAAGATATGGCTTGCGCTTCTCTTGGAGTTTATATGATTTCATGTTCCTTGGTTTAGTATTGTATTCCATCATTTTTACTTGTTTGTATACTTTACTAGACATATGTGACTTGCATCATTTATATATGTTCTCTAGTTGTTTATTTACTTTTAGTCTTATATTTTTTTTCTTATTGTATGATATTAATGTTTCCACAGTTTTATTTTAGTTTTATTCCACATTTTTTTTATGGAAATGAGTGAATATTTTCCCCACTATCACACCCAAGGCTCTCACTACTAGTTGGAAGCCTCTGGAATTCGGGGAAATGAACTTGTGCCCATGTGGCCAACTGGGTATGGGGCATCTTGGGGTGGCACTAAGAACCTGGATGTTAAAAGTGGTATCAGAGGGTCCTTTTCTTCATAACGTACTATTGGGAGCCTATACATTGGTATAATAAGGAATAGGTAGATGATAATAATTTATTCCCTGTAGTAGCTAACCCGTCAACAATGAAAATGCAATATGCCTCAATTATTTCAATTTTCTGGTTTTTCAACTTTAACAGTTTATATGATTTCACCATTGGGTGATTCACATGTGTTGTGTTGTTATCATTGATTTTATTAATGTTCTATTTCTACTTCAACCTGGTGAGATGATGGTATGCAATCTCAAGCGTCGTATAAAAACCTTCTAGAGATCACATGTCTTGAATTATTGTCATTCCACTTATAGTGCATTAACAATTTCATGTTGTTGGGATATTTTTTGTGATAGATATGAATGTTTTTGTGATATATTATTTGATATAACATATTCTATTTGATAGGGTATATAATTTTATAAGGATTCATTTGAATAAGCACCGAACTTTGGTCCCTGGGGTGTTATGGGCCCTCATGCATCAGAATTTGGTGGATCATTTGATTGATTTCACTATTATTCCTTATGATGTACATGTATAAGAGGCTGAGAATTGATTCACAGGGTGTATGGGCCCTCAAAAATTGGAACTTGACACTTTAGACTTATGCTTCAGTGATTTATTGGCTTCAAGAGTAGTTTTTAAGGAGTACTATCTGGAAAAACCCAGAATACACAGTGTGTAATGATGAATACATACCATTTATCATTTTGTTTGGGAAGGAGTTTTTTTATTATGTAAAGCTCATGTTGTGTATGTAAACGTCATTTTTTTTTTAAACGTGGGACTAACCTTGTGGGAAGGGACACGAGGTTGGGAAATATTTGTTGGATCATACCATGTTCCTAACGTAAACGCCATGTTGTAGAGACCATGTATTTGGTTGTGTGACTAACGGAATGGGTGGATAAAAATTATGTAGTACACAATGTGTCCATGTTGAACACATCGTGTAGAGATAACCATGTTACAGAACATGTGACTAACAACATCCATGGTGGTGACATAAGGGATACAATCAGTGTCCACGGTGCACACACCATATACAGTTACCCAAGTAGATGCTTTTTGTATAGCCGTGTAGAGGAACTCGGGTAGGGGAAAATGATTCAAGTACAAGTCGTGTCTCATGGATAACATGATGTGTGTAAGGGTGTTACATGACATAGTATGGAAGATGTACAAACCCATGTAAAGACATGAGGGAACACAATGTGTAGTTTTTATACATGTTTTGTATCCATGTTTTAGAAATATTGAAGGCCTTCATTCTAATATTCATTTCATTCACTTCTTTGTTCTAGTCCCTAATAATCTTAAACTAAGTTGTGTGCTTGAACTTGTAGAGTCAGGCCACAGAGACATCCTCCATTTGTATGTCAAATATAGGTAAACAATTAGAAACATGACATGGTAGATTAGGGACTACTAGTAGATCTTCCCGTCGTGCATGTGTTGAACCAGCCATCATTCTAGATATGGGTGCATATGCATAGTTCTGAGAAGGATTCATGAGGTTTATGAAAACCTTCCATGGTGTGTGGCATACTTCCCCATCAATGGTAGACTTGACAAGGGTTTTTTAGCAGCAGCATCCTCCCACTTTCTTAGGGGACGGAGGACCTCATGCTATAGAGTCATGGTTAAAATCCATGCTATCTATGATCGAACATTTGGTGATGCCTCCAGAAATGAAGGTGAATATTTCTAATTACAACATCTGAATTCATCCAATAGATGGTGGGATGTGATATCACCGAGGGTATTCCATCAGGTCATGGATTGGGATGAGTTACAGTTTCCCTTCTACGACTATGTCTACCTGGAGACATTGAGGGATGATCGAGCCTAAGATTTCAGGAGATTAGAGTAGGGTACTCTCTCACTCATGGATTATTCTTCTCACTTCAAAGAGCTTCTACCCTTAACACCCATTATAGGGGTGAATATTTATTTCTATAGAGGATGTTTACGTTTTTTCTTAGACATGTTATCTGATCTCATGTGAACATCTTGATGATGATGACTATATCTTCCTCAGTAAACTAGGAGCTGATCACAGAGCGAAAACTGAGGGATTCTTGAGCAGTGGTCCAGGTTGGTTTAGCATAAAGAGTTGGTTCTTCACTTGATGATATTAGGATGCACCACATGGAGTCTACACATAGAGATCTAAGTAGGAAGGATACACCTTTTGGTAGCCAGGTGGTATGATACAAGTGTCATAAGCGTGGGAATACTTAGTAACATTTCTAGAGAGTCCCAATAGAGTACTAATCATTCAACAATATGGGCCATATTCAGAATTTCTGTCATTTTTTCCCACCAGCAGTTGGTGACAGAGGTTCTTCTTTGACTCCTCCTTAAGGAGCATGACCACCATTTTCTCATCAGTCTGGGAACTATATTTAATCCTGCTGTTCAGCCAAAGGTGGAGGACATTTCCATTATAGATAGTTTCTAGGCATTAACTGACAATAGAGTGGATCAACTCACTGTTTTATGTTAGGTTTGTAGGGAGGTGGTACTAGTTAGACATTGGCAGTGAACAGACCCAGCAGGAGAAGGATCTCGCAACCACTATAGTTAGAGAAATGATTCTAGTTTCCTCAGTTTTATCTTTTGAACTTATAGATAAAGGGGCATCCCATAGTTTCATATATGTTATTGTGGAGACCATTGGGCTCTATATTTTCACTTCTTCTAATATATTGTAGCTGAAAAATCCTTTGGGGACTAGAACGACTAGTGTATGTCAGTGAAAGGAGTGCCCTCTTGAGGTTGGTGGATGTCACTTCTTAGGGGACCTCTGTGTCTTAGAGAAGACGGGATATGATGTCATTATTGGAATGAACTAGCTAGTTCCCTTATAGGATATTATCGATATCTATCATCCTTGGGTGAGTTTCATGTCACTATATGGATGATTTTTTCTACATATGGGGGAATGGGATGTTCAGGAAAGCAGAGCAGGACCCAGACATCATGGGTTGGGAGGAGTTATAGCTCTGATTTCTAGTTTGTATCTGGATGACAAAGGAACATCATAGATAAATTTTCATTCAGTGGTGGATCATTTCAAGGATGTGTTCCTAGAGGACATATCAGGTTTTCCTCTAGTGAGATAGATATACTATTCAATTTAGCTTTTGCTATGAGGGACAACAGTGTCCATTCCTCCTTATAGGATGGCTACACCAGAGTTACATGAGTTCAAAAAAGCAGTTAGAGGAGTTGAACGAAAAAGGATTATCTAACCTAGATAGTATCCTTGAGGTTCACTTATTATATTTGAAAAAAAGGAAGATAGTACCATCCAATATTGTGTGGATTATTATAACATGAACCAGTTGAAGTTCAAGAACCGATATCCCTTGTTGAGGATTTAGGATCTCTTTAATTAGCTTCGAGGAGTCGGGGTGCTCATGATGATTTACCTAAGATCCAATTATCATCATTTGTTCACATGAGCAACTAATATACCTTTTACAAGCTTTTGGGGATATTTTTGTTTATATGAATATATGGTTATGCCCTTTGGTCTCACGAACATGCCTACAGGTTTTATGGAACTGATTAACAGAGTCTTCCCTCCATACATGGATTCCTTCATTGATGATAGCTTTGGTGTACTCTCACACTAAGCATGACCATTGTACCCATATTGAGATCATTTTGAGTACACTAATAGAGCATTAGTTACATGTTATGCTCTCAAAATTCCACATTTGAATAGGCCACATTCACCACTTGTCACGACCCATCCTCGGGGCCCGTGCCGTGACTACCCCAGGCCCACCTCCCCTAGGACATGGGTTGGTGACTAGCACCAAAAGAGAATCTATGATAAAAATGGAAGGTATTTCCTTTAAACCTGTAACACACACAGTATGAACACAAGCAGAAGTGGAAACAAGTACTAAATAGAAATTTGATGTGTTCTGAAAGTAAGTGGGCCAGTATACAATCCCAACTGTACAATAAGTACAAGTAAAATGGGAAAACGGATACTGGATCGTCCACCTGGGAATCCTACATTAAGGGTAGGTACAGAACTCGAACAACTCATCCCTGCAGTACATCTCGTCTAGTCTAGTTCCGAGCAGCCTCTCGTCCATCACCCTCACCCTCGATAACTATTGTTCGTCGTCTGCACAAAACACAACAAGGTGTGGGCCAAGCTCGTGTAGGGGTCAGTATAACAATACTCAGTAGGGGTCCCTAAGACCCCTGAAGGTCTCCCAGAGTCCACAAAGGATAAACCACAGGTATATTCATATACATATACCTAAGAAACCAGTCACAGTCTGTCTCCAAATCTCGAGCCCAAGAACAACCCAATCCACACAGGAAGTAAATTCAATCATCTAGAAGATAAAAAATTGAAAGTCAAGACTCAGATCACACAGATATACATATTTTGTCAAGTGATAGAGATGATAAGATGTAGTCACTAATTAATCTAAGTTGTCAGATCCACACAGTATACATGACCAGTTATTCTATCGGACCCACACAGGATACATGAACAGAACTCAGAACTATCGGACCCACAGAAGATTATTTTTCAGTAGTCATTGTTGTAGAACCCACGAATGATTCCAGTATAGTAGTCATCGGTGTCGAACCCACGGAGGATTCTGGTACAGTAGTCGTCGCAGTTGCAACCAGCCCTAGGGTTCCCGCACACAATACGCTTGATTCCGGGATGGTCCACGCCTCTAGCGATGTTTCGATGCATCAACTACCATGAAGTCTTGAGTTAATGTATCCTCTTTTTTCGTCTCATCAAAAGGAACCCAACATGACAGACAGTGCTTCAATCAGACGCCATGTCTGAGAGTTATTTGCATTTCTGTTCCAGGGGCCCGTTTGGATTTACGTTCGATCCAAACCCGACCTATTTCCAAATTTTTCCAAAACTCACATAGAGTATCCAAAAAGTACAGCCTCATTGCGACGTTCCTAGTTTCGTAGAGGGCGCACCGATCAGATGTGCGGTCAAGAGTTACTCGAAATTATGCGAAGACAGGCTCGACCTGTCAAGCACAGTGGGCTGGCAGGTCGGCCTAACCCGACTCGGCGGGTCCGAACTGGATGGGGGTTGGCCCGGCCCGGTGGGGCGCGGCCCACTTTCATCCCCGTCCTGTGTTGCGGGCCAGTTCGATGTGCCCAGAGGGGCCAAGAGGCGCTGCCTCCTCCTCTGCTTGTCTGGCAGTAGCAGGTTGGTTCGCCCTGGCGAATGACGCCCACGGTGCTGCCGGTGGTTCTTCCCATGCGGCGCCTACGGTAGCCGTGGTTCTTCAGCCCGATCAGCACACACCCGACCAATTTGTCTAGCTGAGCGACCCATGGATGTGGGCTGCGTCATCCTCCACACAGTGCATGTGGGCACCGCGGTTCTCAAGCGGGCCGATCGGATTGGTCGGCCGGTCGTCCTGCGGACCGGGCAGCCCGAGTGGCTGTCGATCCCTCCACGCGGCTAGTGCCACATCTACCGCTATCGCAGCCCCCTCTAGTTTCCATTTTCACTGCCTCTACCGTTCTCCACAAACCACAAGGTCGCGACCCCTTCCTCCTACGCGGTGTGACGACACCACACCCTAACGGCTCCACCTCCTTCATCAACACAATGAGAACAACAAAAGAGGGGAGGGTCAGACCATGTTCATGCTGTCCAAACCCTTCTTGTTACATTGTTAACATTCTACATCAAGATCACAACACACAATGAGGAAAGGAGAGTATAACTCGTACATAAACGTTAATCCAATTTCCCCCAACCTCGTAATTGGAGTTCGCTCGGTGAAGTCGTGGGAAGGTAGTGTCATTCCGTTGACATCAGGAGAAGAAGACGTCATCGTTGGAAATGTTCTTCGTGGCTGGCATCTACTCCATTAACACAGATAGAGGTCATTGGATATGATCGTAATGTTCTTCATGGGAAGAATTCTCCCTCTTTATAATTCTCCAAAGTTCCACCAAGGTATTATGTGCGAACCAACATAAAATAAAATAACACAACTTATTAAAAGAATGTCCTAATGAATACACAATGATTCAAATTAATTATGTTACATCCACTAATTAAAAAGGTAGATTGTCTCATTAAATTGGAGGGAGGAGGTGAAGAGACTCCAAAATAAATAAAGGGAGAGTTTCATCCTCTTTAATTGGGGGTTCAAGGAGTTAAAGTGGAGTTTATGGGGTTTCAAACTAGTTAGACCCACCTCTAGTTATATCCTTCCAAGGGAGGTTAAGTTGTGGTAGGCCCCACCTCTTCCCTCCACTAAGAGACTTTAACCACTTAAAATAAAAATAATCCATCACTTATTTTTATTTTACTTTTTTATGAAACCCAGATAACTAACGTCCAAACACGCTAAAACACAACTGCAGTAAAGGTCTCCTTAAGCGAATAATGGTGCTACAAGTTCAACGGTGTTCTCGGATTTCAATTCCTAGCACCAGTTCAAGAGATTTAAAATCCCACATGTATGTTTATAGAATGTACCCAAACAAAACATCAGAAATTTATTCCAGGCACACCGGGCCTTGGAATCAGGTGCTGTCAGAAATTGCGGACTCGTAAAATTATCATGTATTTAAGAAAAAACATTCCACAGGATTATTGGGTCATTAAATTCTCCCCAAATGATGGATTTACATCCCTGTAATCTATAATACACACTAGGGAAACAAATGGGGTTATTGATCAGGAATATGAGCCTCTCACTCCAATGTGCTCTCCTAGAGGTTCTCGTTCTGCCAGCGAACACACCAGAGGAATCGAATGTCCCCACAAGAACTGCTCCAGTAGATTCTCAATCACTATTTGAACCTCCATGAATGTCACCCCGTCATCGATGTCTATCTCCCCATGGTAGATGATGTGGGATGGGTTGTGCACGTATCTCCTCAGCTAAGATACCTAAAAGATGTCGTGCTACCGGTGTAATTGAGGTGGGTGAGAAAAGTCGTAATCCACCTCGCCTACCCAGATGAGGACTTGAAAAGGTCCGATGAATCACAGAGATAACTTTCCGACTCTGGCAAATATCTGTAGACCTCACCGAGTTGAGACCCATTGGAATATGTGGTCGACATCCTCAAAATCATGTGGTATTCGTCTTCTATCAACTTAAGACATCAGTATGCTCTGTGAAGTCTTCATCTGCTCCTGGATGATCTGCACCTTCTCCATCGTAGCCAACACAATCTATGGTTCTACAAGTATTGACTCCCCTAGGTCAGTCCAACTCAGAGGTGATCTGCAAGGTCATCCATACAGCTCCTCGTAAGGTTCCATCCTGATGGTGGAGTGGTAGTTGTTGTTATACACAAACTTTATGAAGGGTAAGTGACTATCCCAGGTGTGACCAAAGTCTAGGATTCATGAACAGAGCATATCTTTGAGAGTCTGAATGGTTATCTTAGTCTTTCCATCTGTATGAGGATGGAAGGCGATGCTCAAGCGAAGCTGTGTCCCAAAAGACTCCTGCAACCACTTCCATAGCTGGAAAGTGAAACCGGAATCCTGATCAAAGACGATCTTTGATGGCACCCCATGAAGTCGTATGATCTTTTGTACACAGTGGAATTCCAAGCACCCTACTGAGACTAACTCATTGATCAGTAGGAAGTGGGATGACATGGTGATTTGGTTGAAAATCACCCAGATAGACTCGTGTCCTTTAGATGTACGTGGAAGTCCCGTCATTAAATCCATGGATATCCCATACCACTTCCACTATGGGACCTCTAATTGCTGAACCAAGCCTGGTAGAACCTTGTGGTCCACCTTCAGTTGCTGACAAGTGATGCATCATGAAATAAATCCTGCTACTAGCTTCTTCATACCTGGCCACCAGTGCTGTTATTGGAGGTCCTGATACATATTCGCTACTTCTGGATGTACCGCTTGAGGGGATGTGTGGAACTCCCTCAACACTCCCTCTTGAAGTGCAACTGGTACCATGGTCCATCCTCTAAAGCGAATAACATGCTCCCCACCTTCAGAAAATCTATCAGGTGCCTTCCTTGAGGATATCAGAGAATGTCGCATCTCACAGTCAATGTCCTCACGATGTGCCTCCCTGACTCACTAAAGAAGTGGAGGAGGGTCTGTGAGAGACTTTAGAAAGGATACTCCATCTTGATCTACAAAGGATATCTGCAACATGGCCATCTAATCTGTTGCCTCTCCTATCAGTTGAATGCCTGATCTCCTGCTGAGATTATCTTCTATAACTTTCCCCTTCTCAAGTGTATAGACTATCTTGAAGTCAATGTCCTGGAGGAACTCTTTCCATCGTCACTGTCTCAGGATCAGGTCCTTCTGTGAGAATATGTACCTAATACTCTGGTGGTAAGAGTAGTTTGTAAAAAAAATTTCCATAAGATAGTGTCACCACATATTCAAGGCGAAGACCACTGCTACAAACTCTAGGTCATGGGTAGCATTGTTCTTCTCATGATGTATCAACTGCTGAGAACCATGCGTGTTCACTACTTTCTCCTGCATCAGGACACACCTGAGTATGGTCCCTGATGTGCCATAGAAAACTACATACCCAACACCCTCCACTAGTGGCCTCAAGATGTGCACACTAGTCAACCACTGCCTCAAATCCGGAATGCTTTTCAGGCATCTCTCTGACCACATGAAGGGTTTCCCCTTCTTCGTCAATGCTGAAAGTGGTGCTGCAACTCTAGAGAAGTCGGTCACAAATCACCAATAGTACCCAGCAAGTCCAAAAAAAACTCCGTACCTCCGTCACACTCTTGAGTGGCTCCCAAGCAAGAACATCCTCGATCTTCGCTGGATCTACTGCATCTCCAGCTTCCAAGTTGACATGTCCCAATAAGTACATCTCACAAATCCAAAATTGGCACTTTAAGAGCTTACTATAAAGCTGGTTCTCTTGGAGTGTGTCCAGTACTACCCACAAATGGTAGGCATGATCCACCTCAGTATTCGAGTAGATCAGTATGTCGTCGATGAAGAATATGACAATGCGATCGAGGTAAGGCTGGAGGATCCTATCCATGAGACTCCTGAGCACAACTGGAGTGTTGGTTATGCCGAAAGCCATAACCAAGAACTGGTAGTGGCCATATCGACACCTGAATGTCATCTTCTTCTCATCCTCGTCTTGAATTATGATCTGGTGATAGCCTGACATAAAACCTATCTTCAAGAACAATCATGCTATTGTGAGCTGATCAAAGAGGTCGTCAATACTCGAGAGTGGGTACTTTTTCTTCACGGTCACATGGTTCAGGCGATGGTAGTCAACACACTGTCGCAAACACCCATCCAACTTCTTGGCGAACAAAATCAGAGATTCCCAGGGTGATACACTAGGTCAGATTAATCCCTTCTCCTACTAGTCCTCCAGCTATACCAGCAGCTCATGAAGCTCTACAGGAGGCATCCAATATGCTGGAGTAGATATCAGTGTCATCCCAGGGTACAGGTCAATGTAGAAGTCTACCTCTATGTGAGAAGGTAGTCCTAGAACATTTTTTGGGAAAACATCCGCGTACTGATCCACCACTACAGGAAAACTCAGACTCCGCACATCAACCGATCTGAGGATGAGACTAGCCAACTGATGTGTGATTGGATGCCCCTTCTCTGTGTAAGTCCATTCAATGCTAAAATGGCTCCCTTCTCACCAGGGAAGGTGAACCGGGTCCCATCTGTGTGGATACACAACAATTTTCACCAAATACAGCCAATTTGAGCATGAATTGTGGATAACCAGTCCATACCCAAGATGATGCCGTAAGGCCTGGACACCGCTATGAGGATATCACATCCGAAGCTCTCTCCTCCAAGTGTAAGCTCACAATTCCAGCACCAGTGTATAACCATCGAGTCTGCTCCCATAAGAGTCTCTAGCCATAAGGATTGAGCCAATGACTTTATCGGAATCTCTGAGCTCCAAACGAGGGTAGTGGAAATAAAATAATGACTCACACATGTGTCTATAAGTACTGCATCAAGGGTAGAGTAGACATAGATAGCACCTAGAATCATCTCAGGTGCACCGTGGTCATAGGCCTTGACTACCTAGAGCTAAGCCCACCTCTGTTCGCCAGCTCCCTATGGTCGGGGTGGACCTCCTAGTGGTGGCGGTGGTAGAGCCTCGAAACGTCGTATACCACCCACTACTCAGCCATCTCCTCTACCACATCCACCTCCTCCCAGCGTACCACCACGGTCAAACCTTTTCCTCTGCCTGGTAGGTCCCTCTACTGTCTGCTGCTCATCTACATGGTGGGTTAGGCAGTCACTGAACATGTGACCCTGCCCGCCGCTTGCATAGTACTACCTGCTACTTGTATAACTAGAATTGTCTCGTGTGCCCCACAAAACTGAACCTGTATCCTGGGGTCTCCCAACGTATGGCCTGGTCTACTTGGACTTCTGCAACAATTATCTACTGCCAGCTGCAGAATACTCTCCTACGTGTCGCCCTGTGGTGGGTCTCGCTACTGGTGACTGCTCAGCGTGAAAACTCTCCAATAAAAGTACCCACTCCAGCACCCTCGCCTGCAACGGGATGCAAAGGGGGACCATCGAAGACTTAATATCATGCCTGAGTCCCTGTTCGAAGGTCTGGTCCCTAAATAATGGGTCCCAAACCATATCCATGGAGTAGTGCGAGAGGTCAGTGAACCTCACTGAGTACTGAGCTACTATAATGTTGTCCTGCTGCAGATGAAGTAACACCTGAATCCACACCGTACGAAGGGTGGATGGAAAAATCTCTGAGTAGAATAGACCCTCAAATTTTTTCCAAAGTAATGATGTCTCTTCATGCACCAGGAGCATCAGGTTCCACCATCTGCCTGCTGCTGCATGCAGGAGACTCGCATCAAAGATCAACATGAGGTCGGATGGTGTCCGTACAAACCTGAAAACCCTCTTGATAGCCTCCAGCATATCCTCAACTGCATAGGGGTCCATCTCTCCTCGAAACCTGGGCGGACTCTGGTGCTAAAACTCATGCAATGTACTCAGAAGACATGAACTCTCTATTGCTGGAGCTGGTGGTATCAGTGGACCAGTCGGTAGTGGTACCATTGGTACCTCCGCTGTGATGGGACCCTACACCGAGGCCTCGTCACTCAGTGGTATACCATCTCGTACGTAACTCAGAACCCTAGATGGAAACCTTCTTATGGCCATCCTGAAATGAAACAGGTGTGCCATAGTTAAAACAGTATACCTAGTGAGCTGAAACAAAGTAATCACAAAGAAAACTTTTTCAAATGAAACACACACACAATCAGTGGTTTGTGCACTACTTCAGAAATCAGAAGTCAGGGTCCTAGTGTATGGATACGTTGGCCACCACACCAACATTGGTTTCCCTAAAATTATAAACACACACAAAACACATAACACAATTTTCGTCAAAAGAATCATAGTCCATGTTCGGCAGTTGAACTGACTCCTCTGATACCAATTTGTCACAACCCTTCCTTGGGGCACGTACCGTGTCAATCCCAGGCCCGCCTTCAAATGGCCAGGGGTTGGCGACTAGCACCAAAGGAGAATCCTTGATAAAAAGTGAAGGCATTTCCTTTAAACATGTAACACACACAGTTTGAACACAAGCTATAGAGGAAAAAAGTACTAAATAGAAAAGCAAGGTGTGCTGAATGTAAGTGAGCTAGTATACATACCCATCTGAACAACATGTACAGGTAAAATGGAAAAAAACTCATGGATCATCCACCGTGGAATTTTACCTAAAGGATAGGTACATTACTCGAACAACTCGTCCCTACGGTACATTCCATCTAGCCCAGATCTGAGAAGCCTCTTGTCTGTCACCCTCAGCCTCGATCAATGTTGTTCGTTGTCTGCACAGAAAACAACAAGGTGCAGGTGAAGCCTGTGCAGGGGTTAGTATAAAAATACTCAGTTGGGGACCTCGAGTCCCCCAAAGGTATCCCAAAATCCACAAATGATAAACCACAGAACTAAGATACATTCACAAAGTGTCAACCCACCCTAATTAGGCATATTCCCATACATATACCTAAGTTACTAGTCACAGTCCGGCTCCAACTCTCGAGCCCATGCACAACCCAGTCCACACAGGAAGTAAAATCAATCACCTCGAAGATAAATGATTGAAATTCAAGACATATCTCACATAGTTATACATATTTTTTAGAGGGATAGAGATGATCAGATGTTGTCACTGATTCAACTAAGCTGTCAGACCCACATAAGATTCAGGACCAGCAAAGCTGTCGGACCCACTCATGATATATGACCAGCTATTCTATCGGACCCACACAGGATACAGGAAGAAAAGTTAGAACTGTCAGTCCCACAGAGGATTCCGGTTCAGCAGTCATCGTTGTCAAAACCATGGAGGATTCTAGTACAGTAGTCATCATTGTCGAACCCATGGAGGATTTCAGTACAGTAATCATCACAGTCGCAGCCAGCCCTAGGGTTCCCTCACACATCACGCTCGAATCAGGGAGGCTCCAATCCAAGCGCTATGTGTTGATAAATCAAATTATACTAAGTCTTGATATAATGTATCCCATTGTTCCAACACATCATAAGGAACCCAACGTGACAGACGGTGCATCAATCAGACGCCCAGTCTCAGAGTTATTGGAATTTCCGTTACAGTGGCCCGGTTGGATTTACGTTCGATCCAAATGCAGCCATTTTCAATTTTTTTAAAAACTCACTCCGAGTATCCAAAAATTGCCACCCCATTGCGAGGGTCTTAGTGCCACAGATGGCATGTCGATCGGATGCACAGTCTAGGAGTTATTCACATTTAAGTGAAGACGGGCCCGACCCGTCAAGCCCAATGGGCTGGCGTGTAGAGACCCAAAGCTTGACGTACATGGACATTACAATAATTTTTTAGAATTATTATAACAAAAACAAACACTAAATGACCTTAATAGTTTTGTGTCTTTGGAAACATGGAATATAAACTTCTAATCATGTTGAAAGATCTTCAACATCTCCCATAATGATCATCACATTTTTGTTTCCTTACCTAAAACCATTCTTTTAATCTTGGGGGAAAATAAAACATAAAAAGGTTTATCTCAAATGATCAGTAAGGGTAATCATGGATAAAATAAAACAAAACATATACATTTGAACTTAATAACATGAACATAATGTTTAAACATCAAAATCTTGAGCAATGACATAAAACATGGCAGTACGTAAGGAATAGATCATAATGGAACATCAATCATGATAAAATAGCATGGGAATAAAACATGTAATTGTAGCTAACCATTAAGAACATGATATGATTTCCATATTAGCCAAGGAATTGTTGCCAAGACTGTCTAAGTGGGCAGAGTCCCTTTCTTAATCGAGTTTACTCCTCATTCCAGTCCTGCATCACTGAACTAGATTAACTTGTTTTTCTAGCCATTTCTATATCATGAGATATAAATCTTTACCCAATGCATTTGAGGGAGATATAGGTCCGACCCATCTCATAATTAAATCATTTTTATGTGTGCCACAATATAAACATACATAATTCATAATAACACAACAAATAAAATGGGTTTCATAAAAATCATCCAATCATAACATAATCCGTATCAAAAAATGGATATCATTTAATCATAAGAAAAATGAATCCATTTAAATCATAGAGACATTATACTTGAAATATACTCATATGAAATAATTTAATCTTATATGGAAAATGGTTTTTATAAAAAATTTGAAATGAATTCTTGGGGAAAATAACCTTTCTTCTTAAAAATCATTTTCTTTTCAAAGAATGACACGAAATTTTAATAGAAAACGATTTAATTGAAAATAACCATGAAATATTGTAGAGTAAACTTCATGAAAATAAGGCGTTATGACACCATAAAAATCCATTCATTCCGTATAAGTTAATAAAAACATTCTCCTCATACTTTTTTCAAAAAATTCAAAAAGTTCCTCAAATGGTAAAAAATGGAAGATTCCTTACATACCATGTAGTAAAAGACAAAAATATGTAAAAAGGACATTAAACATAATTGAAACCATTTTTAGAAAATAGTGACAAAGATGATAAATATAATCCCAGTAAATACTTATGAATAAACAATCTCGGATAAAAACAAGATTAGAAAAAATATCCCTTACCTTATGTCCAATTTATTACATATATATCCGAGACTCCTATATAGTGCATTTAAACATATTATTAACTTGTAACAGAACCATAATAATATTTATGATATCATATATTATTCACTTACGAATTTATATTATATGTTCATTTGTTAATTCCATGTTAAAGCAGTGTTTTGGGTAAAATCGTTTCAATTATCATCTGTGTTTTGACTTGTAATTATTAATATGATTACATAGATCATGATTACATAATTTCAGAATATAAAACAAAATTTATATGTAATATATATTCAGAATATACTTATATATAAAATATCAATAAATGGAAAGAAATACACCATTCATGGAGATGGTAGGTCGTACGTACGCATGAACGCTGTTTTCCGTTTCCTTATTGAATTGAATGGAATTAAGTTGATGAAATACATATATATATACATAAATCTAGTAGTATAATTATGTCATATATTTCAGGATTACTTATTATATATACTTTATAATCATTCTTGAATTGTTTACATTGAAAATGAATCTGATCACATCGTGGAGACGGTAATCTGTACGTACGCACGAGTGATGATATCATTCCCATATTTATTGAATTTAATTGGAGTAGATGATATAATATCTCAGAATCAGTATGATGTTATAATAATAATATATAGTTTATCTTTACACCATTATACCAATCCATGTAATGTGGTGGTGGGAAAACTGATTACACCGCGGTGTGGATACATTATTCCGTACGTACGCACACGCAATGATTTCATTTTCCATTGGATGTATAGAAGGTGAAATATGGTTCATTCATATTTATAATAAAATATCAGTATAATTGTAATACTTATGTTTTCACTTTATAATGAAACAACTAAAGAAGAGGAAGTAGAAGATGAAATAAACTTGAAAGAGTCAGTAGAAGAGATTACCTCTTCCACGACACACATCCTTTAAACATCTTCTTAGGGCACTAGAGATGGTATTTTGAGAAGACCAGAACCTATAAGATATAACTACATTGTTTTAGAAGAGGAATTTTCAGGGGTAGGCCGAGCTTCAAGGCTCAAAAGGGTGGGAAGATAAGAGGGATGGAGTGCCCCATTTTATAAGGGAGGAGAGGGGCACCTTTGGAAAAACTTAAAATATTATTTTATAATAAAGCCACATTCAGTTTATAATGGCTCCAATGTGACTTATTTCAATGATAAAGTGGGTATGGGTAGAAACCCTTTCAACCAATAGGTTTTAGACAAGTTTAGGTCACCATTTTAACCTTATCATTTAGATTTAACTCTATGTTAAATATTTTTACTATTACCGTGTCTTCTTGTTTTCTTGAAATATATGGTTAATAAACTTACTATAAAATACCAATGGAACCCAAATTGGGTCATTAATGAAATATATATTATTATATAAGTCTTTTGGATGAACCTTAGAGGTTTAGGAATATAATATCAATTAATAATATAATATTTGTTTTTAAAAACTATTTAATCTCAATTTTAACACTATTTGGTAATTGATTTTTGTGAAAATCTTATCAAAATGATTGGTTCAAAAAAAAGATAATTAAATGAATAATAACATGTCATATTAACCTATAAAATTAGTTTAATTCATTAAAAGTCTCATATTATATTTATTTGGGTATTTATAACATCGTTTATGTTAATATTTCATTAATAAGGTAATTACTGCATCATCATTGTGTCATTAATAAAATAAATTATATATTGTCTAAAAATTATAAATAAAATACCATTATGTAGGAAATTTTTTGATATTTCTAATTAATATTATAGTTTAAATTTTCTTATGTATAACCATATATTAAAAAAAATTAGTTATTAAGCTTTGATTTTAACTATTTTAACGCTTCTTTATATAAAATAATAATAAATGTCAAAATCGAATCCAAGTGGACATAAACGGACATTTTTTTCCCGAGGTTGTTTTTGGTTGAATTACACTTATCCAATAGAATTAGGACATGTTTTAGGATAATGGTAATATCATTTCCCCCTTAATTACACTATTTACTTTTAACCGTGGTAAATAAAAGTAAAAAGGTACTATTCACCAAAAATTATATTTATCTTATTGAACAAAATTTTACTCCTTGATTTTAACATTGTCTCTCTGATTTTAGAAATTCCACTCATAGAAGCGGTAAAACTATGTTTTATGTAAATTTTCAAATTCTCCTTGGAGGTGGGTAAAAGACGGTGACAAGTTCGATAAAATTTTTATACATCTAAAATTATTATAAAAGGAATAAATGAATTACATTGAACTTATAAAGGTATTAGGTATCAATTTTTACCTAAAATAAATTTAAATAAAATAAATAATTATTTAAATAAAAAGTTGGTTTTTAAATAGTAACCTAGTGTTTTCACTATTCATCAAAAATGGAATGTTTTCAGAAAAATACCAAAAATTCACCGTAGGCTAATTTCGATATTCTGAATCCAAAAATGAAGTCCATTTTGAATGAAAAAATTTATAAAATTTCAAAAATTGGTTATTACTATTTATAACGTCTAGATCATAATAATATTATAATAATATCTCGTTTAGTGAAACTCGGTATTGCATACTACACACGCTATCGAGGAAGGTCTTGATTGCACGTAATGCAAGCCAAGTCAAGGCTGCGTGTAGTGAAAGCTCCATTTGGTGTTTCATATAACATAATAAAAACATATTTTATTTATACATTAAACAAAATCTATACTTAATGTTGCGTAGAATAATTTCATCAAAACGAACTTTAAATTATATGTAATGCGAGCCAATATTAGTGTTGCGTATACTGCAAGTAATACGGTGTTGTGTATAGTACAAGCTTATCTTGGTGTAGTGTATAATAGAACACATCAAAGAAATTAAATATAATATATCTCATAAAATCTCAGGTTGTTACATTCTGCCACCCTTAAAATGAATTTCGCCCTCCAAATCCATTGGGGTTATAAATGGTTTACTACTTGAAAGTTTCTTTCATTGAAACCCACATCATAAAAAGGAATACCAAAACTAAAATTTAAAAACTAAATTATGAAACGTAACGGTTACCAAAATTAACTAATCACTGGGTTTCCACATAGAAGAACATATGTGAAAATATAGATATGAAAGATAAATCTAACCATCAAATTCTGATGGAGAGTGGTAGAGAACATTGCTATGAAAAATCCAACAATCACAAAGCCATAAATTTGTGATGATCTAAGGTACCATATGATTCATCTGATATGAGGGTACTAGGAAAACATTTTTGGTTTTCAAGATCATTTCCCTAAAGATGATAAATTAAAATAAATACTTAGATGATTTTGGTACAATCTAACTATTTTTCGTGCCTTGAACAATTTCCACTTCATCTCTTAAATAAATGAAGTTGAGATTGTTATTCGTGAAGTGCTAGAAGATCATGTGATAAAATGATGGGTCATTCCATCTATTTCAAACAAAAGGATAGTAAACATTATCAAATATAAATATGTACATATATGGTGAGTTTATCGTATACGATTCCAAATATTAACTTATATTTCATCTTTTATACTGCTTAATAAAATAAAACTAGTTTCTACTAACCAGGGACTTCTTCTAGGCCAGTGGTAGGCGATAAAGTCATGTCGCACTTCGGTTGTGGGTTTGATTCCCTCATCCTTGTCTGACGCGACGGGTTGTCACCCGTCCTACAGGTTTTCATTTTTCTAAAACTGTACTTTTATAACATTAAAAAAATAATATCAAAAAGTTCTATCCTTAAAAAACACTATAAGAGGTCTAACTTAATCTATTCCAATCTTCAGACTTACCCAAACTCACAGAATAAGGAAAAATATTGATAGAGAGGTCATCTTCCAAGCATGTAAATACCGTCATTTATCCCCATATATCATAAGATATGTCTTTTTGGTCACATTACAAACATTGGAATGAATTAATCATGTATTCTATTTAAAAATGAATACCCATTGAAACATAGTGAAAAAATGAATGCAGTTAAAAGTAAACACTTTCCACAAACCAAAATCCCAAAAATTATATATACTCAAACCATGATATCACTTAGTCTTTATATCAATCATTAGCACAAGAATACTATCAAACATATTATTTTCTCCTTATCCATTCATTATGTGAATATCATCTTCCTTCCAAAAAAATCTCTATCACTTTCCATGGTTACTGGTACCATAAAATTATTGAAAACCACAATAGACTAATACATAAATATTCTAATATTCCACGATACTATATACAACATTATTTTGTAATCCCAATACATAATCACTTAATAATTCCACCACATCATTATCATACTCAAAATCACAAATATTGATCGCGTGAGACTTCCCTTTATCCTTTTCCTTATGTGGTTACTCTTGTTGATCATCATTAACCCATGGATTAGGTAATTTATTAGCATAATTCCCCATTTCCTTACAGTTGAAGAATTGAAGTGTCAGTGGGGCATTCTATGTATTCGTTTCCCTATTCAAATCATTAGCAACATTTTTCCAATTACTTCACCAATCAACTGCTCGATGACCTTCTTTTCCACACTTAAAATATTTTCTAGTACCTTTTAGGAAATCTCAAACATGATTCTTTCCACACTTTGAGTGTAAAAAACATTCATCTTCTTTTCACCATTGTTTTGAGATTTCTCCTTGAACTCTATATTTCATTTCTTTTCAAAACCCTTAGATGGATATATAACACCAACTTCCATTTCTACCTTGATAGAAAAACACACAATTTCTTCATTTCTACTGAAGTCTATTAAAGATAATTCTCTTAGAATACTTGGTTTTAAGCCACTGAAGAATCGATCAACTTTACTTTCAGGTTGTATGATAAAGCCAGATACTTACCTTTCAAGCCTTGTAAAATTCACCTCATATATACCATAATATTCATCACCCATTTTCTTAAGCTCAAGGAACTCCTTTTCCATCATTGTTCAAAGAATACTAGCGAAGTACTTATTGAAAAATAAGTTCTTGAACTCATCCCATTCCAGGGATTCTATTTCACTTTGGGGCCTTTTATTCTTAATTAGATTCCACCACTGGTCTGCTTCACCTTCTAAACGGTAAACAGCTAGAATGACATTTTCATGTTTTGAACATTAAAGTATGAAAAGTATCTTTTCAATGGTACTCATCCATTTTTCAGCAACAGTTGGATCAGAAGACACACAGAAAGATTGTGGACGTTGCCTCATGAAGGACTCAATAGAATATTGTTCCATTCTCTGCTCATTTGGAAGTCCAGAATGACTCATATATTGTGTAAGTATTGCAATAATATTTTGTACTCCATCTCCCATAACATTGGTTTGTTCAGGAGGACAATCATTGAATTTTACATTAAATTGATCAACACAGTTCCTTCGGGTTCCAGTTATCGTCTAAAACCTGAAAAGAATAGTGTGAGTGGAAAAAATCATGCTAGGGAAAACAACATACTAAATGGGGATTACCTTCAATATATAAAATCTTGGGTTTAACTCTATGAATGTTACCATAATACTTTGACAATAACCTATACAAATACTTAACCTTAGGGACATCCCTCGACATTCTGTAGAAATATCTCTAGGGATCTCACTAAAGTTTTCGCACCCTAGTTTCCAAAGGTTGACAAAACCTTTCCTCTGATACCAACTGTACAGACCCCAAACGTGACGTACAAAGACAATACATTACTTTTTTGGAATACTTATAACAAAAAAACACTCAAGGACCGTAATAGTTTAGTGTCTTTGGAATCTTGGAATATAAACTTCTAATCTTTTTGAAAGATCTTCAACATCTCCCATAATGATCTTCCCCTTTTTGTTTCCTTACCTAAAACCTTTCTTTTAATCTTGGTGGAAAAGAAGACATAAAAATGATGAGCTCAAATGCTCAGTAAGGGTAATAATGTAGAAAATAAAACAACCCGTATATATTTGAACTTAAAAACATGAACATAATGTTTAAACATCAAAATCATGAGCAATGACATAAGACATTGCAGTGCGTATGGAAAAGATAATAATGGAACACCAATCATGATAAAATAGTATGGGAATAAAACATGTAATTGTGGAAAACCATTAAGCATGTGATATGATTTCCATAGTAGCCAAGGCATTAATGCCAAGAAAATATTAGTGGACAAAGTCCCTTTCTGAAACGAGTTCACTCCTCATTCCAGCCATGTATCACTGAACCAGATTAAATTGTCATTCCAACCATGTCTATATAATGAGACATAAATAATTACCCAATGAATTGGAGGGAGATATAGGTCCCACCCATCTAATTATGAAATCATTCTAACGTGTTCCACAGAATAAACATATATCATTCATAATAACCCAACAAATAAAATGGGTTTCATAAACATCATCCAATCATAACATAATCCATATAAAAAAATGGATATCAATTCAACATAATAAAAATGAAACCAATTAAATCATAGAGGCATTATACTTGAAACAAACACATATGAAATAATGTCATCTTAGATGGAAAATGTTTTTTATAAAACATTTGAAACGAATTCTTGAGGAAAATATCCTGTCTTCTTAAAAATAATTTTCTTTTCATAGAATGCCATGAAATTTTAAAATAAAAATATTTTAATGAAAATAACCATGAAATATTTTAGATTAAACACAATGAAAATAAGGCATTATGAAACCATAAAAATCCATTCATATCGAATAAGTTAAAAAAACATTCTCATCGTAGTTTTGTTGGAAATGTCAAAAAGTACCTTGTATGGAAAAAAAGGAATATTCCTTAATACCATATAGTAAAATTCAAAAATGGGTAAAAAGGAAATTAAAAATACATGAATAAATTTTTATAAAACAGGGACATAGATGATAAATATAATCCCAGTAAATACTTATGAATAAACAATCTCAGATAAAAACGAGATTTGAAAAGTTATCCCTTACCATATGTCCAATTTCTTCCATATGTGTCCGAGACTAATGTATAATGGGTTTAAACATATTATTAACTTATAAAAGAACCATATTAATATTTATGATATCATTTATGATTTACTTATGACTTTATATTATCCGTTCATTTGTCAATTCTATGGTAATGCAGCGTTTTCGGTAAAATTGTTTCATTTATCGTCCGTGTTTTGACTTGTAATTATTAATATGATTACTTAGATCATGATTAATTAACTAAAAAAATACAAAACATGATTTATATATAATATATATTCATAATATACTTCTATATAATAATACAATAAATGTAAATAAATACACTGTTCATGGAGACGGTAGGTCGTACGTACGCAAGAACGTAGTTTTCCATTTCATTATTTAATTGAATGGAATTAAGTAGATGAAATACATACATATATATATATATACATAAATAAAGTAGAATTATTATGTCATATATTTCATGATGACTTATTAGATATACTTTATAATCATTCTTGAATTGTTAAAATGGAAAATGAATCTCATTGCGTCGTGGAGATGATAATCCGTACGTACGTACGAGTGATGATATTGTTCCCATATTTATTGAATGGAAGTGGAGTGGATGATATAATATCATAGAATCAGTATGATTTAATAATAATAATTTATAGTTATTCTTTACACTGTTATACCTATCCAAGTATGGTGGTGGTGGAACAACTGATTACACCATGGCGTGGAGATGGTATTCCGTATGTACGCACGCGCGGTGATTTCTTTTTCCGTAGGATGGATTGAAGGTGAAATATGGTTATTTCAAATTTATAATAACATATATGTATAAAATTTATACTGATTTTATTACTTTATAATGAAACAACTAAATAAGAGGATGTAGAAGAAGGAAGAAACATGAAAGAGTTAGTAGAAGAGATTACATCTTCCTCGACACACCTCCTTTAAAGATCTTCTTAGGGCACTATAGTTGGTCTTTTGAGAAGACCAGAATATCTATAATATAACTAGATAGTTTTAGAAGATGAATTACCAGGGGTTGTCCGAGCTTCAAGGCTCAAAAGGGTGTGAAGAGAAGAGGGAAGGAGTTCCCCTTTTTATAAGGGTGGAGAGGGGCACCTTTGGAAAAACATAAAATATTATTTTATAATAAAGTCACATTTGGTTTATAATGGCTCCTAAGTGACTTATTTTGAATATAAATTGGGGATGGGTAAAAATACTATCAACCAATAGGTTTTATAACAGTTTAGATCACCATTTTAACCTTATAATTTAGATTTAACTCTATGTTAAATAATTTAACTTTTACCGGGTCTTCTTGTTTTCTTACACTATATGGTTAATAAACTTACTATAAACTATCAATCGAACTCCAATTGGTTCCTTAATGTCATATATATTATTATATAATTCCTTGGGCTGAACCTTTGATTTTTATGAATATAATATCAATTAATAATATAATATTTGTTGTTAAAAACTATTTTATGTCAATTTTGACACTATTTGGTAATTGATTTTTGTGAAAATAAAATCAGAATGATTTGTTAGAAAAAAATTAATTAAATAAATAATAACATGTCATATTAACCTAGAAAATTAATTTAATTCATTAAAAGTCTCAGATTAAATTTATTTTGGGAATTTATAACATCAGTTATGTTAATATTTTATTAATAAGGTAATTACTATATCATCATTGTGTCATTAATAAATTAATTTATTTAATGTCTAAAAATTATAAATAAAATACCATTATTTAGGAAATCATTTTATATTTATAATGAATATTTATAGTCCAATTTATCCTATGTATAACCCTATATTAAAAAGGTTTTATTTATTAAGCATTCATTTTAACAATTTTAACTCCTCTTTGAATAAAATAAAAATAAATGTCATAATCGAATCCACGTGAACCTAAATGGACATATTTTATTCATAAAGTTGTATTTGGTCGAATTACACTTATCCAATAGAATTATTACATGTGTTAGGGTAATAGTAATATCATTTTTATCCTTAATTACAATATTTACTTTTAATGGTGGTAAATAAAAGAAAAAAGTTACTATTCACTAAAAATTATTTTTATCTTATTGAACCACATTTTACTCCTTGATATTAACCGTGTCACTCGAATTTTAGAAATACCACTCACAGAAGTGGTAAAATTATGTTTTGTGTAAATTTTCAAATTTCCAAGGAGGTGGCTTAAAGAGGGTGAAAAGTTCAATAAAATTTTTATATATCTAAAATTATTATAAAATGAATCAAATGAAATACATTGAACTTATATATGTATTATGTGTCAAATTTTACTAGAAATAAATTTAAATAAAAAAATAAATATTTAAATAAAATGTCGGTTTTTAAATAGTAACATAGTGTTTTCAATATTCATCAAAAATTGAAAGTATTCAGAAAAATAAAAAAAATCACCCTAGGATAATTTGGATCTTCTGAATACAAAAATGAAGTCCATTCAGAAAGATAAAATTTTCAATATTTTAAAAAGTGGGTATTACTATTCGTAATGGCTAGTTCATAATAATATGTCATTTAGTGAAAATCAGTATTGCGTACTACACATGCTATCGAGGAAGGTCTTGATTGTGTGTAATGCAAGCCAAGTCAGGGCTCCGTGTAGTGAAATCTTCGTTTGGTTTTGTGTATAAAATAATCAAATCTTATTTCATTTATAATTTAAACAAAATCTATAATTAATGTCTCGTAGAATACTTTCCGCAAAACGAACATGAAATTATGTGTAACTCGAGCCAAGAATAGTGTTGCGTGTACTGCAAGCAAATACAGTGTTGTGTATAGTACAAGTTAATAATGGTGTAGTGTATAATATAACACATCAATGAAATTAAAAATAATATATCTCATAAAATCTCAGGTTATTACATGGTGGGTCTGCCTTACCCGGCTTAGAGGGTCCAACCCGACTGGGGGTCGGCCCAACACGGTGGGGTGTGGCCCACTTGCAGACCCGGCCCACGCTGCGGGACCGTTCGGTTTACCTAGCGGCGCCATGTAGCGCTCTATCCTTCTCTGCCCGGCTGGCCGTAGCCTCTCGGTTCGGCCCGGTGCACGCAGCCCGTGTTGCGGGCCACGGTTCATCCCACGCAGTGCCTGCGGGCACCGCAGTTCTTCAGCATGTCCCTTATGTGACTGGCCGATTGGCCCAACCGAGCTGCCCACGGACGCGGGCCGCGTCCTCCTCCACGAGGCGCCTGCGGGCGCCGCAGTTCTCCAGTGGGCCAGCCAGTCCTCCCGTGGACTGGGCGGCCCAAGCGGCCGCCAGTCCCTCCACATGGCTGGTGCCGTGGTAGCCGTTGCTACTGCCACCACTACTAAAAATGGCCATTAGCGACCGCCATTGGCGGTCGCTAATGCCCTATAGTGACCGCCCAGCGACAGCCATTAGCGGTCGCTTCTGCTCCGTCGCTGAAGGCCTTTAGCGACCGCCATTGGCGGTCGCTATAGGTTTCCGAAATGCCGCAAAAAGCGACTGCCTGGCGGTCGCTGTAGGCTGACTCACGACACCATTAGCGACTGCCATTGGCAGTCGCTAATACTGCCCGGACGGCAGGCTAAAGCGACCGCCAATGGCGGTCGCTAATGCTGCCTGGAAGGTAGGCTATAGCGACCGCCAGAGGCGGTCCCTAAACTTGAAAAAAAAAATTAAAAAAAATTCATACCATAATATATATATATATATATATTTATTAAATCATATATATATATATATAAAATAATGAAAATATTGATATATATAATATTAAAGAAAATATGTATATTTATTTATTAAATAATATATACATATATATATATATATATATTAATGAAAATATTTATATATATAATATTAAATAAAATATTTTTCATTTTTTAAATAAAATGTACAAATTGTGTTTTTTTCTTCATGGTGGAAAATCATACATAAAACAAGGTAACAAGCATAAAAAATGGAAAACAATTATGCACGCGCAACACTTAAAGAACACATAATGAGCCCTACCGCGCAGACCGCACGTCCGATTGGCGTTCCGTCTGCACGTACACATCACAAATAATAATTAGATTGTTTCCCTCTGATTTCAGGTCAATCCGATGTGGTCCTCTATTATTTTGAGCGTGAGACGCCCATTTGGCCGTTTATGACACCGGAACGACGTTCCCGGTCACCGCGGGCACACGGTGCGGCCGATTGACGTTCCGTCTGCTCGACCACGTCACAATTTACTCACCCTTTGATGTCGTCTGATTTCAGGTCATTCGGACCTTGTTCGGCCCGTTTGGACCCCCCCCACGCGCGTTTATCAAGCGCGCACAACACTTATAGAACGCATAATGAGCACTATCGCGCAGACCGCACGTCTGATTGACGTTCCATCTACGCATACACGTCACGAATAATAATTAGATTGTTTCCCTGTGATTTCAGGTCAATCTGATGTCGTCCGCTATGACTTTGACCGTCATACGCCCGTTTTGGCCGTTTATGACACCGGAAACGCGTTTCTGGTCACTACGGTCAAACGACACATCCGATTTATGTTCCCTATTCTCAAACACGTCACAATTCACTCACCCTTTGATTTCGTCTAATTTCAGGCCATTCGGACCTCGTTCGGCCCGTTTTGACCCCCCAACGCGCCATTTTAGCGCGCGCCGAGCTGCTGAAAACGACGCATTCGGTCGTGCCTTGCGCACCGCTCGTCTGATGGATGTGCTTCCTCCTCCTGCATCTCAGGAATAATATTCCTATCACTCTCGTGCGGTTTCAGGTCTTTCGGAGCACATTTGCTCCGAATTCGACCGCCGCACACCTTTTTGGTGTTTTATGACTCCGGAAACGCGTTTCCGGCCTCCGCGGTCAAACGGAACCTCCGATTGACGTGCCGTCTTTCCGAACATTTCACAATTCATGCAACGGATGTTGTCGTGCGGTTTCATGGCATTCAGAGGTCGTTCGGGTGGTTCTGAACCCCCAACGCGCCATTTCAGCGCTCGTTGAGCTGCTGAAAACGACATATTCGGTCGTGCCGCGCGCACCGCACGTCTGATGGACGTGACGCCTCCTCATGCATCTTAGGAATAATATTACTATCGTTCTCAAGTGGTTTCAGGTCGTTTAGAGCACGTTTTCTTCGAATTCGACCGTCGCACGCCGTTTTGGTGTTTTATGGCTCCAGAAACGCGTTTCCAGCCGCCGCGGTCAAACGGCACCTCCGATTGACGTGTCGTCTGCCTGACCGTTTCACAATTCACGCAAAGGATGTTGTCGTGCGGTTTCATGGCATTCAGAGGTCGTTCGGGTGGTTTTGACCCCCAACGCGCCATTTCAGTGCGCGTCGAGCTGATGAAAATGACGCATTCGGTCGTGCCGCGCGCACCGCACGTCTGATGGACGTGCCGCCTCCTCCTTCATCTCAGGAATAATATTCCTATCTTTCTCATGTGGTTTCAGGTTATTCGTAGCACGTTTTCTCTGAATTGGACCGCCGCACGCCGTTTTGGTGTTCTATGGCGCCAGAAACGAGTTTCCGGCCGCCGCGGTCAAACGACACCTCCAAATGACGTGCTGTCTGGCCGACCATTTCAAAATTCACGCACCGGATGTTGTCGTGCAGTCTCATGGCATTCGGACCTCGTTCGGCCCATTTTGACCCCCAACGCGCCATTTCAGCGCGCGCCGAGCTGCTGAAAACGACGCATTCGGTCGTACCGCGCGCACCGCACGTCCGATGGACGTGACGCCTCCTTCTGCATCTCAGGAATAATATTCCTATCGTTCTCGTGCGATTTTAGGTCTTTCGGAGCACGGTTGCTCCGAATTCGACCGCGGCACGCCGTTTTGGTGTTTTATTACTCCAGAAACGCGTTTCCGGCCTCCGCGGTCAAACGGAACCTCCTATTGACGTGCCGTCTGTCCAACCATTTCCCAATTCACGCAACAGATGTTTTCGTGCGGTTTCGTGGCATTCGGTGGTCGTTCGGGTGGTTTTGACCCCCCCAACGCGCCATTTCAGCGCGCACTGAGCTGCTGAAAACGACGTATTCGGTCGTGCTGCGCGCACCGCACGTCCGATGGACGTGCCGCCTCCTCTTGCATCTCAAGAATAATATTCCTATCATTCTCATGCGGTTTCAGGTCGTTTAGAGCACGTTTGCTCCGAATTCGACCGTCGCACGCCGTTTTGGTGTTTTATGGCTCTAGAAACGCGTTTCCGGCCGCCGCGGTCAAACGACACCTCCGATTGACATGCCGTCTGCCTGACCATTTCACAATTCATGCAGCGGATGTTTTCATGCGGTTTCGTGGCATTCAGAGGTCGTTCGGGTGGTTTTGACCCCCCAACACGCCATTTCAGCGCGCGCCGAGCTGCTGAAAATGATGCATTCGGTCGTGCCGCGCACACCGCAGGTCTGATGGATGTGCCGCCTCCTCTTGGATCTCAGGAATAATATTGCTATCGTTCTCGTGTGGTTTCAGGGCTTTCGGAACACGTTTGCTCTGAATTGGACCGTCGCACGCCGTTTTGGTGTTCTATGGTGCCGGGAACTCCTTTCCGGCCGCCGCCGTCAAACGGCACCTCCAAATTATGTGCTGTCTGGCCGACCATTTCACAATTCACGAACCGGATGTTGTCGTGCGGTCTCGTGGCATTCGGACCTCATTCGGCCCATTTTGACACCCCAACGCGCCATTTCAGCGCGCGCCGAGCTGCTGAAAACGACGTATTCGGTCGTACTGCGCGCACCGCACGTCCAATGGACATGAAGCCTCCTCCTGCATCTCACGAATATTATTCCTATCATTCTCGTGTAGTTTCAGGTCATTCAGAGCACGTTTGCTCTGAATTCGACCACCGCACGCCGTTTTGGTGTTTTATGACTCCGGAAACTCATTTACGGCCTTCGCGGTCAAACGGCACCTCCGATTGATGTGTCGTCTCTCCGGCCATTTCACAATTCACGCAACGGATGTTGTCGTGCAGTTTTGGGGCATTTAGAGGTTGTTCGGGTGGTTTTGACCCCCCAACGCGCCATTTCAGCGCGCGCCGAGCTGCTGAAAACGACGTATTCGGTCGTGCCGCGCGCACTACACATCCGATGGACATTCCACCTCCTTTTACATCTCAGGAATAATATAACTATCGTTCTCCTGCGGTTTCAGGTCGTTCGGAGCACGTTTGCTCCGAATTCGACCGCCGCACGCCATTTTGGTGTTTTATGGCTCTAGAAACGCGTTTTCGGCCGCCGCGGTCAAACGGCACCTCCGATTGACGTTCCTTCTACCCGACCATTTCACAATTCACGCAACGGATGTTGTCGTGCAGTTTCGTGTCATTCGGAGGTCGTTCGAGTGGTTTTGACCCCCAACGCTCCATTTCAGCGCGCACCGAGCTGCTGAAAACGACGCATTCTGTCGTGCCGCGCGCACCACACGTCCGATGGATGTGCCGCCTTCTCCTGAATCTCAGGAATAATATTTCTATCATTCTCATGCGGCTTCAGGTTTTTAGGAGCACGTTTGCTCTGAATTGGACCGCTGCACGCCGTTTTGGTGTTCTTTGGCGCCGAAAACGAATTTTCGGCCGCTGCGGTCAAACGAAACCTCTGAATGACGTGCCGTCTAGCCGACCATATCACAATTCACGCACCGGATGTTTTCGTGCTGTCTCGTGGCATTCAGACCTCGTTCGGCCCGTTTTGACCCCCCAACGCGCCATTTCAGCGCACGCTGAGCTGCTGAAAACGACGCATCCGGTCGTGCCGCGCGCACCGCACGTCCAATGGACGTGCCGTCTCCTCTTGCATCTCAGGAATAATATTCCTATCTTTATCGTGTGGTTTCAGGTTTTTCGGAGCACGTTTGCTCTGAATTCGACCGCCGCACGCCGTTTTGGTGTTTTATGAATCCGGAAACGCGTTTCCGGCCTCCGCGGTCAAAAGGCACCTCCGATTGACATGCCGTCTGTCCGACCCTTTCACAATTCACGCAACGGATGTTGTCGTGCGGTTTCATGGCATTCAGAGGTCGTTCGGGTGGTTTTGACCCCCCAACGGGCCATTTCAGTGCATGCCGAGCTGCTGAAAACGACTTATCTGGTCGTGCCGCGTGCACCGCACATCCGATGGATGTGCCGCATCCTCCTGCATCTTAGGAATAATATTACTATTGTTCCTGTGCGGTTTCAGGTCATTTGGAGCACGTTTGCTCTGAATTGGACCGCCGCACACCGTTTTGGTGTTCTATGGCGCCAGAAACGCGTTTCCGGCCGCCGTGGTCAAACGACACTCCGATTGACGTGCCGTATGAATGACCATTTCTCAATTCACGCAACAGATGTTGTCGTGCGGTTTCGTGGCATTCGGAGGTCGTTCGGGTGGTTTTGACCCCCCAACGCGCCATTTCAGCACGCGCTCAGCTGCTGAAAACGACACATTCGGTCGTGTCGAGCGCACCGCACGTCCGATGGACGTGCCGCCTCCTCCTGCATATCAGGAATAATATTCCTATCGTTTTCGTGCGATTTCAGGTCATTTGGAGCACGTTTTCTCCGAATTGGACTGCCGCACGCCGTTTTGGTGTTCTATGGCGCTGGAAACGCGTTTCCAGCCGCCGCGGTCAAACGGAACCTCTGATTGATGTGCTTTCTGCCTGACCATTTTACAATTCACACAACGGATGTTGTCGTGCGGTTTCGTGGCATTCGAAGGTCGTTCGGGTGGTTTTGACCCCCCACCAGGCCATTTCAGCGCGCGTCGAGCTGCTGAAAACGACGCATTCGGTCATGCCACGCGCACCGCACGTCCGATGGACGTGCCGCCTCCTCCTACATCTCAGGAATAATATTCCTATCGTTCTCATGCGGTTTCAGGTTTTTCGGAGCACGTTAGCTCTGAATTGGACCGCCGCATGCCGTTTTGGTGTTCTATGGCGCTGGAAACGCTTTTTCGACCGCCGCTATCAAACGGCACCTCCGATTGACATGCCGTCTGGCCGACCATTTCACAATTCACACAACGGATGTTGTCATGCGGTTTTGTGGCATTCGGAGGTTGTTCGAGTGGTTTTGACCCCCAACGCGATTTCATCGCACGCTGAGCTGCTAAAAACGACGCATTCGGTCGTGCCGAGCGCACTGCACGTCCGATGGATGTTCCGCCACCTCCCGTATCTCAGGAATAATATTCCTATCGTTCTTGTGCGGTTTTAGGTCGTTCGGAGCACGTTTTCTCCGAATTGGACTGCCGCACGCCGTTTTGGTGTTCTATGGCGCCGGAAACGCGTTTCCAGCCGCCGCAGTCAAACGACACCTCCGATTGACGTGCCGTCTGCCCTAACATTTTAAAATTCATGCAACGGATGTTGTCGTGCGGTTTCGTGGCATTCGGAGGTCGTTCGGGTGGTTTTGACCCCCAAGGCGCCATTTCAGCGCGCGCCGAGCTGCTGAAAACGACGCATTCGGTTGTGCCGCGCGCACCTCACGTCCGATGGACGTGCCGCCTCCTCTTGCATATCAGGAATAATATTCCTATCGTTTTCATGCGGTTTCAGGTCATTCGGAGCATGTTTGCTCCGAATTGGACCGCTGCACGCCGTTTTGGTGTTCTATGGTGCCAGAAACGCGTTTTCGGCCGCCGTGGTCAAACGACACCTCCGAATGACGTTTCGTCTAGCCGACCATTTCAGAATTCATGCACCAGCTGTTGTCGTGCTGTTTTGTGGCATTCGGAGGTCGTTCGGGTGGTTTTGACCCCCCCCCCCCCCCCGACGCGCAATTTCAGCGCGCGCCGCGCTGCTGAAAACGACACATTCGGGGGTGCGGGGGGCTATACGGGGGTGCGGGGGGGGGGGGGGGGGGGGCTGTACGGGGGAGCGGGAGGGGGGATGTACCGGGGTGCGGGGGGGGGGGGGGCTGTACGGGGGTGCGGGGGTGCGGGGGGCTGTACGGGTGTGTGGGGGTGCTGTCCGGGGGTGCGGGGGGCTGTACGGGGGTGCGGGGGGGGGGGGGGGGGCTGTACGGGGGTGCGGGGGGGATGTACGGGGGTGCGGGGGGCTGTACGGGGGTGCGGGGGGGGGGGGGGGGGGGGGCTTTACGGGGGTGTTGGGGGGCTGTACGGGGGTGCGGGGGGCTGTACGGGTGTGCGGGGGGGCTGTACGGGGCTGCGGGGGGGCTGTCCGGGGGTACGGGGGGGGGGGGGGGGGGGCTGTACAGGGGTGCGGGGGCTGTACGGGGGTGTGGGGGGGGGGCTGTCCGGGGGTGTGGGGGGGGGGGGCTGTACGGGGGTGCTCGGGGATGTACGGGTGTGTGGGGGCTGTCCGGGGGTGCGGGGGGCTGTACGGGGGTGCGAGGGGAGGTGTGGCTGTACGGGGGTGCGGGGGGCTGTTTGGGGGTGAGGGGGCTGTACAGGGGTGCGGGGGGGCTGTCCGGTGGTGCGGGGGGCTGTACAGGGGTGTCGGGGGGGCTGTACGGGGGTGCGGGGGGCTGTACGGGGGTGCGGGGGGGGGGGGGGGGGGGGGCTGTCCGGGGGTGCGGGGGGGGGGGGGGGGCTGTACGGGGGTGCGGGGGGTTAGAGATTTTAAATGCATGCCTTAGATAATATTAGCTATCATATAATAAACAAGAAAAGAAAGAAATTATAAGTACACAACCTTCTAATTTAAATTAAATGAATACATACAGTACATCAATGTCAACCCCACCAGTAAAAACAAAAAACATATCTCGGGAATATATGATGCGTCATGCGTTGTCATCAATGCTACCTCCTTCTGGTGGGCCAGGGGCCTACAACAAATAAACATTATAAATATTTTAATAACAAAAATAATTTAAATGAAATAAATAAATACAGTATATACCTGCATCGTATGATCCCCTGCACCATCCGCTCGATGCACATATTCCCGCAGTGCTCTAACCTCAGCTGTCAATTGCGCATTTGCCTCCTCGGAAGCGCGCAGCCGTGCCTCAAAATCTGACATCTTCTATGTCATATGAGCAACAACAGGACCGACAACCACAACGCATGACACTACAGAACGAGGAATCCCTGCTCCATATGTCAAACTATAGCCATGCCCATCCCGACCGATAATGCGATGACAGATCTCCTCCCGTCGCATGGGAAGCTGTCGCTGGTCCTCTGGAAGATGTTCTAACTCAGCTTCAAATTGAGCCTGTGAAATATTTAAATATATATAAATATATATATGTTAATATATATATTTATGTAATTATTGGTAAGTACAGACACTTACTATCAATGCTGCAACCTCTGGATCATTGCGATCAAGAGTCCTCATCCACACCGACATTTTATCAGTTGCAGCACCTTGCTCTCGCAACTGTATATTAAAAGAATATAAACACAAAACCATATTAATTAATAAAATTGAAAATGAATAATATATACCTCATGTCGGATCTGAGACAGGTGACGAGTCCCGAGCCTGTGAGGTGGTCCCTGCAATGCTCGATTCTCAAAATGGCGTGTTGACACCTCCTACATTCAATTCAATCAAATTTCAAACAAATCACATATTCTTGAAAATATATATACACCAAAATAATTATTATACAAACCGCAACACCCTTAGTAGACCAATATGCATCCAAGTCACGCCACTGAGCCGGGAGGACACCTCTCGGGACTTTTTCCAAAATGTCTATGGCACCCACATTTGGTACCCAGTGGTCCCTCTTCACTTTGACCTTATAATCTTTCCACACCTTATGACATTTTCTCATACACACGGGCTGAAACTCTTCAGAGAATACATTAAAATTTTTCTATAAAGAAAATAATCAAACATATTAGTATTCTTTATACATAGAAAATAAAGTAAAATGATTTTCTTACCTGAAACTCCCTCCATAGATGATCAAATGTGTCATGAGGGATAAAAGCCCAGTCACGCGTGGTCAATGGAAATCGATGTGGGTCACGTATGATATGACCCAGCTGACGAATAAATGCCAGGGCATTCGGTCCCACAGGATGAAAAACCTCATCAAATTAAACATCTATCGTCGTGTCGGAATTCCATGATAATATGCCACGACCAGGAAGAAGCAGCCGAGTCTGATCCTATTGAAAACAATTTTATATATAAATTGAAAAATGTTATATATATATATATATATGTATGTCAATTACATAAAAAATATAGACAATGACATTCAAACATACCTCGACCCTGAGACGTAGATGCCTCAGATAGATGATGTGGATCTTTTTCCTCTTCCCCTGACATGTCTCCAGTCATAGAAAACATCAGTAATGAGTCCAAAGTGTTTAAAAGATAAATTGGATTGTTCTTAAAAAATCAAACTTGTACAACTGTTAATCAAACAAAAAATGGATTGAATAATTAGTTGTGAATGAATTTTTAAAAATCAGAAAGTTAACAAAACAGATATACAAATTATGTACAAAACCAGTCAGTGCATAGCCAAATTTCAGATAGAACTAATAAAAATTCAAGCAGCACATGAATCAGATGAAGAATACCTCAAAGGGATGATACACCGACCATAACATCAATAAATCAAGAGTAAAAACAACCTAAATATTTATGATCGAATTAAAACTTACAAAAGTGAGGATTAAAACTTATAAAGATTTATAAAATGATTAGATAATTTTTGATATCCTTGGACATTCTACTGAATAGCGGGAAAACAATTATACCTTTCATTAAGCATGAAAATCGACTGTTTCTCCTTCAACAACCTCTCTGACCCAATAAATATCTTCTTCACGTTGAACTACGGTATATTGATCAAGTTGTTGGTAAACAAATGGAACAGTCTCGGGTTCATCTTCTTCAAATAAAACACTTCTCGCCGAGACATTTTGACAACAACTTGCCAACTTGGATCCAAAGTCAAAGTAACGAAGAATACTTGTTCCTATTGTGATGTCAAAATGAAAGGTTCATTCTCAACTCGTTCATTATTTCTGTATAACATATAGTTAAAATTCACCAATGAAAACTGATATTGATCAACTTTACATCCACACACTGGATCAACCCAATTACACTTTAACAATATGTACTTCAAACCATGTCTGTATACAACTTCAATGATGTCTATCAATTGACCATAGTAATAACCAGAATCGACAAAGGGACAATCGATGCCACTGTTTTTTGTTGCTCGTTTGTCTTCATCATCTTTAATGCGAAATCGAAAACCATTAGCATCAATAGCTTTATAACGACGAGCCATTATAGATGGACCCTTAGCCAGTTGGATAAATACTTCAGGTAGCATGGGGTCCCCTAACTACCTCAGCTTACGAACCTACATAATTTATAAAAATCAATACTGATATATGCAGAAAGAATTAGTATAATACGTCACTCATAATGAAAATCAATTTATACATACATAATCCTTGAACCAATCATGAAATGACGCATAATGAGATTGTTGAATTTGCAACTCAGTCGCACGATGCATCGCTTCTTTTATCTCATTAATGTGTTTCCTGCAAATGATAACGCGATGTTTAAAAGATCATCTTTTTCAAAAAAAACATGTAAAAGTTATACAAGCACATTGATAAGATACTTACAGCATTAATGGTGCAACTGATGGAGTATTGAACAAGATATATCGATGTGCTTGTATCCACTCGATTTTGTCCATATCAAATGTGGTTCCTTCTCCAACTGGACCATCATGAATCCGAGAGGGCTTATCTAATTTTGTTTCAACATCCGTAAGATATTCTGAACAAAAGGTAGTACACTCATCCATCAAATAACCATTGGCTATTGATGCCTCTGGACTAGCTCTGTTGCGTACAAATCTTTTCAATGTACTCAAATACCGTTCAATAGGATACATCCACCTGAATTACACTGGACCAGCAGCCATTACTTCATCAGTTAGGTGAAATGTCAAGTGGACCATAACATCGAAAAAAGAGGGAGGGAAAAGTTTCTCAAAGTGACAAAGCGTAGGTACAATTCGGTCCTGCAAACTTTTTAAATCACTCATTCGTTGATTTCTTAAACAAATTTGTCTAAAAAAATTACTCATCTCAATCAAGGGCTGAACAACATTGGGGGATAAACAATCAGAAATTGCGATTGGAATCAACTGCTGAAGTAATATGTGATTTTCATGACTTTTCAACCCTTGTAATGTCTTTCTCGTCAAATTCACACACTTTGAAATATTAGAAGAATAACCATCAGGCACCTTGACCATCTTCAAAATGGAATGAAATGTTTCTTTATCCTCTGTAGTCATCGTATACTATGCAGCAGGCATATATTCCTTATTTCCTTCAGCTAACTGTAAATGCAACTGTTTCCTTAAACCCCTTTCTTCCAAATCATGGCGTGCATTAACATGGTCCTTTGATTTTCCACTGACACCTAAAATGGTCCACAATATGTTATCACAAACATTTTTTTCAATGTGCATGACATCCAAATTATGCCTCAACATGTTAGTTTTCCATTACGGAAGACTATAAAAAATACTTTTCTTTTTCCAATTGTGACTGCGCTGCCTACCCGCAGCACGAATATTACGTACTGGAGGATCCACCAAATCCTGAATTTCATATACCGTGCGGATGTTTTCTTCCTCAATCTGTGATAAAATTTCGACTCCTTTCATGATTTTTGGTGCTGGGCTGAACTCTATAGAACCATCAAATGTCACTCTGTCCTTTCTGAATCTGTGCTGAGGAGGGAGAAAACGCCTGTGACCCATGTATGCCCATTTTTTGGAATGTTTAAGCCATACAGATTTTTTTACTTTTATTGCAACAAGGGCAAGAAAATTCCCCTCTCTTACTCCAGCCTGATAAATTTGCATAAGCTGGGAAGTCATTGATTGTCCACAATAAAGCAGCATACAGTTTGAACATTTCATTCGCTTCGCAGTCAAAAGTCATCACACCAGCGCCCCAAAATTCATTCAACTCGTCAATCAATGGCTGAAGGTAAACATCAATCTTATCCCCCGGACTTTTAGGTCCATCAATAAGAGTGGAAAGTAATACAAATTGTTGCTTCATACAAAGCCACAGAGGAAGATTATATGGAACCAACACCACAGTCCATGTGCTATGAGTTGAACCAACGATAGAATTGAATGGATTGAAACCATCTGCTTCCAATCCCAATCATACATTACAAACATCTTTAGCAAAGTTGGGATGTCTCTTATCAAATTCCTTCCATGCATGAGAGTCTTCCGGGTGTGTTAACATATCACTTTCATGAACTCTTTCTGCATGCCATCTCATTAAATTAGAAACTTTAGATGACATAAAAAATCTTTTCAACCTGGGTTTAAGGGGAATGTAACGCATTTGATTTACAGCAATCGGTTTCCCCTGTATCTAAATCTGACATTGATGAGTATTATTTCCCCTGTTCTCTTTCCACCTGGAAGCACCACAAACCGTACAAATATACAAATGGGCAGTTTCTTTTCTAAACAACATACAGTTGTTTGCACATGCATCTATGGTCTCATATGTAAAACCTATGTTCTCTATCAACTTACGAGCATAGTAATACGACTCAGGAATCTTAGCGTTGACAGGAAGAACTTTTTTCAATAAAACCAAAAGCATGTCGAATGATGTGTCTGACCAATTATTCAAAGTCTTCAAATGCAACAACTCCACGATAAATGACAGTTTATTGTAAGAAGTACATCCAGGATATAATTCTGTTTTCGCATCATCAAGTGCTTCATAAAACCTCCTCGAATCACGATCTGCACCAGAGCGAAGATTTATCTCACCGGTATCAAGATTCTGGATGTCAATGCCTTCAGGATCAAACCCACGTACCATTTCAGTAAGCATTTCATGCATTGGATCAGTCATCCTTGCATCAACATCCATCTGAGCTGCATCTGTATTTTGACAACGAACATATTCTTCTCCATGACGAGTCCAACTCTTATAATTTTTCAGAAATCCATTAAAGAAAAGGTGCTCCCTCACAGTATCTCGTGTGAATTGATATCTGTTGGCACATTTTCTAAATGGAAAACTAATATAGTCACTTCCAAATCCTCTCGTGAAGTCAATAAACTACATAATTCCATTGAAATACTCTCTAGACGTTCGATTTGGAAGATAAATCCAACTCTTATCCATAATAAGAACCCTATAACAAACATTTACATAAGGCTTATTAAATTTTCATTTTTGATATCAAATATATTTAAAATAAATACTAACTAATTGTTTGTGAACCATTTATAAAATAATAATGTAAGTGAAATCCCATGTCATACCTGATTGTGCTACAAACCTGGAAGGGAGGGGAGCCAACGACGGTGCTTTGAGGGAGAGGAGAGATGGGGAGCCGGAGCCGGAGCTGGTGCGGCGAGGGAGGGGACGGAGAAGGAGGGGACGGGTGGCGGTGGTGCGGCGAGGGAGGGGACGAAGAAGGATGGGACGGGGGTTGGCGGGGTGTGGGGGGGGGGGTGTTCGGTGTGCTGGGGGGAGGGACGAGGGGGTGGAGGGCGGAGGTCGGAGGCCGGAGGGGCTGGAGGCCAAAGGCTGGAGGGCTGCCAGAGGGATCCCTAGGGCTTCCGAGCTGCCGTAGGCGGGTGGCGGGAGGCCGCAGGGAGGCCGTAGGGAGGAGGGCGGAGGGCGGCCGGGGAGGGCGGGGCCGGCGGAGGGAGGCCGGAGGGCTGCCGGGCTGCCGGAGGTGGGTGGCGGGAGGCTCGAGGGTAGAGGGAGGTCGCAGGGCGGAGGGCGGCCGGAGCCGGAGGGCGGAGGGAAGCCGGAGGAGGGCGGGCCGGCGGAGGGAGGTCGGAGGGCAGCCGGAGGGCGGCTGGAGGGCAGCCAGAGGGCGCAGGGTTGCCAGAGGGTGGCCGGATGGAGGGCGGGCCGGCGGAGGGCGGGCCGGTGGAGGGTGGGCCGGCGGAGGGTGCGCGGCGGCGGGGCACCGGGAAGGGCGCGCGGCGGCAGGGCGGCGGGGAGGGCGTGCAGCGGCGGGGGGGGGGGGGGGGGCGACGGGGGGGAAGGGTTCAAGGCGGGGGGGGGGGGGGGGAACGATCGAGTTGAGAGGGGGGGGGGGGTGCGGAAGCCCCTTATTTTTTTAAGGAGGCTTAGCGACCGCCATTGGCAGTCACTATTGGTAACCAATAGCGACCGCCAATGGCGGTCTCTATAGGTAACATGGCTCAAATGCCCTGTTTTCTAGTAGTGAACCTCCGGTTGCTGGTGCATCCAGTTTCCCACGTCAACTCCTATTCTGTCAGCCGCGACCCACATGCATGCGTCCCCCTTCTTCCGGCACGGTGCAACGACACCACACCCTACCATCTCCGACTCCGTTGTTAACACAATGAGAACAATAGGGGGGGTTGGACCGTGTTCGTGTGGTCTAAACACTCAACGTTATGTTGTTAACATTGACTGTCAAGATCACAACACACGATGACGAAAGGAGAGTATAACTTGTACATAAAAGTTAATCCAATTTCCCCATACCTAGTAATTGGTGTTCACTCGGTAGATTCATGGGAAAGCGGTGTCATTAAGTTGATATCAAGAGAAGATTACTTCATCATTGACAATGTTATTCGCGGGCAGAGTCTACTCATTTCACGCGGATGTAGGTCATTGGAGATGTTCTTCGTGTTCTTCATTGGAATAACTCTCTCTCTCTCTCTAATTCTCTAAAGTTCCACCAAGGTATTATGTGCCAACCAACATAAAATAAAATAACACAACTTATTAAAGTAATGGATTAATGAATTCCAAAATATTCAAATTCTTTAAGTTACATCCATTAATTAAAAAGGTGGGTTGTCTCATTAAATTGAAGGGAGGGGGTGAAGTGTAGAGACCCGAATCCTGACGTACATGGAAATTACATTACTTTTGTGGAATACTTAGTACATAAAAAAAACACACACACAAGGATCGTAATAGTTTAGTGTCTTTGGAAACTCGGAACGTAATCTTCTAATCGTGGTGAAAGATCTCCAATATCTCCCATAAAAATATTCCTTTTTTTTACCTGAAACCTTTCTTTATATCCTGGGGAAAAGAAAACATAAAATGGTGAGCTCAAATGCTCAGTAAGGGTAAACAAAAGAAATATAAATCACATTATATACATAATCACATAACTTTTGGAAATCTTAACCTGCAAAAGAGATCATAATTTCATAACATGGGGTAAATCATGGCAGTGAAATGTAATCACAATAATCATAACATAAAACATTAAACTTTGTGGCATTCACACATAATCATATAGAATCATTTCTTGTTAGTCAAGACTCATTGCCAAGACTATCTTAGTGGACAAATTCCCTTTCTGAATCGAGTAACCCTCATTTCCGTCCTGTTTCACTGAACCGGTATAACCTACCGTTCCAGCCCTATCTATCTCATGAGATATAAAATCTTTACCCAATGCATTGGAGGGAGATATAGGTCCCACCCATCTTATAATGAATCCTTTCTTATGTGTGCCACATAATCATAAAACATACATCATAGCGTAACCCATGTAATAAAAATGGGATTCTTAAACAACATGACATCATAAAACAATTAATATAAGATAAAGGAATTCATAAAAATGTTTCCATCACACCATAATCAAATCCATGTAATAATAGGGATAAAAACAGAATCCTTTTATTATCTTAGATGGAAAATAATTTTGATAAAATACTTGAACCCCATTCTTGAGGAAAATATCCTTTCTACTTTAAAAACATTTTCCTTTCTTAACATGTCTTACAATTTAAAACTAAAAGAATTTGATTAAAAATAAACTTGAAAACTTGTAAAGGAAGCTTCTTGGAAATAATGTTTTAAAAATACATTCATGCCGTATAAGTTAAAAAAACATTCTTCGTATTTTTGTCGGAAAAGTCAAAAAGTACCTCGTACGAAAAACGACAAAAGATTCCTTTCATACATATTACTAAAAACTCACCGAAGGGTAAAAATGGATTTAAACAATTGTAGGTGGATGGAAATAATATTACATATTGATGAAACATGGATGTGGATGATAAAATACACCCCAGTAAATACTTACGAATAAACAATCTCGGATAAAAATGAGATTGTGGTATTTTCCCTTACCTTAGGTCCGATTTGCTTCGTAAGTGTCCGAAACTCCTGTATAATGATTTAAATCATGTTATTGACTTATTCCAGAATCATATTCATTGTTATTATATCATACATGGTCCACTTATGACTTTATATTACCCGTTCTTTTGTAAATTCATGTTAAAGTAGCGTTTTGGGTAAAATCGTCTCATTTGTCGTTTGTGTTTTTAACTTGTAATTATTCATATGATTACTTAGATCATGATTACTTAATTCCAGAATATAAAACATGATTTATATATATATATTCAGAATATACATATATAATAAATCAGTAAATGGAAAGAAATAGACCGTTCATGGAGACGGTAGTCCGTACGTACGCATGAACGCTGTTTTCGTTTCCTTATTGAATTGAATGGAATTATGTAGATGACATACATATAAATATAAATAATTACAGTATCTTTATTAGGTAATATATTCCATTAGTACTTATTATATATACTTTATAATCATTCATTAATGGTTAATCGTTGAGAATGAATCTCATCGCGTCGTGGAGACGGTAGTCCGTACGTACGCACGAGCGATGATATTGTTCCCATGGTCGTGGAATTGTGTTGAAGTGTATTTATAATATTTCAGTATCAATATCAATTTATAATAATCATATATAGTTACTCATTAAACCATTATACCCATCCACTTAAGGTGGTGGCGGAAAATAGATTACACCACGACGTGGAGACGGTATTCCGTACGTACGCAAGCGCGGTGATTTCCTTTTTCCGCAGGATGGATAGAAGGTTAATTAGAGTTGTATAATATTTATAATAACATATCAGTATGTAAGTAATACTGATGTTATTACTATATCATGAAACAACTAAAGAAGAAGAAGTTGAAGAAGAAAGAAATTGAAAAGATCGGTAATGGTTATTACCTCTTCTTTGAAACGCCTCTTTGAATCCTTCACATAGGGAACTAAGATTGGTATTTGAAGAAGACCAGGACCTCTAGGATTATTCTAGGGAAGTGGAGAAGGGAAAATGGCAGGGGTTGGCCGAGCTTGAGTGCTCAAATTGGTGTGAGGAGGAGGGGGAGGAGGTGCCCTTTTATAAGGGAGGAGAGGGGCACCTTAGGAATATCTCAAAATATTATTTTATATTAAAGTCAAAATCGGTTTATAATGGTTCCAAAGGGTCTTATTTAGAAGATAAAGTGGGGATGGGTCGAAATCCTATCAACCAATAGGATTTAGACAAGTTTAGGGTATTATTTTAACCTTATCAATTAGTTTTAACTCTAAGTTAAATAATTTAACTTTTACCGTGTCTTTTTGTTTTCTTTCACTATATGGTTAATACAATTACTATAAAATGCCAAACGAACCCCAAATTGTTTATTATTAATATATATATCCTTATCTAAGTCATTTGGCCGAACCTTAGATTTTTAGGAATAAAATAACAATTAATAATATAATATTTGATTTAAAAACTATTTTGTGTCAATTTTGACACTACTTGATATATGATTTTTGTGAAAGTCATAACAGAATTATATGTTCGAACCAAGTTGATTAAATAAACACTAATATATCATAGTAACCTAAGAAATTATAGTAATTCATAAAAAGTCTCAAATTACATTTATTTTGGTGTTTATAACATCAACTATGTCAATATTTCATTAATAAGATAATTACTGCATCATCTTTGTGACATGAATAAATTAAATTATTTGATGTCTAAAAATTACAAATAAAATACCATTATGTAGTAAATCGTTTTATCTTTATAATTAATATTTAAAATCGAATTTATCTTATGTACATCCCTATATTAAAAATGTTTTAGTAAATATACTTTGATTTTAACTCTTTTAACTCTTCTTTGAATTAAATAATAATAAATGTCCTAATCTAATCCAAGTGGGCCTAAATGATAATATTTTACACTTAAGGTTTTTTTGGTCGAGATACACTTGTCCAATAGAATTAGGACATGTGTTAGGGTAATATTAATATCATTCTTACCCTTAATTACCCTATTTACTTTTAACCGTGGTAAATAAAAGTAAAAAGTTATTATTCACCAAAAATTATTTTCATCTCATTGAACCACATTTTACTTACTGACATCAACGGTGTCTCTAGGATTTTTGAAATTCCATTCACAGAAGCAGTAAAATTAAGTTTTATGAAAAATTCAGTTTTTTAACTACCACTTAGTAGTTTCACTATTCATCAAAAATTGATGTTTTTCAGAACAATGCCAAAATTTCATCCTAAGCTATATTTCATATTCTGAATTCAAAAATGAAGTCTATTTTACCAAATTCATAACATAGAAGTTGCATTAATTAATTTTATAATTAAATCCCGTTGTTAAAACAAATAGCGTGTTTTTAAGAAACAACATCTATCAAAAGATTGACACTTGATTATGTTTGGTTTAAATGTGAAATTACATTCAATGACCAACATTGTATTAAATTGTAAAAATATATTCTAAATATACTTTAAAACCACTAAAATTAATAATTTATCACTATTAATTATTTCGATTGAAAAAGTTGTTTTTAACTAAAATCTAGTAATTTTCACTATTCATCAAAATATGAAAGTTATCCGAAAAGTACCAAAATTTCACCTTAGGCTAAATTCGATACTCCGAATCCAAAAATGAAGTCCATTTTGAGAGATAAAATTTATAAAATTTAAAAAGTGGTTATTACTATTCATAATGGCTAGTTTTAATAATATTTTAATAGCATATCGTTGTTTCGTGAAACTCAGTATTGCGTACTACACACGCTATCGAGGAAGGTTGCGATTGTGTGTATTGCAAGGCAAGTCAAGGATGCGTGTTGTGAAAGCTCCTTTTTGTGTTGCGTACAACACAAGACATTAGTGAAATTAAAAAGAATATTTTTCATAAAATCTTGGGCTGTTACATTCTACCACCCTTAAAATGAATTTCTCCCTCGAAATTCATCGGGGTTATAAATAGTTTACTATTCGAAAGTTTCTTTAATAGAAACCCACATTGTAAAAAGGAATACGAAAACTTGTCTTTAAAAACTAAAGTATGAAATGTAACGATTACCCAAATAAACTAATCACTGGGTTTCCACATCGGTGAAAATATGGATATGGAAGAAAAATCTTACCATCATGTTCTGATGGAGAGTGGTAGAGAACATGGCTATGGAAAATCCAACAATCACAAATCCATAAATTTGTGACGATCTAAGGTACCATCCGATTCATCAGGTATAAGATCACTAGGACAACATTTTTGGTTTTCAAGATCATTTCCCTAAAGTTGAAAATTTGAATTAGAATAAATACTTTCTTTATTTTGGTACAATATGACTATTTTTCATGCCTTGAACAATTTCCACTTCATCTCTTAAATAAATGAAGTTGAATTTGTTATTCGTGAAGTGTTAGCAGATCATGTGATAGAATGACGGGTCATTCCATCTGTCTCAAACAAAAGGTTAGCAAAAATTATATACATAAGTCGATCTATAGTGAGATTAATCACATATGGTTCCTAAAATGGACTTATACTTCATATATCATACTGCTTAATATAATAAAACTAGTTTCTACTAAACAGGGACTTCCTGTAGGCCAGTGGTAGGCGATAAAGGCCAGTCGCACTTCGGTTGTGGGTTCGATTCCCACAGCCTTGTCCGACGCGATGGGCTGTCGCCCGTCCTGCAGGTTGTCCTTTTTCTAAAACTATATTACTATAACATCCAATCAATAATATCGAAAAAAAACTTCTATGCTTAAACAATACTAAATTATTCCAACATAATCCATTCCAATCTTTAGGCTTACCCATAATACTGCAGTCCACTCTCATAATATAGTGAAAACAATTACCAGAGACTTAATACCATCGTTTATCCCCATATGTCATAAGATATGTTTTGTTGGTCACATTCCAAACATTCAAAGTCCTTAATCATGTATTCTCTTGAATACCCATTGAACCTTAGTGAAAACATGAATGCAGTTAAATGTTAACACTTTCCACATACCAAAATCCTCAAAATTCTATATTCTCAAACCATGATATCACTTAGTCCTTATATCAATCATGAGCTCATGAATACTATTAAACATTTCATTTTCTCGTTTTCCTTTCATTATGCGCATATCATCTTATTTCCAAAATATATCAATCACTTTGAATACCACATCAATAAATATTGCAATACTCAATGATGCATCATTATTTCGAAATCCCATTACATAAACACTTAATCATTCCACCACATCATTGTCATATTCAACATTGTCAATAGTGATCGCATGTGACTTCCCTTTGTCCTTTGCCTTCAGTGGTTGCTCATGTTGATCATCACTAACCCTTGGATTAGGGCATTTATTATCATAATGCCCCATTTCCTTGCACTTGAAGCATTGAAGTGTTGGTGGTGCGTTCTCTACAGTGTTTGCTTTATTCACATCATTAGAAACCCTTTTTCCATTACTTCGACACTCAGCTGCTCGATGACCTTCTTTTCCACACTTAAAACATTTTCTAGTCCCTTTAAGACAATCTCCACCATGTTTCTTTCCACACTTTGTGCATAAGGAAACATTCATATTCTTTTCACCATTATTCTGAGATTTCTCCTTGAACTCCATCTTTCGTTTTTTGTCAAAACCATGAGATGGATATGTAACACCAACTTCCATTTCTACCATGATAGCACAACGCACAATTTCTTCATAGCTACTGAAGTCTCTTATAGCTAATGCCCTTCGAAGACTTGGTTTTAAGCCACTGAAAAATCGATCAACTTTACTTTCAGGTTGGATGATAATGCTAGATGTATACCTTGCAAGTCTTGTAAAATTCGCTTCGTATATACCAACAGATTCATCATCCTTTTTCTTTAGTTCAAGAAACTCCTTCTCCATCTTTGTTCAAAGAATACGAGGGAAGTACTTATTGAAAAATAAGTTCTTGAACTCGTCCCATTCCATGGACTCAATTTCATCTCTTTGCCTTGTATTCTTGATAAGATTCCACCATTGATCAGCTTCACCTTCCAAACGATATACTGCTAAGATGACTTTATCATGTTCAGAACATTGAAGAACTGAAAATATCTTTTCAGTGGTACTGATCCATTGTTCAGCAACAAGTGGATCAGAAGACCCACTGAAAGAAGGTGGACGTTGCCTCATGAAGGACTCAATAGAATATTGTTCCCTTCTCTGCTCATTTGGAAGTCCAGAATGATTCATAGCTTGTGTAAGTATAGCAATAAGATTTTGCACTCCATCTCCCATAACATTTGTTTGTTCAGGAGGACAATCATTGCATTGTCCATTGCATTGATCAACACGGTTCCTTCGGGTTCCAGCCATCATCTAAAACCCAAAAAGAATAGTGTGAGAGGAAAAAATCATGTTAGAGAAAACAACATAATAAAGGGGGAGTACCTTCAATATCTAACATCTTAGGTTTAATTCTATGATCGTTAGCGTAATTCTAGTACTATAACCTATACGTATACTTAACCTTAGGGACATCCCTAGACATACCTTAGAAATATCTCTAGGGATCTCACTAACGTTTTCGCATCCAAGTTTCCAAAGGTTGACTAAACCTTTCCTCTGATACCAACTGTAGAGACCCGAATCCTGATGTACATGGAAATTACATTACTTTTGCGGAATACTTAGTACATAACAAAAACACACACCAAGGATCATAATAGTTTAGTGTCTTTGGAAACTCGAAACGTAATCTTCTAATCGTGGTGAAAGATCTCCAATATCTCCCATAAAGATCTTCCCTTTTTTTTACCTAAAAACTTTCTTTATATCCTGGGAAAAAGAAAACATAAAAGGGTGAGCTCAAATGCTCAGTAAAGGTAAACAAAAGAAATATAAATCACATCATATACATAAGCACATAACTTTTGGAAATCTAAACCTGCAAAAGAGATCATAATTTCATAACATGGGGTAAATCATGGCAGTGAAATGTAATCACAATAATCATAACATAAAACATTAAACTTTGTGTCATTCACACATAATCATAGAGAATCATTTCTTGTTAGTCATGACTCATTTCCAAGTCTATCTTAGTGGACAAAGTCCCTTTCTGAATCGAGTAACCCTCGTTTCAGTCCTGTTTCACTGAACCGGTATAACCTACCGTTCCAGCCCTGTCTATATCATGAGATATAAAATCTTTACCCAATGCATTGGAGGGAGATATAGGTCCCACCCATCTTATAATGAATCCTTTCTTATGTGTGCCACATAATCATAAAACATACATCATAGCGTAACCCATGTAACAAAAATGGGATTCTTAAACAACATGACATCATAAAACAATTCATATAAGATAAAGGAATTCATAAAAATGTTTCCATCACAACATAATCAAATCCATGTAATAATAGGGATAAAAACAGAATCCTTTTATTATCTTAGATGGAAAATAATTTTGATAAAATACTTGAACCCCATTCTTGAGGAAAATATCCTTTCTACTTTAAAAACATTTTCCTTTCTTAACATGTCTTACAATTTAAAACTAAAAGAATTTGATTAAAAATAAACTTTAAAACTTTTAAAGGAAGCTTCTTGGAAATAATGTTTTAAAAATCCATTCATGCCGTATAAGTTAAAAAAACATTCTTCGTATTTTTGTCGGAAAAGTCAAATAGTACCTCGTACGAAAAACGACAAAAGATTCCTTCCATACATATTACTAAAAACTCACCGAAGGGTAAAAATGGATTTAAACAATTTTAGGTGGATGGAAATAATATTACATATTGATGAAACATGGATGTGGATGATAAAATACACCCCAGTAAATACTTACGAATAAACAATCTCGGATAAAAATGAGATTGTGGTATTTTCCCTTACCTTAGGTCCGATTTGCTTCGTAAGTGTCCGAACCTCCTGTATAATGATTTAAATCATGTTATTGACTTATTCCTTAATAATATTCATTGTTATTATATCATATATGGTCCACTTATGACTTTATATTACCCGTTCTTTTGTAAATTCATGTTAAAGTAGCGTTTTGGGTAAAATCGTCTCATTTGTCGTTTGTGTTTTTAACTTGTAATTATTCATCTGATTACGTAGATCATGATTACTTAATTCCAGAATATAAAACATGATTTATATATATATATTCAGAATATACATATATAATAAATCAGTAAATGGAAAGAAATACACCGTTCATGGAGACGGTAGTCCGTACGTACGCATGAACGCTGTTTTCGTTTCCTTATTGAATTGAATGGAATTAAGTAGATGACATACATATAAATATAAATAATTACAGTATCATTATTAGGTAATATATTTCATTAGTACTTATTATATATACTTTATAATCATTCATTAATGGTTAATCGTTGAGAATGAATCTCATCGCGTCGTGGAGACGGTAGTCCGTACGTACGCACGAGCGATGATATCGTTCCCATGGTCATGGAATTGCGTTGAAGTGTATTTATACTATTTCAGTATCAATATCACTTTATAATAATCATATATAGTTACTCATTAAACCATTATACCCATCCAATTAAGGTGGTGGCGGAAAAAAGATTACACCACGGCGTGGAGACGGTATTCCGTACGTACGCACGCGCGGTGATTTCCTTTTTCCGCAGGATGGATAGAAGGTTAATTAGAGTTGTTTCATATTTATAATAACATATCAGTATTTAAGTAATACTGATGTTATTACTATATCATGAAACAACAAAAGAATAAGAAGTTGAAGAAGAAAGAAATTGAAAAGATCGGTAATGGTTATTACCTCTTTTTTGAAACGCCTCTTTGAATCCTTCACTTAGGGAACTAAGATTGGTCTTTGAAGAAGACCAGGACCTCTAGGATTATTCTAGGGAAGTGGAGAAGGGAAAATGGCAGGGTTTGGCCGAGATTGAGTGCTCAAATTGGTGTGAGGAGGAGGGGGAGGAGGTGCCCTTTTATAAGGGAGGAGAGGGGCACCTTAGGAATATCTCAAAATATTATTTTATATTAAAGTCAAAATCGGTTTATAATGGTTCCAAAGGGTCTTATTTCGAAGCTAAAGTGGGGATGGGTCTAATTCCTATCAACCAATAGGATTTAGACAAGTTTAGTGTATTATTTTAACCTTATCAATTAGTTTTAACTCTAAGTTAAATAATTTAACTTTTACCGTGTCTTTTTGTTTTCTTTCACTATATGGTTAATACACTTACTATAACATGCCAAACGAACCCCAAAGTGTTTATTATTAATATATATATCCTTATCTATGTCATTTTGCCGAACCTTAGATTTTTAGGAATAAAATAACAATTAATAATATAATATTTGATTTAAAAACTATTTTGTATCAATTTTGACACTACTTGATATATGATTTTTGTGAAAGTCATAACAGAATTATATGTTCGAACCAAGTTGATTAAATCAACAATAATATATCATAGTAACCTAGAAAATTATTGGAATTCATAAAAAGTCTCAAATTACATTTATTTTGGTGTTTATAACATCAATTATGTCAATATTTCATTAATAATATAATTACTGCATCATCTTTGTGACATGAATAAATTAAATTATATGATGTCTAAAAATTACAAATAAAATACCATTATGTAGGAAATCGTTTTATCTTTCTAATGAATATTTACAATCAAATTTATCTTATGTACATCCCTATATTAAAAATGTTTTAGTAAATATACTTTGATTTTAACTCTTTTAACTCTTCTTTAATTAAATAATAATAAATGTCCTAATCTAATCCAAGTGGGCCTAAATGATAATATTTTACACTTAAGGTTGTTTTTGGTCGAGATACACTTGTCCAATAGAATTAGGACATGTGTTAGGGTAATATTAAAATCATTCTTACCCTTAATTACCCTATTTACTTTTAACCGTGGTAAATAAAAGTAAAAAGTTACTATTCACCAAAAATTATTTTCGTCTCATTGAACCACATTTTACTTACTGACATCAACGGTGTCTCTCGGATTTTTGAAATTCCATTCACAGAAGTGGTAAAATTAAGTTTTATGAAAAATTCAGTTTTTTAACTACCACTTAGTAGTTTCACTATTCATAAAAATTGATGTTTTTCAGAACAATGCCAAAATTTCATCCTAAGCTATATTTCATATTCCGAATTAAAAAATGAAGTCTATTTTACCAAATTCATAACATAGAAGTTGCATTAATTAATTTTATAATTAAATCCCGCTGTTAAAACAAATAGCGTGTTTTTAAGAAACAACATCTATCAAAAGATTGACACTTGATTATGTCTGGTTTAAATGTGAAATTACATTCAATGACCAACATTATATTAAATTGTAAAAATATATTCTAAATATACTTTAAAACCACTAAAATTAATAATTTATCACTATTAATTATTTTGATTGAAAAAGTTGTTTTTAACTAAAATTTAGTAATTTTCACTATTCATCAAAATATGAAAGTTATCCGAAAAGTACCAAAATTTCACCTTAGGCTAAATTCGATACTCCGAATCCAAAAATGAAGTCCATTTTGAGAGCTAAAATTTATAAAATTTAAAAAGTGGTTATTACTATCCATAACGGCTAGTTTTAATAATATTTTAATAGCATATCGTTGTTTCGTGAAACTCAGTATTGCGTACTACACACGCTATCGAGGAAGGTTGCGATTGTGTGTAATGCAAGGCAAGTCAAGGATGCGTTTTGTGAAGCTCCTTTTTGTGTTGCGTACAACACAAGACATTAGTGAAATTAAAAAGAATATTTTTCATAAAATCTTGGGCTGTTACATGAAGAGACTCCAAAATAAATAAAGGTAGAGTTTTATCCTCCATAATTGTGTGTTCAGTGATTTAGAGGGAATTTTATGTGATTTCAAGCTAGTGGGACCCACCTCTAATTATATCTTCCCAAGGGAGGTTGGGGTGTGGTGGGCCCCACCTCTAACCTCCACATAGAGACTTTAACCACCTAAAATAAAAATATCCCATAACTTATTTTTATTTTATTTTTTTTATGAAACCCAAATAACTAACTTCCAAACACGCTAAAACTCAAATGCGGTAAAGGTCCCCTTAAGCGAATAGTGGTGCTGTGAGTTCAACAGTGTTCTCAGATTACAATTCCAAGAACCAGTTCAAAAGTTATAAAATCTCGCACATAGGATTACTGAATGTTCCAGAACAAAACTTCATAAATTGTCTCTGGGCACACTGGGCCTCAGAATCAGGTGCCGTTAGAAACTGGGGACTCATAAAATTCTGATGTATTCATGAAAAAACATTCCACATGATTTCGAAGTCTTTAAACATATTGGGTGATGTTATATGAGAAATAAGAGTATCCGTAGACCCAGAAAAAGTGAGATCTTTATTTTCCTAGGATCAAATGAATAACATAATTGAGGTAAAAATTTTAATAGTAATGGGTGGTTACAAAAAAAGTTTTATACCATACTTTTCCCACATAGAGGTCCCATTGACGGGCCTGACTAAGAATGGTGTGATGTAACTGTGGACAGATTTTTGTTTTTCATCCATTCAAGAGTGGAATGTGTGGTTGACTTCAACATAGATACTTGTTTTCCAAGAGCTGAGAAATGTATATATAGTTTAATGTGATTTATTTGGTATGTGGTCTGGGAGAAGTACTTATGCAGGGGGAAGGAGTATTTGTGTATGGGTCTTATCATTGGAGGCCACATGAGAGGATTTACCTGACAAATGATCTTGAGTAAGCAGTATATATTCATTCTTTTTGTTGTTCGAGACATTAACTTATGAGAGTCAATTTTTATATACACTATCCACAAAAGTCTCAAGTATATATTCACTCAATGTGATGTGAATTGGAGATAGCTAAGGTTGCTTGAATAACATCAGTACTTTGATATTGATCATTCCCATATTCCTGGGAAAGGCAATTCAGTGGCTGATGTATTGAGAGGTAAGACTCAAATACAGGCAGTTGAGGAGGCCAGTAGAGAGTGGAAGATTTTGGCTCTGTTCTCTAAGATACATTTTTGGTGCATGACAAACAAGGGAAGATGTTTCTTTCTTCTTTAGAGATACCTTTACTCTGTTTGATCGAGTGAGAATGTGGCAAATATCAGATGCTAAATGCCTAGTCCTTTGAAAAAGTGTGTAAGGATAGGAACTTATTCTTTAATGGACCGGGGGAGAGGATGAGATCTTTCACTTCCATGTAGTCTTATGTGTTTTAGTATACATATGCGATGAGATGATGAAAAATTTCCATTCAACAGTTTGGGATGTTCGTCCAATTGTCACCAAGATGTATAGAGATATTCACCGTCAGTATTGGTGGCTAGGAAAGAAGATAGATGTTGATGATTTTTTCATGAGGTGTTCCACTTTTCAGTTGGTGAAGGTGGTGAATCAAAGACAAATAGGGATTTTGCATAAGTTACCCACTCCCGATTGGATTTAGAATGATGTTGTGATGGGCATCGTGATCGGGTCATTGAGGTCAACTCATGGTAATGATGATGTTTGGGTTGTTGTTGATAGAATCATGAAGGTTTCACATTTCTTACCTATCAATGAGACCTTCATTTTGGATGATATGGGAAGGTTAAACATCTATGAGATTGTTCATTTTCATGGTTTTCCACACTCTATCATTTCAGACAGGGACACCCATTTTACTTCACAGCTCTGACAGGGACTATAGAGGGATTTTGGTACACAAGTACTTCTGAGTAAAACATACCATACCTAGATAGATGTCCAGTCCAAGCGTACGATATAGGTGCTAGATGAAATACATCAATCATGGGTCCTATATATTGTAGGTTCTATGGAGAAGAACATACCTCTGGTGGATTTTTCATACACCAATAGTTTTCAGGAAAATATTTATAAGGAACCTTATGAGGCTTTTACAGTAGGCCATACCGAAAACCCCTATGTTAGCTGGAAGCCAGAGAGCCAGCTATATTGGGACCTCGTCTTTTCTTGGAGATCATTGAGTAGGTGGAGTAAATTTGGAAGTGGATGGATACTTCACAGTCATGATTGAAGTCCTATTAGAATCGACAGAGATGACCTCTAGAGTTTGAGGTTGGAGATCAAATTTTTCTATGTGTCACACCGAGGATTGGACACATGATTATTATGAGACAGGGTATGCTTTCACCAAGATTCTTTGGGCCATTTTAGGTTTTTAAAAGATTTCTGGTTGCCTATCAGTTGCAGTTACCTCAAATGTATATGGCTATGCACGACATCTTCCTTGTTTTCCCTATACGTTATTACTTCTCATACTTGTCTCATGTTTTTTAACCTGAGTAGATTGAGTTGGAGGTGGACACATCATTCAAGGAGCATCCTATATGGATTATCGACCGTAGCAAGAAGTTTCTACATGGTCATTCTATTCCTTGTGTATGCATGCTATAGCAGCATGGCCGAGTACTGGATGAGACTTGTGAGTGAGATGCTGAGGTGTGATCGTAGTGGTGAGAGTTGTTTGATGATTTACATTACCCCCTTATTAGGGAAATCCAAGAACGAAGTGCATTAAGGGGGATGTTTGTAAGAACCCATATATTCATTCCATTTATGGATCATAATTTCATGTGTTTATTAGAAAAAAGAGAAGAAGGAAAATTTTAGTTATACATGTCATGTACATCAATGTATTCACCGTGTACATCCATGTATAATCCATGTACTCTGGCACTGAGTCCAAGTTTTTTTTGGAAGTTTCACGACCGCATACATGACCATGTGACGATGTGGTAGGGCTTCATAAGGTGGGACTGGAAAAGGCTTATAAAATTCATGTATCTTTAGGTAACACGCCATGTATTTTTATTTTATAACTGTTATATCAGACCGGGGTCACATCTCATTTTTAGAAACAAATTTTTTGGTCTCTATCTCATCCTGGAGTGACTAAAGATCATCAAGTAGTCTCTAAGCCCCAATTTTGTTGTCCGTTCTCTGAATCAAACATTGTCGATTGATTTGGAATCACCTTGGTGAGTACTTCATTCTTCTAGAGCCTCTCTTCTTGATTTCTCCTCTTTCGTGATATATCATTGGAAGAATTGTTTTACGTTTTTTAGATCTATGAAATTTTAGATCGATTCTAAGGCTAAGGTTCAACTATATCAATCGTACAACATTGAGGTACGTTGATTGGTCCTTTCGATAGATTGTATTTGAATTATAAGTTCAAAATAGTTTCCAATACCCTAGTTGAGGGTATTGTGTTTTTAGGTATTTTAACTTGATAATGACTGATATTCCGTATTTTCATGAGTATGGATATTTTATTGTAAATAGGGATATTAAACATTCTATGGATGTGTTTGCCCATGTTGATCTGAAATTTGTGGTTCAGTCTAGGATTTCATATAAGGATCCTCTATTTTCCAAGCCAAGTTCTATTAGGATGGAGTGATATTATCTAACATGATTGTGTAATTCTATGTATCTATTAATAAAAGTAGAATTTGTGTTTTACTATGGCTACTAAATATCGTTTGTGCACAATTTCATTACGAAGGAATGTGGGAACATTGTGCTGTGATAGCTTATGGGAAATTGACGTTTAGAGATTCCCAAGAGTGAATTTTGTACTTTTCACGCTACGAGACCATAGAGGGTGTGGACATTGAGTGCTCCCTCACCGTGTCTATAGATATCAATTTGATACCATAAGAGGAATTGATGTTTAGTGAATCCTCAAAGAGTCTACAGTTTATTGTTAAAAGACAATAGTTGGAATTGAAAGTGAGTTCTTCCTCAGAGAGTCCTTTTTTTGCATTAGACCAAATGGGTTAAATTGTGTGAGCTGTCCCATGGGGTAATTATATCTTCATTGTTCAATGATAGGTTGAACAAGAGGGGTCGGGCTATGAGAGAATTCCTAGAGGGTTACTTTTGAGTGATTGGTTTGGTAATTAATAAATGTAAATTAGTTTATTTAAAAATGTAGGACCGTTTACATTTGAGTATGTCCCTTTTTATTACTTCATTTTTTTCGAGTTATATATATTCACTATCAGTTAGGCACAAATATTTTGGTGGTTGCCTACTGGGTTTTGTCTCACATGCTAGTTGGGTCATGCTTTTGTGCCAAAATATATTACTTTGTTGTAGGTATAGATATGATGAAGAACCCTTCTACTTCTGGTACATTATTGATTTGAAGATGAGGAGAATTGGAGCATGCTAAGGCTTGTGATGCTACTGGAGTTAATTTTTTTTCCAGTACCTTGGTTTAGTAAAATATTCCATATTTTTCTAAAACATTCATTAGGGTTCAGATTCGTTTCTCATAGGATTATGCACTGATTGTTTCCCCTAATTCCCTCTTTCCAAAGGTTGGTGTAATCCGTTCCTTATTCAGGGACGTTTAATCCTTGATCAAAATGAGATGATGGAATGTCAGCTCCTCCTTCCATGGATTCCTCCTAGAAACTCATCACCAAGTCCAGGTCTCCCATAAATACATAATACATTGTTTGTGAGACTCTTCTAGGTGTCATGTCTTCATGGACGCAGGTTAATGAAATTGATTTTTCAGGATATTCCAAGGGGTCAAATCAGGGAAACAACCTTTTATTGGGAGATTAGTCATGTTAGAAATCACTATAATGTCTAGACTCTTGAACAATAGTGAATTTGGGTTTTCTCCCCTTATGATAGGGCTTATCGAGGGTGTGGATTCCCATAGTATCCCATATCGATTGCTGGGAATTATATTCCATAGGCATGCCTCTGAGGTTTTCCTCTGCTTCCCATGTTTAACACAGGGTATTCCATTAGATTAATGTCTAGTAGAGATGTATCAAACTGATTTTAACACTAACATGAGTGGATCATATGTCTGAAACCCCTGAAGGGATCACTGATGTTGTGGCTAATGCGTGGTTAAATGCCCCATTACTACTGGGAGAAATGGGAAATCGGGTGACATGATAACAGAGGGATGTGGCGGCACATGAAATAATCAATACAAATATGGATTGTTGAGAGTGTATGGAGAGTGAAATGGAGACAATGCAAAGGTGATGATGAAGTTGGTCTTGAGGCTCGAGTATATTTCTTATGTATCTCCATGATAGGGAATCAAGGTCTACAAGGTTAAGGGTGGTGATGGGGCACCTGAGGAGGATTCCCGTGATGATGGACACATAGATGGGACCCGAAGTAAGTGGAACCTATAGGTTGGTACATGCCCCTCGCAAAACACATAGCCTTAAGGGGAGACTATGATGGGACATGAGTGATGGCCTTGAACCTCAGAGAGGCTTTTTACATATACCTGTGGTGGGAAATAAAAGTCTATGTAGTTCATCTGACAATGGATTTCCATCCAGTGGGGCGGACAATAGTTTACCACAGGTTGGGATGCATGATGGATTACCATAGAATGGGGCGCAATGGCTTACCATTGATTAGGGAATAATGACTTACCACTAAATGGGGTACATCTGCATACTACTGATTGGGGTACAATGGATTACTGCTAAATGTGGTACAATGACTAACCACTGAATGGGGTACAATAGAATACCGCTGATTGGGGTACAATGTCTTATCAATGAATGGGTACAATGGCTTACTTCTTATTGGGGTACAGTGGATTACCGATGATTGGGTTACAATAGCTTAATGCTGAGTGGGGTACAATGACAAACCACAGAATGGGGTATAATGGATTACTGATGAATGGGGTACAATTAATAACATATAAATGGGGTACAACAACTTACCACTGACTGGGATTGAACCTCAGGAAGGATTCCGACGTACCCTACCTAGGAGACCAGGATCAAAACCACATAGTTTGAAATCATTCAGTTTAGCGTCATGATGGATGAAAAGGTGGCATAGAGTTTAACAAAATGTGGGATGAGGATGAACCAATGTGAAGTTGTTGGGACAAATGGTTGTTGGGATTGATCCTCATGAAGGAATCCTACTTAAATTTCCTAGGAGACAAGAATCAACGTACATGTATATTGGGATGGTGGATATAGTTTAACATCGCGCGTGATGAAGGTTAACCAACATGAAATTTTCAGAACCATTAGAGGTGATGGGCTTGAACCTCAAGGAGGCTTCTTATGTACCATGAAATGGTAAGGATCAAATTCCATGTAGTATGGGGAGGTTTATTGAACCAGTGTGAAGGGATCGGGACAATTATGTGTTGGGATTGAACCTCAGGGAGGCATCCTACGTACTTTTCCTTGGCCAAGATAAAAGTCTACATAGTTCATGATGGTTTGGGGATTATTCACTAAGACAGCCCAGAGAGGATGTCATGGTCGATGATCACTCTATTTCCACGTGAGTCACGATCGGTGAGAGAAACAAGAGGCAGCAATGACCCAACGATCACGTCGTGAAAGGTGCATCCGTGTGAAGTGGAATGGGGCTTACACGTGGTTAGATGCCCAATGAGGAAACTGGGAAATATACATGGTTAGTGGCCCAAAGAGGAAGCATGGGATTATCCACGTCTAGTGGCTTGAGAGATGGATATTGGGACTTACTCTAGGGTGGATTTATGATGGTGAACAATCCTAGAGGGAGAGGTATGATGTATCGATGATCCATGTACCCCTCTCATATCTTAATCTTTGGCATGGAAGAAGAGAGAATGAGTAGATTTTGAGCCTACTATATGAAAGGATAGGGTATTAAACCGACATTTTTTCACTCCCCAGGGACAGACACAACTCCAACAAAGAGGATCTCATTCCTTGTAAGGAATATATCACACCCATGGAGATGACCAGATGTGGAGAATGTATGAGGTGGGGCACCCTACGTATGATGCATTGGCTAAGACCACAGTTATACATCAGGTGATAAGAATGATGGTTCATGGCAGTTTAACCTTCGGCAACTCAGATGAGGTGGGTTCACTCTATACCCATAGTATTTATATAACTGATACCTGCCCGCCCATAGGGAATGAAAGGCATCAAAAATTCCGTTTTGATGGGGTGTTGTGGAGTGATCTAGTGAGGGGTCCATGTTACCATAGCTATGAAATTAATTAATATCCATTATCTTGCTGAAGTAAAGAAGCATAAGGCCAAGAAACACAAAATAAATCACCACCCAATGGACATAGAGATCACTTCGTATTGGCATGGGGGTGGTATGAGAAAAGGAATTGTGGAGAAAAAGGGGTCATAAGAAGAGGCCTCGTGAAGATATGTCACCCAATGTAGTCGAGTGGCTTAGTGAAGGTATATGATTTATGAAGTGGGGTGGCATATCCTAGGCATAGGGAATAGGTTCACGTGGAGGGTGCTTCGTGAAGTAGAAAGGCTCTCATAGAGTAGGGCTTCACAAAATCAATGATGCCTTGCAAGTCATAACACTGCAAAGCAGTGTGACTTGCGAAGCACATCGACCCTTCATTCCCATGTGGTTCACATGGGAATGGAAGGTACTTCGTGAGTCTTGAGTGCTTTGTGAAGATCCATGTAACCTTAGGGATCTCTTTCCTTTGTGAAGGCTCGTGGGCTTTACCAAGGTCATCCCTTCTTGAAGAGGGGTTGTGTTTATTCCAATGGAAATGAACATCAAAATGCTAAAGTACCTATATGAGATTATTTTTTTCATAGTAGAATGTTATTCATAATTTGAGAGCTGAGAAGGAAAAAGGATGGTGGATCTATTCCTTAGGATTGAGGGCAAAACAATATTTACAAGAATGGGGTAGGGTGATGTAGGGATCGTTCGACATGAATCCACATGGAAATTTTTTCATAACCACAGATCCTGTAACCACTTTTCTCCACGGCGGCATCGCAAACGTCTTTCATATTGCGGAGCCTCCCATCTCTTTACTTCATGTGGATTCGTAAACGTATATTGGATTGTGGATCCTCTCACCTCTTTACTCCGTAACGGCTTCACAAACAGCTTTTCAATCATGGGGTCACCCACCCCTTTAGTTCATGAAGACTTTGTGAATTTTTTACAGATCGTGAAGCCTCGCACAACATTGTTTTTTGGAGCCCACCAATAAGGCGACATTTCATTGGTCATGGAGCCCTATGGCCCTGCGAACATGCTTCACATGGTATCCACAATAGAGGTGGTTTCCTTTTTGCATTGTCTCTTACTATCCACCTAATTTTTCACCAAAAAATCTCCCCCCCCTCAAAAATGGATATGGGGAAAAGATGAGAGTCTACATAAAATGGTCAATCGCCAAAATTTTTTGTTCAATCACAAAGAAGGCACACAAAGGAGGGTCGCGAAGCTGAGAGGTGACATGTGGGTTGAGAACACTATGATGCTCGCTATGGATGGATGATGTCGCCTATAAATATGAGAGGCTGACCACTCTCTTGATCTTTCTGATCTCTACATTATGGCATTTTTTGCTCTCGATTTATGGTGATCTTCCCTCTATATTATTTCTCTCTGTGAATTGGGCCATTTAAATTCGTGGTGCATAGATAGTCATTCAACTCCGTAAGTGTGCACTCCATGGCTTACAATTGTGATGTACTTAGCAGGGCACCATGAACTAACTCTTCCATCGAGCTTTTCGATTTGAGCTTCATGATCAATCACCACAATCTAGGAGATTTTTTTTAAAAAAAATTTAAGGTTTTTTGACTCATCATGAAGCTTACTATGGTGTCCTTCCAGATGCTTCCCATAGGGAATAGATAGATTACAACAAGGGTATTGAGGAACACATTGGATTCCATTTGGACCACGATTCTTTAGTAGAAATGCTATCAGAGATCCAGAAGAACTACCCACTCGTCAAAAGTATTCCCTTATACGATTTTGGTCTGAGGTATTATATCATAATTATGGAAGCAAGTAGGGATGAGCTGGCTTACTGGTTTAGGAGCACGTTGTGCCATGTCTAGTGGTTTAGAGCAGCCAATGGACATCCATGGGTGGACATCACACCTGTTAAAACTGATTTCCTATAAAATTATGTGAATGGAATTGATGGGAACACATTATATATAGTGACATTTCATCATTGTATCACTCCATCCGGTAGGTGGCACTGGGGATCCTAGAGAAGGGGTGGACCGATGAGTGGGATCATCACTAGGGTGGCAATTTCACGGATTATTGGGCCTATGGATACTGGGTTTGTGCCTCGTGCAAGGAGTTAGGGGCATATCTAAGTCGAGTGGTCATTTATAAGGAAACATGGGCCTCTTTATTCCATATCTACCAACCAAATAAACTAATGCCAGAGATGTTGAGTAGAAGAACGTGAAGGACCAACAATTTCCATTTGCACCATAGAGAGGTCATCATCAGTCTATGTGACCTACAATAGATACCAGGGGTCCTAATATTGGGGGTGATGTATGATGAGTTCCTCCCCATTTTTAATTCAAGGTAGGACCTGGAAAAATTTCCTCCATTGGCTAGGGTATTGATGGATCTAGGGTCTAGGGAGGACAAACAGTTGGTGAGGGATGTCCATTTCAAATGGTTGATCAAGTAGTTCCTGAATTTCCCAGAAGATGGGAAATTCCCTGTGAGGCCTCAGACCTACCTGAAAGGTGATCCATGGGGCAAGGAGTACTCATACTAGTTGAACCTGGAGGATATGAAATGTAAAAATAGTGTATTCAGTGTCAGTGTCGTGCAGCAACCAGTGGTTAGGTTAGCTACATTTATCGTCGTGCCTATTAGTAGTTGGATCCTACCAGTGAGGGACATGAACATGGGAATGCGACCAAGGATGATCATTGGGGATAGGTGGAAAGGTCATCATCGAGATCCCGATACTCACCATGTTGTATAAGATGCTGTGGCATATCAGTGAGAGGAAGAAGCTGCCAAAAATATATGGGTTGTTTCACCTTCTGCATGGGTGGATAGCGGTGCATGTTATGGGTATCTATGAATATCCGAACCCCATTTCCCCTCAAAGAAAAAATTTCTATCTAGCCATTTTCAATGTTTTATTGAGATTTCCAACCTTGTTTCCCCTACAGTTGGATCATAACTAGGTATGGATTCCGGACGAGTTCAACTTCCACCCATTCCCATTTCCAACATTTCTATTTACTGATAATGGCTACGAAATGAAAGAGAATTAGTCCTACCTCCTAGACTTAGTGGGTGGATTATTAGTGGCATGTGATTACTACATGTCTCTTTGTGATCTATAAACCCTGCACCATTTTGTGAGATAGTTTCGGTGTATACAGTGGCTGACCTAGCTAGTCTACTTGGGGTGTACCTGGAGGATCACTCGTGTGGGATGAGGAAGTTGTGGCTCATGTTCATGCGAGACGATTGAATGATGAGGAATAAGTTTCCTCCACCCACATCTGTCATCTAGAATGTGAATGAGTATGTCAAGAGAGGGGAGGCAACCAACTCCGGGGAGTTACTGAAGCACCAAATCCTCCAGGCCAGTGATGGGGTGACTCCACAACCTCAAGGCCAGAACCAGAAGGGTGCGAGGACATCTCATGGTAGTTGGGATTAAGTGGAAATGAGGCCTGATCCAGCCGAATTTTAGGAAAAAAGAGTGGATACAGCAGTCCTAGAGGGACAGAGTTTTCTAGAGGGGAGGTTTCCTAGGGGGTTCCACAGGATATCCACACGGGCTTCAGGGAAGCGGTTGCACCATATAGACATGCCATAGAATGATCTATTCCCAGTGTCTTGGTACATATGGGATGTTAACAAGAAATTCATAAGCTTGTCTGAGATGTGGCAACACCTAAACCATATCATGATGGATTTTTCGGTATCGTCCTTGTTAGGTCCGTCATTGCATTATCCCAGTCAGAGGTAGGGAAATAACTATCCACGAAGGAGGATCTTGTGCACTCTGAGTGTGATCTGCATCTATTGAAGGATAATGTAATGGTGTTGCTGGATCGTAAGGCCCCTCCACAGTTGTCAGTTGCAGAATTAAGAGAGTGCCTACCTCTACCAGAAAAATCAGAAGTTTCCTCCAGGGGAGGAGGCCAGTAGAGGAAGTCCTCTAAAGGAGGGTGAGGCCGGTGATTCAAACCTGGAGATAGAATAATTTGTGAAGTATCTTGAGGTTAAAATCTATAAAACTACCCCAAAATCCTCATCCATGTCATCTAGGACTCATTAGTAATAATTAAATTATATAGGAGGGCCTCATATGCAAAACCCACTCTCGCACAATAGTAGATGTAACTGTGAGATCATGAGGATCTCCACCCACGATTACGATGTTCATTAGGTCATGTGGTGTTGTGATACCCAGGGTGGTCCTACCAGATCCTTTAGACACCCCAAAAATATACAGAGGGCCACGCCTCAAGTTCCCAGAGGAAAAAACTCAAGAAAGAGACCAACTATTTGATCTCTGTAAGTATTCTTCACAAAATACGTAAATATAATCTATTGATTAGGTTAACTGATTCTGGTGTGCCTCTGGTATACAATTTTCTTCAAATGGCATGGGCTTATTTGGCTAGTATGGTTAGATCTCATGGTAGTGCCTTTCCCTAGGGGATGCCGAGTGTCATGGAAGTAGATGCCCAAACTGACGAAGTTGTGACACTCCCAATCACAAGTGGGAACATCAGTATGGCCACACCTGAAGTCATAGAGGTAGAATCTGCTGATGGGGATCAATTGGATGACCTGGATCTAAACTACCTGATCAGAAACCCAATGAATACCCAGATAAATAGTTCCTGGGTGAGTTCCCTACATATGAACCTGCATACCCCGTGGATCAGGACGAGACAACCTCTAATGAGGAGGATAAGAAAATTTTTCTGTCATCGGTTAGGGAAGCTGATCAAGTGCCTCATCGATGAGACCCACAAGCATAATGGATAGATCATATGGGAAGACATTGGACCCCTCTACATGAACTATGCACTAGGGGAGTGGATGCCCATCATCCTCACATGCTCATCCGAGATCTCCTAGTAGAGAATATTTGGGAATATGACCATGGCCTTGGTGTGAGTTGGAAAAAGATAAAAGTGGTGAACATCAAGAGGGTATATAAGGGTGAAAATGATATTCAATTGATTCATGTCTTGGTATATGAGAATTAATCTATTTTAAATGTGAAATCATAGATTATATCATGGCTGAAGGGCCAGCTAGCAGAGGATGACCAACAGATGAATCAAGCCTCTAAGAATATTTTTATGGTCTGGAGCGACAAGGAGTGGGCCCAGATTATGGTAGAGAACTACACCCCATTTCTTCCAAGGAGGAGTGAGAACTAAAAAAGTGACTAGAAATCCTATATTCCACAAGCCGTAGAGTGGTGGAGCTGCAATGCTCTTTTGAAGTGGTCAACCATTCCATGGGAGGGGTTGATCCTAGGAAGTTGTAATTCTTGTAAACATTCAAACATACATTATTTCATTAATTTTTTATGTTAGAATCATACATGAGATCCATTATTTTTTTATCCTACTACATGTCTATCCCATTCGTTTAACATCTGGTGATCAATCCCTAAGCTCACATGGGTCATACCCAATGTTAGAAACAAGGGATGAACACCACGTTATTACACTCAAATGTGAGAGTGTTGACCAAGCCTCAGGAATCTAGGTTTTGAAAAACCATTCCATATTTCTGGGAAAAAAGTGGGAGGAATGACTGTAGGATGAAGGTCTCAGAATAGTCAAATTTCTATTTCCAAAATGTTCTCAAGTGCATGAGTGAGGCAACATGAGGAGAGTTAGAATCAATCAGACCACAGCGGAGTGGAGAGTGTGAATCATGATACCAAAAACTCGGAATGTTGTTAATGTTGTATAACAATGAAGGATAACTATTGACTGAGTTTGAAACACATCATCCATATTACATTATCCTATCATGGGGATAACAAATGAGGGCTGACCACTAATCATGTTCAAAAAACGGGGCCTGAATTGAAATGATATCCATTGATTTTCGAGAATATTAGCTTGGGACAGTAGGTGATACATGGGCCAAGCATCCATTCTATTAGGGGGTTCCTTCAATCAAAATAGAGGATGTGGGTCTGAATAAGGGGAACACAAAGTGTGGAGGGTGGTGTGATGGTACATTCGAATGGAGTCCAACAAAATTGTAATTTATTCCACTATGGTGAGAACACATTAGGTGGGTGCAGTAGTCTAATCAAAGATCAAGAATTATTCCAAACATGACCTCTATTGGGGGGGGATGGAATGATTTGTAGCTTTATATAATATGGATTCATATGGTGAATGGAATATTTTAACATCGTATGACCAATAAAATTCAAGTAGTTTTAAGGTAATATTTACTAGAATGAGTCTATCAATTTAAAATCATGTTGCATATACTCTTGGATCATAGTTTAAGGTCATAGTGACTGGAATAAAATCAGGGCCAAGGGGCCAGAAGTGTTAATAACCCAAGGGCTGGGCCCGAGGAGAAATGTATGGGGTTCACTAAGTTTCCCATAAGGATGAGAATAAAGCCAAACATATTTCTTGAACACAGTGTGGTAAGAGATCAATGCTAGAAGAGGGGATCCTCCTTGGCGAGGAAGTTGGTGCATCCTATAATTTACATGGGGCATCCTAAACATGTTTAGGGTAAAACCATAGTTTAATGTCCTGAGTTTAGGATATATAGACTTGTGCAGTTCAACATCAAACTATAAAACGAGAAATTAAGGGAGAGATCCCAAAAGGGGGTACATGATGCGGTAGTTATAAAACCTATGTGAATGAGGACATAAAGAGTCTACAACACACCACGTCTCTCCACAGGAAGTTTTAGGTCGAGAGAATGAAAGTGAAATTTTGGCTGGGCAGAAGGTAATGTGGTCGGGCGTTCCTATGTATCCCATCCTGATGGGGATCAAGATGTATATAGTTTTAGATGATTAGTTTATTGTCAATCAGGACGAAGTTCATGGTTGTTTTAGCTGAACTAGTACACATCCTACCAAAACCAATAATCCCACTTGAGTCATGCTCAAAGTGGGAAAAAAGGAGTAGTGGTGGGATTTTTCTGTTAAAGGGAGGAAAAAATTATGGGAAATGGAATGTTAGGTGAATGACATCCCAAATTATTGATCCTTCTTCTTAATACTTGTAGATGCGTGGAGGTGTAGAACCGAGTGTTTTGGAATTCCACATGAAGTCAAGGGAGTGGAATGATGTGAATAATGGATCCTGAAACTTGAATCACTATGTTGGTGTTGTTGCAAAAAGGGATACATGTTGACCAGTTTCGAAACAATGAATTTATATCGTTTTATATTGGAATGGGGATAGAAAAATGACGGTTAGATACTGACCATGTTTGAAACACAGGACATGTCACAAAATGGCATTTAATGTCTTCTGTGGTGTGGGACCATGATGGTAGGTGAGCCAATGTGACAGGAGACCAGGCCGTAAAGGGGGTCACTTCATGCATGGAAGAGAATGGATATCCAAATAATAGTATTTTGAAGCCTGGACATGAAATGAGAGAGTTTCCATTTGAAAACCCAACACCATGTTGTCTCTTCCATGACTAAATTGAGTATGCCTAAAAGACATGTCAAATATAGGGATTCAAATCCCTTTCTAGGGAAAAGGGAGATACATGGTGCAGTGTTTGCGAAACCCGATGTGAATGAGGACCTAGGAGGTAATCGCGACCACATGCTCCCAATAGTGGACATGCCAAGGGGCCAAAATAGGGGGAGGGATGTATGATTCATGGGGTCGGACCTAAAGATGGAATTTCCAGGTGTTCCTACATGTCCTAGGAGTATGGGAATTAAACCAGACATAGTTCTCAGATTGTTGTCATTACACCCTGTAGACAGGATATAGAGATATATTAGTTTAAGGTCTTAGTGCTCGGACCAGAGATGGAATTGAATGAGGGAGACACATGGTGTGGTAATTATAATACCCATGATGAATGATGACATGGAGTCCATATCACACCAGGCACTTCCAGGGGAGGTTTTAGGTCCAGGGACACAAAATGAATGTTAGGAAGGGCTTGAGGTAAATTGCTTGTGATTTCCTAAGTACCCCATTATTATGGGTATCATTCCATACATAGTTCTAAAAGTGGCATGGTAGGGTACCAATGCTGGGAAAAATACTATTTTCTGGGTCTAACCCGTAATCCAAAGGAAACAGCTTCTGATAGATCTTGTCAATTATTTATGATGGATTTGTTCTTTTTTGCGAAGTGATAAACCTAGGATAGGGAATCCTGATGTTTCTATAGGAATCAAACCACGTACATGCATTGAAAAATGGTATGGTGGATGACCAATACCCAAAATGATGTCCCCTTGAGTGAGGGTATCACAATGCAATTTTTTTTCTTCATCGTGTTGACAGAAAGGTAATGAAATAGTTTAAGGTCATATGATAGAACCAACCAATTCATTTTAATGTCATTCAAAAATGACGTAATATTTTAATGTCACGTGGGACTAGGAGGCATAGTTTAAAATCATACATCCTGGACACATGCTGGATAACAGGGGTTTTAGGGGGAATGCACATGCCATGATAAAGCATTCCCAATGTGAATGAAGAAGTGGTCAAAACTACACCACACACAATTATGGGGAAGAGCCTTCTAACCAAGGGGCCTAAAAAGGCCAGAAAATATTAGGCTGGACCTCTGGGTGAAATGTATAAGTGTTCTTACATATCACATGAGGATGGGAATCAATCCATACGTAGTTCTGAGGAAACAATTTAATGTCTCGCGAGAAGAGGTGGCGAGATAATAGCTCCATGAAGGGAATTATGTGGTGAAATTATTACAAACCTGAAGTTAATGAGGAAATAAGTCCTACCCAACACCACACAATTCATTGAATGTCGGCGGCACAAGGATGAATAGAAGAGGTAATTAGGTAAACAAGATCTATAACCACAAACGAGATGGCTGGGCATTCTTATTAATCCCATGAGCATGGGAATCAAGCTATATGTAGTTTTGAGAGTTGGAGTTCTTACACCTTACAGAAAGGATGTAAATGGTAAACTTAGCTTAAGGTATTAGATCTCGAAACATAGAGAAGTGAAACTCTTCCATGTGAGTGGAAATGTCGATCTGATTCCTAGGCCCACATGAGCTACACTTGATGTGGGAAACGAGGCAGAAAAGGTATTTGCAATGCACAGAATGCATGAAATGGGGATATCAGTGTGGATCCCCGAATGAATCCTTACCGTGGCTCGGCCCTCTGGATATGCCAATGTGCACTGATGGACATTACCAAGAGTGTCATAATTGAACTTGGTAATGATAGAGTGTAAAAGTATTTAAATCATGAAACAAATATTTAGGGCTTGATGGAGATGGTGTGACGATGATGGATAACTATTGACCGTGTTCGAAACACAACATCCATATTATGTGACCTGAAATGGGAACAACAAATGAGTGTCTCCCAATGACCATATTCAAAATGTGGGACTTTAATAAATTTCATGTTCAAGTTCCTTGAGGGTGTTTTACCAAAATGATAAGAGACCCCTTAGGATAAGCATTTGTACCATTTGGGGGCCCTTTTGGATGTAAAAGAAGATAATGGGGAACATGATGCCTGAAAATTGGCATAAACATGACTTTTAGAATCCAAAACCCCAGGTCCTAAACCTGAGTTCTCCTAGGAACATTAGTGAACTGTCAAAGAGTGTCGAGGGGCCTAACTCAAGAGAAGGTGACTTGAAAATATTAGTGTATGAAAGGAAGATGCAGAGATCTCAAGAGAAAGTGTTACGTGTAATGGCTATGAAAGACCCATCTTGAATGAGGACATGGCCCATACCATGTTGTATTCCCTCTCCTAGGAGAACTATGGCCAGGGTACTAGAAATATAAGGGGGTTTCTAAGAAATGGGGATAGACCAGAAGACTAATTGTTCAGGTGGTCCTACGTATCCTATAAGGATGGGAATCAAGCCACATGTAGTTTTATAGGACTCTATGTAATTTTATGTCTTGTAGGAAGGACACATATAGGGGAAATATATCTCAACGTGGGATGTGTATGGAATGGAGGACAACCTAACATGGATGAGAACATACACCCATGCCACACCGTCAATCCCAAACAATGACTTCGGCTAGGGGGAAAAATGGTTGAGGGATCCAAGAGAGTATGTACCATCTAGATCACATTTTAATGTCTTTCAGTGAGGAAAATAATAGAGGGGTGTCCCAAGGGCATGTATACAAAGTGGAAAAAATAGTTCAATGTGAAAGAGGACCTAGAGTCCAGTCCATACCGCACAATCCGGTGTGAGAAAATAGGTTTGGGGACCAAAAATGGTAGAGGTACCTGAGACAGGAAGTCGTATCAAGTTTTTAGTTAAATTTATTACAATGAGGGAGGTTGATATATTAGTTTATAGTCATAGAGCTCGGACAATAGACACATGACCTTTCATGAGGGTATTTTCTTCCCAAAAATAGTCACCCCACATGAGCAATGCTCGATGTGAGAAATAAGGAATATGACCAAGATCCCCCGTATATAAGGTTATGATAACTAGACTCACACTCCAACACGAGTCGAACTGACGTTTAAAGAGATATCGGGATAGTATGAACCACTACATGAAATATTTGGGACATATGGAGGTGGTGACAAGGATGAAGGATAACTATTGACCATTTTTGAAACTAAAAATCCATGTTGCATGACCTAAAATGGAAACAAAAATTCTGTCTTGACCACAAACCATATTCAAAATGTGGGACTTGTATCAATTTTTCATTCGAGGCCCTCGATGGGGTTTTCCTGAAATCAGAGGAGATCCCTTAGGGTAAGAATTTGTACTGTTCGAAGGCCATTTTGAATGTGAAAGATAATAAATTCCCTTTTAATGGCAGTGTGGGAAGCATCAATGTCCCTGTGAAATTTAACAACAAGTAAGATGGAAAAAATGGTGGAGATCTCTAAAGAGAGGGATATATTTTGCAGTCATGACGAACCCGATGTAAATGAGGGAAAAAGCCAGCACCACACCATGTTTTCTTTTCTGAGGGTAAATCATGAAGATTGGGGCAGGGCTTATGGATAAAATGTCCATGCATTACTACATATCCCATATGGATGGGTATCATGCCATACACAGTTCTAAAAGTGCCATACAGTTTGGCATCTTGCTTTGAGGAAGTGGGAGAATAGAAGAATGGGGATTGGAACATTGTGCAATCTTCATAATCACTTCATGAGTGGGTGAAAAAGAAGCTTACACTACATCATGTGGGATCCTTAAAGACAACTACAACGATCTTGGGCATTCAAAGAGAAATTAATGGGGCTGGACTCAAGACAAGGCAGGTGAGCATTCCAATGTATTCCATGAGAATTTGAATCAAGTAATACATTGTTCATGAGATGTAGTTTAACATCTTGCATGATGATGGTGATCTTAGTTTATGGTCATAGAGCTCAGACCGTTTTATATTTTATCATCATTTTGGATGACAAATTCATTTTTTGAGATGCAGTTTAATGTCATCCAGGACATAATAGTTTAATGTTATCCAAGACCTGATACGGTTTAACATCATATAAGACAACATACAATTTAATGTCATGCATGACATTACAGTTTATGGTAATGTATGACCAAATACAGTTTAACAACCTACTGGGAGACATAATGTTTAATTTTATGAAAGAGATGAGAGTATAAGGTCATGTATGACCCTTACGCTTAGGAAAGTATTGCTATAGGAAATTGGAATTGGTGGGAGGAGTTATTCTCTGAACATCCATGGTGACTAGGGAGTGTGTTCTATTGAGGAAAACCTTATGAATTATGTATGGTCCTTCCCATTTTTTCATCATCTTGGGTGGCATCCTACATGGAATCATTGTTGTTCTCAGGACCAACACCAGGTCACCTTTAAATAATGAATGAAGGTGAACTTTCTTGTTGAAATATTAATCTATCTTGTACTGATGTCGTTCCAAATATTGCATGGCACAAAGCCAGTACTCGTCCAGTACATTCAATTTAGCTAGATGGATTTTTTCTACATTATCTAGAGCATACTGATCATAAACATCTATGTGTAATGAAGGAAATTTAATCTCAATGGGAAGGATAGCCTCTGTTCCGTACACCGGGGAGTATGTGGTCATTTGTGTGGAATTGCGAGTTGTTGTCCAATAGGCCCAAAGGGAGTTGGATAGTTTTTCTAGCCACACTATTCTTTTCTGACCTACCATCTTCTCAGAATTTTGGAGATGGTTTTATAGAATTACTCAATCTTCCCATTTTCGTGCATGTGATAGTGGGAGGTATGGTTAGAATGGATGTTGTACTTTGGATACAATTTCATCAACTCATCTTCTTGGAAGATGGTGCCATTATCAGTAATAATGGGGTGAGGGACTCCAAATATGTAGATGATTTTTGTGCTCCCAAATTCAATTATAGAATGGGACTTCAACTCCTTGAGTGGAACCTCATCTGGACCATTGGAAATGAAATCTGTAGCGGTCTGGATGTACATATACTAGAAAGCCATCACCGGTGGATATGGTCCAACGACATCAAGTCCCAGACCTCAAAGGGCCAAAAGTGTATGGTAGTGTGGAGAGTCTTCGGTGGCCGATACTCAAAGATGGAAATAATTTGGAATGCATATCACCCCTAGGAAAATATGATCCATTCATAGATCATGGAGGGGAAAAAATACCCCAGTCTCTGAATCTAGTGAGATAACTTATCCCATGTCTGATGAGCCCCATAGGAACCGACCTGAACCCTGTGCATGACTTTGGGAATCGCAATTCCATGAATTCAGTGGAGGATAATCCCATAAACTCCTCACTTTTATAGTATCATCTAAAGACATAGACCACTGAGGAGAGTAAACTATATTGCACAGCATCAGATTCACTCATTCTCAGATTGATTGACTGAGGGATTTTCATGCTGGGTTTTCTTGATAAAGTGGATCCTATAGTTGGTAGTTACTTCGCACACTGCGTTAGAAGCACCTGTGAGTCCTGGAATAGAGGCCCTGAAGGTAAGGTGGCTTACTTGCTTGCTATCATCATTATCTTGAATGATGGGGGTGAATAATATCTCATGTTCCACATGGATAATCAAATCATAATGTTTATGCTATGAATGTGACCTAGATAGGCTAGCCAAGGTTTCATTCGAATGTTATGGGATCTAGGAATATGAGTATCCTCTGGCCAATATGAGAACTAAGCCATCAGCTAGAGGGTACATTCCAAAAGTGGTATAATTTTTGGATTTATGATGACATAATCATCGTTGATTTACTTGATAACAAGTTCAGAGTCCCCTTTGACAGGCAAGTGAGGAAAGTCAATCTCAAGGGCCAACTTGTAGATAGTAATGGGAGACTGATAGTCCACCTCATTTTTGGTGAATCCTTTGGACAACAAGAATGAATATGGTAGAATGACATGTGATGGGGTCATGAAGACAATACCCAAGCCTACTCTGTTGGTCAAGGGGTCATTAATCCTTCTTCGGGTAGGGATCTAGGATGCACCATCAAAGTGAAATTTCTTTCATGGAAGGGCTTAGTCTAACAATATTATTGCCTCATAAAGAAAATCATGGTCAAGAGACTGGTCCATGGGAGTTGGGTGGAAGCAAGGAAATATTCCATTTCTTGCCTCCTAATAGCCTTATCAGGGAAGAACCTGATATTGAAATACTGGATGATCACTACCCACCAAGCTAAATGGCCTGTCAACATTGGGGGGGTTCAGGATTTTCTTCAGTGGATCCACCAGGGATTCCATCTGTACCTCATGGTGCTTCATGTATTGTTATAATTTATGTACTGTGAATACCATCACAAGACAACTCTTATCGATAGGGGAGTATCTAGTCTCAATATCAAGGAGCATGTGGTTGAGATAGTAGAGACTATTCTATGTTCATTCGTTGTTCTTCTATGCATAAAGGGTGCCGAGAGATCATTCCATGGCAGTCACATAAAGGAAAAGAGACATTCCATGGATAGGTGGCATCATGACCGAAGCATGTAATAGGTACTGCTTTATTTCCTTGAAATAAGTCTTACATTCATTGTCCCACTGATATACAATGCCTTTCCTAATGAGCCAAAAAAATGGCATGCACTTACTGGCCAAATTTGTGATGAATTGGGGTATGTAGGCCAAGTTTCCTTGAAAGCCTCAATGCTTCTAAATGATGCTCGAGGGAGACATATGGCAGATTCCCTTTATCTTATCCGGGTCGATCTTGATGCCCCTATTTCTGAAAATGAATCCAAGAAACTTCTTGATGGTGACCTCAAAGGCACACTTCAGTGGGTTCATCTTCAGATGGTGAGAATAGAGTAAGCTGAAAACTTTCTCAAGGTCTTTGAGATGGTCCTGAAACTGGAGATATTTTCCCACCAGATCATCCACATAGCATTCCACCAATTTCTCTAGTATAGGCTTAAATATGTGATGCATGGAATGCTGATAAGTGGCACCTACCTTATTTAGAACAAAGGGAATGAACTTGTAACAAAAGTACCTTTTTGTTCCATAAAGGCTGTAGACTCTTCATCATCAAGGGTCTTTAGATCTGGTTTTTTCAAGAGTACCCATCCATGAATAAGAGTTCCTAAAACCCATATGCAGTGTCAATCTACAACTTCGTTATTGGAAGGGGAAAATCATCTTTCGAACAACAATGGTTGAGGTCCCGGAAGTTGATGCAGACTCTTATCTATTCGTCGTTCTTCTGGACGGGCACAATGTTAGCTAACCATCAGGGGCACTAGACCTCCTTGACGATGTTTCCTCTAATGAGTTTTTCATCATCAGCCTCGACCATGGAATCCTGAGAAGGGTGCATCTTTCTTGTAGGATTCTTAAACCCACAGTGATTTTCTGGGAGCCCAAGATGGTGGAAGACTATCTGGGGATATTTTCCTAGAATCTCTTTACAAATATAATAAAATACATCACAATGTTGTTTGAAGAATTCAATGTATTACTATTTCTCTTTTATAGGCATAGTGGCACTGATCAACGTGGCTTTCAGATCTGTCTGGCTACCGAGGTTCACCTATACCAATTCATCGACTGTGGTGGAGACACCCTCTTCAAATGTAGGAGTAGAATCTTCTAAATCCTCTTCATCAATTATTGGGTAGGGATCCTCAGTGGGAGGAGTATTCATTGAGTCAATAGATCCTTATAGGAGATTGGTACCTGCTTGAGTTGTGGTAGACACTGCATGAAGGGACTCCTCTGATGATTAACCATGGAAATGAAATCTGTTGATCTGATCCCATATGGTCTTCATCCCAAGGGGGGCACACATGAAAATATCTAAGCTATAGTGACACATTGGTTTGATTTAGAATATCTTAGCATGGCAGAATAATCAATTATGGTGTATTCCTTTTTCCATGGGAAGGACATCCCGATATCTTATGGGTGTGTGGGGATATGGGATCACCAAATCCTGATTTGTGTATAAATACGATATTATATTCTATCATCTCTTATACATGGGAATGTTCATCCCATTAATTATAGAAACAACAAATCATTAACCTATATCTGGGGTTGTAGCCTCAAATAGATAGATCTAGAAAATGTAGGCATCATCTATGTCTATCCCCGGGTAAGTTGCAGCTGTTTCATGTTCAACCTTGATAGCCTGGATCTACTTTTCCTTTCACTTATAATTGTAGGAATCTAGATAGAGGGATTCACAATAGGAAAAGGGACACGTGACACCTTGGAGTACCCACTAATCCATTAAAGGAGTACTTAAGTCACTGGAGATATTATTAAGGGACCGTCGCATGCAGGTGAAACCATGACCTACCCATTAAAGCATTTTAGGTGGTGTCCTAGTATACAACCATGAACATGATGATGGAAACAAGGCCACCAAACTGAGGCTTCAGGAAAATCTTTCTGACTAGTTTCTATTCCATCCTATCCTAGCCTTGGATTTTTAGGTCATAGGGACACATGTTATCCTCAGATAGCCGCATCTAATAGAGTGTCCATGTTGGTATTAGTTTGATCCCATAGCTTGTGTTGAAAAGGTAGTGACTAACATCCACACCATTTAAATGGACTTTTATGTACAGTGGTTGGATGTTCCCTTATATTGGAGATCTTCATATTCTCCAGATAAAGAGATAATGGGCTGACTTTTATCCTGCATGACTACCTCAGTATAGAAGGCTTCTACAGCTGTTACCTCCATTTCAAACTAGAGGGGGATTCTTAAAGCCCTTGTAATGGATTCAAACATATTTACCGATAGGAGAAGTGACTCAATGATAGAGAGCCTTTCCACAAACCTGGATAGATTGTTAAGGACATCGTACATCCATGCCAAGCATGAACTTCTTCTAATAGGAGGTCACACTATGACAAGAGGTATAGCAGGCCCTGCCGACTGGACTAGCGGCTGATTGCTATTGGGAATTTATCGTTGCTCACTAGTTGAAGCCAGTGGAGAGACATCCATATGAGGGCCAAATGAATAAGATTGTTCTGTAACAAAGCATGGGTGATTGAGGACCTGATAACATTAGATAAGAAGGCTTTACAAGTTGAGATTTGTGGTGGGCCTACTATTTGTTTTCAGTAGAATGCACAGCCTTTCTAGAAGTGATGACTAAGGCACTCTGATGACCCATACATGGCTGTGTTGATGCTAACTATGGCTAGGGATGTTGGGACGATCTTTCTAACCCTCATCATCTTCGGGAATCATGTTGGTGTTTACCAGATCTACAGTGTTAACTGACGCGTACCCTTGAATTTCACTTGAATAATTATCCACCACTAAGAGGATTATTGGGGGAATTGATAACTCATAGGGAATGATGACACTGAGTGTATGGGATGCTGAAGACATCAGTGGGGGACTTTGTTTTCCCTTGTGTTACTGATGATTGCTCTTCTGGGAAGAGGATGGATGAGCTATTAAGGCATAAGTACTAGCTATGGGTGACATGATGTCTTCAGAAGGTTCATGTCGACTCAGAAATGAACAGATAATAGCATGGGAACTGGCGACTATTTTATGAGCCATCAAGTTGTCATTATTTTTGGAACTATGGATATAAATATGATGTCATTCACATTCACTATCACTGCAGCTATTCATCCTAGTGAATACGCATGCCACTAATGCTGAAGCTCAGACCAACCAGGCTATGTTTTTATCAACATGGTCATGAAGCAAGTTTTTAATCAAATATTAGTTTCTGAGGGTGTTCCAAAAGATATGGTGATAGGGGATGTAGTTTGGGAGATTAGTAATATTTTCCTTTTCTGGCCTCCAAGATTCAGACAAACGTAGAAGGCCCTATTGCAAGGCGCTTCGGAAATAATTGTGCACATGAACCTCTTTGAATGAGGAGTTCTAGTTTCCCTTGTTTGGGAAGGGGGGTATGGGAGCCTAGCCTTACTGAGGTGCTGGAGCATCCTGTCACAGAGGTGGTACCTAGTTATCTCGCTTGCGTGGTGGAGGTGCGTTACACGGAGGCACCTACTGATACTGAGGTGGGAGATGTTGGGATGGTTTCTACTCTTGAGGTGGAGGGCCCCTGAAGAGATATGGGGGTGGCCCGACTAGTAATTTCTCCAGTTGTTTTGGGTCCTCTATTTGGACCACAGTGGCACTCTCTGGCTTAGAGTACCTTATAGTTGTAATAACATGAGGCAACAGATGTGCCAGCATGGCCTGCTGTAAGGATTCCTCCTGATGATGGGCCTTATTAGGGAAGTTTCTGAATAACCGAGGTAATTTTGGGTAAAGAGAGAGGGGATTATTTTGGTATTGACATTCCCCACAAACATTTTCAGTAACATTCCTCGATTCAGCAACATGTAAAAAGAATAGGTATGGCCTTTCCACCGGGGGACAATGTTCGCAACATGCTCAGCGGGCCTCTGTTTGGGATTTTAAGAGGTCTACAATACATGTCATCCATGTGATGGAACTAAAATGATACGGAAATTTAAAACAATGATCTTCCTAGCCTACTACTGAACTGATGGGTAGCTAGATATACAAGAAAAATGTAGTTCCTTCTATTTAAAGTAAAAAATCATCGGAGTTTGGTGGCCTCCTGTTGAGCTAGACTTCCTGTCATGTGTCCACACCATGAGATGAAGTGGGAAAGATGATAAATTAGGTCATTTTTCCCATTTAATGGGGAAAATGTGTGATTTTTCAAACCTGGGGGTGTTGGAATATCATACACCCATGTTGGATACGGCTCACCATCATGCAGGATTGGCACATGTCAAATGTTTAGTGCATCGAGGTGGCTAATGAGTGATTCCCTTAGATCATGTGGGCATGGATTTTTGTCTTGCCGAGGATCCCAGACCACTAGTTAATTGAAAGGTTCTTACACTTGATAATCAGACTCGGTGGCTCATGGATCGGCTGGCAGGATGACCTATGGGGCGGCTGGAAGAACCTGAGCTAGGTTTCAAGGATTATCACGGAGCTCATGCTAATTTGGTTACATATACCGCACTCTCCTTCCTAATGTTCCGACCCCTATCTTATCAATGTTAGAAAGATGTTCAAGGTCCCCATGAGGAAATTAGATATTGGACTATTGTACTTTCCCCTGTATCCCTGACCAAGGATCAACATAGTCTGGTCTCTGCTCCACAACACATTCAGCACGGAGGTCATCGACCATCTTCTTACACTTCAAGAGCTGCTGGTGTAACACAATTTTATTTTGGGATCATCCACCATATTTCTCACTAAACGAGATGGGTCGGAGGCTTTGAAGGCTCTAAGGTGTATTTTTCCATTATTGGGATTCCGGGCATGGGCTAATGTATCAGTAGGAAGAATAAGGACTAGTAAATTTATTTACGGGTGAGTAATCCATCGTAATGGATCCAATAGTTGGGATACTCCTTTTTTGGGCATGTCTTCTCTGAGGAGATCTAGCTCATTCTCGCCCCCAGTAAGTCAACCATGTTAAAAGTGACCCTTCTTGAAAAAATATCCTTAATATCACCAAGAAATCTTGGATGGAATTGGATAAAACTAAAATGGAGGGCCGCATACTGCCCCCAACCACAGACCTATACATGGGAGGAAGCCTCTTGATTATCTTGCGGTGAACATTAATGCTCTAAACACATCTTTGTTGGAGGGTCCTATGGGGGCCTGGTGACTTAGGGTGTTGGGTCACTAAGAGTGCAGCCAAATCAACCCAACAGAATTCATGACCAATGTATTCAAAGTGTGCATAAATCTTGGGTAGGGAACTTGTCAATGATGAAGATGAATGTGAAATTCCTCAAAGGTCTGATGAAATCATCCAACCTCCTCCTTGGTGAGTGATTCTAGTGTGCCGAAATTTGGGCATGCGACTAGCCAAAACATATCCTGGAAATGGTCTACTACATGAATATCCCACAAACTCCTTGGATCAAACATAGAGTTTGGCCCTTGGTTTCTCCACTCATTGACTAGAGGTGGCTGAGGAACCAGTTGTGGTACTGAAGTAGACCACTGAGGCGGTAAGCTGGCCGGTGGAGAATACGTCGATCAAGATGAAAAGTCACCACATCTCGAGCTATCCTCTGAATAGAGAAGTTACTTATCCAACACATCACGATATGAAGGGATGGATACCATAGTTTCTCGTACAAGGACTATGGAAGTTGGTCATGGACCATTTCGATGCTCATCCTCCATTGATCCCTAGAATTACTCTCTATGATCTCTAGTTGAGGTAGAGATTTATCCTGGTGATGAAGGTTGTGATTGTGTGGCCATACATTAGAGAGATGCCATATCATCATCCTCCAGGGTGTATTTGCGAAGGGAGGTAGGGATCCGATAGAGCTCACATTCTTGATGTATGAGGCTGACATGCCTCTTCCCTACCCCATCCCCCGACACTAACGATCGTGGTGATGACTCCATTGAAGAATCATATTCCAATTCAAAATCTAAGAATTAGTTATGTTTAATCTTGGTCAAAATATTCCCATCATTCTTTTTATGGTATCTATGACCCACCCTCTTGCCATAAAATGGTTCTTCAGGGATGGGTACATTTCGGTCATGAGGACCTTTGGCTACATTGGAGAGGGTAGGATCTCTACTAGGGCTGGTGAGAGCATGGGTATGGCCTCTATTATTGTGTCCCCTAGCAGCGTTGGTACGAGGAGGGTTCTCATTCTGGTCGAGAAAAACATGGGTAGGACCTCCAAGATGGGTGTTTAAGAAGCTAGGAAAACCACCACTCTTGGTTTTTATAATGATTAGGACTTTAATTGGTGGCTGTAAGGACATGGGGAAGACCCTCACACTATAGGTTGATCAGTTGAATAACATATTTAAACTAGTGACCTGTGTCCAATGGAACAACTCCAAACTAGAAGTCATCAGGATGCTTCCATACATAGTATCACTATAGTGAGGAAGACCCTCATCCGTATTGAGGGTGGTTTGGGGAGGACCTCAACACCGAATATATAAGAAGGATGGGCCTCTGCTCTCATTGGTGATGGTATGGGTAGGACCTTCATACTGGGTATCATTTCCATAAGCCGATAAGTGTTGGGTACCACCTGTATCAGCAACCCGGAGAGTCGACCCAGCCTACTCATGGGGCGGTTGGGGCCTCAATCCGAGTTGAACCTATGTATTCCCTTGGTTAGCATTGACATGGAACTGATGGTATACTCCAGTGGTGGCAAGAAACACAATATCCATTGATGTTGACGCCCCGCGGTGGGCATCCTCCTCAGCCAGCGCCCGACATTGGTGTCAGGTTAACCGGACCGGGTCCTATGGTGCAGGCGCATAGCTTACATTCCCTTCAACTCGTGGGTCCAGGTGGTGGTGATGATGCATCCTTGTTGGAGCTCTCCTTGGGAGCCCCTGGAATGGGATCCCATTTTGCCTGGCCTGGAGATCCCTCACCTCATCGGCATAGGGGAGGGAGTCCTCTAGCGTTCAGGGGATAGGCTCTCAAAAATGTTTAGGTGTTGGTGTTGGTAGTAGTGGCTCCCTGCGCAACAAATTGGGGCAGCAGCAGCAATGAGGTGCAGAAGCCTCTAAGGCTTGACGGGCCATATCCTGGGTTTGGATACCCCCCCTCCTCATATCACCGAATGAGGTCATTTATCACGCTTCTTTGAATGATTTCATATGAGGAGATGGGGCATGGGAACCCAATAGTTGTGGGTGTGGAATCTACCATAGAGGAGATGGTGACACACAAGATTTCCACGTTGACATTTCCCCTACCCCTACAATGGTGGGTGGTTGGTGATTTATTTCATGTCGTAGCAACTTGGGTCCTGGAAAGCAAGGAGATTTATCCATTAGTGCTGATACAAGGAAATGTGTTGTTATGTTCCCCATTACCATTATATCTTCCATGGATGGTATGAATGATCCATGCTGACAAAGTTGTAGACCATGATTTCCAATGATCAACTTCCCTACGTTCTAGAGAGTTTCACTCCTGGCCCAGTATTTGCTTAGTGGGACCTCACACCCAATACATGGATCTAGTGACACATCAATCTACTGATATATCTAATGCTTCTCATCTCAACATTTATGTGAATAAAATCACATCGAGTTCACCATTACTATTTCCAACAGTTTCCTCGGGGTGTGCATCCCTCTCTCAGAGGAGGACATGCTGATTTTTTCCCCACATTCCCACTTTACAAAATTGGGAAGAATCCATCGCTTATTCAAGAATGATTTCCCCTTCATTGAAACGGGATGATGGTATATCAGCTCCACTATCCATGGATTTATCTTCATAACATGTTACATTATCTAGGTCTCCCATAAATACTTATGATTTTGTTCATGGTGTTTTTCCTAGTGTCATAGCTTCATGGATTCTGGTTAATTACAATGGTTCTCTTAGGATATTCCAAGGGGTTCAATCAGGGAAGCAAACATTGACCAGGGGAGTATTCATGTTGAACATCCCGAGAATGTATTTACACTGGAACACTTGTGCGTTAGGGTTTATTCCGTTTAATATAGGGCTTCTCGAGGGTGTGGAAGCCTGAGGCGTCCCACGTCGAGTGCGGGGAATTATATGCCATATGTATGTCTTTAAGGAGTTCTTCAGCTTCCCATATTTAACACAATATATGCTATGATTTTAATGTCTCACAGATATGGATTAGAATGATCGTAACACTAACTATAGTGGATAAGATGTGTGTAACCCCTGGAGGGATTACTAATGCTGGGGCTAACGTGTGGTTAGTTACCCGATTACTGTAGGGAGCAGTGGTAATGTGGGTGACATCATCTCACCGGGATGTGGAAGCCCAGGTAAGAATCAGGATGGATATAGAAATTGAGAGTGGATGTAGAGTGAGATGGAGCTGATGAGAGGGTGATGATGAAGTTGGTCTTGAGACTCAGAGATACTTCCTATATATCGACGTGGCCGGGAATCAAAGTCCCATAGTTTGGCGGGGTGAGGGGACACCTGAGGAGGCGGCCCATGAGAATGGACACATGGATGGGACATGGAGGAAGTGGAACCTTGGGGTTGGTACATGACCCTCCCAACACACAAAAGCTCAATGGAGATACCACGATGGGTCATGAGTGATGGTTTTGAACCTCAGGGAGGCTTCCCATGTATCCCTTTGTAGGGAATTCAAATTCGACCTAGTTCATCATACAATGGCTTACCATCGTGTGGGGCTGAAAACAGCTTTCCACTGGTTGGGATGCATAATTACTTACTGCTAAATGAGGAACACCATCTTACCACTGATTAGGGTAAAAATTATTACCACTGAATGGGGTAAGAAGACTTAATACTGATTTGGGTACAACATCTTACCGTTGAATGGCGTAAACTGACTTACTACTGAATGGTGTATAATTACATACTGATGATTGGGGTATAACAGCTTACTACATAATGGGGTACAATGGCTGACCACTGATTGGGGTACAATGTCATACCGTTGATTGGCGTAGAATGGCTTACTTCTATATAAACTACAACAGCTTACCACTGAGTGGTGTACAATGTCTTACTACTGAATGGGGTACGAAAGATTACTTTTGAATAGGGTAAAACAACTTACCATTGATAAGGATTGTACCTCAGGAAGGCTTCTTATGCACCCTGCCTACAAGACAGGGATCAAACCATCTTAGTTTGAAAGTATACAGTTTAGGTACATGCTGGATGAAATGGGGGCATAGATATTATCATCATGTGGGATGAGGATGGACCGACGTGAAGTGGTTGGGACTGATGGGTGTTGATATTGATCCTTAGGGAGTCTTCTTATGCATCTTTCCTTGGAGACAAGGATCAAATTACATATAGTTTGCAATGGTGGATATAGTTTAATGACATGCAAGATGAAGGTGAACCAACGCGAAGGGGTCGGAATTTATGGGGGTGTTGGGATTGAACCTCTAAGAGGCTTCCTAAATACCATGACTATTCCATGATCAAATATTATGTAGTATGGGATGGTTTGGAGAACTGATGTGAAGGGGTTGGGACAAGTAGGTGTTGACCTTGAACCTAAGGGAGGTTTTCTAAGTAACTTGCCTTGGAAATGATTACAGTCCATATAGTTTAAGATGGATTTGGGCATACACACTAAGACATCCCAGAGAGGATGTCATGGTTGATTCTTACTCCAATCCCATGTGATTCTTACTCAGTGTGAGAAATAAGAGGAAGCAATGACATGATGATCACGTCGTGAAAGGTGCGTTCATGGGAAGTGGAATGGGGCTTACTCATGGTTAGAACCCCAAAGAGGAAGTTGGTGCATATGCATCATTATCGGCCTAGAGAGGAAACATGGTTTAATGTGTGGTTAGTGGCCCAGGGATATGGAGATTGTGACTTACTCCAAAGTGGAGGCATAATGATGACAAATCCTAGAGGGAGAGTGATGAGGTATTTAGGATCCATGTGCCCCTCTCACCTCTTAATCTTTGTCACTGAATATGTGAGGAGGCACAGAGGTGCTGCCTTTTGTAGGAAAGTCTATTGGCATACACCGAGATGGTTTCCCTCCCCACGGATAGATGATTCTCAAAAAAATAGGATCTCAATCCATGTGAGGAAGATATCACACTCCTAGAGACGAGAAGACATGGATAATGTTCATGGTGGGGCACCCCACATGTGATCCATGGGGCGAGACAATAGTTTAACATTATGTCATGAGGACGATGGTGGTTGGCAGTTTAATATCCAACATCTTGGAAAATTCGTGTTCACTTCACCCCCGATGACTTGCATAACTATTACCTGCACGCCCTTGGGTAAGGGAAGGCATCATCAATTCCATTGTGAGGCGGTGTCATGGAGTGATCCACTGAAGGATCTATATTAGCATGTCTGTACAAAGAATCTATAGCCATTAGCATGCCTATGTAGGGAAGTATAAAGCTATGAAACACAATGTAAAGCAATGAACAAGAGACATTGAAATAATATCGTATAGTCTTGGGGGTCATACAAAAAAAAGGGTTTTCACAGCAAAGGGGTTCATCGGAAAATTCCATGTGAATCTCTAGTTATCATTATAGTGGAGGGGCTTTGGGAAGTAGGGTGGCCTTGCCTAGGCATAGGTCGTAGGTGCACATGGAGGGTGCTTCACGAAGCAGAATGACTCTCCCGAAGTAGGGATTCACAAAGAAAGGTGTCGTGTAAAGTATAACACCATGAAGTAGTGTGCCTCATGAAGCACAATGACCATGCATTATCATGTGGTTCAAAAGTTCATTTATGGTACATCGCAACGAACAAGTACATTGGGAAGACCTAATTCCCCTTTGGGATCTCATTCTATTCTGAATGCCTATGGGCTTCCTGAAAGGAATCCTTACATGATGAGGGGTTGTGTTTAATCACAAATAAAGGAACTTCACAATGATAAAGTTCCCCAAAGAGCTCATTTTTCACTGAGTAGAAAGTGCTATGTGATTTTAGAGCTAAGAAGATGAAATGTTGGAGGATCTATCCTTTTAGCTGAAGGGGAGCCCAGTATTTATATGCAAGAGATGGTGCGATGTTGGGATCACTCAATGTGATTCCATGTGGTGACTTGTCATAATCATGGAGCCTCCCGCCTCTTTGCTCCATGGTGGATTTGCAGACATATTTCATGATCACAGAGCCTCCCTCTTCTTTGCTTCATCGAGGTTTCACAAACGCCTTTCGTATCATGGAGCCTCTTGCCTCTTTATTTTGTGGTAGCTTCACAAATACCTTCCATATCGTGGAGCCTCCTGCCTCCATGCATAGAAGAGGCTTAAAAAACATATTTTGGATCATGGATCCTTCTTCCTCTATGATTCATGGTACCCTCGAACGAGGCGTCTTTGAATCGGACGCGGTGTTATGGGGATCCGCGAACATGATTCATGAGGCAGCCTGAATAGAGGTGGTTCCTCTTTGAGTTTTCTCTTCCTCTCCACATATTTTGGGGACAAAAACTGCGTTGTAACATATTTGGATTGTTTCCTAGACATATGTGACATGAATCATTTATATATGTGCTCTATTTGTTTATTAACATTCAGCATTTTATTGTTTTCTTATTGTATGATATTATTGTATCTTCTATTGTATTTTAATGTTATTCTGTTATGTTACTCTTCCAATGAGGTTATAGTTTCCCAACTATCTCACCTACATCCGTTACTACTAGTTTTTAGGATCTAGTGTTTGTGGAATTGTGCTTGAGGCAATTTGACCGACTGGGTACGGGGCATCGTTGGGCGGCACCTGGAACCAGGACATTACATTATTATCCCTTTTGGTCATACCAATTCTCTTACAGTATTCATGTTCTTCAAGATATTTTTATTTTATGAGTACCTAGAATAATCCATGGAAGCATTTATAGATGAAATATTGGTTTATTCTAAAAATGAGTAGGATCATGTTTTCTATTTTAGAGTACTTATAGAAATTTCGAGAAATCACCAACATTACATGAAGCATATAAAGTGTAATTTTTGGATTCAGAATTGAATTTCCTAGGAAACATGGTCCAAAATTATTGTATTTAAATAGATCCAAATAAGGTAATGTCATTATGAAAATGGATAAACCATGTAATTTTTTCCTAATATAGATCTTCTTGGAATTGGTAGGTTATTACATCATGTTCATTCTAGAATTAAGGAATATGGATTCTTGTATGATCTCTCTCACTTTGGAGGGACTGATGGATTTATGGGATGATAAATTCCTATGTTATTTAATTGTGATAAGATATAATCATAATTTTATATCTTTGTGTCTTATTCTAAAGTCGGGGAATTTATTTTTTTTACATTTTTAATGCATTGGGTTTGACTATTGGATGTCTTTTTTGGAAAGGTGATCATGTGTTAGTCTATGTATCTAGGATGCTTAGGCCACATGATAAGAGTCATCAAAAACATGATATAGAACATGAAACTATGATTCTTTATCTTAAATTGTGTTGGCATTACCTTATTAGGTGTATTATAATCTTTTCAAAACATAAAGTCATGATTTATATATCCTCACAATGATATTTTAAAAATTGGGAGAGATGTTGGGGGGAGTACCTAAAGACTTTTGATTTCAACATTATATACCCCCATGTATTGGGGCATTGGGATACTCGTTATTTGATCTTGAATATTCTTTCCCAATCCCTGAATGAATCATTAGAGGAGGTGAATCCAATGAGTCTCATTGGTTAGTTAAATTTTTGAATCTATGAGAATGAGGATGAGTTTTTTTCTTGAATGTGCAGCTGACCTTCTCCCTTCTTGAGATTATTCATCAATATTTGTAGTATGATGATGAATTTAAAGGAATTTTGGACCATATTTTTGGCCAAGATACAATTTATGAGTATAATTTATCTTCATAGGGTATCCTAATATTCTCTAACCTATACATTATGCCTTTGTTAATAGTAAAGGATGTGATCGGGGGCTTTCCATAATTTCAATTGTGATGTTAATATTGTAACCATTAAGATTTATGTGACATGTTTAGTTGTTTCTTGTGGGTAGGTATGGGATGATACATCAATATATTTGTTTCTCATTTTTATACTTACAAATAAGTCAAAGAATAGAACTAAATAACTTTGGATTTTCATAAGATACAAACCAAGTCACCATGGAACCCGAAAGATAATTCTAAAAATATCATCATTGAGTATCCATGTAATCTTATAAAGATGAATGGGATTTGTGTTATGATTGATATTGTCATGAACTAGCCCAGGTATCCTAGTAACCCAATAACTGAGCAGACCCTAACATGACTTGAAGGGCATTCCAGATCCCCACGGGTTGGTTTCTAACACCTGGAATAAGACAACATACACGTGTGAAGTATTTTTACACAATAATGAAGAATAAAAATGTCAAAGATAGTTTGTATACAAAGAAGAAACCTATATATGGAGAAAAGTAACTAGTATAAATCAAGGCATAATGCCAAAGCACTGATGCCCAAGAAATAAAATAGGAAAACATCCCAAAAGATTCTATTGATGAAAGTCCCGATGTCCAAAGATCAATAACTACATCTACCTCCAAGAGATCTATTCCCTTTTCTTGAGCCTAGAAGAAGAATGCTTCCAAAAAACTGAAGGAGGATGTAGGGTGTGATCTTAACCCAGTAGTACACCACCAAATCTTACATAATAGATTCAAAAATAATGATTAAAAAAGAAAATCTTTTATTTTTTGAGAAAAAACTGGTTTGGAAATTCAAAACCACATTTTTACAATAAATGATATACATTTTCAAAATGAAGGAAAATAATTTCAAATCACAAGATTTACATTAGAAGAGATTTAATATTTCTAAAATAATTTCTTAAGTAAACCATTTATATAAAATAGTTTATATAATTTCATCGAGCATGCAATGCAATTTGAAAAACATTGACATATATTTATATATCAAATATAAATAAACAAGAGAACAACATGGTCATATTCCAAAATTTATGATAGTATAAACTAGATATAGGATTTCACACTCTCTACGAGAACTCAAAAAAATGTGTTTACACACATCCCTAGGACACTAGCCAAAGGAGACTCATCATCAACCCATCATGGATGTGACTAGCTACATGATTATTTTAGAACTATTTTGTAGTGTCTAGTGCATCCAAATACCTAACTAAAAAACTAATGCTTTCATGTGATCTTATATGATGGCATAATTTTTTTAAGACTGCTTAAACTATGATCAATCCCATTCTTCCATTTCAAAAAATTTCAATTTCTTTCAATTTAAAACCAATCCATGTTTTATTCTAAAATATTAATTTTTTATAAGATAAAACCATTTGGTTTCTATCAAATCATTTTTATAAATTCACAAGTTTGTAAATCATTCAAAACTAATTCCATATCTTTCACCATTAATTTTCCCAATTAAATTAAACCATTCAATTGAAAAAAATTAATGGAATCCCAAGTTTAAATTCAATAATTAAAATCAGACAATTTCCATAAACCCACCCCATTTCAATTAAATTGGGGGTTTTCCAAATTTCTATACTGAAACCCTTTCCAATAATTCAATTCATTGGAATTGGGATTTTATATATGAAATTTAAATAATGATTAAGCAATTGAATTTCAATCAAAAATTGAAATAAATAATGAAATATGATGGTAATCAATTAAGAATGTTGGGATGAAACCACCTACCACTTTCTTGAAGAACGACAGTTATAACAGAATCCGTCCAAGAGAACGAAGGTGAAGGAGTACTTGAAACATAACGTATATGAATGATCCAACACTACATGATATATATCCATCAATTCGTAAATTTTCCTTCAAAACCAAAAGAGAGGATAAGTAGAGCAACATGATGAATGATGGAGAACCCTAACCCCAAAATCACACTGTAGATGGAGGGATAAAATGAAGCTGATCAGATAGAACTAGATGGCGGGGCAGCTCTGATAACCAACTAGGGAGAGAAGAGGGTTGAGATCCAAGATGTTTGGAAAGAAATGGTAGAGAGATATTTCCAAATGCAGGGTCTTATCATTGCAGTAGTCTGAGTCATGATTTGTACCACCTGGTCACGACGTGAAGCCCATGTTGGATAAATATGCCAAAAAACCCTTCACCTTGTGATAAAAACCCACTATTTAACAATTGAATGATGTTTTCCTCAGGTACATGATGTGTACCAGCTCATGACATGACCTCCCCATTCACGACCAGAAAACAGCACCAGGTACACGGTTTGTAATTTAGGTACACATTGTATACCTTTTATTTAGTCTATTGTAAACATAGAAAAATCACTATAATGGATTTTTAACTGAATGGGAACTTAGAAAAGTTAGAAACATAACATGATCAATGTAACAGGATGTTAATACCTCCCCACTATAGAAACATTATTCCCCAAAAATCCTATAAAAAAGATTTGATATCCAATAGTTGGGGACACTAATCTATCATTAGTGCCTCAAATTCCCATATCTCATGATTATCAGATCATGTTTTACATAGCACATGAACCAAAGGTATTATCTTCCCAGGAAAATCCTTTGCCCCATAATCAACTATCATGACTAGTTTTTAGTCGAAGATAAATCAGGATTGATCTCAAGATCACTCCATCTCTAATCCCGAGATGGATTATATGGACACTTTCATAGCTGTGATACATGGAACACATTATGTATCAACATCTGCTATGGTGGAGGCACCAAATTTTTTGAAACCTTCATCAATCAACAACCTCAAAATGTCTAAAATTGTGAGGAGAATGATTCCATTTCTTCCCAAGCTGTAGGGTGAAACAATTAAGAAGACATGATCACTAATTGAAAACTCCAAAGGTCTACAGTGTCAATAATCATAAGACTTATTTCGTCATTGTTCTGTTAACATCCTCTGACATATCAAATGAATATTTTATATTGTATCTTACACCAAGTTGGTATGACTAAATAACTATCACCAACCTCTAACAAAAACAATGGAGATCTATAAGGAAAACCATACAAAGCCTTAAAAGGTTTCATTCTAATTGAGTATTGGTAACTTTTTTTATAAGATAACTCAACCATCCCCATGTGATCAACCCATTCCCCACCATATTTGAGGACATATGTGTGAATCATATCCTCAAGAATCTTTATAGCTATTTTTGGTATGCTCATCTGACTATGGATAGTAGGTCATGGTAAAAAAAACCTGAGATCCCAGTTCCACCTCAAGGCCTCTCTAAAAGACATAAGTAATATCATGATCCCTATCTGAGACTATAGCAGATGAAGCTCCATGAAAGCGAACAAACTCTCTAACATAGCGATCTCCCAACTCATAAACATTGGTCATATAATGAATGGGTATAAAGTGAGCTGAAGAGGTCGATGTTATGATCAAAACCCACATAACATCATCCTTTTTCTGGGTACATGGAAACCCAACCAAAAAGTCAATAGTGATCTCATCCCACTTCCATACTGGGATTGGAAGTTGGTGAATAAAACCTGATTGTTTTTGGTGCTCATCATTCACCTGCTGAAAAGTATTGCAATGAGAGTCAAACTTCGCAATGTCCCATATTATACCTAGACACCAGTACTACCACCTTATGTCATTGGAAATCTTATTGGTTCCTAGGTGCACAGCCCACTGAGAATTATGGACATCCCCCATCACTGACTTTCTTGCTGCTAATGACACAATTACGCAATATCGATTGCATAGAACACCCTCTTTGGAGAAAGTCCCAAGGGAAAGTGTCGCGCCACCATGAAGGGATTATCTAATGATACAGAAATCACCATAAAGATAATGTCCTTGGAGAATTATCTCAAGAAGAGAAGATGTAAACATAACACTAGGTAAAGAAACCTCATCATCTTCCTCTGGAACACCGATATGAAACTATGCAAAAAATAGCCATCAAAGTCGACTCTTCTGATGAATCATTCATTTTCATAATTGGAAACTTCAATATCAAAGCAAAAAATTCATTATCCAAAAAACCTGGGGTATAGTCGATTTCAAGGATGAAAGAATGAATGCACTCCACCCAATGCCTCTACCAAGGATTCAATTATTTTTTGAGAGAAGATATAATTCATGATTTTTTGGCCTAAATACACCATAAAATATTCAAAAAAAACATAGTGGCACTAAATATTATGTGCATGCATCACTGATAAACATTCTAGGTTATGGGTAGGATAATTCATTTTGTGTGGGATAATTTAAATAGATCCATATGAAACTACATGATCACCATTCATAATAACATAGCCTAAGATTGAACCTGATGCATCACAAAAGACCATATACCCATGATCGACATCTGTAATAGTCAAAACTGGAACATTAGTTAAGAGACACTTCATCTTAGAAAACAAATTTGGACATTTATCATCCCATGAAAACTTATACCTCTTCTATGTTTGATATATCATTGGAGATTCCAATTTCGATAAGTCATCCCCAAACATGTAGTAATATCCAGCTAATCCTTAGATGATCGAGATCACGAAGACATTTCATGTTTTATCCCATGTCAAAACAGCCTTCACCTTCTCAGGATCAATAGATACAACTGATTGAGACACCATGTGTCCAAATAATTTCCCTTCCTGAAACCAAACATAACACCTTTAATGCATTGATTGAAGGTAAGGATTTAACAGAAGACTTGAAACAATTATCAAATGATGAACATGATTTTCCTCAGACATGGACTAAACAAGAATGTAATTCACAACGACTACAATCAAGGTATCCAAATACTCATAGAAAATATATTTCATTAAATCCATGAAAACTGTTGTTTTATTTTTCATGCCAAAAGGTATAACATTTTACTGAATTTGTCCATACCTACTCTGAATGGAAGTTTTCATAATGTCAGAATCATTTATCCTCAAGTAATGGTTACCAGATCAATGGTCTATCTTTGAAAACCACATCACCGATTTTATATGATCAACCAAAACAACAATCAGTTGAAATGAATATTTTTTCCTAATTGTAACTCAATATATAATTTTATATTCAACACATTAAAAATAGAACCATATTAATTTTTATCAAGGAGGACTAGCATAGCCCAAGGAGACACACTTGGATGAAAACATTATTTCTCAAGAAGATTATCCAACTGATACTTTAGCTATTTATGTTCAGCTGGTACCATTTTGATAGAGGGGATAGAGACCCACTGAGAACTAGGAATTAGGTTAATAGAATACTAAACATATATCATCAATGGTAGATCAATAAAATTCTATGGGAAAACATTAGAAAACTCAACGAATATCGGAGGAAGATCACCACCCATTGAATCTCTCTCTAGGTCTAACACAAACACTGATATCACTTTCCAAAAATCTAGTATGATGTTGTAGCTCAACTCGACCATACGTCCCATTATCCTTAAAAAATAGAAACACCATTGGGTGGAGTAATGTAGACATGTCGAAGATAACAATAAATTAGTGATTTTTTTGGCATTGAGCCAATACATCCTGAATATAATGTCAACAAATTTCATATTAAGTACTAGAAAAATCCTAGATAGCTCGACTTCTGATAGAGAGAAGACACATGTAGAACTATGGAGTCCTCTACTCATTCCATGGGGGTTTAGTAATATCCATAACAAAAGATAGTTTATCCATTAGAAGATTAAAAAGGGTAACAATATGAGTTGTAATAAAGGAGTGAGATACACCTGTATCAAAAACAGAAGTCACTAATGATGAAGAAATGGTAATGGTACCTATCACAGTTTCTAGACCCATGTCTTCTTCCCCTAGAGTCTCTTCCACTACATGAAAAAGCATTATTTTTAATGCTTGTGGTTGGGACCCTTTTGAACATGAATCTTTTTATTTATCTGAAGTATAAAGAGAAGGTGATGATCTGGTCCCACTTCACAGAGTAATAAAGTGATGTAAGAACATATGTATGTGTCTGAAGTGTCCACATGAGAAACAGTTCTTGGGTGACCTAGAGAAAACCCTCCTAGAATGGTCTGGGATGCGACACATTTAGAAATTCAATGAGCTTCCTCCTATAGTTGTTGGAGTTATGGAATGACTCTTTCGCCGAGAACTACGGTGAAGAACTTCATAATTTCATTTTTACATTTAAGGAATCAATGCTTCCAGAAGGAGATAATGGAATTCCCATCAACCTTGGATTATAGAAATTTCCTTATCTACAATCATTTCCTTATCCAAAACATCATCTTAATATTTAAGCATCAACAATAAAACGCATGAATGGATATCTGATCGAAGTACCAACTCGAACTGTTGATCCTTCATCCTATCACTAGATACATTCTCAGAAACACACTACACCATTTTAGAAAATATATTTAAATACTAAATCATGGTTTTATTAACCTTCTTATGCATGAAAAGCAAAACATCTATAGCCAACACCATCTACTCTGGATTTAACGGATTGTTGAAATGAACCTTGATGTATTTCCACAGTATGCCATTATATTTTCTTGTTGTCACCTTCTTGTACCACCATCTCTTGCTCAATCCCTCCAGTATGAATGTGGAAAACTCTACCCTAAACACTTCTCGTGTCTCCATGAGCTCATACAAACATGCAATTTTTTAAAACCCTTCCTTAGCATGTTATGTATTAGTGGTGCCTTTGAAGACTGGTGCCTTCTGGCATAGGAAATCTTGGGAAAAATTCTGAAGAATATCCCCCCGAGGATACACAGTTAGAGCCTCATTAGGAACTGGAGTTGGTACCTATCCCAATGCATGGACAATGCAAACAACCACCTCAACCAGATTCTAATCAACAACAGTATTTTCTTGCTATTGTTCAGTATTAACATTTTCTTGTATAGGATTTTCACGTCTTCTTAGAGGAATGATTTTATACAACATCAGATGATAAAAAGAAAACATTATATTAACCCTAAAACTATGTAGAAACAGAAAATATTCTCAATAGAAGGGACAAACAATATTTTCATTTCTCCTTATCAATATCCCCCTAGGGAAATGACTAGAACTAATCCACAAGATGTATTTCACTAACCTCCCCTATTGACATAAGCATTTTTTCTGTCAGATCTGGCCATATACTCAATCACCAAAACCTCTTAATTCTTGATAAGATTTCATACATGCAAAATGAATTCAATATAGAAGACTAACCTCCCTCAGATAACAATTTTTCATTAACTATCCCAGGTAACCTTGTAGACCAATAACTGAGCTAACCCTGAAATGAACCGAATGGCATTCCTGATCCACATGGATAGGTGACTAGCACCTAAAATCATACAACACACATGTGGGAATATTTTTTCCTCAAGAATATGGAAGTGAAAGATAAAATATAGTATGCATATCAAGAAGACAATAACCACATGGAGTAAAGGTACCGAAACACAACATGTCATAATTCCAAAGCACTGAACCCCAAGTAGTAATAAAAGAAAACATCCACAAATATTATAAGGATACAACTCACTATGTCTAATGCTCAGCAACTGGATCTACCTCCAAGATTAATCTTCACATTACTCAAGCCTAGAAGAATATCTTCTACAAACACCAAATTAAAAAAAAGGTTTGATCTTATGCCCAATAAGACACCACCAATGATTCTATAGCATATTATAAATATTGATTATCCAATGAAAAGATTTCATTTTTTCAGAATAAATAAATTTTTAAATTCTAAGTCATAATTATATAAAAAATTTTATACATTTACAAAATGATGGAATATACATTAAATTAACATGCATTACTTTACAAGAGATGGAATATTTCTAAAAAAATGTCATAAGTAAAAAATTTATACAAAATAGTTTATATAAATTCAAAAAGCATTTAAAATAGTTCAAACAACATCGATATACATTTATATGTCAATTATAAATAAAATGGTGAGAAAAATTGTCATCTAACAAAAGTTATGATAGCATTTATCAGCTATAGGATTTTTCACACTCAATGTGAACTCAGAAAAATGTGTATACACACATCCATAAGACACTGGCCATAGGAGACTCATCACTAACCCACAAGAATGTTACCCTCTACATGTATGTTTTAGAAAATTTTCATAGTGTAGAGTGTATCCGAATAACTCACTAACTGACTATGGATTTCATGCTTTCTTATATGATGGGTGAAATATTTTATGACAACATAAAATATGATCAATACCATAATTACATTTCAAAAATTTCAATTTTATTCCATTTAAAACTAAAACATGTTTTATTAAAAAACATTGCTTTTTTCATAAGATAAAACCAAAGGGTTTATATCATATCATTTTAGTCCATTCAGAAGTATGAAATTTATTCAAAAGTACTTTATTCATTTTGACAATCATTTTTTCCAATTAAATTTCACCATTCAATTGAAAACATTTCCATTAAAACCATAATTTAATTTCATCAATTTAAATCATACAATTTTTATAAAACCACCCATTTTGAATAGAATTGGGAGTATCTCATGTATCTGTTCCAAAACCATTTCAAATCCTCCAATTATTTGGAATTGGGGTTTTTTGAAAGTAATTGATATAAAGATTATGAAATTTAATTTAAATCATCAATTGAAATAAATTGAGAAATATGATGGCAATAAATTTGGAAAGTCGTGATAGATCCACCTACTGCTTTTCCAAACAAAGACACTCGCAATGACACTACTCAACAATATCTAAGGTAATGAAGTCCTTGAAACACAATCTAGAATCTTGATCCAAAAATACATGACATAGATCCCTTGATAGTAAGATGATCCAAAAAAACCCTAATAGAGGAGAAGAATATCAACCCAATGAACAAGGGAGAACCCTTACCCAGGAATCACACTGCAGATGAAACGAAGATCTTATACTGATCATATCAAACTAGAAGGCAGTGAACCTTTGAAAAATTCCAAAGGATTGTTTAGGATCAACAGGCACAATCTCTAGGAATAAAAGATTTAGTGGTACTTAAAAATGCATAGTTTTAACCTGGGCGTGGGCCGGGTCACAATGTGTACCCCCTGGTCATGACATGAAGGCCACTATGGATAAGTACTCCAAAAAACCCTTCACATTGGATTAAAAAACCGCTATTTAACCACTACACAATGTGTAACTCAGGTAAATGACATGTACTAGCTCATGACAAGGCTTCCCCTTTATTGACCTGAATCCTTCACGAAGTACATAACATGTGCCTCTTCTGTAGTGGGTAGTAAACCGAATGAAATCACACAAACATATTTTAAACTAAAATGGGACTTAGAAAAGGTTAGAAAAATACCTCATCAATGTAACGAGATGTTACAGATATTATAAAGATATTAGTTCACAATATATCCATTCATGAAAAATCTGAAATTGGGTAATTTTGTGGTATGTATATGAAATAAATTTTCTATTTTCAAGGAGTTACTTTTGCAACAGTATCAAATAGGGATTTCTATTTCACTTATAAATTTTTAAGTGGCATTTTGGATGAATTGGGATCCATGTTTTTATTATGTATTGGATATCATTCATCGAAAGATGGATAGATAGAAAAAGCAATATAGTTTCTTGGAGACATTCTATATTTTTGTTTTCTTAACATTGGTAGATCTTGGTAAATCTATTTGGATCTGGTTGAGTTTTTATACAACAATAGTATCCATCCCACAATCTTAATGGCTCAGACTGAGGGATTTTATATTTGACTAGTAAAATCTCATATTTTTTGTCATAGATTTCTTAAACATCCAAGGTTATATGGATATTTTTCTAATAGATGATGATAATGATAAATTTGATTCATCAGAGGAAGTAAACATAAAAGAATCAGTAAAACTCATATGATGATTTTGGTAAATGACCATTGATATTTTTTTGTTGGTTACAATGTGTTCATGATTATTTCACCTCAGTTGGTTCATGGGTATCATGGGAAGTGGTTAAAGGTTATACCAATGTATGTTGGTCCTTTTGAGATTATCATTAGGTGGGGAATATGTGTAAACATTTGGAACTTCCCCTAAAACTAATGTTGATCCATAATGTGTTTCACATATCATAACATCTAATATATCATTATGACCCTATATTATATTGAGTTGGGATGAATTTCATGTTGAAACTGACTTTTTTCATGACTAAGAACCCATCCCATATTGTTAATTATAACACTAAGGTTATTAATTGGAATGTGAAACCTTTATTTAGTGTGATATAGATGTAGAGTTCTAATTTTCATGAGTCATGGGAGCATGGGTTACTACTAAGAGAGAAGTTTTCAAATCCATTTGATGTGGAATATTATTGACATTTTTTTCAGGGGAAATAAAGTTTTTAGGTGGGAAAGTTGGAAAAAACCATTACCATTATTTATGTATTTTATGAAATTTTTCTTATTTGGGTTTGGTTAGGAATTTTTTTTAGTTTTTTGGGGAAATTTGGTGTTTTATGGGATCTTTTTGTATAATGAACAGTAGGGGAATTTTTTTTCACATATTGTGTTCCCCCTGATACAAACCATGGACCCAAAATTTTATAGGGTTCATTGTTGGCACACGGTTTCCCATTCCATGCACCAGATAATGGGAAACCATATACCCCAAATAGTATTGGTGCATGTTTATGGTGATAGTTTATTTAACATTGTTTCCCCAACAGAAAACTGTGATATGAGGTTCTTAAACACTTAGAATTTTTTTTTAATGTCCTGGGAATGCTATTTAATTTTTTGAACACCCCCATTAATCTTTAAACTAATTCCACATCAATTGAGGATCTCAATTTATGGATATGACTCATCAAAAAATTTGACATTAATGATCTATGTGACAACATTCTCAACATATCTCCATCTTGTAAGTTAATATACATCTTTTGTGTTTTCTCCCAATCTATATTACTCTCCTCATAGGCTAATAGATCATTATGTTATTGATTGATATAATTTCTGTATGGAAATAAAATCATTAAGTTTTTACTCTCATGGAATTATTTCTTCTTCTCCCTTCTTTGTAAAATATTACTGCATGTGTTGTGTTGTTTTAATCCCATGATCAATGTCCTCAACTAGTCAAGGATTCCATCCAAGATGATACACAAACTGGTTTGATACATTTCTTGAAGGGAGTTCCCAATCCCCACGAGTAGTGAACTAGTTATTGGGTATCATAATAATTCATTAGAAATGATTTCCCCAATCACATAATCAAAAACAATAAAAATTATTAATCAACACAATTACTGAAAATATAAACCATATAAGGTATAAAAATTATTAGATTCAGTGTTTATAAAAAAAACAAAAAAGGAACCAACAAAAATCGAATGACCAAACAATCCCAAAAATCTCCACACAAAAAGAGGAGCGTCATCTTCAAGTCAACAACACCAACACCTACAAGTAGTGGTACTCTATAAATCGTATCCTCCATCACCATGGAACATCTTTCCATTAATTGGGTTATACAAAATAATGTCTAAATAAACTAAAATGTGTGTGAAGGGTGTGATGTAAATCATGGTATGATTACGCCCAAAATAAGATATTAAATGTTATGTAATTATATGAAAAAATAATATAAACACATTTATAAGAACAGTTGGATCATATTAATTAAATAATCTTAATAAAAAATATTTCTCAAATAAAAACAATTAAGAAAATCCATTTTTTGGAAAAAAAATTATTGAAATAAAATAGACACAAGGTCTAATGTTTACTGATTTCTATCACCACATTATATAAATGAGATCTCATAATAGATCACCATTAGTAAATCACATAGGATAACATGAATAATTGGAACACTAAAAACATTATACATCAGTGAAACATGGTGTAACATCCATAACCCACAGTATCCCTATAAATGAGGTAGTACATTGGGATCCATCGAAAGTTATATTTCTTTCCAATCATCATCATAATTTAGTTAGCATTTTAATAATAATTCCATATATGTGAATATGTTTCTTTCAACTTATAAGTCGATAAGAATACATCCTCTTGAATAAGTTGTGATTTACCAATCTGAATCACTAGTGTACTAGTTCTAGTTTTCCCACCTAGATACCCTAGATTCCCATTGTGCCGAAATCGTTTTCCACATATTACATATATCAAAACTGCCTCATATATATTCCAAGAATCATAATAACATAGGTAAATAAGAATTTTCCATAAAAAAACCTCTTTCATTTTGTACACACACAAAACCTTTTAGAAAATACACTATGAACCACTTACACAATTTAACAATCCCATTGGAAAAACACTACATGGTTAGAACATATTAAAACTAATATTTTTATGGGAAATCCCATTTCAAATTCACATTCTAATCATAACCGTTTTTAAAATTCTATATAATTCAATTTTACATTTATAGTACATAATAAAAAAATCCATTATTCAGAAATCCCCATTTCACATGGAGAACCCACTTTGACACAAATTCACCATTAAATATCATTGAAGAAAATCAATCACTTTCTACACAAGGTATATAACACTTATAAGAAAAACTAAAATATGTAATATGATATATAAATCCAACATCCTTTTGAAAACCCAGTTATATCACATATGAATCTCAAAACCTTTTTTAAAAAAAATTTAATTCCACATAAACAATCCATATATAACATTAAACATTTTGATATAGCAATATAAACTCATCCAATAATGTAAATGCATAGAACGATCTACTAATCTCTTGGAAACTTATAGGAATTGGTTTGAAACAATAACATCACCACCACAAGACCCTAAAAAGGAATAATTAACAAAAATAATCAAGATATAACTCAATAAATACAAGAAAAAACCCATTATTTGGTTAAATAACCCACTAGAAAATAATAATCCAATGTTGGAGGAGGAGAAACCCTAACAAAAGGAAGAAATGATGACAGAAAAAAATTACATGATGATTAATTGAATAATCTGCACCGTAACCACCAAAGGAAGGGAGTTTGAGGGATACCAAAGGTATATAGGGAGGTGCATTGGGTTTTGAATCTTGATTGGTGAGAGAAAGAAAGAATATGGGGTTAAATAACAAGAGGAATGAAATGAAATTTTTATATTTTTAATGACCTGGACATGGCCCATGGTTTCCCACATGGTTTTCCTAACTATATAGAAACCGTGTTCCACTCACAATCTATGAAGGACATGCCACAGAGTAAGACAACATGGTTTAAAAACCATGTGCAATCCATGTGGTTTTCCACTATCCTAAAATTTCACTTCACCACATGGATTACTAGGTTTGGTCTCACTATTTTCAAAATCATTAACCAGTAGTTTTCCACCCATTTCCAACATAAAAACTACTTTTTTCATCAAAAAATTAGTTTAAAACTCCTAGAATAAATATGTGGTCAATATTTATCTAAAGGAACCCACATGATTTAAACCCCATCACACCCAGAACTTGATTGGGAAACTGATATCCAAAAATAAACTACTAAAAAGGGTAAAAAAATATCTGATTTGACAATTCTCTACACCTAAATGCATTCCTCCAATACAAATCCACCGCATTTTCTAGTTGATCACTCGATGTCAAAGCATTTTCACACCCATATGATCTATCCTTTCAGAAGATTTAAAAAAAAAATCAATTGAAAATGAAAAAAAATCAAAGCCTTTCCACATCCATGAAATGATAGATTCCGTGAATCACATCTTTGAAAAATCCAAACATTGCCTAAAATAGAGAGGAACAAAAAAATTAACAAATTCAAAAGAACAACGTCCTACTAAACCAATTCCCAAAACCCAGAAATTTTTTCAAAATATGAGGCTAAAACAGACTCCACACCATTAGAAAGGAAGAAGAATCAATGAAAACTAGAAGAAATCCCAATGAGATTGGGGGTGGGATTCCCTAGAATAAGAGACCAACTAGCTTAGATCGGCATGGGGAACCTGACATGGGTCAACTCAAAACCCTCCACATAGGTTGTATTACCAAAAAAATTATTGGAATGGATATGATGTAGGAAACACTAACCCATGAAATATATTTAAACCAAAACCAACTCACAAAGGCTAACTACTTAATGTTAACCAATAAAAATTACACATTTGAAAAGGCACATAACTAAAATCACATGAAAATTAAACCTCCAAACCTCTAGATAACCATGGAGGTACTATTTAATCCACATGGATCACAATAAGGAAAAAATTAATATACACCTCTTTCCATTAAATGAGACCTTTCATGATGAGGAAGCCACTACATAAAATCATAAGCTATCCCCATTCTTGCACTGAAGGTAGAAGGTAGAACAAGGTCACTCAGACCCTTGGGAATGTTCATTATGCCCTAGATTCATTCTGGGGCCTATGGATGGATTGTTGATGGTTGAGATATCAAATTTATCACATTAATGAACAAAAAATACCAGGTCAAAACTCCTTTATTCAACCGAATCAAGGATTTATGAGATAAACTCTCATCATCCCCATTCAGTTGAATGAGAAATAGCAGAGAAAAGACATTGGATAAGATCACCATGATTTAAAATGTAAATATTCAGAATAAAACAACCTTAAAACAAACTTCCATTGAAATGGAAGGTCACGAGATATGAACAACACAATCTTTATCAATTTATGGGGAAACTAACAGAAAATCACCACTAGAGGTAAACATTAAAAAAATGTAGGTATACATAGGGAGGGACTCTAAACTAAAAAAATAGCACACTACTCCTATGAACTAGCTCCATGTTTCTTCTTGGAAACACCATAAAAGAACTACTTCATGTGGCCTAATAAAACACTAGTATGATAGGTCATCATATTATTTTGGCACAAAAACTCTTTATGATTTTTCTTGTCACACCAATGACACCACACGATCCCATACATAGACGAAAATGCTGAAAGATCATGATGTATTTTAAATATCCATCTTGCACCAACACCTCTAATCACCTCCCCCATATCCATACAGGAATTACCTTCACCACTTTCAAAGATTTAAGGAAAATTGGTTACATCAATTAATCCCTCTAGAACATCCTCAACACGAATAACATGTCTCACCATATCGTAAAAAAAATTAAGAGGAGATCTAGCACCTAAAAATTTAAAATAGGATGTAACCCACTCCTAAATTATGAAGATTCTACGAAATATTCTTTATCTCACTCCAGAAGATAAGAAATTATGTCCATAAAGTTTAGAAATACTTCATCATTGTTCCATCGCCTTTCGGTAAAAATCACATTTCATTCCCTTTCTCAATCTCACTATCTCAAAGAAATATTACCAATTTATAGAATCCTTAATTAATTACTAGATTATATCATCCCATGATTTCATTCATGAAACTGTCTTCCACCACTTCTAGGTAAGACCTTCATTAAAAAATGTAGCAAACATATCCATTAGTGACTCAGTCAACACAAGGAGACTGAATATCCTTTAAATTTCAATATCTTATCTTCCCCTTAATGAGAATAAAACTAGACATAATAAAAAGGGGGATTTATCTTTTGAAATGGATGGATAGAATTATTTTTTTGATCCAATTGGTGGGTTTTCTAATGGAGAATAACCAATGGCCTCACCATGAACATCCATCGAATCATTGTTCCGGTGAACACTAATGAACCATATAACATTGGGGTCAATCAAAACGAACTAATAAATAAGAGTTATAAAACTCCAACACAACAATAAAATTATTCCCAAATCCCAAGGATGCATTCCAGATAACTACTATTTATCAAAACAAACCACCTTCTCTAAAAATAAATTTTGAAAATAAAATAGGCATGATTGGTTTCACTCTCCCCAACTGTAATAAATGGAGCCTCACACATGGTTATTACCCTGCCAAACTGGGAAACCATCACCTCATTTCAATCAAATCATTCACCCACTCATGACACTAACCATCTAAATTTCTAAATATATCTATGATTTTGTTCACTCATAAAAATACCAAAGGTCAAAAAAAATTTCTACTTTCGAAAACAAAACATTCAACCCTCATCTTCAACATCTCAATTTATATCCCATTTCAATAATTATAAAATCTTTCAATATATTAATCGCCACTATGTAAGAATATAAAATTTAAATCCATCATATAAAATCATTTCCTCATTTCTGAAAATAAAATATCATGGATTTCAAATGTTATTTCATCTCATTCAAAAAACCAGCAACACAAAAAATATCATTTTATCAAAAATATTTTGATTAAAAACACATCTCTTGTAATTTAAAATATATTTACAAAACCCATTTTAAAATAAATTCTATAATCTAAACATCCAATATTGATAATATAAATTATTTTATTTGAAAAAAATAATTCCAAATAAACTCATTCCCATTTTACTTAAAAATCATTTTACAAAAATCTACTTTTCTAAATATTCCTTCAAAATGATTCCATTTTTTTCTATATTCTCAAAACCAAACAATTTCTTCTTTAAAATATAGTTTTTAATATTTTAAAAACAAGAGTTTCCAAAACAATTATATTAATCAAGGAATACCCAAAATAACTCAGAAGAGGAAAATGGTGGTGATGGGTAACTTGGATATATTATTGATATCCTTTTTCAAAACACACCACCATCATGAATAGTCTTTTAGGAATATTTCCCCAGATCCAAATGGATTTCCCACCCCTTTGAGATCACTAAGACCATTGTCCCAACCCTATTTTCACTTTTGAAACATATAACAAACCACAAATCCCATGGAAACAAAAAAAACCTAAATTCCATTGGAAACTCATGGTTTGGCCCATAATGTATTTATCAGACACTCTCATAGACCTAGGCCCCATGTTACAATATTCTTACTCCATCTACATTGAAATACAAAGTTACGAAGGGTGCTATGAGATCCTAGTCCCTTTAATGTCCAACCTCTCTTTGAAACAATTTTTTGGATGAACCATGATGGGATTCCATCAAACCATACACTAGACTAGGTCTAAGACATGGAAATATGGGTGTTCCAGATCCCCAGAGGCATGAAACTAGTTCATTAGTACCTAAAATATTATTGGGAACATTTTCACACATTACATAATCATAAAAAACTAAAAATAATACTCACCACAATAACAGACAAGCATATCCAAATAAGGTAAAAAAACTCTTATTAATATTTTACAACCGTAATCACTAACCAGCATGCCACACTAAAAAGTGAATGACTAAAATATTTCAAAAACCACTACATTACTAGAGGAGGACCACCCTCAAGTCACCACCTCTAGAACCAATAAGATGTAAAACTCTAGTAACTAGAACCACCAAAACCACCGCACATCATTCCTTTACGTGGATCATACATAACAAAATCTACATACAAAAAAAGGGTACATATAGGGTTGGAGCCAAACCCTGTTAGGATGACACCCAAAATATGAGATTTCATGGTATTTAATTTTAATACAACATAAATTTAACACTTTTATAAGAACATTTATAAAATTTTAAATAAGACTACTTAAGGAAAACAATTGTCAAATTAACACATTTATAAAAACTGGTTTTCTCTAATAAACATGTTGTAGTAAAATAAAGACATGTTCTACTGTATACCAATAGCTGTATCCACATCACATAATTTTCAGGTCACAAGAAAACACCATGGGTAAATCCCTAGGTTAACTTCCTCATGTGTAACACTAGTAACCATATTCCTTGATTTAACATGGTATATAAACCATAACCCATAACAACCTCAATCAGGATCCACTAGAGTGTAATCTGTACAAAGTTCCAGTTGTATCCATTCATCATCAAAATTTAGTTATGGTTTTAATCCTAATTTATGTGAAGTCAATTCAGGCCTTTCAACTTATCAAATATTAATCATCAATACCCTAGAAGAATTTAGGCATACCATTTTTTAATCACTAGTGAACTAGTTATAATTTCTCTACATAGATACCCATTATTCACTTTCTGATAAAATGAATTTCCAAGTAGCACATTGATCATCACATATTCATATACATTTTTCACATCATTAGAGAACATGAATATCACTATTTTCAAAAATCAAAACAACTTTCATTTTATATGCTCAACAAAACCTATTAGAATATACATTACAAACCATATGTATATTTTTATAATAACTATAGAGAAAACACCATAAGAGATGCATTTATTAAAACAAACATTTCTATGGGAATATCCTCATTCAAATTTATCATCACATAAGTACCATTTTTAGGAAATAATATACAATTTAAAGACATGTTTAAGGAGAATAACAAGACATAAGAAATTCAATAAATACTAATTCACTTAGATAACCCTTATTGAACACATTTTTACCTTTAAATATCATTAAAAAAACATTTTTTACTTCCCAAACAATGCATACAAAATTTTTAAGAAACACAACAATAAAGAATACAAGGGATAAATGTTCATTCCATTAGAAACCCCACATTTAAAATATTAGAATCTCAATGATTTTCAAATAAATGAATTGCACCTAAAAAACAATCCTTAGGGAACATATGAAAATTCTATAACGAAAGATAAACTCATTCAATAATGTAAAAATGTGGACCTACTTACCACTTACATGGAACCTTGTGGATATTTCTATGACCTAATAGTTTTACCCCCACAACACACTATCCAACCAGGAATAAGAAAAAAAATCAATATATCACTCATCAATAAAAAATAAAACCCTGCCTAGGTCAAATAACACTGTTTAAAAGTTGACCCCTAATATGGAGGAGGATAAACCCTAAAAGGAGAAATAAACTAGGATAGATAACACAAACGTTATGATTCCATGATGAATCCACATAAAAAAACAAAATTAAGGTAATTTAAGTGTTCCATGAGCGTAGAGAGAGAGGATGGCCTATATTTGTGAAGCTCAAATGTGGAGAACACATGATGATTTAGTTTTAAGTCCTTAGAGGAAGCAAAGGATATTTTCAGTATTTTAATGAACAAGACAAGCAACATGATTTTCCAATGTTCTCACCCTCAGTTTCTAAGAGGGACATTCCTCACAATAATCCTACATGGTGTGAAAACTATGTACAAACCACATGGTTTTCCACTATCCAAAAATGGTACATGGTTGCCCTGTTTCCTGGGTAAGGTTTCATGATTTTCTAAATAATTTTCCAACCATATGAAAACTTCATCCAAGCCAAAAACACACATTTTTTTATCAAAAAAACAGAGTTAAAATCAAGGAATAATCTTGGGGTCCAAATAAAAAAAAAGAAACCCTCAAATTTTAAACCCCATCAAATTCGGAACTGGGGAGGAAAATCGAGATCTAAAAATAAAATAGAAATAAGTGTTAAAATAAAAACATTGGTGTGGAAATTAATGTTTGGTGTTTATATATGATTTTTCAAAGTAATTTAAATGTTTATTTCATTGATTGTTTGGAATAATATTTGTAATTTTATAAACCCTATAATTTAATAGATTTTTCATAGTATTTTGAAAGGCATCAAAATTGATAAAAATCACCCATTTCAGTGAAATAGACATTTTGGGATGGAATTGGGGAAGCTAGATTGATTTATTGTATTTATTTTATTGATTAAGTTGAGAAAGTGGAATTATTGAATATTGAATCTAAACAAAAATTTATTAAATGTAATGAATATTTGATACAGAATATTATTAATGAAAACATATAATTTTCTATTTATTTGAGAAAGGAATGTTGAAAAATAAAATTGGGAAATTATATTTTGAATTATTTATTTCAACATGATTGTTTTATGGATTGATTAAAACACATGAAGTCCTTGGTAGTAAATAATTAATCAGGAAAAGCACTCTAAGACTCCAAATCCATAAAAATTAATTGAAAATGAAAACACTAACTAAACATAGTTTGTCGTCATTTCTTAGGATGATTCCCCTAATGAGGTGTTGATAATTTATCTTGATGGCCTAAGGATATGTATTTTTTTTAGAAAAAATTTTATTCAGGTTGATAAATGAGAAGTAAGAGGATATTATTACTTGAATCTAATGTATGGAAGTTATTATTATAGGAGGTTATACTATGATCTAATTGAATGATAATACTCATTGAATTAATTAATATTTTTATTCATTTCAGTTTACTTATAAAATTATTTTACATAAAGTGGCTATTTATTCTAGTTTTGATATAAATGCCATTTATTTTCGATTTTAAAGCATATTTTTTAAAAATATGTACATCCCATGTTTTATTTAACATGATACTTTATTTTGTTATTTATTATAGAATAAATTATCATACACATAATTATACCCTTATAGGGTATAAAGTTATCACCCTATCTCTTTTTTTGAATGTTTTTATATTATTTTATTCTAGGTCAAATAAAGGGTAAATCCACTATGAGGTGGTGAATGTTCATGATCCTTAGGACACGTTGTGATGAAGGTGACTAGTGGAGATGTGAACTGCTTATTATATGGTATATCCCTAAAAATTTACCCTTGATATCCTTGGATAGAATATCATTAACATTGACTAGGATAGAAATAATACTCTCAGATTCCTATACATAAAATAGGGTGTTAGAATTTTAGTTAAAAAATAGATTAAAGGAATTAAACTTAACAATACACAAGCCTATTAATGAATTATTATTAAACATATCCTACAATCCAATTAACAGAATCATATAATTAGAACTAGATATGTCTGATTTTAACAGATTATAATATTGGAATCACTAAAGATTCAATTTATCAAAGTTGGGTTTTTATAGTAATTAGAGTTAATATTATAAAAAAAATTTATATAATGTCATATCAAATGGAAATAAATTTATTAAATGATTGTAGTGGAATTTATAAACTTGTAAACAATAATTAATAAAATTTAAAAAAAATTAGAATGGCTGAGACTCTATTTAATGATTAACTCATATGACCTTATGTTTATGGTATTCTACAACCCAAAGTAACGGTATCCACTATATTATACTTATACTAATTTCCATTTTGTTTACCTAAAAAATACCTTGATATAAATATTATAATGCATCTATCCTCCAATACAAGGATTCCCCCAATACGATGATCGAATATTTCTTATAATCCTCATAATCACCCGATACAGTGGGTCAAATTTACTATATTCATATACATGGAATCACTTGACTATTATGTGGATTGGTTATAGTTTACAAATTAAATTTTTCGAGAGGAAAACCCCTGAAATGATTTATTTATAATGAGCCTATCTATAGAATTAAAAAAATACAACGAATAAAATTTTCACACTAACAAAATTTAAAAAATTTGAGAGAAAATTTACCCAAAAAACACACTAGAAAGCTCCAAACTATTCAAATTCCATTGTATTTATAATAGTACTTACAACGATCAAATTTTCCCATTTAATGAAAATGGATTCAGACACAAAGAACATGATAGCCCGTGATGATTTGATGCAACTGAATGACTGATGTCATATTTGTAAATACCATCATAGTCATTAAGATATTCCATACATTAGAAAAAAGTCCTCTATATTTGGATTATAAATATACATAGTTTTATGGTCTTACTTAACAATTTCAATATGATAAAACTTATGAGAATTATTCTAATGTTATCTCAACATGTATCAGTCTGATTATTTATACCTTGTTAGTATGAAAGACATGATGAAATTTCTTACTTATGGTTCTATAAAGGTGATCATGATAAATCATACACATTATCATTATGATAATCATAATGAAGAATTTAATTTTTATTTTTGAAATACTTTTTAACATATTATAGTTATTCTAAAATGTATTGTTTTCTACAAAAAAAATTCTCAAACACTTTTAAAATAAAATGTTTAAATATTTTCTTAAGAACGTTTCAGTGATTTCAAGAACAAATGGAATGGAAAATAAGAAGTAGAAATTTAAAATATATAATCTCCCCCTTTTTGAAATCACAAAAACCTAAACTTAAATAAAAAAAATTTACATCGGTGAATGTAAAATCCTTGTTCATTTAAGTACATGGTTTTTATAGTTACTCATTTAACCATAACATCCCTAGGTTTATGAATTTTTAGAATATGATGGTGGGTAAGATGAGAAAAAAATAGACCCCCCCTTGGATAATTTCTCCCTTTTTCTATAAAACATAATTTAACTTCACTGATACTCTCAAATAATTTCGATAAAACATTATTTCCATTTAATGATACTACACCTGTAATAAAACAACTTCCTTTTTAAATTTTTTTTCCCTTTTATAAATATTTCTCCCCATTTATATACAATATTCTCTTTATTTAAGATATTCTCCATCATATTATGATTTCTACCCCTTTTTTATTTTCAAAATGAATTAGAAAAAGCACAGTGTTTCTAGAAATGCTAATGAAATAATAACATACAATACAAAAAAATAAATTTACAAAGAATCAACAAAAAATATGAAAAAACATTCAACCAACAAAAAATGGGAAACATAGAATGAATTATATTTGAGGGAAAATGTAATTCACTCATAAATTAATTTCAAAATATTTAAAAAATGAGTACAAAAAATATTTGAAATGAATAAAATTAATCATTCTTCATTAGGGTCTTCACGATGGATTATAATGTTTTTAGCTAATTGGGGTCTTTCTACATCTTTGCAAAATTCCCCTTCCAATGTTTTTATATTCTCAACATCCACTAAAATATTTTAATTTTACTCCATGGAAAGGATATTTCTAGCTTCCAAGATTGATGACTGGTCATATAATGAACCATGTCTTGGATGTAATTTTCAAAAGAATCAAAAAACTAAATTCATTCATCGTTTTAATCATTATACACTTCCACAAACATCACTCTTTAATCAATACGAAAAGATTAATCACTGAAATAACATTATAGTTCTGCCGAATTATCCTTTATTACATAAAACTTCTAATATTTCATTTGAATATCTTCATCAACATCATGAGACCATTTAACCATTATATTTCATGATTTTTTATGAGATTGATCAGCTTCATGAAAAATATTTTATTCTAACTCATATTAAATCACCTTATCTATCAAAATATTTAGAGGATCTGCATTCAGATCAGTATTTTATTGAATTAACTATATGTTTTCCTCAAGACATGGAAAATATTGAATTGTTCCCTCAATAATTGTCAAAACATGATCAATATAATAAAAGATTTCCAGAATTATTTTTTCAACAGATTCTGATTGATTTTATTTGGGATGATGATATTTTATCCTATTGGTTCTAAGATCTTCTTCCATTCCTTTATTTTTATTGAAAATTGTAATCAATGTAAATTTATATAGAATCCGTGTTATAATCATATTTTTATCATTTGATAACTCAAGCATGTCAATATCTCTATCCTATTCAATATTCACATCATCTTTTTTGGAATTTTGATATTTTTTTCAATCATTAATGGGGATTCTGATTTAGCATCTAAGGATCAATCTTCCTCCTTGTAACATCTATGATAATTTTATTTTTAGTGTTTTTGGGTAGAACAAATAATGATGATGATGAATCTGATGAGAATTTTTCAAATTGAGTTTATTACTTATAAACTATATCTTCATTTTTATCTCTGTCTTCCTATTATATGTCTACCTCCTACTCAATATTTTTTAGACCTCATTGTATTCTTAATACCTCTTCTTCTCCATATTTACCTTCTACTTCATTGCCATCAACTTTTTCATTTAAATCGTTATCAAGATCATCTTGATTCTGCATTTCAATTCATAGAGTTACATTTCTATCTGGATCTCGATCTACATATATCTCTTGAACCATTTTCTTATCATGAACTTTCTTTTTAAACATTTCATGAGAAAAATAATTTCTTTATCAACCATAGATGTTTCTTCAAACACTAATCATCCTTTTGGATTAACTGGATAAGTATGACTTGTTAGAAATATTATATTATATAATCCTCCTTCTACTCCTTTCAAAATATTGGTACATAAATTAAATTATTGTAAGAATTTCTTATTCAATATATTATTGGATTCTATTTATTGTGGTTCAGAAAAAAATTAAAAGTTTTGGACTACGTGGCGTTGATTCTAAACATTGGATCCCCTGATTTCTTTTGATATTTATTTTTCAACCAATAATTTAAATATTATCCCGAATCATTCTTTTTAATATTTTCTTTTCTTTCATGGAGATGTTTGAACCATCCCCTCCTTCTTTATATCATCATTTATTGATTTTCTTGATGTCTCTACTTCTGATGTAGCTCGAACAACTTTTTCAATCAATATAATGGTCATTGAATAAAAAAAATCAAATCTTATTCGTCGTATCATCACTAATGAATGTAATATTTTCTATTATCTGATATTCTATATTGGAAATGTTATATATTCTCACACAACATTCAATAATATTTCTTATAAAATATGGAATCATAAAAATTTTAGACTTAAACAAGGATGTATTAATATTTTCAAGAGTGAGAAGGAAAAACTTCACTAACTTAATCTCACTAATGTTTACTAAAATTTACATTATAAAAAATCTAAATCATTTATGTTATCTATGTTCCGATTCCATGGAATGAAGAATTCGGGCGTCCATATTAAAAAAACCCAATTATTCGGAGCAAGATATGAGACTTATCTAGTTTTTCATAGTTATAAAATAATGATTCATCTAAAATTTTATTATTAAGCATTTCATGATCATTAATAAATTTTGGAGAAGTATAGTTTGATTCTACATATATTGGTATTCTAACCAAAAAATAAATCTTCTAATCACACACCTTATACTTTTCATATATTGAAAAAGAATCATTATAATTCCAATTTTATTTTAAAAATAAAAAATATACATAAAATTCATAAAAAATATAAATATATAACAAACCAATGTCAATATAAGACTTTTCTTAAAAAAATAATTCCCAACTTTGAAAAAAAAGGATCCACTTCAATTTTGAATCATGTTTCTCACAAGAGTAACTTTAAAAAATATTTCCCAGAAAATGTGAACCTAAGAGAAATCTTATTTGGTGGCCATGGTATTATGATATGTTACACAGTGAAATTCACTAAATGGTTTTCACATAGACATACCGACATGTAGAGGAATAGAAACATAGGCAAAAACACAAGAAAAAACAAAATACGACATAAGAGAGTTCTTATTTATATAGTTATAAGTTGTGACAAGTCAAATACCAAATAAAAACCAATATATTAGACAAGGACAATAAAATATGATATTTATAAATGACCAAATAATGTTTTAGTTTTTTTTAACACTATATATTTTCTAAAACATATATCAGATCAAGAATCATTCCTATTAGTAAAAATTTTGTTATATTAAAATATTAAAAATTTTCTAATAAAAAATAGAAATATATAAAAAACCATCACATAAATATCATATTGAAATAGTGTAAAAACTAAAAATAATTTAGAATTATCTTTCGAAGTAAAGAGTTCAATCGATATGATTAACCCTTTTTATTTATTTTTTTAATATAGAAATACTAAAATGGTCATGAAAATAAATTTTGAATACAATAGTGTTAGTTCCACGAAATAATTATAAAAGTTTCAATAAGAAAAATAATTAGGATTATTTTGGAATCTATATATATTATAACATTTTTTGATTATGTAAATATTAACATTTTATGAGTCCAAAGAATGTTTTTAAAATTCAAAATATAAAAATTGAATAAAAAATTCATTTGGAGAACTCATTATGATAAATTTATTATGGAAACATAAATATTTTGAGAACTATTTAAAAAGTTGATAAATATTTTGAGAAACATAAAATATATTTACTCTCTCTATTAAAAGGAGTAACATAATATATGTATATGGGTAAAAAAGTAGCAGACAAGAATGATTAATTTATGTTGATTATTTCTGACATCTGTTCAACGTATTAAAATCTATAAAAAAAAGGTTTGTTAAAAATATCATTACGTTGATCTTATATATTGAAGAATTTCCAAATTCCATCTCTTTTAAGTGTGTGATACCTAAGGAAATGATGTATTGTATCTATGTTTTTAGATTGTGAGTGATGCTCTATATTTTTTACTTATGTAATTGGAACATGAATTATCAAACTATATTTGAATTTTAGTAAAACTCATGCCATAGTTAGAGTGATAGTGTTTCATCCACAACACATAATCCAAAAAACATCGAGGAACCACATATTCAGCTTTATTAGTCGAAAGTGAAATTGAGTTTTGTTTCATATGTGACCAAGAAACATATGAATAACCTATGGAATTAAAATTTTCACATGTTCTTATTCAATCCATTCTACAACCACCAAAGTCGGTATCTAAAAAACCATTTAGCTCAAAAATATTTCAAGAATAATAGAAAAGTAATAAATCCATAGTTTCCTTTAGATAAAAAATGATTATTTTATTACATTATAATGGCAATCCAATGGGTTAAATTGATATATTCAAAAAAAATTACATAAAACATTAAATTTGGATGACTAAATTTTATGTAATGTAAACAACCTATCATAACTATAAAAATATTTTGAACAACTATTTTCCCAAACCCATCAAGATATAAAGTATTTGAGGTTCCTACGGGAGTTCTAAAAATATTATTATTTTGATATCAAAATTTTATAAGAAGATATTTTATATACTTATATTGAGATAAAAATAATCCTTATGGTTTTTTTTATATTTGTGAAACAATAAAATAATTTAACTTACCCATCATAATAATTTGAAAATAATATTTCATAAGATCTTCAAAAGAATATGTTTAATATTTTTGACATTATCAAAATATAATTTTATCAAAATAAATAATTACAATCATAAAAATTACATAAAATTTATTTATAATATTTTTTGATCTGTAGTTCTCATAAGAAGATTTATGGTAATAATAATAATTTAAATCCATTATATTAGGATATACGGTCTTGTTTAAGTCTATAAAAATCATTGATATGTTTATAAACATATATTGGATGTTTTTAATTTTAAAAATGAGGTGGTTGTTCAACAGAAAATTCCTCCTGAAAATTTCAATTAGGAATAGCACACATCACATCCATTTGAGATTTTTTTAAATTAATGAATGTTGAAAAGGATACAAGTATTCAAATAGATTCATGTCTTTCTAATAGTTTATAAGTTTCTTCATAATCAATTCCCTCTTGTTGAGAATAACCCTAATTAATAGGAATAGATTTATTTATAATAATTATTCAACTCTAATCACTTTTAATCTAAACCCCCCATTTTTTCTATTTATTGATGTTTCTAATGGTTGTTCAATAGAATTATAGACTTAGTTCCTCTAAAATTTATTGATGTCATCTTAAATAGCCTAGATGAAATCCTCATCACCTAAAGCCTCATCACTATTCTTAGGCTTAAATTGGGATATGAAATATATATTTATACATTCATTCTTTAATGAACTTATAGTTCTAATAGGTTTATCTACATCAATAATGATATATTCACTAGGATTGTTCCTAAGAAACTACTGACTTCATGGGTTTTGAAAATAATGTTAATCGAAAATATGTAGAAAATATTACAGAGGAATTATATCAAAAACATTTTCTTATGATATATACTTATCAAAATAAATTTCTATCGATGGTTGAAAATCTGTTTTAGAAATCACATCTGACCAAGTTGGTTGAGTGTTTCTAAAAACATAAGGATTGGTTTCATCAAACCCAACATGCACTATTTCCTCACTTGTAAATTTTGTTATTAAAAACTATATAAGAATTAGATGTACTATAATACCCTAAAATTATCCCCTCGATGTATTTGTGTGAAAATTTATATAAATTATCTATCATAATTAAAATTAATACCTTATAACCAATAACATTGATGTAATATTTTTTTCATCCCATCAAAAACACTCATTGAGTTTTACTAAGAAAAGTTCTAATTAAAAATATATTTTTAGTTTATAAGGTACTAATAATGACATCACCCTAAAAATATTTAATAATTGAGTATTCACTTTATTTTGATCTAGTTATTTTTTGGAAAATTCTATTTCTTCTTTCAAATAAACCTATATATTAAGTGGTTATATGTGCTAAAAAGTTTATGTTGAATACCATTAATCATAAAAAATGTCTCAAAATAATAATTTAAAAATTCATCAGGATAACTATGTATAATTATCATGGGTGATTTTCTCATTATTAAATTTTGATTGAAATATTTTAAAACTAAAAATTTCATTGGATTGATTTGTGAGAAAATAAACCCATGTATATCTAGTTTACAAATCAATTAAGAGATATAAATTTTATTTTTCACTAAAAATTGTATTTTGAATAGGACTAAATAAATCTATTTTCACTAAATATAATGAATAAAATGTTTGGGATTCACTAATTGATTTAATACTTGACTTATTTTTCTTACCATATTGACAAGGGTCACAATATTTTTAAGTATCAAAACTATATACCTATAAATATTTAACAAGTTCTTTCATAGTCATAATAGATATGTGTGTATTCTTATATTTTTCTAAAATTCATTTCCATAACCAATATTGATCTTTAAATTCACTAAGGAAAGGTGTTTATTATCTTCTATGGTCTTATAAGTTTTGTATATAAATACGATATACAAATGAGTAGAATGAATAAAATCTACATTAGAACTTTGTTCTAATCATTTATCATTTATAAAGTTCACAAGGATACCATTATAAAATAATTGACTTGTGATTATAAGGTTGTACATAATACCTCTAACAAAATAATATTTTAAATATGTGTTTTTTCAAGAAGAACAATGTTTTCAATTCTGATGACATCTCCTCGAGCATTATCTCTATAAATGAACCACTCACCTTTAATTTTGTTAATCTTATGGAATAAGTATTTGATATGGCTCATATTCCTAAAAAATACACTATCCACATACCATGTATTCTTATTATCATTACATTCAACGATTTCATGAAATAAAATCATTAAAAATTCATCACCAAAACCTTATTGGGTCTGGTAATGATAAAAAACAAAATTTTGGAATCCACATTTGTTTTTAAAAATAGGATTTTTGAAATCCATGTGATTCAAATTTAAAGGAAGAAAAATTATTTTTCAAATGAACACCACATTTCGACTTAGTAAAAAACAAATGTTTTTATCAACAAATAAATTGATACTAAAAATAGGTTTTTATGTTTATAAACCATTCCAGATCTATTACCATGATTCCTAATTTGTTTGTACATTTTATAAAACATTAATTACGAGTTGTAATGTTTGATAAATGTTTTCCCAAACTAGAATCTTAGGATTTTATTTTTACAAATAAATTTTTGTCATCACTACTATTAGTTTTAGTAGTAAGTTTTATTTCTAAAATATTTATCCTTGAAAATACTTCATCAAAATCCTTAGAATTATTTTTATTACAATGAACAGTCTCATCATGATCTTCTAAATGATCTGTTATATATTTTGACCAAATATTTACCGTAAAATTAGACTTATCATGTTGTTCCATATAAATATCATGGTTTTATATATTTTTCAATTCTCATTTTGAAATTTTTTTCTAAATGAGAAACGTCATCATAAATCGGTAAATTATTTTCTTCATATGATGAGGATGATTCCTCATCTGAACATGGTAAATCCTTCTAATTGGGATAATTAAAACATAAAGACATGTTGGTAAGGATTTCAGATGTTTGTTCCATGGCCATGAATCATTGATTAACTTTAGGTATATTTGAAAAATAAATATGTTTCTCTAACTTGAACTATCATTTTATGAAGAACATTTAGATGAATAATATCCACTGGAAGTCAATATGAAAGAAGATTTCAGAAATTTGATCCCTTTGAATTTTTAACACCATTTGGCATTCGTCTTAGAATTATTTTCTTTTATATCTTCCTCTTAATCATTGGTAAATCTATTATAACATGTCCTACTATTACATTCATAACATGTAACTTCATATTTCCTATCCCTCATTTCCTACTAAACATTATTTTTTCAGTATTGACCATATATATTTTGAATATATTAATTATCATTTTTATACATGTTTTCTAACTCATTATTGTAATTTTATGATGTACATGAATAGGATTTAAGAACCAATATATTCAATAACAAATATTTGACAAAATTTTATGTAGATGGAATATTTATAGGTATTGTATTTGTGGTATCAATGGAAACACCACCATTTTTATTTTTTTTCATTCTCTACATCACTTTTGAGTAAACCCTTGTTCTATATAATGGTACCAAAATGATTATAAAAGGTAATACTTTTTAAATTTATTTCCTGTTAAAATATAGTTATCTTTGATTCCAAATTGATGGGAATAATATCAATAATTTTCTCAAAAATCATTTCATCATCATGAAAATTCAAACCAATTGATTATAAAATGTTAATAATAGTCCTTAATCTCTGATGTGTCTATGAAGATGATTCACCTCATAAGAAGTAATAGTCTTGGTAGTCTACCAGAAACATATCTCTCTAAGTCTCAAAAACATTTAATGTACCAAAATATGATACTTCAAGACATATCTATATACTGTTGGAAGCGTTAAAAGAATTAACATGTCTATAAATAATTTTTTTCAAAGAATATAACAATATATTCTTTAAACTGTATTTTATAATATATTCTTATTTTTCTAGATTATTAAAATCAGATACTTATTTATCAATGATTTTAAATTATCTAGTCGACATAACAAAATTTTTAACTCATGTGTTTATAGAAAATGTCTTTATCATACCTCTCTAGTACTCGTAATCATCACAATCAAATATTTGTAGTTTTTTAGATTCTATTATCCACTATACCAATAATAAATCTTCCCATGTTTTAAAAAACACAAATATTCATTCCCACAAATACACGTTAGTGAAAAAAAAATTATAATTAAATTTCTTATATAAAAACGTAAAATAACATGTAATAATTAAATAAATTAAAACATTTGAAAATATATTATTAGTTTACGATTATTATAAAAAAATTAGGATCAATTTTTACCTAATACATATTAACATCATAAGAATATGATCACATAGTGATATTTACTAGGAATGGGGGTTGAATTTCATTTTTAATAGATATTTTAAAATAATTAAACCAAAAAATAGTCAAGCCACTTAATGCATGGTTATCAGACTTGGACCTGAGTATGATTTTTGAAATAATAGAATTAGAACTAGATCAATTTGATTATATCAGAGTATAGTATATAAAAAAAAAATATCTATTTTATTAGAAATTAAATATTTTCACAATCAAGGTTAATATGATTAAAAAAATATGCATGGAAATTTTTAACTGATGAATATGTTTCAATTATATTATCTTAGTGGAAGTAAAAATTGTTAACAAAAAATAATACATTTGAAAAAATGTTGAATGAATTATATTTTATTGAAAGATAAACTTTTTTTACCTTAAATGTATGTTAATCTATAATACAAACTAAAGGTATCTCCTATTTCATACATATAGTAATGCCTTTATTTCATTGGTATATAATTCCCTCTATACAATGATTTGAATGTCTCTTTTCGACCATACTAGTAATCCCATGAGACGATGATCAGATATATCTTACTATACTCATATTTCCTCAATTTAATTGATAAATTATCCATCTTCTTATCCAAAAAATCCTCCAACGTTATGATATTCTTACATAGGTTGCAATTTAAAAATATATAAAATTTATATCCTCACTGTGTTTTCATAGATCAGCTCCATATATATAATTAAAAAAAATCAAAGAATGAGATGTTCACCCTAATTTTTCATCATAAAATTATAGATAAAATGTATTTAACAACCCAACTAGCCAACAAAAATACATCTAATGACAAGGTATTTATGTCCATCATTCTAACGGTCACCTTTTCAAAGTTTGTTACAAAATATTCAGACACCAGGAACATGAAAGTTCATAATGACCTGGTGTAATTGAATGTCTATCGTCGTATTGGAAAATTACATCATATTGTATAATAGATTCCAAAGACTACAAATATGTCTTATGTATTCCAATTACAAACATAGTCAGTCCAATATAGTTACTTAATTATTTAAATATGAAAAATATATGATAATCACTCTAATATTACCAGTACCAATATCAGTCTAGTTATTTATATGTTTTCTTGTATGAAAGACATGAAAGAAATTCATACTTCTGGTTTAGATTAAGGTGGGTTTGATTAAACAAACACACACTCATTGTGATAAATGTAATTATGAATGTTAATTTTATATGTATAAAATTTTAGAAATTATTTTATATATAGTAAAAGATATTTTTTATCCAAAAAAATATAAAACAATAAGGATAATTTTTTTTTGAAATATTTTTTTTATGAATTTGTTTTGTGATTTCAAGAAAAAAAATGATTAATAGAAAAGTAAGAAGTATAACTTCTAATTTACTAGTATAATCTTGTGTCATTTGATGATGTGCTATTTTGGGTATTACATCCCTTGTTTTTGTCTTGTGTGTTCTCTTTGATGTGTGTTGACATACTTACATGTATCTATTATCTTTATTTTTTTTGGAAAATCATTTCCTATTTTTTATTTATGACACTAGGTTCTAGTCATCATCTTGTGGGGATCAAGAACTCTCTTTAGGTAATTTAAAGTCTTTATTGGTTATTAGTGTACCTAGGTGTGTAGGCTGGTTTATGATACCCATCATATAAGCTATATCAAGTGCATCCATGAGATATAAAATAGATTAACCATTCATATATAAAATTTCTAAGGACTATTAAATGAATAAAAATATTTTAACATGCATTTATTCATCATAAAATCATATAAAACTATTATAAACTCGTATGGAAAACTATTTTTGATATTGAAATACACTTTTTGTTTAAATAACTATTTTAAATACCAATATAACCAAAAAATTACGGAATGGGTTTTTATTTGAAGAAAAAATTAATTATTTTAATGGAATACAATATTAAAATCATATTTATAGTATTAATAAAAGTAATTGTCACAATAATTTCTAATATTAAACATTCCATTCTCTTTTATAAAGATGGTCATATATATTTTAATTAAATTACTTTATTAAAACCAATGAAATAAAAACAACAGTGTCATGGAATATGCTCAATAGATATTATATATATATATATATATAAACATCCGTAAAATAATTTTTTAAATATAGATATGGAGGAAAAATATCACAAAAATAAATCATTAAAATATTTAAAATCGTTTATTAATTCAAAGTGTCCCTTAAATAGAGTCCAAATAATATCATATATTATTTATATTCATAAATAATAAATTTTGATAACTATTTACTTTCTTGGTAACATTTTTTCTACATTATCAATATTTTATTTTGTCTCTTACCATGATATCCATAATTAGTTAATCATTTGAATTCCCATCATATGTTTTGAAGGTATTCAGTTTATATATCAAAAATCATATCTCTTGTTTAAATATGTTAAAATAGCTAATTATTATAACAATAAAATATTAATAACCGGATCATACATTCAATATATATAGATAAATTATACTATTAAAACCAATTTTTTATATGTTAATGAAAAATAAACTACGTTACAATCATGAAGATGATAGGTTATATAAAATCACGAGTGACACTTCAATTTTTCTATAATTATTATATAATTTTCTTAAGTATTATATTATATTTCTAGAATGGTAATTAAACAAAAAATATAATATTATTTCATTTAATATATGTACAAGTTCCATCCATGAGATATGGTAATAGAAAATTAATCACATATCCCCCTGAGGTGGTATTCCACCATTCACACAAATGAAATTATCATATTCCATTGGATGGTATGGTAAGAAAATTTACGTTATATATTATTCTTAGAATTAAAAATTATTCATGAATATATAATATAAAATTTAATTAAACCATTATAAACAACCATGATAGGTGATGATAGAAAAAAATACCACATTTTGCAAGGTAGTAGTTTTTCTTACACACAAATGATGGATTCCATTCCATTATTATAGAAAAGTATTTGGATTTTTCTAATTACCTTTGAATGATAATATATAATAATACTAGAGATTGTGACATTATTATACTATAATGTATTAAGAATATTTTTAGGTGTTTTTATATTAAATAAAACTAAATACTCAATTTTGAATATTAAATCTTCTTGGGAAGAACTATTTATGATTATACATAAAGCCATCCTAGATTAGGTTTTTGATTTAAATATGTCCTCAAAGATAAGTGAAGCTGAGTGAGTCAGGTATTTTGGTTGGGTCTTGCTAAACCAAATGGATTTGAATGTGTGATGTTTAAATGCATGGTTATGTCCATTAATAACTGAGAAGAAATGGTGTTTTAAAATACCACAAACTATTGGATAATATAGAGTCACTCTCAAACCATGTGCCTAAAAATATGAAAAAATGGAGTATAGGGATGAAAATTTTGTGTAACACCTATACCAATAATAATATCATTTTTCCAACATGTTATTCCCTAACATCTAGTATCTCACACTTAAACCATTTTAATTATCAGCCATCAAAAAATGTTTTCTTACTCATTAGTGGTCAAGATATTTACTATAAAAGGTTAATTGGAACATAGTTGGACCATGATTTAAACTAGGAACCATATCATAATAAATTTTATAAATATAATAATTTTATGAATTTCAAATCATCTAATAATTTTTTTTTTAAAATATCATTAATGAAAATTTTGAATCTACTCTATAAATTTAATATAATCACATCATTAAATTGATTGATTTATAATTTTTTTTATTGAAACCATTATAAAATGTTATAATTATATATAAAATTCATGAAAGAAAATAATTCATTTGCTTTATATTATATTTTTTAATTTTAAAATCATATTTCATATTTTTCTATTAATTAAATAATAAAGATTTTAGTGTTGTTTATTAGTTTAAGGAAATTATTTAACTTCCAAAAATTTGAAATAAAAATTAATGATAAAAAATTAATTTCTATAAAAATTTGAATATTTATAAATGAATATAGGCCTTTATTGTACATATCTTAAAGATATATAGATGTTAAAAGTAAGGAAGGTTTTTTTTCGGTCTTTTTCATTATATAAATTATATTCAAAGTCGAATTCCAAAAATATGGATCCAAAATGGCATATTTACTATAATTAGATGATATAAGGTAAATATATGGGCATAAAATAAAATTTATACATCTTTTTATATCATTTTAAACATTATAGGTATATTTTAACCACCCCACTCCATAAACAATAAATGCAATTTAACCTTAGCCATTACATTGTTTGTTCTATTTTCAGAATTAATTTTGACAAAAAAATAATATAAACATGTTATAATTAATAAAATTACTATTTTTAAAAATAAAAAATCAATTTTAATTATTATAAGTGAAATAATATAATTTCATATAAAACTCACTGATGCGATCAAAATGTGTTTTAAAAAAATTTATTTTTCTAGAATTAGATGACTCGATATTAAATAAATTAAAAGTAATAAAAATAATATAAATTTAAATATATATATATATATATATATATTTAATATTTATATATTTTAAATCATTCGTAAATATTTTTTTTAATTAACGTGGATAATTGTTGACGACATTAAATAGTTTTTTGAAAAAAATTGTTTTAAACCATAAAATGAAGAGACTATAAAATGTAACATAAATTGGATTCAATTGTAATTAATTGGATTAAATATAACTTATTAATACTTAGTTTACATGAAAAAAATTATAATCACAATGATACATATATGTTACTTTTTAAATGGTATTAAAAATTTATAAAATGTGGTGTTTTACTTTATTTATAGAAAAATCTACATTTTAAAAAAAATGTTAAGACGTCGCCATAAATTAAATTTTTAATTTTGAATTTAAATTTAAATTACATTTTAAAAACTAAATTTTTTATGTTTTTTTGAAAATAATTATTATATTTTCTCACAAAGAATTAGTATAATTTTATTGATTGAAACATATTTTTGATGAATAAAATTTCATCAATAAAAATGTATTAATGTTATAGTATAAAGTTTTCTAGAAATTCACATTGAGTATTAAATTTATATAAATATTTCATAAAGTAGTCAATATTATTCATTTAATAAAATTTAATAGGAAGCTAATAAAATTAATTTATTTTGTGGTCTGTAAAAACTCAATGTTAAGCAACGTATAATATATCAAACATAAGGTCCTTAATTTAAAATTTTAAGGTGTTACATTCTCTATAGCCATTCAATAATTTTTTCATGAAAATATAATTTGATGAAAATAATAAATGTTTTGAAATTTGAAAATAACTCTCTTTAAATTCCATATTGTAAAAAGGGTTAACAAAAGATTTGGTTGAAATTAGAGAGGGGAATTATGATGTTCATTTGAAGTAATGAATAACATGGTTTCCATGTAGGAATAAAATAAGTGGAAAGTGAATATTTGAACATATTAAGGATGCTTAATACCCAAATAATGTTAAATAGTGATAAATATCATTGAACACAAAAATTTTTATGATCATGATAAGTTTAGAAACTACAAATTCATAAACAAAAGTGGTTTGAAAAAGACAATTATATTGTAAAAAATGATGGAAATGGGATAAAATTTTTTATTTCGCTTTCTTTTTCAAAAATTTAATGAATTTATTACCATCATGAATATGGACATAAAGATTATATACATACATTAAAATTGTAAATTCATTCGTTAATAAATTTCAACAAACATCACATCCTCTCCTATAAACAATTAATATTCAACCATAATATTTTTCAGTCTAATGCACTTATATACACTTCTATAAGATGAAATAAATGATTAAAGGAATAAAAATGGATTAAAAATATATTTATACATTAACATGACAATAAATGTTTATAATAAGGTAAATAATTCTAAAAATGAATTATCATTAATTTGTAGAAATACTACATTAATCATAGAGACCTCAACAATAACATGAAATGTTAATGTTAATATATTAAATACTATCCCTAAAATTGTCCAAAATATTCATAAATAATATATAAGGAATGTTTTTATCACATACACTTTTGAGGATAATTCATAATTTGTATCCAGATAATACCAATAACTTTTGAAGTCTCATACTAAACTTTTTTATGCCTGAATCATATCATATCTAATATATACTAAACAATCATTAAATAACACGAACAACACAATATCCACATGAAAATAATATATGATTCCAAAATATAAATTAAAATTTATTAAATAAAATCTTATAATATTTTTTTATATTAATCATATAATGATCAAGAAATTAGTATCCATATTCATTCATCACATATACCACATTATTTTTTCAATCCCACGGTTAGATATATCAGATGTTGTTAAATTTTAATCACCCAAAAATACCATAACATAAATTATTTGATAAACCCAAATGTTCAAACATAACAATAAACTTTTGTCCCAAAAATTAATGGTATTATTTATCTAATAATACATTACATTAATTTTAAGGGTAACATATACCTAAGTAGTATAAAATTTCTCTCCAAATATCATCAATCACATATATATTAATTTATTCTAACCAATAATGGTGTTACTAATAATTTGAACTTATTATTAACCTAAAAAATTTAAAACCAAAATAGAATATATAACTATTAATATAACCTGACAGGAAAACAATGTAATATTAAATGTTTCCTAAACCTTACCCATGTGCCAAATATAATAATCCCATACATGCACTCCCAGATCCAATGCAAAAACCATTTTTTTCCCTTTATGGTTTTTTGTCAATAAATATAAACATAGAGTTTCAGAGAAATATGTCAAACTCAAAAAAAACAAGATGTGTATATCATTAAGCATTTATCTCATGGTAAATGAATTTTAGACAAATAAACCTTAAAAATATCATATAAACAAATGTAGAACTAGAAAATATAATGATTAAGTGTAAAAAATCAATGAAAAATATTTAAAACCCAACATTTAATATTTATTTATAATAACCTAAACAAAATTATATCATTCAAGTCAAATACACTTGGATAAAATCATTCAATTTGAAACATAAAATATCATCCTTTAAAAATTACAACTGATATCAATTGCAAATGGGTTATTATGTACACCAGAAAAATGAAATTAGATGGATAAAAATAAAATATGTCTTAATGAATGCAGTTGAGGAAAAATTCTTTAAGTCTTAAGAAATATCTTGATCAAAACAATGTGAAATGGAGAACCTAATATGGACTTATATACCCTAAAATGTTTCTTTAAAATAATCACCAAAGCAATTTATTGGTATTCTTTACAAAAAAAATATAAATAAGTGTTGAATATGTCATATGTATAACAAAAATAAAAGTTATATTATAAAAACATTCCTTGAGTCCATAATTTCTATGTATGTCCTTTAACAACTACCAAATAAGCTTATATTGATTTTTTAATTGGTAACCTTTTACATGATTAATTTTTTATACTGAAATAATTTATTTTACTTAGATTAATGGCATATTTAAATATTGAATTAGGTAAGTCCACATCTACTGTTTGGAGGACGTTTGGTCCATAAATTCAAAATTATTTCAAGATGTTGTCCCTAGCTAATGGGTTTCTTCTTCATGATTCCATAAAATGTAAATAACAAAATAGTTGAGTTCAATACACAATGAATTAGAGGCCTATCAAGGAATACCCATGATCAAATCTATATTAGGCTCACCCATGAGAAATAATGGATATCCATCCTACATACAAGTTACATTAGTGTAACCAATCAGAAAAATGGGTATCATCCCATTTTAATGACTAAAAAATAACAACAAAATCAATAAAATTTTTAAATCAATAATCCCAGTATAAAACACAAATAAAAACCATTATTAATTTCATAATTGGATTAACTAGTGTTAATGAAATGGAATCCATGAAAATATATTCAAAATAATAATTATCCATCAAGACAAATAAAGGGGTGTTATAAATAAATATTTCCCTTCTATACCATATGTAATACCAAGGTATATTGAGAATTATGAATGAAAAAACAATTTAAATTCATTAACATAATTCTTGAGGAAAATCAAATTTTCAATTTTAAAATAAAATTTCAAAACTGATAATTTACAAAATATTGAGAAACTATATACAATTGAAACTAACCATGGTAATATATATTGGAAAATTTAAATACAAATAATGGTAATGCTGGTCACAAAAAGTATTTATTATTTTAAATATTAAAATTATATATTCTTTTCAAAACATTTTTTAAAGAGATTCAAAAGGAAACCATCTGGAAAATTTGAGAAAATTACTTATTAAAATATTTAAAAAATTTAAATTCCTAGTCAAAAAAATTTATTAAATCATTTTTATAAAGAAATGAATATATTTGTTTTGAAACAATTCGAACAAATTTTGAAATAGAGGACATATATTCATGATCTAAATGAAGATACAAGATCAGTATCACATACAATATACTATAAAGATGTTTCATTATTCAATCATGGATAGAATGGAAAATAAAATTGTAAAAAAATTGTTTAACTATATGAGAAGATACGATATGTGGTTAATTAAAATAAAAACATATTTTTTTCCCAAATGGAACCATGAATATAAACCATCCTAAAAATAATATACATCATAACAAAAATTATTTTCCACATTAGTAAATTCTTAATACTAATCCATTTTATAGAATAACGACAAATGAAATAATAAATATAAGTAAAATATTTAAATTAAAGATATTACAAGTCAAAGGGGTATTATTTATACCACATAATAGAATTTATTATTATATCATTAAATTTATTCCCTATATAAAGGGAATTTGAAATGAATAACCCTTATAATGATCATAACATTCATTTAATAGTACAAAATAGTGTGGTTATGTGTAAAGAAATAAAATGCACATAAGAATTTGAAATATAGAATAAAAAAATATATAGAGAAATTCAAAAATAAAGATGGAATAAAAAACTCAATGAAAAGAAGTTACAAACCAAATGATGGATGTTCAGTTAAGAATAACGTTAGCAATTGTATGTTTCATGTGAAATCCCATGGGGGGGAAATTGAAATTGAAACATAAGATTTCAAGATTATTATTCTATTTATGATATGAAATATAAAATATGTAGTAAATTCACCTTATAATTTAAATTTGGTGCATAATAATAAAATATATATCAATGAATGATATTAAGATGAATTCCATTATATATTTTGAAATTTATAGATCAAAACCCCAAAAAATAGACAACCTCAAATGGTCTTTTAAATATCTTTTATATTCATGAAAATAATTATATAATACATTCATGGTAATAATTTACACTATACAATATAGAAAAACTGGTGAATATAGAATATTTACACTAGAAGTAAATATGAGATGAGAAACCCTTACCTAGAGTCCAGAATCTAAATGTATGTCCTTTTACTAATGTATAATAAGTTGTAACATCCTGACCTAGGTGACACATATTGATTCCCTGATTTGATCAGTTACATGACCTCAAGTATGCCTCCCCATATTCTAGAGGATACAGACTAACAATAAGGATCATATATATCAATATAGAGATACGATACCCTATTTATCAAATAAGTTTAATAGAGTAAATAAATAAGAATAAAAAATTAAATAACCAATGAACAAACCAAACTGGTATCAAATGATTTAAAGAACCAAAAAAACAATATGAAAACTAAAACCATATATATGGAATACCAAGAACATTTCTAGTTCCAATATGCATAATAGAAAATTAAAAATGACACTAAAAACTTATAAAAGGGTCATAAAATATGTTAGTTTCACTCATCCATGCTCCATCCTATATCATCCATCTAACATAGAGACTTTTTCCTTTAAAAATGGGTTATTAATGATACCCAAACTCTCCAAACCAATGATGGCATATGTTAGAGATTGAACTATAAAATATATTAAATTTAAAATTCAATATAACACATGGGATTTCATTATCCATTTATTTTTAATTAAAAATATATTACATAGGAACTATATTCCAAATCCTACTTTTTTGGGTGATGATAAATATTTCAGGATCCCAATGGGGTTTTTAAGTAACAACCCACGCCCCACACTCATTTATAAATATAACACTATCGTTGTTTGATATTGTATACAATGTCCCATATATGAATATCAATTTATCACTATAGAATATTTATGAAGTATCCCATGTACCACACTCTAATATCAAAACTATAACATTTATCACAATTTTATACATATCTCATCAATCAAGGTTAATCTTTATTAACCCTACAATCAAATTTCACAATAAATGACTATTAACTAATTCAATAATTAATTAAACAATTTAATTAAATTACTTAATCACAAAAATTTCCATAAATTAATTCAACAATTAATTAATTGAATAATTATTTAATCCAGTTTATCAGTTCCACTATCACAATAATCCATTAATAAATAAATCAATTAATTAAACCAAATAAACCAATTTTACAATCCCAAAAATTCCCATTAATTAATTCAAGAAGTAATTATTTGAATTCAAAATATCAATATCCTTATATTTAATACAATAATTAATTACTCCACTTAAATAAATTTCATAATCACAATAATTATAATTAATTAATTCAAAAATTAAATAATCATATTTAATAATATTAATATAAAAAAATTTAAATTCCATAAATTAATTATTTTATGATATCATTTTATTTTAATTATGAAACTAAATTTCTAATCATATAATTGAAATTAAATATTCAAATACACAAAATTGAAATAAATAATTTTTGATTTGGGTAATATAACACATACCATAAATAATTGACAAATTATTACCAATAGATATCACTAATTTTGAGGTATGATCAATAACTCAATGAATAATGAGATCTAGATTCGAATCTAGGATCCAAGATCAAACAAATCAAGATCTATAAATCCTAGATCCAGATACAAAAAATAATGGCAAACTTCCCTTTAATAGACAAGAGAAGAATGAGATTGAATGATTAAGCCACATGGGATAAGATTCACATATCGGTGGAGGTGCATATCTTCTATCCGAGAATTGAATCATGAATAAAGGTGTTTAAATGATTTATATATTCAACTGAGAAACTTAAAATGAGAGGAATGGGTTAGGGCTTAGTTGGGGTCTATTTTAGGTTAATACTAGGCGTGGTCTTTAAAAAATCTAATTTTCTGTTAATTAAACCCTCCTACATGTTTTTCTAGGAAAGGGAGCATTTTTTTCCAAACCATGCTCCTCTTCTGGGGTTGGAACATTACTTGTATAATGGAACAAGGTTTGAAAATAAGTGTGATGGTCATGTGAATACCCTATGATTGGGTTTATATGGTTATATGTGGTGGGGAGTGGTTTGGGAAACCCACCCACCAACCATACACAACCTATCCTCGCTCTAATTTTCACTAATTTCACCCAAAAGATGCCACAAGGTAATACTCAAATAAAAATTACTCAAAACATGATAAAAATAGTACCACCAAAAGAGGATGAGACATCTCTTGGAAAGGGTGGTATCTTACAATTTCCTCACCTCATTACAACTCTCCCATAACATGTACTCCCAGGAATCCCTAAAATTCCATGTGAAAATGATATGGCTACAGCTCACATATTTTCTTCTCTTTCCCATATATCCTCCTACAGAGGCTCATGATTCCATAGTACACAGACTAACTATAATGTCTTTTCTTAGAACACTTTCCCACTGTGATCCAGCACACGTATCAGTTGATCCTTAAAGGACTCATATATATAATTCTCAAAAACATCAACATCGATCAGATGACAAAGGTCTAGGTGATACCACTGAAGCTATGACACATGAAAAGAATCATGAATATAACTATACCTTTATGGAAGATAAAATTGGTACACCACTGGCACAATTCTATCTATCATCTCAAATGGTCTAACAAACCTAGGAACCCGATATCCCAATCTCCATATGCTATGGTTAAAAATGTAGGTGCCACTAGAAGGAATACATGAACACACTCTAAAAACTCTTGGGGTCATAGATGTCAATTAAAATAAAAAATTTATCTACTCTAATAGCAACCCATCCCCTGAGGCCCATGTCTTGCCTACCCCAATCACTCCTCTCGAAGGCCAGTGGCTGATGAAATGTATTGAAGGCCTCAACCTATAGTAGGAGGAATTTTCCTATGTACCTATATGTAATCACATTCCCAACCATGTCACATCACACTAAATGAGAAAAATGAGAAGACTAAAACAGTAATGAGTACAAAGTACAGTGAAAAACAACAAGGCTATAATAAAAACCCAACAAAAAGAACATAAACATCAATGTACAAAAAAGAGCTCTGAAGGCCATCTACAGAACACCCCACCTGATCATAAGAGTAGTGAATCTATTAGAAGACAAAGTAGTATGTCCTAAACTCTTGTTCCTACTAAGACCCACCTTTTCCTAGGCCTGTAAGTCCACCTTCAAAGCGTCGACCAGTCTTGACTCTCTGCGCTCCTCCGAGTCCAAGTCCACAAAGGTCTCTATCGAAGCGTCAACCATTTTCACGGGACACAACACACATGAGAGGGTCCCATTTAGGGTTGAGTAACATAAAACATTATAGGCTCTCTAAAACTAAAAGGAAATTCCACACAATAATCCTCAATGTAAATCATGATGAACAAGATGGGTCACAAGTTGTATATTCTTGGGTAGTCGTTGTATCATCGTGAGTAACATCACGGAACAACTAAAGTGCATTACAACACCTTTTCTAACAATTAAAATGATTCTTCCAAATAATAGAGAGTGGCTCCCCATTGTGGGCCTATTGGGTCATAGAGAGTTGCTCCCCACTGGGCCGTCATCGAGCAATATTCAAGTCTAAGCCAACAACTGGGTTCCAATCATAGATCCCTTGTTATAATAGATACTTAAGACACTATTAACACCTAGACATCCATGTAAATAACCATGCATCATGAAAATGATCTGCCTCATCATTATGGTCCCAACATTGAAAAAAACTCATCAATCTGATGAGTCATTTTCTAGATACGGGTGTTTTAGTAAATAAGGGACTAGTTGAGATGAGGCCCAATATGACCCGGTTGGACCGAGCTGACCAACCTGGCCCAAGTGTCCCACATACCCTAGTTCATTTAGATAATATAGAACTCATCGGTTTGAGTTGGGGTCTATTTGTTCTAGTCTGGCTAGTGGGACGGGCAAAATATCTCCCCCTAGGCTCGACCTGGATTAGTTGGGGGTCCATCCCCACTGGGTTGACCAGTGACCCGGTATTGTCTGGGTCTGCCCTAAAAAGAATGGGTCCAGAGTACCAGCATAGGTACAACCAACTGGGAGTGGGTATCACCCAACATCACACAACCGACCTGCTGGGGGATTGGCCCGCCTACTGAGGACCGACTGCTAGAGTGGCCGATGGTGCGCCATCTGGTCAGGAAGTGGCCGTTATCCCACGTTCAGCCATAGCTATTCCCGTGGACATGGGGAACCTCCATCCACGATCTAAGGACCGTGTCCCACATCTCTCAAGTGGCTCAAACATGGGCCACCCCCTCCACGCGGTGCCTTCCTGGCATCACATCACCCAACCGACCATGGCCTTCTTCCACCGTGGGGCAGGAAACTGTTCTGCAGACCACTATACGTACAACAGTGGTATGTTCTTCAGGTTGTTTGAACCCACATTCCCCAAATATCTTCCTCTTAACCAAGAATAAAACAATTCTATATTTTCATCACATCAAGGGTACGACCAACAAGAACACATGAGAAGTGGTTCTCGTGCCTTATTTGTGTCGACTAGAGCCCTCCGTGTTATATGTTTAGATCAAGGAAGAGGTTTTGGGATTGATGTTCAGTCCCTTCATTCCATGTTTTAATCGCAGATACTAAATCCCCATGAAAATTTACTCTCTTTCATAAACGAATATATCACAGAGAAACCTTTTCGTTGTGATGATCTATGTCCATCATTTCTAGAAAAAGAAGTGAGAGGGAAAACACTGAAATAAAATACAAACCCATACCTCCTTGAAATTCGATGCCCTTGAATTCTACCTTAATAGTTCATGGTGCCTACATCGTCACTTCCGAATACATTCTTCGTGGTTTGAAAAAGTCAGTGAAGTCTCACTGGTGTACGTCGTTCTTCGTTGGGGATGCATTTCATCAGAGAATACTCCATTTTTAATTCTCCACCCCCCAATGAATTATACATTAAAGATGATATCACGTCATAGTATTTCAGTTACACTGCGATGTCCCGTAGTTACACTATTTATTTTATGAAACAAAATCTTTGTAATGATTCATTTTTGGCATCGTTACATTGTGTGATGCATGCCATTAATGAGCGTCATTAATGCACCCAATTTCTATCATGTCACTACATCGAAACATCATCATTTTCATCCCAACAGATGAGAAATATATTAAAATATCTTTTAATGTGATTTTATTATTTTTATTTAAATGATTGAAAATAAACTTTTCAACTAGGCCCTTACCGGCCAATGATATTTCCATTCTTGGTGAATCCTAGAATCTTGAATCCTATGTACCCATTATAGTTTTAGTCCATGTATCAGTTAAAAAGATATAAGAACCTTCTCATGCATTTAGTGAACGTATCTTAACGAAAGGTCAAAATTCTATTCTAGCCACTCAATATCTCAGAATCTCATGTTGTCAGAGCACACAGTTGAATAATATTTCCATATAAATAAAAAATAAGAAAATTCATGGAATTTTTAGACATTAAATTCTACCCACCTTAGGGTTTGATGTCTATAATAGACAAAACCAAAAATAATCAAATAGATGGGGGTACTGAGCTAGAATCTATGTCACCCACTCCCATGTGCTATCGTGGAGATTCGTGTGCAACCACCAATCTAACATAAGAGGAATCAACCACCCACATAGAAATTACTCCTATAGACCATCTTTCTCTACTGAGACCATCACAAACATCACCCCATCATCAATGTATATCTCTCCCCGATCGATGACGTGTGATGGATAATTCATGTTCCTCCTCAACTGCGACACATGGAAAACATTATGCACCTGATGCATCTGTGGGGGAAGGGCTAGACAGTACACTAACACGCCAACCATGCTCAGGATCTGAAGAGGTGTGATTATCATTGGTGATAGCTTGCCTCCCCAACCAAATATCTACAATCCTCGTTGAGGTGAGACTCAATGGAACACAATATCTCCATCCTCAAACTCTAATGGTCTCCATATCTTGTCATCATATGACTTATAACTAATATTTTCAGTCCTCATGCACATTAAGATGATCTTCACCTTCTCAGTGGTATCCCATACCAACTTTGGACCCATGAGTGCTCACTCCCCTCTGTCTGTCCAGCATATGGGTGATCTGTAAGGCCACCCATACATGGCCTCAAATGGTTCCATTCCGATGGTAGATTGATAGTTATTGTTGTATGAAAGATCCACCAAAGATAGGTGGTCCTCTCAACTATGAAAAAATTCATGGATGCTAGAATTAATCATGTCCTCCATGGTCATTATGGTTTTCTTTGTTTGACCATCCGTTTTGGGAATAAAATATGTGCTCAAACGTAGCTTCATCCCAAATGCCTCCTGTAATCCCTTCCACAATACAGATTTAATGCAGGCATCATGATCTGAGGCGATCATTAATGGTACCCCCTGAAGAAGCACTATCTCTTGGATTTTAAGGCATCCCAAGACCTATACCTCCCCTTACACTTTTATGGGTAGGAATTTATCCATCTTGGTGCGTCAATAAATGATCACCCAAATAGAATCATGGAATCTTGACATATGCGTTAACCTTGTCACAAATTCCATCGATATATTTTTCCACATCCACTTTGACAAAACATGTGGCTGGGTCAAGCCGGCATGAACTTGATATTTTTCCTTCACAAATTGAAAAGTGAGGCGTCATAAAACAAACTAGGCCACCTCCTTCATTATCCCTTTCCATCAGTACAAATATTGGAGGTCCTCGTACATTTTTTCCACACTAGGATGTTCCTCAAAGGGGGATGTATGGAACACCCCCAACACCTTCTCCTAGAACATAATTAGAACTACTATGTGCTCTTTGAAAAACATGATGTGCTCAATACCTATCGATAAATCATCACGAGACCATATTGAGGATAACTGAGCTCATTGGGCATCACAGTCAACATCCAATAGTTGTGCCTCTCTAACATGCTATAAGAGAGGTGGAGAAATAATAATAGATTGAAGATAAGAACCACTGCCATCATCCATGAACGATATCATCATTACATCCAACTTCTCAGTTGACTCACTCAACAGCTACAAATTGGTCCTCTTGATGAGCGAGTCTGCCACCACATTCCCCTTCCCATGAGAATAGACTATATCAAAGTCATAATACTATAAAACCCTTTCCATCTCCATTATCATAGGATCAGGACTTTTTTGGAAAATATATACCTGAGACTCTTGTTGTTAGAGTAAATTGAAAACTTCTCACACATAAAATAGTGCATCCATATCTTTTAGGAGGAGATCACTCATGTTAACTCCTGATTGTGGGTTGTGTTGTTCTGATCATGCTGCTTCAATTGGCATGAGTTGTAAGTGATCACTTCTTTCTCGTTCATTAGGACACAACCTAGACAGGTCACTAATGTGTCGTTGTAAACTATATACCCAACAACCTCATATATTAGTATCAATATGGGGGTATTATTCAATATCCACCTCATCTCTTGGAAACTCATATAACATTTCTCATTCCACACAAAGGGTCGTCCCATCAGTGTCAAAGATGATAATTGTTCTTCTACTTTGGAGGAGTTATGAATGAACCTACAACAGTAACCATTCAAACCCAAGAAGCTCTCCACCTCAGTCAAACTCCATGGTGGATCTCAAGAAAGAACTGCCTCTGTCATCACCAGATTCACTGCTACTCCAACATCTGAGATGTTGTGTCCGAAAAATTATACTTCTCAAATCAAAAAATAATAGTTCATGATCATTCCATAAATTTGGGGCTCTCATAGAGTATCTAGGAGTATCTGTAGCTTTGTATCATGATTTTACATCGACCCTGAGTACACCAGGATGTCATCGATGAATACTATTATGAACCAGTCATGGTAAGGTGAGAATAACCTATTCAGGAGGCCCATGAACACTTCTAGGGAATTTTTCTTGCCAAAAGGAATCACCAAGAACTCATAGTAGTCATAAAACCACCAATAGGTTGACTTTGGTACATCCACGTCCCGTACCCGATTCTAGTGATTGCATGATATGAGATCTATCTTTGAGAACCACTTTTCCCCCTTAAGCTAGTTGAAGAGGTCATCAATTCTTAGAAGTGGATACTTTTTCTTCACAGTCACATATTTCAAGCCCCAGAAGTCCATGCACAACCTCAAACTCCCATATTATTTCATGTAAAAAATAATTGGGGAATCCCATGGTGAAACGTTGGGCCTTATGAACCCCTTCTTTTGCATGTACTCTAGCAGTACCCTCAAATCGCAAAGCTCCATGGGAGCCATCCGATATTCTAGTGTGGATATCGGTGTTGTCCTAGGGTAGATGTAAATGAAATGGTCTAACTCTCTGTGAATAGTTATTCCCAGAAAATCAACAATAAAAACATATTTTTACTCGTCCGCCACTATTGGAAAGCTTAGACCCCTCTCATCCACTACACTAAGGAGTGTCTATCCCACTGGTAAGTGATTAGTTGTACCCTAATCATAGAGAGTCTGTATTATGCTGTAAAGGTTCCCTTATCGCTAGTGAAGGAAAACTTTTCCCCATCTCTATGGACATAACACATTTTACACCAAAAAAATGGATTTGAGCATGGACTATGGACAACTATACCCTACCAAAGATGAAGTCTTAAGGCTTTAACGACACAACAAAGAGATCCCATTCAAATCTCTCATCTCCTAGAGAATAAAAACACTACTGGAAAAATTTCTTAATCATAGAATCATCTTCCATAGGGGAATCTAGATATAAGTATTGAGCCAATGGCTCCAAAAGAATCTCTAATCTCCAAACAAGAGCCATGTAAAAGAAAGAGTGACTAGAACCTGTGTCTATAAGAGTAGCATATGGGGTGGTGAATACACAGATCATACCAAAGATCATCTATAGAGAGTTGTGGTCATAATCCTCTACATTAGGGAGCTAGGCTTGACCCTCCCTACCTACTCTCTGAGGTCTGGGTGGAATAATTAGTGGTGGTGGTGGTAACACCCCAATCTATCACCCACCTCCTGCCACTTGGCCGACTCCCATACCATGACCGCCACCTTGCATACCTCATCGCTAGAACAACAATCATTACCTTTACTGCCCCTCGACATTCTGTTAGTCATCTATATGATGGTTTAGGAAGTCACATGCCATGTGTCCTTTCTATCCACATGAGAAAAATTTCCTGGATCAGTACTAGCTCCCCATGGACTAGGATCCCCACACAACCAACCCTGAGTTATGGGGTCTGCCTCTGAAAGACCTAGCTTGCTTGGGCCCACATGTCTCATGTCTATTACCTACTAAATATTACACCACCGAGGGTCTACTAAAGTCTCTTTATGCCATCACCTACTCCTCCAAGAATATCTCTATAAGAAGGGCTCGCTCCAGCACCCCGACCTAGGTAGGGAGGCTGAGACACAACACTGATGCCCTGATCTCCCACCCGAGATCCATCTAAAAGGCTCAAGACCTAAAGAAAAGGTCACACACCATGTATGTGGAATAGAGGGAATGCTCTGTGAACATCTTTGAGTACTCAACCCAGATCATGTTGCCCAACTGTATGTGAAGGAGGTCAACAATGTTCACAAATCACAAGTTCGCGTGGAAAGACTCCTCCTGGATAAGCTGATCGATGTATTACTAGGAGTGGTTAACCTCATCATGTGACTGGGTGGTCAAACTCCACCATCTCCCTATTGATCATAGCCAAAGGCTCGCCACTATGATCTCTATCTAGTCAACTTGTTTAGTCAATATGTAGAAGACCCGCATCATATCCTCTAACGAGTCATCGGCGAATTGAGTATCTATCTCCCCCCAATACCTCGAAGGTCTATCTCTCTCAATAAATCATGAAATCCACTAAGTATTTGAAAACACTATTTTTGTACCACCAGTAGAATATACTGACCATCTTGTGGTGGTAGCACTGGTTTACCTCTCAATGGGGCCATCTCAAGCACTAGTCCCTAAACAGATACCTCATCCCTAGGCGGGCTATCCTCCTGTCCTTGTATCAAGTTCTTGACTGTTTATCCACATGGAGCTATCTTGAGATAGATCAAGAAATATCATGGTGAGAAGGTTATACCTTTTAATCTGACACTTATTCAAAATAATAAGACACTAATACAACCAGTGTTTCCATAAATTGAGCCAAAAAGTAGAATTCAAGGTCCTAGTGTTTGGAAACGTCGGCCGCCAAACCATCACTAAACTCCCCAAATCTAGAAGTCGAACTCACAACATTTAAAACTATCTCTGAAAGTAAAAATACAAACTAATGGTATTTGATTGGAATCCAACCTCTCTCTGAATCCATTTTTTCACGAACCATCCCCCAGGACCCATGTCATGAATACCCCTAGCTTGCCTCTTGAAGGCCAGGGGCTGGTGACTAGCACTGAAGGCATTAAACAGAAAGTGGGGGGAATTTTCATGAGTACATGTATGCCAACACATGCCCAACGACGTCCCAACACACCAAAAGGGAACACAAGGTATACTAAAATAAGAATTTGTGAAATGTATTGTAGAAAGAAATTAGTCAGGAATACAATCCCAACAAAAATAACAGAAATAACAAAGTTAAAAAAAAACTCTGAGGGCTATATATGGAATACCTCACATGATTATAAGTGTAGTGAATCTACTAGACGCTGAAATAGTATGTCCTGATAGAATTTTCCTTCTAGGCCCCACCTGGACCAAGGCCACCAAGTCCACCATCGAAGCGTCGATCAGTCATGTCACAATAGGCTCCACCAGGTCCCGATCCACCATGGACTCTATCGAAGTGTCGATCATCAGAATGAGACAATACACACATGGTTTGGACTCCTTCTGGGTGAGTAACATGAAACTCACTAGGGTACCATAAAAAATACACACAACAATACTCAATGTAAATCACATAGCAGAAGATATCTCAGACCATGTATATTCTAGGGTAGTGATGGTAGCATCATCAGTCACAACACTGAACTCCCCAGCTATTGGAGAACTCATCCTCTATCATGTATAGTGGGTCTCTCAGGTCACACAGAGCTACTTCCCACTAACAATGTACTTTTGTAGTACTCATCCCTGATGAGTACTGTGTTTATCTTGAGTAATATAGATCTGATCACCACCGTAGGCCTTCTGGGTCACATAGAGCTGCTTCCCACAATTGCTGAACTGAGGTACTCCTCAGGTCGAGTGTTGTGGGTATTCCAGTTCACACCAAGATTATCCCCACCATGGGACTACTGGGTCACATATATCTTCTTCCCACTGGGCCATCATTGAGCAGTCTTCACATCTCATCTAAACATCGAGTGCCACACGTAGCGCCCTAGGGATAACCACTCCTTAAGAAATTCATTGAATCTCTAAGTCCATGGATGTCAAAAAAAAGTGATCCAAAAGATCATACTCATATGGAGGGTCACATCTACGCAAATAAATTGTCTATCGAATGCATAATTTTTCAAATATGGGTGTTTAAGTAAATAGGGGACTGGTTGCGACACAACCCGATCGGACCCGATCAAACCGACCCGACCAACCCAATCTAGGGGTCCAAGATACCTCAATTCATTTAGATAGAATCAAAATATCTTGAATAGATTTGGTATCATTCTGGTCTAGTGTTCCAGTGAGATAGGCCCAATAGCACTCGCTAGACACTACCTAGTTAACCGAGGTTCCGACCCACCGTGTCACCCGGTGACCCGGTCTAGTTCTTTTTTGGACCAAAGGGTGTAGTTACATCCTTATGGAATTGATTTGGCCTGATGGGTGTGGGTCCATCCTGTCAGCTGAGTACCGACCACTTGATCAGTCAGTGGTGCGCCGTCCGACCAGGACGTGGTTGCGACGCCGCGTCTAGACCCAGCTGGACCTGCAGACGTGAGGCCCCTCCATCCATAGTTTAAGGACCACATATCACACTTCTCGTGTGGCTGAGATACCAGCCACCCCATACGCATGGTTCCTAACTGGTACCATGGCACCCAACCGGTCGTGACCTCTTGCCACTACACACCATTCAGTTGTTCAACAGACCACCAGATGTGCTCTGGGGGTCTATTCTTTGCACTGCCTGTGCATGGTCCCCGAAGATCGCCCTCTTCACTAGGAAGGCCTCAATTCTCTCTATATATCACATCGAGGGTAAAAACACCATGAATACACAATTGGAGGTACCATGGCCTTGTTCGTGTCAGCCCAGTCCCTCTGCCTTAGAGGTCTAGACCAAGGGGGAGGTTTGGGGCTTGAACATCAATAATTTCCTGAAAATTTTGAATATATGATATTAAACCCCTTAGAAAATTCATCCTTCTTCATAAATACACGAATCATGGATCAACATGTTCATTGGTTGATCCTTGTTAGTCATTTCTAGAAAAGGAATACTGTGGAAGAATTATGATATAAAAATCAAACCCCTACCTCACTAACATTCGATGTCGTTGCGTTCACCTTTTACTGTTAAAGGAATTTAAATCACCTCTTTTGGATCCATTCTTCAATTTTTATTGAGCTAGGTGAATTATCACCAGCATTCTTCATTCTTCGTTGGTGAGGAAGTTCGTCAAGGAATCCTCCAGGTTTGATTCTCCAACAACCAACACATTCGATATGAAAAATAAAATGAGGTGGTTGTGTCTCATTTAAGCTGCGATGGTGCGTCGTTATGATATTTCATTTATGAATTATATGTGCAGTTATGCTTCCTTTATTTCATCACTACACTACTTGATATAGGCCATTAATGAGCCTCATTAATATGCCCCTTCACCGCCTCGTCGCCTCACTACAACATTTCCATCCACTGCTCAATGGATTATAAAAAATATAAAATAAATTTTTATGTTATTTTATTATTTTTCATGAAATCTCTGAATATAAACTTTTCTATCAACCCTTGAAGGAAAAAGCTAAGTCCATTATAGGTGAATCCTCGAATTCTAAATCCAATAGTGCCCTCATATTTTTAATCCAACCACCGAATCATAAGATAAAAAAACACCCTCACATGTTTATTGATCATACATTAAAAATGATTAAAATATTATTATGGTCCTTATGAATAATAGAATCACAAGTCTTTCAAGCGCGTGATCTCCAAATAATTCCTTATAAATAAAAAAAATACACCGAATTTTTGAAACATTACAAATCTAAGACATAACAATTCATATTGAGTCAACTAAAAAATCTATTAAGTATCTGGCATGAATCTCATCCCCAGCATACCTGACCCACCTGCCTCAATCAAACATAGTGGCAGTCTATGTAGCATATGATAATGAACCTATTAAGGTTCCATAATAAGAGTTTTCAGGTACCTTTTTGTTGTGGGAGAACTCCAGTAGTACTATGTGATTCTCTTAAGACCAACTAAATTATTAGTCACATGCCCAAACCATATCCTATATCAATTTAATAATACATCTCAAAATACCATCTCTTTATGGGTGTAAATATGTACTCAATAAAACATGGGAAGCAACCTCCTTCTATAATCCCTACCATAAAAATGATGTAAAGTGTGAGTCATGGTATGAAACTATTGTCCAAGGAAACCCATGCATATATACAATCTATTTGAAAGAAATGTCCCCAAACTAATAAATAAATTAATTTTCATATATCAATACTAAATTTACTTAATTTTTCAAATAGTTCACAATCTCAAAAATATCATCATTATTATAAAGAATCATTGCAAGACCCACCAAAAAATCCATTATAACAACTTCCCACTATAATTTTTGAATAGATGACTATTGTAGTAATCATCAAGGTCATTGATTCATGGATTTCCCTTATAGATATGTTTAGAATTATGCCACTAACCCTACAATACCCTTCTTCATTCCCATAAACCAAAAATTTAATCATGGGGAATGATACATTTTTTTCAATACATGATGCACAACCCATATCGAGGCATGAAATTAATGCATCAGCTCCACCATCATTATCATAGGCACAAAAACCAAGTCATAAAATTGTTGATATCATCTTAATCTACAGTCCAATCATAAGGTGATACCCATCATTGATGGAATCCCTCATAGACAAATATTTGGGGTCATCATATTGTCTACATCTAATTTGGCCAAGAGAGTAGTCTCCACTCAAACTAGGTGTCTCCATCCACATTTCTTGAATGATGGAAAACGATCTTTCTTTTCTCCATGGTTTTCACCACTGGAGATCTTATAATTATCATCTTTTCTATTCATTTTTGAGTTCAGGATTTGGTTAATGTAAATGTTGTTGACTATATTTTTGGATAATTTATTTAGCATGAACAAGACATCTTTTATGCCTATCAATATTCAATTTCATTACTCTTTTAGACACTACTCCCACCTTGTACATCATGTTCAATGTTACAATGACTTCATTAGAATCCATCTATTGACTAAAACTAGAAAGCAGAGTGTGAGTAACAATAGCCATGAAATTATTTAGAGAATTTAATGACTCCATATTTTCCATATAAAACACCAAAAGATAAATCAAGGTTATTTATTCTGATTTAAAATTAAAATCCTTTATATCAGTTTGTAAAGTAAACATGAATTATCCTAAACATGTCCCCTATGAGTGTCATAACCAAGAGTGAAACAAGGCCCATTTTCATGTACCAGGATACCCCAAGTCAAGCCAGAAACTACTTTTCAGAGTTTTTACTCCTAGGTTCATCTGTGGAAGAGCCACCTCTACCTGACCATATCCATACAGGGATGTATTTCATGAAAAATACTCAAAATATCTACATTACCACAATTATAATAAGTTATTATTTACTTATCCCCAAAAGACTATCTTAGGGTAATGTTCTCTAATCAATGTTTTTCTAAATCTATCTTCCAAGGTTTGTACTAAAGTTCCACTTATACCAACTGTAATGCCCTTACCCCAGTTACGTAGAGTTGATGCATTACTTCATAAGATTGGTATGATAAAAAGATACCATGTCTCAAAATATTGATTAGTTTAGTAGCCTTGGAAGCACAAGATACATTAAAAATTATTACATTACATAATAGAAAAAACAACAATAATGTGTCCCCTTTGAAGACACTCATATCCCATAACCTATCCATACAGGTCAAGCGTAATACACTTCTTCTCATCCTAGATAAAAGAAAACATAATAATGGTGCGACCTCAACGGTTCATTATGTATAACAATATAGAGAAAACTATCCTAAATAAGCATAAACATTTAAGGAAATGTATAAGACTGAAACACAACACTTTTAAACTTAAACATCAGCATAACATAGAAAAGAAAATTCAAATATTTCCATTTACTAATTCACACGGAAATTATATTAGTCTAACTTTCAAATGTAATTTCAATAGCTAATATCATAAATATGGAATCCATAATGTCGTACATCATAACAACATAGTCCAGGCTTCTTGCCGAGAGAAAAAATAAATATTTGGTCAAGGCCTTGTGCGAAGACACTAGTTTGTCTCATGAGACCTACCGATGCATCGAGGGGCTATCTTTGGTCCTACCCATCACTTAATAAGTCTAATGTATTCCTCATATGAAAATGGTGAAACATAATCTAAACATTCATATTAAAACTATCATACGAAATGTCAATAATTTAACCAAAAACAATGAATGGTACAAATATTGCACATCCACAGATAAACATAACTCATTCAATACAATATGGAAGATTATATTACAATTAATCAACCTTAATAAAGAACAAAATACAATTAAGGATACTGACATAGATGAAAATGACCAGTAAACCTAAATGAGAGAAATATATATTTTTCTTGAAAACATTTAAAAGTAACACTATTTATCAAAGAATTCATTTAAAATATATTTTTTAATTAAAGTTTCCATACCACATAGAATAATTTGAAAACAATATTAATTTTAAAAAATTCATTTCCATATAATTAAATCCTTAAAACAAATTTTTAAACGTGGATATTAATGAGAAATATTTTAAAGAATAAATATTTAAAACATTTAAAATGATATTTTTGTTAAATAGTTACTAACCAAATGAAAGATGATTAAATTAGAAAAATTCAGGTAAAAAATTTATATTTTCATGAGAATAAATGGGTTCATGATATATTATGTCAAAGTACAATATGTACATCTTATAAATATGAATTGGTGCCTAATAATAATGAGGTCTGAATGGAATGTAAATTGAGATGCAGTCCCTTATAAGACTATATCCTTAGGTTAAGTATACATCAATGAAACAATAATTTTTGAAAAATATAAATATATTCAATATTATTGGATATATAGTGTAAATTTTTTAGAGGAAATTCACACATATTCTTGTAAAAACTACACCAATGACTTGTATGTTTAACTAAACGAATGAAAATTGAGTTAAGATTACTCTTACCATGTTCATATCAATGACATGAGAATTTATAAATTGAGTTATTATGTGTATAAAAATAATATCTACACAATTGGGAGTGGAAATTACTATATTAATAAATAAGTAGTGATTTCACACATAATCATGGAGTAAAATAATTAATGAAGTTTGTGTATAACCAAATGAGTGGAAATCGAAATTTGAAATTCCATTAACAATTTGGTAACATAAGAAACATAAACCCCATGAAATAAGGATGATAAAATTATGTTTAAATACCCATAAATTAAATTATATTTCACAAATAATACAATCATGGTAAATACATACACGACACAAAAGAAAATAAAGGCAATATTGCATGAATCTCACATGCAAAAAAAGTGAGATAAAAAGATATTACATTGTACTTTTCCATAGTATGGGGTAGATTTACCTTCTATATAATGGATAATTCATTGTTATTAAATTATAAAATAACCACATACAAAAATATTATATCTTATATGATCTTCTAATATTCCTTTGCTAATAATATATTAGTAGTTTCATTGTTTCAATTGATAACTGATTCATTTTTATTTTTATGTTTTGTAATGTAATTCAAGTTTGATATGAATAAGATGTATTTTATGCATATCTAAAATTATATTATTTTCATAAAAACTATTATTAATCATAAAATTAAAATTAATCTTGACTTGTTAAAATGGGGAATGAATCTCATCGCGTTCGTTGAGACAGTAATTCGTACGTACGCATGAGCGGCAACACCATTCTATTGACGGTGAAATCATATGTAATTGGATGGTATATCAAATATATATAATACTTATAATGTTATATTTATAATTTACTTCAGTTACACTAATTATTATTCCCTTCCAAATTATAATGTGTTGAATAACAAACTACACCACGATGCACAGGCAGTAAGCCGTACATACGCACATATATAGACTTTTTCATTAATTGGATGGATATAATAATGAATATGGTTATACTGTATTTATAATAAAATCACAGTTTTTAGAAGGTACTGGAGTTATTATTTTTTATGGAAACAATAAATAATGAAGTATAGAAGAAGAAAATAAATTTGAAAGAGGTGATGGCATTATTATCTCTTCTTGGGGTGCTTCCTTTTGATTTGATCAATATGGATACATAGGTTGGATTCTTGATAATATTATGGCCTTTAGGATAATCTGAGGGTCGTAAGGAGGATATATGATCAGGGGTGGCTGAGCCAAATGGCATTGGAGGTGTGATTTTGAGAGAAGGGAAAACATCCTTTTATAATAGAGGTGAGGGTCACCTTAGGAAAAAATTAAAATATAATCTTATTATACAATAATATTCAGATTAAAATGGCTCCAAAAGGATTTATTTCTATTCTAGGATGTCTATGGGTCGATAACCTCTCAAAAAATAGGTTTTAGATAGTTTTAGGTCACCATATTAAGCTTATATTTTATGTTTTACTCTTTGTTAAATAGTTTAACTTTTACCATTATTCATGTATTAATATAATAAATGGCTAATAAACATACAATAAAAATACTATATAAACAGTTGTGGTTAATAATTGATATATATAATCTTATATTTTTTTATTGTCCAAACCATAGTTTTTTAGGAATACAATATCAATTAAGAATATAATATTTCTTTTTAAAATTCATTTATGTCAAATTTGAGAATATTTAGAATTTCGTTTCCATTAAAGTCATAAAAACATTATCACTTTAAATTTTTTTTATTTAACAATCCCTAATATTTCATATTAACCTATAAAGATAGTGAAATACATAAAATGTATCAATTCACAATTATATTAATATTTCTAATATCAGTTATTTTAATCATTCAATAATAAGGTAATTACTGCATCATCACTACGTCATATATAAAATTAATCACATAATGTCTAAAAATTATAAATAAATTACCATTATGTGTAAAATATTATTATATATCTAATAAATATTTATAGTCAAATTTATCTTATGTTTAACCCTATATTAAATTTTTTTTAGTTATCAAACTTTTAATTTGAAAATTTTTAAATCATATTTAAATAAAATAACAATAAATTTCTTAATATAATAAAAGTGGAAAAAAGGATTATATCACATTAATAAGGTTTCTTTTCATAGAAGTAATCTTATATAATATAATTTGGACATGTGTTATGGTAATTATAATATCATTTTTACATTTAATTACTCTATTTACTTTTAATTAGGGTAAATAAAATTTAAAAGTTACTATTCAAGAAAAATTATTTTCATCCCTTTGAACCACATTTTACTTACTGATTTCAACCATGTCTCTCGTATTTTTGAAATTAAATTCACAAAATCTGTAAAATTATGATTTATACAAATTTGCAAATGTGCCTAGAAAGTGAGTAAAAGATGGTAAAAAGTTCAATAAAATTTTATATGTCTAATCTTATTATAAAATGACTAAAATGAATTATATTAGACTAATATAGATATTATTTAACCATTTTGACTTTAAAATAAATTTAAATTAAACATTATTATTTAAATAAAATTTGTCTTTAAACAATAACGCAGTGTTTTTCACTATTCATCACAAATTGAATGTTTTTAGAAAAAAACCAAAAAATCACCAAATACTAATTTTGAGATTCCATATTTATAAATAATTTCAATCTTTCCAAATTTAAAGCATTGATGTTGTATTAATTATTTTAAAAAATCATTCTAGTTTTCAAAACTAGAATTCAGTTTTTTGAGAAGTGAAAACTATCCAAAGATTGATATGGGTTTATGTCAAATTTGTATGTAAAATTAAATCCAATGACCAAAACTAGATTAAATGATAAAAATATAATCTAATTATGTTTTAAAACCATTCAAATGTTTAATTTAATACTATAAATTATTTTGATTAGAAAATTTGTGTTCAATTAAAAATTAGTATTTGTCACTATTTATCAAAATAAGAAAGTAACGAGAAAAGCACTGATAAATTATTAAAATGAAATTTTTATTTCATAATTTTAGTGAAGATGTTTTTTTGTCAAATTTAATATATAAAAGTGTCAAATATTGGATTTAAAAATGGGTTTCCATTAAATGTCGTTAAAATTTTATTTTTTGAAAAATATGTTTTTTATCTGAAAAATTGAATTTGTTCTTATATTATGTATAATTAACAAATAATATGGATGTTAAAATTATATGGACTATATAAAAATAAAAATTAGGTTATTACCATTCATAATCACTTACTAAACAAATAGTTTGACATGTTGTGGTTTGTTGAACTCGGTGTTGCGTACGTCGTACGCTTTCATATTATTCCAAGAAAAACATACCGTGGAAGATTGGGGTGTTAAAAATTTATATATTATATTTAGAAAATTAATAATATATATATAGTAAAATTATAATTTATATAATATATTATTATAGATTATATTTATTTAATTTTACCAAATTAATCTGTTTGCATGAGTCCACACCTAGACCCAGATACACCACAATAATTTGATTTTAGATGTTAATCGCTTGAGTCTGGGTCTTGATTTCTGCTTTACTTAAATAACCATAATTTCCTCGCATTCTCTAGTCTGCTTCAGTTAACTATTATGAATAATGGATCTCTTACATTCTTAAATAAACAATGCTAGTGTTTTTATCTAGATACACCTCCCCTCTCCAATCATACTGCAAAATCCACCCTTCACATGAGAAAAATACGATTCTACCTAATCATAAAGGTGGAAATTTCCATGCCATAATGCATTTTGGCACCCCATATTGTACCATTAAAACCATAAACATTCTTCTTTTTGTTTCTTGATAGCAACTGTAATTGGAATAATATTTTTTGGGAATCGATTTGTTTCACATCCACTTAATTATTTTGGTTGGTATTCAACTAATAGGCCCCCATATATCATCCCATATTATAAAAAAATATTTTATTTTTTATTCTGATTGTATATTGTTATTTTTCACTAATAAAATCGTATGAAACATATGAAATATAAATAATCAATTTTAATTTATTTTATTTTATTGAAGTATGTTTCTTGTATTAGATTCCATGTTAATCAATTATACGATCTTTATTAAATAGTATAAATACTTAGCTACAAAAATTATTTCTTATTGGTTATAAATTTCTAAACATTTAATAATATACATGAACATCCATAATGAATATATTTAATGATATGTGTTGGGGAATGTAATTTTTGGCATTTTAATTTTCTGAAGAGGGTGTCTGTAGTTCAACTCTTAATTGATGATGAAAAAAAGATTTTAATGTTATCAAATTTTATGGTTTTCAAAAATAAAATGACAACGAATAGTCTCTGTAGTTTTCATATATATAATTTTTTTGGATTTGGAGAAATAATAGTTTATTATTTCATATCAACAAATGTTTTCTTTGAAATTTTTTTAGGTTACAACATTTAATTTTTTCCAATATTCATTAAATATGTGTTGTATTAGGATGTATGATTCATTTAATTTCATTAAATAAATTAGTAAATGTGTGGAGTGGTAGGCTAGATGTTTTATTATTATTTTAAGAACATTCCAATCTAAATATCAATCTTGATGGATGATTGTATCTTATTTGAAAATATTTTGTAAACTCGGAGAGAATAAGAACATAATGACTGTTATGATGGTATATGTTTTATGCCTTTCAAGGAATATATAGGTTGTTTTAAGATATTTTATTATGTAATTCCATTTATATTTTCTATAATTAAATTAATATATGTTTCATGTTTCAAGATTCTATAATATTGATTTTTTTTGTAGTTCAATGGGAAAAAGGTTTATATTTTGATGATATTTCAATTTTCTTCAATTATTATACATGAAATGTTAATGTGTGTTTTTAATGAATGAGATATTAATTGATTCCTTCAAAAAATTGATCATTTCATGAAATTAAACAATGTCGTTTCAAGTTCATTAAAGTTGGAAGAGAAAATAGACAATGAAAAAACATATCAAAATATTTCATTCTTGAAAAGAGAATGGCAATGAATCTATAAGTGATTACATTACCCATTTATTATTAATCATTTTTACCATTGGGGTTTATATATTGTTTATTAGAAAATGATTTTATATTTTTATGTGATTTATCTCAGGGATTTCAAGTGTGTAAGTGGATACTGAACCTTCATTAACAAGATATGGGGATTCACAGTATAATTTTGGATGATTTATTCTAAAGTATCATGTTTTTATACTATCTTGTTTAGTAACTAACTACTCATTTCATATACCCTTAGGTTCCAACCTATACTATCATCATTAATTCATCTATTTATTAGTTTATGCATGTTTTTCCATGAATAATGGGGGTAAAATGTGTTATAAAGGATTGTGTGATTGAATATGATCTAATATGTTATGTTTAGATCCATTTTACACACAATTATATTGGGATAATGAAATGTTTTTTAATATCATATATGTGATTGGAATACATTATTTAGTGGAAGATGTGTTTAGTGTACCTAAAACTATGGGTTATTACATCAATAATCTATGTATTTAGTAGACCATAATATATAATTTCTATAATTTCTATAAATAGTATAGTGAAATTGTTAAATTTATACATTATAGAAGAGATAGAAATAATTTTCATGAAACAGATAAATTCCCCATTATTCTTATTTCCCATCCTTTCCTAATAACATCTATTATTTCAGGGATTCCCTATTCTAATTTATACACTTGATAGAAGAAACCATGTATATTCCTTCATTATTAAACCAATATAAGTGATTACATTTCCCCTCATAAAAATAGTATTAAAATCTTATTCATAAATACTCAAATCATTTTTGGAATGTTAGAACATGAGTGGCCTATGTTATAAACTATTGGATCCGTAGTCTACTTATCACCAACATCGAGGCATAGAAGAGATTTTGTGTCTTCAAGATTCATATTATGAGGATGAGATACCCCTACCTTATTAATAAACATCTCATCCTAATGGTGGTATTCACCATATACTATGAATTTTTCTTAAAATTAATGATCAAAAATCATTATTTGGAAGTAGATTAAAAGAGGAATATATTATATTTATTCTTTCTAAGAACCGATTGCATAAAAAATTTAGGGAAATTAATAAAATATTAGATCAAATTTAAATATTAAGGGTATAAAAATGAATACCTAGAAGAGGAAAGTAGTTAATATTTATTACTAGAAACTTTTATGAAAGTGGGGTGAATTAATATTTATTAACATAGCTTAATAATGGATTACAACTCATTTAGAAATAGAATATAGAGGTTATTTAATACCATAATATATTATATATTGTACACCCAAGATATTATTTCATTCAATCTTTTAAATCATAGACAAAGTGATAACATATATGATTATCAAGCTATGATTAGGGTTTTCATTAAAAACTAGAATATATTGTTTACAATTGAATTTGTAACTATATCCTTAATTTCTAATTAAATTTTAGAATCCATGATTTACATTGAAATAAATTTATCTATTGAATTATTTTTTATATGGAACTAATCGAATAAAATCTCTATTTCTAACCAAATAGTTTTTAATGAAGGAAAATTATAAAAAACCTCCAATAGATAAATTTAATTGTACGAAAAATAATATATTATATGATGAAAAAATGAGAATGGAATAAGTCAACAGTGAAGAATTAAATAATTACTTTGAGATTATTTTCCATTATTAATTGAAGAAACATCAACCAGTCATATTTTTTCACTCATCTTTATCATCTAGTTTTTTAATAAACAAAATAGGTTGCGTTCTTATTATATTATGATTTTAATCATTTTTCACTATTCAATCATTTATTATATTATATTGGAGTTTTATCCTCTTTATATAGACTATACGTTGTAGGCACTCTACAAAAAATTAGGCCCATTTTCTTTTCTATCCTAAAGAAAGGAAGGAACCAAACAATGAAACATATATATTCATTTCCAGTTCTATTCATTATAATAGTGAGTCTATCCTTCCAAAATTCACCTCTTATGGGGTTTACATAAATTCGTTTTCATTCATATGTCGAAATGATAGAGTTATAGTGTCCACATTATATGTAATAGTTTTAATTGCACTATTTATTTGATATGTTTTTTCAATAGATGAATGGAAAACCTAAGTCAATAGCTGAATTACGTTTTTCTGGATTAAATTTCACTAAATTAAACTACGTTTTCCATTTTAATAAATGATTTAAAAACCTAATTTGTAACTCTATCCATAACACAAAATTTAGTGAAATATAAATATGTCCTTCATTAAAATATAGATGTTATGAATTTTCATTCCAACATAAATGTTATAGTTTTTTTATGTATGCTATTTAATTTAGTGCAATTAAACTCTATGCTTAACAAATTATATAAACATAAATACTATGGGTTATAAAATAAGGAATTTATGTTATAATAAAAATTTATATGCATTAAGGATAATGTTACATTGCACTAAATGGTTTACAACATACATTTGTTTTCCATTATATATTTATAACTCTATCTTTAATGCATAAAATTTATCATTTCAATAAATATATATTCAGTTATTGGATTTGATTTAATTATTAATTTAAAACTAGTGACAATATAATTTTGAATAAACATTACATGATTATAAAATTAACTTTAATGTCACTATATTGTATAATTTTACATATTTTTCACTCTTAAATAACGCATTTTGGATTTGTTTTTGGTAAATTGTGATATATTCATATTGTGGTTACTAGAAGTATTATTTTAAAGTGGTAATTAGGTTGTCCTATTGTTTTCTTAAACTATTTATATAATCCTCTTGTTGTTGTAACTTGTTGGAATTTACCTCAACTCATAAATAAAATCTACCTATAAATAATATTATGCATTTATTGGACATTGTGTGTATCAATCTTCCAATAATATGACTTTTTAGAAGAATATATGTTGATATGTGTGAACATTATTCAACATATTCAAGGAATTCTGACTACACCCACCTTTCAAATAGTGATTCACTCATTAATGATCCAGATTTTGGTACGACAAATTACTCCCATATCCTTGTTTGTGTATTTTTAAATGTATTTATCTATTAATTTTTTTTCAAAATCAATCACTTCCATATTTAAACTCATTTATTAAGGTTTAGTTATTGTGAATTTTCAGTTATATTTGTATCCTTGGGGACCTACATTTGGTGGAGGACCCAATGTAATGGCTGGCAGAGACTGTCCATGAGTCTCACGAAGTCATTATTAGAGGTGGCCTCACTGCATGTGTTGTATGGTGGGACACATCCACATAAAATAAGGAACATGGAATGCTTAGATGGAAGATTAATTCAGTCCAATCTAACTTTTTTAGATTAATCAATTAGAATACCATTAACAAAATTATATGAAATTGTTTATTTTTCTCATGTATCATTTTTTAGCATGATATAAAAACACTATTCTAAAATGTACATAAACCATAAAACAAGACTGTACTAATCAGAATTTTTTTTCAAACTTGTTAAAATTTTAGTTACATATAAAAATCCCATATTAGTATTATAGAATCTATTTCAAATTTATTAATTCTTTTAAATTTACTCTTATAAAAATATTTAATGATTTATATGATTATTTTTTAATGTAGTTTTTGATAAGGTGTAAATTTATTTAATTCAAGGACTTGAATACTTGAGTGGTGAACTAGGAAAGTTAAAACCATCTCAAAAACATCATTATTCATCCACAAGTACATGTACAAGAAATTTAACATACACGAAAAATTAATGGACCTACAAGGGGAACCCCAATATTGAAAACCATCACTCGAACATCAACTTCTTCCCAAATGTACTCATTCATGAAAGGGTAACTATAAAAATGGGGAATTCTACATTCATGGATCATGACATTAGTGTGAAAAAAATGGTGACACTTAATGTTTGAGAGAAACATAATACCTGTGAACATGATTTTTAATTATATTGGAACATTATTTGATTTTGAAATAATTCCAAATTTTAGAGTATCATTTAAGACAGTTTAATAATAATTTTATAATAAATATAATAAAAATATTAAATATAGTAATATTAATAAATAAAATATATATTTTTGGAAATAAATATTCGAATACCCATTAATAAAATTTCATTTAAAAACTAATTTAGATATATATATATTATTTTTATATATTTGTTTTTATATTATTAATAATAATACTGATGGGAAAATAAATATTGCTAATAAAAGTATCAGTAGATAAATTTGTTGAATAAATCTATTGTTAAACATTTTGACCATCATATATATTATTTTTTTGAATTATAATAATTCCAAAAAATCTATTTTATAAATTAGAAAACATTTAGTGACCAAATGATTTACAACCATTTAATTAACAGACAATTTGTTTTTGTAAAACTCATTGCAAATAGAAAATTTTCATTTACCAACTGATATACCCTTATTAAAAAAGATAATTCTTTTCTAGTTATAGTGTAAATTCCTTCATATGGAATGGATCTATATGAATTGAAATAGTTGAAAACATAGTTGGATTATCTATTGGTTAAAATCATCACAATCTAGAGTTTTCCATATTGGTTGGATCATGTTATTTTTTAGAATAATGCTGATGGAGAACTTCTCATTTTAATGTATTATCTTCAAATCGTTTTAGATGTGATAATAAAAATGCATCTTTTTGAAAAAAAAAGATGAATTTTTTGATTAATTGAAATAGGATTATTGGTTATGGATGATTGATCTTTGATCTTGTTATCAATTGTTGAGAGTTATAAAATCCTCCATTTATAAGACTTCATTTACTATTTTGAAGTCCGTTATGAGGATTTTATTGTTTCATTTGGAGAAACAAATATCATATAGTTTATTTTTCTTTGATAAAGAAAATATTCCTGGAGTTCCCTTGATTCATTCATGGTGGTGATTGTGGATGACATTTTGGATTATTCTAAAAACGACACAAATCATGTGGGTTAATTGATAGTAGTTATTAAATTTGTGAGAGAACACATACATTACATGAATATTTCTAAATGTAATATTTAGATTTGAGAAGTGAATTTCAAGGGACTTGTTGGCCCGAATCATGGTATGTTTCTTGATCTTAAGATGTTGAAGGGATTTAAAACATGATAGAAACCTCATAAAATGCTCCAGATATATATATTTTTGGGATTAGTGGGATATTACCATAGGTTTTAAAATATTTCTTTAATATGGATTCCCCAATGACCACATTACCATTAAAAGGGGTAATGTTTATTTTGGTTGTGAAATATCTGGGATTCTTTGAGTTGAACTTTTTTTGACTTCATTACTGGTGGTGACTCTTCTAGAGGGAAAGAAGGGATATGTGTTCTTTTGCGATGAATTTAACGTTGGTTTAGGATACATCATTATATCAAGTAATCTTGTGGTAGACTATTATTTTAGAATGATTAAGCTAAATATAAAGAATTATGTTACCAATAATTTTATACTCATAGATTTGAAGGATTATATTAAGAGTTATTAACACTACATTTTTAAATATTTTTCTACTATTTATTCAGACATCAAAATCAAGAGTTATATCATCTCTAAAAGAATTGATCGCCTGAAAGAGGTGTTGAGTTGAGTACATGAAATATTTTGATTTTCCAATTGCATAGACCAGAAGAAATTGGAATTTTATTCCTCATACATTGAGAAGTAATCTTTTGACCCATGTTGTGAATGAATGGTCATATGTCTACAATCTAGGTACTTATAATTTTTTTCCCAATCTGGAAATAAATATGTAAATTCATTAAAATTTCATAAATAAAAAAATTATATTTGTTGAAATTAATGAATCTATTAAAGAAAAATATTAAATGAACCTATTAAAGAATAAATTAAATTAATATATTTTATAGGAAAAAATATTATCTATTTATATTATGTAATAAGTAAATAAATTTTTTGAAAATAATAAATTATTTTTTTCTATTATTGTGACTCTTAATTTTTTATGTACAACATAATAATTTAAATAATAACTTAATATTAAATTTATATTCATAAAATAGATTCATAAATTAATATTTTGTTTTCTTATGGTTATATTATTATTTTATGTGCCCTTTACTAATTTTTTAATGTTTTATAAAAGAAGTTATAATTTTAAAATTTTTATTTTTAAAATATATGATGAAATTAATTAAATATAAATTTTATAATATTTTTTAAATTTTATTTTATAAAACGGAGTTAGGTTTTTTATACTTATTAGAAAAATGATATGGTGGTTTTTTTGGGCTTTTTCGGGAGTAGTTGAATTTTTAATGAAAAGAGAAATATGGTAATTTATGGTATATATACATTAAAAATTATATAAAATATTTATCAAGTCATCAATGATTTGATAACAATAGTAAAGAATCCTACTTCATTATTTTAATATATATTGTGATAATTATCAGACTATTTGAAGTTTTCAGCCAAAAAACAAACATATGAATAAAATATTCAAAAATACACATCTCCTAGACTATAAATACCACCCATAACACCTCAAATCCTTTTATATTGTTTAATTTTTTCCCAATTCCCTTTATAATGACTCTTCCCATTGTCCAAGAACTGGTGGTCCCACCAAAAGGGAGAAACCAAGTGCCTTAGGGTGGCTGTCAATTATAATAATTCAAGAGCTAAAATACTCTTTCATTTTCTTTTATTTTATATTCAATTTATTTTATTTTAATATTATCTCATAACATACCCTGTGGAAAGAGACATGGTAACTAAATTATCATATATAAACTTGAATGTTTTCATGTTAATGGAATATTTTTCATCATGGATGACATGTTTTTATTTTTCTTTATCACCTGTAAACATTGTTATTAAGACATTATTATTGTTAAATAAGATTTTATTATAAATTTTATAGGATATATAATATTCTAGAGCCAATGTATAAAAATTATATTAAATAAAATTATATGAGCTCAGGATTGTTATAAAAACATCCAATATTAATTATTTATTTTTCCTTAATGTTTTATTTAATTAATAATACTTATATAAAAAAAGATAATGATATATAAAATCATTTAAAATTATGGATTAATATTAAAACTATTTCCTTACACTTTTATAGTTTTTTTTAATTTGATGAGAAAATCCACAATGAACCAACCTTGTAAAAATGAAATAAATACAACTAAAACAATGAAAATAACTAAATAATATTGACAAATCGATGGAAATATTTTATAAAAAGAACATATATGGTATTATAAATTTTAATATAGTTCTATAGTATGTTACTAACACTCTTTAAACCCTTATAAGATATATTTTAACATGTTTAAAGTGGAAAAACCCCATGGTGATGGTTTTTTATTTAAAAATACACTTTTAAATTTATATTTTTACAAAATTAAAAAGGAATGTTTTTATGATTCAATTATTCTTCTTTGATGATTTTGTTTTGGTTCAGGGGAGTTGTTTCTTATGATATGCGGGACCTATATATCCTTCTAAAACATTTTGTATATTTATGTTGTATGTTGGTCATATTGGTTATTCAATGTGTTACTACGATGGTTTTACCATATGGTATAACTGATAGTTACATCATAATTAAGTCATGTGGTCTATATTGTAATGATTCCATGAGTGTCACAAATTATATAGTATTCATGAGGGTTATAATAATGAGTAATTAATTACCCAAGATATCAAAATAGCTTATTTTTGTATTCATTGTTTTATGGAAATCTCATGTTTTCACAATGTTTATGACACTTTAAGGGTGAGAAGTATGTATTTTTTAAAATTATATATTATATTTATAAGTGTTCATAGACTAGTGTTTCATTTATATTATGCCTCTTACTTAGCTTTTTGTGTTCACCCCATGTCTTAAAATGTTTTTACAATTATGTTTTGATGGGTAATAGAAATTAAGAATCCAAACCAAATGTTTTTAACATATTTCATGAATAGAATTCATGTTTTATTTAAGTAAATGTATTATTGAATAAATGTATACAATTTTAATATATCCCAATTTCCGTGATTATGTGTTAATATGTATGAATTATGTAATAATTCTCTGATATTCCAATAAAAAAATCATTTGTAATGTATGAATGTGATTTAGAAAAGAGTTTACTAGATTATTTAAGGTTTAAGGTTGGGTCCTTATAGTTGGCATTAGATCACAGTGTAGATAAATTCAAGGGTTATAATGATGTTAACAACATAAATTATTTTTAAATTTTTTATAGGTTTAAGTAATATTTCATTTAATGATTACCATATTACTTCATCTAATATATGTTTGTTCAGAATGATTCTCTGTAGAAATAATAGTGAAGCTAAAGAAGCAAGACACTGATAGAGTGATATCCTTATCAGTCCAGAGCCTAGAACAGTGGGAAATAGAAACCAGAAGTTTTTTTAAAGTAATGGAATAATTGGCAAATTATATAAATTATAGTGGCATCCACGAAATATAACAACAAGAGATTCCACAAAGTAACATGATGACGGTGGAACATTTTTTTAGACAACACCCTACTTCTATGAGTGGATCTTCTAACAATGTTGTCATTGAAGGGTGGATTTAAGCCCATGAAAAGATATTTTATGTCATTGGATGTTTAAAAAGTCAAAAGGATAGTCTTATTATGAATTTTTTTTGAATCTGAAGTTAAGCAGTGGTGGTCAATGTTCAAGAATATCAAATATAGCGATTTGATGGAAAAAATTGAATGGGAAAATTTTCATAATATTTTCCATGAATTTTTTTTGCTAAGGTGAATAAAAATTGGATGTAAAATCCAATCCTTGTATTGAAAAAAGTAGAACGATTTCTTGGTTGTGTATGAATAAAACTTTACATGATTGGAAGGGAATTCTATACATCATAATATAGTCATTGATAGTAAAATTATTCACTTTTTACTTAAGATTTATGCCATGATATCAAAAGGCATTATCCTCACATGAATTAGGTAGTTTTCAGAAGCATATCCAATGTTATTATGTGGTAGAAATAGATTATTCAAATGTTCATATTTACTTTGAAAATAAGAAAAAAAAAGACCTGATGTAATGAAATTGTAAATAATAAATAAGATAAATATGAAGGTAAAAAAAAATCCAATTTTCAGTTTGTGAAATGTGTGGAAGAATACACCAAGTGGAATCCCATAGAAAATTTGAGAAGTTTTTCCAATGTGGTATGATTGGTCATGTGTCTTGATATTGTAATGAAAACGATCTTATGTTCAATTTTGTTAAGAAATCTATAAATAGATTTAAATGTGGTTAAATGGGGTATTATTATAAAACACGTCCAAAGAGAGATCCAAATTTTGGAATGCAACAGTTTATAATCATAAAAGTGAAGTGAAATATTTTTTGACCACGTCATTAAAGGAAAAGGCCCATGCTAGGGATTTGGTTTTCCATGTGTGTATGTGAAGAAGGACCCAAACATGGTTTCAGGACCATTTTGTGGATTTTGCAGTTTGTCTTTATTTATGGGTTTGTTTACTTTTTCACTTGTATCATGACATGGAATATTTACTGTTGGACTTGTTGGTACCCATTTTTTATAATAGTTATTTATGCATTATATTGTATTATTGGTTATTATTTTTCTATTTTGATTATCTATTCTTATGGCTTACTCTAATAAAATGGGGTATGGTCTCCCAAATTAACCTTTTAGACCACCATTTCTTGTTGGAATCCTTTGGCGAACATGGAGGTGTGCTTAAGGTCATGTAACCACCAGACTCATAGCTCCAGATTAATGGATTCTAGGTCGGGGATGTTACACAAGGCTCATTTCCAAAACAATCATAGTGAAATGAGTTCCCTACCTGAACCATCCTAGAAACCATGGATCAATACCAATACCCTCATAGGGGATAGATTCCCATATTGAACTGAGTTAACTACCCTTTTTAGTCCTATTTATCTCAGGAGATATCAATTTTACCTTGTTAATTTAAGGGTGATATAGGAACCACACTTCACAAAATCAATACCATTCATATGTGTTCCACATGATCATAAAACTTGGAAATAAATTTCCTTTACAAATATTTCATCACAACATATACAAGAAAAATAAATGGGTTTCATAATAATTTTATCTTAACAGTACCAATGAAATGATATGGGTTTCATGAGAAATTTATCAAAGAATAACATGTGGAAAAGAAACATGTTTAATAATCATTCAATCATTTTAGTATAACATAACATATGTAAAAAAATTTGGGTTTCATAATCATTTTATCTTGGTAAGACCCATGAATGATAAATGGGTTTCAAAAACATCACATTGTAATTAAAATAAACCATTTAGATAATGAATAAGAATGTTTTCCTTGGTTCATATCCCCAATAATGAATATGTTATATCAATGATGGTCAAATTTTTTTGAAAACTATTTTAAATGATTACAGGGAACTATTAATTAAGAAAAAATATTTCAACAATAAAAACAAATTTTTTTAAAAATAAAAAAATTTAAAATCATTTTCAATGAAAATAAAATTGGAAACTTATAAATGAATCATTAAATATAATTTTAGACATTTCCTATGGAAAATATCCTTTCAAATTTTAAAATCATTTTAAAAAAATAAAACATTTCCAAAATAATTTTATTTTAAAATATCATCTTAATCATATAATGTAATGTTAAAAAAAATTAGTCATGATATTAGAAAGTACCATTTGTTACATACACATTAAAACAGATATTCATTTCATATTTTCAGTAAAATTAAAATTGCACTTATTTTGTAGATGACATGATGATTTCATTCATAAAAATTAGAAAAGTAAAAACCAGTTAAAAAATATTTAATAATTCATTTGGATATTTTGAAATACATTATTATTAAATTTTTTTGAACAAATGGTTTTTGATGAAAATGGATTTTCGATCGAGGAGAGAAATAACATTAGAATTTTATTAAAACCATTATTTTTAACTCTTGAATACATAAAGAGATTCAAATAAATTAAAACAAGTATTATCATGACATAATCAAAGGATAATAAAAATAATTTTTTTTAATATAGAGATATCATATGATAAAATCACCAGAAGCATTATCTTTAAGAACATCAATAAATGAATAGATTGTAATATAAAATCGTTTGAACTTTTGTAACATTGAATTATATTTTAAATAAATGAATCACATTAAATGCATCATATAATATCGTGAGCATATATAAATTCATTATATAACATTTTAAAGGGTCATTATATACAAAAAATATGAGAATATATTTGAAAAACATAACTAATGTCTCAAAGAAGGAAAATTATGATTGAAATACCTCACTAATATGGGGAATTTTAAATTGTAAATGCCATTAAATTGAGATAATCAAGTAGATTTATAAAGAAAAATAGTTTTTAGGATAATTATATTAAAATTAATTCATGGGTAGTATATACACCACAATAAATAAATAGGTGGTAAATATGGAATGTGTATCAATGAAGTAAAATGTGAGACGAAATTCCAATACCTCGGGTATCAACATCTATAACTCATCTTCAGAAATCCTATAAAGTAAATATATGTTTATTATAAATATTATAGTAATGTAATTATATAAATATAATGAAATATCATATAATTATGACCTTTTACTACCCTTTTATTGGCCATTCATTATTTAAGTCACATTTCTGTCAATAATTGATCGTTTTTTCATGTATCTTTTTATTTTTTATTTTAGCTCTAAATAAATTGATCATGGTTAAATAAAATCCATATTTTTAAAAATTATATAAATATAATATGTATTTATGGTATATGTAAATATATTAATCCATACATATTTGAGAGAGAAAATTAAATATGTCATGCATGGATATGATAGACCGTACATATGCATAAACAAAGTTTACATTTTCTCAATAGATGGAAAAAATAAATTTTTATAATAAATTTTAGATAAATAATAATTTTTATTTCATATAAATCACATATTTTAATTTAAATGTTTACTATTACCTAACTTGTAATACATTTGTGATGAATTAATCATATCAATTTGTGAGGCGGTTGTCTTCCATACACACGAGGGACGTAATATTATCTATTATGGATTAAAAACCACGAAGGTATTTGTGATATGAATATTTTTAAATTATAATTAATTTATAAATATCATATATATTGAACTAATTTACCTTTATTACCATTCAATTAAATCATAAATGAAAAAAATCATTGCATCAGTTTGTGGGGTGGTAGTCTTCCATACACATGAACAATGTGGTTTTTTTCAAAAGCATTGGAGGTAAGTAGGTATATGTGGTATTATAATTAAATACATATACAAAAAAAATAAATACTATTTAAAAAAATTATCTCCATTATTATATCCTGTTGTGAGAGTTGGTTAGGGAAAATGAATTACATCAATTCGTGAGGTGATTGTCCTTTGTGCAAGAGAACACTGAATTCATATCCCGTTTTATGTAATAAGAGATAGATATTGGTGGTTTAATTAAAATAAAAACATCTTAGTATATATAAATTTTTGAGAATATTTTATCATCATTTTTAAAAAATAATTTATGTAGGTGGAGGAAGAAATAAAATAAAATTCATGGTTTTGGACATTACCTCTTTCTTTAACATCATATGGTTTACACAAAAAGGATTAACATGTTTGACTTTATGACCAAAATAAGGATTATATGATCATAGGATAGAAGTAAGAATGTTATTTATGTATTTATTGTCATGTAAAAAGGGGTTTTAAGGTGTCTCTAAGAGTGAAGATGGTGTGTCCTTTTATAATTGATTAGAGTAGCAGACATACAATTTATGAAATGAAAAATGCGTACCCATGATTTTCCTATTATATAAGTAAATAAATTGTCTATTAAATAAAAAAGAAAATATAATGCCAAAATATGTCCATGTAATGGATTTTTGACAAGTTTTTTGTCATTTTTAACAATTCTATTTTTATTTTTATCCCTAACCCCTGGGTAAACATATTAGAAAATATAAATTATGATCAATTAGAATATAGACACACTATTTTATAATTTTATTCATAAATGAAATTTTTTTTAATTAAAAATAAACTCATAGAGGAGACAAGAAAGAAATTTATCAAAGAGAAAAAGTTCTAAAGATAAAAAAATTGATTAAATTAAAATTAATTTTTAAATTGTTTATAATGAAATAAAACATATTAATAGATATATAAGTGAAATAATTTTACTTTTAAAACCATAATAGTAAAATTTAGATTCTTTTACTGGCATTAACAGAAATGATGATTCCTATAAAACCATGTATTTTTCACAATTCATGAAAAAATAAATCTTATAAAAAATTATAAAACATTCACCAAATAATAAGTTTTTAATTAAATTTTAAAATTTTAATTGAATTTTTCATATATTTTATTAAAATTGTTAAAAAATAATTTTTAAAAAAATATCACAAAATAAAAAAAAGAGCATTTTAAAAAAAATATTATGAACAAAAAAATTGGATTTATTTTTATATCCTATCTATAAAACTAATAATATTAATTTTCCAACATTTAACAAAATACATAATATATAAATTTATAAAAAAAATTCCATATGTTATTTAAATAATTTATTTGCATAAAAATATTTTTTTACCTTAAAAAATATTTTAGAAAATGATTTCCTTTGTTTTTTAATGTTATATATTTTCATTTCTAATTAACTAGACACTATATAATTCATCATATAATTTAAAATATTATTTAATCATTTTCATAAACACTATTAAAACATAAATTTTATAATTTACATATTAAAAAACAATATATTAATAAAATATGACATTTCATTTAAACTTGGTTTTTCTTGTTGCATAATCAAAACTCAGTGTTGCATTTAACAGAAGCTAAACTCAGTGTTAATTGTAATGATAAATGTAAAAAAATATTAAATTTATTTGAGAATATTAATTTCACAAAATGATAGTTTGTTACATTCCAACCCCCTTAAAATTAATTTATTCTTCGAAATACATCACTTTGGTGCCGAAAAATAAGGTTAATTATACCTCATTACATCCTCATCATCACATATAACATCTCAATATGGTGGTTATTCCACAAAACATAGAAAATGTGAGTGGTATATCTTTATATAATAATTAATGTATAATCCAAAGACTCCACTGATGATTCCTTATATAAAATATAATGCTCTTTCAGCAATACATCTGAGTTTAGTACATGTGACAGATCAATTATATACTTTAGCGGGATAGATACATACAACACATCATGCAACAGAGAGAGTTTTGGGGGAACCACCAAGTGATAATCTATGGTATGGTATGATACATAATTTCAATGGGACTAATATACCTACGGATTGTTTTCCCTTCTTCCTTTCCCAATGAAACTCATAGAAAAAACTTCTCAAAACTTGAAATTCTTGATTGCATAGATGATTATCATAATAACTGTTATGTAGACTCTGTGGTAATTTTTTTTAATATCTCTAAATATATTTTCCCAATCATGATCATGTTCAATTACTAATAAATTTATTTTTATTACGTAATTCTAGTACAATGGAATTCTATACATATTTCTGTACAGGGCCTCATAATAATCCATCTTAATTCTCAATTGAATTCAATTGTAGAATAAATATTTAATTCATGTAAGTTGTTGATACAAACTACATTTAAATACATACCATAATATCTTATAATGTCCTGTATGGTTATAATTGTTGTCTCCAAATAAAAATCTATCTAAGAGGATATTGAGTACTGAAACATAGCTTCGTGTCCACAGCTAACAGAAGTCTTCTTCAGAAGATCATGTTAATCCTAAAATCCCAATTAGACACTATAGAATATTGTAGTCCATGAATCCTTAAAACTTATTTAATGAATATCCTAAGAAAAATTATCCAATTATAAATATTATCTGATAGAGATAATGTGTTCTGAAATAATTAGGAAATCAACTATAACCCATGTATCATGTATCCCTTTTACATGGTATTTAGTGTCTTATAAAAAACCAGTGGAAATGTATGTCTATGTCCATGCTGGTATAGATAATGGGCATATAATTATTTTATATCATTATCCCTCAGCATTGAATTTCCCTTACACTATGCATTGAGATATATACATAGAAATATCTCACATTATGTTATCCCACCAGAAATAATCTTTCATAGAGCACATTATTAAGCATTACACCCATTTCATTTTTTGTGGTTCAACCATCGTAGCCTTGTCCAAAACTGCAAAAAATCATAATTACATTAAAATAAATGATAAAATAAAGGATAAATTTTAAAAATACCATTAATTATAAGTCCATAAAAATAAATTCCTCCACAAATAAAATTTTCACTAAAACATATACAAAACAAAAAGGTTTTATGGAAATAAATTCTTTTCAATGATCTTTAATATTGATAGACTTTTATTACATAAAACCAAACAGATTTTCCCTAATACATTGAACATATGATATACTAATAGCTCATCAACTGATGATGGAACCCATCAATCATATATTTATCATTCATTATGACATATATAAATAAAAATTATATGTATTCCTTAGATCATTCCTAAATATTTTAACCAAAATAAAATTTCTAAAATACTTCTAAAACATACTTACTAAATAAAATTTTTTTTCAATCGTCATTAATTGCATCTCATTAGTTTAAATAAAATATTTATTTCCATTTTTTTGTGGATAATCCTTAGTTTTGGAAGATAAAATGGATAATTCCCTAATTCCCCATATAAAATACTTTAAATACATTAGAAACTCATATCCCTATAACTTTAATTTCCACATAGAATATATATTCGCATGTATTTATTATATATTCTTCTAGGATCTTTTTCCTACCATTTATACATTTATAAATTCAAATTTATTTCCACTATGTTTTTACTGAACAATCATTTTTAAAATAATATTATCCTTTTGTGTTAATTGTTATGAATCTCAAATCAGTCTTCATTTTTAATCATATATGGTGATAAATGGTTTGGAACAATCCCAACATCATCATCCGCAATCATCATCAAATTTAGTATCTCATAATCACTAAATTTTATTTAAAATATATTTTTACATGATTCCACCTAGTTAAAACCATTAATTAGTAAGAAAATTCACACTGTAAGAAACTATAATCATATTTATAAACCACATAATCCTAAAAAAATAACATATATGATTCAAAAATAATCACACCTTCATTAACATCTATGAATCATTAGTCTTAGCATAGTACATTCATTGTCATCATATTTTTAATTACTTTGTGATGGTTTATAATGAGTTTCCAAATTTCCATAGCATATCCCTTACTAGTGTCAAACCCTATGGAAAGTAATTACCATCATCATACACTATATTTCTATTGATTCTAGCTATATCTACCATTTTAAGAGTTATTACTTAAGGGTTCTTTTTTTCATAGCCATATCTACCTGTAATATCCATACAATTATGTCATTTCATAAAAACTGGTCTCTCTCTTTTACCAAAAATTATAGGATACTTTTAAATAATTTGACTAATAATTAGACTTATACATTGATATATCCCTATACATATCCCTATAAATGTATCTATAGATATAAATAATGTTTTCTCAACTTAGATTCTATTGGTAAACGAAACTATTCATCTAATTCAAACATTAAAGACCCAAAATTATCATATATATATATATATATATATAATTTTTTATGAATATTCAATACATTTCAAAAAAACATTCCCATGTACCATAATATTTTAGTATATTTGGAGACTATAAAAATTCTTTTTTTTCATGAATTTTATTCATAATCTTCAAAAAATAAATTCCCACATAATAATATTCTTATATATACCATACCTAAAATATCGTTTCATAAAATATGGAATGAAAGCATATGAAAGGGTGAGCTCAGATTCCCAGTAAGTGTAAACTACTGAGATATAAATATCACATGAGAATATGGGTATGAGAATATTAAAACAAAATTTTAAAACTTAACAAACATTTCATAGATCATAAATAAGATTCATCGAATAAAGAATCAATGATCATAAGATGTGGATCATATGAAATAAAAAATCATAAACCATGAGAACATAACATTGTCAAAAAATATTTATTTTTCTCAAACACATTATAATAGAAAATAATTTCCTTAGTATTCAAGGATCATTACAAAAACTATAGTAGTGGAAGGGGTTCACTCACCAAACCAGTTTAGTAATGAAGTTTCACTACCAATATGATCATAGAGGATAAGTTTCATTATTTAATTAGGTTTACTCCCCATTATATACGTTTTTATCTCTTGAGATATCAATATATACCCAATGAATTTGAATGAGATATATGAACTTCAAATTACATAATTAAAAATTTAAAAATGTGCACTAAAATATCAAAAAAATCATCATATAGAAACCGTTGAAAATAAATTGGAATCGTAAACATTTCATTATAACAAACACCTTGAAAAGAAATGAGTATAAAAAAATTTCATTAAAATAGAACCCATAAAATGAAATTTGTTTCAAAAAATTTTTATAATTGAATAACATGTTGAAAAGAAACTTGTTTCCAAATAAATTTATCATTTCATCAAAACATAACCTATAGAAAATGTTATGGGTGTCATAATAATTTTATCATTGTATAACTTTTTGAAGATAAATAGGTTCTATAATTTTTTTTCATCATATGTAAAAACCATTCAGATATAAAATATTATTGGTATCCTTGGATCATATCCATAGTAAATCATATGCTATATAAAAAAATTTCATCTTAGATGAATAATGATATTGAAAGATTACATGGATCATTTATTTTTTAAAAAACCCTGACCACAATTAATTTTTTTTTATCATAAATAATTTGATGAATACTATAAACCAAAAATTACATTGGAAACTTGTAAGGTATTCTTTTAAGATCATTTAAAACATTACCAAATGAAAATATTCTTTTAACATTAGAAATACTTAAAAAAAATTAAAGTAAATTTCTATTAAAATAACCATTGGATAGTATAAATTAACATTTAAATAATTGATATATTATGATGGAAAATAATATTGTCCAAGTCGTACACATTTAAATAATGATTCTACCCTTATTATTGATAAATTCCAAACATTCCTTATTTGGAAAATGACATGAGGTTTCCTAAAACAATTTTTGTGAAATTTAATACATTTTTATAAATATAATTTATAATTAATTTAGATAAATTTAAAATAATATTTGACAATATTTTTATAAAATATGGTTTTGGATGGAAAATTATTTTTGACAGAAGAGGTAAATAAGGTCATATTTTCATTAAAACTTTACTTTGAACTCTTGAGTATATATATATATATATATGAAAAATAAAGTAAAAAATGTATCCTGATGACTGAATAATTGTATAAAAAATGAGTTTATTGTGATACAGATGATATGAATTTGTCATTGGAAGCATAATCATGAACAATCATGATAAACAATGATATTGTAACATAAAACCCATACCACATTGGTAACATTAATCCCAATGAAATAATGAAATTAAATGTAACATATAATATCCTTGAAATAAATATAGTCATGATATTACATGTAAAAGTGGATGTGCATAAAACACATAAGATAAGATAGGTTCATAATATAGCATATATGTCTCAAAGAAAAAAAAATTAGACCAAAATCCCTTACCAATTTTGTTACTTTTGAACAGTACACCCCATGAAATATATTTCCTAAAATCTGTAACTAAATAATAATTATTTTCCTTGTAATAATAATAATAATTCATAGGATATATACACAACACATAGAATTCATAATTGGATTACATTTTATTTGTCGTTTTCAATTAAAAAGAAAGTGGAAAATCCTTAGCTTATGTTTAAAATTCCATTGTTCAAATTCAACAGCCATATATAATAAATATATATTTAATATAAATATATTATTTATTTATAATTATAAATATATATCAAATAGTTTATTATTTTATTGTGACCTTTTTTCACCTTTTATTAAACAGTTCATGTTAAAATTACCTTTTTGGAATGAACAACTTTGTTTTTCTTGTATAAGATGAATTTTTATTTTTGGTCATCTGAAATTGATCGTTTATTAATATTATCCATAATTTTAACCATGATATAAATATGATACATCTTTATTTTTTATGAATTTATCATAACCCACGATCATTTGAGATAAAATTTTAAATACATCATTCATGGAGACGGTAGGTCATACCTATGCATGAATGTTGTTTCAATTTTAAAAAATAATGATACTGAAGAATGATAAATAATATATTAAAATTATATAATAGTTTTTATATGATATAAATAACATATTTTTGTTTAATACTTTATGTATTACATTCTATGTAATATTACTATGAAGAAAAAATCATAACACTTCGTGAGTCGGTGGTTCATTATGCTAATAAATGACATTATCATATCCCACAATGAATGGAAGTTGAGAAATAATTTATTATATAAAAATTAATGATATTCAAATATGATAAAATTATCATATTTATTAATTATAATTTATCCTTATTACCATCAATGTAAATTAAAAATGAATAACCCATCATATCAGTTCGTAAGGTGGTAGTCTTCCGTACACATAAGTGACATTATTGTTTTCCCAAAGGGTTTGGTGGTATGTTGGTTGATGTGTAATAATAAATATAGAAGAAAAAACATCATAAATATCATATTTAAACATTAAATATGTTATTATATCATATTTTGAGTGGAATTAATGGAAAATGAATAACAATAGTTTATAATGCAGTAGTTGGACATATAGAAGAACAAAAATTTAGTATTATATTTTATCGAATATGAGTTTTATATATGCAATGATGTTAAAATTAAAAATTATAAATACATAGAGGATACATTTTTTATTATTTCATCCTTGTTTAATACTAATTTTATGAGGTGGAGGATCAAATAGAATTAAACTATGGCCATCAGATGCAGCCTCATCCTCAGACTAATTCTTTAGTTTGTCACCAAAAGAATTTGTAGGATAAAATTGTGAAAAACATAAGTATTATATGATGATATGTGGGAATTATGGAAAATATTTCTATATTTATAGTATAAAACAAGTGTTTTATGATTTTTGAAGAATAAAGGATAAGCGGTTTCCTATTTTATTTTTGGTGAGCAAAATACTTTTATTTTTAGAAAATTAAAATGTTTTCCACATTTTCCACTTGTATAAAGTATCCAAAAATGGTAAATTAGTGATTCTATTAGATATAAGATCCATATATGTCCATAAAATTGTATTTATTAATTTTTATGGTTAGTTTTATCCCCACTATAGTTATTTTAACCCCTGGAAAAACAATTTATACATTTACCGCTTTAAATAATTATTAATTATTTTACTATTTATAATAGTAAAAATGAATTTGGGATTATAATAAAATATAAAATATTCTTATTATTATATTTAATAATTTTTTAAAAATAAAATTAACATAATTAGAATTTCAATACTTAAACTTAAACCCACATAGGAGAGGAGGAATCCGTTTTTTAAATAGAAAATATTCAAAAGATTTAAAAAAATTATATATCATAATTTAATATTAATTTTATTTAAATATATGAAATTTTATTACTATATATATTCTTTATCTAGTTTTACCCATTAAAACATCCTAAATCAAGTTTTATGCTTTTTAATGCATCAACAAAAAATAAAATTTCAAATTAAAAACAATTTTTTCTCTATTTATAAAAAAATTATCTTCTCACTAAATTCTAAATAATTCACCATAATATATTTTTTACAATATTAATGCAGTGATAAATTTTATTTTTTATAACCAAATTACTAAATGTGGAAAAAATAATTTTAAAATAAGTGTGTAAAATATGAATAAATTGTTTTTTAGAAAAAATAAAATTTGTAAGCCAAAAAAATTGATTTATTCTTATCTCATATTTAAAATAAAATAAGATGAATGTTAAACACATATATTGAGTAAATAATATATTAATTAAATTTAAATATTTCACTAAGATTTATTTATTTATTTATTTCACAAAAAATGTGTCTATGGGTTTGAAAATAGTTTTGGCAAAAAATATTTCATTGATTTTTAAATTTTAAAATGTAAAATTTTAATTAATTGGTATCATAATAATTCATTATATATTATCATCATTCATTAAATCCAATTCAAACCCATGATTCCAATGTATATGTGATAACTATCATATTAAAAAATATTATTTTAATAGTATGAAAGGTCCATTTTAACACAGTGTTTTGGGTAATGAACGATGAACATAGTGTTGCATTTAACACATGAATAAATCAGTGTTGGGATTAATTGAAAGTTAAAATAATTATATTTCATTTAGAAAATATATCAAAAAATATCTTGGTGATAAAAAAATAATTTTAAAATATGTTTCCAAATGTAACGAAACAACTTTTTGGACAAATATAGTTTTAAATTATAAAATTATATTTAACCATATCTATTTCTTAATAGATATATTTTATTGGTGATAAAACATTTTTATTTAATAAATAATATAAAAAATTCTTTAAAATCATTCACGGATTTTGATTAGGTATATTTTTTAGAATATAAAAACATTTGACACATAAAAATAATTTTATATAAAACTATTAATTTTACATTCAAATGAATTTTATTTTTAGTCATAATTTATTGAAAACTATGGAATTTATTTTATACATTAGTAACATATATAATTTTTATTGTATTTTAGAAATATTCACATTCAACATTTTAATATCTACATTATAATAGTATATAATTAATTTAGACCTGGGGTTGCATTCATTGCATGTTATTGAAAAGATTTAGATTATTTAAAAATTAATATACCGTAAATCTAGGTCTAATAAAAAAACCCATGGATGCAAAATATGGTCATTGCTATTATGAATAAGGTGTTTAAGGAAACATAGATGAAATTATCATTACTTTATTTGTGAATGTTTTAAGAGTGGAAAGGAAATTCATTGGGTAATATAATATTGATGCAATGGGAAGATGTTATATATTGTTGTGAATAGAAGGAGAGCTCCCCCTAAAACACCACATAAAATCTAACGAATAAGATATATGGACTGTGAGCATCCATATTTATAGTGGTAAATTACAAATTTTAAAAATAATGATCAGTGTTACAATCTATTTATACCCAATAGGTAGAGGAAAATCTCAAGCATTAATTGTTACATATATGGATAATGAAGGGGTGAAATGTTCATATAACATTAACTCTATAATGGATAATATAATATTTTAGTTTCTATATACCAAATCTATTAATGTATTGAATTTTTTAACAGTATCACAATACCACCTCAATGATTATATATTGAAGTAGTAGTGAAAATTGTTTATGGTATGACGATCCTATGTCATGTCTATTATTTTTCTATGATTGATGTTTTTGAGAAAATGATTCATTAAAATCTCATTAACCAACCAATAGTTAATTTTTATGTAATCATAGGCATGTTTTTACATTATTTATATAAATAAAAAATTAGTTTTTGAGGAATTGAATTCATGTTTGATATTCCTAAACAACATATAAACATATATCTGTGTGAAAAAAAATATTAAATTTTGATGGAAATCACATCCATTATATGTGTCTTGATTACTTATAAAAAGTGGTTTTAAAATATGATGGATTGAGTTAAATTAAACACTGAAAATACACAAGTTGTATGAGAGTATTTTGATGTTTTTATAAAAGATATTATTAGTGTTCCACCGAATCGTGATGTTGATTTTCTTATAGAACTCATGCATTGTGATACACATATTTCAATGACTCCATATAGAATGTACCTTGTAGAGTTATTGGAATTGATAAAGAAAATATAGTTTAATCATTATAATGTATTAATTCATACAAATAAATCACTTGGAATGAAGCTATCCTTTTTATTAGGAATAACTATTTATTAAAGTGACTCTATATTTATTACCATGAATATGAGAAAATATCTATTGTCAGATTGTATCCTCAACCCATATTGATAAATTTTTTGATCATCTATAATGATCCCAATTCCTATTCAAGACTTTAGTTCATTATTGATATTAAATTTTTTTTGTTAATAAGGAAAAAATTATCAATATATTATTACATACAAGGTGTAGACATTATAAAATTATAGTGATGTCATTTGGTCTTACTAATTCCCCTACTATATTGATATATATAATGAATAGAGTCTTTATGGAATACATTGATTAGTTTGTGTTAGTAATTAAAATTATATTATTATATATTAATAGAGTGATGAAGATAATTAAAATCACTTAATGATTGAACTAGTTTAACTATGTACGATCATGTTGATTGAAAAAATTTCTACGTCTTAATTTTTGAAAAAAAGTTTTGTATTTTGGTTAAATAAATTTAATAAAGGATAATTTATTGGATTCCTCAATGAGGAATGTTTTTAAATGATATTTCTTACCAAATAAAATGAATTATATCAATAAATTTTAATGGTTAACTGTATATTAATGACTTGTAATTGTGAATTAATCATGGTTATCTAATCCACTCACCAAGTTAACTCAGAATGGATCTACATCCCTATAGAAAGTAGAATGTGAGGAAAATTTAAAGGAATTAAAGAGAAGGACGGTCAACTAATTATTTCCCACATTACCCTATAGTAGATAAGGTATAGTGATAAATAGCGATTCAATAAAGAAGTTATAGGGATTCATTCACATAGAGAATTATAATGTGATAGTTCATACAATATTACAATTGAGGGATCAGGAAAAAAATTACCCAACCCATGATATAGAGTTAGTTGTGGTATTTTTATCATTAAATATATGGAGCCATTGTCATTATAGGTAAAAAATATATATATATATATATTTATATATACTATTAATAAATTATTAATGTATATATTCTCTTCAAAATTTATTATTATGTTTCAAAGAAGATTATTTGAGTAGATTAATGATTATGAATTCTCAATACATTATCACATGGGGAAATTTAACAAGGTTCAAGATTCTCTATGTTGAAAGGATCATTCTTGATTTTATATGAATAATACTATGAAATATCCATTATTTCTATATTTTAAAAGAATGGATGTTGAAATATTGAAGGAAAGGGTGAAATGTTGTCTTCAAAAAATGGGTGTTCAATTATCTATCCATGTATCTGTTAAAGATGCACAAGAGAAAGATAAAAAGTGGGAGAAGGATTCAAGAATATTTATATAGATGAACCTCTATTATTATGGAATTATAGAGTTCATGAATTTTGTTTTTGGTCCATCCATTCCAGATATGCAATATGAGTTATTGGATGAATATCATAGTTCATAATTCTCAATTCATACTAGAATACAAAATATTTATATATTGATAAATTTTTATTTCTCCGGGAAAAAATTAAATTGATACATTGCAGAGTATGTATCTCAATGCTTTTTAGGACAAAAATTTAAGTCCGTGAGACCAAATTCTAAGTGGATTTTATAATCATTACCCATACCAGAATAGAAATGGGAAACAGAACCATGTCTTTTTCATTAGACTCCCAAAAACATCTAATTTCCATAATTTTATTTGGATTGTAGAATATCACATTATAAATTCAAATAAATTTATTTCTACCAAATAATATTTATCTCTTAAATATCATACAAAAATAAATAACAAGGAAGTGGTATTATTTTATTGATTACTACATTCAATTATTTTTGAATAGCGATCCAGGTTTTTCAACTTCTTCTAGGGAAGACTAAGGTAATATGATAATTATGGTTTTCTATTTAATAATACCAATAATCTCTAGCTAGATAGTCAGTCTGAGAGAAAAATTAAAACCATGTAGGATATACATAGATCTTTTAATATGGATTTAAATGGCCGTTATAATCATCACCATCCTCCAATTGATATTTATTACAATAATGTAATTTAATAAATCATGCAGATGGATCCGTTTGAAGTCTTATAAGGATATACGTGTAGGGATTATACATGCGACGATAATGTGAGAAAAAATAATCTATTGGGACCTCATATATCTAGGTAAATGTAAAAAAATTGGATAAATTTATCATGACATTAAGTGAGATCATAGTTGATAGAATATTTATCCCCCAATAATCAGTCAAATAAAAAATTGATGACAGTGAAAAATAATTAATAAGAATATATCTAGGTATGTGGGTAAAAATATTTTGAAGGAGATTAATGCTTATCTTCAGGTATATTATACCCTTTAATAATATTTATTGATTAGGGATTGTTTCTTATCACATCACACTAGCATTAGACCATTATTACGTTAATAATGAGTTTTATGTAACTCCTAAGGAATTATACACTTAATCCATCACATTTACATACCTTAATATTCATAGTACTGATGAATTCTCTTTCAAATGAGAACAAACTATTGAAATATTGTATGAAAGAGATAAAATTATATAGAGTGAAATTACTTAATTGGTTAATGTTATTTAGAGAAATTAAAAATTAAGAGAAGTTACATAGGAACTAGAGGATGCGATGAAATAGAGATACACTCATTTGATTATAACATGGTAACTAAGTATTAATGGAGAAAAAAATTTATGTGGAATAGAATGTAACACCTTAATATTGTATAATATATGTCTCAATATATAAATTTAACCTCATTCATATTTTTCAATACATACAAGCCTGTGATTAAATGTACTATAATATATTGTATTATTATAAAAATTCCATTATATTTGATTCATGAATAGAAATGACTATATTTTAAAAATATATATAAAAATTATTTCCATAAAAAAAATATACTTTTAAATAATAACATAAATTTTAATATATTCATTATATTTTTTATAAAAATATTTCTCAAAATAATTGAATTTCCATTTTATGATAAAATCATATAATTAATTTTACAAAATTTTAGAAAGAAGAATTTAAAAACAAATTCCTATTTGTCATAGGATGAATTTCTTATAATTTTATGAAAAGAATAATTTATTGATGAAATGTGAAAATACTGAATTTTTTAAACTATATATCCATTTAGAGAATATAAAAAATTAAATTTTATTTTAATATGGATTTAAATAGATTTATTTCATTTATATAATTAATATTATTGTTATATTCTTTATAAGTTACTTTATGTCACTTTATATATATAAAAATAGTATATAATGAATTTTTTTTCCTGTATTTATTTTTCATACTGATTTCTGATATTATCTAAAATGTAATTCCTACCATAAATTGAGATAAAATTTGATAAAATGGATTCTATATTTCTAATAATAATCTCTATATAAGGAAATTCACACACTAAAATTTTCATCATAATAAATAGAAGAAGTAATTAAAAAAATTCACTATAGTTTATGTAAAAACATGTTAATATATTGGGTTAAACCAAGATATAAGTGTGAAATTTCCAAATAAACATGTCTAAATAGTGTTTTGTGGCCACATTTGGATGTCATCATATCCCATATTAGAATATCAATCCTTTTGGAACAATTTTTTGTGATAATAAATTTTTTATATTATATTATTTTAGAAAATTCCAAGTGTTTCATCTCCCCCACTTATAAAAGTACACCTCTAATTTGTTTTCATTTATTCACATTGTGTTTTATACCACTAAAAAATAAATAAAATTCAAATCTTAAAAACAGTATACATGAATTAGATGTTCATTTATTATTAAAAAATCATTAAAGGGACCTTAATAAATAATCTAAATGAGGCTAACCAGATAAGAAATAACAATCATATTATACCTCTCTTAAATATTTAATTATTATACCTTATCTAAAAATTGGGTCCAAAATTTCTCATACATGGATACTTAAGTTTTTAATAAGAATATTCATTAAATTTTAAAAACACAAATTTGAGAAATGTAATATATTAGTTCCATTGGAAACATTGAACAATATCTATTAATCCTCTGAAATATCAACAATGTTTCCCAAAGAGACATTCCCATTTAGTAATCTTCATAGACACACCCTATATAAAACATTTCTTCATAACATAGGGAAAGAAAACATAACAGTTATTATGCTCAGTTTCTCCATAAAAGGTAAATATATGAGAAATAAATATATAATCCTATGAAATCATATAATAAGAATATAGGTATGTGATAATGAACATAACTGATGAAGTTCATAACCATCATTTTATATATACTAAACATGAGTCATCGAATAAATTTCGTCAATTCACAAGACATGAATCATAAGGTTAAAAAAGATCACGAGTAATGAGAGAATATGATTTTAATAACAAATCTATTTATGGAATACAAATTATCTTATAACATTTTGAAAATTTATAAAAGGAAATAGGTTTGCTCATATTCATAATTTTATGAAATCAGGCCCACAAATATAATTATAATCATACAACCCGGTCCACACATAACAAGATGTACATGAATTAGTGGTCCATGGATAAAATATTTGACATGTAATTTTTATCATGCATAATATTGTGAACATTGAATCATCTTGAAACATAAAATTAAGGAGATGAAATATCAAGCCCACAAATAACATAATAGTTGTCAATATTCACTCCCAATAATATTATAATAGAAAAAGTCTCTTAGTTTACTGGTATCACTCTTAATTCATGTCTTTTATATCTCATTATATAAAAATATTTTCCAAGTGATTTGAAGGGAGATATATTTCCCAACTATCATTGGTTTTAACAAACAAATGTTTTTGGTCATAATGTAACCACCTTCATAGAATGAAAATCCATAATATGTATGGAACATGATCATAAAACATTTATTATATAATAACTAGTGAAATGAAATGGGTTTCATAAACAATTTATCATTATATAACCTATTTAAATAAATAGGTTTCGTAAACAGTTCATTAATTTATAAAATACCAATCTATGGATAATGATGTGGGATTCTTAAGCAATTTATCATGGCATAACATATTGAATAAAAATGTGTTTCATATAAATATTTCTATCATAAACATAAACTATTTAGACACATATTAATAATTGTTTCCTTGGATAATATCCCTAGTAAAGACTTATTTTCCTCAATAAATGTTATATTATATAGAACATAATTTTTAAAGACTACTACATACATTTCTTGAGGAAAATACATAATCTTAGAAAACCAATTTTTAAATCATAAAAATTTATGATTATCGTTCTCATTGAAAAAAATATTTTAAAAATATAATAGAAGAATTTATAAAACATTTAAGACTTTTCTATAGGAAAATATACTTTCCTTTTTGAAAAAATATTTCTAATACACAAATCATTTTGAAATAAATTTTCTTAAACAAAGTAGAAATATTTTAAATGAATATTTTTAAAATAATTTTAAACATTTTTTGAGAAAAATATCATCCAAAATTTGAAAAACAGTTTCTAAAAAATAAACCATTTAAAAAAATGTTTCTTTCAAAATAACAAAGAAAACAATCAATTAACACTTTTAAAAATAAATTTAATCATTTCATGTTGAAATTTTTTTTAGACATTAATTTTTATAATATAAAGCAATTTTAAAACACTTTTATTAAAAAAAACTTGAAAACATATATTGGAAGAATCTATGAAATAATTGGTCATGATATTGGTAAATTTCGTATATGTAGTACATGTTAAAATGATGATTCCATTCACATTTTTCGTAAAATACAATTTTATATTAATTGGAAAATAACATGTATATTTATATTATTTTAAAATAAAATAAAATAATGGGTAATAATTATTTTTAAAATTCATAAGAGAGTAATAAAAAATATTGAAATAATTTTAGAAATCATTGTTTTAGAAGAAAATTGGTTTAAAATTGAAGAGATAAATATAGTAATATTTTCTTGTAATTTTTTTTAATTATATATAGTATAAAATATTGGAAAATGGTACCATTTCTTAAAGATATCAATAATAAACATAGTCTAATAAAAGATATGAGATTTTATTGAGAGTTTGATCTTGATATTTAATCCTTAGAGACATAATCAAAAAACAATCCAGATAAATGAAAAGAATGTAAAAAAAATCATTACCGCTTTTCTTGCATTGAATAAAAAATCACCACGAAGGAATAATAGAAATTGAAACCTAAAATTTATAGATGTTGAATAAATAAAATATTGTACATCTCAAAGGGGATTTATATAGAATTCATGAAATAATATAGTTATATAACAAAATTTAAAAATCAATGATGAAAAATTGGGACCAAAACCCATTAACACATTGGTAACTCTAAAATAGTAAACCCCATTAAATATTATTTACAAATGGATAGGTAAATTAAAATAATTTTATTTAAAATATTAATATTATAAATTAATTTTAATTATATTCACCACATAAATGAAACATATTAGGAATATGGGATTTTCCTCACATAACAAAAAAAATGAGGTTGAAATCCCTTACCTTAAGTCATGAATTCCAGCATACTCTTTAAAAACTCATGTATAATTAATATAATGTTGTTATAAATATATTAAAGAAACATATTAATATATATCACATTGTATATTATTTACATATGAATTTTTTACCTTTATGTTAACAATTCTATGTTAATTTTTTTTGTAATAACTGAATTATTTTCATTATATATTTTGTTTTTTATCTTTTTGATCCTCTTACATTGATCATGGTTCCATCATATACCTAATTGTAACCATGATATAAATATCAAATTTTTTCAGTTAATATGTGTCATTACCCAACTTAATAGGGCTTGGGTAATGACTTCCTATGCCAACCTACAATAGGCCATGTGATGGAGAATTGTTCCATGTATGAATATCAATAACATGTGAGGCCTTAAACTAAGTACCTGTACAAATGAAAACATATCCAAGACTATAAAAAATAATTTACTTTAAAAAACCATTGAACAAACATGAATGTATACGTCTAAATTCCATAACCATAGTACTATAGGATGTAATGTAATTTATATATGGAAAAAAATTTCCTCCATAAAGAGTCTGAAAAAATTCTAACCTGAATGTAAAAATGGGAAATATTTTCAAGATAGCATAATAAAAAATATTAACATATATAGTCTATCTAAGTAATCCCTAGTCCTGGTACCTCTGGAAATCAATGACATTGTCGAACATCTATACAGGACATTCCATGTGTGGGAAAATCCCGAGTGGGGTTGTGTATAGAAATACCCAATTGAACACTCCAAACACACAAATCATTAAAAAAGGAATTATATTCATCTCTATATATGTATATTGGTGCATTTAACATAAAATGAATATCTAGATATAGTCAACCATTATTTACAATCTAAAGGTATATTCACAACCATAATTTATCCACATCCACCTGCTAATGAGTACTCACACCATGAGCCTATCCCACATATATTGCATGCAAACAAAAGATATCACACATAAGGCATCTTGAAGCCAGTTTTAGGACATCAACATCCTAGATGGAACTATCCATGATATGTCACTCCATTGATTATACCTCAATCACCCTCGATAGAACCCATGTAATCACTTATCAAGAATTCCAAACTATTGTCACATTCCTACCATCCCTAGCATTACCTATAAAAGAGGGTATTATCATTGGAGATATCCATAAATAACGTCACAATATAAACCAAATGATATAAAAAAAGGTATAGGATCAATCCCAAGACTACTGGGGGACATTAAAAACCATATACGAAACACCCCAAATCATATTGGGTATCACACAACATGAAATATATAGAAAAAATAGATGATAAATAAATATATGACTATATGTATTTTGACACTCCATTTCCCCACCATAATCCATAGGATATTTCATTATTGAATGCTAATGGAAATGAATGGAAATTATCTAAGATACACACTTGATCTGAATACAACTCCATTAGAATTATCTTGTTTGGTTACACAAATATATTGTTTGTGACCATGTTTCACTTGATATTTATCCCCTAAAAGATAGATCCTCATTGCTAGATGATTGAAACCTGAGTATATTTTTCTGATGATGATTCAAAAACCCTACCAAGGTAGACATTAATTGGAGTGTAGAACATTACTAGTCTCTCAAAGGGATATTTTACCTAAGTAGCTAAGTATATTGTTGAATAGGACTAAGAAAGCACTCTTCATAATATGGGAACACACCCACATTAAACAATATATGGGTTACCAAAGAGGGTTTAACAATTTATGGTGAGTATGTGATTCCCAAAACCATTATAGGAAAAGACCAAAAGAACTCACTCAACCACTAGTGTTCAAAACGTCGCCAATATAAGAGGCCCAAAATGTCACCTTGAATCCCATCTCAAAAGAACAAACCATGTCTGCCATCACATTCTATAAGAAAAAAATACTCAAGGTAGGGTATAAAAGGGCAAACATATGATTATAGAATAAGGAGAAATGATAGGCGGAAAACTATTCAATGGAGGTACACAACATGTACCCAATGTACATAGAGTTTCTCACAACACTAGCCACTAGCCACATTCTTTAATTGTACCAGCATGAGAAAATGAAATACCTGGCATGCTCCCCCTTTCACATAGAATTTGATCAAATCCAAACACCGAGATGTCTCCACTCTTATACATGACCATGTTGTCCATGTAACCACAAATGACATCTACACCTCATATACAATGTGTTTCTACCATCATGGGATAAAACTCATGTCCTTCCCCATAATGCTCTACCTGGATTGTCTATTACATCACATGTACCCCTGGTACCGTTAGTTCCTCGAATAACAAGCCCCTTATATTTTTTCACAAATTGTGGCCATGTAACTCAACCAATGTATTTTCCTCTTGGATGTGTACCCTTAAACATGCATGAACTTTGGATCCACAAGTATATACATGTTCATTTTAACCATAACCTATTTTTATAAACGTTTTGTATCCTTAAAACCTGTAATTAATTCCCAAAATATCATCTTCCCTGAATGGGAATGACACAAACATGTTCTTCTGAACCACAACTTGTGTAACCAGAAATTTCATATGGGAATTTCTTCTATGCTAACCGAAACCCCTAATTTCAGACCAAAAACAAAAGTTTAATTCCCATTGGATACCTTGAAATTGTATAGGTATCTAAAACCATATAAAAAATCATCAAATCATGTTTGAGAAGTAAATATCATAATTCCACCTCTCTTGTGGAAATACTCTAAACCATGAAATCCGAAATGACACCTAGAACACAATGATCCTTGATCTACTGGTGATCTATGTGAAGATCTTGAATCAAAATCACCTTCTATAATTTTTCTGGACTTATTCATCTATTTTGGTTGGAGGAAATGCTCCACTACATTATTTTATGTGTGCAACAAAAACATGTGTTTAGGGAGGGATTTTTATCTATATATATTTTATTAAATGAATTCACACTTTGTATAACTCCTCGTCAGTGATTTCCTTCAACCACTCAAACATCACAACTAACTTTATGTCTATCCTAAATTAGAACAAAATTATAAACTCAAATACACCCTTATATTTCTAATCTAATACCCTGATCAAGAGTTATTTCATGTTTATAATGAAATTTCTCACTCTTGAGAAATTATATTTAGTAATTTCAATATTATGGAACTGAGGAACTTTAGGAAACTAAATCCCACACTAACTCATCACCAATCCTCTGAAATCTTCCTTGAAATATTTCCATGTATTACACAATATAACTCTTGTCATTAGTTTCTCCCCATCTAGAGCCTTTTGTTATTTAGAATATTAATTTATTGAAAAAATGAAGAAAAATTGAGCATTTAATTTGGCCTCCCAGACAATCATCCTCCCAATAAGGTTTCCATGTTGTAAACAATCATGAACCTCTGGAAACATCAATATAAGAATGGGTCCTCACTCTAAATGAATATCCACACTCAATGCCCAACTCATCCAAGTCAACATCATTCACAAATCCATGCACAAGTCACTGTAGCTGTGACATGTTGAAAACACACAACACCACCCCATGTCTGCCAAACGTTTTAGCATAACTACCCAAAACTAAGACATATAGAAATATAATAAGGGTTCATTAGAAGCAATGATAGCCTACCACTCTGGACAACACTTCATACCATCAACAAGAAATAATCTCATTAAACATCAGATCACATTGGGGAACAACATGGGTTATCATCGTAGGTCTACAAAGACCCTGAACGAGGATCTACATTCCTCAACCACATATGAATAATATTCACCTAAAATAACCAATAATAAGCTAACATTAAAAACACAAAGCATGTTTTTTCAAACCCAAATGGTACAATTTTATTGAAAATACACGTTGCTATTTGGTACACTACAGATTGAAAGAATCCTTTGTAATACCATATCTTGTCACATGACTAGTATCAACAACTTTACTCATATGGATGAATCACTCCCCATGTTTATAAAACCCATAAATAACATGTTTGAGGGATATCTAGCCACCCTAGGCACAACAAAAAAGCTCCAGGTTGTGCCTCCCTAACTCACAGAAAAATAGAATAGTTAACCTTCATTGACAGGAGAGATGATACAACAGCATCAACCAAAAGGGTTTACTACAGGAATCCAACCTCTCTTTCACCCCACTCACCAACATCAAATTGAAATTTTTTTTGAAAACATTCACTACTATCCTTTTAATGGTATTCCTATACTACTACGTTAGTGGAAATGAGTCTTGAGGATTGGACCTCCAATTTATAGAACTGATACTTGAGATATTTTAATAAGTATAGTGTTCTCGAAGTATTTCTATAACTGTTTTCATTTTTCCTGCATACCCAAACCTGCACCACTGAGGAAAATACTATAGTTTCAGTGAGGTATACATGTTGTAATACATGTCATAGAAGAATTAAGTGTTTTTTTTAAATTTTGTTTGTTTTCACCACCACCACCGTAAGGTGGTCCAGTCCAGGCTCAGGGATATAGAGGTTGATGACAAAGATGGTTGTAGGTGGTGAATGATTTTGACCCAATATATCCAAGAGAATTTGGTGGTATGCAATGTATCCTTGATAATAATTTAGTATTTTTTGAATACATGATTGAGGTAAATTATACTTTCCACTACATGTTTATATCATTCTAGTGTGATGTTGGGTGTCAATGGATCCTTGGTGAGTTGTTTGTTCATGTTACTTTGGACATCCATGGTTTAGAGACAATTCCCCCACAAATACATGTTTTTAGACATCATCCAAAACTATGTAGGATAGTTAATACAACCCAAAAAGGATAGTTTCAAGGTATGTTGTATGAGTTTCTCCAACATGTGTGTTTCAGTTTGGGTTAAAAAATGAATCTCGTAATACACAAATCCTTGATATGGTGATGATCTATACAAGGAAATGGGATCTAAAACACATAATATCCTTATTTAGGCCTTAGTCATCCATCGTCATGGGGGGAAACACACATCTACCTTATCACATTGTTGGAATGTCAAAGTGGTGGTATGGAGAGTTATTTATTTAAATATTATTAAATTAATTAATGCTCCCTATAACTCCCTACTAATGATCGCCCTCAACCATGAATCTGGTGTGGTTAAAATTATGTCATTCATAGGGTAAACACTCTATTATGAACTCATAAGCTTCCTTAGATTTCCAATCCAAGACCCCACTCATAATTTAATCCAAATATTAAAATAATCTTCCTGTCTGTGAGAAAATAAATTTAATATTTTTAATTTTCTTATACCATGGCTCTATGTGCATTGGAATCCCACATCGACTCAACACATAGCTTCAAAACTATTTCTTGAAATATTTCAAATTCATGAATGGAAAACTAAATGTTGTTAAAAAATTTATTTATATTAATCTACAATATATATTGATGGGAAATAAAATACACCATTTATATAGATAGTTGGTCATACAAATGCATGAAATCTATTTTTAAAATATTTCAGTTTATAATAATTAAAATAAAAATAAATACATTAACATTCCAAAATCATGTTTTTTTTGTATATATATATAATAAAATTATTAAATCCATCAATACTAAATTATAGGTATTTATTGAAGGAATTACATCACTTCTTGAGGTGGTAGTATACCATTTAAACGTGCGAAGATATTTGTTTTACACCAAAATGGAAAGCCTGAATCTATGTGTGATATAAAATTTCAAGATTCATAATAACACCGTCAAATTTAATATATATCATAGATAAAAAATAATCCCATCATTATGACTAGTTTTTATAGGTGGTAATGGAAAAACGAATGACATCAGTTTGCGAGGCGGTACTCTTCCTAACAAACGAATGATGTTTTCATAACCCATTTAATGGAAGTTAATATGTTTATTAAAAATTACCTTACAATGATATTTATTATATAGAGAATTGTAACGCCCCAACCCCAGTTACCCAGAGTTAGTGCATTATTGGGTAACATCGGCATGATCACAAAAGATCAAGTCTCGAAAGACCGATTAGTTTAGTAGCCTTGGAAACACTAGATACTTTCATAAATGTTACAGTAAATCATAAAGTGAAAAACTACAATAACAAAGTCTCCATAGTCCACACTCATATCCTCTTCTTACTATCCCTATAGGTCATTCATAAAATACTTCTTCACATCCTGGAAAATGTTAAAAAATTGAAAGGGGTGAGCTCAGATGCTCAGTAAGGATAAAAATATAGCGGAAGCTTTCATAAATAAACATTAACATTTAAGGCAATGTATAACTAAAACAAAATCCTTTTTAAACATGAAATTCAGCATAATGTGGAAAAAATAAAATTAAATAATGCCATTTACATACTCACATGGATATTCTACTAGTCGAATAATCACATGCAATATCAATAACCATTTCATAATGATGGAATGCATAATGCCAGACTATCATAACCACATAGCCAAGGCCTCATGCCAAGACAAAAAATAAGATTTTGTCAAAGCCTCGTTCCAAGACACTAGTTTGTCTAATGAGACCTACCGATGCATCAAGGAGCTATAGAGGGCTCCACCTCTCACTTATTAAGTCCAATGCATTCCTCATATGAACAGGTTTAAACATATCCTAAACCATAACATAATTGTATCACATAAAACATTCATAATGGAAACACAAGATTTCCACACTTCAATAACAAGATATCAATACAACACATTTATATATTAAAAACTTTATAAAAACCATTTTCAATACCAAAATAAAGGAAAATTAAAACATTATATTTATTTTTCATTTTAAAAAGAGTTATGGCTTATAGTGGAAGCCGAAACTCAAATAATAGTCACGGCGGTGGAGAAGTCGTTGTCACCGCATACGTAAGAAAAAAAAATTATTTTTGTCGTTTAGTAAAAATTCTTCGTATAAAAAGATTCCTTTTGAATAAAAGTTAAAGTCAACAGGGTTTATACACCGTATAAAGGAAAGTTGTGTATAAAAAAAATATCCCTCAATGAAAGGAGATTGAGACGAAGACCCTTACAAAGATCATTTTTTTTAAAATAAAGTAGATCTATTATGTGTATTCACTATAAGTACACATAAATAAAGTACAAATATAAGATAGGACATAATAATATCATGACATAATTTGAATGTAAGAGATTAACCCAAAGAATAGAAATTGGGTTAAGAAGTTCCCTTACCTCGTGTCTGACTTGACTCGACCGCTCTTTAACCTCCTGAATAATAAACTAGGGTTAATCTCTACCTGCTTAAGAAACCTTTTCATGTTAATTATTCCTTTTATATCACTTATTACAATGTTATGAACATTATGTAATTATTTATGTTAATAACAGTCGTTTTGTCGATCTTTGGTACTTGAGTCAAAAATATACTTCTTATAATTACAAGTTGTTCATGTGGTAAAATATCCATTATATCTAGAATTATATTCATGATGTAGATATCATATATATCATATATATCCATTATATACATGAATTTATAATATTACATAACATTTAGAGGTAAGAAATGAAATGCACCGTTCGTGGAGACGGTAAGCCGTACGTACGCATGAACGCTACTTTCATTTCTATTTCATATTTTAATGGAATGAAACATAATTATATAAAGGTATAATATAATTCCAGTATAATATAATGTATAATACCATTTACTTCATCCTTTATACATCCCACATATGGTATTAACGATTCAAATCACTTTGAGGGGGCAGTAGTCCGCACTTCAAAAAATGAAATTATCACGTTTTCCCATAATGGAAATCATAAAGGTATTCCATAAATGAAAAATAAATAAGCTTATGTAAAACATAAACATATTATATATCATATATAAATATAGTTACATCTTAATAAACACCTTTTAAGGTGTTATATGAGTGTTGAACAATCATCATTTCGTGAGGCAGAAATTCGCAATCCACAGAAACAATATGTTCTTTAACCATTAGATGTATGTGTGTGTAAGTGTAGCTAGAATACATCTTATAACAACATCCAAGTATATTTAGTATACTGGTTTTGTTACAAAATAAATTGATAAAAAGAGTTTAGGGGGTTGGAAAAGAAAAATAAAACAAAATAACATAAGAGAAGACATTACCTTAAAATCGGGTAACTCTTTTTTGATTTCATCCAAAGACTTCCTTGGGAAGAATTATGCCCAAATTTAGGCTTCTAGGAGTAAGATAGGGAAGTTGGGAGAGTATTTGGGCAGAGTTTGGCTGATCCAAATGGTTTTGAAGGTGTGAGTAATGTGGTAGTGGTGGGGGCCTTTTATAAGAGGAGTGGAGGGGCACTCTTGGAAAGATTGAAATGTTACTTTATTAGGAAATGATTTTAGGATTCTAAAGGTCCCACAATGATATATTTCGAGGATAAGGTGATAAGGGTTTGAAATATACTCATCCAATAGGTTTTTGACAAGTGTAATCCTTGGAATTTACATTATCTTTTCATTTTATTTAAATCGTTAATTAATGAGGCAATCACTACATCATCATGGTGTCATAAATAATTTAATATATTTAATGTCTAAAAATTATAAAAAAACTATCATGATGTATGAAATTGTTTTTAGCTTTCTAATGAATATTTATAGTCAAAAATATGACTTGTATAACCCCATTTAATTTTTTTAGTAAAACAACTCATGTTTGTGACATTTTTATTTTATCATTAAATAAAAAGTTATTTATGTCATTTTCCTACAAAATTGGATCCATGGGGTCCCCAAGTTGACCCATGGATTTTCTGGGTCGTCCATGACACATACAATAGGGGTAGGACAAGTATAAAGGTATTTTCATACTTCTATAAAATCATTTTTACCTTAAATTTCACTAATTACATTTAATTGCGATTAATTAAACATAAAAGTTACTATTCACCAAATATTATTTTAATCCCATTGAACCACATTTTTCTTCCTAATGACAACCATGTATGTTGGATTTTTAAAAATCAAATCACAGAAGTGGTAAAATTTCTTTTAAACAAAAAATCAGTTTTCTAACTACAACTTAGAGGTTTCACTATTCATCAGAAATTGATGTTTTTCAGAACCATGCCAAAATTTCACCCTAAGCTATAATTGATATTCCAAATACAAAAATGAAGTCCATTTTGAAATATAAAATTTATATAATTTTAAAAAGTGGGTATTACTATTCATAACTACTACATTGATTGGTCGTGGTGTGTTAGAATATCGAACTTGCGTACAATGCAAGCTATTGCATTGTCGAAAGAAATACATATCGTGGAATCTCGGGGTGTTACAAGCATACTGAGTTTATTATATTTGAATTGTATAATAATAATTAAATTTTGTGGTGGAATAAATAAAAAAATTCTCATTATTTAATAATACATCTTCTTCAGGTATCCTTCGTAGGTTTTCAATGATATAAATCCTATGAAATATTTATATGAAAAATAAGGCCTTTTGGATTAGGGGAGGGATGTTGTAATGGGATTTTAAGGTATTTTTCAATCCTAATAGGATTAATTTTTTTTATAATAGACGAAACTGTAACCTTTTATATATGGTGGAGAGCACACTCTTAGTATTTTTTAAAATAATTTAATGATCCACTATTTTATATATGTAAAAATAGTAAAAAATGGAACATTAGAAAAACCGTAGAGGAAAAATGGTATTAAATATACATCCAATAGATTTTAGAAATTTTTATATTTGTTTTTTACCATATCAAATTATCTGAATCCCTCTGTAAATGATTTTTTACCCTAATGCAGAAATTAACTTTTTATGAATTCACTATTCATTATAGTAATAAATTATGTTGGAGTTATTAGAAATTATAAATTATTCAGATTATAATTTTTTAATAATTGTTTCGAAATTAATATCTAAAAATTTAAAAAAATTAATTTAAATTAAACCCATATATGGGATGACAAAGTATGTTTTTAAAGATAAATGATCAATGGTGTATAATATTTTTATATTCAATTTCAATATGAAACTGATTAAATTTATCTAAATTGGAATATGTTTTTTATAATTTAAAAAATTATAAATTAAATCATTTTAAACTAAATTTTATGTTTTGAAATAAATTTAATGAATTTTTTTTCTCTTAAAATTTAGCAGTTTTTACTATTCATCAAAAAAACAAATTTTTTTTAGAAAATACCAAATATTAAACCTAAATTAAATTTGACATTATTAATTCAATATTGTTGTTTATTTGATCAAATATATTTGATAAGTGTAAAAAATTAATTTTTATGATCCTAAAAAAAGATAAAAAATTATTTTATGAGAAAAACTATTTTTAAAACATATAAATACTTTATTTAAAATTATGTAGTTTGTTATTAATATGTTTTCATTTTATAAATCATTGTAATTATTATTTTAGAAAATAGTTATTATGATTCATTTTTTTAATTTTATTCTATTGGTTACTATGTTCGTATTTAAATTAATATACTAATAATATATCATGATTTCGTTAAAATTCAATGTTGTATGTAACACAAGCTAGGAAAGTGCCAATTATTGATATGACATAACTTGATATTATTTGTAATGAAAGTATTAAATTTAATTTAATTTAACAATAAAAATTCATTAAAACTCAATGCGTTACACTAAATATGTGGTATTAATAAATAAATGATAAAAAGTTTATTATGAATATGTAACAACCAATATACACCCTCAATTTCATCAACTTGGAATTGAAAGTATCTTTTGGGCATACATGTGGACTATCCCTTACACTATGAGATACAGTTCATTTTCTATAATCTTTTCTAAAAAATGGTTAATGGTCTTGTTTTAATGTTTATAAATGGGATATATAACATATGTATGATTTCAAAATTTAAATAACATGTCTAATTTATTCCTTCAAATCTTTTGGAAAATGATAATGTCACTCATCCCTACATATGGACTATCACCTCCAAAAAGTGATGTAATTTCTTTTTTATTAGTCTTTACATGTCTGGTAATAAGGATGTGTTTAATTAAATAATATGATATAAAATATAAAATATTTATTTTGTGAATAAGATTTTTATTTACATTTATTAATTTCTATCCATTGAAAATTGAAAATAGAGATCATGCATATGTACAACCTACCATCTCCATAAATGAGTTACTTAATTTTTTTATCTATATACATATGGATGAAACTAGTTATATATAAAAGGAATTTATATTATATTTTTATCCATATTCAAATTCTATAGATTAGGTAACCATAATCAATGTAAATGGATTCGAACTACCAAACTTAAATTTACATGAAAAATGCAATTGTTAGCACCTTTTAATTATGATTTTAATAAGTCATTATTAAAAAATGGGTGTTGAAATATTATATGTGGATAATATATTATTTTAAAATTATATATATTATTATTTTGTATGAGTATAATAAATTTAGATTTTTTATACTTGAGACATGTGATCATTTTAATTATGTCAATCTTTTGGTATGGGTTTTACAGAACAATCCCATTATATACTGTGAGGATTTATGATTAGATTTCTTACAATAAAATTTCAAGATCTTAATATAATAATACTCATTAATTTTCTATCTCTATTGTAATTTTTGTTGATTACAAAAAATATTTTCATTTTTCTCTGTTAATATACATAATAATCTGAATGAAATTTTTATTTTCAGAAAATTGAAAATGATCTATTATTTTATCAATAATATTTTGGTTGAATGTCCATGTTTAAAAAAAATCAATAATGTTTTTATTATTCTATTATTATTTTTGTTACAATTTTCTCTAATGTATGTATTTATTTTAAATGATTTAAAAGTAGTATTCTTTTCAATTTCTAATCGAAATAATTTTTTAATTTTAGAAAAAATGATTATAGAATATTTATTTTAACATACAAGATAAGATAAGATTTTTATAGCCTGGTGACAGATCAATGAATTTATTCTTCATTTAAATGATTTAAATGTTCATTATAAAGGAAATTTCTTTTAAAATTTTATTAAATTATTAAATTTTAAATAAGTTATATCTAACTAGAAACATTATTATCCTCAAATAATGTTCCAGTGATATTTGAAATGAATTTTCATTTATTATTATATATTATTTTGTTCCTTATGATTTACCATGGATACAATATAGTTATAAAATTATTACTATTTCTATTTATGGTTTGTAACAGGGATAATAATATGTTTAAGAAACTCATTTCTCTTTCATGAGTTAAGATATTTGGAAATGAAACAATTATTATGTAGAAAATTTCTTTTTTACATATTAGGATATGATGAAATGATCATGGGTAACCCAAATGTTTGATTTTGAATATGTGATAGGTGGGCTTAGAATAATGTTTCCCTCAAATGCATGGGTTAAATATGGATATATGATGAGATAATTAGGACTAAAATATTGAGGGAACTCATTTCAGTAATATACATTGTCCACTATGATATTCTAGGTTGCGAACCTTGGTTAATATGATGTAATTGGTAGTAATCCCAATCCACTGTGATATTCTGTGAAATTATCCTTGATTTCAATCTAAATAATATACTATAATTATGTGTATTCCACAAATATAATTATTACTACAATTCTATTCTCTCCTAAAATGATATTTTATTCCATTATGATTCATGTATTTTGAAGTTCCAAGGATTATTCCATGATTCAAGATTATGATTTTTGATATATTGGGTATAGTTTTCAAATGTTAAACTCGTGTCCTCATACATATATTCTCGAATTGTAGTTGTATTACCATTGAAATCTTCCTTGTTTAGCCTTACTAAGAATATAAGGTCACCCTTTATTATGTTCACCTTCTCCATGTTATAAATTTTATTTATATATTATATATTTAAGAGTGGTTCATTTTTTTAATAACATAGTGGAAGATTATTTAGATCACTTATAAACTACTTGTTCATGTATCCAATAATCTAAAGACATCAAACATATATGATTTCGGTGTATATTGAAATTTTATATAATGAATATTCATATATAAATATGTGATATCAACAAACAAAAGTTATGGGATACTGTTGTATAGGGTTTTTAATTACTAAAATTCCATTCTAATATTCCATAATAATGGTTTTTAAGGATGGTTTATAATGAATAAGTGGTCATCTTACCTGACCAATTTAAATTTCACTACTATAATTTTAGACTATACCCAGAGTTCTAAACTATTGCTATAGTCCCAAAAACCATGACTATAAGATATAGCCATAATATCATGAACAATGGTTTGTATTGGCATGAGAATAAGTCAGAGCCTATAACCAATGTTTTCAATCGTGGCTATACGGCTATACCAATTGTTTGAAACTATATCTATAGGATCACCCCTATAGCCATGCCAATACCGGCCACGGTTCATAAAACCGTGTCTAGAGGCCTATAACCAGGGTTCATAAAACCATGGCTATTGGACTTAGCCATGGTTCAATCCATGGAAATATGGAGTTATCCACATTATAAAATAGTTTCAAAGGCCTTTCCATTGTATAAAAAACCATCACGGTTCACAGTGCTAACTGATTAGAGGATAGTAACTCTCCCCCTCCCCCCACCCACCCAACCCTACACCATCAATCATAACACTCTACTCCTACACAAATACCCTACCCCAACCCCTTTCCCACCACATTTTACCCCATTCTCCATCACCCCTGCACCTTCCAACCCTCCCCCCTCCTCACCGCACACCCCCTCCCCCTGGACAGAACCCTCTCTCTCTCAATGAGACATCACCCACTACTCCTACATTCCCCTTCCTTCCCCCTAGATACCCACACTCCCTTAAATACCCCTCCATTTCCATAGATAGCCACCCCCCCCACAACTCACCCAACAACCCACTCACCCTCAATATCCCCCTCCCACCCCCTAGAAATAACCCCTCAAAACCCCTGAACCCCCCCCCTCCCTAAACAACCCCACCACAGCACTCCACCTGCATCCCCCTGGACACCCCCACTCCCCCTCCCTGTTGTTGAATAGCCCCCTCCCCCCTGGACGCCCTCTCTCCCACTCCACATGTATCCCCCCTCCCTTTCTGAACCCCCACCCTCCACCACTCCCCATGTATCCACCTTCCAACCTTTCCCTATACAGCACCACAAACCACTACCATTACATCCCCCCTTGTTGGACAAACCCCCATTCATGGACAGACCCCCCCCCTCCACACCCCCAATGTTCCCAACACACCAGTCAATTGAATTGCGAAATCAAAAAACATGATAATATGGCTATTTTACAAAAAATTCTAGTAAAATGAACTACACTAATAAAAAATGATAATATGACATGAAATAAGTAAAACATCATCAAGACAAATTGAGTATAGTGAATCCAAGCCAAATGGATTTTAAAATGATGAAACTGAACCAAAGTGAAAATACTGTTACCAAACTATCTCAACCAAATAAAAACTAAATTCAATAATACAAAATTGAGCATGAAAAAAATGAAACTAATGAAACATACCTAGTTCAATCAAAAAATAATTTAATTAATTTGAATAGCCCCAAATTGAACAAAATGAACCTGTTAAAAATGACATAAACCAAAAAAATGAATCCAATAAAAAATAACATAGAAAACGTAACCTAACCCAAACTAAACCAAGGACTTGGGGCATGTGATGATCTTTTAGAAGTCCTCATTCCCATAGGTCAAGAGGAAGTCCCAGTTATGGGGTACCTCACTATATTCAACGAGATCTAAAAAGAACTCAAAAAATATAGGGTACCCAAAAATCACAAAAAACCCTAATTAAAATTGATCCAATGAATAAAAATGGAAGAAACCTTACCTAAATCCGATGTTAAACTCACTGCCTTCTATTGAGGTTGGTAGAATTGGCCTCATCATATGTAACCACCTATAAGTAAAAAATGGGAAAAAGGTTAGATAAAACAACATCTTACATATATGTTATTATTTTGTCAACTATATGTGATAAATGATAAATAACATCATAACCAAAAATAGACAAAAAATATTCTAATTGATATGTACATCTTAATATGGAATAACATGTTCATTAATTTAAGATTTTTGTTCAAATGAAATCTATTTTCATTCTATACATACATCATAGAATTTTTGGGGTAAAATTATTCTATATCTGGCCAGTATTCCATAATGGAGTAGGTTTCACCACTATCAATGGGAAATATGAATGATAAAATGGTAAAATGATACAGTTTGACACCCTTTTGGTTGTGTTGTATTTTTTGACAAAATGTGTGGGACTTTTCCCAAGATAATATTTTGAAATTAAGAGGAGATTCATGGAAACCCCTAATGTGTGTTTGAGTTAGGCATGTTTTCAAGGTGACTGAGGAGGTGTTTGATGTTGTGAGAAAAGAGATCTGATATATATATATATATATATTTGATTTTTTTTGACAGTGAGATGTAGTGGACAAAGTGTGGTGATAGAGCTTGACCATGTGAGGGAGTTAATAAATTTGAAACTATAAATGTAGGTGTTTTCAATTATAGAAAGTATTTTACACAATATCAGGATGCCTCATGTAAGAAATGGTCTATGGCATGGAAATTTTTCAATATCCATTTAGAATGATTTCTTTATCGTGAATGAAACCTTAGATCCCATCAATAGGCAGATAATTCCTACATGGTCCAACTCCCTCTATGATAGGGTATATGTGAAATATATGGTGATGAAAAACTAGTATGATAGCTTGGTATATTGTGTTGTGGGGATGTAACATCTATATTAATGGTTCGTGCCCAAAATCATCAATATTTACCTCTACATTTCATAAATGAGAGGATTCCTCGGTGAAATCCCATTTACCGGCCATATTACCACATTTTTGGAACCTTCTTCCCTCGGTATCCCATATTTCACATGAAAATCCCCCCTATACTCCCCCTAGACACCCCTGGATAGACCCCCCTCCCAACCAAGACAGACCCCCACACCTTCCTAGAAAGACCCCCCATCCCAGCCAATCCCTACTATAGGCCCCCCTTTCCATACATAGCCCCACACTTCACCTTTCGAGACACCTCCTCCCTCCAGGGACATAACCCCTACCCCCTAGGCATCCCCCTATCCTTTAATGGATCATGCCCAGAATCATCAATATGTTCTTCTTCATTTCATTAATGAGAGGATTCTTGGTGAAATCTCATTTACCATCCTTATTTCCTAGTTTTTAGTATATTTATCCCCCGGTATCCCCTTTCCCCATGAAAATCCACCCTCCAATCCCCCCTAGACATCCCACTCCCCCTCCTTCCTGGACAGACCCCCACCTTAAAATCACCCCCCAATTATTGGTCATAACCCCAGTCCCCCGGACACCCCCACCCCCAGATTGCCCCTAGTCCTTCCTGGATAGACACCGCCATTCTTCACCCCCTCCCCCACTACATAACCCCTAGGAATACCCCATTCCTAGATAGACCCACCCCCACCATACACAACCCCTCCAGACACACCCCTCCCCCAGGATACCCCCCATCCGGGATAGACCCCCCAACACTAGAAATACCCCCTCCCCATGGACTTTCCCCTCCTTTCTAGATAAACCCCCTACTGCAGACCCCCTCCCCCACCTCATCGAGTTAAAAACCCACATTGAAGGAATTTTACTAGTTGATTCAATAATGAATTCCACAAGTAACACATATTTTAACCCTACACCATCCTACCAACATTAAATATTCCTCTAATTTTGGACAGATTTCTTGTAGAGTCTAAATCCATTATCTGGACTCCATCTAGTGCTACATTTGAATCAATGATTATACATTCATCATGGAACTAGATATTCCTAGGTCTATTGATCATAGGTCTTATGGTTTCTCCAAGGTAATCCAAGGGTCATAATTATGTAAGACTATGACCCTTCCCACAAGAGAGGTCATTTAACATAATGGCAGGTTGATAGTCCCCACCATTATATTATCATTATTGTTACCTCATAGTAGTCACATTTTTCTACAGAGACCTCGAATAATTATTCATAGAACATAATGACTATATAAGATTTTCAATTATCACATTATTTCCCAAATACTATCAATTATTGTATACACCTAGATTACCTAGAAGAAAACATACTGCATTCAATGATTGATATGAGTTTTGAAATTTTGGAACCTTGGTGCGAGATATGAATTTTGACCAAGATAGTTTGTATTCCCTCATGAATTCTACTTCTGAAATCAATAGTATTACAAATAAATGACAAAATATGGTCAATTTCACAACAATTCGAAGATCTATCATTGATTTTGTCTTACACCACATAGACATATCAACACACACACACACACACTACATTGGGATACCAAGAGATATCATATTCACATTGAACACATCGGTTTCTAACTATATGGGTGACCCTAATCTAAATACCCTATTGACCTACTATCTCCACCTCCTTGAAGATCATCAATATAAAAATAAACATTATCAATGATCATCTCACCACCTCATTCTATCATTTCAATGGACACTGCAGGTAACCAAACATGAATTATCATTCACCAATTCATCCCATCGAGTCATGATTACACTACTAATTACTATAATATAGTGATTCCCCCATGAGTCAAGGACCTTTAGGCCTTGAAAAACATTCCATCACATTCTCCCCATTCTTGTGGCCATCAAAACACTATCAATTGTCTCAGAATCCTATTTCTAATATTGATATTTTTTATCATATTTATCTTCCACAACATCATCATATATAGATTTTTCATGATCCTAATTATATTTAATCTTTAGATCTTTAATCACTTATGGTGAAAATATAAATGGAATTTCATCTTCCACATAATTTTTTGTTTTACCAAAATATCTAGTAGAAAAGGGAATCAATAAATTTGAATAATAAATATGATGCATTATTATTTTTCCCTTTATTGACTGGATAATTCCATGAATCAAAACTGTTTTCTTCAAATTCCTTATGGAAACCCCAAATGGAAATATTTCATGATGATCCTACTCATAGTCTAAATAAAATTTAGAATGTTATTATTTATCAGTCAGACATGGTTCTACATATATATTTTAACCAAATACCTACTTTTTTCAGCTTGTAGTGACTCTCTTCCGCCCTTAATGATCAATAACACCCTCAAAATTTACCTAAAAATCTTCAAAATGGTTGTGAATATCGATTGAGTGAGGGGGATAACATCTCAAAAGAAAAACTCCTTTAAAGATCACTTGTATCTAGACTATAAAATTTCCAAGGATTTAGTTCAACCTAATTTTTCAAAGAAAAAGATATAATAATACATGAAATTCCATCCTAAAATGATGAAATATGAACTAAATATAAAGGAATAGGACCATAATCATTCAAAATTCCAAAAGTAGTGATTAGAACAACATCATCATCATGATCTTTCCATTTTCACCCATTTATAGAAGTCATGGATTGGGAATAAGTGGATATATCTTTCGAAGAGCTTGGATCTGCCTATCCCACGACATGCATATCCCACATGGATAATTCAATTTTTTCCTCAAAAAAACAAATATATCGGTGACCCTTAGATATAGTTTCAATGACCTCACCCCCTTCCAGTGTGAGTAAATTATTATACTGCCATTAAATTATGAGTTACTTATTGAGAGGCCTACATATTGATAAACATTATCCACATACTGGATGTTGGATGGATCATGCTCCATGTTTCTATATGATGAGGAGAATTCATCGCAAGATTCATAATATACCTATTGCTTCCAAGAAATCTCCCCTTCAATATAAATAGAGATGAAATCTATAGGTACCTTTGATAGATCAGCCTCAACACATATTTTAGGAGAAAGAAGGTGGAAGAAAGTTATGGTGTGATTATTAGTTCATAAGATGTGGCTTAACACAATACCAATCAATTTTAGAATCACAAAATATAGAAATAGGGGATGTAGGACAGGGACAGAAAACAAAATAACCATGGAGGTAAGATCTTATTTTAGGTGGAACATGGGAAACAAATAGAAAATAAAGATGTTTAAGCTACTGAATGCATGTGGAGCATTCTATCAGACAGAGATAAGGGTATGATTTATTTAAAAATGAATCAAAACTTTCCACATATCCATAATCTTTATAATCACACATTTATGAAAACCTCATGAATGAAAAACAAACCTATGAAAGTGTTCCATCGAGGGGAGACTCTTACCAAAGTGAGACACTAATGTGAGATTCAATAGTGAAGAAGCAATTAAAAATTCTAGGGGGAAACTACAATATTAATTATTTCATCATCTCATGATAGAATATTAATGCTAATTTCAATTTTTGGGATGCTGGAAAAAATGACAGTGTTGATGAATGGGATAATAGTAAGAACGATGATTCATGGGTAGTCAGGATGAATCCACCCCCACCACCCTAGGACTGGGGGGACTAGATGGACATCCATGTAGCCTACAACAATATCAATGGAAGCCACATGATAATAATAGGTCTATACTTGGAATTATACACACATAATATTACAATAAAAACAATTTCAATAAAAAGTCATATTAGTGCTTTCTCCCCAATAAGATTAACATATCAACCGTTCTGAGTATAAACCCCAACCACCCATAAACTATAATCCTCTTGATCCTAGAGTGTATACATGTACTGTATCAATAAAATATTATACCATTTAGGATTACAGTCATCTACCTCATCGGGATTCATACCCAATAACAGTCCGGACGAGTATCTTAAAAATCCTTCCATTTGAAATCCAAACATCATTGCTAAAACACCTAAAGATCTTTTAATCGTGGAAGCCTAAATAATCTCCATTCCTATAACACAATACTGATACTACCTATAATGCAACAATATCATAATTTAAATCATCTACCCATGATTTTGTCTTTAAAGGATCTAACAATCCCAGGCTCACGACACTATTATGTCATTATCATATACCATATCCCATCTCATGAATAGTACCTGAATAACTAATACTTGAGGCATATATCAAGGAAATTTGGCCCTCCAACCTAGCTTAATAATAGATTCTCACATAGCTCAACGCCCATGTGAAATCATATATTCTTCCAGTTTGAAATATCTTGTGAAAATAATGTGCTAACACCCACACTAAATTTCTCAAATACAATCATATCAGGAATTACATAAAATAGCCATCATACTAGGGAACTAATCATATACTAAGGTTATACTGTCATACCCATTCCTCACCTCATCCCAATTTTCAATATCTTCTAAGATATATCAATTAGTCGTTAAACTATAAACTTATTTCTCAACCTGAACCTATGATAAGTGAATTATTCCAAGGTTCCTAAGTATCATGGGCACCAAAGAAGTGTTTGAGAAAAACAATGTAAAGAACCACCAATGGGGTACTACGAATCACCAGTAATTATAGTTTATAGAAAGATGATATGCTTAGTTGAATACATAAATTAACTATGCAAGCATATATTAATACCCCTCATTGATCGTTAGGCTATAATGTGACAGTCAGTATTGGTTATAACTTCTTTGAATAGGGTCATAGTTTTTTTAGCATGTCACATGATCATTACCACTAGTACGGAGCCAAATATAAATGTATTATAAGGTTAAATCATTGATTCCTTGGAGGTAAATATATTAAATCTAATTGTATCAAGCCCATTCAAAATTCTATGTATTTTGTTATAAGAAATTTTATATTATCTATAATTTAACAGATTCCTAGGGGATTTTCTTAGGAAATACAGTAGTATCATCAATGGAATTGATTCCATGGGGGATGACCCTAGGTAATCATATTGACCTAAAGATGGAATCCCAATATTCTGGAAATTCTATATAATCCTAAATACTGAATTTGAGGGGATTTAACAAGGAAAACACATTGTTTCTGGATCAATAGCCATATCCTGGGAGCACATACCAGGCATCCTATTTTGACAAAATAACTGAATCCTAGGCAACATCTTTAGTATTCCAAGAAAATCATTGAGGGTAGTGTGTTACTCCCATAATATCTCATATATCACATTATATAATAGTTTTCAATCTTCTAAAACTAATCTTAGAAAACAAGGGATTCCCTCTCAAAAGAATGACCTATCATCGTAACTAATACCATATCCAGCTCACACCGAATTGATTTGGGTTCCAAAGAGACTCCCACAATCATCTACAATCCTTATTTCATGCACCCTCATAAGGTTCAAAATCACCGAGGCACCCTAAGGGGTTCCATAGGTGACATTATAGCATGAAAATCTTATATGAATTCCTATATAATATTCACATATTTCATGTCAACACCCACCACTCTACTGAAAAACATCCCTCTAAATAGTTAAATAAATTCAAATTAACTCACCATACTCATAATAAAAGCCACACTTTCATAGGTCTAAATAGATGGAAACATTCCCATATAACCTTCTGAGTCACACTATGTCGGTCTCTCACCAAACCTATAATCATTTTAGCTAAATTATACCCACCATGGTATCTAAACCTCATTAGGGGAGGAACACCTTCCCATTCTCATGTCACCAAGCATGAAAGTTTTATTGCATATTAAGGATGTTTTTTATCCTAAAAGGAATAATAACTATATCTCATCACATCCCTCTACATTAAGTTCACCAAGGAACAAACACAATGGTCCACATTAGTTATATAATTCACTTTATTTTATATACACCCCATATGTGGTTCATGTTTCTCAAGCCATAAAATTATACTTGTATTCTTAGACATCTACTGTCAAGAAATATATCCAATTCACAATGTTCCATCATTGAGGTTGGAACTTTCGTCATTTAATTCCAATGAATTACATTATAATTAAACTAATTAATTAATTTATAATCATTAATCTCTTGTAGTGGTGAAACTGCACACATAAAATTCTACAAAATTCACGTATAAACCAAAGTGTTATGCCCTTGAAACCATTGACCATAATTGATGTTATTTACTTTAAATAATAATGACCACCTTCAACTCTTGTATATGATCTAGCATTAATTGAATCTCCAAAGATGCCTCGAAAATTAAAAATAATCAATTATAACATTTTAAAAATAATTATCTTATCCAAAAAAGTTAATTATATTGATTATAATTAATTTAATAATTTCAATCAAAACAGTTGAAATTCTGAATCAATCATTAGGATGACTCAATGTACCGAAACCATGAACAAACACATATAGAGGTTCCATAGAATAATCCTGATACTATCATGGAAAAATAAAAAAATAGTATCTATTTAATAGGTGATTTTAGTAAATTTTTCTATTAATTGTAAATAAACTCATCAGGTGATGTAACATTGATGAAGAAACATTAAATAACATAATGACATTATATCATGACATCCTCTATCTACAACATGAAAAATCCACATCATGTGGACATATTCCCCCATCGTTCATGGAAATTTGAAATAAACCGCAATATAAATATTCTATAATTATATACTTTTTATGGAATGAAAAACTAATGAAAACATATGTAATAACTCACTAAAATCAGAATCTAATAATACTAGAAATCAATCCCCCCACAAGATGGATCAAAGGAGGGATAATGTGAGATTGAACCATCCAAAACTACATTATCCTTATGTCCAATACCCGGTAAAACCAAATCACCCTAATTTCAAATATACAAGACAACAACCATGTAACAAAGAAAATTAATCAACATTGATGGTATGAAAAGGTGGTTCATGGAATGATTTCCCTTTCATCTAATCAGTTTTCATGAGGAAGTAACTGCAAAAATATTCGCAGAATGTGTTGGGGGTGGATCATCTGGATCCCACTCATTAAATGTCTCAGTTTCTCCAATTCAAATATTGGATGAGGAATGCACGATGATTGGGCTGGAGGAGGAGAGTAATGTTTGATGAAGGGGAAGGTAGAGATCATCCAATAGAAAATTAACTAGTTGGAAAAGATGTAAAAGGGTTTCATAAGAGGGAGGTGAGTCCCGACAAGAGAGGAGATGTGTGTAAGAGTTGAGTTGTAATGGAGTTAAACTAATTTAGGAGACGTTTCCCTAGGATATAGATTATCCATCAAGTTTTCTTTTATAATTCCACGGTCTTCCAAATTTTTTTGGAATATTCTAATCTATAGCCACATACAAATTAAAAAGTGGGTATAGATCATATTTCAAGTGGTGTTTGATTATCCTTTTACCTCCCATAAATCATTAGAATGAAAAATAAATTGATATATCTAGTATCCTTAATATAATAAAATGTTATTTTGATGATGTAAACACAAATATATACCTTATATTACATCAATTTTGATGTGAATGTATTTGTCACGACTATGTTTGGACTACTGCCTCCATGTATTAATACCAATAAATTTCTACCCCTATCATTTATGGATGGTAATAATGATTGGTTTAATGTTTAAAATATATATTTATAACATAATAATTATTATTTACATATAATATCATTTTTACCACCATACCTTCCAATTTTTTTGGAAAATGATAACTTCACTCGTTTGTATTTATGGACTACCACCTCTTTGAAGCAATGAGATTTGTTTTTAAATTATGAATTATATAGATATTAATAATTATAAATTTAATCAATATATATTATATATATGATATAATAATTATTCTATAATGTTTATTTTTTATTTATATTTCTTTTTTTCCATCTATCAAAAAGGTAAAATGATATTCATGCATATGTGAGGCTTACCATATAAATAAACTAAGAAAAAAAATTTATATCCCTATTCTTTATAGATGAATATATATATATAATGTATATATGAGATATTTACATAATTAATGACATTAAATATATGGTGGAACATTTATTATATTATAAGGATCATAACAACTGATCAAAATTGTCATTTAAAAGTATGCAGTTAACACCCATAAATGATGATTTTTAAAAATAATTATTGATAAATGGGTGTTAAGACATTATTAGTTATTCATATATGATATATATATATATACTTCACTATTTTATAAAATTATAATATATTTAATTTTATTATAAAGGATGGTATTGAAATTTAAATGAAATTTGATCATGAGGTAATTGCTTTGTGTTACAATTTCAAAATATTTTTGGATTGTTTATGATAATGTTTTCAATAATAAAATTTCTCGGTCTATTTATCAATAATCTCCTTAGTTTTTTTATCACTTTTTTTTTCATGTGAATACATGTTCTTCTTTAATTTTCCTATCATTAATAACTCCAGAGACCAAAATAGGTTTTTTAAGTAAAACCTAATCTATTTCTCTATGGTTGAAAATAAATTTTCATCCATATCCATGTTTTATATAGATATCATAGATACTGATATTATTAATCTACAATGATCTTTTATAGTCATTTTCACCCATTAATTAATTTTAAAAAATATTTAATGTCATGTTTTTACTTTTTTTGACCTTGGTAAATTTGACTTTTATGAAATTTTTTTTAAAGGAATCTTTGTTTTATCATACACAACATGAGTATATTTTTTCCACCATATTTACCCCTCAATGACACAAGAATTCTTTTATATGTTTCCATATATCTTTTCAATGAAAATATTTTCCATAATATTTTGGAAAATTTAGATTTTAAATAAGTAACTTCATAGTGAAAGGGGTATGTTCCTCGAGAAATATATGAAATGATTTTTTCATGATATTTTCAACAAGATTAAAAAATTTTATATTAAATATGATTTATAGGGTGTTATACAATTATATAATAATAATTATTAATCTGAATAGTTTTTTATTATGATTACAAGATTTTTAAGAAACCCATTAATTTTACATGGGTTACACTATGATTGAATGTCTAATTTTTTAATAAAACCATTTATTTTCTACGAGTTTTGATATGATGAATATATTATGATATTTTGTCACACAGATGTACAATTATCAATACGTTGGTTGTAGGCTGACAATTGTAGATCCCTTTAATGAATTAGGTCATAATTGATATCTTATAAGACAATAATGAAAAAACTAGAGAGTGATCCCAATTATGAAAGGAATATTATCCACCATTGTAGTTTTGGGAGTGAAACATGAATAATGATATGATAGAATTTGAAGTTAACCTAACCTAATATGATATTCATGGATGTGATACTTAACTAATTAATTGATTATCCATTCATATGTGTATTCCACAATCTAATATTGTATGCCAATTTTATTCTATCATGGAATATAGACATTTATTAATTTATGATTCATGTCTTTTTAACAAAAAATATTTAGTATGTGGCTCAAAATTATGGTCAATGATATATAGGATATAAATTTAATTTATATTATCATTATTTATACAATTATTCTCATGATATGTTTATTTGATCAATAACTACTCCATTGTATACGGTTAATGAGAATCGAATCTCACCCTTTATTATGTTTCGTTACCCTTGTTTATAAATAATGATTTTTTGTATGTTAAATCTATAAAGTATGCTAATTATAACAAATATAGTAGGGGATGATTTATATATATTATGAACATATTTTTTATCAATTATTCCAAATTCTCTAAATCTAAGACATTATTTTTTGGACATTAATTCAATAAAATGAATATTCATCTAGTTATACGTAATATCATCATATTAATTGTTTTGGTGTCCACCGAGGAGGTTCAGCCTTGATATATCCCATGTGGAAGATTGTTCTGAGTTGTATGAAATAAATATCAAGAACACTATAAATTATACCCATTATATATCAATATAACATTTTTTATAAATATATAAAAATTCTTGATGTGAATTGACACATCAGCATTTTATATTTTCCCTATAAATGAGAAAATTATTGTTAATTTAGAAGGAAATATCATTTTATTACATGTTACATCCATAGATACTTTATCCTAAAACAATTGTTGGATTAGAAAGGCCATGATAAGGGATTTAATAAATTTATAAAAGAGATTATAAAAACAAAGAATATTGATCTTGCCTAGAATAAGGATATGGTTCTTCAAAATATCTTATTTTTGGATATAGGGAATGTGATTACTATCATGAGGTCACTCAGAAGGATGAATAATAGTGGTTGAGGCATCTGGAAATAATGGTGTAATAACCCATCCAAGTTTTTTCTATTACATAACTACCCCTAGCCCGACTCCAATAGTCCAAGGGAAGGAAATGAGTGCAAAGTACGAATATCACTAACAATGGAGGACATAACATAATTTATTTATAAAAATTTGAAAATGAAAAAGAAAATATAATGATTAAATATAAAATAACCGATAGAACACATATGTAAACATCTAAATCCAATAATCAATGAACTAGAATAAGTACTAGAATGAAAATGGCCCCAATAAAGTCCCACAAAAAAGAAACTGAAAAAAACTATATCCAAAACATTGAAAAGGGGACTTATTTCCATTCAACCATAAGAAAAAACCTCATAAAATATGACACACTAAACTCAACCTGGTCCTATTACCTATTATATCCCATTACTCTTCTTATTGGTACATTTTTAATTTCTTCATAGTTTTACTTTTTCCATGTCTAGGTAGGGATGATAATGAAATATATGTATAACTATAATGGTAATGATAAATATTAATTTTATTTTATTGAATTAAACCTACAAATAATACTACCTACTAGAGTATTACACATTATTTAATATGGTTAAATGACATGTAAAACATAAATGAAAGTAATTAAATTTCTAATCAAAGGAGATGGATTTCCTGGTGATTTTGGGAGTTAAAAATTACATGGCATGTAATTGAATTATATTTAATTTAATGTTATGATGATTGATTTTAAGTAATAACCCATGCTTATTTATGTTTTGTTCTTCCTCAAGACTCCATTTACCTCATCCTAGTGTAATCCCCATGATATTTTGGGATCCTTTCTACTAAATCATGCCTTTTCATTCAATGATTGATCCCGGTTCCATCCATTAGTCATTAGTTTTGTAGTAGTGGGTGTATATTCTTGAGATAATGTAATTTCAACTTTTCTCTGGAACTATTTTGACAAATTAATTCTATCTTGATATTTTTATAGGATTATTGGGTTTTTTGATGTTTTTTTGTCTTTTGGGGGATCACATTGTGGTCATGTATGACACTAGTTTTTAGGTAGGATGTTCCATATATATCCATTGATTGATTATATGTATTACTAAATTTTCATAAATTTATTTATAAATAAATTAGTATAAAATTTTCTTTAGTGTTTGTGTGTGTTAAAAAATGATTTACGGAAATGGGGGGTGTCTATGGTTTATGATTATTGGAAGGAAAATGATTATTTTCAAAGAATTAAATGATTTTGGAAAAAAGAGGTTATTATTACCCTATTAAAATATAAATTGTATATTGGTTTTGAAAGGTTTTTCAAAACATTGAGACAATTGTGAAATTTAAAACATGGGTCACCTTGGTTAATTTATGGAAGGTTTATCTTGAGGCCATTTTCCATTGTGGGGGTTCACTTTTTGGGTGTTCCTATTATCCAAGAGTGTATATTATTATCTCTAGGTATATATATGTTGTTGTGGTATTAAATTTTGTGATGTCTCCAAAGTCATGGAGTGTATATGATTAGATTCATGTAATATAGTTCACAGTTCATCAATTTTTTGGGTATGAGTAGTCTGTTTCCTAACATATGGTATTCTTATGTGTCGCGATACCCATTATACTACTATTATCTCATAATTATTGGATTTGTACTGTTTTAGTCTAAGAATGCATGTTGGTTCTTCTGAAAGATAACATGGAAAATATTATATGAAATTGATATACATGAAATTCAATAACACTTCTTTACAACTAATGATGACATTTTTCTGAAATCATCATATGAGTATTTTTATATATAGATTTGTTATGTAGCACCTAGGTGGGATCCCACTGAGCTTGTTATCGTCCTCCCTATTCACCCACATGGTAGTGTGTTGACCATTGAATATCATTCAATGTAGGGAAAGGAAAGGTGCAATAGTGAGGCAATGGGATTTCATGTTGGGTGAGTTGTGTAGGGATTGGGGTGATCGTGGGTGGTTTCCCACATAATCACATGGAGTAGTTTATGGTTTTTATTTTCCTCTTTATTTGGAAATTTCTCTTTTAGTTTTTAGATAAATTAGTTATTTTTTTATGATGTCTTAATATAGTTATATTACCTATATACATCAATATTCTGCTCTTTCATTCTGATTTGAGTATGCATATCTTTCCACTATCTTCATTCAGGTTGGGTGAAATAATTCTCTTGGTATGTTGTTAGATTCAGAAGAGTTTTTTGTCATGATGTGGGGATCAAGAATGCCCTTCCAGTTTGGAATAGATAAGGTTGGATTCCCGGATTGAGGGTAACCGTGGATGTTTTGTGAGAATGTGGTATAAGAGGAGTTCTATGCTCATGAATCATTTTATTATAATTCTGTTAGATTTGATATAGGATTTTCAAATCTTTAGAGGTATGTTGACTTATGCTCCTGGAAAACCCTTTTCAAGAAGAGACTAAAGATTCCTTGGGATATTGGGATATTTGTTTCCACTGGTGGGGTTTCCTTTAAATATGTGTTTCTTCTTATGTGTATTATGGTTTTAACTGATATTTACGATGTTTTCAGATGGTTCCTTATCTTTCAATGTGTAGTAGTGTGTATCTACTACATCTTACATGAGTATCATTGGAGGTTTCTATTGAAGCTCCCCAAGGGAATCATCTAACATATTATAATCTAATCAAGGATATAGTAAGGTTTGTTCATGTAGTTAATTGGAATATACAATGAGATCAAAATGTAGTCGTTGATGTACATCCAGGAGTTGGTGGACTAGGAAATCAATCACATAAATTATTTCATTTGAATCCACTATCCTTTAACAAAATGAATGAACCTTAATATGTGGAGGACTGGAGGGATAAAAATGATCAAATCTTTTAATTTCTGGTGACACCTTATAATATCATGGTGAAGTGTGTATTGTTCTGGATTGATGGTTAGATAATATATTGTGGGATTCTATAGTTTAAGATAATGGACAAGTGTACTTGGATTTGAGGGGTTTCAAAACCCAGTTCATATAAATATTTTGTCTAGAGTCACTAATGATGGAAAAATATATAGAGTTACTCTCATTGTAGTAGATAGTGAATTTGATGTTTTCATATACAAACCAATTTCATGAACTTCTGAATTTTTCTCCATACATGTTAAATAATGACTAGTTGAAGGCACATAAGAACCTATTTTCTTTGCAACTGGTTATCATTTCATAGGTTTTTATATTAATATTTTCAACTTATATTGGGATGGTGTAAATATCTAAAATATAATTGATAATATTGATGGAATGTTTCTTGTTTCCCCCTATTATATTACATCCAGTGGCACCATCATTGGTGTGCATGGGAGGAAAAGTATGTGGAAGGATCATCACAGTAGTGCTGGAGGTGGGTCCTAGTATAGAGCCCGCCCTACACAATATGCTATATCCAATAGTGTCCCTCTAACTTTTAGTTAGTGTAGAAATGTCAGACACACCAGAATATTTATTTCTATGAACAAAAGACCAGAAAAATATTTTGATATCTTGGTCATTTTAATGCTTTTGTATTTCATTTATTATGCATCATTATGGCTTGGGATCATCGGATCCATAAGCTATTATGGTGCACTCATATGATTCAAATAATATAGGGCTCTAGCCAGAGGCCTCAAGAGTGTAGCACTTTCTTGCAGTATATGAGTGTCCAATGAATGTCAATGCATCTCAAGGGATATGAGATTTAATATCTTTATTCCATCTTCTATATTGATTACATTATTTGATATCGTGTCCTCCTACACATTAATTTATGCATGTTTTTTTGATAAGAATAAACAACCAATAGAATATATGTCTTTTATTTTAGATCTAGAGACACCCCTTAATAAGAAGAAAGAGTGGAAGTTTATGTTTCCTTTCCTTTTCATTAATAGTATCTTATATGGTGTTGTTATTTGATTTTATCATTCGTAATTTGGATCTGTTTGACATCATCATTGGTATGGATTGGCTAGTTGCTCATCGAATTGTGGAATATTGTTATCATCACTGTGTTTCATTTATTACTACCAATGGGTGATCTAATGTGTTTCATGGGGAGTGGTACATGTGGTATTGTTTTTTAGGGAATTACCTCCAAGATATAAGAAGTTTGTTGTCCGTTTTTGATATTGAAATTGATAATTATTCTTCTATTTTTGGTCTTTTAATTTTTGATCAGAAAAATTCAAATGTTTCCCCAGATGAATTATCTTGTCTTCCTCTAGAAAGAAAGAGAAGGATTTTATAGTTCACATCGTTCTAGACACAATGAATATATATATACTTTCTTATCAAATCGAAACATTAGATCTTAAATAGATTAAAATTTTCTTATGTTAACCTATTTGAAAAAGGTTTTGTAATCCCTTTTGTTTTTCCATGGGCATCCCCACTGTCTTTTACAAGAAGTTAGATGGTTAAATTCAATTGTGTGTGAACGATTAGAAGGTCAACTGGGTAACAGTTAAGAATATGTATCATTTTCCTCATGTGGATGATTTGTTAGATCAATTAAAGGATAAAATGTGATTTTTAATGATTGATCTTCAGCAGTGTTCACATTAGGTCAGAGTTCATGAGTCTAATATTGCAAAGGTAGTTTTCAGAAACATGTATGGCCATTATGAATATGTAGTGATGCCTTTTGGACTAACTAAAACACCAATAATATTTTTTCTATGATTATTCATACATTACATCAATATCGCAACACATGTTTTGTTGTGTTTGTGGATAATATTCTTTTTTTACATATTATTCAAGCATCAGAACAACCACCACCTATGTTTTAATCTAGAAATTATGAGAACTAACTATTTGTATATAATTATTTCGAAGTGTAGTTTCCTGATTTGTGATGTTGTTTTCATAGGGAATTTGTTTTTTGAATATTTCTTATCAGTTGATCCTAAAAATATTATGGTTGTTTTATCATGAAACGAATCACATAATATCCTTGAGATTTTAATGTTTTCATTGACATACTATATAATGATCGTAGTTTGTTAATATTTATATTAACTATCATCAACATTGACTACCCATACGATGAATGTAGTAAAATTGACCTCGAAGACATTGTGTCTGTATTTTTTTAATAAACTAACATGGATTTTGTCACCATTACCTTTCTAAATATTACCTAAGACTAGTAATTCAAAAGTATTGTTTTTTAATTATTATTGTTCATGTTTTTGTTATCTTATTATATAGAATGACCATGTGGTGGATTATAGCTCTCTCAATATTCAACCACATGATTATAATTACCCCTCTCGTGACATAGGGATTTCCACAGTTATACATGTTCTTAATTATATGTGGGATAATATTTTTTGGGAGAGGTTCACAGTATATTCTGACCATAAGAGTCAGAGCTATTTCACTGCATATAAAGTCTTCAATTTCATACATAGATGGTTGTAATACTACCATTATACATTTCAATTGGATATCGCCTACATACTTGGGATGGATAATTTCATTGTAATTTCTTTTAGTTGGAAATTTATAAACTAAATAGTGAAAGATTCATCATAAGAGTGGGACATGATTTCTATTTTTTCAAAATTTCACAATAGAGTCCATGAATTAGGGAAGATGACTCTTTGACTAGTGTATAGTTGACCTCCTCTGTTTTCAAGTTTCTTCTTTGGGAAAAAATTTTGATTATGATTTCATTTGAATTAGATAATCTTTTGATGGTGGGGAAATAGTTTCGGAGTAGTCCATCTCCAAAGAGGATGTTCTTTTCTTTCAGATTAATTTTTTACTACATTCGGTAAGGAGATCACTTGTGAAGAATTTCCATAGTTCCATTATGAAATTGCACCCCTAAACAATGAAGATATATTATGAAATGTTCTATAAATTTTAACTTCCTAATATGAGGTGGTACATTTCCAAGTTTGTCTCTCATTTTTATACATACCAACAGGGGACTGATGGTCATCAGAAACTTTTAGGTTTTCTTCATCCAGATCACGTACCTATTTTCAAGTTGTATATTATCTATATAGAACTTTTTGTTGGGTTTTGTTATACCTATAAAATGAAGAATGGGATATGTGTTTCAATTGAAAAGACTGATGAAATAAGCTAACTTTATACTCATTTATGATACAAATTAGTTAAAGTGTTTGGAAATCATTATCTAAATGAAATTATTTAGTTTCATGATGTCCCATATGCTATAGTTTTTGATAGATATATCTACTTCATTTCTGTCTTTTGGAAAGACCTTCAAGATTAATTATGATATCAGGTTCATTTGAGTAAAGAAAACCATCCACAATTATATGGACATATAGAAAGATCTATATAGACTCTTGACTATAAACTTCATTCTTGTATTCATTCCTTTTTTGGGGATAGGGATGATGATTTGGAGATGTTTGATTTTTTGTATAATAATTTTTAACAGATTAAGAGCATAATGGATCCATTTGAGGCCTTATATGGTGGGAATTGTAAATCTCTATTGTGTTGGTCAGAGATTGTTAAATGTTCTTCGATTAGCCCGATTTTGGATCAAGATGAAATTGAAAATATTCAGTTGATTTTTTATAATATTTTTAGGGCATAGAGAATCTATAAATATAATTTTCATCTTCACCCCACACCGTTGGAGATTTCAATTGGAGGCCAATTTTTCTTGAAGGTTTCACGATGTTTAGATCATAAAAGTATTGAAAGTAAAGGGAAACATTATTCCCACTTTGTTTGACCATAAGTATTTTGGAGAATGTGGGGATGGATTCATACCATTTGGGGCTTACAAATAATTATACATTAATACTTCATGTGTTTCATGTATCTCATCACTGAAAGTATCTGTCTGATCCATCTCATGTTTTGAGTTGGCGGGATCTTAATGTTGAGAATTACATATCTATATTTGAGAAACTAGTCATGATAGTTGATTCTGAAAACAAGGTACTTCATGGGAGGATTATACCTTTGGTTTTTGTTTTATGGTATTATTTTTTTATTCTCATTGGATGTGGGAGTGTGAGGTATTAATCAGAGAGTTGTTGCCTCATCTTTTTATCATAGTGGATTCTTCATTGGATTTATGGGGACATAATGTGTTTATTGTGGGGAGGTTTTAACATCCACATACTCTTCTAACTTGTTTTTTTAACATGTCATAGTTTCCCTTTTTCATTTATTGGGTAAAGCTAAGAAGGAAATGGAAGGATACATGTATTAGTGAACATAGATATTTTCTGGTATTTCTGGCATGAAACCATGTGATTTTGAATCCTAATGGATTATTACATGGAATTTAATATGGTTACACAACATTTAACTAATAAATAAAATGAAATCCATTTTTTTTATGATATGGATATGGATTTTTAATCATTATGGTAGTTGATAATTACACACCATGTAACTGGGTTTCACATCAAGTAATGTCCTGGTGATTATTTTTAAGGAGTCATCGCAAATGATTTCGCTTTTTTCATACATAGGACATTCTTTATATAATCCTTGAACAATCTCTAGGTTAATTTTTGACCCCTCCAACCCCTCTCAATCTTTTTTATTTGGTTATTGAACCTCATTCCTATTATTATTTGTTGGTTTTAGTGTGGATGGTCTATGTTCTTGATGTACGTGGATTTCCTTTATTCCACTAACCCATTTTTCTCTATTGAATCTACCTTGACATATATATCAGATTACAGGGTATCCATTTTTGATTCTTGGTTTTGATGTAGTTGGATACCATTGTGGGAATGTTTAACTTGAGTTTTGAGGTATGTGGTTCTGTCTCTAGAATATGTCTGATAAACTATGTTGTTTTTTTATAAACTGATTTATAAATAAAATTCAATGTAATTGGTATTATTTTTTTGTGTGTTGGAAAAGGATTTGGTGAAATATAGGTTTTCCTTATTTTTTAATAAATTTAAATAAAAGGGGTATTTTCAAATCATTGAATGATTTGAGAAAAATAAGTGTGCATGGTTACCATATTAAATATTTAACTTCATAAATGGTTTTGAAATGGTTTTCAAAACATTGAGGTACTTGTGAAAAAAAGCACCTGGGTTACCTTTGGTAATAGGTGGAAGGTTTATCTTGAGTACATCATCCATTGTGTGGGTTCACTTTAATGGTGTCACTTATTTCTATAGTGTATATTATTAGCTCTAGGTGTGTATATGATGTCGGGTTTTCACACATTGGGTGTCTCCCTAGTCCTAGAGTTTAGATAATTAGATTCATGCACCACATTTCATTGCTTATAATTTTTCTTTAGTATGAGTAGTTTCCTAAATGACCTATTGTATTCTACGGTGTTGTGATACCAGTGCTACTACTGTTGTATCATACTACTTGTATTTGTACAGTTTTATTATTGATATGAATGATGATGATTTTGAAATATGATATGGAAAATTTTGTTAAAATTTTATACACCTTATTTTATTAGTACTCTTGAAAAAGAGAAATGTTTACCATATTACCTATACAACTTATTAACTCCTTATTAGGCGTGTTTTTATTTTAAATGTTCATATGAAAATTCATTTTTCAAAAACTTGTTATAGAGAACCTTGTTGGGATCCTATTTAGCCTATTAGCTCACACCATGCACAACTATTTCATGGTGATTAAACCTTTTTATATCATTAGATGTTGGGAAAGGAAAGGCTTTATAGTGAAGCGTAGATTTTCATTTCTTCTTAGTGAGGAATCTTATGGTGAGATGGTGGGAGGCTTCCCACACTATCACATAGAGTAGTTTCTTATTTTCATTTTCCTTTGCAGTTGGACATGATTCAAGAGTTTTTAATTACTTTGGTAGTTATTTTGTTTTCATTGTATTTTTAAAGTAATGTCACTTATATAGATTAGTATTACACTATTTCTATCTATTTTAATTATGTATATCTTTCCGGATGATTATTCATGTTGGGTAAGATCATTACCTTTGGGTTTTTTTGATGCTCAGGGGCTTGTTGCATTCCCGTGGGGATTGGGAAAGACTTGTGAGTACATAACCTATCATGTTGGATTCTAGGTTTGATGGTAACCCAGGATGGTTCATTACAATTACCTACAAGACTCTATTAAATGAATGATTATTTTCATAAGACATGGATGGTTATGGGAAATATCATATAGATGTGAGTATAATAATACCTAGTTGGAGACCCTAAAATCACTAAGAATATAATATCACGAATAAATGTTATCTCATCATGTGTATATGTAAACATAAAATATAAAAATAATATCTATATATACTCAAAAAATTATAAAGTTTCAATGTAAATTCACTATTTTATTATTATACTAGGAATAAGATTCTATAATACCACATAGAATTGGTCCATGAGAGCAACTTGCAGAGTCCAATAGAACTGATGGCGTCCATCTGGGAAGTACTGTTGATTAGATCTTTCTGTAAGAATTATATGGTGGATTTATAAATATATTGACTCATAGATGAGGATTATATCTATGTACATGGGGTATACCAATAAATAAAACTGAAATAACCCACTAATTAGAGGATCAATTACCTTATAGTGTTGGTCATGGTGATTCCAGGAACTCCATATTGGGTAGTTGATGATATGGGTTCTCACTATGTGCCGTAGAAAGGGGTTCCGATAACTCTATCTAAGGAATCCCGCTGATGGGATCACCATCCAATGTGTATGAAATGATTCCGTACTAACCCTAATGAAATGGATTGAGGGAACATACACAACTGAATCATGTATAAGGCAAAGTGGACAATGGCTCTAAGCCTTCTTTAATGGAGTACATAGATTTTACTAGTAGTATAAAACAATCCCCTCTTGAATCTAGTCCAACACACATATCGCGGATTGTTATTTCATCCATGTATGTCCCTGAGTACTTGGTATGTTTGATCCCATGTACTCCTAACTCTATCCATGTGTGTGTGGCTATGTATGTGTACTTCTATTCATTCCCATGCATGTGTACCTTCACAGGTACACGATGAGATTCCATGATAGAGTCACATGACATGTGATACTTATCTTCATTTATATTCACTAGTACCACATTAGAGGTTCCCACACTTCAAATAATTCTAAAATACAAACCCTATAATGTGGGATTTTTTTGGACCACTGGTCAAACAGAATGATGATGAAAAATGGATGATAAATTGTGGTAGAAATCTAGGTAACATGAAAAAGAGGGAAACCCCTCATCTATTGTTTTTGTTATCATTTATCAGTTATCATTATAATTGAGAATGAATAACCAAAATAATAAAATAATCACCCAAAATTCCTCACAAATAATATCATTTTCACAATATGATCGATCTAGGAATAAATCCATTAGTATATTCAATTGTCTTCATCATAGAAATAATAAAATGGGGAATGAATCCAAATATGAAAAAAATCATGTCCCAAATTGAATCTATCACTTGAAAATAACTATTTCAACCCATTTTCATTATCAATATCATTGATTTATATCATACACTAATCGAAGGTCCATGATCTATTCATCCCGTGCTAAAGGATTCACCTCCAAAACTCTGTAATAGATCCTCCCAATTTGAAGGTTTAGATGACTAAACCTCAAATTTTTTCATAATATTGTTCATATCAAGAATATGTTAGAACAATGTAATTATTTTAATTAACTTATTTATTTACTTTTCTTAAACATCTTCCATGACCGTACCTAATCAAATTTTCCATCATGTCCAAATATTATGTAATACGTAGGGTAAAATTTACATTATGAACTTACTAGAATCCTATTATTTTCAATATGATCCACTATTTATATTTTATGAAATTTTCAACGAAACATAGGTGTGGGTTTATTTAATATGTTTAATATATTACAGAAATTAATTTTCGGCACATAGGACCTCACAATCTCACACCATCTTAGCACCTATCATTACAAATAACCCAAAAAATATTACAAAAAAATTCAGTAAAATTAGAGTAATTAAAATCGTCCCACAATTGTGATATACATCTTGGAAATTAAAAAACAAAAACTCTATATGATGGTCTATGTGCACTAATCATACATTTGGGTTAACATTTCCCAGGTTTTATAGGGAAAATTACCATGATTCCACATGATATGCAATACTGTAATTGATCACCCATGAAGGATCCTATAATACCTATCCTCGATCTTACATGGTACTTGGTAAGTGTATCTCTATCCATGATTTCCATCTTACCCCAGTCAATAACTTGTTATGAATCATTCATGTACCTCCTAAGTTTTGACATGTGGAAGCCATCGTTTAACGTGTTTAACTACATATTAAGAGCTAAGAGGTACACCAACTCACTAACAATACATTATCTTGGGAATAAGCCAATGAATCTTGGAGGTAGCTTTCCACCCAAGCCAAATATATGTAATTCATGTTAAGGTGATAGCCCCACAGACACATGGACTCCCAAATCAAACTCATAAGACCTCCATCATTAGCATGCATAGGACATCATATAGCGTTGTGTAGTCAAAAATCACTCAAAGATAATATAAAACTTCTCTTTAGTGTCTCAAACAAAAATTGGTCCCATAAGATCTATCTCCCCTATATCAGTCCAAAATAGGGGTGACATGTAGGTTTCTCCATACAAGGCCTCGAATGGTGACATACCTATGGTGAATATGTAGTTTTGTTCATACAAAAACTCCACCTGTGGTATGTAGTCCTCCTTACTATATCCAAAGTCAAACATGAAATAATACAACATATATACCATAAAAAAATGTTCCACTTAGTCTAGCCATCTGTTTGGGGGTGAAAAGTCATATTCAAATGTTTTTGAGTACTAAAAGCCTCCTTCAATACCTTTCATAACTAATATGTAAGGTGATAATTATGGTATTAAGTAATATTTAAGGTAACTCCAAGGATTCATAATATCTCATTCATAGAGTCATCCCATTTCTCTATGAAACTCTACTATTGAATTTGGAGTAATTGGGCTAACATAGTGAGTTGATCTATGATCACACAGATGGTATCATGTATCATGGACATATGTGCTAACCCTTTCTAGATTACTATCCATATATCAAATAAATTCAACTATAGTACCAAAATAGGTTGAGCTAACCCATAAAAACCTAGTTCTAAGCCTTTATTTGCTAAAAATTAAGTCATTAAGAGAAAAAATCTGCAACTCCCATCATTATCCATGGAATCTGAAACTTAAGTCATAGGTGGTACATCTTCGACCCAACTAGGTCTACTACTAAGGGAGATTTATGAAACTATATTAGAACCTCCTATTACAACATCATTGGTACCAATGTCCTCTTTTTGAAAAGAATTACCCCATCCCTATCTTTTGAAAATCCATCAGGATCATGTCTAGTGGATATCTATGTACGTTAGGTCTCATATTTAGTATATCTAAGATAATACTCCCAAACATATTGTTATTTTTTTTGTTCTAACAATAATCAACAGGAGGAAATTTTATCTATATAAATTCACTAAGGATAACATCATATAGGCTAAGTGCACTGATGCATCACTTAGAATATATGAAAAAGTTATCCTACTAATTTCATTTTATACCACATTCCCATTCCCTAGAGAATATAAAATATTGATGTCATAATACATGTTGAACTATATTAATATACTCTATGAAAATATAATATCCTAATGAATGAAGATATAATTGATACACTTGTGGTCAGAATAGAACATAAATTTGTCACCCATTAAGTAGTGTCTCGACATATTCAGTGTGAATACAACTTCTGATAACATAAATCATGTGTCAAGTTGTACTTCTCATGTGGTTTCATCTAATGTGATCCATAAGCCATCACCAACTACCTCTGCATGAGGACACATCCAATTATAGTCCCTAATGTATGACACAACACTAAATACTCGACATTATCCTATGGAAATATAAATATGGTATTTCTTATCAATCTCTACCTCAAATCCAGTGAAGCCTTCAGAACCACTCTTTCCATATAAATGAATTCCCCTTCTTGTAAAATATTTTAATGGAGATTATATCCTAGAGATTACAAGTATGATTATACGAATGTATCCGTCCAACCCATGGAATCTCTTCAACTACTTCACTCACATGGGTAGATAAATAATAACACTACCACACCCTTCATTTGATGCACTTCATAATGATTAACTATGATAACATATCCTAGAATTTCGAATTCATAAATCAATAGCTGGAACCTAGAGATCTTCCCATAAATATGATTCTATCATAGTGCATCTATAACCATCCACAACTGCCTAATGTGCTTCTCCTTAGACTCCATGAATAAATGGATATTAGGGATGAAGGCTACCATAAACTAGTTTAAGGAAGGATTAAATATATGGTTCAGGCATCCCATAAACATTTTTTGTGACTTAATCACACATATGGTTATCACTAAATACATGTAGTTATCATAGTGACATCAAAATTCTATATTTGGTAAATCATCATTTCGTACTCTCATCTAGTGATAACCTGATCTTATGTCAATGGTTGCGAACCATTTAAACATCGGAAAAAGTTGATGGAGGACATGGATTATAAGTGTTTGACACTTGTTCATTATGTTCAGCTAGAATAGGTGAAAGTATTCAACACTAATACATAATCACTCTTCTTCATTCATGGATAACTATTCTAGAGCATTCTAGGGGGAAACATTGGTTCTGATAAATACTTTCTTATTTAAGTGATCCAATGTCACCCTATGCCCATGAATCTCTATGGGAGACATCTGATATGTTATTATATATATAGGTTTCTTCCCATGGCATTGAATTATGTAAAAAAAATCTCTCATTGGGTAGGTAAGACAAGATAATCCTCATGAAATACATCATCATACTCCACCACTACTATAGGGAACATAAATCACATAATATCCACTGCACTAAGAGTCATTATAGAAAATTGATGAGTAATTGGATGCACCATTATATGAATGATTCCATCCTATAATATTTGGGTTTATTTTTCACCCATAAAGAAAAACCTAATCCTATCACTATGGAATCATTGCATTCTCTTCAAGAAATAGTCTACATAGGAATAATATGTAGATAAAGAATCTATACATAATATAATTTAGTAACACCTCATAATGTAAATAAACATAACCCAAAATAATATGTCTCGTATAAGAGTCATGTTTCACCTTCATCATAAGTGTGTGATCATTTAGTTAGCTCTAGTTAGAGTCTCCAAGCCCAAGGGTTGAGCTTAGGGAACAACAATATTTTTTTCCTCAAACTTGAGAAGTTAAAATACAGGAAATAATCACACATGATTTTATATGTACTTCATATATGGTATAAATGATAAATATTTTACATCATATAATCCCTATAGAATATTTTTAAAATGCATCAAATGCCTATAGCCGCACTCACCCCGCTGCTCTAGCTCCCATAGCCTCGCATGGACAATATCAGGGTGGATGTTGGTATCAAGTAAAATTTTTTACCACCTCTAGCAGCTATCCCAACTCCTCTTCACCTATTCATCCATTCATACTTGTAATCTTCTATTGTTACTTCATACAAGGTTGTACATCAACATTTTTCTTTCTTTTCTATAAGGTTTGTCACACAATCCTATGCAATATATCACCTTCAATCGAAATAGTATTGTATCCTCTCCCAAGGCTAATTAAACCCATCTAATGATTTCTAAACTATAAAAAATATTTCATGGGATTGCCTCATCGGATTTCTCACACATCCAGTCCCCTATTTCCAACATCAGAACCCAATTTTCTATGTTACTTTTTTAGTGTTCCCATAACTGGAAACAACTAATTTTTTCTCATCTAGGAAACTCTCGACCACAAAATCACATTGTACAACTACATCATAGTTAGAAATTCATCAAGGAATCACCCTAGATTTTATTTATCTATGTACTCCTCATTAAAATGTTCATTCCAAAAATAACTAATCCTTCACCTATCCATAAATTAATGAGAGAGGTTTTTAATCTTAAATGAATACTCATCCACTATCTTGATTCTCTACTGAAGACATAGAATCCCTAATACGCGAAAATACTTTAAAGTAGTCATAGATAAATCCTCAATAAAAATTCCCTCAAACTATGAAAATTAAATATTTTTTTAATCATATGAATATGTCACAAAACCCCAGTATCATCGAATATAGTCAATGTGATTTCTCACTACCTTGAATACCGTCTAGATTGTTGGTGTCGTAATAAGATTGAAAAATCATGTCACCACCTCAAACTAATCCACAAGAACCTATAGGTAAGGATCACCTCATAATGATAGGGGTATCAATTGATGAAACTCATAAATCATACTAATCATTCACACCTCATCCTCTTGTAATTCGTGTACTATCATATACTAAAATGGTGGTGGTGTAACTGATGAACCACATGGTGGTAACATCTTCTGAACATATCCAAATGGAAAAGCCTTGTCCCTAATGGGATCATCCATGTGATCCTGAAGATGAATCCCATATAGAATATATTTTTCCGGCATCATGAAATTATATTCAAGATATACCATGGTTAATGATTATATCATGATAAATGACTGATGAATGGAATTAAATCCATGACCCATTGTTAGATGATGCATGTACCAATGTTTTTTCCTATAACCTGTGTCTATATGTACCATGGGAAAACAATGTTGGTAAGAGTTCATGTTTATGGATACATTGATTGTCGCATTGATACTATAGTCCATTTACTAAATGTTAATGTAAAAACAAATATCATTATTTCTATAAATCAACCTCACAGACTCTAGTCCAAAGGTAGAACTAAATTATATGATACCAATATATCATGACCCATACCAATGGGGTTGTTTTTTTTCATACCCCATGTTATCCTCTAATAGGACAGGGGCTACTGAATTGTACCATGTAGAAGTATAAATCATATGGGAGACCTTATCCAAATGAACTAATACATAGGTAGGAATATCTAGGCACATAAAATGAAGAAATGTTAAAAAATGGAAAAAATGCATGAATCCATCTAAATTACACCATCTGAAAATGAAAATAAGTACTAGATATAAATTGGCCAATATAAAATCTGAACAAAAAGAAAAGGAAAACAATTAGAACCTAAATGTATAAAAGGGGACTCTATAAATTAAACCCTGGGGACAAACCATTGTCTATCAATCTCACTAAGTTATTCCTTTTCCTAGTCCCTCTATGACTTTATTCAATTGTCAATAATCATTATTATAAATTTCATGTTTTGGAAAATCCCATGAATTTGTGATTATAATACTACCCATTAAGAGGTAATCAAATCACTCGGCTTATAATATATAAAATAATAATATTCTCATCACAAGTATATATCTATAGAAAATATGACAAGAATAATCAGTTATGATCAAAAAATAAATATTATATAAAGGTAAGGTCACTACTGTGATGGAATATTAGGAGTCATACACAATGGTTTAACATAGAAATCATCCTGGAGAACACACTCCATGCCCCAGAAAGCACAGATGAAATTCATCTAAGATACACATATCATCAGGTCTCACTATAATAATTATACACTATAAGTCTCATGGGAATGATATAAATAAGAGTATTACATCCAGGGCCATGGGATATTCCACCAAATCAGTCTAGAATAAACTAGTAAGTAGAGGATCAACATTAGCATGGTGTTGGTCACAATGATACTATGAAATTGACATAGGGTAGATGATGATATAGGATCTAACTCCAAACCTCACAGAATAATTATAATAACTCTATCAAATTATTCCCAATGAATAGATCATTATCCTTTGTGTAAGTCATGATTCCATAGTATCCTTCAGGGAATGGATTAAGGGAACTCACCCTAATGAAAATTTTCTAATATGAATAAGAAAATGATATAATCCCTCATTGAAGGAATATATGGATTTTAATGGTAATACAAAGTGAGTCCCTATGAAAATGGGTATTTCCCAAGTATCAAAGCCTATGCTCATGTATGTGTGAGTCTCCGAGTACATGTAATGATCAAGCCAACGAAATCATATCTGTGTTTGTGTGTGGTTGATTGTGTCTCAATACGATATTTTGTTCCTATACCCATGGATGTTACTAGGTACACGCAGAGCTTGAAGGTAATTTTCACACACTTTATGTAAATGATCACACACTACATGATTTCTATCTTCTTATAAAAATCCTTTCACTTCTTCGGGGGACCCACATAGTATGAAATTCCTTAATACACATATTGTAACATGTGATTTTATAGATAATTATATCATTTTCATGTGTTTCATTTCCATCATATATCAATAAATAATATACTAGAATTTAAGGGATACAACTATATGGGACACTCATCATGGATCACCAAAATTTAGACATTTGATTCCATTTAGAGACCTTCCACATGTTCTATAATTCATCATATGACAATGATATTAATAATATTATACCTAAATCCATCAATGTTCTATCATAGTTCATCATATTTTAAACCCATCATAGATCCAAACCACGATATATGATAACAATCCCTTGAACCATGTAACGAGTGGAAAATTTTTGTTTTTATTTAATTGTTTCAAACCAAATGTCAAATATAATACTGATTATGAATGAATTAAGAATAGTGAACGAAATATATGAATCAGGAAAAATAGGAATGAACCTCATCCTTTTATGGTTGTCATCGATTAGTTTTCTTTAGAATGATAAACAAAGAACCCAAAAAAAATTATCCCATAAATAATCATAGATAATCCCATAGTGGAAATATGATCAATCAAGGAATCAATAAATTTATTGGTTGATTTTCTTTCTTCATAAAAATAAATAAATGGGGAAGAATAAAAAGAAGTATCCTTCTATAATTTGTATCAATTTATCATGAAAAATAGTTTCAACTCAATGAAATTCAATGTATACTCAAGTTACATTACACAAAAATCAATGGTCTATGATATGGTCTTCACTATCAGAGGGAAGCTCCTTTAATGCACTTCAATGGATCCTATTTTTTTGCAGGGTTATTCAAATATCCATTAAAATTATCCATTATAGAATTTATATAGGGAATTTATTAGGTTAGGGTAATTAATTAAATATATTAATTTATTCCATACATTAATTTAATTTTCCACCCATGACTGTGCCCAATCTGAACATCCATCACATCCCAATGATAAATCATTCCATATATAAATCCATTGATCTAGACACAATGAAGACCTAAAATCTCAGATCTGAGCCTCCTTTTAGATGTTATTACACTTTTTCATGATAAAAGCATTCACATACATTTAATATATATATATATATATATATATTATTTTTTAAAAAATACAATTTGGGAACATTGGGGCTCAAAATCTCACACCATCTCAGCATAACACTCCAAAAATATTCCATACAATATTCCATGAAAATACACAGAAAATGGGTGTAGATAAATGTATCCACCCTCTTGGGAGAATATTTGGGGGGTATTATTTAGTAATCATGTTAGACTACGCATGAATTATAGTTTTATGTTGTTGACCAACCAAATACATTTTTCCAATTGGATTTCTAATATGATGGTATTTTAATGGGATTTGGATGATTGAGTAGTAGATCAGTCGTCCTTTGGAGTTTATTGAAGTGTTTTTCTAGAATTTTCTATAGAATTTAGTGATATGGTGAAGATATTTATTTAATGATGTTTCTTGATTGACCCCATCTTCCTTGAACACCTCTTCCAATGAAACCACTGCTCCCACATCCTCAATAACGCATGAAGAACCATGATTTATAAAAATAATATTCTTCAGATAAAAGAACATACACATGGATAACATTGATAAAAACCTATTTTTTCTTTGTCTAATGATTACATACTTTATTAGGGTAGTTTCATTCATTAATTTGACTTTGATAAGAAATCTAAAGTTGTATTGAATATAAAAAATTTCAATAATGACTCCTCCTAGGATTTTTTCAACTAGTTATTGTCACACAAATTACTAGAGGATTGAGAAGATATTAATATCACCTCATATATAATTAGTGAAATTTGGAACATTAATACATGATTTATTTAGGCACTGATTATGGTTTATTATCAACCAATTACTATACAATCTATCTAGTTATTCTATTTATTAACTTATTTTTTATGGATTTACTTTCATTAACATACTATATATGATAGAAAAATAAAAAATTGAGTCACACATGCTATTGTTTTTTACAATTTTTCAATCCAATATACAAATATATTCTTTATTATATCCTACAAGAATAACTAAACTTTGATATTATTTCATAATATGTGATGAATGGGATAGTAATCGTAAAGGTAATTTAGTTTAACTACATTGAGGTACATAACAATTGAGATTTTGAAGATATTATTCTCTATCGATGCAAAAATGTATCATATAACATTGTCTGTATATAAATAATAGTAATTATTAATTCATTCCTTGATATTTGGAAATGTGGTATATTTACTCATCTCATTATAAGAGAATTTTATCAACTACTATAATTATTGGGATTCTCCATGTGATATTGTGCGAAATTTGTTTCATGGGATAGTATGGGTTCAAGAATGAGTGGGGAAGTCATGATCGTTACTCTACTTATATTTTCTCTTATTCCAATGAAATCAGTCGAAATATATCATTGGAAAATATAATGTATTATAAAAATAACTTTGTAATTATGGGAAAATCCTAGGATAAACATAGATATTTTGGTGAAACTATTCACATCTACATCTTTTTAAAGATATTTTTTTAAAAAATATTGATAATATCATCATAATGGAGCTTCATGTATAATTTATAAGTCAGTAACTTCTAGAATGTGATATTGTCAATACTTCTGTCACTATTAAATTGTTTTTAATTTTATATGTCATGGATATTTGAATATTTACAATCATGTTAAATTTATCCAGCAACCCTCAACATATATCCTATAAGTTAGAACATGAACCTATTGGATAATTTCTATATATAAAATTTCTATTCTTTATAGGGTTTTAATAATAAAATTATGTTTTAGTGCCTATTATTATTCCAAAATACTCATATGAGGCCTATATTGTGATAAAAAATGTGGTTGGTGTTGCTCATGATCCCCCATGTAAGTGAATGTGAGGTAGGTGAGATTACAAATATTAGGTGTAGGATGAGTAGCATTTAGCCAATAAAAAAGGATTCTCTCTAGATGACTGCTTTACATCATCCATCCATTGATTCAATTTGAGAGATAATTTATATTATGGAATCAATTTTTTTATGGATTTTAGGTTAAGATAATACCATAATGGAATCTGTATGTAGAACTGGATATAGTTATCAAACTAACAGTTGTTGCTAATATCCCTATTTTTTCTATGGTAACATTCCTTCAACAGTGGAACATGTTTCCCCAATAGATGAAAATCTTATCTTTAAAAAGTTTTTATATCTAGAAATACTAGTCATATTTCTCTAGACATGGTTTTATGTTTGCATGTTTAGACCCATATTTAGTATATTTTCATTAATGTTTAGGTACTGGATCAGTCATGTGGGGGTATGTCAAGGAATTATACATTGTGATAATATTTCCTTTGAGTTCAATTAAATTGATTCTATTCAATTATTCGTTCTTGTATTTTAGTTAAGAAGGCCATTCCATGAATAAAATATATTTAACTTACTTGGTTGGTGGGTAAGTAGTGAATTTATCACACATTTCCCCATTGTTTGTTGAATCTTGTCGAGCAATAGGTATCATAGAATTTGAAGATGTTTATAGATTCTATGACAATATATTTTCATATTATAGTGTATTAGTGACCAGGACAAAGATGTCTTGCAAATACACCTTTGATGATTCAGGAGGATTGGTGCAACAAGATATTGTATCATCATTAGTCAATATAATTCTTCATAGTATATAATATCCTTGGGCCACATCGACTCGACTAGTTCCCAATCTAGTGATTCCACTAGGACCTCTAAAGCCCAACCTTTTATGGATGGGGCTTCCATGTGGCACTAAAAGTATAAGGCTATACAATTGAGATACTTTATCCTCATATGAATGTTTTTTAGTAGATAAAATATTCTAAAATCCATCCAAAATAATAAATAAACATTGTTTGTAGAAGAAAAAACATATATATCAATATGATAATAATCATTCAAAAATATAGTCATACTTACGATCATGCCAGATTAAATCACTGATTACCACTAAGCTACTCTAATAATACACATAAGTAAATTAAAAAATAAATAAATTTCTTAAATTCATATTCACATATAATCTCACTAATTACCTAAATCATATATGACTTATGGCATTTGATCACACTACTCTAGGACCCTATCTATCCTAAACCTATCATTAGTGTTGTCTTCTCAAGAACCCATGTGCCATGGATACATGAAGAGTGTGTGAGTAAAACCTAGTGGGGAAATTCCAACATGTTATCAAACATTATTATTATATATATGGTGTACACATGTGATATTACTAGAATATAAAAGAAACTGATTTAAAAAAATAAATAAAAAACTATATATCCTTAGATTCTCATATGAAACTCATGATCAATAAAAACATTCATTGATTAGTGATTGTGTGTCTCTGATAAAATCATATTTACATTCACAAAAAAAATAATTCACGACAAATTATTCATAAGATTAGGTCTAAGAAAATTAGAATAACTTTTGATGGCCACTCATCTCCTCGATATATTGAGAAATTTTACATGAAAACTTTATCCTTAAACACAATTGGTTTCCCTACGAGGAATCCATCAAAATAATCCAGGGTATACCGTAATAGGAATCAATCTCAGTAATATTTTGTAATATATCTCCTTACAATAATCAAAACATGTATATCTAGGGATTAACCACCAATAAATTTGTCACCCATAGCCAGTTGTATGCCTCTCATCTTCTAATAACCATATCATCTGAATCTGGTGAATATCCTCCAATAACTCCAACACCAACAAAAAATGGTGTACGTATCACCATCATGGAAAACTATATATCAATGTCAATGTTAAATAAATATATTAATCCTTCACATAGATAATGGGAAATCCCTATTAGGATTCAATCACTATGATCTTGGGGTTTTTATCTCTCTATATAAGAATCACATCATCTAAAGGAAAGGAATACCATGCATGAAATACATTACGTGAAGCTAGTGGTGTGACTCTCCAATACCAAAAAAATTACATACATGACATAGTGGAATAAAAAATTGGAAATTAATCACCTAAATCTAAAAGTGGTTCCCTCCCCATCTAAGCATCACATGTTTTTCAAAATGTCTCGGTGGGCAATGCATCCCACTCAAATCATCTCACTGGCATCATCGTGATTGTTTGGCCATCTACTAAAACACATATTATATACCCACATCAAAATATCTAGTGAATTAACATAGAAATTCAATTCCATAAAAAATAATAAAATCATTTTTGATGGTGACACATTCAATCATCATTTCCTATATCTCATTTGCACTCTGTCTATGGTCAACATCTCACAAGGGTGACCTTATGTTCCCTAGTTTACTTAATATAAAACGACCCCCTTATGGGTTCCATTATCCCAATATCTCTCACTTTAATTAATTTTCATCCCTTAAATTAAATAGAACACCTTGACATACTCAATTTCTCATAAGAGCCTTCCTATTATAAGAGGATTACTGATATAAGGGGGAGGGACTCAATCCCATTCTCTTTTTAGGTCACCTAAGGTAATTCCTCACATTCACCTGTCTATGTCCTAACCAAGTCACTTGTACATTTATCTCACATTTTAAAAAAGAAAACACACTCAAACCATTCTTGACATGATAACGTGATGTATCTGTGTCATTTTCATGGTCATACCATGGAATACTCAGGGTATCTATACCTAAACTATTGTGCATCCATACATAAGTTGAATAATTCAACCTACAATAGTCTTATAGATATACTACATTATTTCAGTCCCACACCAAAGGACCTGTATCTTTCAAGGAATACCATTAATATCAGTGACTCAGCCATAGAAATCAATCTAGTGATACAGGGTCAATCATAATCCTTTGCACATTTCTTATACCATTCATGTTATTTTTAATATTAATTAAAAAAGATATATAATTTAACAATTTTTTCACCCTTTATGTGGGGAAGATTCATATAACATTCCACAAAATCAATGTATAATAACATTGATAAAATTAATAACGACCACCTAACTCAATTTCAATGTCATTCCCATTAATTTACATCTTTTCCTTCACTACCTCAGCTCATACCAGTCCATGTAGCCACAACTATTCACTATGAGGCTCTAACTAATAAAATGTGTCAACAAAAATTCCACTAATAATATTTAAATTTAATTAAATAATTTTATTCAATTTTATTTAAATTGGAATAATTGACAAAATATCATCTAGGAATATACACTTATTGAAATCTTGAAAAATGATGTATGCTCATATTCATAAAAAACATTATACATAAGTAAATTATGGAACCCCATTATATAACATCATTTCATTAAATAATTTAAATAAATTTCATCAATAAATAAATAAATAAATATTTACCATAACTAAAATTCCAAAAACAAAATTAAAACATAATCCCAACATGTCCTCTATCTTATATATAAAAAATTTCAATAAAAAAATTGATGATATCCCGATGTACAAGTGTAATCATCCCTCAAAATCCCCAGATCGTCAAACTAAAAATAATATGGGAATAAAAATGGGATAATAGGGATGGTTATTATATGTATTCCTTGTAAATAAACAAACCTGAATCACATAGTATAATGGAACACCCAGAGACGGAAAGAGGAGAGACAGAGAAAGATCAGCCTCTTCCTTCAGTCGACCATGTATAATGTAACCTGAGAGGGTTCCAAAAATTACTCCACTTGGAAGTTATTATAATTGATCCACAAAAGATACTATCCATCACTTTTTCATAGCATAACCCTATGGTTTATAACATAAATCACGACCAGGTAGATGTAAAACCCCTCTTCCTAATATATTCTAGTTTCGACCATATGGGATAGGCTATGAATAACCTCCGACTTCTTTTTTTTATGTATCTCAACCACTAAAAAGATTATCTAACACCCTTATGAAAACTAATGGACCCCAAAATCCCTCAAACCACAACTAAATCTAACTTTTACAGATATCAAAGGGAATGGAATCTCTATCAGAGTCTTGATTCACTAAATGATAAACTATCAAAAAAATAAAATTCATTTTAAATTTATCATCTCATCAAAGAGAGGGAAATAAAAACCTCCCCAAAATAATAAACTAAAACCATTATATTATACTCTAAACCACTAAAAATTATACTATTGAAACAAGCCTCAAATGATGCACACAATTCATTGAGGATCATTATACCATATTTTATCAGAACTAAAACTCTGAAAAGATACTTACCCATACCCAAATTACATGATAAATGATAATCCCATAAATCAATTCATCATTGAGATTATGTTTATCCCTATCACAAGACTAAACTCATATGGTTTAATTATTCATCCATGCTTCTCCACACCATCATAATTACCCACTATAACGTATTCACTCTAGTTATTATCTTACTGTGGTTCCACCATCACAAAATTGGATCATAAGGAAAAAGAAATTTATTATGCTGATACAAATCATCATTTCTAATTTCAAATTATATATTATAGGTTTATAGAACTCTTGAAAAATAAAAAATTGGGATAATTTTTATATAATATCCATCAATGATAACCAAAACACATCATTCTCCACTATCATGAAATTTATAATGTAATTTTAAAACCACCACATCAAATTACATTCAAAATTAAAAATTGAAACACTTATAGCTATTATTTTCTGAAAAATCTAAGTAACAATAATCAATTAAAACAATGGATGTATCCAAATTTCTCTCATTTTAATGCTAACACAAAACATCAATCATTTTTCATTCTGAGATCAGAAGGAACATCATCCATGTAATCACTCAAATTTCATTCATAATAACAGCCACCCCAGAGAATCTAGTGGAATATACACCATATTTATTCCCTTTAACAACTCCTCAAGAAAATAATCAATATGATCCATCATCACTAGCATATCTCCCTTATTATATACACTCATCAACTAGAAATTTTACAAAACACACCATGGTAATAATATGTGTTCTATCCTGAACTCATGTCATCTTCTCCATGGAACCTAGTCTAACACCATATATACTTCTCTCAATTGATAGAGAATTATATTTATCATCAATGATTCAAAAAATAATTCCCACAAATATCACATCAGATGCATCATTTGTTTACTCATTCATGGATTCCCACCAATTTATAATTGAAGCACCACCATTCCTAATTTTTATACACTATCTTTATCTCATCTAAATCCAATTGGTGTACACTCCCATACCATCCATTCAGAAAACATGATCTAAAATCCCTTAAATAAAATATAATTGAAACTAGGCTCCCACATCTATTTACCCACATGACCATTCCACCTCACATGTCAATATAATTAATGAAAAAATCGACCTTGAAACCACTCTCCAGTCTAGGTAATTTATCTAATTCCATGGTCTATCACTTGACAACTCATAGAACAAAGAATAATTAATTAAGACAACTAGTTTCTAACCATTATCTCATCATGATCTTTATTATGTACCTAGAATCAGCAGGGTTAGGCCCTTGTTTGCACATTCCCTCTAAACCAAACCTTGACACGAGACTACATCAAGTGTTTTCCCATAATGAAAAACCATGGAATCTTTATAGCTTAATAAATATACTATATAGGACATCATGTGGACCAAAAACATAACCCAAAGTATGTAACAATTCCTATCCTTTCTATGTTACTCACAAACATGGGTAATCAACTCTAATGGGTTACCGTCATATACAACAAAACATATCACATATATGATAATAAGATCACATAAATCATGATATATATATATCAAAATATAATCCTCTATTAGAAAATAAATTATCATCTATATTTAATTTCATAAGTAATTGAGAAAAATATATAATCTTGTGGAAAATATCACATTGAATCCTTTGTGTTAAACCAACCAATATTGTGTTCCAATATATATATACCTGGAATCTCATACCAACTAACCATCCTACCTATAATATTTATTATCACAAGGAATATTCATGTTGGAAAACCCCTATAGAATAACAATATTAGACCTTTTGTAACTATATATCCACATTTGGGAGCCACAATCTCTAGGTCTACATTCAATTATTGGTATATATATATATATAATGATATCACCCACCATGATATTGTTCAATTATATTAAAATGATATGGTTCAATTATGTAGTGTTCTTCAAAAAATAAATATGAGAAAACTCTAAAGAGTTTGTTTTCAACATATTAAATAAAAAACCATTTTATATTTTTACCAAGTATAATAATCAATCACTATTGGTTTATGATCGCACATTGACTCTGTATTTCATTTTCACCCTAAAACCACTATTCTGAAATAATTTTTATGGAAAATTATAAAATAAAAAAACTCACTTCATGATTGATTAAATTATTATGTTTTTAGCACTGTTAAAATTGGAAATGTTATTTGTTTTGATTATTTCATTGATTGTGAAGGTGATTTCGAGGGCCTTTGATGAAGTTCAAGAAAAATGTCCCAAACTATGCTGGATCTCTGTACACCAATGGACTCAACCAAACACTACTACTACACCCTGAATCCAAATGGGATTATATTTTTTTTGCCTTGTCCAAACTATATAGAGCAACATTTCCTCTGAAGGAACCCAAGAACCATTCATCTATTATGTGTCCAAAATGACATGATCAGTCCAGAACATTGAATCAGCATGAATTCAACAAGTGGTTTGTTGTTATCTATTCATATCACTAGTTGTAGGTGTCGAAATGAATCCAAAAATTCTTTTGATATATTCATAGGTGGGTATAAATATTTAAATTTTCTCTATAGATATCTATGTATATTTGGAGGTCTAAAACCATGTTCGATATGGTTTTAAGAAATCTGTGAGCCCAATACCACCTTCCACATTTCCTATAAATTGGAACAATGGGAACTTTATTTGTTTGTTTGTCCACGTGAAAAAGCTATGGTATTTCAAAGTCCCAATGGAGTGATATCCATGCCCAAGAATTTATGGATTCCCCTTTACTCATATGGGGATCACAGATGAAGGTGAAGTTCCACCCGAGCCTCGTCCTCCTCTCGTTGGTGAGATAAATGGTGGAAAATCATTTTGAGGTAGCTAAACACACATGGGAGGGAGTTAAAACATGAGTTATTCTACAAGTTTTGTTTAATTTGTGTATTAAATTTTTATTTATTAACATTACATACATATACAATGATTTCATTTCTTTTATTTAATTGGGTGAAAACCTTTTTATTTCAACACTGATTGGGTTGAGATTTCAAGTAAGGATATTGAGTTATTTTCGTTGGACAAAACAATAATCCTCTCTCTCACACAAATATATGAGATTTATATTTTCTAGAGTATCCCTTTTTATATTATTATATACCAAACCATTACAACATAATCATTTTTTCAATGGTTTCTTCTTTGTGCATCTTATTAAGTGATAAGAGGGGAATCAAGATCTTGAGAGCCCTCATCCAAAGAATTTAAAAAACCATATGAAATTTTCTAAAAAAATAAACTATCCATGATGTGTAGTGAACATGAAATGATCTCATTTTCTAATAATTCTTAAAACTCTACCTTAATATATCATCTAGTAAACTCGTTAAGTCATGTTATTTTCTTTAAACTATTTTTAAAATCACCCATTTTTAGTAATTTTTATTAAAAACTCGTACTCTAAACCTATCAAATCTCCTTGAGAGGAGACCTTGGGTCTTCCCTATAGTATAAATCAGACAAAAATTCATAATCAAATTGACATGTCCGGATATAACTATCAAATTTTTGCATCATTGTCTGGGAGCTCTTGGGTTTTTAGTGAATGTTTTTTATAATATTTTTTGTAAATTTTGTGAATAAATTTTTATGTTATATCATTAACCATATTTCTGTGTTCTAATTTATTTATTGGATAGTTTTTGTGTAGAAGAGTTAGAATCAAAGAGATTTACCTCCATTCAAATTCGAACCGAAGAAAATATTACATCAATGACCCGATATGCACAAGATAACCCTTTGATGGAAAACTCACTACATCATGATACATTTAAAAAATCCATCTTCTTGTGGAACAAAATTAAAACCTAAAAATAATGAGTATAACATGGAAAAAATAATGACACATTAAATGAACAAACCTCACATGATGTTGATATAAAACCAACCTATATTTAAATACAAGGCAAGGAAACTAATTTTGAACTAAAATCTAGTCTCATTTAGGTAGTGCCACGATTTCATGGACTTTCTAGAGAAGATCCACATTAGTAATTAAAATAATTTTAATATTATGTGTTGTACATTAAAACATGAAAATATGGATGAAGAACATGTAATGATAAGGTAATTCTCATTCTCATTAGAAGATTCTACAAAATATTGACATTACTATATTAATTCACTAATCAGAGGCTTGGATGACATGAACTGTCTTTTTCATGAAATATATTTCCCAACAATTCAAAATTCAACATTAATAAAATAAATTTGTGATATAAAAAAATCACAAGAGGAAACAATACATGAATATTGGGAATTCTTTAAAAGGTTGTGTTCATGTTTACCACACCACCGAATAAGTGATCAACTTTTAATTCAGTATTTTTATGAAGGGTTAATTCCAATTGATAGAAACTTGATTGATGTAGCTCCAGGTGGTGCACTAGTGGGTAATACCACAATTGCTACAAGAACACTAATTGAGAAAATGGAAGAACACAATCATCAATCTGGTTTGTAATCTACTGTACCCATTCGAGGTTTCTATGTGGTTATATATAACTAATTTAAGATGAAGGTGGACATATAGTTTGAATATGTAAGTAAACTTCATAGAATATATGGTATATCCCAAGGAAAATACCAATTTCTTCTTCCAATACATTGTCGTATATATTCTTCAGATACAAACTACTCTGTCCAGTGTCCTCAATTGAGAGAAACTTCTGAGTGTTGTGAGGAAATCATTCCTGGCCTCCCCTATAACCAGACTTTTAGGAAAGAAACTTACTATCCATCAAAACCTTGGAGGAATGAAAACCAATCGTAGAGGCACATGGGTATTCAAACAAACCTCAACAACAATAGTTTCAGTCAGGGTAATGTAGTCACCCACCACCACCACCCAGAAATACCCAACCACCAAAAGGCCATTCAAAAAACCCCCTCCACATTTCAAGCCTATCCATGAAGACATGATGACAAAAAATGGCTAAAAATAATCTCTAATTCTTAAAAAACCACCCATGAAGCAATAGAAGAGCTAATAACCCAATTAGGACAACTAGATAACTCTGTGGGGGACATCAAATGTCTTGGATCTGGTAAACTACCATATTAACTTGTATTTAACCCTAGGGAAAAGGTAACTATTTGTTTCATCACCATTTGTAGTGGGAAAAAACTTAAATCACTAATTAACCCTCTATTAGAGTCATCCCCTCCTGAGAAAAACCACATCCCAATTGCTGAAATCAATCCAAATGTTAAAAATCCTTGTCCTGAGAGAATAACTTCCAAAGTAAAGAGTGTGTATGTTGATGATCACATATCCCATCCATTCCTGTTCTATTTCCCCATAGGTCCACCTGATCAGGAAAAAAAGGAAACTGAACATGATAAAAAAATCATTGAAACATTTAAAAAAGGGCTAGAAAACACCCATTTGATTGATGTTGTGATGTAAATTACATGATACACCACATTTCTAAAGTAGATTTCTACACACCTAAGTTAACTTTTTGGAGATGAAAATCTGATATTAGGGAATAAAATCTTGGCATTGATAGATCCATCACATCCCACTACGTTCAATGATCCTTATTCATTATCTATTTTTTTCACCATAGGGGATTATTCTTTTTCTAATTATATGATTGATTTGGTTGTGTCTATTATTATGATACCTCACTTCATATACTCTTCACTTCAAGTTAGTGAACTAAATCCCACCTGAATTGTCATTCAACTAGAAAATAAGAGTACAACACACCCTTCTGGTGTGTTAGAGGATGTTCTTCTGAGGTTGAAAATATTAATTTTTCTTGCTAATTATAATCATTAAAAAATATAAAATGATACGAGGAATGGAAATTCCCAAATAAAATTGTGGAGACCATTTTGAAAACAACCAAAAACATAATAAATTTCCATAATGGTACATTATCTATGGGTTTTTTGGGGACATAGTCCATACCAACATCCTTCATTCCATGAAGCAGCTCTCAGGGGAACATTCTTATCTCTCTATTAATTCAATTGATGTATTCCCAACCCGTGAATAAAACGTGTTTTTATTCCACTAATATTATTTTTGAGTTTTATTCATTGATGTAAATTCACAGATATGAGTCATGAAATTATTGTTGTAGTTTATTAGAAAAATTCCATGACCATTTATTAATTGATGATTTCTGGAACACCGAGGATCACCTGACCATTGATGAAACTCTAAATCCTGTAAAATCTCATTCCTCATCTGATAATGAAACCATTTTTTCAATTATATGAGATTAATGACCTCTAACATTCACAAAAACTCCCATAAATCCAAAACCCACATGAATTGGAACTAGAAAAATTGCCTCAAGATTTAGAATATTAATATCTTGAGAATGGAAAAAAGCTACATGTCATTATTACTAGATCACTATCTCCTGAGCATGAATTGAGACTACTTGACCTTTTGAGGTAGTATAAACAAGCATTGGGATGAACACATTTATACATTCCTTGTATTATTACATAAATTTGTAAACATCATATTTAGTTATATTAAGATGATAAACCTGTGAAGTAGGAACAATGTCTACTGAACCCAAGCCTATTAGATGTAGTAAAAAATAATGTAATAAAATTATTAGTTGTTGGAATCATTTACCTAATCTCTAACATCGAACGAGTCATTCACATTCACATAGTTCCTAAAAAAAGTTTTACAGTAATTAAAAAAAATATTGAACCGTATCCAACACATGTGTAGAATAGTTGGAGAGTCTATGTAGATTATCTCTAATTAAACCAACACACTATAAAGGAACATTTCTCATTGTCATTCATTGATAAGACTCTTGAGAGGCTTGTAGGAAAGAACCATTACTATTTTTATTTTATGAATTCAGGATACTTTTGGATCCATGTTTTCCCCAAAGATTATGAAAATATGACATTCACAAACACATTTTCATATAAGAGGATACCATTTGGTATGTGTAATGCTCCAGGTACTTTCAAGTGATGCATGTTAAGTATGTTTTTATATTACCTATAGAATTCCATGGATGTATTCATAGATGATTTCACTATTTATGGATTCACTTTTTATAAAGGATTGAGTAGTCTAGGTTAAGACATATGCCACTATATTGAAATGAATCTTCTTTTAAATTATGATAAATGACATTTCATGGTGTGATAAGGTATAGTTTTGGGATATTTAATTTTTGGGGATGGTCTATATGTATGTAAATCAAAATTGGATGTCATTTCTTCCCTACCATTTCATAATAATGTATAGGATGTGTGGTCTTTCATAGGTTATTCTGGATTTTACCATTGTTTATGTCATGAAATTAGTAAAATTGCACTCCCCCTCTTCTGATTACCCCCAAAAAATATTTTTTATATAGATTATGAGGATGATTTTAATAATTTAAAATGGAGTCTCATGTCCCCCCCCGGTAATACAACCACCTCCGTGGGATTTTCCAATTGAGATCATGTGTGACACCTCTAACTACATTGTTTGGGAGTCTTATCAAAAAGTGTTGATCGATATCCACGTGTGATTGCCTATGCCTCACATACAGTTGACCATGCCCAATAAAATTACACCACAAATAAAAAATAATTTCCTTTCATTGTGTTTTCCTATGATAAATTCAGGTCGTATCATTTAGTTTCCTATGTCATTGTGTTCTCAAACCATACATCCCTCTAGTATCAACATAAGAAACCAGATGCCAAACATCTTCTCATTCAATGGATGATCCTCCTTTAGGAATTCAATTTAGAATTGTGACATAAAAAGAGAAAAGAAAATGTGGTGGCTAATCCTTTTAGTAGGATGAACCCATCCTTGGCATTGACTCATCCTCTTGTATTCCCATAAATGAAATGTTTCTGAATGATCAATTATACCATGTGCAAGATGTTATTCCTTGGTATGTTGTAATTGTAAACTATTTGGTAGAGTGTAGAATTATAACTAATTTAATAAAAAACAAGTCTATCCATCTAAAACATGAGTCCCATTTGTACATTTGGGATTACCACTACATTTGAATCACATTTAGTGAACATGTACTCGGGAATTGGGTTCTCTATAGTGAGTTTTAGTATGTCCTAATATATTTCCATAAATTTTCTAGTGGGGGGCACTTTGGTACTCAATGTACTCCTTGTAATTTCCTTGATTCTACTCTCTTTTGGCCTACACATTTTTGGGATTCCCATTATTTTTTAAATATTTTCCACATTATAAAAGAATGGGTAATGTCTCTAAAAGAAATAAAATTCCACAACAACCATTTCTCTTTCATGACGTTTTTTATATTTTCTGTATTGACTTTATGTGTCCATTTCCCAATTCTTTAGGAAACCTCTACATTTTTTTGGCAGATGATTATGTGTCAATGTTGGTATAGTCCCAAAAACAAGGACAAGTGATTCTAATGTAGTTTTTGAATTTTTGAGAACCCAAATATTATATAGGTTTGGATTACCATGGTTTATCATCAGTTCCCTGGGTCTCATTTATACAACTGAATAAAGCAATTACTTATCCATCAGTATGGGGTCGGGAATCGAGTCTCTATACATATCACCTGATGGCCAATGGTCCAGATGATGTGTTGAATAGAGAGTTAAAAATTCTTCAAAAGTGGGTTCAACCCAATAAAAAATAAGGGATTCTTAGACTCAATGATTCATTATGGGTTTATCATACTACCATTAAAACTTCCATTAAATTTCACCATATAAAATTGTTCTTTAGAAGTGTTGTCACCTACCAATTGGGATAGAGCAGCAGGCCTACCTGGGAATTAGACAATGGAATTATAATCTTTCTGTTGTAGGTTCTCAAATGAAGTTTTAGATTCTTGAGTTGGAGGAAATGAGAAGAGATTCATAAAATAATTTCCAGATTTAAGAAATGTGATCAAAGGCTACCCACAACTACATCATCCTTCATCGTCTGTTCTACATGAGGAAGAAGGTCCTCCATTATAATGAATGTCTGAATATGCATCATGTTATGATTTGTTCCAATTGGTTTGTCCCATATAGTATTTATAATGTATCTCCTCTTTGTGTTGTTAAGGTTAAAAATGATGAAACCAATAAAACCATTAATATCAATGGAAAGAAGCTAAAGAACTACCATAAATCCATTCTAGAGTCCCTAATGGAAGAACTCCATATTCAAGAATATGTCTATGAATGAAATCAACCATGTTTTATCATTCCATCCCAAATTCTATTTCATTATAGAGATTACACTAAACACACTATGTGGGCGGGGAGGAAGAGTACATTCATGGGTTAGTTTTGAATTTTCATCTTCTTTCTTATATTTCTCTTTTTAGCTTGAAGAATTGTATTGTTAAATGCCTCCATTCCCCACAAACTCACATTAGTTATGAAATATTACTTTTTTTATGCCCATAGTATCATGGAAAATGATTCCCATTTAATAATGGATGATATAGAAAATACAAATGGAATATCCGTATTTCATGTTGTTTTAAAATGTCAAAAAAATACAGATGAAATGTGAATATAAACAAGAATTCAATACTATGGTGTGGATTTCATTTAAAATGTTATTGTATTTAGATGATTTAAATTGTTGTATAATTTTAAAACCTTTAAGAAGAATGATATAATTTTTAATTTATAGTTTAAAGGACAATGATTTCCCATTATTTCTCCACACAAATTTGATCCCAAACATTATGTGTGAATATTTATTACTTTACGGAAGGTAAATATAATTTTGTTCAATTTTTCTCTACTAGAAATAATGATTTTTCAATACAGTTGTTCTATATGTGATCTATTTAATTAATGAACCAGAGTGACCTATGTGTGTGTTCTTATTTTTCGACTATTGTAATCCCTCAAAAAATGGTTGTGTCTTGGATAGGTCAAAAATCACCCATCATCAACTTTTTATCCTATTATAGCTTTTAGAATTAGTTTTTTGAGGTGACCAAACAAGGGGTGGGAGAAGTGTGAGATATTTTTTTCCAAGTGAAACTTGTGAAAACAATATAATAAATGAGGAGAGTGATGAATTGTACATCTTATAGGGATATCTAGGTTAATAGCTTATGGTTTTTTTATGTGAATTCTTACGTTACTAGGTCTTGAAATTTTATTCCCAATGATGTAGGGAATGTTTGGTGGAAATGATAATGTATATAGACAATTTTTAAATTTAACTTATATTTACATGATAGAAAGTGGAAATAATAGCATGAAATGGATGCCACAAACACATATGGATAATTTATGATATGATTTTATTCTGAATTATTTTATTTAATTGGTATCATTATGCTCTTGGAATTTCATTTGGATTCAATTTTTGAGATGTTTTTTTCATACTCACTGAGAATAACTCCTTGGTGTTATTTTTTCTTTGATCACATTTCTATCACGAATTAATTTTTCATTGAATGTGAAATATTTGAGATGTTTGAAATATTTATATGCATAATTTCTAGAAATGTGACTTTTCCTAGGAGTGAAAATGTTTAGGTGTGGGGGGTGATCACACCGCGACTCACAATTACATTCTCACGAAACACCATTGTGCACAAATAGTATTTGTATTGAAAATTATAAAAATAATAAATAATTTCACTTCATATTTAATTGATTTAACTTTTTTATCTCTGTTACAAAGGGTAATGATATTTTTTTGATAATTTCATTGAAGGTGAAGGTCATTTGGAGAGACCATGATGGTGCTCATGAAAAATGGCCCAAATTGTTCCGGATCCGAACTCACTTGTGTATACAACTGAACACTACTACACCATTCCTCCAAATAGGCTTATATTTTAGTTTATGATCAAAAATTCATTGGGAAACATCTCAAATGATTTATCCCAAGACATATTCATCCATTATGTAGAACAATCGACCTAATCTGTCTATCACACCAAATCTGCACGAAGTCAAAAGTTTTATGATGTGATCTGTCTATATCTCGAGTTGTAGGTTTCCAAATGAATCTGAATATTTTGTAGAGATGTTCATGGTGTGGGGATAAACCCTTTAAATTTTCTCCAAATTTTATATAAGGATTTGTGGGGGATGAAAACCATGTTCCAGGTTGTTTTAAAAAATATGTGGACCAAAAATCACCTTCAACATTTCCTATAAATTGACACCTTGGGCTCTTCATTTGAATGTTCGGCCAGGAGGAAAAGATATGGTATTTTGATGGCTCAAATGAGTCCTATTATCATAAAATAATATATATAGACCCTTATCCTAATATGGGGATCATGGATGAAGGTGATGTGTCACTTTAACCTCCTCCTCCTCTTGATTGCGAGCTAAAGGATGGAAGATCATTTTGTGGGAGCTACACAATCATTGGAGGGAGTTCCAACAGTTGTTATTCAACTCGTTTGGGGTAATTTGTGTTTTAAAATTTTCACATATTTCTTATATTGACATGATTATATGGTTTTTTCAATTCTTGTATATAATTAAATGAGAAGATTTTTATTTCAACACCGATTGGGTAGAAATTTCAAGTAGGAATCATGGGTTAATCTAATTGTACAACACAATAATCCTCTCTCTCGCACAATTATATAATATTTTAGTATGCTTGGAATTCCATTTTCTATGATTGAGGACCAAAACTTGATAGCATGATCATTATGCCAAGGGTTCTTTTTTTATTGCATCATTTGAAGGGGTAAGAGGGGAATTATGATATAAACAACCTTCAACCAATGAATTATAAAAACCATGTGAATTTTATAGAAAAATTTACAATGAAATATGTGTTGTGAATATAAAATTATATATTTATCTAATAATTTTTTAAACACCACCTTAATCTGTCAACTACTAAACACTTTAAATTATGTTATTTTATTTAATATGTTCTCAAAATCACCCCCTTTAGTACTTTTTCATAAAAATGAATATTCTAAACCTATAAAATCTTTTTGAGAGAAGACCTAGGGTCTACCCTATACAATAAATAAATATTAAGATCCTAATCAATGTCAAGACCCCCTCCTCACAATGTCTACCCCTCCTGGGCTGGCAATGTTAGATGGGAGATAATGACCCCTGAGTCCCTCCTCCAGTAGGCCCCGGGTTGGAGACTAGCACCGTGGGTATAGTAAATACACAAATGAGAGGCATTACCCTATAATAGAACACATACAGAAGAGAGATATAATATAGACACCATCCAACTCCAACTCAAAACTAAAATATAAAAGAAACCCATGTACATATATTAAATTCCATGAAAAAGTACTACAACTGAAAGGGAAAACTGCAAGTACCCAAAAGAAAGTAAAAATAGCAGCGACCACAAGCCCAAACAGCTCTTGAAACCACAATATAGTAGTAACCAACCTGATCTCCAAATGTCCTGAAAAAAAGTTTATATATACATAGGGTGAGTATAAAAGTATACTCAGTAGGTTCCTCCCTGAAACCTCTTGTGAAAAAGTAAAGAAAGCATGCTAGAGCATACTGAACAACAAGTGAAACTAACTCATCACCTAAACAGGTATAGTATGTTCCCAACCTCACCATGGATACTCTCACCAAGTATTGCGTACATGAATATATCATCTAGTAAAGAATGTCAAGGGTACCCCACTACTACTTCCCCACTGGTTTTCAACTTTTCCCCAACGTCATACCTCCTGTGCATCTCTCTCTAAAGGCTTGCCCATATACACTTGGTCTAACCTCCACAATTTACACTATGTGAACCACAAAGGCTTTCCCGTAGACACCTGTTCTAATCACCACACCATCCTCACAACCAAAAGTTACCAGGTTGTTTCCGAAAGCCACCACATCTCACATAACATGTATCATACATCCGGTATTAAACCTCAATCCCTTACAGCCCATACACTGAGTAAGGATTCTCAAGCCATCACAGCCTATACACATTATACATATATTAGTCCATAGGATAATATATGCAGAATATATGTGTGTGAATAACCATAAGCCATTACATCCCTCTACACACATATATGGGTAAACTAATCGATGTTCCTAATGGGACTAGTATCTACCAAGAGAAGAGAGCGAGGTCAAAGGGGGTAGTTAGCCATTCATACTCCCACCGGAATTTTAGGGAAAATACCCCCCAGGGCTCAAAATGCCCAGGGTGTCATTTTCCCTTACTGATAGGGTGGATTAGTGTATAGAAACACAAAAATTATAGAATATACTATAACTCACAACCACACAATGGGAATAACCTATTCTTAGACTCAACTGCAGCTAACGTCTCTCAGACTCTAGGCTGACACTTCTAAGACTAGGTATCCTATAAGCACACAACCATTTAAGGGAATTATTAGATTACTACATTACATTTTTATCAATTCCACTGTATATTAATTAATTCTTCAAACATTAATTATCCATGAACATTTCCACATTAAATTCCATTAACATCACATCCAAAAACCACTATCCCTTCAAAAGATCTCAAACTCATCATTAAGTTTCAACAATCTCTAACCCCATGGGTAAACATCATTTAATTCAAACATTCATTACAGAATTACTTTCCCATATTCCCAGGCATTCTTGAAAAGAATCCTATGCTACTAAACATAAGGGGCTCAACACGGTGAGTAGATGTACTACCCGTCGAGTCTATGCCGCCAATAACAAGAGCATATACCCATTCTCCCTTGAGATGCGAAACACAGAAAGCATGTGGCATACCCAGCGTGTCTCCACCCCTTTCAGAAGAAGGGTAATCAAGACCAGTTTCCTTGAGCATTGGGGAAATGTAAAGTAGATAAACAACCAAGAAACCACATGCATCCAACATCCACATTCGTCCCATTCCACCATCCTTGGTGTCCTCCCCTAGACCCACATGCATAAACCGATGCATCTCGCCACTCTAGGCATCATCCGCTGCCACAACTACAAGGCCTCCATGCCCCCACATATCACAACACCTTCCCAGGGTCACATCACATCATATTGGGCTCTTGTCCCTTTAACAAGGCATCTAGACTTCAAACAACAAGAACCAATAGATTTCGGTTTCCTAACCAATTGAATTAATCGCATACATCGGAATCAATTTGATTAATATCAATTTTGATCAACAACCACAACAACAACAACTGGATTCTTTTACATGCCTCTTTATCTTTATCCAATTAATTATCAATTCATTCCGGCTTTACATTCTTTATCAATTTCATCATGAGAAACATTATAACACGTAAGGCATAAATATCCCACTATCTAGCAAATCAAGATACAATCCTTTATCACGGTACAATGAAATATCATCTGATCAAACCAATTCTTGTAATCTGGTTCATGTATTTAATTAGGTCATTTCCAGTGTGATTCAAAGAGAAAAATCATGCCAAATCTATGATTTCACATAAATAATTAGAGAAGCCATGAATCACCTACCTCAATATTTTTTGAGGAAAACCACAATAGTCAATGAACGCCCAAGAAACCGGGTCGATTCCCCATGAATCCTCCTTAGATCTCATATCCTAACACAACCGAGACCAAAGCTCATCATATTCGACATCCAAAAGCTTAGATCTACCCATAATTAAATTAGATCTAAGAAAATGAGAGAGGAGGGGGAGTAGATCTATGTAGATCTATGAAATCAAGCAAGAACGACCACATACCTCAAGATACCGGCTTAGATTTGCAAAGAGAAGCCTCCGGATCACCTCCAAAACACTTGGGATAGGTTATTCTACGTCCAAGGAAGGTTGATCCTGGGTTATGGTCACTTTTGGGCTTCAACGAACCATTTAGTGGAAAAAGAGTTCAGATCCACAAATTTAGGATCTAACATTATGTGCCTGCATGGTTAGTCAGCACAGTTTAACAAACTGTTTTCTAACCATGCATTTTCTTCTGCCTCATCAAACACTCCTCACACAGTTAGGCCTCATGGTTTAGGCAAACCGTGTGCCTCCCATGCAAAGAAAACTGCCTCCAACATCAACCTCGCATGTTCTAGCCATACAGTTTGACAAACCGTGCGCCTCCCGTGTGAAGGCCATAACCCTATCGATTTCCTTAAAAGTCCACCCAAACTCACTCCAAGTCACCTTGACATCCCGGATCACCTCTAGAACCACATTTTCACAAAGGAATGGACTGGAGTGGTCTAGGCCAGTACATCAAATACCTCTCAAAACATTCTCGTCCTTGAGAATCCAAAAACCACCTAAAGAGAAAACGAAACAGGGTCTGAACAACCACCCAATGAGATACCTCTCAAAAGAGAGCAAGCCACCAAAGAAACAAAGGGTTCCATCTAATTAACATGAATGTTTTACAATCACATAAGTTACAACGATACATGGAAAGATTTAAACATTAAAAAACTCTGGGTACTGAGAACGTATTTGTGACTCACACTCCCAAGTACTCTCCTCCAAGACACCATGCCGCCACAAGACACAAACTAAAGGGATGGAATGCCCGCGCAACACCTTCTCCTTGCGGTCTTGGATCTCCATAGGTCGCTACTCAATGGTGGAATCATCATCATCATCGATATCTCCCCATTAGATGATGTGGGAGTCTTCATGAAGATAACAAAGTAGCTGTGATACATGGAAAACATCATGTATCCGACTCATCTAAGGGGGTAGTGCTACTAGATACGCCACAACTCCAACATGAGATAACACCTCGAAAGGACCAACAATCCAGGGAGAAAGCGTACTCCCACAATCAATCCATCGCTGCCCATGATGGGGAGTCACCTTTAGAAACACATGATCCCCAACATGAAACTATAAAGGTCTCCTTCTTTGATCAGAATATGATTTCTAATGATTTTTCACTGTCTTCATCATCTCATGAATCACCTAAACCATCTTTGTTGTATTATTCACTAGTTATGGTCTAAGAATTGATGACTCTCCAACCCTAGCCTAGAACAATGAAGAATGGAAAGTCTAGCAATAGAAGGCTTCAAACGGTGCCATACCAATGGTGGAGTGGAAACTATTTTTGTAGGAAACTCCACCAAGGTTAAGTGCTTCATCCATGAACCTCAAAAATCAAGAACACAAGAGTGAAAGATGTCTCCAAGAGTAATGATGGTTCGCTCTATCTGACCATCCGTTTGATGATGAAAAGTAGTGATATGGCATAACTAAGAACTGAATGCATGTTGGAGACCTCTTCACACCCTAGAGGTAAAACGAGGATCTTGATCAGAAATGATCATCTTAGGGACTCCATGGTGTCTCACCACCTCCTATTGATACTGCCTCGACAAAACATCCACTAATCTTGACTCCTTGATTGCTATAATGTGGGACGATTTTTTTAAACGATCTACTGCCACCCAAATTCTCCAATATCAAGATGTAATGATAATAGTTCTTCCATTACTATCCAAGAATCACCAGATTTACGCACATCATCACTACGTGACTTTTGGCACAAAGCATCAGCTATAACATTCCCCTTTCTCGGTGTATATGATATTTTGAAGTCATATTCCTGTAAGAACTCCATCCACCGACGCTGTCATCAGTTTATGTCATGCTGGGATAAAACATACCTCAAACTCTTATGATCGGTTAAAACCACGAAGCGCTCACCAATGAATTTATGTCTCCAAAACTTCAATGAAAACACCATGGATGAAAACTCAAGATCATGGGTGGCATAGTTGCGTTCATGGTAATTCAAATTCCAAGACCCATAAGAAACAACTATCCTCTACTACATGAGAACACAACCTAACTCTAGATGTGAAGAATCACATAAGACATCAAATTGAACTTTTTTAGCTGGAAGGACAAGGAATGGAGCACTTAATATCTTCTATTTTAGATACTATAATGATACCTAAAATTGATCAATCCATATGAATCTTTTATATCTCTAGGTCAAAGCTGTCAGAGGAGTTGCAACTCAGGAGAGATTGGCTACAAAACTCCTATAGTAGCCTTAGAGACCAAGGAAACATCGCAACTCTAAAACTGTCTTGGGGGATGAACAAGAAACAACTGCTTCAATCTTCAATGGATCCACAGCTACTCCCAGTTGGGACACAAAATTCCCCAAGAAACGGACTTCTTGAGCCCAAAACTCACACTTAGACAACTTCCCAAATTGGTGATGTCGACGAAGAACTCCAAAAATGGCTCGCAAATACTCTGCATGCTTCTATTCATTGGAGGAGTACATAAGGTTTTAGTCGATGAAAACTACAATGAACATGTCCAGGAACTCATAGAACATGACATTCATCAATCCCATGAATACAGCTGGAGCATTCGTCATACCAAACGGTATTACAACGAACTCATAATACCCATGACGACAATGAAAAGAAGTATTCAAAATATCCTCATCCTTCAGAAGCATCTGATGATATCCTGACTGCAAGTCAATCTTTGAGAACAAAATTTCACCCTTCTGTTGATTTAATAAGTCATCAATCCACTTAAGAGGATAGTGATTCTTTATTGTCAATTGTTTTAACAAACGATAATCGACACACAACCAAAAACTACCATCGACCTTCTTTACGAACTGAACTGGTGCACCCCCTGAGGACACACTTGGCTAAACAAAAACGCACTACAACAGACCACCATGCTGTATATCCAGCTCTCATAACTCATAATGGGCCATCCTATATGGATACATAGAGATAGGAGAATCTATTGGCTGTAGCTCTATCCCAAACTCAATCTCTCATCGAGGGGGTAATGCTACAACCTCTTCTTGGAAGACATCAGGGTACTCCTCTATGACCCTAGGAAATGTCAACTACTGAACCTCTGAAGAACTCAACATCATCTCAGCTACCATGGATGATAAGGATGGAACTTGCCTGTGGCCCATCTGAGGATCTCGCTCACCATCATACACCACTAGCTCTCCATCTGCACTAATGAAAACAACCTTCTTTCTTAAGAAATCCACGATATCATGCACCAAATACAACCAATCCATGTTGTGGATGACATAATATGGTTGTATCCGTAAACATAGGAAATCTCCCCAATATCGGTGTTCCCCATCAATATCTCACAGTCTCTGCATACTTCATTCAAGTGAGCTCGACCTCCAACTACTGCAGTCATTTCCAAGGGCACTAGATGCCTTTCTACCTAAAGTCCCAAAGCATGGACAAGGGTAGGTGATATAAAAGAGTGTGTCACTCCTGAATCAAACATGGCATACACCATGGTAGAAAACAAGCAAAGGGTACCTCGAACCACATGGAGCTCATCTCGAGCTAGCAGCACTAGAGCATGAAGCTATCCACGACCTCCTCTATGGCCTCTCCAACGCTGATGATGACCACCACCATGGCTATGCACTATTATTTGAGGAAGGGGAGCATCATGGGGTTTTTCTCTGTCTGCCCGATCTCCCCATAGATGATCTAAAGCTGGTGCAACTGGTAGCTGCTGCCTCGGCTAGAACTACCTCCACAGAGGAACCTAGAGCGTAGTGCCTGGTGCATGATGACTGCTCTGAAAGGTCGGGCTCTCCCGCTACTGATGGACATGATCACCACAAGAAAAACAAGCACTTAATCCCTTAGCATAGGCCTGAGAGTTGATTCTTCCAGATAAATGAGATGTGAAGGGCTGAGACCTACCCCGGCAGAACGGAAACTCTTCTGTCCTAATAACCGGGAACCCAGGACCGCAGCTATGCTTCGTGAGGAATCCTAAAGATTTCCCTCTCATGATGATATGGTCCTGGCCAAAGTCCTCTCGACAACCTCTTCCCTCACCAGCACTGTCACAACCCGTCCTCGGGTCCCGTTCCGTGACTACCCCATGCCCGCCTTCCATAGGCCAGGGGCTGGCGACTAGCAGCAAGGCGTAAATCCCGAAAAAAGGGAAGGCATTTCCTTTGTAAAGTAAACAACAAACACCACAGAGCAAGAAGGCAGAAGTAAACACTAAGTAAAAACAGGTAGAACAGTAAGTGCGGAATAGTATGTGGGCCAAGATACAAACCCAAACTGAATGTAAAGTACAAATTGAAAGGGAAAAACAACATCTGAAAAGTAAATCCGCAATGCTGAGCTGTCCACTAGAAATCCCACCTGATTGGTGGGTACAGATAGCCTCCACTTCTCCTTGGGTCCAGCTGACCGCTCAGAGTATGTCTCGCCCAGTGGTCCACCTCCATGTACCGTCCTACTCCGCAAGCCTCAACCACGATCAGCGCTGTCCATCGTCTGCAACCAACACAACATACTGCGGGCATAGCCCGTGCAGGGGTGAGTATAATCTACTCAGTAGGGACCCTGAGACCCCCGAAGGTCTCCCAGAATCCACAAAGGATAAAAGACAAAGGAAAGATACAATCATGATGTAACATCTGACACGACTTAGGTATATGCCCATACATATACCTAAGTCATCAATTCTCGTTCGGCTCCAACATCCGAACCCAAGTACAACCCAGTCCACGCAAGAAAGCAAAACATAAATCCACATAGGATAGCACAACACAATCCAAAAAGGAAAGCAAAACAAGATTCAGCTCACACAGGTACTTCTTCGTATGATGATAGAGATGATCAGATACTGCCACTGATTCATCTAAGCCGCCATACCCACAATGAATTGATAGGTACTAACCCCGGAAATGACCCACACAGGATCGATCATGAAGATGAAACCATAGCTATTGGGAAACTCCTTCTCCATCAAGTTCAGTGGGTATGCCGCTACAACCAAGTGCTTCCCTCTAACCTTGGACTGTTGTAGTACTCCACCTATCGAGTAATGTGGGTCTGCCGCTACAACCAAGCACTTCCCACCATGGGTCGGCTGCTACAACCAAGCGCTCCCCCTCTTAGCCCCTAGTGGTACTCCATCTGTTCAGTACCATGGTTTTTCGCTACAACCAAGCACTTCTCCTCCGTGGGTCTGCCGCTACAACCAAGCGCTCCCCCGTGCCGCTATAACCAAGAGCTCCTCTGTGATGCTACAACCAAGCACTCCCCCTCTTAGCCTCCAGAGTTACTCCTTCTGTTCAGTACCATGGGTCTGCCGCTACAACTAAGCGCTCCTCCGCCATGGGAATGTGGCAACAACCAAGCGCTCCCCACTGGGCTATCCGTAACACACCGAGTCGTTCGATCAGCATTCGTCAAGTCTCAACCGACTCTAGGGTTTCCGCACACAGCATGCTCGTTCCGGGAGGGTACACTCCACAAGATAAGAGGTTGATACATTAACTGACATGTAGTCCGGATTTGAGGTATCCCAATATGTACAGTAGTGGTCACTGCTGAAAACACAGAGGATTCCCGTACAGTTTTCATTATCTTCGCAGTCGCAGCCAGCTCAAGGGTTCCCGCACACAGCAAGCTCGTTTGGGAGGGTCCACTCCACGAGCCGAGAGGCTGATACATCAACTAACACAATGTCCAGATTTTATGTATCCAAAAGTTACGTATCGTCAACAGGAACTCAACGCAACAGACGACGCGTCAATCAGACGCCTGGTCTGAGAGTTATTGGCTTTTTCGTCCTAAGGGCCTGATTGGTTTTTAAGTCAAAACCAACCTGACCGTACTCCACCTACGTCCAAACCTCAGGAAGAGTAAGCCAAAAGACCTGTCTCACTTATAGTAATTCAACAAAGTCGACGACACGTCAAATGGGCGTCTGAAGATCATGATATGAGCATTTCCGCTCCGAGGTTCCGGTTGGTTTCGTGTACAAACCAACCTGGATGAACCCAAAGTATTCCGAAACCTTGAGTGTGATATACCGAAACGACCGTCTCGATCCAAGAATCACATCGCCGCAGAAGATGCGTCGTTCGGAGAACCGAATCTCATGCTATGAGAAAAAGACCGAAAAGGTCTGGAAATGGGGGTCGGTGCCCGGACCGACCCGGCCCGACCCCCCCAGGGTCAGCCCGAACCTGGTCGACCCGACCAGGGTCCGGGTCCGACCCGGTTGGCCGTGGCCCGGCCCGGCCGGGGCGCGACCCGCCCAGCAGGTCGGCGTGGTTCGGCTCGGCCGAGAGGCCGAGCAAGGGAAACCGCGGGGGGCGTGCTGCCCTCGCGTGAAGAGAAGCAGCGACACTGCGTGGGGCCGCCCTTGCCAGTGGATGCGGCCGGGCCACCGCGTCCTTCTCCTCCGGTCCCGCGCGGTTGTGGGACTGTGCTACTGCCGCCGCGGATGAAGTCGCGGTGGGTCCGTCTGGCGGCGCGCTGAGGCGCTGCCGCCTCCGGCCACCGGTGGAGTCCGCGGGCCACCAGAGTTGATCTGGTGGTCCGATTTCATTTCCGTCTGTGATGTAGCTCATCTCGGGTCCCGTTCTTCACTGGGGAATCAAAAAATCGTCTCTGCAGCCCGTTTTGTCATCGTCCTCCATTCCGCACACCAAGAACAAAAAGTGCGGTGTGTTCGGACTTCTTCGTTGGTCCTCACCAACCGCTTTTGCTGTTTCAAACAAGACCATAATTCCAATCAATTGATAAACCTTGACCTACAATAACAATCCGCGAACCAAATTGTTAATTGGTTGGTCCGCGTTCTTGCCTTAGAGGAAAACAAACATGGGTATTAAAATTTTCAAATCGACCCCTACCTCAACGTCGTCATCGGACGTGCGTTCGTCGCAGAATTGACCGTCGCGGAAGAAAAGGATCGTCACGTAGCGGAAGGGCGTCGCTATCGCGCGGTACTTGGCATCGCGTATACAAACTCAAGATGCCGATCGAAGATTGTGGTGGGGAATGAATGTCGTGGAAGAAGCGTCGACGTCGTGGTACTCGGCGTCGCGTCGTCGATCTCCGAGGGCTCGGTGTTCTTCGTGTTTTCGCGTTCTTCGTGTTCTTCGCGTTCTTCGCGTTCTTCACGAAGGAGGATGGAGATCTTTAGAGATTCTCCAAAGGTTTAACACAACAACCATATAATAAAATAAGTCCTCATCTTATGTTATTGTCAAATAAAGAATTTGAAAAACAAAGATATGTAATGAACAATTAATTCATAAAATTAATTGCAATGAACTAACCACCCAATTAATAGGGGCGTTAAGAATTTAGAAAACGTGTCAGTTGACTTTCATTTAAAAGAGGTTTTAGAGGGTGCGTTACATAACGGAAAAGAAATGGTGGGGCTCGTGCGGTCCCCACCTCACAAATATCCTACCAAGAGGGTAAGATATTTTGGGTTCCACCCTATCCGCTTCAACACAGCTTATGCAGCTTTAAGTGGTTTTAAGCGGCTTTAAGTGAAATAAAATAAAGTTTGTCGTACCACATTATTTTATTTCTTAACATAAAGACCAAAAATTAAAAACCACACCCGAGAAAACGCAACTCCGGAAGAGGCGTTTCTATGCAAAAACTGGTGCTGTGATTCCATTGGTGCCCTCAGAATTTGATTCCGAGAAACGGTTCAAAAGTTAGAAAACCCACTCGGTCGTTCACTGAACGTACCCAAGCCAAACTTCGGAAAATGATTCCGGGCACACCGGTCCTCGGAATCAGGTGCCGTCAGAAACATCATTCTTGTAAAATTACAATGAAAAATAAGAAAAAAAATTCCCTTGAAATTTAGGGGTCTTCACATCACTCCCACCTCAGGGATTTACGTCCCCATAAAGATACATCATAAACTAGGGAAACAAATGTGGGTACTGAGCACGCATATGAGCCTCCCGCTCCTAAGTTCTCTCCCTGAGGTTCCCGTGCTGCCATCTGATGCGCACTAGGGGAATCGACCGTCCACGTAGGACCCACTCATGTCGATCCTCGATCTCCACCGGGATCTCCGCAAAAGTCTCCCCATCATCAACACCTAGCTCCCCATGGTCAATGATGTGCGTCAGGTCATGCACGTATCTCTTCAGCTACGATATGTGGAAGACGTCGCGCACCGGGTGCAACTGAGGTGGTAGAGACAGGTGATAAGCCACCTCAGAAAACCTGCTGAGGACCTGGAATGGTCCGATGAAGTGTGGAGACGACTTGCCTCCTCGGCCAAAACTCCATAATCCACATCAAGGTGAGAAACGCCAGAAGACGTGGTCGCCATCGTCGAACTCTAGTGGCCTCCACCTTCTGTCAGCACAAGACTTTTGCCAGCTCTGAGCTATCCGCATCCCCTCATGGATGACTTGGACCTTTATGGTCCTACAAGAGCTGCTGAGATTTCTTCCTTTCCGAGAAGAGAAATCCGGTCTCATCCCTTGGATGAACCACGTTCTTCACCTAATAATGTCAATACCATCATGGATGATACTAACCCATGACAAGGATGACGTCGTAAGGCCTCGACGCTACTACCAAGAGATCCAAACATTACTCTAGCCTCCAAGGGTTGAGTCACACTATCGGTATCAGTGTGTGGTCACTGGGTCTCCTCCAGTTGGTATCTCAAAGCGAGGGTCAAGTCAACAGTTTTTTTAAACCAGAACCTATTAGTAACAACATATTGAGAGGACTAGAAGGTAAACGTCAAAAGAAAAGTGTCTTTTATAACTTTAGATCAAAGTACAAAGACACAAAACATCTACAAACAAACATAAACAATGCTAGAAGAAGCCTAAACAAAAGTCTCCAGGTCTAGAGCTGGTCCCGCTCCTGTCCATCTGCTCTCGGAGCTCCATGATCGTAGGCATCAACTACCTGAAGCTGAGCTCTCCCATGTCCACTAGCTCCCTGCGGTCGGGGTGGACCTCCTGGTGGTGGTGGTGGCAACATCTCGAAGCTTCGTCCACCTCTAGCTGCATGTCCAATTCCCCTACCATGGTCTCCTGCTTCATGCGATCCACCCCGATCGAACATCTTACTCTACCTGGGAGGTCCTTCGTTCATCAACTGGTCATCCGTATGGCGGGTCGGACAGTCACGAGCCATGTGACCAACCCCACCGCAGGAGTAACACTGTCTGCTCATGGTAAGTCGTTGTCCACCCCGAGTGCCTCGGAAAAACGATCATGTGTCACGCGGTCGACCACCGGTAGGTCTAGTCCTCTTGGACCCCTGCGTCATATGTCTACTGCCCGCTGTAGAAGACACTGTCGCATGCCTTCTAGTGGTGGGTCCTGCTGCTGGAGACTGCTCAGCAAGGAAACTCTCCACTAAGAGGACTCACTCCAACACCGCTGTCTGTATCGGAATGCTGTGAGAAACAACTGAAGCTCTGATCTCTCACATGAGCCTCTGCTCGATGGTTCGGGCCCTGAAGAATGGGTCTCATACCATGTCCGTGGAATAGCGCGAGAGATCGGTAAACCTCACCGCGTACTGGGCTACTATCATGCTGCCCTACCGCAGCCTTAGTAGCTCCTGGATGCGCACCGCTCAGAGGGTGGATGTGATGAACTCTGAGCGAAAAAGGCTCTCAAATTCTGTCCAAAGGAGTGATGCCGCGTCGTGCACCTGGAGCATCATGATCCACCATCTGCCTGCTGCCGCATGTTGGAGGCTCGCTGCAAGGACCACCATAAGGTCTGCTGGTGTCCTCATTAACCGGAAAACTCGTAAAACCGCCTCCAGCCAGTCCTCGGCTGCCTGGGGGTCCATCTCCCCGTGGAACCTGGGCGGTCACTGGCGCTAGAACACATGCAGTGCACTAAGGCGACGTCGCTCGACGGGCTATCGTCACGCTCTACTCTCGGAACCCTAGCTGGCTGCCGTCGTGGGGCTATACTGAAAAGGAAACAAGTGCACCACGGCCAGAACAGTATACCTGGTGAGCAGATACATATAATCACAAAGAAAACTTGAAACAAACATGCAATCAATGTTTTCGTGCATTAAGTCGGAAATCAGAAGTCAGGGTCCTAGTGTATGGATACGTCAGCCGCCGCACCAACACTGGGCTCCCTGGACTGATAACAACACTCAATACACTTAACACTATTGCTTCACATAGAAAATATCAGAGTCCCATGGTTCTACGGTAGAACTGATCTCCTCTGATACCAATTTTTCACGACCCATCCTCGGGGCCCGTGCCGTGACTACCCCAGGCCTGCCATCCATAGGCTAGGGGCTGGCGACTAGCACCAAGGCGTAAATCCCGGAAAAAGGGAAGGCATTGCCTTTGTAAAGTAAACCAAAAAGACCATAGAGCAAGCAGGAAGAAGTAAACACTATGTAAAAACTGGTACAACAGTAAGTGCAGAAAAGTAAGTGGGCCAGTATACAAACCCAAACAGAATGTAAAGTACAACGGGAAAGGGAAAAACAGCAACTGAAAAGTAAAGCCGCAACACTGAGCTGTCCAGTGGAAATACCACCTGGAGGGTGGGTACAGATAGCCTCCTCTGCTCCCCGGGTCCAGCCGACCACTCCGAGTACGTCTCACCCAGGGTTCCACCTCCAGGTACCGTCCTGCTCCGTAAGCCTCAACCATGATCAACGTTGTCCGTCGTCTGTAACCATCACAACGTAGTGCGGGCACAACCCATGCAGGGGTGAGTATAAGCTACTCAGTAGGGACCCCGAGACCCCCGACGGTCTCCCAGAATTCACAAAGGATAAACAACAAAGGAGAGATAAAATCACGAAGTAACATCCGACACGGCTTAGGTATATTCCCATTCATATACATAAGTCATCAATTCTCATTCGGCTACAACATCCGAACCCAAGTACAACCCAGTCCACATAGGAATGCAAAACGTAAATCCACACAGGATAGTACAACACAATCCACAATGGAATGAAAAACATGATTCATCTCACACATGTACTTCTTTGTATGATGATAGAGATGATCAGATACTGCCACTGATTCATCTAAGCCGCCAGACCCACAAAGGATCGATAGGTACTAACCCCTGCAATGACCCACATAGGATCGATCATGAAGTTGAAACCATAGCTATTGGGAAACACCTTCTCCATCATGTTTAGTGGTTATGAAGCTACAACCAAGCGCTTCCCTCTAACCTTGGACTGCTGTAGTACTCCACATATCGAGTACTATGGGCCTGCTGCTACAACCAAGCGCTTCCCACCATGGGTCTGCCGCTACAACCAAGCGCTCCCCCTAATAGCCCCTAGTGGTACTCCTTCTGTTGAGTACCATGGTTTGCCGCTACAACCAAGCGCTCCTCCTCCGTGGGTCTGCCACTACAACCAAGCGCTACCCCGTGCCGCTACAACTAAGCGCTCCTTTGTGCCGCTACAACCAAGTGCACCTCCATCATGGGTCTGCTGCTACAACCATGAGCTCCCCCTCATAGCCTCAAGAGGTACTCCTTCTGTTGAGTACCGCGGGTCTCCCGCTATAACCAAGCGCTCCTCCGCCGTGGGTCTGCCGCTACAACCAAGCACTCCCAACTAGGCTATCCGTAACCCACCGAGTCGTTCGATCAGTTATCGTCAAGTCTCAACCAGCTCTATGGTTTCCGCACACAGCATGCTCATTCTGGAAGGGTTCACTCCACAAGATAAGAGGTCGACGCATCAACTAAAATGTAGTCCGGAGTTGATGTATCCCAAGATGTACCGTAGTGGTCACTGCCAAAAACACGGAGGATTCTCGTACTGTTTTCATCATCGTCGCAGTCGCAGCCATCTCTAGGGTTCCTGCACACAGCTGGCTCGTTCGGGAGGGTCCGCTCCATGAGCCGAGAGGCTGATACATCAACTGACACAAAGTATGGAGTTGATGTGTCCAAAAGTTCTGTATCGTCAACAGGAACTCAACGCAATAGACGGTGCATCAATCAGACGCCCGATCTGAGAGTTATTGGCCTTTTCGTCCCAAGGGCCTGGTTGGTTTTTAAGTGAAAACCAACCTGACCGTACTCCACCTGCGTCCAAAACTCGGGTGGAGTAAGCCAAAAGATCCGCCTCACTTAGAATAATTCAACAAAGTCGACGACACGTCAAACGGACGTCCGAAGCTCAAGATATGAGTGTTTCTGCTCCGAGGGCCCAGTTGGTTTCTGGTATGAACCAACCCGGCCGAACCCAAAGTATTCTGAATCCTTGAGTGTGATATACCGAAATGACCGTCTCGATCCAAGGATTGCATCTCCACTGACGGAACATCGTTCGGAGGCCCACAGCTGATGTTATGAGTTAAAGAATGAAAAGGTCTGGAAACGGGGGGTCTGGGCCTGGCCGGACCCCCCTGGGTCGGCCCGACCCCCCTGGGTTGACCCGACCCGGGTCCAGGTCCGACCCGGTTGGGCATGACCCGGCCCGGCCCGGGCGGCTCGGCCCGACCTGGGCGCGACCCATCCGGTGGGTCGGCTTTGCTCGGCTCAGCCGAGCGGCCGAGCAAGGGAAACCGCAGGGGGTGTGCTGCCCCCGCGTGAAGAGAAGCCACAGCCCCGCGTGGGGCCGCCCTTGCCAGCGGACACGGCCGAGCCACCACGTCCCGCTCCTCTGGTACTGCGCGGTCGTGGGACCGCGCTGCTGCCACTGTGGCTTCAGCAGCGGTGGGTCCATCCAGTGGCGCGCCGGGGCACCGCCGCCTCCGGCCGCCGGCGCCGCCGCGCCGGCGACCCGCGCCGCCGGTGGAGTCCGCGGGCCACCGTAGTTGCACCGGTGGTCCGATTTCATTTCCGTCTACACCGTAGCTCATCCTGGGTCCCGTTCTTCACTGCGGAATAAAAAATTCTTCTATGCGGTCCGTTTTGTCGTCGTCCGCTGTTCCGCACACCAAGAACAAAAAGGGCGGTGGGTTCAGACTTGTTCGTTGGTCCGCACCCACCGTGTTAGTGGTTTGAAACAAGACCATAATTCCCAGCAATTGATAAAACTCGACACGCAATAATAATCCGCTGACCAACTTGTTAATTGGTTGGTCCGCGTTCTTTCCATGGAGGAAAACAAACATGGGTATTAACATTTTCGAATCGACCCCTACCTCAATGTCGTCGTCGGACGCGAGTTCATCGCAGAATTGTCCGTCGCAGAAGAATAGGATCGTCGCGTCGTGGAAGGGCGTCGTTGTTGCGTGGTACTCGGCGTCGCGTAGACAAACTCAAACATGCCGATCGAAGATTGTCGCGGGGAAAGATCGTCGCAGAAGAAGCGTCGGTGTCGCGGTACTCGACATCGCATCATCAAACTACGAGTGCTTGGTGTTCTTCGCGTTCTTCGCGTTTTCGCGTTCTTCGTGAAGGAGGATGAAGATCTTTAGAGATTATCCAAAGGTTTAACATAATAACCAGATAATAAAATAAGTCCTCATATTATTTTATTATCAACTATAGAATTTGAAAAACAAAGATAAGTAACGAACAATTAATTCATAGAATTAATTGCAACGAACAAACCACCTAATTAATATGGGAGTTAAGAATTTAGAAAACGTGTCTGTTGACTTTCATTTAAAAGAGGTTTTCGCGGGTATGTTATTTAGCGGAAAAGAAACGGTGGAGATTGTGCGGGCCCCACCACAAAAATATCCTACCAAGAGGGTATGATATTTTGGGTTCCATCCTATTAGCTTCAACTCCGCTTAAGCAACATTAAGTGGCTTTAAGCGGCATTAAGTGAAATAAAATAAAGTTTGCCGTACCACATTATTTTATTTCTTAACTTAAATCCCAAAAATTAAAAACCACAGCCGAGAAAACACAACTCCGGAAGAGGCATTTCTAAGCAAAAACTGACGCTAAGATTCCATCGGTGCCCTCAGAATTTGATTCCGAGCACTGGTTCAATAGTTAGAAAAACTCACCGTTCGTTCACAGAACGTACGAGAGCCAAACTTCGGAAAATGATTCCGGGCACACCGGGCCTCGGAATCACATGCCGTCAAAAACTGCGTTCTTGTAAAATTCCAAAGAAAATTAAGAAAAAAAAATTTCCTTGAAATTTACGGGTCTTCACAAGCACCTCAAGATATGTCTTCAACATAAATGGGGTGACCTGGCGTTGGATATCTGGAAGAAAAGCCTCCTAAAAATGCCTCGCCCTAGCCTCGTCATCTAGTAACAGGTCCTAAGCATATCGTAAAAGGTTCCTAAAATAGACTCCAAAATCTCGAACACTAGAGGTCCCCTGTTGAAGGGTAAGAAGCTCATGGAGACTGGATGCCTTCGTAGTCGAAGAAAGAAACTTGTCTCTTAAATTATCTCAGAACTCCTCCCATGAGATCTCTGACTCCTCACGATCCCTGAGGAACAACAACCACTACTGCCTTTCAGCTCCATGTAGCATCATCATAACCAAGGACACCTAGTGCTCCTTCCATGCATGGATCTAACTGAAGCCTATCTCGACCTCCTCCAACTAGTCTTCCGTGACTATATCTGAAATTGATCCCTCATACTTCTGCATACTCTGGCGTTGAAACTCTCAGAGTGACTTACTCCAAGTGACATTGTCGTCAACCTATACCCTGTGACGATCTTCAGGAACATCATGCTAGAAATTTTCTTCACAAGCCTGATGAGGATGTTGAACTATATCCATACCTGTAAAATAACAAACCCTTAGAGCTCCTAAGCCTTGAATATGGAAGAATCAACATTAATTAATTAATTTTTTTTCTTTTTTTCTTTTTAGGTTATAATATCCCATTGTCTACCCATTCAAATACAGGAACAAAAATGATTGATGCAGGATCCGTCCCTATGTCTCTAACCTGCAACCAGTATCACCTTGATTAGTAGCCATTGTAAAATTAATGGTTTGTACATCAGATCATAGGGGGCCCTAAACACCTATGTCTCAGCCAGTCTCCAGTGTTTACCTCACCTGCTAAACATGAATGACAATGTTTCCCTCCCAACCCATGCAACCTCACATGTGCCTTACTCCAATATCCATACTATCCCTTAACCGGACCTCTGATACCACTCTGTCATGACCCCCTGCCTACAATGTGTACCCCTCTTGGGCCGGTAATGTGAGAATAGAGATAATGACACCCAATTCCCACCTCCAATAGGCCATGAGTTAGTGACTAGCACCGAGGGTATATTAAACACACAAATGGGAGGCATTACCCTTTAAGAGAACACATGCAGAAGAGAGAGATAAGATAGACACCATCCAACTCCAACGTAGAACTCAAACATAAAAGAAACCAAAGTAAATATATGAAATTCCATGAAAAAGTACTACAACTGAAAGGGAAAATTTCATGTACCCAAAAGAAAGTAAAAACAGCAACGACCACAAGGCCGAACAGCACCTGGAACTATGAGATAGTAGTAACTAGCCTGATCTCCAAGTGACCTAAAAACCATTTTATATATACATAGGGATAGTATAACATTATACTCAGCAGGGTCCTCCTAGAAACCTCTCATGAAAAAGTAAATAAAGAAAGCTAAATCACAGTGAAAAACAAGTGAAACTAACTCATCACCAAAACAGGTATAATATGTTATCAACCTCACCGTGGCTACTCTCACCAACTAATGCATACAAGAATATATCATATAGTAAAGAATGTCAAGGGTACCCCACTACTACTTCCCCACTGGTTTCCAACTTTTCCCCAATGACCTATGTCATGTGCATCTCTCTCCAAAGGCTTGCCCATATACACTTGTTCTACGCACCATAATCTACACCACGTGCAACACAAAGGATTTCCCGCATACACTTGGGCTAAGCACCACACCATCCTCACAACCAAAAGTGATCGGGTAGTTTCCGAGATCGACCAAAGCTTGCATAAAATGTATCATACGTCAGGTATTGTACCTCAAGCCATTACAGTCCATACACCGAGTAAGGATCCTCAATCCATCACAGTCTATACACGTTACACATATAGTAGTCCATAGGATACTATATCCAAAATATTTGTGTGTTAATAACCACAAGCCATTACAACCCTCTACACACATATATGGGGAAACTAACTGTTGTGCCTAATGGCACTAGTATCTACGAAGAGAAGAGAGTAGGGCCAAAGGGGGTAGTATTCCATTCATCCTCCCAGTGGAATGTTGGGGAAAACACCCCCCAGGTCTCATAATCCCCAGGGTGTCAGTTTCTCCTATTGACAGGGTGGAGTAGAGTATAGAGCCACAAAAAGTACAGAATATAGTATAAATCACAACCACACTATGGGCATAACCTAGTCTTAGACTCAACTACAGCTAATGTCTCTCGGACTTCGGGCTTCCACTTCCAAGACTATGTATCCTATAAGAACACAACCATATAAGGGCTTTATTAGATTAATTCATTCCCTTTTTATCAATACCACTATATGTTAATTAGTTCTTCAAACATTAATTAATCAAGAACCATTCCACATTAAATTCCATTAACATCACATCCAAAAACCACAATACCTTCAAAATTTCTCAAAATAATAATTTAGATTCAACAAACTCTAACCCCATGGGTCAACATCATTTAGTTCAAACATTCATTAAAGAATTGCATCCCTATATTATCAGGCATTTTGGAAAAGCTTTATATGCTACTAAACATAAGGTGTCTCAACACGGTGAGTAGATGTACTACCCGTCGTGTATGTGCCGCCTATAGTAAGAGCGTAGACCCATTCTCCCTTGAGAGGCTAAACACGGAAATCACGTGGCATACCCCATGCGTCTTCGCCCATTTCAGAAGAAGGGTAATCAAGAACAGCTACCTTGAGTAGTTGAGATAAGTAAATCATATAAACAACTAAGAAACTACATGCATACAACAACCCCATTCATCCCATTCCATCATCCATAGTGTCCTCCCGACACCCACATGCATAAAACGATGCATCTTTCCACTAAAGGCATTATCCACTGCCACAACCACATGTCCTCCATGGCCCCACATATCATAACACCCTCATAGGGTCACATCACATCACAAGTAGCAGGAAATTAAACATCACATCAAATTGGGATCTTGGACCTTTAACAAGTCATCTAGCCTTCAAACAACAAGCACCAACAGATTTCGGTTTCCCAACCAATTGAATTAATCACATACATCAGCATCAATTTTATTAACATCAATTTGGATCAACAACAACAACAACAACAACAAAATTCATTTACATGCTTCTTTATCATTACCAAATTAATTTTCAATTAATTCCGGCATTAAGTTCTTTATCGATTTCATCAAGAGCAACAAGATAACAAGTAAGGCATAGATATCACACTATCTAGGAAATCAAGAGGCAATCCGTTATCACAGAACAAAGAAACAACATGCGATCAAACCAATTCTTTTAATCTGGTTCAAGTATTTAATTAGGCCAATTCCATTGTGATCCAAAGAGATAAATCATGCTAACTCTATGATTGCACATAAAAATTTTTAGAAGACATGAATCCCCAACCACAATATTTTTCGACGAAAACCACATTGGTCGAAGAATTCCCAAGAAGCCATGATTATTCTCCACAAATCCAACATAGAATTCCTCTCCTAACACAACCAAGACCAAATCTCATCATATTCGAAATCCACATGCTTAGATCTACCCATAACGGGTGTAGATCTATGAAACCGAGAGAAGAGGAGGAGTAGATCTAGTAGATCTATGAAATCAAGCAAGAACGACAACATACCTCAAGAAAACGACTTTGATCCATGAAGAGAAGCCTCTGGATCGCCTCCAAAATGCTTGGGGGAGGTTCTTCTACCTCCAAGGAAGGGTAATCCAGAGTTATGGCCGATTAGGGGCTTAGACAAACCATTTAGAGGCAAAAGAGTTCAGATCCACAACTTTAGAATCTAACATTAAGTTTCTTCATGGTTAGTCCGTATGGTTTAAAAAACCATGCGCTATCCATGCATTAGCATATGCCATGTCAAACACTCCTCGCACGATTCGGCAGCATGGTTTAGGCAAACCGTGTGCCTCCCGTGCGAATGCAACAACCTCCAACACCATCCTCACACAGTTTGGCCGCATTGTGTGAAAAACTATGCGCCTCCCATGCAAAAAACATAACCCTTTATATTTCCTTAAAAGTCCCCCCAAATGCACTCCAAGTCACCATGACCTCCTGGAACACCTCCAAGACCACATTTTCACAAAGGAATGGACTATAGAGGATCAGGACATTACAATCAATATGAAATTTCATGACATCCCAGTTAGTTTTTCACTATGGAACCACATACATGTAATGGATGACTTGGTTCACTATACACCCTCATTAATGACGGACTATATAGTTGTTATCTATAATTATCCCACCAAAATAACAACATGACATGTCATTATATGAAAAAATATTGTGTCTAGAATTTTTATAAGTACACCACCAATTTATATAGTGAAACACCATATAAGTTATTGTCGAATCATTAATAAACTGAACCCTTCATGTTGATGAGGTCAATAATTCATATGAATGAAAATTTCATATGAATATAATGTTTTATATATTATGCATGAACATGTTCTTTACCTAAATAGTCCAAGAGCTCAAAATATATTAAATAATAAATCTAAAAAATCAAGTGCATCAAATTATATTAAATCATAAAACCATAAAAGTTGACACCAAAACTGAGTAAAATATTGAGGGTAACATGTAATTACAAACAAAAAATGGTTTCATGATACACCTATTGAATATCCATCACATGTTCCAACACCTTCTTATATCACATGAATACCACTCCATGAAATTGTTGTCATGACCCCCTACCCCCAAAGATACCTCTCTTAAGCTGGCAATGGTGAAATGGAGATAATGACCACCGAGTCCCACCTCTAGAAGGCCCTGGGGTGGTTACTAGCACCAAGGGTATGAGTTTTCACAAATATGGGAGGAATTACCCATTTATTATTTAAGATCAGGAAATAGGAAAAGTCAAACACCAAAAAGGAAAAGAATATGTGTATAGAAATAAACCCAAACCAATCCCACTTGCATGTTTAAATAGTTATGAAACAATGTACAAGTACAAGAAAGCTAAAAAGTACAATACCAAAAGAAATAAGAGTACATCAACTGTAAAAAATCCATCTTTCCTGACTAATAGGGTCCCGCACAGCCCTGGTAGTCCTCCTGGAAACTTGAATGTAAACGTAGGGTGAGTATTCAAGTATACTCAGTAGGGAAACCTAAAGCTCGCGTGCAAAAGTGGGGAGACATCATAATGTCCCGTGAAAAAAAACATAAGAAACCTAGCATGGAATTATACCCACCTAATCTCACCATCCACACTCACCAAAATCACAATCACAATAGGTAGTAGTATATAAGATCAAGATTATTGGGTACCTCGCACCATTTACCACTACTTAGCTGCTCTTCCTAACGGCGAACATCCTGACGCTACCACACTCTTCCCGCCCGCACACACCTGAGCCTCATCCCGATGATTATTGGGAAACAAACCTGCCCGAAGAGTCTTGGGCCAATACCACACCAATCGAAACCTACCAAAAGGGTCTTAAGTGTAAGGTCGCCTCATGCCATCATATCCTAGGGAACAAGGGGTAGGAAGGAGCTAGTAACTAAGGGGAAAACACCCTCTCCCATGGAATGGGAGTGTTTGGTAGTAAGTGCTCAATAGGGGAGGGGTGTGATAAAACATAAAAGGTACATATATATATATATACAAAACACTCAGACCAACCAATGGATTCTAATCAGAGAACCGGGCATGTGCCTCGACACTCCTACTACAAAGCATGCATACAACAAACAACCCCAACCCCATTTTGGTTTTCTTGTTTCAACAGAATCAGCTTATTAGTTCCTTAAATACTGGGAAACTATCCACAACAAACCATATCAATCGTTCATAAAGCATATCCCAGCCATCTACAAATCATGTTAGGAAAACACAAGCAACACAACCAAGTCCCTATTATTAACCAACCAACCCCATTGATTATTATTTCTGTTACATTACCAATCCCCATCATCTGTTAACTCTTCCACATTTTATTTATTATTCACAACCCATAGTTCACTCACATTCAAGCCCATCCCTACAGCCCCACTGCTAACCACCATAACCACAACCAATCCAACCGCAGCCCCGTTGCTCACCCAATCCACAACAACCCACAACCCCCCCCCATCACATGCCACGTATCTAAGCCAACACCCACATGTTCATTAGACCATTTTGTTTAACCGGGGTGATCACACATGGGTTCCAGATTTTAAATCATCCAACATTACGTGATTAACCAAATTCCACATTCATCATTGTTCCATTCACAAAAATGGTCTAGAAAGATAGGGAAACATTTATTTGCACAAGAAAAGGCCCCCAAAGACCATGAATTTTAATAGGCATAAGCCTATTCAATTCACAACATAATATCACAGGTTATAAAGATAAACATAAAAACTTCCCCATCACCATTCTTTAACTAGTTTTTATCTTCATTTAATGGTTCAAACATTTCTCATGAACACAAGAGGATACCCACACCACATGATCCAAAAATTAGAGAGACGAAGGTATGATCTGTACCTCAACAGGTTCGGATAACAACACTCCCTTGGATCAACTTTAGAAGACGTCCTTCGGCGTTCGTCACTTCTTTTAAATCCCAGAAAAACCTCATTGGGTGGATGTTGGAAGGGACAGGCGAAAGGAAAGACAATGGATCCAAGCTTAGAAGTTCCACATCGTCATTACGAACCCATGGCTGTTGATGGATCGTAAATCGGAGCTCGGACGAAGAAGTTATGAAAGAAAAAGAGCCTTTGAGTCTCTTGGGAGAGATCTGATCAGAGGAATGGGGAGGAGAGGGGTTAGTTGAAAAGGAGGAGGGGACCCCTCCTTTTATAGGAGAGAAAAACAAAAGTATACAGCATGTAATTTATGGTACACTGTGTGTACTTGGCCATTTCACACGGTCACCACATGGATTCCAACACGAACTTCAACGCGGCAAACTGCCATTGAGTGGTCAACACACGGTTTGAAGGTTACGCATATGTGGGGAGGTAATACATGGTGTGTAGTATTGTCTAGACGATGTGTACTCATTTATTTTACACGGCAAGGACACAGATCCAACACGGCACCCGACCGTTGACTGGTCAACACACAGTTTGAAGGTAACGAGTACGTGAGGAGGGACAACACGGCATGTAGTATGGGGTACACGGCGTGTACCCATTTATTTAACATGGCAATGAAACATGCATCAACACAGGGTATAACCGGTGATGGGGTACACGGCTTGTAATCACACTACACGACGTGTAGTTTCAAAATTCTAAAAAGTTTGGGAAAAGTCCATTTTACCCTCCAGAACACTTCATGACCCTCTTTTTGGAAAAGGAAAGGGCCGGAGAGGTCCAAACCATTACATCAGATACCTCTTGAAACATTCTCATCCTCGAGAATTCAAAATCCAACCTAGAGGAACCCAACAAGATACCTCTTTTGTCCCTCATTATAACAGGAACCCATCAAACAACCCTAATCATATGTGTTAGGAATTTCCTTCTCCTATGTCGAGATATTATACGCTATAGGTTGAACTGAATCGCCTGCCCGGGTATAATCACATACTCATTAATGCATCTCGATTAAGGATAAGGTTTTTCCCTTTTTCCCACACATCCGGACATGTTACACACTTCCAGAGAACAAGGAAACAAAAGGTATCATAACCGACAAGCCAAACATTCCTTATATCAAAGGTACAAATTATAACATCAAAACAAATATCAGAAGAAAAAAGCAAACACAAGTAAATAAACTCCGGGTATTGAGCATGCATCTGAGCCACTCGCTCCCAAGTGCTCTTCTCGAGGCCGCCATGCCTCCACAACACACGAACCAAGGGAATGTTTTGTCCACGGAGCACCTTCTCTTTACGATCCTCGATTCTGACTGGTCGTTCCTCGAAGGTCCCGCCATCTCCCATATCTAAATCTCCCCAGTTGATAACGTGAGAGTCATCATGTAAGTATCTTCATAGTTGGGAGATGTGGAAGATGTCATAATCCTTCTCCAACTGAGGTGGCAGGGCTAGCTCAAATTCCACCTTGCCGACTCGCCTCGGTACCTCAAATGGTTCGATGATCCTTAGTGAGAGCTTGCTCTATTTCCCAAACCTCCACTTCCACTGTCGAGGGGAAACCTTCAAAAACACATGATCTCCCACCTCGAACCCCAAGGGCCTCCTCCGATGATCAGCATAAGACTTCTATCGGTCTTGAGCCGCTTTCATCCTCTCACATACAAGAAGGACTTTCTATGTGGTGCTCTGCACTACCTCTAGCCCAAGAGCACCTATCTCACCAACCTCTGCCCAAAAAAATTGGCGAACGACATGGCCTTCCATACAGAGCCTCAAACACTGCCATGCCAATAGTAGAGTTTAAGCTGTTGTTGTAGGAAAAATCTACTAAAGGAAAATGTCATACCCATGATCCCCCGAAATCCAGAACGCATGCTCGCATCATGTCCTCCATCATCTGGATAGTCCGCTCTATTTTCCCATCGGTCTGGGGGTGGAAAGCAGTGCTAAATCGTAGTTGGGTGCCAAAATCACTCTGTAACCCCGTCCAGAATCGTGAGATAAACTGAGTATCCCGATATGAGATGATAGTCTTCGGAACTCCATACGAATGCACCACCTCGTCTACATACCTCAGTGCTAAGGGACTCACCGGGCCCAACTCCTTAATTACTAAGAAATGAGCTGATTTCGTCAGTCGATCCACCACTACCAAGATAGAATCATAACCTCCCTGATCTTTGGGTAGTCCTGTGATGAAATCTGTTGAGATATCATCCCACATCCACTCTGGGACATCTAAAAGATGCAACAAACCACTGGGAACGTGGTGTTCAGCCTTCACTTTCTGAAACACTAGGCATTTAGCCACAAACTCCACCACTGACCGTTTCACCCCGGGCCACCAAAACTGTTCCCTCAGGCCTCGGAACATTTTTGAAACTCCTGGATGTACCACCAAGGCTGAGCTATGGAACTCACAGAGAACTCCCTCATGCATCGCCTCTGGAACAAACAACCTTCCATGAAAAATAATCCTATGTCAACTATCCTCTGACCATCCTTCTGGAGCTTTTCCCTAATCGATACGACCCCTCATTACTTCTTCCTAGGAGTCCCCCCACTGAGTCTCTTCCACCTACTATAATAAAGAGGACTAAACCATTATATGAAACAAACAACCTCTAACAACTTCTACCCTTGCATCCATGTTCAAGGAGGCCAACTCTTCCATCACTTTCCATGCATCAGTGGATTCCCGAACCACATCCTTATGTGACTTCTTGCTCAGGGCAGTAGACAAAACGTTGCCCTTACCTTCAATGTTAGAGATCTCGAAGTCATAGTCTTGGAGAAACTCGACCCATCTCTGCTGCCGCAAGTTCAGGTCACACTAAGAGAAGATATAACACAGGCTCTTGTGATCTGAGAAGACCACAAAGCACTCCCCAAAGAGGTAATGTCACCACAACATCAGTGCAAACACTACTGCTGCAAGATCTAGGTCATGGGTGGTATTGTTACGCTCGTGAGGGAGAAACTTCCTATACCCATAACAGATCACTCCTTTTGTATACATCATTACAAACCCCAAACCAAGGCCAGAAGAATAAAAAAACACCTCATTCAACATCCCTTCCTCTGGAAACTTGAGTACTGGAGCACTGACCAACTTCTCCTTCAGGTATTCGAAAGATTTCTGGCAGTGCTCGCTCCATAGGATGACCTGATTCTTCTAATTCAATGTTGTAAATGGAGCTGCAACATAAGAGAAGTCTGAAACGAACCTCTGATAGTAACATGATAACCCCATGAAACTACAAAATTCTACCACGCTCTTGGGTGCTACATAAGAAAAAACTTCCTCTACCATCAACGGGTCCACTGACACTCCATGCTGAGACACTACATGCCCAAGGAAGTTTACTTCTTATGTCAAGAACATACACTTCGACAATTTTCCATAAAGCTGGTTGTGTCGAATGACTTACAAGACTTCCCTGAGATGCTCAACATTCACCTCCTCTGATCTTGAGTATATCAGGATGTCATCGATAAACCCAATGAAGAACCAGTCTAGAAACTATCAAAAGACAATGTTCATAAGTCCCATGAACACAGCTGGTGCATTTGTAACTCCAAATGGCATCACTACAAACATGAAGTGCTCATACCTGCACCTGAAATCCATCTTCGAGATGTCACTATCCTTTACCCTCAGCTGATGATATCCAGATCGTAGATCAATCACAGAAAACCAACCTGCTCCCCTAAACTGTTCGAAGAGATCATCTTTCCTTGGAAGGGGGTAATAGTTCTTTACCATTAACTGATTCAACCTTCGGTAGTCTATGAATAAACTGAGACCACCATCTGTCTTCTTTACGAACAAAACTGGATCACCCCATGGAGACACGCTAGGTTGAAAAAAACCTTCTCCATCAGATATTCAATCTGAATCTGCAACTCCTGTAACTACGAAGGTGCCATCTGATAAGGGGCCATCGAAATCCGACAGGCACTAGGCTGTAAGTCTATCCCGAACTCAACGTCACGTAAGGGGGTAGAGTCACAACCTCCTTGGAAAAAACATCAAGGAACTCTCCAACAACCTCCAGGACATCCACCATCTCTACATCAGCTGGAACCACTGATAACCCTCCTAATAAGGAAAGGAGAGGCTCCACACGCCGACATCCCACCTGATAGCTCCTCTCACCAACAAAAGCTACATGCTTCTTGTCTACGTCAGATAACATGACTCTTCTATGGAAGCAGTCGATAACGGAACTAACAGAAAACAACCAGTCAACGACTAGGATGACATCGTATGGATGCATCTGTTACAGAAGAAGGTCCCACTAGATCGATGTGGTCCCAAAGTCAGCCCACATCCCCAGAAAACACAAGATACGCTGGTCTGACCTCCAACTGGTTTACATAGCACCAGTGGTACCGAAATTCTCTCTATTTCTAGTCCCAATGAATGGGCTGGACCAGATGCAACAAAGGAGTGCGAAGCTCTCAAATCGAACAAAGCAGAAATGAGAGTGCTGAACAAACAAATTGTACCTCGCACCACCTCTAGTCCTGCTGGAGCTGCCAATCCTGCTGCGTGCAACTGTCCACACCCAGCTCCTCTACCTATCTCTTTATGTCTAGTTTCCACAGTTGTACGATAAACAAAGATCTCCAAAAACCAAGTAGCACAGATTTTCTCAGGGTTTCATTTTATCATTTTATTCAATTTCATTCCCAGAACACCCAAATCAAGTAAAAAACAATCATGATGATGCATGTACCTTCCCTAGGGTCTCTACCATGCAATCAATGTAGTGTTACGTGGTCGTTTGGTAGGCTCAACGTTCTTACATCGGATCACGGGGGCCCTTAAATCTCGTGTCCTAGATGATCTTCCCTAGCCTATGTCACACACCAAGATTAAACAACACTGTTGCCCTACCATTCCTTGCAATACTCACTGTGCCTAACTCCAGACTCCATCCTATCTCTCAACCGTCACCTCTGATATCATTTTTTCACGACCCCCTCCCACCAAAGATGCCCCTCCTGAGCTGGAAATGGTGAAACGGAGATAATGACCCCCTGAATCCCACCTCTAGTAGGCCCTTGTGTGGCGACTAGCACCAAGGGTATGAGTTTTAACAAATATGGGAGGCATTAACCTTTTTATTATTTATGATCTGGAAATAAGACAATTCAACCACCAAAAAAGAAAAGAACAAGTGTATAGAAATAAACACAAACCAATCACACATGCATGTTTAAATTGTTCTAAAAAAAGGTACAAGTACAAGAATTCTCAAAAGTACAATACCAAAATAAACAAGAGTACATCAACGGAATGAACTCCAACATTCCCAACTAGTAGGGTCCCGCACGACCCTAGTAGCCCTCGTAGAAACCTAAAAGTAAATGTAGGGTGAGTATACATGTATACTCAGTAGGGAAACATAAAGCTCTCGTGCACAAGTGCGGAGACATCCTAATTTCCTGTGAGAACAACAAAAGAAACCTAGAATGTAATTCTACTAACCCAATCTCACCAGCCACACTCCCCAAAAACACAATCACAACAGGTAGTAGTATATAAGAACAAGAGTATTGGGTACCCCACACTATTTCCCACCAGTTAGCTGCTCTTCATAATGGAGATCGTCCTAACTCTACCACACTCTTCCCACCCGCACACACCTGGGCCTCAAGAACCACATATCCAGCTCGCACACACCTGGGCATCACAACCACGTATCCCACCTACACACACCTGGGCCTCACAACCACGTATCCCGCCCGAACACACCTGGGCCTCATCCTGATGATTATTTGGAAAAAAACCTTCCCAAAGAGTCTTGTTCCAAAGCCACCCCAATCGAATCCAAACACATGGTTGTTAGGTGTAAGGTCGCCTCAATCCATCACACCCTTGGGAAGAAGGAGCGGGAAGGAGCTAGTAACTAAGGGGAAAACACCCTCTCCCATGAAATGGGAATTTTCGGCACTAAGTGCTCGACATGGGTGGGGTGCGATAAAACACAAAAGATACAGATATATATATATATATATATATATATACCAAACACTCAACCCAACCTATGGATTCTAATCAGAGAACTGAGAACGTGCCTCGACACTGAAACTACGAAGCATGCATACAAAAAACAACCACAACCCCATTTAGGTTTTCTTGTTTCAACAGAATCAGCTTATTAGTTTCTTAACTACTGGGCAACTATCCACAACCAAACATATCAATCGTTCATAAAGCATATCCCTGCCATCCACAAATCAAGTTAGGAAAACCCAAGAAACACAACCAAGTCCCTCTTATTATCCATCCAACCCCATTTTTTATTATTTCTGTTCCATTACCAATCCCCACCATTCATTAACTCTTCCACATTTTATTTATTATTCGCAACCCATAGTTCGTTCACATTCAATCCCATCCCAACAGCCCCTCTTCCAACCACCATAACCACAACCAAGCCAACTGCAGCCTCGCGGCTCACCTGATCCACAACAACCCACAAAAAACCCCATCACATGCCACGTACCCAAGCCAACACCCACATGTTCATTATTACATTTTGTTTAAGTAGGGTGATCACACAAGGGTTCTAGATTTTATATCAGCCAACATTACGTGATTAAAAAAATTACACATTCAACAAAGATCCATTAAAAAAAATGGTCTAGAAAGATAGGTCAACATTTAATTGCACATGAAAAGTCCCCCAACGACGGTGATTTTCAGTAGGCCTAGTCCTATTCAATTCACAACATAATAGCACAAGACATAAAGATAAACATAATAACTTCCCCATCCCCATTCTTTAACTAGTTATTATCTTCATTTAATGGTTCAACCATTTCACATGAAAACATGAGGATAACCACCGTTCACGATTCAAAATTTAGAGAGACGAAGGTAAGATCCCTACCTCAACAGGTTCTGATAACAACGCTCCCCTAAATCAACATTAAAATATGTCTGTAGACATCCGTCACTTCTATAAAATCCTTGAAAATACTCCTCCAGTGGAAGTTGGAATGGAATGGCAGAAGGAACGACAATAGATCTAAGCTCAGAAGTTTTGCCTTGTCGTTATGATCCCGTATCCACTAACAGATTGTAAATCTATGCTCGGATGAATAAGTTATGAAAGAAAAAGAGCCTTCGAGTCTCTTAGGAGAGCTCTACTCAGTGGAATGGGGAGGAAAAGGGTGAGTTGAAAAGGGGGAGGGGACCCCACCTTTTATAGTTGAGAATAAAAAGTACACTGCTTGTACTTTATGGTACACAGCGTATACTCCGCCATTTTAAAAGGTCTCCACGTGGCTTCCAACATGGCCTTCAATGTGGCAGGCGGCCGTTGACTTCTCAACACACGGTTTGAAGGTAATGCATACGTGGGGGGGGGACTACATGGCATGTACTCATTTATTTCACATGGAAAGGACACGACTCCAACATGGAACCCGGTCGTTGACTTGTCAACACACGGTTTGAAGGTAACATGTACGCGGGGAGGGACTACATGGCATGTAGTATGGGGTACATGGCATGTAACCATTTATTTCACAAGGCAAGGACACGACCTTCAACACAGGGTATACCGGCGATGGGGTACACGGTGTGTACTCACACTACATGGAGTGTAGTTTCAAAATTCTGAAAAGTGTGGGAAAAAGTCCATTTTACCCTCCAAAACACTTCATGACCCTCTTTTTGACAAAGGAATGGTCCGGAGAGGTCCGGACCATTACAATAGTACAAAAAATAAATAAATAAAAAATAATATAATAGCAATCACATAAATTCTCTAATGAATCTTGATAACATCCCAAAAAAAAACCCTAAAAAAATTCACAAACTTGAGACGTAACTTAGAAATTAAGCACACATCCCGAAATACTAGAGGATACTTCCTAGCAATTGGGTTCATCTGTATTATCTTTGGGAGACTATACCATCAAATAAATGTTTTTAGTGAATGATAAAATAAAAAAATAATCATAATAAATAGTAGTTAATCTGAGTAAACATATATAACAATAAAAATGATGATATAGAACAAAATAGTCATATAGTCTAATGTTTATTATAATATAAAATAATTATTTCTCTTCAGGAAAGTCCCAAATAAATAAAAAAATTATATTGAGTCCCTAAAACTATTTTCTGAGCCTCTTCTCTCCCAATATTTGAATATCATATAATAATTCCCACTAAGAAAATATAATATATCCCTCTAACCAATAATATATTATGGTTACTATAGTCGGGTCGGGTAACCAGCTACCATAAATGTCTAATTAGGGTATGATGACAACTAATTAGGGAATCATACACCTTCTCACATATATAAATAGTAAATAAATGTTTTACAGATGGCATATGGGAAAATGTTTAAAAAAAATAGAAGCATAAATAAAAGACCAATATTGATTCATGGATTCACGTGTTAATCATTGGATCATCCTAAAACTCTGTTCAGTAGTGTTGAAGTTTTAGTGATTATGTAACACAATCATTCCAACCATATCAAGATCAATTATTTACTCTTATGAGAATGTACTATGAGGTAAAAAATTATACAAATATGCCAACCATCACTCAAATCCTAAGAGAAACCCTCTATGAAAACCGCATATAGAAATTTTTGGGGTTAACATATTCATAATATGTCCCCAAGTAGAAAGTTTGCAACCTATAAGGAATACATCACCTAGAGTGAGGGGAATATATATTTCCATCAAGGAATAAATTAATTTGTATCCAGGGTTAATAATGTTTTAAATCCATCACCAAGGGATATGGGTGGTCCTCTCTTATTCCATTAATATTGCATCCAGGATCATTGGGGAAATAAATTATGTGAATTCATCACCTAGATCTAAGGTATACCATACTAGAAATACATCATTAGGAGGTTGGGTAATGTCTCTCCCCTATTGGGAAATATATCATATAAATCCATGGTTTACCATTATATAATTACAATAATTATACCCTGTGGTGTTCCTATCCTATTGGAGAAAAACGACATCCATATCTCAAGGGAATCCTATATTATGAATCTAACACCAAGAGCAAGGGGTGTTTATCTCTATAACTAGGCATCATATGTTTCAAGAAAATTATTAGTGGAAATTTTGAATTACCCCCATTAATAGAAACCATATAGTATAAATATTTCTTCTATAATCCTAAACCCATCTGAAAAAACTAGGCTAGGTTCTCTAGTATATGAACTTTTATTGCCACATCCATCATTGGATAAATTCAACAATTCCAGTTTCCTTGTGTCACTCACTACCAATTTGTTTTACTCACCTGCTCTTAGATCAACAACTCACTAGGGAACAGAATGGGATACCCACGGTCCCATCATATTCAAGGAACCCCTTATGGGTTCCCCTATCTCAATCTCACTCACTCTGGTCCAAATCCCTCACTCTAATAGTATAACATCCCTAAAAATAATAATTGTCCCATCATAGAATAACTGGTGTTTTAGGTTTAGTCACATAAGGGGGATTTCCTCAAGGCTATCCACTTTCCATACCACTATTTATTTATCCTCACACCCAACCTGTCCATGTCTTACCCATGAATCCCAAAAATGTTAGACAAATCTGAAGTGCGAATAAATACTCAACCCATGATTTTCACACTATATTGTACACTGTAAAAAATATTCAAGGTCATCTTATAGCCAACATTGTCCATTTTTTCAACTAATCACTTTTACCAAAAAAATGGGTTTGACAGTACCTTCCTGGACCTTCTACGAATTTTATATTCATTTATTCTAAACCATCAAGGACTATATGTCATATTAAATACCATTAATAACATGGCCTCATCCAATACAGGATGTGTAAATTAATTAAGTGTCTAAGGATCCATTATAGTCCTTGTAACTTCATTCATTTCATTCTTGGGGATTTCATTTCAATTAAAAATAATATTTTCCCGTTGTTTAATATATATCGGTGAATACATTTACCATGTCACATTCTATGTAAAACGTGCTGAATACCATAATAAAAATTCATAATGACCCCCTACATGAATTTTAGTGTTATTACTTTTAACTAATATTCTGATTATGACTTTCTAGGATCATCTAAGTTCTATAATCCACAACCCATTATTGTGAGGCTCTAACTAATTCCAGGAATAACAAAAAAATATTTATAACAATTTATAATCAAATAAAAAAAATTTAATTAAATTTAAATAGTGGAAAATGAAAAAACACACCTTGTAACCTCATCTCACTAAAACCACCAGAATCAAGGTGTGGTCCACTCTTAATAGACATAAAAACCTAATCAACAAATTATCATAAAATAATACCCCCATTATAATAAAAAGTTTCATTAAATTTAAGGAGAAACATAATTCAAAATATCATGTTCCCATAACTAAATTAAAACACTAATAAATGGTATCCAATAATCATTTGTCTTTTTCTACAATAAATAAACACAATACCTCCATCATTTATGATGATTAAACCATCCTCTATGAAAACAATTCATCTATATAAAAATTGGGATGAACCAAATTAGAGAAAAATAATGGAGGAAGAACAATGGTAGTGAAGGGATGTATCTTACAATAATTATATGAGATGAGACACACTTCAATAACTTATGTTTGAGGAACACCAAGAGTAGGGAATAGGAGAGACAAATTGTGATCTCCACCTTCCATTAGATGATTATGGAAGAGGAATCCAAATGGGATTCTCAAAAATTAATAGAACTGAACTTTGAAAATTCCCCTCCAAATGGGATTTTCAAACACAATATCCCGGTGTAACCCTATGTGTCATTCTATGAACCACCTCTACACACTAAAATAACTACCCTACCAAAAGAATTTATAATCTTACCCTAAGGGTCGTGTTTCTAATTGATTATATTTATTTCATTCTGTATCCTAAACACTATAAACAATGAATAATATCATCAAAAAAATTCAGAGACCCACTAAGACACAAATTATTTCTAATAACAAATTTTAAATTTGTAAAACCACTGAAAACAGCAATATAGATCCCCATTATCAAAAAAACAACTCATGAAACAATAAATTCAAATTTATGTTGAATTTCATAATTCATCACAGTTCATGGTTTAACATAAGTGTATCCTAGAAAATGGTGAGGTTACAACTTTCCCCTTCTTCTATCATCCTTACCTAAGGGTGTTAATATTATCTCACTTTAGAGATACGATTAAAAAGTGGGTGGTTGTTGTAGTAAAGTCCACTAAATTTTTTATTTACTTCATCAATTAGATAATTCATAGTGATTAATTTTCATTAGGCTTCCTAAATATTCCTCTAGGATTGGGTTAATACTAATTAGGTGGTATACATTGACAAAACCATTTACCACTTACAGTTGGATTAACTATGTGGATGATAGTTCCCTCCTCACCATTATGGAAACATCCTTTACAGAAACTGAGGAATATGTATAATTCTTTTTTGATTCTATTTATTTAGATATAAAGGATTTATGTAAAATAATAATAATATATAATGAATTAAAAAAATAAAATCCTGAAAATCCATCAACTTAGGGACATATGTAAGATTCTAATCAATTGAAAATTTTCACATTTAATGAATTAATATTAGGTTCCCTATTCAATTTATGAAGGAAAATATGACATTCCTCTAATCCCGGATGATTTTTTGTATTTGTATATATTCATTATAAAGGTAAAAAATCATTGGGACAATTAAAATATACATATTATTTTTCACAAGGCCGAGAGGATAATAGGTCGGTCTCTTGATGGTTAGATGGGGATTACGCATGAGTTTCCCAGATGTAGTTCTCCCTAGTCCATTGGTGACTCGTATTGATAAATCCATCAATAAAAATAGGGTTACAGATTATCTCTTAGAATAAATATTAGGATCTAATGGATCATTTAGTTAATAAGGGTGGAATATTTGACACATTAACATCTTCAATGTGCCACATAAGCTATGGGAGGTTTAACCATTGTCCTTGCAGTTACATAAAGAATTATCAAAAGGATGCATTATTGTATATCCTATATGTTTTCTAAATTTCTATTAGATATGGTCTTGATAATGTTAATTTTTTATGATATTATGGGAGAGGGGTAATTTAAAAGGTATAAATTTTCTTATTAGTAAATACATTAGATGATGATCATAAGTAAAAAAGTAATAAATAACCTTATGGTTTAGAATTTGATTTTATTTCCAAAGTATTAGTCTTATCAGGAGATATTATTAACATATTTTTTGGATCATAGTTGATTATGGAGATGATAAATTTTGGTTATAGAAATAATTAAGAATGGTTTTTTAAAATATTTTGTGTATAATTATATTATGTACCAGGTTAAATTGTATAAAATGATAAAAAATAAAGAAAATATTGCTTTACTAAAGGATTAATTGGTTCAGATATCTTAAGAATAATTTTTTATCCTCAAATAATGATTTAATCTAATTTTATTATATATTATATTTACCCACTCTGACTGTTTTGGTTTTAGTAAATGGATTAATATAGGTGGAATGAATCACCACTTTATAATTCATATTAAAATAAGAATTATCATTTCATGGATCTCAAAATTCATTATTATATAAACAATAAAGCAATAAGATATAGAAGAGAATTTTACATTCTTTACAAATTAACAATTCATCTTCGTTGTAATATATATAAATAAAAAGGAAATCAATGGTGAAAACTAAGGTAAAAACAATGAAATATATCCTAATTGATTTGAAGTATTTCATGAAAATATTTTTTCACCTCAAAATAATGAAATAATTTATTAAAATATATAAAAAATCATACATTTATTATTTCTTATATTGATAACATCATAAGGAATTTATGGTGTAATTCCCAACCCCTAGAATCCTCGAGTCGGTGAATTATTTTAATACATATTCATGATCACATAGAATCAAATCTTGATGGACCGATCAGTTTAAAAGTCATGGAAAATAGATTTTATAAAATAACATTAAAATAAAATTCAATAAATAAATTGGAGCGTAGAAAATTATTTGGAAATGTATTTATTTCGTTATAATAACCATGTATATCAATCCTAATACACATCATAGCATCCAGGGATAATAAAATCAATGAAAGTGGTGAGTTCAGATGATCGATTATGATAAAAAATATTGTATAATCATTAAAAATATTTATAAATGTTTATGGAAAGTAAAAAAATGAAACAAAAGACTTATAAACATAAACATGAACATTATATGGAAATAATAAATAAAATAATTATATTTGATAATTCCCAATGATATTCTACTAGTCAAATAATCCTATGAAATACAAATGACTAATATCGTACTAAGAGAATGAATAATGATGGACATCATAACCATAATCTCAAGGCCTCATGCCAAAAACAAATATAACCATACCTTCAAGGCCTTGTGAAAAGACAGTAGTTTATCTCATGAGACCTACTGTTATATTGAGGAACTATACTAGGCCCCACCCTTAACATACTAATTCTAGTGTATTCCTCTTACGAAAAGGGTGAAACATAAACACTATAAACATTTGTATTAAATTTAGAATTTAAAACGTTAATACATTAACCATAACCCATGACGGGTATGAAAATAAAATATTTAATTTCAATCATATCCTAAAACATTCAATACGAAATGAAATATTTTTTCATAAAAAATCATCCTAAACTAACCATGATATCCATCAATGGATGTTGACATAGATTAAAATAGTATTAATCATTAAAAATATTTGAGATAAATATCCTTTTTTACTTTCAAATCATATAATGTTATGAAATTATTAAAGAAATAATTTATCTTGAAAATAAACAAGTAATAATATTCTTAATGCTTCAAGATTTTAAGGCATTATAGTGATGTAAAATATTTTCTTCTGTTGTATAAGTTAAAATGCATTCATTCCATAATTTGTTGAAAAGGGCATAATGTACATTGTTTTGGAAAAAATGAGACTATTAATTTCAAATGATTTATAAAAAACAAAAATTGAAATATTAATTTAAATAGCTGTAGATAATTTTTTTAAATACAAATTAAGATACAATGAAATATATGATAATGATTTCCTAGAAGGTATATACATATAAACAACCTCGGATACTAATGAGATTTTGATATTAAAGCTTACCATGTACTTTCCTTTAGGAAAGGGTGAGTTAAAGTCCTATATAATGTATAATGTTTGTTATTGTATTATACTATAAACATATACATATTTAGGATATCATATATGGTCCTCTTGTATCCTTTTGATAATAATATTTTTGTATTACAGTTGTTTCAGGTGTTAACTAATTCATTTTCTCATTCCTATTTTGTCATGTATGTCATGTTTGTTTTACATATAATGTATTTAATTCATATTAATAATAAAACTAAATTTATAATTATTTTTTCACACATCATATAAATTTTATAATCATTATTTAATGGTTAACATGGACAATGATTCTCAATAAGTCGTGGAGATAGTAGGCCATACATATGAATGAGTGATGGTATTATTCACTTGATTGTCAAATAGTATAGAATTGGAAGATATATTAATTATATAGAATAATTATCATTATATATTAATTATTTATGTAGATTATACCCATCATTATACCCATAAGAAATGTACAAATGAAGAACAGTTTTAACTAAATCTTAGTGATGGTAAGTCGTAAGTACGCACAAATGATGGTATTATTTTTCATATGATGGGTAAAAGGAGTAATATTTTTTTCCCATAATCATAATAATATTTAATAATATATATTATAATTAATATATTATATTTTATTGTAAACATATTAGGAAGAATAATTGGACGTAGAAAAGAAATTTAATTGAATGAGAAGGCAATTATTTCTTCTTTGAGTGTCTAATTTTCATTGGAAGAAAATGACTCATTAGGATGGTTTTATACCAAAATGTTGGCCTATAGGTTATAGTGAGGATATTTGGGAGGATAAATGGTCAGGATTGGGCAGATAAAAATTAATTTTAGAGGTGTGAATAAGAGATAAGGATAATTCCCCTTTTATTAGAGAGGTGAGGTGCACTTTTAAAGTAATTAAAATAATAATTTATTATAAATGGATTTTGTGTTTAAAATAGATACTATGTGATTAATTTAGATGATAATATAATTATTGGTTTAAATACCCTAAACTAATGGATTTTTGACATGTTTAGGATATAAAATAAAATTTATTTTTCTGGATTTAACCATTAGTTAAACATTTTTGATTTTACCATGTCCTCTTGAATTTATACACTCTACAGTTAATATAGTTACTATTAAATGTCTTATAAACCTTACATGGATATTTAATGATATTTTTGATTTTATATAAGTTATTTGGAAATAATTATTATTTTTATTATTTTTATATCATTTAATAAATTAACATTTATTTTAAGATATCAATTATGTCAATTTTAGTGTAATTCAATATTTTCCTTTTTTAAAATATAATACAAACATAATAACATCGAAACATTACTTCCAATATGTCACTAACATGTATAAGATACCTATAAAATTATTTTATTAAATTAATTAAGTAATGGAAAGTTTATGTTAATATTTTTAATAAAATTTATTTCATATTTCTATTAATAAAATAATTTCATCATCACAATTGTGTCATTATTAATGGTGTTTATTTAATTTCTAAAAATTATAAATAAATTTTTGTTATATAAGAAATTATTTTATCATTCCAATGAATATCTATAACTGAAGATATTTCATGGTAATCTCTATATAAAAATTATTATTCTTATAAGAAATCAGAGTGTGACATTTTGTTACATTAATTAAATTTAATAATATTCAGGGTGTATACATGAAAAAAGTGTCCAATAAAAGATCTATTTTTGATAAATATATGAAAAGTCTTGAATTTAGCCATCCAATATAATTTTTATAGCTGTAATGTAGTTTTATAAATTATTTTTTCTTTTAATTATCTGATTTACCCTTAACCACGGTAAAAAACAAATTACAAAAATTACTATTCATAATACCAAAAAATGAATGTATAATATTTACAAAATTTGGACCCAATGATTCCAAATATTTAATAAATTTTCAAAATTCAAAAGACAGATGTTGTAGTTATTAATTTTTCAACTAACCCATTTTCAGAATTAAAAAATGGGTTTTTAAAAGTTAAATCATTGCAAAAGATTTAAATTTTTTTATATCAATGTTCATGGAAATATTAATGTTAATAAAATAATTATATTTATGTGTAAATATATATTCTATTTTTATGTCAAAAAAATTCAATTATATAATTTATCCAAATATATTATTTTGATGAAATAATTTGGTTTTAATTAAAATTTATTATATTTTTATTATTTATCCAAACAATAAAATTATATAAAAAATATAAAAAATTAGTCAAAATTAAAATTTTATATCCCACTTCTAAAAAATTTTATTTTGTTAAATTGAATATATAAAAGTTTTAAAAACTAGATTTTATATTGTTGTGTCTCAATAGGTGAAAAACTGCCTTTTTTAAACACTTCGTTTATCTAAAAAAATGGAATGTTTTATTACATAATTTTTATAAAAATATATAGGATGAATATTGAAATTATGGTGATTGTATAAAATTTAATATGTGTTTAAAACTATTCATAAACACTACTATATCAGTTATTCTATATATTCTATTAAATAATAATATTTTATTAATATATTATTGTTTAGTAAAACTTGAACTTACATGTAATGCATGACAACTCAATGTTGTTTGTGGAGTATGATTAAAATGATGTTGTGTAAAAATAAAGAAATATATCTATTTATTTATAAGTAAAAATATTATATATTCACATAATGTTATGTAATCCCCATATTTAATAAAATGCGTCTGAAAAATTTTTGAGTCTGGGTTTTGTAGCTGTTGTTCGATTATTTAGAATTCTTTTATTTAAATACCACATCAGAACGGGTCGATAAAACAAAATCTTCATAATAATGAAAGAGATACATGAAGGTTACTGTATGTAACACATACTAGGGTTCCATATTGGAAAATAAGGATATAAAAGAAATATATAAGCATCACGTTATGATGGAGTGTGATAGAGAATATGATTAGAAGAAAGTGAACAATCACAAAGGTTGAAGTTGGTGATGATCTAAAAGACAATTTGATTCATTCGAAAAAGTACTATTATATAATTTTATTTTTCAATATCCTTTCACTTAAAGATGATGAATTAATTTACCTCATAGACTAAGATCCCAAGGAAGCATATTTCCCAGTCTTATATTGTTTCATCCATAAACAAATTGCTACCACACACTCATCATTATCTTCAAAAGATAATACAATTCCACAACATTCTATTCATCCTTATCTTATATAGTTTTGAAAATGATATTATACCATTTAAATAATAAATACTATGTTATAATAACTAGGGACTTCTCGTAGGGCCATGTTATGTGATAAAGCCTTGTCGCATTTCAGTTGTGGTTCTAATCCCCACAACTTTTTAAATGTGTCAGGTTGTCATCTGACTTGTAGGTTGTCCTTTTCAAAAGACTATATTATTATAACATTCAAAAAATAACCTTTTATATTTTTTTAACCTTATAAAATACTATCCTATGTTAAACATATTTTATTCCATCCATTATAATTATCCACAATACTTTTTTCCAATCTGAGAGTACAAAAATTAAAAAGGATGGTCACAAAATTTCTAAAATCCACATAACATAACGCATATCCTTTTTTTTCACATACCAAACATGTGAAACCATCATCATGTATCCTCTTAAAATAAGGTAATAACCAGAATTAACATAAAAATCTATTGAATATATTCAAGATTCCTTATTTCTTACTTGAAAAAAGAATATTGGATATACTTCTTATATCGAAAATTGATTTAAACTCCAACAGTGATGGAATAAAAACACCATTAGTTATATAAAAGTAGTCAATAATATCAAAATTATTTTACTCAAATAAATAATCAATTTATTATAACATCATTAAATTAGTATTTGAAACATGTTAAGGGATATATTCTTCTCCACCATATAGTTTCCAAAAAATTTGACATCCATTTGTGTCACATTACTTAGTACCATACAATCTCAAATCTGGAATGAAATGGTACTACAGTACAATCTTATATACTTCATAAATATAATAACCAATACATTTCTAAAAAAATATTCAATGAAAATAATTCTTGAAAAGTAATATTAATCATTCATATTTATTTGTGGTAGTATCATAACTTGATCATTATCTAATATCATTATATGGGGTATATTTCATTGATGATTGGGAAATTCATTTACATAGTGTCACATCTCCTTGCAGTTTTATCATTGTACATTGGAGACTTTTTTTACTGACCATTAAATCATGATCATGGTGTCCTTTTTATCTATACTTATAATAAAATACCATTACATTAAATAATCTACCATGTTGATTCTTTCCATAGTTGTCAAATGTGGGAAAATACTTCTTCAGCTTCTTCCCTTTATTCATATTTTTCTCTTCCATCCTCTTATTCACTTGCTTCCCTTCAAATCCTTATGACATTAAGGATTATTTAATAATTTTAATAATAAATGATATTATTTCATTATATACTGAGAATACATTGGAGACTATTTCCCTTTGAAATATGGGGTTGATGCCATAAATGATAAGGTCCTTGTTACTAATTGTATCATTTTTGTTAGTGGAGTTATCATTCCTTCTAATAGGTCCCATTTCTATAAGATGGAATATACAATATTATCTTAGAATGATATATTCTTTTTATCTCTCTAAATATTATAGGTCACATAACCTAATTTTATGCATCATAAATCATATAATCGTAATCTTTGGTTACTTTGGAGGCATCTCTACTTTTAAATCCTTCATAATGGTAGGTAAATAAAATTTAAATTATCCTAAGCATATGCACATGGAGTTTCAAAACCAGGTGTGTAGTAACACCAATTTTCATGTACAAGGTTATCCCATGGTTGGCCTGAAACACCTTGCTATATTTGTTACTACTAGTTATATCTATTCAAGAACCATATCCAAAAATATTATCTAGACAAGGATCTATTTCATTGAAGATCAAACCAATCTATATTTTACTAAAAAATTTAGATTTTATTCTATACATATCTATAAATTATATCTAAGCATTATGATCCCTAATATATGTCTTCTAAATCGTATTTACAAGGTTGTTTCTAAAATTCATATGATACCAACTAAAATTACCCAACCAAAAAATACTAGAGTTGGTGCTTTATTTTAATACATTAGAATGATCATATTAAATCAAACCCTAAATTACATATTGGTTTAGTATTCTTGGAAAATAGATTACTTATATTACCATTACAATAAATTTTAAAATACAATTGGAAACATAAATAATTATTTGAAAATATTTTTATTCCCCTAAATTAACCCTCCATATACTATATAATACACTTCTTAGGATCCTTGGAAAACAAAACATAAGAAAGTGGTGAGCTCGACTATTCAGTAATGTTAAAAAATACAATACATTCTTTCTTAAATAATAATACACATTTAAGGAAAGTATAAAACCAAAACAGAGGCCTCATAAATATAAAAATGAACATAATATGACATGAATAAGTTAGATAATGAAATTGATATTTTAATAGTTTAATAATCACAGGTAATATGATTAACTAATATCATACTGTGGAATGCATAATTTTGTACATCATAACCATACCATCAAGGTCAAGTGCCAAGACCATAAATAACAATACCATCAAGGCCTTGTCCCAAAATAGTAGTTTGTCAAATTGGAACTACTGATACATTTATGGGATATAGTGGGATCAACCCATCACATACTAATTCCAATATATTCATCTTATAGAAAGCGTAAAACATAACTAACAAAAACATTCATATTAAAACTCACATATTACATATTAATACTTTAACTATCAATCATGAATGGTATTTTAAGATAACATCCATAGTCTTACATATCATAAAACATTAAATACAATATAAAATATTTTTTCATAACAGATAAACCTCAATTAAGAATAAAACAAAACAAAGGATTTTTTTATAGATAAAAATAATCTAATCATTAAAAATATTTGAGAGAAATATCTATTTTTTATAGAAATAATATATAAGTCACACAATTATAAAATAAATAATTTCTTTTGAAAATATACCTTTAATATTAAAAGTAATTATTCAAAATGTTAAGGCATAATAACAGAAAAAATAAACACTCACACTATATAAGTTAAAAAAAATTCATTTTTTAATTTGTCAAAAGGGTCATAAAGCACCTAATTTGTCAAACAACTGAATGATTATTTTCAAAAACATTTATAAAAATTAAAAAACAGGTAAAAATTAATTTTAACAATTGATGGGAATATTTTGAAATAAATTTTAAGAATCATGGAAATAGATTATAATGTTATCATACAAGATACAGACGTAGAAACAACCTCAGATAATAATGAGATTGTGAAATAAATCGTCACCTTATACTTTCTATTACATGATGTTGTGATAAAATCATGTATAATTGTTAAGTAATATTATTATTTTATACTAGAACACTATACATATTTATTATATCATATATGAACCTATTATATCATTTTTGTCATAATATTTCAGTATAACCATTGTTTTGGGTGTTAACTTCTTCATTTTCCCATTCTTATTTTGTAATGTTTGCAATGTTCGTTATGAATAAGATATATTTTATTCATATCCAAAATGAAAATAAATTCAAAATTAGTATTTTTAACTATAATATAAATTTTTAAAAAAATATTGAATGGTTAATATGGATAATTAGTCTCACAGTGTTGTGGAGACTGTAGGTCGTACGTACGCACGAGCGACAATATCATTAACTTGAGGGATAAATGGTAGGAAAATTGATGACATATTAATTATAAATAATAATTATAATGATATATTTATTATTTAAATTCATTATACTAGTCATTTTTCAAATCTTAATAGTGAAAAAATGAAAACTATTTGTACCACAACTAGAAGAAGGTATGCACTACGTACACACACATGGTGATATTGTTTTTAATAAGATTTTCCAAATGATGAATATGGTTGAACCATAATAATAATAACATTAAATAATTTATATTAAACTGAATATTTTAATTTGTTATGAAAAAAATATAAGAATATGTATTATAAGAAGATATAACATTGATTTGAATTGGTAAAACCATTACCTCATCTTTGAGTTTCTTGTTTTCATTTTCACAAAAGGACTCCTTAGGTTGGAATTATTCCTAATGTGTGGACTCTAATATGAATTTAAGAAAGTTGAAAGGATAATTGGGATGTTTTTTTAGATAAAAAAGTTTTAGGGATGTGAATTAATGTGAAGGAGGTGTTCCCTTTATAAGAGAGGTGAGGGGTTGTTTTGGAAGATTTTAAATATTAATTTATTATAATTTTATTTTCAGTTCGAAATAGATAAAAAGTAATTTAATTCGAGTAAAATATGATTATTGGTAGAAATCCCCTTGATAAAATAATTTTATACATGTTTAGTTCATAAACATAACCTTATCTTTTTCATTTATCTCTTAGTTAATCAATTTAACTCATTCCACATCTTGTTTTATTTTTACTGTATAGGGTTACTATAGTTACTATAATGTGAAAAAAACCCCAATATGATCATTTATCACATATTTTAAATTGTACAAGTTATTTTTCAAAAAATTATAATTTTACTACTTTTATATAATCAAACAAAATACTATTTATTTTAAAATCTCAATTATATCAATTTTTAACCTATTCAATATTTTCATTTTTGAAAATATAAACCCAACATGATAAATTCAAAAATATACTTCAAATACATCAGAAACATGTATATTTTTTATATAAAGTTAGTTTATGTCATTAATTATGTAAAATTATATTTATTTTAATATTTTCAATATCACTTATTTGATATTTCTATTAATAAAATAATTTCTACATCATTATTGTGGGGTCGTTAATGGAAATTTTTTACTTTACAAAAATTATAAATAAATTTATATAATTTATTAATTTACTTAATCATTATAGACATATTAATAATAAATGTTATAATATTTTATCTACATATTAAAATTATTATATTTATAAGAAATGAGAGTGCGAAATTTTTTCAAATTCATTAATTTTAATAATATTCATGTCATATTCACGGAAAATAGCCCAGTAAATTATTTAATATTGAAAAATATGTGATGAAGGTATAATATTGTGATCTTTTAGAAGTTTTACCGCTGTTATAGTAATTTTATAATAATATTTTTACCTTTAATTACCTGATTTACCCTTAACAGTAGTAATAAAAAATTACTAGTGTTACTATTAATAATACCCTAATATATAAAAAACCTATTTAATAATATTGGATTCATTGATTCCAAATATATAATAAATATTAAAAAATAAAAAAAATTGAATTTTTTGTAATTAACTTTAAATTAAACCCATTATCGGAATAATAAATGGGTTTTTTAAAATCTAAAACATTGCAAAATATTGAAATGTTTTTAAATCAAAATTCATGGTATAAATAATACCAATGACCAGAATTATATTAACTGGTAAAAATATATATTAATTATAATTTAAAACCATTAAATTACATATTTAACCCTCATAAAATAATTTAATTAAAAATTTGGCTTCAATTAATATTAATATATTTTACTATTCATCAAAACATAAAATTTGTCAATGAAATTTCAAAAAGTCGTTCCTATGTAAATTTATTAATCCCTATTAAAAATAAGAATTTTATTTTGTTAAATAAAATATATTAATGTTTAAAAATATATTTAAAATTGGTGTCCAGTCAATAGGTGGAAAAACTACATTTTTTTAAAATACTTCTTTTATTAGAAAAATCGAATCTTTTCATATATCATATAAAAATAATAATAATATGAAGGATAAAATTATATAGAATATATAATATTTATAATCTATTTAAAACAATTCATATCCGCTAATTTAATGGCTAGTTTAAATATTATATTAAATAATAAAATTTTGTTAATATATTTTCATTCATTAAAACATGTCTTTTCATTTAATGCAAGACTACTCATTTTTGTGTGTAGTGTAAGACTAACATGGTATTGAGTAAAATTAAAGAAATAGAAAAATTAAATTTACATAAAATTGAAAATGTTATAAATTATTTCGGTGTTACATATAGTATATAATTGGAAATTTATTCTGATGAATTAGTTTTTTTACACTGTAATGAAAATGAATTAGTTTAAATAGTTAGTATTAATGAAAATATTATGATATATGTAATATAATAGATATTATGTCCTTCTCAAAAAAATTCCATGTATTGCCTTATTTCCTTCCATTTTAAACTATATTTTTATTTTTTTTCCATTCTATATTTTTATTTTTCTTAGACATATCATCAGCATTTTTTCTTGATTCATTACTATACTTCTGGTTTTTGATAGTTACACATTTTAACTATTTTTAATATCAATGGTTATATTCATCACATTCATATTTGTTACCTTATATTATGGTGTTTTGATGATGTTGATGTCTGAAATCTATGTGAAAATTATCAATGAAAATTCCTTATTTACCCTAGGTTCTAGTAATCTATCTAAATATTGAAATGTTTGTATTTTTGCATATGTTAAGTTCTAAATATTAGTGGTGTTTCTTATTTCTCATGTGAATGGACCTTATTCTCCAATTATAATGTTATTATATGGTCTCTCAGCCAGCAAGGATTGTGATTTTTTTTTCAAAAATGTTTTTTTGATAGAAAAATGAGCATAAAATGTAAATTTTTACATGATTATTGAATGAAAATAAATTTCAATATGTTAACAGATGAGTGTGTTTGTTTCTCATACCTGAATGTATTTTTACTCAGGAACACAACATGTTGTTTTTATTATTGTGTATTTGAATGCTAAATGATAAGATTACATATGTTGTTTCCTCAGGGTACATAGTTGTTAATTAAATTTATTTTAGTATAATATAGAATAATGAAGGAACAATATATTTTTAATGGATTTCTTTGATATTTACACAAATTTTTCAGTCAAACATGAAATTTTTTCTACAAAAAAGTCTGATTAATTTCTATAAAAATTCTAATTTATTAAAGAAGTTACTTAATTTTTGGGAAATTTTCTATAATTATTTCAGAGTATGTTTTGTAAAGATTCATAATTTTTAAGGATTGTTTTTGTTAGTGAATTTTATTTTAATTTTCTTATAATTTTATATTGATCCTTTCTAACCTACCACTATAAATTCCATTGAATCCCTTGAATCATTCACTAAAACTGTCACTAAATTATTTACCTAAACTGTCCACATGGAATATATTTTGCATTTATTTATATTTAAAATTGAAAAAATATATTTTCAATTCCTATAATTATAACAATAATATTTTTTAACAATTATTTTAATATACAAAACATGTTCCATTGGAGAAAAAAATATTTTATAAAATAAATATATAAATATATAAAGAAAATGAAAAAATATTGAGACATTTATAGATATGTCTAAATTTACTTACATATTTTATAAATTTATATTAATTTAAAAATGTATAATTTTTTTTAATTATGTACATATTTCTTCTCTAAATATTGTTTTTTTTTTCAAAAATGAATTATAAACCTTCCACTAAAACTTTTGATGGATAAACAAAATTATTTCAAAATATAAAAATAATTATAATTATAGAAAATGAAAATACATTTATACATTTATATATATATCTCAATTAATGTTAATATATTATAAATCTTTTCATTTTAGAACAAAGAAGTATAATTTTAATTATGTTAATTTGGAATATATTTCTTTTCTAAATATATATTTTTGTTAAAATATATTGTATAAAACATATATAGGATGTTTCAAAAGTTCTTCCTAGAGAAACTATAACGGATCATCATGTTGAACTTCTAATTAAACCTCCAATGTAACTTCCATGAGAGGATCCAATAGAATTTCTGTTAAATAAATAAATAATTATTTTGAAAAAAATATACATAACTATACAAATGACAATATATTTATACATTAATATATATATCTACATCTACGTAAATACATTATAAATTTATTTACATTTATACTAGTATAATTATTATTCCATTTTTTATATTTATAAATATAATACTTTCTGAAATATTAAATTTCCTAAAAATAATAGTTGTAAAACATCTAGTAAAACCCTCATTAGATATTCCAATAGAACATCCAAGGGAACATATTCTAGAGATTCTAGTGGAACACATCTCTTACAATGTGGTTGAATCGATGTTTCTTTTATGAATTTTTCAATTCTATTGATATTGATGCTTTAATGCCATCATTTAAACCGGTTGTTGGGATGATGTTAAATTAACTTGATGATAAATATTTCTTAAATGTTACATCTGGAAGACTAAATGGATTAAGTATACATCAGCTGTTATTATATAAAATGTGAAATAAGAAATTTGATATTACATCAAGTAATTATTCATTAGAAAATAATATCATAAACTTTTTGAAAATAATGATTTTAACGAGACATTAATTTAAGGATATATATTCTGGTAGGTTGAGAAGTTATTCGGTATGCAGGTGTGGATTTGTTTAACATTATGAGCTCCAAATTAAAATATGAAATATTTTTAATGTATAAATGTTTCATGTTGGTGTACTTTTAAAAAAATATTCTAAGAATTCTATTATTAGATAATAAAATATATTTTATTTGGATTATAAAAACAAAAATAATGGGATAATCTAATGATGAAGACGTTTTATAATATATTTAGTGATCTATTGGTATTTGAGACCAATTTAAGTATTAATAGTTGTTATATTCTCTTATATCTTATTCTAGTATTCATTCATTATCCTGTTGTTGTTGTTTTTTAAACATTTTTTATGATGAAAATACATATTTATTTTGTTAGATATTCAAAAAATTTCTAAATTTCTACCAGATGAAGATACCTAAAACTATATTTACTATTAAATATGTTGATATATGGAAAGAGATTTTGGAACAGTTAATGCGATCTTTAAATTTTATTTTTACATAAAATTTTATGAAAAAATAATTTAGAAATTTTGGTAATTCATTGAATGAGGGGTATAGTTTTCTAACCAAAAATAAGATGTGTATATTCTAGAACTAAATTACATTATAGTATTTATTAGTATTCATATTCGTTTAGAAAAGGTTATGTTGATCAATAATTGTAGTGTTTTGATGATATTTTTCTATTATAAGATAGTTTTGTACAATTATTATTGAAATATTCAAAAGCATGGGGTATTTTGATCACCTATTTTGGAGAATATATTAATATAATGCTTAATGATTATGATCATAATAGGTTAAGTGTTATAGATTTATATAATTTGTTTGATAGATTATTTTATTAAAATTTTCATCATGAAATAATGGATTAATATAATATTTGGCATAAGTTAACTCATAATATTTCTACCTACCATGAATTGATGTTTGAGATTTTTTTTGATGTTCACAAATAGGATATTTTATCTACTTCAATATGAATATCAAATTATTGATGGATGCTTTTTGATATCATGCAATGAATGAGGAGTTCCATTTAGTAGTGAAATTTGAATAGTTTTCATTTACGACAATTTATTTGATTATAATTATGTTTTCAATAGTGCTATTAAATGTTTATGACAAAAAATATAGTCATTTTGTTATTTGAGTTCGATTTTTTTTGATATATTTATTTTGATTTAACTACCTGAGGAATATATTTTTAGGTGGTGTACTTGAATGGATAGAGATGTTTTAGTGTTAAATAGAGATACTATTAATATAGAATGTGATAAAAATATTGTTATAGAAAACATTATAGAGAATTAATATCGATAGAATTAAAGTTTATAACTATCAAATATTTTACATGTGTGATATGAAATTCCCTTTATAAATTTTATATATTTAGAAAAATAGTTGTGTACCGCAAATACATAATAACTTGATAACTTAGTTATCACACATCTGATAATGTTTCATGAAAGGATATATATAAATGAAAAAAATTAAATAAGGGTCTTTCGTGTTTAATAGCAATTAGATACTAGAAGAAAAAAATTGATTCAATTTATTAAGAAGAATAAGAAATATAATAAAATATCAATTTTTTACATTTTATATTATAATTAATTTGTAATTTCATTATTGTATGATAATTATTATTTAAAAATTAATATATTTGAATTTTTGAAATTGTATTTCAGGTTAATTCACATCATTCATCCATATAAAATCATTTTAAATGTAATCCCATTAATTTTAGAAAAAACATGTATATTATTTTAAAAAAATCATTTTATTTTGTTGAGAAACCCTTCAAATTAGTTTAAAACTCCTAATTATAGGTTGAATTCTATATAATTTGAATAGAGGAGGAGTATTCCTCACATTGGGTGAAATTTGTGTGGTATTTTGTAGAATAGTGATGTATGTGAACTTATTATATGTTTTTATAAACTATATTTCATCTAAAATTGATTATATTAAACTATACTAAATATTTTAAATAAATTCTTATGGAACTGTAGATTTCATTTTTTATTGATAACATAGATTTGTTCTGCATTCAAATAATAACTATCCACAACATGATGCATTTAATTTGTTATTAACAAAATTATAACGACATAATATATATTTTTATAAATGAAGATATAAAACGGTGTAAACATGATTGAACGGTAACAAAAATTAATAAAAAAATAATCCATGTGATTTTAATCCCTCAATTGGGATGTTTTATGTTATCAAATGGAATATATGGAATAAGGAAATTCCGAAATATTGTGTTAAACATGTTTTAAAACTACTATAAAATAATTACAATATCATCCAAAAAATATTATTTCTATACTGGTGTTATTTTATTGATGTTGTAATTGCATAATGTAGAAGCTAACCACGTATACAGAAACAAGTTTCATTGATATTAGATCACAACTCAAAAAACATGATAGTATATTCGATTCCACTTTCAACCAATAACCATAATGCAAGACAATTTTAGTTTTAATATGGATAGTTTTTGTATTAAATCAAGATGGTTCCTCGTACTTCTAAAATAACATCCTAATAAAACAATCATTTGGTTGAAAAGAATGATGTGTTCCATATATATCCACATATCATTAAAAACAATCTCAGTTAACTTTTATTTATATGTTTTATATTTTTTATATGTTCCATAAGATATAAAACCATGACACAATAATATAAAATAGCATAATCATAATGAGGGGTATCTTTGACAACAAATGTGGGGGATCTATTGTCCATGAAATCTAGGATATTGATTATTTCTTCAATAAATTATTTCTAAAAGTATAAACAAAAAAATATATTTAAGGATCACATTATAATAGATTAAATTAAAAATAGTTATCATGTAAAATATTGGAAAATATACTACAACAAATTAACCATTGTAATATATATCACTCTCCACAGCAACCAATCAAGGGAGCATTGATTCGTTGTGTTGAAAATAATTTCATTGTACTTTAAAAAATTATGTTTCAAATGAATATTTATTTTATTGATGGGGATGAATACTTTTCCATTCAATGGGATTATTTCCACAATTTTTCTCAATTAATTATTATATCAGGTGTTGATTTGGACCTGAAAAATTTCTCTATAAAAAATAATTCCCTTAGAAAAACATTAGAGAATTACATTTTATGTGAAGTAATTTATAATGACCATGGAAGTAATACTCCTAAATGTGAAATTATTAATTGTAATTTTTTCTTCATTTCAAATTTTGCATTTTTCATTATTATTATATAAATTGAATATGTTACCTGGTACCCTTGAAAATGATTATATGATGTGACAATATATGGGGACTCATTTGAAAAAATTCTTTGTTGCCTAAAATATTCACTCTTCTACATGACATTTCTTTTTTCAAAAGAGGGAGGATATCTCCCATTACAACATTATATATTCCATTATCAGGCAACTAAACGTTGTATTTACATAAAAATAACATTGAATTATACTAATATATAGTCGGTTATGTGGAATATAATAAATCATCTAGGGATTCTCATATAATTATCTCTTGAACATCTTAAATTGGATCAACCAATTCAATAATTCATATTCACCAAACAGATCCTTATTCTCTCAGATTGCACTAACATATTGGTAATTTTCATGGTTTCTTATTTCTTATATGGTTTTCCTATGGGCTCCAACATTCATTACAATATTTTTTTGTCTTATGTTTATTGATTTATAAGCATAGTTTGAGTCCTACAGAATATATTTTCCAGTAATATATTTAACTTTCTTAATTAGTGGTTAGGTTCAGTGAGTATATGCTTCATGATTTTATGTTGTGTTGTTATCTATGATAGGTTTTATTTTTTCAATACCTACTTTCTGTGTTTCTATTATATTATTACATATATACAAATCCAAATAATATTATAAACAGAAGATCCCTACATCATTATCCTCGATCATAGTTTCAATTGGATCTATAGAATGGTTTTGGTCTGTCACAGATGGACTCACTGTGATATTTTTACATTCAAATCTGTTGATTTCTACTTATATGCTTATGGTCCCTACATAATTTTTATTATTATTACCAATCAATAACATTATTTTTTTTAAAGAAATACACTTTATTCCTATATTATTATTCTATATTATCTGATATTCTCTTCAATATTTATTTTTTATTATAAAAAATAATTAATATATCTTTATCATCCTCAATTGGTTGGCCAGAAACCTATCATTCATTAATGAATATTTAAAACTAAGAACCTTATCCAAATTTCTTAATCTGTAATATTATCTTTTTACATACCTATGATTATTGATATTGTTTTTAAAACAAAAATTTAATGGTAATATATACCCCCACTAGATAGAAATTTAACAATATTTAGTAATTTACTTACAACTACTTCAAAATATGAAAAGATTCAATTTTTAAAATGTAATTTTTATATTTTATTTCCATTCAAAAGTTTACTCATATAAAAATTCCAATTATAAAACAATAAAAATGGTATTAAAACAAATTTTATATCAAATGAAATATAAATTACAATCTATTCTAGTATTGATAAAAAACCGAAAATCATTGACAAATTCTTGTGATATTATTAAACATAATTCATAAACTGTTGGTGGATTAAATGAGGACACTTTAGTATTTTCATATCTATCAAACTATCGAAAAACAAGATAAATCCCCGAATTATGTAAACAATTATATTTGGGAAAAACCTTATTTTACATGTGTAAAAATTTAAGAGTGTTGATTTGTAGACATATTGTTTTTGTTCATTTGCACTAACATCCTTCAAATTCAATATTATCACAAGCTTTTATGTATTTAATCTGAAACATTCTTCATATTTTAGTAATTTTTTGGTGTCATGGTTGGATTGAGACAAAAATACATCCATTTCTGTCTCTTCATAACCTATCACAAATATTTGTTTCATATAAACATTAAAAAAATTTATTTCCACACCACCAAGTAGGAATGTATTTTTTGAGGAATCATATATATCAATCATATAAAATATGGAGTAGTTTTATATCATATAGTCATGAAATAAAACACATATATATAGAAATGTATTAAGTAAATTCTCAAATTAGGTGTCTCCTAATACATATTTATGACCATATTTAAAATTTGGATTTATTTCTTGTACAACTAATTAGGATTATTTCATATTTGGCTTAAAAAAGCCACCTAAAAATTAAAAAAACAAATATACAGGGGAATAATATAAATTAATACCTTGTTATATTTTTAGTGAAATATAGAAAACCTAAGGTTGCATCCTACTATAATTACTGTGAATATGAAACGATGCTCCACTGGAAGTTATAGTGGAAGAGCTATTTGAATCTCCTATAGGGAATCAACAGAATAATTCCCATGGGATTCTTATTAAAAAAATTGGAAATATAAAAAACATATTTTTTGTGGATTCCAAAAATTCTCGTAAAAGTTTTTCTGAATACATACTGTAAATTAAATATATTATAATAATACTATATGTTCCCGTGTAACTTCCACTTGATATTTTAGTGGATGATTAACATAAACTATATTGGATGTTTTAATGGGTGTTCTATATAGGTTAATGTGGATGTTCCAATAGAATCCCATGTGTAATTTCCAATTTATTTTCATGTTGATGTTATAATGGTTATAATTGTGGAATCAACTTGTTGTTCAATTAGAATTTCCTTGGGATGTTCTAGTGGTAGTTCTTCTACATGTTCCACTAGGGAAAAAACAAGAATATTCATTCTTAAATCCCAATTAAATATAGTAAAATTGTATTCTTTTGGACATAGTAATTTATAGTACAGGTTTTAGGGAAAACATCACAATGCTTTACACCATAATCCCTTATAATAATATTTTGTGTTTAGTATAAGTTCATGTGAGTTTTCCAGTGGAGTTCCAATGAATGATCCATTAGAATCAGAACATTATGATCCGTTTATAATATCCACATGAAGTTTTAGTGGGGATAAATTAATATATTCCTTCCCTAATCCTAATGAAATGTAGAAAATATTTTTAGTTGATTCAACAAAATATATATATTGATTTTAATCAAAACCTAATATAATTTTGTACTTTTTCTACCATAAATAATAATATATATTCTAGTGTAATTTTTAGTCGAGGTTTAGTTTCAGTTCATATTGATTTTGGTGGATGTTCCTGACAATGTTCAGAGGGAATATTTTCATGGTGTTCCATTAAAAGCATTCCTATAAGATCAAGTGGATTTCCACAATAAATCATAAGGGATAATCATTTGTAATTTACAGATGGTAAAACCAAATCAATTCTATCGCTAATCCCAATGAAATAAGTAAAACATGACTATCTAGGGATAGGAGAAATTTCTTCATATATTTCAGTCCAAACATTACGAGATTACTGAATGTAATTAGAAGAATAAGAAATTATTTTCTTCAGGATGTTATAATAGAATATATAATTAGTGTTCCATTTGAATTTATAATAGAATATCCATAGGATGTTCAAATTGAAGTTATAGTGGTGAAATAATATAAATATGCAATCTCAAATACAAGGGACATATTGAAATTATTTGTATGATAATTCAAAAAAATTCACTCTCATTCTCCATCAATACGTTTTTAGTATTGTACTTAATTATAGGAATAGTATTGGATGTTCTAATGGACGTTCCAATGAATCCCAAATCAACATATAAAATGTGTCATTGGATTACAGTTTCCTAGAGTAGTTCATGATGTTCTTGTGTAACTACTAGTGTATTAAAGTGGATGTTATAGTGGAATTTCTAATAGTTTTTCTATAATGTTTTTGACTATAAGTTCATGTTTAATTTCATATGGAATTTATAATAGGTATACCAATAGAAGTTCTAGTGGAATTTTTATTGGATGTTCCAATGATATCGATATGTTTTAATTTATTTTCATGTACACTAAAGTTCTATTAGAAGTTCCATTGGAATTTATAATGGTTTTAATAAAGATAAATTACATCCTCAATCCCATTGAAGTATTCAAAACATGTTTTTGGGGATTCCACAACTTACTGTACAAGATTGAGTCATAATTTATTATCAATAATATTTGAAAATATATTTTGAGAATATTCATACAAACTAATACCCAATAAGAAAAAATAAGAAAATGTAAGGAATAATAATTTATAGAAAAATATATAAATAATTTATTATTTTAATTAATGTGAATAATGTATTCTAATAAATATATATATTCATTCTGAGTTATAAAATACTATCAAAATATTCATTATAGAATTTAAATCAATGTTAAATATACATCACATTATTCATTACTCACTTGAACATGAATGTTTCAACATGTAAATTAATATTATAAAATAAATATATTACATAGTATTAAATATATCTAACACAAAAAATTTGATTTAAACAAATCAAATGAAAAAAATAAAACTCCCAAGGATGTTGAAGTAAGTGTTTTAGTGTATCATCTAGTGGAACATATGGTGTGAATTATAGGGTATTTAAGTGGAAAAATTGGTGATAATTTATGTATTTTTTTAAATCAAATAGTAGAACATTTAATGGAAGTCTCATTGAAACATTTAGTGGATATTTTATTTTAAATGAATCATAATATTAACTTGGATATAAACAAGAAAATTTAACTAGAAATCTACAATAAATTTATGTGAAAATATTAGAAGATAATTTTTTTGACTACATTATTATATTAATATACTCCCATTGATGATTAATGATAGTTTCATATGAAATTATAACTTCCATTGATAAGAGAAATAACGTTTTTAGTAGTGATTACCATAAAACATTCACTAGAAATTAATAATAAACATTTTTCCACAATTAGTTACTCTTTTATAAAAAAATTTGGTGTCAAGAATGTGATTCAAAATCAGTATAATCACCACACTACATGAGGAAGATGAATAATTCCATTGAGTTAGAGGAGGATTGGGTGAAATGTGACATATTCATCATATCATGGTAACATATAGTTTTGATTATCCCTGAGTGAAATAAGGTCCTTATAATGGAATTTTGAGAAAAAGATAGGAGTAATGTAATCAAATAATTATCCAAAAAATTATTGTATAAAATTAAGAATCATTGGAGTCATTAATATTTCTTGATAAATCATAGTGAAAAGTCAACTACTCTTAGGTATTCACCAAAAAAGGGGAAACCAGTCTCACACATAATATATTTGGAATTCCTAATGCTATCTACCAAATGATTTAGAATAATCAAGTATATGTGTAGACATCCCAAAATTGAAATATAAAATATTGTAAAAAAATAAAGTCGAGATGATAATGCCAATGTTTCAGGGTGGTGGTGATGAGATATTTTTGAAATAGTGATGACATGTAGTTCTTCAGTTAGTATAATTCAGCACCTCATTAAATATGATTCCTGTTTCATGTGGATATAGGATTGTTTTGTTTCCCATTCAACCTCTTTATATGTTCTTGTATCCTTGTTTTAGTTTTGGGTTTTGATTATCAATCATATCCCTCTTAGTTTAAGCCTCCCAAAAAATACTAGTATTGTATATTTTGTGGTTATGAAACTAAAAAAACCATATCGATAGTATACGTTACCACTCAACACAAAAAAGTATACCATTGATTAAAAATAATACAAATTGAAAAAAAATTAGTTTTCAACATAATCTACATATAATGATTTTCCTATTTTATGATATAATAAATTTTTATGAGATGGTATTTAATTTAAAGGATTGAGTTTCTTTATGCTTGGAAGATGTAATGATCTTTATTTTATAATAAATAAATTTATGATCGTGTTATCGATTTATATATAAAATAATCCAAAAAAATATTCAATTTAAATAGCTGTATTCCATGGTTATATCATGTCACAAGGGATGTCATATGATAAACTAAATTACTTTTATTTTTATTTAAAATTGATAATAATTATATAATAATCATGTATGCAAATAATTTTTATTTAGTGATAAATTTATTTCCCTAATATGATTTATAATTTTTAAGTTTTTAAAAAAATTATTTAATTATTATATTTTTATAAATATAGATTTAAATTAACTCCAAGGATTTATGTTGATATTTTATATTTTAATAATCCAAAAAATTATGATATGTCATAAAAAAGATTCTTATTTATTGTTTAAAAATATATATTGCTACAACCAAAAAATTTCATATGAATAAGTTATGATTTGTATTTCAAAAATAAAATCTTTTAAAATTATATATCAGTTTTAGTTAAATGATTTAAATATTCTCAGTCGTTATTTCTTAATTGAATGGGAATATTTTTTGTTAAAAAAATTATAAATAGCATGAATCGTTGTAAATAGTATTATTAATGTATTATAAATATTTTTAGTAAAATACAATTCTAACTTTTTATAATTGATATTTTAATTAAAACTATCAATTTAAGTCTTTAAAATATTTATGTTTAAAGTCAATATTTTTTCAAATTATATTTATAAGTTGATCAATAAAAATGAATTAGATTTACTTTAAAAGGATATTAGTTTGATTTTGAATTAAATTTTACCACTCAATATTTTATAGGTATCTAAAATTTTTTAGAATAATTGTGAAATGTATTGAATTTTTTATAATATATGTGACATTAAACGTTGTTTTTTGATATTAAATATCCAAATTCTATTTTATTTTTTCCTTATAGATAGTTTCAATTATGTTATAAATGTAATAGTTCATGTTCCATTTCAACTTTACAACCCATTATTAAATATTTAATTAGACTAAAATATCTTTATGAGAGTTGGTTCCTTAGACCCAACTCGAACATGTACTATTGATTACATTTTCAAGAATAAATTTTGATATATAAATTACCATGATTGTAATATTACTTCAAATATATACTATATATGAAAATTTCCTTGGATTACATATCTAATCAAAATGTATAACAGTTTCCATCATTAATGAGATGCCCATTATAATATGGAACTAATCATAAACATATATCATATAGGTGAGAAATATCATTCCAGAAGGCGACATAATATATTTTAATATCAATTTTTGGTTTCTCTTAATTATAATACTTCTTTTCATGAATCTCATACATGGTGATAAAATGTATTTGATAGTAGGAGAAAAACCAACCAATATTAACACCACATGTTTTACTTTTTATTATATGTTCTTATATATGATCATGTGTATTGGTCTCCTTAAAAAAATCAATGTATATCATTCAATCATGTGCTCTGATGCATTATGAAAACACATTAATTTATGTATCTAGTGTTTATCTTGTACACTGAACATTATTAATTGTATAATATTTATTTGATGATTAGAACACAATTTATTATTCCATGTTTAGGAAGAATAGGTCGTTCCCCAAAAATTTGGGATTATAGTGCCTTGACTAGATCTATATCCATGATAGATGAGGGAATGTCCATCTAATATATATAAAAAAGATAAATAAAGCATTAAAATATTATATCACAATGTACACATCCAAATTTTTGACATACTATTAGAAAAATATATTAAATTTTAAACTATGTTTTTGTTAGAAAATTTCATAGTTATTATATTTAATTACCTCTTTAGAAGAATTGAAAACATTCTAGATAACACCAATATTTTATGAGTGTTACTAAATAAAACTTACATAAGGTCCAGTAGTGTCAAAAAAAGTGTATCTAGAAGTTCAACATTTTTTAAAATTGGAATTATTATTAATGAGGGCCCCACATGCAAGAGGCAATGACCATTTGACTGTTATTTTCCATATGTAACTAAATAAATAATTTAAATTTAGTAATATTATTGTTTATAATAATATAAATTAAATTTAATACCCAATGTATTCATTTTATATTATATATATACACGAATTCATGTAATGTATTTTGAATTATATATTTTATTATATAATGTTTATTATATGTATTTAGGGAAATGGTATTACATAATGACTTGAAATTAGTACCATAATAATTAATAATTATTTTCTTTATTATATTTTTATATATTATTTAATAACTGTAAATATCAGGTGTTCCTTATAAAACAAATAACACAAAAATATATATTTAAATGAATATTTCCATGATCACTCTTTTAATTTATGTTTTATTCAATTTTAAAAATAATTTTGTTTATTTAATAGTTATTTTTCACACTATAATCCTGGAAATGGTATTGGTGTAGTCAGGTAATTATTTATATTTATTTTTTAAATATACTAATATTAATGATGAAAGGATTCATATAGGAAGAGTGCATCAATCAATTTCTAAATTAGAGATAATATAACCATGTTAAATAATTTAATGATCACGCATATCCCAAACTATCTAGAATAGCTCACTTAAACTATACCCAAATATGTTCTTACATTTCCATAAGGGTTTCCTAATCCCCAGAAGCTCTTAGCTAGTTACTAGGAATCAAAAAAACAATAAAATATTATTTCCACAAAATAAAAACTCATAAAGACTAATGATCAGATAAAACTCAATAAAATACAGATACTTTATAATGCACCTACATCAAAAGCCTAGAGCCAATGCATTATTTTATTACCTTAGCATGATTATAAAGAATTATGCCCCAAATGACTGATCATTTTAGGAGTCTTGGAAATCCAGATTATATAAATGATACCCAAAATACTCTGGGAAACATACAATACAAACAGGACTCGTAATGAAATGAAATAAAATGCATCCTCAAATGGTAATTCAACAAATTCTTATTCATAAACTAGGGAAACTAAACCTAATAAGGGGGATAAAAAATTCATAGTATGGGTAAATAAGCTCAAAAAATAATGATTCCATGGAAATAAAATAACATGTAAAGGTAAATAATTTATCACACATTCCATTCAAATAATTATATAAGGCATTATCAAAATAGCTAGCTAATAAATTGAAATTCATGCCAACTAAACCAATAAACTAAGAATAAAATATATCTATAGATATGTCGAAAGATAATCTCAAGGATAAATAATAAATGAACCTAAATTAGTTAAATACCTAATTATTTGATATTGTGCTTCCTAGGTACATGGAACGAGTACCGTCAAGACCTTTCATATGATTGTTTAGCTATTGAGTAAAACCACATCTATTTTGGCCAAGTATTTCATCTCGCGAGACTACTAATGAATCATGGGATATCTATAACTACGAACCACCCATGTCATACCTTTATAAATCAGTCCACATATCTAATAATCAATTAAAATAATAAAAAATATTCCTTATCAAATATCTGTGTTGAATTGAGGATGCATATTTTCCAATTAATCTTGATTTAATCAAATACCATAAAATTAAACATCATATGTAAAATGATATATTATTTAGGAAATAGTAATATGTAACATATGAAAATTTGTTTATTGAATTAAATATTTGAGTAAATTTTATTACTATATTGTAATTATTTCTAGAGAAATTTTGAAATCATAAAAGTATGTGAGATTGGAAAGATAATCAATAATAACTTTCTAGAGTAAAATAATCCTTAAAAATTTTATAGTGTCACATTACACATTTAAATTTTTTAATAATAATACCCATGAAACAATAAAAAAAACATATATCATCATATGATTAAGTTGATTAAGGATGTAACTTTTAAAATGGTAGTATAAAAACCATAAAAAGGTGAATTGGTGTATAAAGACAAATATGTATCAATGGAACGTATATTGAGACGAAATCCATTACCTTAATATTAAATTATATTGTGTGGAAATTACCGTATTTTATAGTGGTTTAAAATATGTTAATAACTTATACCAGAACAATACCCATGTTTATAATATCAGATATTAACTTCTTACAACGTTTTATTACCTATTGATAACACTTATTCATTATTTTATCTATTTCAGTTGTTAATTGCCTAGTTACCTCTAGTTAGTTTAAACATGTTACTTTTTTATCATTAATTACATAATTTTGTCATAATCTACTAAATCTAAATCAAGAATTAATTTTTATATATAATTAGTATATACATTTTTATAATAATCTATAGTAATTTACAATAGGAAATGAAATGCACTGTTCCTGGAGATGTTAGGCTGTATGTATGCATGAATACTACATTTATTACAGTTTCATATTAATATATTAAAATATAACTATGGAATATGTATATAATAATAAAGTTATAATTTATATTTAATATATTTAATATATTTTTTTTTAAAACCATCCATAATTCGTTTCATGTATAACGTGAACGAATCGCATCACACTGAAGGGGTGGTAGTCCATACTTCCGCAGATAATGTTATTATATTTACAAAAAAATGAAATGTATACATGTAGATGTTATAAAATAATTATAGATTAATAATAATTTTATAAATATCATTGATATTACATATAATTAGTGTGTCCATCAAAATGTCTACCATGATTGGTGGTAAAGTAACAAATGAACAATCTTCGTTTCGTGGGGCAGTAGTTTTCCATAAACCGAAACAATATGATCACCACACATTATATGGAAGTGTGAGTATGTTTAGTACTCACAATTAGAAAAAAAACTATTATTTTTAAGATACTATTTTTGTTATTAAATAACTAAATAATAATATTTCATGGGGTGGAGAATAGAAATAAAACTAAATAGCGTAGAGAAAGATGTTACCTTTTAATCGGATAACTCATTTTTATTTACACCAAAAAGCATCCATGGATTGATTTATGATCAAGGGGATTCTTATATGATTAAGAAGATGAATTCTTAGGATCTATTTGGTCAGATCATCATTGATACAATTTGGGATGATAATTGTGAGTAAGGGGTAGAGTTTATTGTTTTTTATAGTGGAGAAAGAGTGGCACTCTTGTAAATACCAAAAGGTATTCATAATGGGTGATATACCTTACCTAAAGTTCCTATAAAAAGAAAAAATAATGGATTAATGGGGATTAATGGTATATTAAATCCTCTAACACAAAAATATATGTGAATTTGAATAATTTTGTTTCTTAACAATAATGATTCCCCAATTTTATGATTTCAGTTTTTAATAAAGTGTCTAGTTTTTTGACATAATTAATTTAACCATTAAAAATAAAGTAATGTGATATTTATTAAAAATAATGATAATCATTATTATTATTATTATATCTAATTTTATTCTAAAAATTTCTTGTGTTTTTAAAATTGGTAATAAAACAAGAACATGTGACACGATAAAACACTTCTCAAACACACACCATATTTGCAATGTTTTTACAATATATGGGTAAATATGCTAATTATAAATGATCAAATTTATTATAAATATAAAATTTATAATTTTTATTAATACTAAAAAATTACATTGCAGAATATAAGATTTTTAGTATTTTTAAATTATTTAATAAAATCATATATATATTTAAATAACATTAATTTCCATTTAGACAATATTTTTTTAATTTTAATTTAAATATATCCAAATTGTATAAGAATTAAAATATATTACATTTAATGTTCAGTAAAAATCTTTATTCATCTAGAACAAATAAATAATGACAATAATTCAATTAATTCACTTCACATTTAATATTTATAGTGTCAATTATTTTATTTGGTTATCAACTAAATATTCACTACATTGGATTTTCTATATAAATTTACGTAAATAATTCATATATATAAAAATTGATAAATTTTTTGGATAAAGATAACCCATTTATCATAAAATGAAATATTAATAACCTAAAATATGATGTTTTGTACATATCTCAAGGATTTATAAATCTTAATGGTAATTGAAATCAGTTTTTGTGTTTTTTTCTTCAATTACACATTTATATAGGGCACTAAAATTTAATAATAACCCAATATCCCATAAAAATCAGAATAAATATGTATATGGTCTCATTGTTATAATCAAAGTTATTGTTGACATGTTTCCTGTTAATAACTGTAATTAATATTAATCACATTAAATAATCCATTAGGTCAAAATTTAAGTTCATATTATTACACTAAATTTATTGTACTTATTAAAATCATTTATGAGTGTTTTTATAAATTATAATCATATAAGTGTAAAAATTACGATCAATTTTAATCTGGAAAACATGGTGAGAAATTGGGTTTTAAAGTAGAAATGTACAAAATTTCAATATGTTTTTATAAAGACTCACCTTAAACATTATAAAATAGAATAAATTTTACCAAAATAGTTTTTTCAGTATTATATAAAAAAATTACACATTTATCAATGTAGCAACATGCAGAAAAACCAGATGCCTTTTACGATTCTACATGCGCACACACCAAAAATGAAGACATCCCTCTTAGTACTTCTAGGGGACCTATGATAAATAATTTTAAACAAGTTTTGAGAATTTTATATCACCAGTACATAGTTTAAAAATAACCCATAACTTCTTTAAAACATTTCATGAATATAAATACTCATACATAAAATATATTCTCTTAAAAAATGATTATACATATAGAGAAAAGTAGTATTTTACAAAATAAAAATACTTGAAAAGACATTGGGAATTATCCATTGAAAATATTAATTTTTTTCTATGTGTGATTAATAGTACATGTATGACCATAATGAAATCCATAACTATAGCCAGAAGTCATTTTTATAACTTGTGGATTAACTCCCCATAACGTCACTTATTTTACCAGTGAATTTTTTTAAAACATTTTCTTATCATCCTGAATTTCTTATTTATTGCCCAAAATAATTTAAAAATAAATACAAAAAGTTATTTCCTTAAACGATCCATTTCATGTCATCACCATTTCCTCAAATATTACTTAAGTTGTTTTATGGAGAATACTATGATTGAAATTACTATTCTTATTAGTAAATCATAAATAAAACGGATAATCAAGTAATTCCAAATTGATATGAAAACATTATTAACGTTGTCTTCTTCAATTAATCATAAAAAAATAAATTATGTGACTCACATTGAATTATTAAAGAAAAATAATAAGTAAACATGTATCAATTTCACATGTTGATATATATATATATAATTAAATAATATATTGTTAGAAGTTAATATATATACAAATAGATTTTGTAATACCTATGTCAGTATAAAATCATTCATGACAAAAACATAGATAAATGGAGAATTAACTACGTGGACAAACATTCTTATATATATGAAAATAATTTTACATTAAAATTTTAAAACGTCATGGAAAATAGAATATTAATGCCAATTATTCAAAATTATCGATTATGAATTCAAACATCACTCACATATTTATTAACATTAAATTTGTATTCTAGGTTATGGGATTTTTTTCCAAAATCATTAATACATATATACATACAAACATGTATATATATATATGTGTGAAAATGACTAGGAATTATCATTACATATTATTGTATAATATTTCATGTGTTTTCAAGGATTTTATAAATAGAAATATAATTTTCTAGAAAAAGGCTAAACATTGTTTTGATTAACATAAAATACCATTTTCAAAGAAAAATATTAACCACCATGTATTAAAACATGATTAAAAAAAATTCATTTCATAATAAATTTGAACATATAATTAAAAAATTAAATTTCATACAATACTAAAAGAGGCAAATTAATGTCACAGATGAGGCACAACATTAGAGAAAATATATGTTTCTCCATAACAAAATTTATATACATAAATTAATATAACTCAAATTGATGATGAAATAAATTAAATCCAACAATTAATTTTATAATGAAACCATTTCAATAAATTATGAAAATATATAAATATTTGATTTTGGAATATAAAAAAATAGATTTTTGGGAATAACGATTAAAAATCCAAAAAGGTAATAAAGAATTAAAATAAAAAAAAATAATAAACAAAAATACATCTCATGCAAATTAGTATAATGACAATGGTAAATAAATATTCCATTATGAAATCGTAAATCATTCTTGCAAATAATTATTTACAATAAAAAAAGGTACACTAAAATTAATATATATAATTTCCCTTAAAGAAAAAATAATTCATATAATCAATTTTTTAAAAATAAAATATTCCTTTTCTAAAAACATTTATTTTTTTGAAAACCAAACTAGTAGTTGTGAATAAAAAAAAATATTCCCCTTACATGATAAATAGACTACATGAAATTCATCCACTGCCTCAAATATAGAATGAAATTGGGTTCACCAATTCCGTTTTCATACAGAAATAAGGGTTTTATAGCCATAAAAGATACTATTTACACATTATGGAAGGCAAGTCTGCTAAGAAGGATAGAGATAGAGATGGATATTAAAAGGAATTTATAACTTATATTCATTTATTTGAATAATTTTCAACATTGAAATAGAAAAAATTGAAAGGGAATGAACATAGTAAAAATTTGATAGATTTAGCATAGAATGAATTAATAGGGTGTGTTGAAATTGACATATATTGACTAAACACATAATGTCGTTGACAAAGAATAGAATTTGACAATACATGTAGAAATAAGGTAATAGAAAACCAATGAAATTTCTATAATGAAATAGTATATGAGATTAAATCTCCAAACATATTCAATATTTAGAAGGAAAAGTAAAATCCAACCTCAGATCTGGATCTCCTTGTGATTTAGAAACCCTAACTATGGAAACCCATATGATGGCACCCAGACTCTATTCTCTTATTTATCAATGGTCGGATGCCTCTCACTAAACTACTCATCGATAGTGATGATACCTGAACCACAACCTTGAAAATCATAGAAATCTAGACTCCATCCATTATAGGGCTTGAACTATGGGATGTTTCCTTGATTCATCCCTATACTTAAGAGACTCTCCTACCTAGTCATGACTCACTTGTTTCTTCCTCTTCCCGGACACAGACAAAACCCCCTTGAAACCTTAAGTGTTCAACCATATAATAGAAACATAATCCCCTGATGTGTGAATCTTAAAACAGACCCCCTGGAAAATGTGATTCATCATTTTTTATGAATTATTATTGCATTTTATTATTATTATTATTATTATTATTATTATATCATTATTATTATCAAATTAATTTCATTAAAAATGTTTGACATCATATAATATTAAAAATTTAATTTTAAAATAAAAAAATATTTCAATTTATTATTAATTAGAATAATTATATAAATTTTTATTAACACTCATATTAATAAAATTAATATTTTTATAATAAAATATCTTATTTAATATATTTTTTAAAAAATTTACTAAAAAAATTAATAATTTTCCAAAAAAATTTTATACTAAAAGATTATAATTTAAATTAATAATTATAATTTCATATATATAAATATATCATATTTTAAAAAACAAAACGATTTTAATTTCATAATGACATAATTATTCATATGTGAGATTAAATAATTATAATAATTTAATAAAATTTGAATATATATTGTACAAATATATATGTAAAATAATTTAGTATTTATAAAAATAATTATTATAGTAAATTCACTTAAATGGTTTTATTTAATATAATTTTGATAAAAAATAATATTTTTCGAATTAAAATAGATAAAATAGTTTTAATTAAAATAAATAATGTACTTATTTATTGTTATTATATTCAAATAAAATTATAATAATAAAATTTTAGATTATTTAAACAATAATTTGTCCATTCAATATAATATTTTTAATAGGATGGAAATTCTAGGTTGTTACTTTATAACCCCTAAAAATAATTTCTTCCCCGAAATTCATTTCATTAGATAAAAAATAATTCTGGATTTTCATATTCAGAAGAATGAAAACTAAAATTTCTATACTCTATTACTTCGATGAAAACATTTAATATCCAATATTTACTAGACAAATCATCTGATAACAATTATAAATAAACATCCATAAACATTAAATAATATAATACCTTTTACCATTCTTGGTTCTGGAGTATTAGATAAAAACTTCACACTTCTATTACAGTTTCAAATGGATAGAAAAACATTAATCAATTTACGCTTCTATACAAGAACACACCAAAAATAATGGTGTCTAACAAAGGATATCACAATGACCTATGAAAAATAATTATAGAAAAGGTTTGAGCATTGGATATACCCATTAAGATGTTTCAAATCAACTAATGAATTCATTAAAACATTTATTTCAAATAAATTCTCAATTTATTTTTGGAAAATGTTGTTACTCAGTTAAAGACCAAGGAAAATTTAATTGAATAATAAAAAGTAGTTAAAAAAGTCTAAAAGATGGAATCTTATTACAATACATTTCATAAAATGAGAGCAGATCAATAGGAAGAACATCATTCCAAGTAATATCCTAATGGATACCCTTGTTGGAAAGCCTATCATAAACCATGTTCGCCTCTCAAAAAGCATGAGTAGAAATGAATTTGAGATCTGTGAGTGAAGCAAGGAAATTAATCCATATAGAAGTGAGCGGCTAGGTAAGCTGAAACACCCCCTTCTAGATATCTTGGACAAAAGTGGTTGAATCACTCTCGACCCACAGCTTGGTCCAACCCTTTTTCTTGAAATAATTCACAGCATGAAGAACTTCCATCATTTCAGGTACCAACGTCGAGGCCTTACCAAAACCGCTAAAGAAGTATCTGTGGCACCTGCCAAGATATTCTATAAAGATGGCTCCACATCCTACGGGACCCGGGTTCCCTCATGAGGCACCATTAACATTCACCTTGATCCATCCTGGAAGAGGAGCTTGCCAGAAAACATCATGGGTGCGTCTAGGGTGCTGGTATGAAACCATAATCCTTAGATGGTGAAGGATATCAAAATCACCAACAGAGTTTTCACAATGAGATTTCTGGAGAGAGGCCACATCCTTGATGGCAATGAGAATATGCTTTCTTAATGCAGTGAGATTGAATGAGAATTTATTATGAATAGAATTATTTCAATCATACCAGATCACATGCAAGAGTTTTTCCACCATAGTCAAAAAAAGATACTTCAACTGCATTGATAAATCCAAATAAAAATAGTTCAACAATTGAGGGTTAATAGTATCAAGATGTGACTATCCGCAACCCAAAATATCAAGATTTTAACTCTAAAGAGCTGCAGCTATAGCACAAGACAAAAAGAAATGATTAGCATCCTCTCAGTGTTGATTGCACATGTGACATCTAGAGCAAATATGTATCCCAAAATATTATATGAACACATCAACAGGGACCCTATAATGGGAAATACGCCAAATATGAGTATGTCTTGAGGGCTTGATCCAAGGCCAGCTAAACACTCTCAACCAACTAAGGCTGGAAACAAAATTAATGAAATTATTTTTGTAGAATCATCAAGAGTCAAGAACTCCATTAAAAGAAGGCTCCCAAGTGAGGAAATCCTTGGTGATGGAGAAGGGATAAATGTCAATGATAATAATGGTGTGATTAGGGAGGGAGATATCTTTGGAAAGAAGCACATCCCTTATATTAGAATTGGTGTTTTCAGGCAGAGTGTTGGGAGTCAAAATGAAGATTAAGGGGACCCCTGTACAATTATCCAGCTAGAAATTAATAGTGGAATTAGTAGTAACCGTCCATCTAGAGTAGTGCATGATGCTAATGGAGGATTGACTAACGGACGACCAGATGGAAGAACCAAAGTAACTCTTATTACCATTCTTAAGTTTGGTGATGAAACAAGTCTTGAGAAAGGAAGTGGAATCAGAATTCCTATGAATCAACTTCCATGTCATATTGGCATGAATAGAATCATTAAAAAGCATAAGATTTTTAATTCCCAGATGACCCTTCTCCATAGGATTACAACAAGTGACATAGGGAATGGTAACATGATTTCTTTCAATAATATAACATGTACAAATAAAATTTTTAATGACTGTAAATATTTTATTAAGAAGAGCATCATGCCAATTGTAAACCATCAATGAGTAAACCATTTTTGAAACAATTGTATATTTAACAAGTCAAATTCTACCCGGCATAGAAAAAGATTTACCCTTCCGGGACAAAAGTTTGGTAAATTGATCAACAATGTTGTGGATGTAAATGGATTTGGGCCTTCCCCAAAATATAGAAACTCAAAGATAAGTGAAGAAGAAAGTGAAATGCTTAATACCTAAGTAATTGATACTTCACAAGTTGTTGTGAATTATCCCTTGAAATTATCAATTTTTCTCTATGGTTCGTTAATAATACTTTGTAGAAAAAAGTAAATTCCATAACTATATCCAGTAGTCATCACTATGAATTATGGGTTCACTCCCCATAACATCAAACATTTCACTTGTTCCAATTTTTGAAAACATTTTTCAATGGACTGTCATTTATTTTTTCTTACTCAAAATCATTTCCAAATACTTATATAAATCTACTTCCTTTAAAAAAGATCCCCCTAATATCAACACCATTTCCTTGAAAATTACTAAAATCATTTGAAGGAGAATCCCATGATAAAAATTAAAATTATTATTATTAAATTATAAATATAAATAAAAAGGACGTAATTCCCAATTGATTTAAAAGACCATATAATTTCTTATTCTTTAATTAATCATAAAAATAAGAAATTATGTGACTCACATAGAATTATTGAAGTAACCTTAATAGAAAACACGTAAAAAAATTCATGTCTCTCTCTATATATATTTAAATAAAAAATGAATATGTTAATATATGTATACACATGAATTTTTTAATACACATATTATCATCAGATCAATAATGCAAAAAACATCAATTATGAAGGTCCATTAATCATAATTATCCATCATAAATTAGAAAATCACCATTATATTTATTAGCCTTAAATTTATATTTTATGTTAAATAAATCTTTTCCCAATAATGTACATATATATTTACATTATTTGAAATTAACATTAAAGATTATTGTGGAGGAATTCATGTTTATTCATGGCTTTGATAAATATAAAAATATGTTTCTTGAAAAAATAAAAACATTTTTTGAGTACAAAAATTACAATTTTTAAAGAACATAGGTAGCCTCCATTTATTAAAACATTATTTGATAAAAATAATTCATTACATTTTAAATTTGAACATGTAATTAAATAAAATCATTTATTACAATATCATAAGCAACAAATTAACGTTGTATTTTAGGCACAAAATTAGAGAAAAAATATATTAAATCATAATAAAATTTATATACTTAAATAAATAACACTCAAATAGACGATGAAGTTAATTAAATTCGATGATAAATTTTATAATGAACCAATTTAAATAAATGATGAATACAATAAAATGATTTATTTTGAAATAACAAACAAATATATGTTTGAAAATAACTATTTAAAATACAATAAATAATATAGAAATAAAATCCAATTATTTATAATCACAAAAACATCTCAACCAAGTAAGATTAATCATAGATATAAATAGTGAATCCCTTACGTAGACATAAATAAATTTTAAAAATAATTCTTTTAATTTAAAATATGATCACTAAAATTTGTATATATAATATCCCTTACAGATATAATTTTTCATTTAATCATATATTTGAAAAAAAATAATTTGAAAATTCTGAAATCATTTAATTATTTTTGACAAAATAACCAATACATGAAAACAAATCAAAAAAAATTTCCATACTGGATGAGTAGACTATAATAAATCCATCCACTACCGTGAACATGGAATGAAAGTGGGTGTGTAAATTCCAATTTTACATAGAAACAATGCTTTTATATCTATAAAATCTACTTTTTATACAGTGTGTAAGAACAACTTTCTATGCATGTAGATGATTGAAATGGAAAATAAAAGGAATTTATAACTTATATTATTTCATTTGAATAATTTTATACACTATAATGTAAAAAATTGAAATAAAAAGAATACAGTACAAAATGAAATGATTCAGAATAAAATGAATTAATGGGGACTATTGAAACTGACATATTTGGACCAAGAAAAAAGATTTGATGACAAGGAATAGAAGATGACAATCAGTGTAGAAATATGTAAAGAAACAAACAACGAAATTTCCAAAAACAAACTAGTAAGTGAGATCGAGTCACCCAAAATATTTGATATCTAGAAGGAAAATAAAAATGCTACATTATATCTAGATATCTATGTGATTTGGAAACCATAAATATAGAAAACCAGATGATGTTTCCGGAACTTTTTTCTCTTATCTGTTCGTGGTCGCACACCTTATAATGGACTAATCATCGATAACGATGAACCATGAACCACGACCTCAACAAACCTAGAAATATTTACTCAATCTAATTCATTACTTGATCTTAATGCAGGCGGCCTCGATTCATCCAAAGGATCAGCGGATGCCCCTACCAGGCCACAACTCACATGTTGCTTCCTTTTCCCGGACACGGACGATACCCCCCTTGAATCCTTATGTGCGGACCCCTCAAAAGGACACCCAATCCCCTACGGTGTGATGCCAAAAATAGACCCCCTAGAAAACACAATTCTTATTATTTTTATTTATTTCCATTTTATTATTGTTATTATTATTATTATATGATTATTACTATGTAATTAATTTCACTAATAAAGGTTAAAATTTTATAATATTACATGTTTAATTTTAAAACAAATGAAATTTCAATTTCATATTAATAAAACTAATAATATTCTTTTTTATAAATAATCATATTAAAAACTTGATTTTTTTCATAATACAACATCTTATTCATTATATAGAATATTATTTTATTTAATAAAACAAACATTTTTATAAAATGTTATTTTAATCTAAGTTCATAATTTTAAATTAAAAATTATAATTTCATATATATTTATATATCATATTTTTTAAAATAAAACAAAATTAATTTTATAGTAACACAACTATTCATATGTCAGATTAAATAATTATTATAATATATTAAAATTTGAACATTAATAGGGAAAGTATTTTGGTAACATAAATTAATATTTATCAAAATAATTATAAATGTCAATTCATTTAAAAGATTTTATTTAATATCCTATTGATACATATTTTTTTAAAAAATTCAAATATCACTAAATTTTATAATTAAATTAAATAAAATACTTATTTTCTATTAATATTGTTATAGAAAATAATTATAAATTAATTTTTATAAACTTTTAAATATAAATTAACCCATTTAATATAGTATTTATAATATTTGTAATATTTTGGGATGTTATAGATTTTATGTCAAATTTTGATATAAAAATGATACCAATGAAATAAATTAGATTAATATAATTATAATTGATATATTTTTATTTAAAAATAAATTTTTAATATAAATAATCATTATTAATTATTTATATAAAAAGGAAATTTTTTAATTAAAATGTCGAGTTTTTAAATATTCATCAAAAATGAAAATTCTACAAAAAATACAAAAAAACTCACCCAAAGATAATTTTAACATTTTAAATTTAAAAATTATTTTTATTATGAAAAATAAAATATTAAAATTTCCAGAATTTTGTTTTAAAATTGGTGTTCCATTATAGAGTAGTAAAACACAGTCTAGCGTGCAATGAAAGATAACTAAGTGTAGTGTGTGTCATAATATTAATATGGTGTTGTATATAGTGATATACAAAAAAATATTATTCTATGATTAAAATATATTAATTCCATGGGGCCTTACATTCACCCCTAATTTCCTTTCATATTTACAAATAAAATTGATATCATAAATCCAATAATTAATATTTGAAAATAATATTATTAAAAAATTCACAACATAAATATTTTCAATAAGACATACCCTTAATAGGAGATAAAATAAAAACTAATTGTCATGTAACTAATTTCCTAGGTAGGAGAACATTGGTAGAAATTAGAAACATTGATACATAAGAAGAATCTATCAGTCATGTTCGGATGGATACTGCTTGAAAACAGTGTTAGTATAATGTTAACAATCAAAAGGAAATTAATCAGTGATGATCTAGGGGTCTATTTGATTAATTGGGATGCAAGTACTATGAAAACATTTTTTTCATCAAGATCATTTTTACTAGAGATGAAGAGTTCATCCACTCTCTTTGAATATATGTAAATATACATACTTTTTATATATCTATAAGCACAATATTATCCTTTGGTCAGGCCTTAAACAATTTGTACATCATCTCATAGAGAATGATTGATCATATAGTTATGTAATATATCATTATCCCAAAGATGATTCAATGTTAAACTTAAATAATATAATAAATAGATGTCCTTTAAATAATAATATTATTCAACAGTATAAAAATGATGTCACAAAATTTCCAAAACAAACTCATCATTATACTTTAATCAACATAATGTAACATTATATTTTCACATTCCAAACATTTTAATAACATCATCTTGTGTCCACTTTAAAAAAGGTAAAAAATTTAATCAATAAAAAACATTTTTGGAAACATGCATTATTTCTTATTCCATATATAAGACACATGTTATTTGATATCTCCCATGAATCCAAAAGTGTTGTAAACTACATTAATGATATCATAGACTACTTATTGAAAATTTATTAATCAGTTCCAATGTAGTCAACATTTTTCCAAATCAACCATTTATTCAACAATATGTCAACATCGGGAAGGTATTAAGGGACGGCATTCCCTCAATCATGTGTTTTTTGAAATGCTTATCTTTCTAATGAATAACATTTATTGGTACCCTTCAGCATATGATCTCAATATGTAATTAAAAATTTATACAATAAAATCCTCAAATATTCCATAATTATTATAACTAAAACATTAGTGATAAAATATTCAAATGAATAGGAATATTAATCATTTCCCTTAATTTTTGGTAGTTCCATAACTTGATCATTATCTAATATCATCAATTTGATATTATTTCATCGATTTTTGAGAAATGTATTCTCAAAGTTTCTTATATCCTTGTAGTTGAATCCTTGTACATTGGAAAAATTTTCTTACAATTGAAATCCAAATATGTGTGACCATTATTTCCAAAACTGTAGAAAACTCCCATTCCCTTCAATAATTTACCATGTTGATTCTTTTTAGAGTTTTCAAAAATGGGGAAATCCATATTTCTTATCTTCCCTTAATCTATCTTTTTTTCTACAATCTTATTCTTCTCTTACATCACCCAAAAGAAATAGGGCTTGGATAATTATTTAACTATTTCATTATCAAATGATTATATTTCCTCATATTATGATAATACATGGGACACTACATCCCACTTAAATTTTGGCTTAACACCATCAATGATAAGAACATGTTTACTCTTTGGATCACATGCATTGGATGACTTCTCATTAATTCAACTTGGTTCCATTTAAAACAATTGATTATATTTGATTAAATAATATTATAATTTATAATTCCATATTTGGAACAAAATATAACATTAATTTACTCATCTAGAATACTAGAATAATAAACATGGATTACTTTTGGGAAATCCTTACATTCTAATACTTCATAACGGTAGGGGTATCAAATGTGAAATATCCTAAGTGTATCCCTCGAGATTGTAATACCAGGTTCACATTAATGCTCATTTTCATGTAACAGGTTACCCATAATTAGCCTTGGGACTCCTTGTTGTAGTTGTAACCCCAATGTACATCTATGATAGAAATACATCCACTAGTATTATTCGGATAAGGTTATATTGTTAGGAAGACCCATATAATCACTACCTTACCAAAATTATAGGATGTTATTATATACTAATCCTCAATTTATATATTGGATTTATTTTCTATTTTCAATTTTTTCTAAATCTGGTATCTATGTATTCCACTAAAATTTCATTGATACCAACTATAATTCCCTAAAACCAGAAGTCGAGGGCATGTGCAATATTTTATTACATTGTCTTGATTACGAGGAATAAAATCATGAAGGAAAAATCAGTTTGGAATTATTATAAATCAATAATATATAAATGATACTCATAATAAATTAGTAAATATAAAATATTAAAATAAAATATAATGAAATTAAATATAATACATCCTCGAATGTTTATTGAATGATTTTTTCTTTCATAACGTAGGTAATTGAAATGTACAAACTGTGAGAAAAATTGATCAGTATGGGTATGTAAAGTGGAATAAATAATGATTCAAAAGAAATAAATTACCATGCAACAATATAAAATTAATCATACAATCCATTTATATAACTATATAACGCAATATCGATATGGAATGGTAGGAAAGTGAAACGCATGACATCTAATTCAATTAATTTCAAATGAAATGTATCCATAGATATATAAAAGTAAAATATAACGGATAAAAAACTAAATTTAAATGAAGTAAATTATTAATTATTGGATTACATTTTTCCTAGGTACAGTGATCTAATACTATCAAGATCGTTCATAATAAAGATAACTACAAGGTAAAAGATCGTCTATTTGATAAAACTATTTCAACCCATGAGACTGTCGATGCATTGAGGTGATACCTATAACTGATATCATCCCATGTAATACCTATACAAATAATTAACCATATATAATAATCAATTTAAACAATAAAAATCATGCCTTTTCTAGTATACATATTTAATGAAAGATATATATTTTTTAATTATTCCACAATTAATCAAATAACCATCAATGTAAACATTCTATGTAAAATGATATAAGGTTTATAAAATAACAATATATTTAAAATTATAATATGGATATTAAAAGAAATTTCAACTTAAATGACTATCATAATGCGATGGTTTCAATATAAATTAAAAAATCACAAAAGGAAGCATGATTTCAATGATAATCATTGAGAATATTATTGAATAATATAATCTTCAAACAATCCAAAGTGTCCCATACAACAATGAAACATTTAAATATTAATCCCAATGATGGAATAAAATAAAAATTATATAATAATGAGAGTAATTATATTCATGATATTACTTTTAAAATGATATTATAAACTCTATATAAAAGTCTATTGGTTCATAAAAATAAATAAGTCTCAATGGAATGTAAATTGGGGGGAAAACTATTAACTTAACCTTCATTTTTTTGTGGTCTTTGTCGCTATGTATAGTTGTTTAAATTATTTTAATAACATATAGAATAACCATAATCATGTTTATGATATATTATATTAACTTCTTATAATATTCTATTACCCATTTTTTATCATTTTTTCATTATTATTACTATTTCGGTTGTTAAGTGCCATATTTTCTATAATATTTTTAAACTTATTACTTATTTTAATCATTAATTAAATAATGTATTCATCATATCATGAAATTAAACCATGAGTTAATTATTATATATAATTATTATATATGTTTTCTGAATAATCTATAGTAATTAGAGGTAATAAAGGAAATACATCATTCGTGATATGGTAGGTAGTACATATACATTAACGTTACGTTCATATAATTTGCATATTAAACGAATGAAAATTAATTGATACAAATGTATATTATAATTAAATTATCATATAACTTTAATATACTTCATATATGATTATTAATATTATCCTTAACACATTCTATGTATAATGTGAACGAATCACATCACATTGAGGGGGCGATAGTCCACATTTCCAAAATTAATGTAATCGTATTTTTATAAAATTGAATGTATAGAAGTATGTGTTATAAAAGAATTAAATATAAATAATGATATTATAAATATCATATATATTACAAATTATTATACTTTCTATAATAATGGCCACCAAGAGAGGTTGTAATGGAAAAATGAACAACCATCATTTCCTAGGGGAGTATTTTTTCCGTACACAGAAACAATATGCTTGTTATCCATTATATGGACATGTTTGTATGTTTTGGTATAAAAATAGAATTTAAATATCCTATTATATATATGATACTGTTTTTTATGAAATCAGGAAATGCGAATAGTTTTGGGGGTGGATAATTGAAATAAAATTAAATATTGTATGGAAGATGTTACATCATAATCTGGTTACTCCTTTTGGTTTATACCAATGTTCATCAATGGATTTATTTATGAATAATGGAGGATTCTAGGATGAGGGTATGGATTCTTAGGATCTATATATTTTATCTTGGTCGAGCCAAAGTGTATTAATAGTTTTGATTAAGGGGTAGACTACATTCATTTTTATAGTGGAGGGGGAGTGGAACTCTTGTAAAACCAAAAGGTATTCATTAATGGGAGTAATACTGTAACTAATGTGCCAAAAAATTGAAAACATAATGTAGTAAATAAAAATAATTGTCTTTTATAACCTTCAACACAAAAAAAATATGTTCTTTTTTAATAATTTTGTTCCTTAACATCTAAGATTCCCCAATTTTATCGTTTTGGTTTTTATTAAAGCATCTTGTTTACCAACCAAATTAGTTTTACCATTAAAATTATAATAAAGTTATATTTAGTATAAAATATATATCTAACAAAATTTTAAAAAGATATATAATTTATTAAATTAATATCCCTTTATCTTTTGGAAATTAATTTTAAAAAAAGCGTAGGTGACATGCTGAAACACTACTTAAACCCTGATCAAGTTAAAAATATCTTTACAAAATATGGGACAATATTTTAATTATAAAATATAAATTGGTCCATTAATAGTTCATATTTAATATTCATTCATATATACAAATATCATGGAAGAATATAATGTTTTTTATTAATTTTATATAATGTAATAAAATATAATTTATTATTAAATAACATTAAGGTCAATTTTGAAATTCATTATTTAATTTTAATTTAAATATATCAAAACAATATAAATATTAAAATATATTAAATTTATAGTTTCTTAACATGATTGAATAATATAAATAATTAATTAAATAAAATAATTTCATCAATTCACATTACTTTTTGTATTTATAAGATACATTTATTTTAGTTAGTTATTAAAAAAATAATAACTACATTGGTGTTTCTTAGGCATTTTAAGTAGCTAAACCATATATTAAAATTCCATATAAATTTTTATGACAAAAAAACCCATATATCTTTCCAAATTACATGTATTACTGGGAATAAACTTTGTTACATATCTCAATGTCTTATAAAGGATAAATGTAAGGAAAGTTCCATTTTTTCCTTTTTCTTTACTTAACCTTTTATATAGGGTACTTCCATTTAATAATATCCCAATAACTGATAAAATTCAATCCATTGGGTGATATAGTCAATTTATTGAATTCCAATGTATTATGTAAAATTATCTCGGTCATTTAGGTTTTTAATAATAAGTTTTAGTCCCTTATTAAGCTTAATCTTACCATAATCACCGTTATTAATTTTGTCACATTCACTAATCATTTTGGTCAAAAATTATACTGATCTTATTATACAAAAAATATTGTACCGATTACATTTGCGTGTGAATATTTTTCAAAATTAATATCATAGAAGATGAAAGATTAAGATTAGCACTTATTCTAAACATTTAGGGATAAATAATGTTTTTAAATTATAAATGTTTAAAAGATAAATAAGTATTTTTTTCCAATTTAAATATAAAAATAATTCAAATTATTAATATTCTAATAATTAATGTATTATTAAACTATTTATATCTTAAAAATAATTTAAAAACTAATTTATCATTAATAATAATTAAAAAAAACCTTTTTAATTAAAATGTAGTGTTTTTTACTATTCATCAAAAAAGGAAAGACCTCAACAAAATAAAATAAATTCACCCTAATAATATTTTGAAATTCAAAACTCAATATTGTATTTTTATTTGAAATATAAAATTTATTACATTTCCAAAATTTAGTTTTAAATAGGTGTTTTATTAAAAAGAAGTAAACCGTAGTCATTCATGTACCATAAGTTAACTCAAAGTGGTGTGTATGATAATATTAACATGTTATTACAAGTAAAGAGTGAAAAAAATAATATTTACTCTAACATGAAAATGTTTAAATTTATTGGGGTGTTGTATGTTCCAAATTCTCCACAAGATATATTTACCACAATTTGTGAGATACAATTATAAAAAATGTTACAAAAAACTATGGTAATTTAATCAAAACATCTTTCCAATATCCCATAATCTCTTTTGAATAAGTGGGAAAAATTCTCCACTGGTCACTGCCACCTCCTAAGGTCCCAATATTCAAAAAAACTCACCACCTCCAAGAAATTTTATTCATCTCCAAACACGTCGTAGATGAAAATCCAAAAAAATATCATATGGAAAGGTAGGGTTTGAGGAAAATCCCCAATAGGATCCCATTGGATATTCCACAATAAATGAATATCCAATAAACCAACTATGCTTCATTTTAAAAAATAAATAACATATAAAACATTTCATTTTTTATATCCAAATATTTTTTCCAATACATTTTGAATTTATTGAATTCATGTACGTTTATAATTTCATTTACATAAATATTGAAGATATAAGGATATTTTTTGAACACATGCATAAATTCATTTTCAATCATATAACCATGGTAATAACACCCAGTATTCAACACTTTGAGACCTATGGGTCAGCTCACTCATTGGGAAAAATAATTCTATGTGTACAACACTCCCTATATCCCAAGCCTCGAGAAAATATAATACACACATAATTAATAAGCTACCTTCCCTCAATATTATTTAGATATATTTTTAATGATCATGTTATTGGTATATATATCTTATCCAATTATAAAGAAAAATCTATTTAACTACCTTGGATACCATGAGATTCAACATAATCAATCAAAAATAGTGTTGTCATTTATTACAATCACTATCAAATCATTCAATCAGTCATTTCATTCAACCCCAATTTCATATTTATAAATATTCCATTTAATTTCAAAAACCAAAAACAAATTGGATTACATAAAAAATAGCGCATTCTAATATAAATTCATTTCATTTCAAATAATAGATCAATTCATTTATTTTTCATCTCAAATGTATTCATTTAAATTTTTCTTTAAATAATTCACAATTATTCAATATTATTTTATTGAAAACAATAATTTCATTCAAAATCTAATTTAATAGGATTTCCTCACACAAAATCCATATTAAATGAAAATAGTTATCAAGAAGAAAAAATCATCTTTTTTAATCAAATAAAATAATTTATCAAACAATAAATAATGTGTTTATTTGGTAAGAAATTCATAAGAAACCACCTAAATAAAATCGAAATATTTTCAACACACTGTGAGGGGAATACTGGTAGGATTTTTTATGGATATAATGATCAATGGAGAATCCCACAAAAAAATTTATTTTTTATGAATTCTCATATCATAATCTCTATTACAATGGGAGAGAAAAAAATAACATAGTGATTCCTAAAGAACACATTACAATGATGATTTGAGAAACAAAACCCAATTTTATGATAAATTAATAAAAAAATCCATTAAAATCATGCAAAAACCATGGATCAAGAATAATGAACCCCTTGTATTGATTTTGATAAATATAATAAGGGAGGATATTTAATAACAACAAATAAAGATGATGAAAAGTAAAATAACATTGAAAATCATGATATAGAAATCAAAAATCAGTCAAAATCTATCATTGGGAGGAAATGAATATTCATAATCACTAGGTAGATCCTCTTTGGTTGAGATACCATTAAAATAGAATAATAATAAGATAAAACAAGAATTAAAAAATCCATGTTTTCTATAAAACTAAAGAATTAATATTGACGTGGTATCTTCCACTAGTGTTGGATAGGTTTTCTGATGTTTTTTCAACGATATTGTCTATTTTTACATTAGTAAGGGAGGTGGAATCATTAATATACATTTTACATGGTACCTAGCCTATTTCAATTCCCACTAACCATATGGAACTAGCTAAATAGAAAAAGTTAATGAATATTTTTATTGACTTTTTTCCCAAGGGTATTTCAACAATGTGGGTATCCTTGAGATGTGCGAGAAATTTTCACTACCAAAGATGATGAAACTCTTCACCATTTTGTTGATTGTTGAGATCTAAATCGAGTTATAGTCAAGAAATTGTAAAATTTTCCCTCATCTAGTATTTCATTTTCACAATGTGAAATGTGAGAAGTGGTTATAAATTAATAATCTTCAGTTTGGTTACCACCATCTTTGGATTGGTTAGCATAATATCCATAAGACCACATTTAGGAGAATACATGTTTATTATGAGTAAAATTTTATTCCTTTACTTCTTAAAAATGATCCTTCTATATTTATGGTGCTGATGAACATTATTGCCTCTTAGGGCCTCAACTTTTCTATTTTAGTACTTATGGGAGAAATCATTTCTTTATTTAAAATGATTAGGATCATGTGATTAATAAGATATATGATTTATACATCCGAATAAATCACATACATTAATCAAAGGTACCAAAATCCCATTCCTGGAATCCTGAGTTAATTTATATGAGACCTGAGGTTTTGAAACATGGAATTTCAGCTTTCATTATAAGGTGTAATTTTTTTGACCTAATAGGAACTAAGAAATTCCATTGAAATTTGATGATTCATGGGCCTGTAAGGGTATTATCAGAGGATTATAGATGATTTCCCATTATGTTCTTATCAATTTACTACTCTTAATTAGACGATCATATATTTCATTATGGATTTGATATGTCAATTTAATTTGATGAGTTGGATCATTGAGTGAGTTCAATGCCAGTGTGGACTCTTCCCGATGTATGGTGGGTCTATATTTTTTCTATGATGATTCATGTAAAGGTTTATGATGTGTTATCATTTAGCTTTATCATATAGTGTATTGAGGTATATGTGATATTTCGAAAAAGGGAAGAACAATCCCAGTATAATCTATAATTCATTGTTGTGATACATGATATTAAGATTGAGTGGAATTAACATTATAGATAAAGGTTTACCATTTACAACAATAATTAAATATTGTTTTATATATTCTGAAAAAAATACATGAACTACAAGTAAAGGTATATGGTATAGTATCATTTTTCTTTTGACATTGACCGTCCATATAACACTAGTATGTGAAATTTCATTACTCATTCTTTAAGCAACATACTTCCAATATTTTTTTTTTGAAAGAATCACATGAGGAATGAAATATGATGGCTCTCATTGGTCAAATGTATTTATGATATTATATGGATGAGATATAAGTTTTCTAATGTGTGTTCCGATGATATCATATTATTCAATATTATTATCTTGGAGAAGTAACTTGATTAAGGGTTACAAGGAATTAGCTATTTTTATATAGTGGGAGAATAATGAAAATGGTCTCTATATACTGTGGTATTCCTTTTATTTAGAATATATTTTTCAATTACATTATGAATACAGATGTCTATGATGGAGGATTTTCATCATTCCGAGTTAGTGGTACACCCAGGAACAATGAATAAGTTTTGTGATTAGGGTCCATTTATTATATGAGACATTAAAATTTTGGTTTCTCAAATTTATAATTGCAAATATATTATGGATGATCATCAGAAGACTTCAAGTTTCTATCCTTTATTTACGTTAATATACAACTAGGGATTTCATTGTAGATTAGAGAGATAATTTTCATGACTCAAGGTGTAATGACCCGAGAAACCATGTTTTGTTTTTTGACAAGTTTGCTTTTCAATGTCACTCATTAAGTGAACCAAAAATCAACTTATAAGGTAAAAATAATAATAAAATAGAAAAATGCATCAAATGAATGAAATCCCCTTTTATTCAAATAAGTAACACCTCGGCTACAACCTCCACTGACTGAACAAGAAGATAAATTAACTAAAAATCCCATCTAAGAACCCGATTAAAATAATGGGGAGACTGCTTGAAACCACAAAGAGCCCAAAAATGCGGTAGGGGTTTCTGGCGTCCATCAGAATGATCATGAGGATAGCAGAAGCCACTGCAACTGTGCTGAGAACCAAGGGAATCATATGAACCATCTATTAATTTCTCCTTCAGTCACCTGGAGTGAGGGACACCCTGATACCAGACCCTTTATAAGCACACCAATCTGACCGTTGAACCCAAACGGCTATAAATATGACCGTTTGATTCTCCTATCTTCTATGTTTTGTTTTTGACCGTTGGAAATAAGATTGCTTACCCCTGGAAGGTTCGGAATGCTAATTATGTAATTCGTTTAATTGTTTAAAAGTGACATCAATGTTAATTTAATCAATTTATTTCATGTTTTCCCAAAAATGCAAATGATGTTTTATGAAAATTAATATTATTATTCACTACAATTATTTTCTTAATTTGAGTAATTAAATTTTTATGTTAAAACTAATGGGTTTTTATTTTGTCTTAATATGTATTAACCCTTGAGTAATATATATAAATTTTTCATCAAATTAAATGATTCTTTTTCTCTAAATTAAATATATGAGATAATAATAATGAGAATGTTTAAAAATTGGGTAAACAGTTTTGGAAACTACGTCAAACTATGGTTTCTTTTAATTATGTGTTTCATGGTGATGATATTTATACCAATACAATTTTATGTGTGATTAAATGTAGTTATGTTTAATAATAATATTTAATTAATAAAATTATGGTAATTAGCTAAAAAGGAAATTAATATATATATATATATATATGTGTGTGTTATGTTTTGAGCACCCGATGTTTTTAATCCTTTATTTTCATAATGAAATATAAGGTAATTAATAATTATGGTTTAATAATTGTAATGATAATATAATAAGGGTAATAAAAATTATTTATGTTTTAAGAATAATATATATATATACCTATATTTATGTAGTAACACATTTTGATTAAATCAATATATAATTTTTATTGACCAATGATTTTTATTAAAATAATAAAGGTTGGTTTAATAATTGAATTCTTTAATAATAAAAATCAATTATTTAATAAATTAATTAGGATATTAATAAAACATTTTTATAAAAAAACATGCTGAGAACCGCGTTTCTAAATGCCACTTCAACCGGGGGTCGTCCGATCCAGCTTCCTCCGATCGCAGCCGTCCATCCTTTTTAATGCCGCACCAATTCCAGATCGTCCGATCATCTCCGGTTTGATCCTGGTCGTCCGCTTTTTCTCGGGTTCTTCTCCTTCCTCGCGTCTCGTGTATTCGTCTTCCTCGCGTCGTCAAACCAGTAGAGCATAGGGTTCCTCGTTTTCTCCTCTAGGCCGGTGAGTGGACCCGTGCTGCTTCCTCCTTTCCATGAGTCGGCACCGAATCACTTCGGATACCCTCCATACAAAGCTGAACCTTATGTTTCTCTTTTTTTAAACCATGGTTTGCACTGAAGGTCGGGTGTTTTGCATCGAAGCCCCTTGGATCTCCAGACCGGACTCGTTCGTGTCTTGCTCACCTCCTCTCTGAGCTAAGGTAAGGGAGAAGTTCTGTTGTGGTTTCTGTTTGAGTTTCGGTTTATATATATATATATGTGATATGTATATATGTATACATTCTGTGTTTATACAACCAGATTCACTTGCCTCGTTGCCACATCTTCCTCTCCTCCTCTCCGAACAAGGTAAGGGCATGCTTTATTTTGTTTATTTTTGTTTGAGTATCGGTGTATATAAATATATATAAACATGTTATATGTATATATATTTTTGGTATGTTTGAATCTTGTGCAAACCCGGACCATGAGGATCTCCCTCTCAACTTGGAGAACCGAATAGGAGTAAGGGGAAATCCCTTTCTTCGTTTCCTACTGTTTCTATAAGCGTTGTATAAGTTATATACACTTGTGGTGTAAATGTGTATAAGAATATACAGGACCATACAAACCTGTTTTACCTATCCCTAGGATCGAAGCAGGGAAGGGGATGTCTTCTTGTATTAATTTTTCAACTACTTTAGTGAATATACACGAATATATATATGTATATATACTTCGTGCGTACCTGTGTATATATATTGTTGACGCTCCTTTCATCACAGAATCCAAAGATCGGAAAAGGGGAATATATGAGCACAAAGTGATTCAACCTTTGAAGAAAACATCAAAAAATTGACAAAGGGATGAACAAGGAAAACTTTGCCCACAGGTCACGCAAGTTCCTTCATGGTCGCGCAAGTGGACTTGCGCGACTCACTTGGCGCGCAAGTGACTTGCGCGACCTAAGTGATAACCGCCCGGTAACCGCCCGAGGTCTTCTTCTGCCTATAAATAGACCCTGTGGCCCCCCCATTCGAGGAGGATCTCTTTTCAGAAACTCGAATTGAAGCTCCGGATTCCCAAGTCTCTTCTCAAAGCTTCCAGAACACATATAAGGTAATTTCTTACCTAGAATGGAAGATCTAAAGAGAGGGAGTAAGGCCTAAGTGTGGAAATGCATCAACACTTGCGCGCCTGAGTGGCTAGCCCTTAAGGGAAGTGGCCACACTTGCGCGCCGCCTTTACTCCTTCGATAGAACTTGCACATCACTTTACTGGGAGAACCTCAATAGGATTCTAAAGGCTTAAAGAAAGAGTCGCTCAAGTATTTTAATAATGGTTGAAAATCTTGCAAGTACCCCACATGTCGTGCAGGTATACCTGCGCGAGCAATACTTGCACGCCCACGTAAGACTTGCGCGCCTTTCAAGACTTGCGCGCCCCTGCCTTTTTGGATGCCCATCTTGTCCATTTTACCCCTCTTAAGCCATTTCACCTTTCCTATTCAAGATTCAGTCTTCAAGATACTCTTCAAATCCATTTATGGCATGATTTCTTGATTTGACTTCATTATTTGAAAGGAATGTTGTGGAATATCTCTCAAAACATAGTGATTTATACATCATTATGTCACCAAAGATTGGGAGTTCATTCATTCAACCTCATCCTTTAAGATGAGAGAATCCTTAACCTGGGTCTCCTTTTCAGGAATAATCCACAGTTATAAGTCCTTTAATCTGGGCATCTTCCTCAGGAGTAAGCCCCAAATTCTTAACTTTCCAAAACTTTGGGCTTCCTTTTCAGGAGTAGGCCCCAAGTCCCTTAATTTCTCTTAACCAGTCCTAAATTACGTTTGATATGGGATCCCTTCTCAGGAGTAAAACCCAATTATCAATCCTCTCCTAATCTGGGTTTCCTTTTCATGAATAAGTCCCAAGTTAGAGTATTCAAAATCTCCGTGAAGCACATATACCTTTATGGACCCTATTCCTGGATTTTCTCCCTAAAGTAAATCCTAACCTTCAATTATCTGGGCAGTCATACATACATAAGCCCCAAATCATTTCTTATGATTACATCTTTTATGGCCCAATTGTCTATCTTATTACCGATACCTCTTGATTCTCACACCGAGCATGACTCACGTGAGTTTAGAAGGTAAAAGTAATTATGACATCCTTCTTTGAGCCATTAATCATAAACATCATAATCTATTTCTTGAACTACATGGGTTCTGATTCCTTTCCCAAAACAAAGGATACATAGGTATCCCATCTGCGGGTTCAATCCCAACTTTGAAATAATCCATGTCCTTCTGAATGACGATAAACATGAAGTGCCCCACTGAGTGGCTTTAAAACCAGCCTGGTCATCATAATGACCAAGAGACTTTTATAAATGTTTTGAAGGATACCATTGATCAAGAATCTCTAAATAGATACAGATGATTTTCTATTGATGAATAACCTCGAATACATATAAAAGATTCTCTAAATTTCTTACATATTTAATCATTGATTGTTAAAACTAAAGGAAAGCTCATTTTATACTTGGTAATGTAATAAGGATTCACGAACATAACTTAAATCTATAAAGAGAGTCCCAGAGTAGACAATAATTCCCCTCAAATGGTGTGATGAGTCCGACCTCCCATCATCTCGACCAATGCAAATTCCTAAGCCTCATTAGTCCACAAACTAATGAGCATCTACCTTTGGAAAGTAGGTCCAAATGGATGTGGAATCATTGGATGTTTCCGGTTCTACGAACAAACCTGATAGAAACCGATCGGAACGTTTGAATCTCCCATCCAAGAGGTCATCCCCGAATTCCGAGGGAAAAATAAAACGGTGAACCCGACGTGAATCCTTAACCAAGTTAAAGTGGTGTTTTACCTATTTGTTTAATCCCCTATTTAAAAGTCAGTAAGAGGGCTAACAAAAACAATCATTGACATATGTGATCATCCAAAGGATGAAGTGACTGGATTTATCTTGATTACGTCTGTTATATCAAACATGCACTCTTTTCCAAGATCTTCTGTATTTCCATAATGGATGCTCTCAAATTCACACTTGTTAATACTGCTGCTGCAAATACCAATACTGCCATTCCTACTGGATCGTCATCCGCTCTGAGGATGACATCACCTACTCAGCATCTTTAACGCTGGGTATCAAATGCACTGGTTAAGGAGTACCATCAACAGGGTACCATCCCAACTCTGGAGGCTGCCCGACAGGCACTCCAAGTGAACAAATCACTCAGGTCGTCCGGACTAGGATTACCAGTGATCAAGAGGCAGGCGGTGCTGACTACCGTCTCCAACCGTTTCGGGTCGTTATCCCCGAAACACAATTTCCATTAACTCCCATACTCTGAGGAAGTGAATGAACAGGTCCCTCAGGACCTTAATCCAAAAATACAGGAGTCCTTACCGAGGGCTCCCATCAACAATCGCCGCCAGACTCATGCGGTAGTTCACCCTCAACATGATGAGGGTACCGACTCCAGGCGTTCGGTTCAGGTTCTTCGAACCCGAGCAGGCAAGACGAACCGCCATAGGCGGAATATGGTTAAAAATGGGTAGGTTATCATCCCTGCCATCTCCGGAGAAGTCTACCAACCTAACTTGGTGGCAAACAATGAGAAGGCACACACACCTGCCCGTTTTAATTCTGCTGTCCAGCAGACTCGTCTGGAAGCATCACGCCAATCCCGCCTGGCAATTCTGGTGGAGTACTATAGGCAGGAACATACAACTGCTTATACATCATCAGTTAGTTAGAAGGGTCGTCTGACTACATATGATAGATCTCATCAACCGAGTTTGGCGAAGTGTAATCAGCAGGCATATACACCTGTTAATACTAATCAAGCCTACCGACTGTCTCACTTGGTAGCGCATGAAGAATTCAGTCGGAAGGCCCCGACGACAAACAGGAGGTAGACTCAACTCTCTGCCCCCACACTTGAGTACTGTCACGATTCAATGATAGGAAAAGGAGGACAGGAGTAGGCACATACACCTACTCCAAGCCCGGAATGGATGTATATCCCCGTTCCGGCAGCTGAAGTCACCAAGCATATTTTGTCAACGGTGAAAGAGCAGAATCAAATTCTAGCTCATATTCTGGATGCTTTCTAGGATATCATAACTACTTCAACATCATCTCAGGGAAATACACATAAATCTATCCCTAGCAGTGGAGTGAAACATCAATGATTCACTTCAGAACAGACACACACATCTGTTCTAGTCAAAGAGGGTTATGGGGCATATTCCCCCATATCATACGGACAACCAAGTCAGGCACATACACCTGATTTGAGTGGAGATCTTCAGTCTAACCTGACCATATTTCCTGATCAGGCACATACACCTGCTTAGAGCAACCACTATCATCAACAAGTGGTTTCCAAATCAAGTAAGAAGGCATCTAAGAAAAAGATCTGCCCAGCACAGTCAGGAGATTGAAGGCCAATCTGTGACAAGGCCTTATTCGATGCTGGAGTTCTTGAAGCCCTCAGACATTTATCTGTTGGAATTAAAGATTATACTCTCTCAGTTCCCAATAACGGGAACATTAATTCTGAAAGTCTTCAACAGACACTTCCTCATGAAGGCTTGCTTCATGAAAATTTGGTCAATCTTGAGGTTTCTTCTTCAGATGAGAGCCACAAGAACCCTCTGTGTGGTCAGAAGACCAAGGAGCCAGAGATCTCATCTTTTGCTGTAACCCATTATGGTGGTCCTCCCCATGATGATGAATTTCACTGCAAAAGTCCTCTCCGCAGTAGTGATTCACATTGCCTGGAAAATACTTTAGTGGACAATGTAGTGCTGAGAATGCCCTCTTATCTTGAGGCACTTGCAAATGAGAAACCAGTCATGTCTGATGCTTTATCGCTAACAAGTGAAATACTTTCTCAATCAAAAGATAGCCCAGGGTGTAGGTCATTCTTCGAACCACCCCTAAGTCATGCATCTTATAGTTTGATCAATGATATCTCTACCAATCATGTTGAATCCGATGAAGCAACAAGGAAACACCAACTATGGTCAAAACAGGTAGAAGAATCTTTATTTAATGATAAAGAGGAAATGCTGAACATGAGAAAAAAATTGGCGAAAGGTGAGGTACCAGTCATGTTCTGGCCTTTGGCTGACTCCCAGTACGACATTCAAAAGATGTTGATGGATGATGAAATCCATGATATTCGTCTCAACATTAGGAAAAATATTTGTCAATTGAAGAATACAGTATTATGTTATGATGAATATGAAAATCATCTTAAGATAATAGAATGGCTACAACGTCAGAATGATTTGGCATCTCTATCAGTCTCTCTGTATCCGAAGGCTGAAAAGCAGCAGAGTACCCTTCAACGTTCATGCCTTGGCGCACTAAGAAAATTGCATCAGTTAATTGTCAATGCTCCATCTGGTGTTCATTTCAGAGGATGGGGTGTTCACGGAGCACTACATTTCACAGTGCTTTCTAATCAGCAAAGCCCGCCGAAAATGTTCTCATGCAATGTTATTGCCCATGGCCGGCCACAGTCAATGGGATTTGTTTGTAATCAAAAGTTTCCTCAAGAACATGCTTCAAATAGTTCCTCTCAAAATCAAGCATATAAGGAACAAGTTGTTGAATTGCTCTTACATCAAGCAGGTGAGAATATTGTACAAGCCTCTCGTATGGAGAAAACACATCATCAAATGAAAGGAATTTCGGAAATCATCCAACGGTCTATTGAACCAGGTGATAAAAGTGGATACAGGTTAATGCATCCAGCTAATTTCCGAACTATGGTTCGCAAGATCAAGATAGATTTTAAGAAGATCTCTGACATAGCATGTCAAGAGACACCCCATCTTGTCAGACTAGGGACTTCTTTAACCCAACCCTCAGATTCAAAAAATGGGGTTCGAGGAGTTGTGCGGAAACAGCAGGAACATCCCTATTTCACAAGACTGGAGACTCTTTCAAATCATCAATCCCCTCCTCATAGAATATCAGTCTTCTCTCGATTGGGGAAGAAGCCACAAGAGGAACGAAGATCCAAATTATCAGGAGATTCCCTCCAAGTTATAGCTCGTCAAGAAGTTCCTAAAATATTGAATCAACAAAAGGCAATGTCTCATCAAAGAAATGAAAGAAGACAATATCACAGAAATGTTGATAGAAGGGATGTGATGCATTATGCATCAATCTGTAACGCCCCGACCCCAGTTACCCAGAGTCGGTGCATTATTACATAACATTGGCATGATCACAAGAAAGATCAAATCTCGAAAGACCGATTGGTTTAGTAGCCTTGGAAACACTAGATATATTCATAGGTTTTACATTACATCATAAAATGAAAAACTACTACAACAACATAATGTCTCCATAATCCACACTCATAGCCCCACATAATATCCTTGCAGGTCATTCATAATTTACTTCTTCACTTCCTGGGAAAAATAAAACATATAAAAGGGGTGAGCTCAAATGCCCAGTAAGGATAACAAAATAGCGGAAACTTTCATAAATAAGAATAAACTTTTAAGGCAATGTATAACTAAAACAAAATCCTTTCAAACATGAACATTCAACATGATATGGCATAAATAAAATGAAATAATGCCATTTAATTATTCACATGGATATTCTACTAATCGAATAATCACATGCAAAAATCAATAACCACTTTCATAATGTTGGAATGCATAATGCCAGACTATCATAACCACATAGCCAAGGCCTCGTGCCAAGACTACAAATAAGATTTTTGCCAAGGCCTTGTGCCAAGACACTAGTTTGTCTCATGAGACCTACCGATGCATCGAGGAGCTATAGCGGGCTCCACCCTTCACTTATTAAGTCCAATGCATTCCCATATGAAAAGGTTTAAACATAACATAAACATTCGTATTAAAACTAGCATACGAAATGTCAATAATTTCACCATAAACTATGAATGGTATAAAAATAGCACATACATAGTCAAACATATCACAAAACCTTCAATACAATATAGAAGTTTTGTATCATAATAAATCAACTTCAAATAATCTTAAAATCCATCAAAGGATGTTGACGTAGATGAAATCAAAATTCTTTTTAAAGAAATATCTCCTTTTATTTTGAAATCATTTAAGATCCATATAAAATAAAACATTTTCTTTGAAAATATTCTTATAAACTTGTAAGGAAAGCTTTGAAGATTTTATAACGGCGTAAAATAACCGCACCCGCCGTATAAGTTAAAAAAAACATTCTTACCTCAATTCTGTCGAAAAGGTTAAAAAGGACCTTGTTTTGAAAACGATGGAAAGATTCTTTTATAAACCTCTTATAAAAAGTCAAACAAGGGTATAAATGACTTTAACCCATATTCTTGTAAATAGTAAAAATGTTTTGAAATACATTTTTAAGAAACATGGATGTGGATGATAAAGATATCCCAGTAGATTATTACGTATAAACAACCTCGGATAATGAAGAGATTGTGAAATAACCCTTACCTTGTACTTTTCCTTTGTTGGGGTCGGTTAACCTCCTGTATAATGGTGAAATAATTTAAATTATACAAGAATCATATACATTAATATGATATCATATATTATCTTTTAACACTGCTTTATTAATAATATCTTAGTATTATCGTCGTTTCAGGTGATAATCGATTTGTTCTTCTTAAATGTTTGGATACGTAAGACATGTTTGTAATGGATAGATTAAATCTTATTCATAATCAGAATGATATTAAAATTATTTTTAACCCTAAAATGAGAATAATACTTGAATGGATACGATGGAGGATGGATCTCACCGCGTTCGTGGAGACGGTAGTCCGTGCGTACGCACGAACGCTACTTCCATTTAATTTTTATTTTAAAAGAATTGAATCCAAATGATACATAGGTATATTACTATTCCAGTATAATATAATATTTTATATATGTTACTTAAGTTCATTAACACCATCCTTTATACGTTCCATGTGTGGTATGAACGAGTCATATCATTTTAAGGGGGCGGTAGTCCGCACTTCCTCAAATGAAATTATCGTATGTATATACAACATGAAACGAATAATGGTATGAAATAAAATGGAATTACAGAAGCTTATATATAAAATATATATCATTAATATCATATTTAATTACAGTGCCATCATAATGGCCACCATGAGAGGCGGTAAGATGTATTTGAACAATCATCATTTCGTGAGGCGTTAGTTTTCCATCCACAGAAACATTATGTTCATCATCCATTAGATAGAGTTGTGTGTATGTGTAGTTTGAATAATTCTTATAACAACATCCTAGTATATTGAGGATACTGGTGTTGTTACAAAAGAAATGAAATAAAAAGAGTTTGGGGGTTGGAGAAGCAAAATAAATGAAAATAATTTAAGAGAAAACGTTACCTTTAATTTAGGTAACTCACTTTGGTTGGAATCAAAGGACTTCTTGAAATGCTTTCTGCCTAAGGGGAAGCTTCAAGGAGGAGAAGAGGGATGTGGGGATCTTAGTTGGGCAGAGTTTGGACGAGCCAAGTGGCTTGAGAGGTGTGAGGAATGAGTAGAAGTGGTCTCCTTTTATAAGGGAGAAGAGGGGCTCTTTAGGAAAGAGTGAAAGTATTACTTTATAATATAATTATATTCGGTTTATAATGGTCCAAAAATCATTGAGGTCGAAGATAAGATGACTAATATTCTATATAACATCAACCAATAAGAATCGGACAGGTTTTAGATAATATTTTAATCATTATAATCTTATTTATTTAAATGATTTATTAATGAGGTAAACATTGCATCATTATTGTGTCATTAATAATTTAAATTATTTGATGTCTAAAAATTATAAATAAAATATAATTATGTAGGAAATCTTTTTATCTTTCTAATGAATATTTATAATCGAAAATCCAACCTGTATAACCCTATGTAAAAATTGTTCTTTTAAAAGATGTAAGCTTATGCCATTTTTGTATTCATTTTAACTTAATTAAAATAAAGTGTCATTATCACTTACAAGTGGATCAATGGGGTCCCAAAATTGACCCAAAGATGCCCATGGTCGACCATGTATCAACCAATAGGGTTAAGACACGTTTTAGGGTAATTTTGTATTATTATAATATTATTTTTTAACCCTTATTTACCGGATTTACCCTTAACCATGGTAAATAAAATATTTACCGCAGTAATTATTCAAAATGTCTAAAAATAAAAGTCACCTATTTACACAATTTGAACATCCTGATTCCAAATATGGAATCCATTTTTCTAAATTCAAAACACAGAAGTGGCAGAAATTAATTTAAAATTAATTCCCGCTGTCAAAACAAAAAGCGTGTTTTTAAGAGATAATAACTATCAAAAGATTGACACTTGTTTATGTTCGGTTTAATTGTAAAATTATGTCCAATGACCAAAATTATATTAAATGGTAAAAATATATTCTAAATATACTTTAAAACCACTCAAATTCACAATTTATCACTATTAATTATTTTGATAAAAAAAGTTGTTTTTAATTAAAATTTAGTAATTTTCACTATTCATCAAAATATGAAAGTTATCCGAAAAGTACCAAAATTTCACCTTAAGATAAATTTGATATTCCGAATCCAAAAGTGAATTCCATTTTAAAATATAAAATATATATAACTTCAAAAAGTAGGTATTACTATTCATAACAGCTAGTTTGATTGGTTACGGTGTGTTAGAACTCGAAGTTGCGTACAACACACGCTACTGTTTTATTCAAAGGAAAGCGTACCGTGGAAGCTTGGGATGTTTCATTTTAAATTTTTGATGTCCCCATTTAGTCAAAAAGTTTAAAATATTGTATTTAAAAAGGTTTCACTATTAAAAGTTGATAAAAGTGCAATACTGAAAATGAATTTGTTCTTGCATTATATCTAAGAAACTCATAATATGGATTCTAAAATTATAAGGATTATATAAAGTTTAAAAATTAGATAATACTATTCATAACCTCTTTTGAATGGATTTTTTTTGTAAGTCATGGTGTGATTGAACTCGGTGTTGTGTGTAGTGCAAGTTATTGAATTATTTTGAAGAAATAACACACTATGAAATCTTGGGGTGTTACATTCTCCCCTCCTTCAATAAATTGCGTCCTCGCAATTTGAAATTGTTCTTCGAAAATAAAAGGTTGAAAGTAGAAAATATATTTGTGGGAAAACCCACATTGGAAATTGGGTTACTAAAATTTAGTCTTAATATGTGGAAAAGGGAAATGAAAGGGTCACCACCAAATTAAGATCTTGATTAGGAGAACATTGGTGGAAATTAGAGACATATAATTGGAGGAAAAACATAAATATTTATAGGTAGTGATTGAGGTCATCAATCACAAACAAGTATAAAATTTAGGTCCTTAAACTCATCAATCTATGATGATTTGAAGTACCATCGGTTCAACAAAATATAGGGTATTGGGACAACACATTTTTGACATTTCAAAATATCTTAGTTGAAATCCCACATTGAAAAATGAATTAATGAGGCCTCTATTTAAAATAAAGAGTGGAAAGTATGAAGATTACCGAAAATAACACATACTAGGGTTCCATGTAGGAAAATATGGATATGGAAGAGAAATCTAACCATCAATTATCGGATGGAGAGTGGTAGAGAACATGGCTATGAAAAGGCCAACAATCCCAAAGCCATAAATTTGTGATGATTTAAGGTACCATCTAGGACAACATTTTTGTTCTAAGTTTCTATTATTAATGTTGAGGAATTTATTTATGAGATTGGCTAAGATCATAAGGAGATATACTTACTTTATAATTAGAGTTTTTTCCATTAATAAATTTCTACCATAAACTCATCTTTCACTCGTAAAAAAAATTATATTTATACTATTCGTACAGGGTTCCAAAATAAACGAATTTATAATTCATCTACCAGATCTTTTAAAAAAACTACATTATTTAATCCAGGACATCTCTTGGGCCAGTGGTAGGTGATACACCCTTGTCGCCCTTCGGTTGCGGGTTCAAGTCTCGCGGCCTTTCCGGACGCAACAGGTTGCTGCCCGACCTCCGGGTTGTCATTTTTTGGCAATCCAAAATAATCCAAATAAGAACTATCCAAAATAATTCTATCCAAACTCACAGTCCAACATTTATAAGGAAGGTAAACATAATATAGATCCTTTTTAACCCGTAATAGCATATAAATACCTTCATCATGTATTACCATATTCCTTGTTGATTACATTCATGATCCCTTATTCCATATAGAATGCTGGATATACTTCATTAATCCAAAAATGTTTTAAACCCCAACAATGATGGAATATACAAATCATTAATCAGTTCCAAGGTAGTCAAGAATATCCAATATAATTTATCCAAAACAATCACATATTATTCCAAAATCACTACCTCAGTATCAGAACTATATTATGATTTATCATTCTCTCAACCATATATTTTCCAAAAATTTATCCTGCTATTGAGTCACTTTTATTTGTTCCACACAATCTCAAGTCCTTAATGAAATAGTACTGCAGTACAATCCTTATATACTCCATAATTATTATAACAAGTACATTGTTGATACAACACTCAATTGACATAATCAACATAAGATCTCTAATCATTCCTCTTCATCTGTGGTAGTATCATAACTTGATTATTATCCAATAGCATCATTTGCGTCATAGACTGATGACTGGGACATAGGTTCGTGTAGTGTCCAAACTCCTTGCAAATGAAGCATTGTACATTTGAAACCATTTTCTTACCCTTGCAGTCACGTACTTTGTGCCCTTTTCCTCCACACTTATAACAAACTCTCATTCATTTCAGGCAAGTTCCAGGGTGTTTCTTTCCACAGTTACCACATATGGGAAAATTCTTCTTTTCCCTCTTCCCTTTATCCATATTTCTCTCTTCCATCCTTTTCTTCTCTTGCTTCCCTTCAAAGCCATAGGACTCAGTAAACTCTTTACTTATCTTATCAACACATGATATTATTTCTTCATATGATGATAATACATGCGAGACTATTTCTCTTATAAATTCTGGCTTAAGACCATGAAATATATGATCCTTCTTTCTCTTTGCATCATGTGCATTGCTAGAGTTCTCATTCCTTCTACTGGGCGCCATTTCTAAACAATGGCATACACTAGATCAGTTTATGAATCAAAATACATAATCCCATACTTATAAAACACTTAACATAAATTGAACTATTTATGGATATAATCCATAATCATAAGAATGCCTCCTTTGAGGAAGTATATACTCATAAACCCTTCATAATGATTTGTAAAGAAAATGAGAGTTATCCTAAGCATATCCCCCTGGAGTGTCGTAACCAAGAGTGCAGCAAGGCCCGTTGTCGTGCACCAGTTCCCGTTTGAGTCTAGCTCAAAGCGGTGTTTTCGGGTTTTAATCCTAGGTACATCTATGCCAGAGCCGCCTCTACCTGCTCGTATCGAGATAGGGATGTATTGCTCGGAAAACTCACAAAATCTCTACAATACCAAAATTCTAGGAAGTTCTTCTATACTAATCCTCAAAGTTCATCTTTGGTCTACGTGCTCTAATCAGAGTTTATCTAAATCTAGTTTCCAAGGTTTGTACTAAACTTCCTCTGATACCAACTGTAACGCCCCGACCCCAGTTACCTAGAGTCGGTGCATTATTACATAACATTGGCATGATCACAAGAAAGATCAAATCTCGAAAGACCGATTGGTTTAGTAGCCTTGGAAACACTAGATATATTCATAGGTTTTACATTACATCATAAAATGAAAAACTACTACAACAACATAATGTCTCCATAATCCACACTCATAGCCCCACATAATATCCCTGCAGGTCATTCATAATTTACTTCTTCACTTCCTGGAAAAAATAAAACATATAAAATGGGTGAGCTCAAATGCCCAGTAAGGATAACAAAATAGCGGAAACTTTCATAAATAAGAATAAACTTTTAAGGCAATGTATAACTAAAACAAAAGTCTTTCAAACATGAACTTTCAACATGGTATGGCATAAATAAAATGAAATAATGCCATTTACTTATTCAAATGGATATTCTACTAATCGAATAATCACATGCAAAAATCAATAACCACTTTCATATTGTTGGAATGCATAATGCCAGACTATCATAACCACATAGCCAAGGCCTCGTGCCAAGACTACAAATAAGATTTTTTCCAAGGCCTTGTGCCAAGACACTAGTTTGTCTCATGAGACCTACCGATGCATCGAGGAGCTATAGCGGGCTCCACCCGTCACTTATTAAGTCCAATGCATTCCCATATGAAAAGGTTTAAACATAACATAAACATTCGTATTAAAACTAGCATACGAAATGTCAATAATTTCACCATAAACTATGAATGGTATAAAAATAGCACATCCATAATCAAACATATCACAAAACCTTCAATACAATATAGAAGTTTTGTATCATAATAAATCAACTTCAAATAATCTTAAAATCCATCAAAGGATGTTGACGTAGATGAAATCAAAATTCTTTTTAAAGAAATATCTCCTTTTATTTTGAAATCATTTAAGATCCATATAAAATAAAACATTTTCTTTGAAAATATTCTTATAGGCTTGTAAGGAAAGCTTTGAAGATTTTATAACGGCGTAAAATAACCGCACCCGCCGTATAAGTTAAAAAAAACATTCTTACCTCAATTCTGTCGAAAAGGTTAAAAAGGACCTTGTTTTGAAAACGACGGAAAGATTTCTTTATAAACCTCTTATAAAAAGTCAAACAAGGGTATAAATTACTTTAACCCATATTCTTGTAAATAGTAAAAATGTTTTGAAATACATTTTTAAGAAACATGGATGTGGATGATAAAGATATCCCAGTAGATAATTACGTATAAACAACCTCGGATAATGAAGAGATTGTGAAATAACCCTTACCTTGTACTTTTCCTTTGTTGGGGTCGGTTAACCTCCTGTATAATGGTGAAATAATTTAAATTATACAAGAATCATATACATTAATATGATATCATATATGATCTTTTAACATTGCTTTATTAATAATATCTTAGTATTATCGTCGTTTCAGGTGATAATCGATTCATTCTTCTTAAATGTTTGGATACGTAAGACATGTTTGTAATGGATAGATTAAATCTTATTCATAATCAGAATGATATTAACATTATTTTTAACCCTAAAATGAGAATAATACTTGAATGGATACGATGGAGGATGGATCTCACCGCGTTCGTGGAGACGGTAGTCCGTGCGTACGCACGAACGCTACTTCCATTTAATTTTTATTTTAAAAGAATTGAATCCAAATAATACATAGGTATATTACTATTCCAGTATAATATAATATTTTATATATGTTACTTAAGTTCATTAACACCATCCTTTATACGTTCCATGTGTGGTATGAACGAGTCATATCATTTTAAGGGGGCGGTAGTCCGCACTTCCTCAAATGAAATTATCGTATGTATATACAACATGAAACGAATACTGGTATGAAATAAAATGGAATTACAGAAGCTTATATATAAAATATATATCATTAATATCATATTTAATTACAGTGCCATCATAATGGCCACCATGAGAGGCGGTAAGATGTATTTGAACAGTCATCGTTTCGTGAGGCGTTAGTTTGCCATCCACAGAAACATTATGTTCATCATCCATTAGATGGAGTTGTGTGTATGTGTAGTTTGAATAATTCTTATAACAACATCCTAGTATATTTAGGATACTGGTGTTGTTACAAAAGAAAGGAAATAAAAAGAGTTTGGGGGTTGGAGAAGCAAAATAAATGAAAATAATTTAAGAGAAAACGTTACCTTTAATTTAGGTAACTCACTTTGGTTGGAACCAAAGGACTTATTGAAATGCTTTTTGCCTAAGGGGAAGATTCAAGGAGGAGGAGAGGGATGTGGGGAGCTTAGTTGGGCAGAGTTTGGACGAGCCAAGTGGCTTGAGAGGTGTGAGGAATGAGTAGAAGTGGTCTCCTTTTATAAGGGAGAAGAGGGGCTCTTTAGGAAAGAGTGAAAGTATTACTTTATAATTTAATTATATTCGGTTTATAATGGTCCAAAAATCATTGATGTCGAATATAAGATGACTAATATTCTAAATAACATCAACCAATAAGAATTGGATAGGTTTTAGATAATATTTTAATCATTATAATCTTATTTATTTAAATGATTTATTAATGAGGTAAACATTGCATCATTATTGTGTCATTAATAATTTAAGTTATTTGATGTCTAAAAATTATAAATAAAATATCATTATGTAGGAAATCTTTTTATCTTTATAATGAATATTTATAATCGAAAATACAACATGTATAACCATATGTAAAAATTGTTCTTTTAAAAGATGTAAGCTTATGCCATTTTTGTATTCATTTTAACTTAATTATAATAAAGTGTCATTATCAATTACAAGTGGATCAATGGGGTCCCAAAATTGACCCAAAGATGCCCACGGTCGACCATGTATCAACCAATAGGGTTAAGACACGTTTTAGGGTAATTTAGTATTATTATAATATTATTTTTTAACCCTTATTTACCGGATTTACCCTTAACCATGATAAATAAAATATTTACCGCAGTAATTATTCAAAATGTTTAAAAATAAAAGTCACCTATTTACACAATTTGAACATCCTGATTCCAAATATGGAATCCATTTTTCTAAATTCAAAACAGAGAAGTGGCAGAAATTAATTTAAAATTAATTCCCGCTGTCAAAACAAAAAGCGCATTTTTAAGAGATAATAACTATCAAAAGATTGACACTTGTTTATGTTCGGTTTAATTGTAAAATTATGTCCAATGACCAACATTATATTAAATGGTAAAAATATATTCTAAATATACTTTAAAACCACTCAAATTCACAATTTATCACTATTATTTATTTTTATTAAAAAAGTTGTTTTTAATTAAAATTTAGTAATTTTCACTATTCATCAAAATATGAAAGTTATCCGAAAAGTACCAAAATTTCACCTTAGGCTAAATTTGATATTCCGAATCCAAAAATGAAGTCCATTTTAAAATATAAAATATATATAACTTCAAAAAGTAGGTATTACTATTCATAACAGCTAGTTTGATTGGTTACGGTGTGTTAGAACTCGAAGTTGCGTACACCACACGCTACTGTTTTATTCAAAGGAAAGCATACCGTGGATGCTTGGGATGTTTCATTTTAAATTTTTGATGTCCCCATTTAGTCAAAAAGTTTAAAATATTGTATTTAAAAAGGGTTCACTATTAAAAGTTGATAAAAGTGCAATACTGAAAATGAATTTGTTCTTGCATTATATCTAAGAAACTCATAATATGGATTCTAAAATTATAAGGATTATATAAAGTTTAAAATTTAGATAATACTATTCATAACCTCTTTTGAATGGATTTTTTTTGTATGTAATGGTGTGATTGAACTCGGTGTTGTGTGTAGTGCATGTTATTGAATTATTTTGAAGAAATAACACACTATGAAATCTTGGGGTGTTACACAATCAATGTCATCAATGCCATTGTTTCTAATCCACCAGAGGAGGTTCACTCAGGGGACTCTGATGAAGAGCGTCCTGCTCAAGAAAATGTACGCACCGATACAAATGAAGAAGGTGTGCATACACGAAGTCAAAGGATTACTCAAAACCTAGGTAATCCACTTCCCTCTCTCCAAAAGGTATCCAACAAAGGGAAGTGAAAGAATCAGGTTACATATCCCTCTTCTGGAGAAGGTCAATCGCTCTCATTAGAGAAAAGGTTTTCACAACAGGAGGAAGAAATGAAAGAATTAAGAAGGTTAAATGCAGAACTACTTTAGAGTAGTCTTCTTCTTAAAAATGCTGGAGTCTGACAGCCAAAGGAATTTGTTGCAGTTACTGAGATGGATCAGGAATATCCTCCTTTAGCAGTACACCCTCAGAAGTATAATCTTACGGGTCAAGTGCAACAACGGTTGGCAGCACTACCATCAGTTTCAGCACCAACCACCACGTCTGTCCAAGCTCCATTCATTTCACCTACCCAAAACCAAGTTCAACCGGATATTTCTCAAAAGTTGATAACTACTATTGAGTCATTAACAGCTCGGTTAGAAACTATGGAAGGGAAATGGGCGCAAGTTCAACCTGAAAATAATGTTTACCCTGAATGGGTAGATTCAATTTCTCCTCCATCCAGTTTTGAAAACCCTGTTTTCCATACTTTCAATGGATCAGGCGATCCTGAACAACATTTGACACATTACATTTCGTGTTCTGATCCTATGATGGGAACTCCAGAACAGCAAGAAGCAGTGAAACTCAAATGCTTCATTCGAACCTTGCAAGGACCAACTTTTGTCTAGTATACAATCTTGCAATCCCGATCAATCATCGGATGGGAGGACCTTCGTCAAAAATTCCTTCTTCAGTTCATCTCAACTTTGCCAAAAAAACGACAGTTTTTGATCATAAAAACTGCAAGCAAAGGGAGAATGAAAGAGTCTCTGATTTCATTGCTCGCTGGAAGATATTAACATATTCCCTGAGTTTAGCACTTCCTCGGGAGGAACTGTTGCCAATCTGTGTGGAAAATTTGTGTGACGAATTACACACGCCATTGATCCTTGTGAAATACACAGGAGGGTTTCGAGATCTTACTTCAATCGCTCAACAGATTGAAGATTCCCTTATATTGGCTAAGGCTAAATCTCATGTAATTCCATCAGCTCCAGGAAGGCGAATGGGTAAAACAGAAACTACTACAGTTATGATTAAACAAGCACCTATACCTATTTTTACTTTAAAACCTTCATCTTCTTGAAGAGATCCACCTCTTAAACGCCAAAAACAAAGGCCATTTTGTCCAATTGATCAAAAAGACCAACGACGAAAACAATTTGAGGATTTTAAGAGTAAAACATACTCTTTCCGAAATGAGCAGGTTCCTGGTTACTTCATTTCAGCTCTGGAAAATAATTTAGTTCAATTACCATTGCCCAAGAGGCCAAACAAGGAAGGAGATGAAGACTGTCCCAATTATTGTCCCTTTCATCAAATGTTAAGGCATCCCATCGAGGAGTGTTTTGTCTTTAATGACCTCATGCAAAAGGTGGTCGACTTGGGACAAGTCAAGTTGAAAGGTTCTTCGACTCAGGTAGCCTGTGTCACTGTTACAGTTCCAGAGGAAGAAGGTGAATGGCAAGAATTCAAAAGCAGAAATGCACAGATGTATGATGATTGGATGGTCAGAAATACAATCAATCGGACTCATGCCATTTTTCGAACACAATTAATGAAACCAATTGTGTCTTCTACCATGAATATTGCTGTAAAACCCTCTTCATCAGAGGGAAAATCCTCAAAAAAATGTCTTGATTCAAAGAAGAAAAATGAATCAGAAGAAGATGAGTATGTGTCAAAGCCTAAATTGTCTTTGACTCTGGAAGACTTTATGCCATCTACTTCAAAGCCACGGGCACCGCCCCATCAAACAGAACAGCCTAAACAGGCTAATCAAGCAGAGTCTTTATCAGACGAAGAGTTAATCTTCAGTTCTGTTAATATGATTCAATTAACAGATCCATATTCCAGTCTTGATGAGCCCGAATTCCTTGTATCAAATAAAGGAATCCTAGGTAGTTCTAGAGTTTCAGGATACAGGGGAAGACATGGATCTTTAAGAAGCCACTACTCCAATTCTACCCCTGCTAACACTGTGTATGCAGCAGAAACTCATGGTAGAGCCCTTCAGCGAGCTCAAAAAGAACAAGCAAGTTCTTCTGCCAATGGCCAACTCAGTTTTGGCACAGTTATTTTGGAAGACCGATTAAAGGTTCCATCTTCATTATCTCAGCAATTAAATGGATCTAATCAGTATAATCTTCCAAAACAAAGGATGTTTCCAACTTCTATCCCAATACAAGATGCATCAGCTTCCTAAGCATCTTCTTCCACGGTACCTGCTAAACCGCATATTCCTATTGGGAAACGCAGACCTCTAGCTCAAAAGTATGATATATTGAAACACTTGGCCCATGTACTAGCCAAGTTATCAATTTTGGATGCTTTTAATATGTCAAAAGATCTTCGGGAAGCATTCATCGAAGCTTTGTCAAGTCCTCATGAGTTTGAAGATGAAATTGCTGCAGCTGAAGTCTATCACATAGTGAATAATCCAGCAGAATGCCATGCAGTGATATCTTTTACTGATAGTGATGAAGATGATGTTGTGCATGGGCACAGAAAACCTCTATACTTATCTGGAAAAGTCAATGATGTAGATATCCGAAGAGCTTTCATTGACAATGGTTCAGGAGTCAACCTCATGCCCATTCGCACACTTCGTCGATTGGGCCTCACAGAATCTGATTTATCTCCTTCTACCATGATGTTACAAGGATATGATAAAAGTGAACAAGAACCACTGGGCGATGTTACACTCAAAACTCAGTTTGGAGATCCTGTATCCAATTCGGATTTCATGATTTTTGATCAAGACTCAGCTTTCAATGTCTTGCTTGGAAGACCCTGGCTACATCAGCATGCAACTATCCCTTCATCATACCATCAATGTCTCAAATACTGTTTCAATGGTCATGTTGGAACATTGTATGGTGATAAGTCCCCGTTCAAGACATGTGAGTCTCAATACATTGAGGCGGAATTTTATCACATGAAGGGAAGAAGGAAATATACATTAAAGGAAATTACCAAAGTTAATGCCCCATATGGTTTGGAGAAGATTCCAATAAATCCATTTACACATGTGAGTATAGATTATGTGTTATCTATAAGTCAAATTGAAAAATAGGGCCAAATCAAAATACTCTTATGGAAAGATCCATAATTTCAATTACGGCAATCAATCCAGACAACATGGGAGAAATTGGTAACATACCAAACAGTGATGAAAGCATAAGTGGTGACATTTTCATTTCATCTGCTAAAGTCCAACAAGTCTATACTTCGCCAATCAGGCTAGAAGTAGTTATAGCAACATCAGAGGTGAATAATGATGTCGATTATCAATCCATCATCTCCTCTTTATTTCCCAAATAAGACCCTTTATTATCCATAGGATCGAAAATGGAAGCTTCTTCTTCAAAATGTAAAATTTTTGACATCTCTTATGATCATGAGAATTTCGTTTTGTCATCTACTATGCAAGTAGAAATGGAAGAAATGGCACGTGATGAAGAGGAAGAGGAAGATCATAGAGATGCTCCTCCAGCATTTGAAGAGGGTATCTCTACCACTGTGGATGAACTCAGAGATGTAAATCTGGGTATAGAGAAAAATCCACGCCCCACTTTAATTAGTGCGGCCATGTCCTTTGAAGAGCAAGATATTTATATTTCTTTTCTAAAGAAAAATAAATATATTTATGCTTGGAACTATACAGAAATGCCTGGTCTTGATCCTGATGTTGCTACTCATCATTTGGGTTTACCAAAAGAACATCGAGGATTTAAACAAGCCGCGAGAAGAACACACCCAACTTATGCTTCCAAAATTGAAGCTAAAGTGGATAAGATGATCAAATCTAACTTCGTCAGAGAAGTTCAGTATGCCAAGTGGTTGGCTAATATTGTCCCTGTAAAGAAAACGAATGGACAAATTAGGGTTTGCATCGATTTCAGAGATCTTAATCGGTATTGTCCTAAATATGATTTCCCAGTTCCGATTACAGAACTCTTAATTGATGCGAAAAATGGCTATGAAGTACTTTATTTCATGGATGGATATTCCAGATAAAATCAGATCTGAATGGCCCCAGAAGATGAGGAATCTACAGCCTTCAGAGCCCCTCAAGGTGTGTTTTGTTACCGGGTAATTCCATTTGGTTTAAAAAATGCAGGTGCAACATATCAACGAGCCATGCATCGTATCTTCAAACATTTCTTACGGATGTTTTTTGAGTGCTATGTGGATGATTTGGTGGGTAAATCCAAACAACGTTCTAATCACTTGGATGATTTAAAAGTCATATTCCATAAGCTTCGACAACATAATTTGAAGATGAACCCCTTAAAATGTGCTTTTGGGGTAACCTCAGGAAAATTTTTCGGCTTTATTGTACACCATTGTGGTATTGAAGTCGATCCTGAGAAGACCAAGTCAATCCTTGGTATGTCACCTTCTCAGAATTTGAAATAATTAAGAGGACTTCAATGACACTTAGCCTATATTCGGCGTTTCATATCCAATTTGGCAGGAAAAAGTTTACCCTTTACCAAATTAATGAAAAAAGTAGTCACTTACCAGTGGACTGAATAATGTCAATAAGAGTTTGATGTTCTCAAGAAATACCTCTTGAGTCCACCGGTACACATGCCACCTGTTGAAGGAAGACCACTTATCCTCTATGTGACAGCTCTAGAGCGATCATTGGGTGCCTTTGTTGCTCAAATGAATGATGCTGGAAATGAAAATAGCCTCTACTATCTCAGTAGAACTATGCTTGAAGCAGAAACCTGGTATTCAAGTATTGAGAAGTGCTTCCTGGCATTAATAATTGCAGTTCAGAAACTGAGACACTACCTATAACATCACGAGGTCCAATTGGTATCCCACAATAATCCACTCAAATTCATCCTTAGTCGTCCAATGCTTACAAGACGTCTAGCAAGGTGGGCAGTTATTTTGCAGCAGTTCCACATTCAGTATGTGTCATAAAAGGCGATAAAGCGACAAGCTCTGGCTAATTTCCTGGATGAACATCCTTCAGTGGAAGACACGTCTTTAGATATTGAACTCCCTGAGGAGGAAGTTTTCTCTATTCAAGAGAATCCTCAAACATGGTAAATGTATTTTGATGGTGCTTACAGAAGTCCAACAGGGAAGAAAATGGAAAATCCTAAACTCAACAAAGTTGGTTTAGGAATTGTGCTCATTTCTCCATATAAGGCAGTGTTACCTTATTCCTTTTTATTGTGGGAAGGTGGTACCAATAATGAAGTCGAATACCAATCTCTCATTATAGGCTTGGAGTTAGTGCTCCAAGAAAAAGTGAATCACTTAAACGTGAAAGGTGATTCATACCTGGTAATCAAACAAGTCAATGGGGATTATGCCATCAGAAAAGAAGAATTAATCCCTTTGTATGAATACATCAGAGAGTTAATGGTGGAATTCCATTCAGAACCGACATTTTCTTATGTCCCAAGATCACAAAATGCTCAAGCTGATGCGCTAGCCAATGTAGCCACAGCTCTAGCAGATCCAAAACGGGACAAGACAACCATCAGTATTTCCCACCATCGTGCAATTTCACCTTATGTTCAAGATAGAATAGAGGAAATTATTGAAATTAGTCCCATTCCTGAACTATATGGTCATACTATAGGATGGATGTCACCTACCAGGGAATACCTTCAAAATGGAACACCTCTACCTGATAGAGCCGAGAAAGAACAAATTCGGCGACGTGTGGTCAATTTTACTCTTTATGATAGCCCAAACCACTTAGAGAAATTTCTCTACAAACGTGGTTTTGATGGAGTTCTATTCAGATGAATTGATGGTGAAGAGACAATGGCTGTCATAAAAGAAGTGCATGCAGGAGTCTGTGGTGCCCACCAGTCTGGGAATAGACTGTCTGATCAAATTCGAAGGCTTGGATACTTTTGGACTTCAATGATACAAGATTGTGTTAATTTCACAAATAAGTGTCATTAATGCCAAGTATATGCCAACTTCATTCATCAACCTCCAGAGTTTCTTCATACAACTAAATACTCGTGGCCATTTGCCACATGGGGAATGGATGTGGTGGGACCTTACCCTTCAGCTATGACCAAGCAGTTTAAGTACATTCTTACTGCTACTGATTTCTTTTCCAAATGGGCAGAGGCAGTACCTCTCAATGAAGTCAGTTCTAAATGCATTGTTAGCTTCATCAAGTCTAACATCATACAAGATTTGGTGTCCCTCATACCATATTGACGGAAAACGACACCAACTTCTGTTCTTCTAAGGTGAAGAAATTGAATCAAGAATACAACATTAAATCCAACCATTCATCTCGGTATCATGCGGCATCCAATGGAAAAATAGAAGCCTTTAACAAGACTCTTTCAAATATACTGCAAAATATGGTGGATAAAGATAAGAGATCATGGCCTGATAAACTCTTTCATGCTTTATGCGCTTATCGAACTACCATTCGTAATGCAACGCGGTCAACTCCATATTCGTTGATATATGGAACGGAAGCAGTCTTGCCAATTGAAGTTCAATTTCCCTCACTCAGAGTAGCCATTTGTGATCAGTTATCTACAGATGAGCAATCCCAAAAGCAATTGAATGAATTGGAACAGTTATATGAGAAAAGATTGTGCACTTTGCACCACTTGGAAATCTATCAGAATCGAATAACACGAGCTTTTAACAAAAAAGTTCGTCTTCATTCATTCATTCAGGGAGAATTGGTATTGGTTCTCAGAACACCAATGATACCAAGAAAGAAGCCTCCCATGATTGAACCAAAATGGGAAGGACCTTATTCAATACATAAGGTCTACTCCAATGGAGCTTATTCATTATTCTCAATGGATGGAGAACTCATCACGACTCCAAGCAATGCCATATTTCTGAAGAAATATTTTGTATAAACACAAAATATGGTCCCCAGAACCAAGAATCTTACAATTGGTTCATACAGTTCGTCCAACATGACGTTAACATGTAGGAAAGTCCCTTTTTTCTTCTAACATGATGTTAAACTGTAGAAAAGAAGACGTCCCCGCAACATGACACTAAACTGTGCGGCACCAGTTCATCCTTGATATATGACGTTAAACTATACAGCAATGGTCCAGTATGACCTTAAACTCCTCCTTGGTCAAGTATGACCTTAAACTATCCACAAGAAGTCCCTAAAACATGACACTAAACTGTGCAACACTAGTTCGTCCTTGCTATATGACGTTAAACTATACACCAATGGTCCAATATGACCTTAAACTGCAACTTCGTCCCACACAACATTAAACCGTGAAAAAGTTCCCTAAAAAAAGTCCTGTATGACTTTAACTACACCACCATCTAGCAAGAAATTAAACTGCACCATCCACAGTCCATTTATATGACCTTAAACTATTCGCCCTTTTTGTCCAACATGACACTAAACTGTAGAAAAAATCCCCATTGCGTCCAACATGACGTAGATGGTGTGTTATTTTGTCCTTACTGCATGACATTAAACTGCGCAGTCCCCCTTTTTTTTCCAACATGACGTTAAAATGTATTTTCCCCATCGTCCTAACTACATGACGATAAACTGTACAAAAAGTCCTTGATATGTCCTACATGACATTAAACTGTATTTTGTCCCTCCTACATGACACTAAAATGTGCAGTACCAATAGTCTTAACTGAAAGACTTTAAACTGCATAGTCCCTTTATATGTCCTACATGACATTAAACTATGCATCGTTAAGGTTGTTGTTACCTCTTGTGTCTCACACCGAGTATGACTCACGTGATCTTAGAGAAAACTTCAACCATAACACTCTCTTTGGGCCGCTAACCATGTGTAAGTCCCAACAACATTTTTATTAGATCATTGTCCCCAAGAACAACTTGATCATTAATTCATTCTTTAATTGAACTACACGGACTTTGATCCTTGCCCTCCAGGCTGGGTATGTAGGAAACCTCCCCAGGTTCAAGCCCAAAAACAATCTCTTCACATCGGTTCACCACCATCTCATATGATGTTGATTCGTGAATCCACCCCTAGAACCAATATCATTACATTGATTCACTTTCTTCCTTGTTATATGACATTAAACTATGCAACACTTTTGTCCGGTACGACAATAAACTACAATACTCTTTGATTTCCTCATTTGAGAGAGAACTATTATTGACATTTATTTTTCAGTCATGTTTCATTTCAAAAGACTACGTGCGTACATGGTAATGCCTAAACTATTTATCTCAGGTTAAACCATCATTGCATTAAAGTCCCCTTTCACCCTTCACATGTACGAACCAAATTTGTACAAAGGGTAGTTCTAGAACTACGTGGGCTTGATTCCCATCCTTATGGGATACATAGGAACGTTCGAGTATCCCTCGAATCCAACCCTAAGTCTTTTGAGCCTAACCCCAAATTTCACTTTCAGTCCCTTGGCTGAAAAGTCCTCATGAAAAAACACACTGTGTATTCATTATTATGGTCCGAACCCTATGACCCTAAACTAAGATCTCTCATATTTTCTTCTTGCATGATGTTAAACTGCATTTCAAGAACTACGTATGGCTTGATTCTCATTCTTATGAGATACGTAGTGAAGTCCAAAATTTCAATTCATGACCCAGGCACAACATGATTATGGTTATCATTGACCTATGTATCTCTATATACATTGGACGATACACATCTTTATGTGTTATAATCCTAAATCTTAAATATTTTCAGATCATTATAACTGTTTTCATGACTTTTAGTAACAATAATGTCAAACTTCTGAGAATTATTTTTTCTGACTATGCAGCACATGCCCATAGGCGGCCTTGCATAATAAGTCTACATAACAGACTTGTTAGCCAAAAGATACTATTTTATTTAACTATACAGCCAATGCCCTTAGGTGGCCCTGCATAATTCAACCCCCTAACGGGTTTGTTAAAAGATTTTAACTTGATTCTTGGGAAGAATGCATCTTTTGTCGTTATTTGTCTTAAACGACGGTATGTAGGGATCTGCAAGAAAATAGCCATCCTTAACATATTTGTCCCATATCCTTTTTCATGATCTGAAAGTATTCAAGTCTATGGTTTATTCTTCTTCCCTATATTTGGGTCAGACCTTCGTAGGAGTGATGTTCATTTAGTTCTTCGATAATCTTGTCTAGAAATATCTTCTCCATATTGAAGTACCTCTTTCCATATAGAAAACTCTATAATTTGGAAGATTTGAATCTCCATAATCTTTCACTGGCTTTTAGAACTAGGAAAGTAAATTTCTGAGAGTTCTTTTTGCCTGACTATGCAGCACGTGCCCATAGGCGGCCTTGCATAAACAGTCCACATAACAGACTTGTCAGCCAAAAAATGCTATTTATTTGACCATGCAGCCAATGCCCTTAGGTGTCCCTGCATAATTCAAACCCCTAACCGGTTTTGTTAAATAATAGTAACTTCATTATTGGAAACTACTTCTTCTGATTCCTTTTAACTCTTTTTCATAGCATTTCTCAGATTCAAATATTCTTAAGCCATAGTTTACATTTTTTCACCCTCATAGTTGAGTATGGTAATATGTTTACAGATAAATTGTCAAGGAATTGAATCAATTTTAATCCATTATGGTCAAAGCTATTTCGACCTTAAACATTAGCCCCTTTATGTCTGTCATGCATGACTTTAAACTGTCCACTGAAAACAAAGGAACTCTGAATAAAAGTCAAGTTCCAGCTCACTAAATATACATTTTTGTATGATTTAGGTAATATTGAGCAATTAAAAGATTCAATGTTTGTAGGGTTATTTTTAATAATCCTAATAAAAATCAAACTATGCTTACTAGGCCCATTGACTTATGTAAATTTGAAGAAGGTAATGAAAGAATGCAGGTACAAATGATTGAAGATGAAAGTGTTTTTCATTGATACACAGGAGATAGAAGGACATCCACAAACTGGAGTCTCTTCTCTTTTTCAAGAATTACAGAAGACTGTCAACATATGTCTTTATTTGATGTATAGCATCCTATGCTTTATCAGCAGTTACTTGAAGCTCGTGCACTTGACCAGCTTCACTCTTTTCAGCTTGCTGAAGTGCCTTCTTAGCATCTGTGATGGCTTTCATGCCATTCATATGAGTTTCATCCAATGATTTATTATGCTGATCAAGTTCCCCAGTAACAGCATCTAGCTGTTTCTAGAGTTTCCCCTGCTGGACGACCTTTTCTTTGATTTTATGTTTCAGATTCTTCATCTTGCCAGCATAATCATCTTCTGCTTGGGATACCGCAACTTCAAATTCGCCTATGTTGACTGAAAATTTCTCTCTTGTCAAATCTTTGCTACTTGTTTGCACTTTCTCCCTCCTGAAAATGATTTGATTCACCGTGGCATGGATCTTTTCATATCCAAAACCACCAAGTCCCGGTATAACAAATTGGGATGAAAATCGAGGAATTTTCAATGGTAGATCTTCTAAAGGCACCCTAGATATAATGTTCCATATGTTGTTCCATGCCTTACGTCGTGAAAAGATGAACGCTTTAAGAATCTCTGGATCTGATTCAACATCATCATCGGAGGGGGGTATGTAATCTAGAATTAACGCGCTTAAGGAAGTGTCATATCTTGCTCTTTCCCCCCTGATTTGTGCTTCTTCACTTTCAATTCCCGTTGGGGCAGAGGTTGAGGCCTCATCTAAGGATCTAGCCATTACAGTTGATGGACTTGCATGATTAATTGAACGATTTAGTTATCTTCAAAGGACAACAAAAGAATGGATTGTCTTGCAAATAAAGTACAATCACAAATATTGTTATCCCTTACCCAAGGGTGGTTCAGCAACCTGAGAAGAATTCTCCCCATCTTTCCCGCTCTCAACAGGATTTTCAAGATGGGTCTCAGGTGAGTTTATTGGGTTTAGCTCTACTTGAGCTAATGTTTCTGCAATGGTATTGTTGACATCGATGTCCACACCCTCTTCAGGCATTATTAGTTCAGCAACTTCTACGGATGAAACTGCATATTATTTTCAGTCATGGTTAGAAGTGTAATTTTTAGAAAACATTTGGGAGAAGGGTAGAACTCACACCCAAGGTCTTCTAAATCACATGACAACTTAGCATGATCATAAATTTCTTCAAAATTCATTCCATGGTTCATAATTTCATCCAATGATATTTCAGAATCCTGGTTTGTCTCACTACTGGGAGCATTTACTACATCCTCTTGCTGACTTACTTCCTGCAACCCCTAACCCTCGACACCATCTTCAGCAATAAGAAGGATATTGGGAATGGATGCTATCTCTTCTCCAGGAGCAGCCAAGTCATCTTGGGTCTGTGATTGTTCTACAGCACCCTCCACGTCCTTTGAAGGAGGATCAGTCCCTTCACTCTGGGGGGAAATTGAAGAATCCCCTACATCCTCAGAAATATGAGTAACCATGTGATTATGGGTATAAACTCATGATCATTCGAAGGACATACCGCTGCTTATGAAGCGTTTAGCTGTGGATTTACTTCTTCGTTGCCTTTGCTTCTTTTGTTTTTTTTTGAGTATCAGCAGTCTCCCTTATTGGCACTGGGATTGGAAAATGGAAGGCTATGTCCAGCGCCTCATTCATGGCCTGCTGGCCTGGAGATATCTCAACTGGTTTGCGAGGAGAATTAGCAGCAGCCCCGAAAACAATACCACCAGGACTATACTATGGCGAAGTAACCTTAGTTCCTTTCTTTTCAAGCTGCAAGATGAATAAAATAACTTCCTTAAGTAACAAAGCTTCAACTGAAATCAAGTTGCAAAGAAAATAGGGAAAGAAAACTTACATCTTCAGGAGCTACGTACTCTTGCCATTCCTCATCCCCAGAACCACCAGCCCCCTCAGCAGTGCCATGATCAATCATTTCCTTCACCCGCCTGGTGATAGGAACAGAGTCATCAGTGGAATATATGAGCATTTCCAGCTCTCTGATATAAGCTTGCACTTCATTGGGGTTATCTTCGTATTGAATATTTTTAGAGTCCATATGATTTCCTATTCCAGGAAGTTGTAGGCCCTCACACAAGTCCAGCCAGGCAGTATCAGTACCACAGCATAAGCTCTGCCATAGCTGAACAGCCTCTGGTCATAGATACGAAGGCTGTGAGGAAGGTCCTACAATTTTTGACTTTAATTTCTTCCCCACTCCTGCAGCTACAAATAGAGAATAAGAAAGTAATACTTATTGCTTTATAAAGTAGTAGTAATTTAAATTACTACAATAAAACAACTCACCAGGAGTTGATGGAGTGGGTCTTTTAATTCTGGCCGGAGGATTATATGAGGCACGAAACCACTTTGCTGCCTGTTGTGCCTCATCATCCCCATCATGATAATCTAATGAATCAGTTCTAGAAGAGGAGTCTGTTGAATCAATTTCAGGTGGGGAAGCATCACCTTCATGAGGAAGGGTTTCTTTCTCTAAATTCATCTTCCTCTTTCCCACTTGATATACTGGTGAGTAAATATCCCTTTGGGGTATGATGCTATCCAGTGTTCAGCATAATATGTAGTCAAATTATGTGCCGCTTTTTCAACTGGTATATAAAATACTGCCCCAGTCTTCTCTCTTGATGTCAGTACTCATAGTTGTCGAGCATCCACCAGATGTTGCTCTAATCTGACATGTACCGGAGGGGATACAACAATCTGTTGTAGACATTTAAATTGGCGTGCAAATCTATATGGATCATAGGCCTCACATATGATCTCTCCATCAATCCTGGCTACTAACACACCATCCCTGCAAGCTAGCATGTATGACCTTAAATCCAAATGGGCTGTCCCATCATCAACAAACCGCCCGGATGGTGGAATTCTATAGGTAAAGAAGCTGAATTCCTTAAACATTCTCAGCCCCACTTTCATGTCATACCCATTAACATCTAATGGAGTAGTTCCAGAGAATTCTTGCACTGATGGTCTGAAGGAGCTTCCAGGAATTTGTAACCCATTCTGTACATTTTAAGTCCTGAAGTGAGTGCCGATCCATCCCCACAAAACTTGGAATGGTCCCACTATTCATAAAGGATATTTACCCATGAAGACATGAAGTAAACTCCTGTGAATCTTTGCTAAAATGGGGGTAGCTAACCCAACCATTTTTCCCTCAGCCAACTTTTCCGCAATGACGAAGGTCCCTGGCCTAACGCCTCCCTTCGAATCCCTGACCGGAAAGAGATAAACAACGATCCACATTGCCAAGAAACCCTCCAAATGAGTCCTCTTTTGAATTCTTTGATTCACTTCATATCCCCTCTTTTCAAACTCTCCTGCTTCTAGAGTTGGCCAGAATGTTCCAGGAGCTCCTCTCTTCTCAGGTTTTGGACAGGTGGTAGGACGTTTGGGCTTGGTATCCTTGGATTTCTTTTTCTTGGATCCTTTTTCTTTCAGCTCCATCTCTTTCTTCTCAATGAGAAATACCTTCATCCATTCTTCCGGATGAAAATCTTTTCTAAAATGAGTTAATGAGGTCTCTGAACTCTTGAGCCTGTGGAAGATCTTAAATAATTCACGAGCTAAAGCAGGAGTCTTCTTAGAATCATTCCAAGTCACCTAGGGAGGAATGAATTCATCATACATATCACCCAAAATTGGATCCCCTGAGATCTTATGGACATACCACAAACTGATACCTACTTCTCCATGAGACAAATGGAATGAATTTGTTGCTGGGCTCCAATGGCTGAGTAGCTCTGGCACGAAGTTATCATGTCTGTAAGCATATGTTTGCCCAACCCAGACAGCTTCGTATATTGCAGTTCTTTTCAGATCTTCGATAAACTCTGCGCAGGTCTGTCACACCCAGTATGCCCACATCCAAGTTGGCTTCACACCTCCCCCTTTCCATTGGATGTATTAGATTTACTAAGAGTCAAATCCTCTTTTCTCTCCGGATCCAACTCTGAGGGGGGGAAGTTTTTTGACGCTCCTTTCTTAACAGAATCCAATGATCGGAAAAGGGGAATATATGAGAACAAAGTGATTCAAACTTTGAATAAAACATCAAAAAATTGACAAAGGGATGAACAAGGAAAACTTTTCCCATAGGCCGCACAAGATCCTTCATGGTCGCGCAAGTGGACTTGCGCGACTCACTTGGCGCGCAAGTGACTTGCGAATCATAAGTGATAACTGCCCGGTAACCGCCCGGGGTCTTCTTCTGCCTATAAATAGACCCTATGGGTCCCCCATTCAAGGAGGATCTTTTTTCAGAAACTCGGATTGAACCTCCCGACTCCCAAGTCTCTTCTCAAAGCTTTCAGAACACTTCTAAGGTAATTTATTACCTAGAACGGAAGATCTAAAGAGAGGTAGTAAGGCTTATGTGTTGAAATGCATCAACACTTGCGCGCCTGGGTGGACAGCCCTTAAGGGAAGTGTCCACACTTGCGCGCCGCCTTTACTCCTTCAATAGAACTTGCATGTCCCGTTACTTGGAGAACCTCAAGAGGATTCTAAAGGCTTTAAGAAAGAGTCACTCAAATATTTTAATGCTGGTTGAAAATTGCGCAAGTACCCACATGTCGCACAGGTATACCTGCATGAACAATACTTGTGTGCCCACGTAATAATTTCACGCCTTTCAAGACTTGCGTGCCCCTGCCTTTTTTGGGTGCCCATCTTGTCCATTTTATCCCTCTTAAGCCATTTCACCTTTCCTATTCAAGATTCAGTCTTGAAGATACTCTTCAAATCCATTTATGGCATGATTTATTGATTTGAATTCCTTATTTGAAAGGAATTCTGTGGAATATCTCTCAAAACATAGTGATTTATACATCTTTATGTCACCAAAGATTGAGAGTTCATTAATTGAACCTCATCCTTTAAGATGAGAGAATCCTTAACCTGGGTCTCTTTTTCAGGAATAATCCCCAGTTATAAGTCCTTTAATCTGGGCATCTTCCTCAGGAGTAAGCCCCAAATTCTTAAAGTTCCCAAACTTTGGGCTTCCTTTTCAGGAGTAATCCCCAAGTCCCTTAATTTCTCTTAACCAGTCCTAAATTATATTTGATATGGGATTCCTTCTTAGGAGTAAGACCCAGTTTTCAATCCTCTCCTAATTTGGGTATCCTTTTAAGGAATAAGTCCCAAGTTAGAGTATTCAAAATCTCCCGTGAAGCACATATACCTTTATGGACCCTGTTCCTGGATTTTCTCTCTAAAGTAAATCCTAAACTTCATTTATCTAGGCAGTCATAAATACATAAGCCCCAAATCATTTCTTATGATTACATCTTTCATCGACCATATCTCTATCTTATTACTGATACCTCTTGTTTCTCACACTGAGCATGACTCACGTGAGATTAGAGGGTAAAAGTAATTATGACATCCTTCTTTGAGCCATTAATCATAAATATCATACTCTATTCCTCGAACTACGTGGGTTCTGATTCCATTCCCAAAACAAAGGATACGTAGGTAGCCCATCTGCGGTTTCGATCCCAATTTTGAAATAATCCATGTCCTTCTGAATGACGATAAACTTCAAGTGCCCCACTGAGTGGCTTTAAAACCAGCCTGGGCATCATAATGACCAAGAGACTTTTATAAATGTTTTGAAGGATACCATTGACCAAGAATCTCTAAATAGATACAGATGATTCTCTATTGATGAAGAACCTTGAATACATATAAAAGATTCTCTAAATTTATTACATATTTAATCATTGATTGTTAAAACTAAAGGAAAGCTCGTTTTATACTTGTTAATGTAATAAGGATTCACGAACATAACTTAAATCTATAAAGAGAGTCCCGGAGTAGACAATAATTCCCCTCAAAAAGGTGTGATGAGTCCGACATCCCATCCTCTCGACCAATGAAAATTCCTAAGCCTCATTAGTCCACAAACTAATGAGCGTCTACCTTTGGAAAGTAGGTCCAAATGGATGTGGAATCATTGGATGTTTCCAGTTCTACGAACAAACCTGATTGAAACTGATCGGAACGTTTGAATCTCCCATCCAGGAGGTCATCCCCGAATTCCAAGGGAAACATATATATATTTTTATTCATACATATATATATATATAAGATGATACACATATATGAACATCTTTAATTCACATGTTTATAACCCTAAATTTCTTTTCGCGTAGGAAATATGGAGTGGTCGAATGATTGCGTGAATATGTAAGGAACACAATTATATGAAGCATAAATATGTATATGTACATGTAATCATATGGATGTACATGTACATCAATGTTCATAAGGGATGAATTTGTCTCTTGTGTTTTGTACTACATAACCTAATGATTTATTTATTCAAAAACATGTTATCTCAATAAATGTATCTAATAAAAAACCAATTATATACATTTTTATATGTGTAATGTGGCTTAAAGGTTAGTTTGTTATCAAAATAGTTCTTTCATTTGAAAATTTTCACTTATTTTTGTTCATGATAAATCAGGATTTTGGGTTTTGAGAAAATGGAAATAATTCCTTAAACTTTTATATACATGCATTTGTACACATCGACCATGTTGCTTGCAAGATTGATCTTATGCCAATAAGGGTCTTATGAAAGTTAAGTTCATTTCTTTTATATAAAAAGGAACCCCACTCGGTTTTCCAAACACTATTTTTTTTAATGTATAAATTGGGAAATATTTTTTTGATTATGGTTTAATGTGGTAAACCCATGCATATTTGTAGGTATACATATCATTATGTTGTCTGAAATTACAAGTTCTTTTATGATGTTTGAAAACGTTATAATGAAAAAAATGGTCATGTTATTTAAAGTGCTAATAAGTGTTTTTACACAATTATATACATGATTATCCCCAATATGGACCTGATTACGCACATTGTATCCATAACTGCATGTATGTTTACACAGTCCTAATTAAACACCCACAATACCCATTTATCATCATATGTGTAAGATTTTAACGACCATGCTTTAATTGGGTATTATGATGTTATGGAATGTTAAGTGTTTGTGTTTATTTCCTTAAAACCCATGTTTCAATTGTTAACATATTTTATTAGGTGTACGGATTTTAGCATGCGTGTCTCAGTTTATTTATGATTGAACTGTCTTCAAGTTATGAATATGTATGTAAAAGGTGGTTGATTAAGAATGCATGAAACCCTATGAATGAATGACCTTGTCAAGATATGTGAGGGATGTATAGGACTTACATGTGACGGGTGCACCCGGAATTATATAGCGCAATAAGAATGATGTGACAGGTGCTTCCAGAATTATATAACGCAAAAAGAATGATGTGACGGGTGCGTCCAGAATTATGCAGCGCTCCAATGCATTGGGTAAAGAAAGAGTCTCATGGGACATTATGTGCAACGGTCTTGGCAGTTAGCCTTGGCTTATGCTACAATGGAAACAGGATTGGCAGTGAGCCTTGACCCGTTATGTATGTTATACGGTCTTAACGAAAGGTCTTGAAAAAGTCTAGTATTATACATTCCCTCTACATGTAATGATAAAGGTCAACCAGGGGTTAGTTCAACTAACAGGACAACCCCTAGTTGAAAGCTCCCATGACTATGAAAATGTAATTTTATGTGTCAAGAACTGTTTTTTTATGTGGTAAACTGTTAGATGAACTGTATATTCTCAAGAACCATGTTATGAACGTTTTCACTGATTAGCCATAGAATTCATTTTATAATTTAAGTAACCTTGTTTGAAGATTATGCATTGTTTATTTTTCTCATGTTGTGCTCTCGGATCATGTTTACTTTAGTGTTTATTTAAAGTACATACTTCTCTGTACAAGTGGTTTTCAAAAAAAAATGTTGGATTTCATGTTTTTAAGAAAAGATAATGTATCATTTTTAGCAAAGTGTTTAATTTTCTTCAAAAAGACTGCTATGGGAAAGAGTTTTCTTAAAACGTTTTTAAAACACCTTACTGGTCATATTTTCTCACCCTACGTTTTTGTTTAAAATTTTTCAGGCATGGTTGATACTAATAAAGTTAATCAGAAGCAGCTGGTTTCCCAGAATCCTGAGCCTCACGATCTTTTGTAGTAATGGTACATGATATTTAATTTTTAATGATGTAATGAAATGTTTAGTATATCATGTCTCATTAGGAACCCTGGGTTTGGGGGTCGCTACAGTTGGTATCAGAGAATGGGTTCAGGAAACTCTAGAAAATGAGGTGATATAAATGTATTACTATGACTGACTAAATAAAAATTTTATAACTTTCAGATGGCTGATGAAAATGTACCTACCGACCTTTTGTCACTTCCCACTGAGGCTCTAGAGAACATTGTATCTCTATCTATCCATGAGAACTTTCTGAATTATGCCCAAATTCGCATGACATGTAAGCACTTGTATGACGTGTCAAACTCGCCTAGGGTGCTTAGTCTTCACTAGGGATTGGGGATGGATTATCTCCTAATGATGACGACCCAATTTCCCCCTTATGCACATCAGGGAAGGTATCATGAAGGACTCTTCCGAGTGTTCACAACTGGCGAGGAATTTGGCACAATGCTTGATAACCCATTTCAAGAAGCAGCTGCTGCCGGAGACCTCCGAGCGGCTTACCTGTGCCAGATTTTTCACTACGGCTTCTGGGGCCATTTAATGGACTTTGGAATGTTGGAAAATGAGTCCACCCATTTGAATCTTAGGAAAGATGTGTATACCGATGTTTCCCAACTCCATACCCCTCACGCTAAACTCAGGAGGCATTATAAATGATCCAATGAGTTTAGTCCTCTCGTTTCATCCAGTGTGTGGTTTGAAGGGTTAGGATGTTTTGCCACTCTTTGTGGTGTACGTCTTGTAATATCAGACTTTTCCATGTAAACTTTTGCATAAATGGAAGATTCTTGTTTCCATTCATGTCTCCACCTTATCAATGTTGTTAAGAGTTTCCTTTTGATGTTTGTTTTCAGATGGCCGGTCAAACGAACTTCTCACCACTACCCGATGAGTTAGTAGAATTCATCTTGATCAGGGAATGCACGGTGGATTATCCATCCTTTCTCCACCTGTGAGGGTCTTGTCAGTGTCTACTTGATCTATAAAATGGTCCAAATATTCTTCGATTATGTCAAGAGGATGATTGTGTCATTCACCTCGTTGCCACTGCTCAACTCCCCTGCTATAGCTGAAGGGGAATGTACCGTGAGGGCCTATTCCATTGTTTTACTCTGGCACAAAAATTTTCTTCTAGAGCGTGCTTTCTCATGGCCGCCCAGGATGCCCAGCCTAGTGCATCCTACATGTTCCAAGTATTGAATCTCAGTCTCGTCAACCGCAGCATCCCTCCGACTACCTCGGGCATGATGTGGACAAAAGAGTTATAAAAGATTTTATCTACTCAGACGTTTTCGAGCTTTGCATCGTACGATCATCTCTTTCGAAGCCCATGTGCAGTACACAAGAACAGGAGTTCAGGACGTACTGTTCGAAATGTATCTAGGATAGGGAAACAGAATAGTTGTGTGCCAACCTTGGTATCTCGTTAACCGAGCCAGATCCACTGTTTGGGTAGTGTTCTATGTATGGGGTTTCAGTTTTTTCTTTTTATGAAAGAATTGCGAGGGTGTAATTCTTTGAAGGGGGAAGTGATGTAATGACCCGAGAAACCATGTTTTGTTTTTTGACATGTTTTCTTTTCAATTTCACCCGTTAAGTGAACCAACAATCAACTTATAAGGTAAAAATAATAATAAAATAGAAAAATGCATCAAATGAATGAAATCTCCTTTTATTCAAATAAGTAACACCTCGGATACAACCTCCACTAACCGAATATGAAGATAAATTAACCAAAAATCCAAACTAAGAACCCGATTAAAATAATGGGGAGACCGCTTAAAACCACCAAGAGCCCAAGAATGCGGTAGGGGTTTCGGGCGTCCATCAGAATGAACATGAGGATGGCTGAAGGCACTGAAACCGTGCTGAGCACCAAGGGAATCAAACAAACCATCTCTTCTTTTCCCCTTCAGTCACCTGATGTGAGGGACACCCCGAGACCAGACCCTTTATAAGCACACCAATTTGACCGCTGAACCCAAACTGCTATAAATATGACAGTTGGATTCTACTATCTTCTATGTTTTGTTTTTGACCGTTGGAAATAAGATGGATTACCCATGGATGGTTCAGAATGATAATTATGTAATTCTTCTAAATGTTTAAAAGTGACATCAATGATAATTTAATCAATTTATTTCTTGTTTTCCCAAAAATGCGAATTATGTTTTATGAAAATTAATATTATTATTCACTACAATTATTTTCTTAATTTGAGTAATTAAAATTTTATGTTAAAACTAATGGGTTTTTATTTTGTCTAAATATGTATTAACCCTTGAGTTATATATATAAATTTTGCATCAAATTAAATGATTCTTTTTCTCTAAATTAAATATAAGAGATAATAATAATGCGAATGATTATAACTTGGGTAAACAATTTTGAAAACTACGTCAAACTATGGTTTCTTTTACTTATGTGTTTCATGGTGATTATATTTATATCAATACACTTTTATGTGTGATTAAATTTAGTTACGTTTAATAATAATATTTAATTATGAAAATTAAGGTAATTAGATAAAAAGGAAATTAAAATATATATATATATATGTGTTATGTTTTGAGCACCCAATGTTTTTAATCTTGGATTTTCATAATGAAATATTAGGTAATTAATAATTATGGTTTAATAATAGTAATGATAATATAATAAGGGTAATAAAAATTATTTATGTTTTAAGAATAAAATATATATATATACCTATAATTATGTAGTAACACGTTTTGATTAAATAAATATATAATTTTTATTGAACAATTATTTTTATTAAAATAATAAAGGTTGGTTTAATAATTGAATTCTTTAATAATAAAAATCAATGATTTAATAAATTAATAAGGATATTAATCAAAGTTTTTTTTAAGAAAACTTTTTGAGAACCGCATTTTTAAACGCCGCTTCAACCGGGGGTCGTTCGATCCAGCTTCCTCCGATCGCAGCTGTCCATCCTTTTTAATGTCGCGCCAATTCTAGGTCATCCGATCATCTCTGGTTTGATCCCGGCCGTCCGATTTTTCTCGTCTTCTTCTCATTCCTTGCGTCCTCCGGCTTCGTCTTCCTCGCGTTGTCAAACCAGTAGAGCATAGGGTGCCTCATTTTCTCCTCTAGGCCGGTGAGTGTACCCGCGCTACTCCCTCCTTTCCATGAGTCGGCACCGACTCCCCTCGGATACCATCTATACAAAGCTGAACCTTATGTTTCTCTTTTTTTTAAACCATGGTTTGCACCCAAGGTCGAGTGTTTTGCACCGAAGCCCCTTGGATCTCCGGACCAGCCTCGTTCGTGTCTTGCTCACCTCCTCTCTGAGCTAAAGTAAGGGAGAAGTTCTGTTGTGGTTTCTGTTTGAGTTTCGGTTTTTATATATATACATATATATTTGTGTTATGTATATATGTATACATCTTCTGTTTATACAACCGGATTAACTTGCCTCGTTTCCACATCTTCCTATCCTCCTCTCTGAACAAGGTAAGGGAATGCTTTATTTTGTTTCGTTTTGTTTGAGTTTCGGTGTATATAAATATATATATACATGTTATATGTATATATATTTTTGGTATGTATGAATCTGGTGAAAACCCAGACCATGAGGATCTCCCTCTCAACTTGGAGAACTGAATAGGAGAATGGGTAAATCCTCTTCTTCGTTTCCTACTTTTTCTATAAGATTTGAATAAGTTATATACACTTTATATATAAATGTGTATAAGAATATACAGGACCATACAAACCTGTTTTACATATCCCTAGGACCGAACCAGGGAAGGGGATGTCTTCTTGTATTAATTTGTCACATACTTGAGTGAATATACACGAATATATATATATGTATATATAATTCTTGTGTATGTGTATATATATATATATTTGTATTCATACAAATATATATATATAAGATGATACACGTATATGAACACCTAAAATTCACATGTTTATAACCCTAAATTTCTTTTCGCCAAGGAAAAATGGGGTGGTCGAATGATTGCGTGAACATGTAAAGCACACAATTATATGAAGCATAAAGATGTATATGTACATGTAATCATATGGATGTACATGTACATCAATGTGCATAAGGGATGAATTTGGCTCTTGTGTTTTGTACTATATAACATGATGATTTATTTACTCAAAAACATGTTATCTCGTGAAATGTATCCAAAAAAACCAATTATATACATTTTTATATGTGTAATGAGGTTTAAAGGTTAGTTTATTATCAAAATAGTTCTTTCATTTGAAAATTTTCACTTATTATCGTTCTTGATAAATCAGGATTTTGGTTTTTGAGAAAATAAAAAGAATTCCTTAAACATTTATATACATCCATTTGTACACATCGACCATGTTGCTTGCAAGATTGATCTTATTCCAATAAGGGTCTTATGAAAGTGAAGATCATTTCTTTTATATAAAAAGGAACCCCACTCGGTTTTCCAAACACTATTTTTGTTTAATGTATAACTTGGGAAATTTTTTTTGAGTTTGGTTTAATGTGGTAAACCCATGCATATGTGTAGGTATATATATCATTATGTTGTCTGCAATTACAAGTTCTTTTATGATGTTTGAAAACATTATAAACAAAAGGGGGTCATGTTATTTAATGTTCTAATAAGAGTTTTTACACAATTATATACATGATTTTCCCCAATATGGACCTGACTACGCACATTGTATCCCTAACTACATGTATGTTTACACAGTCTTAATTAAACACCCACAATACCCATTTATCATCATATGTGTAAGATATGAACGACCATGCTTTAATTGGGTATTATGATGTTTTGGAATGTTAAGTGTTTGTGTTTATTTCCTTAAAACCCATGTTTGAATTGTTAAGATATTTTCTTGGGTGTACGGATTTTAGCATGCATGTCTCAGTTTATTTATGATTGAATTGTCTTCAATTTATGAATATGTATGTAAAAGGGGGTTGACTAAGAATGCATGAAACCCTGTGAATGAATGACAATGTCAATATATGTGAGGGATATATAGGACTTACATGTGACGGGTGTGCCCGGAATTATACAGCGCTCCAATGCATTGGGTAAAGCAAGAGTCTCATGAGACGTTATGTGCAATGGTCTTGGCAGTTATCCTTGGCATGTGCTATGATGGAAACGGGATTGGAAATGAGCCATGACCCGTTAAGTATGTTATACGGTCTTGACGAAAGGTCTTGACAAAGTCCAGTATTATACATTCCCTCTACATGTAATGATAAAGGTCAACCAGCGGTTAGTTCAACTAACACGAAAACCCCTAGTTGAAAGCTCCCATTACTATGAAAATGTAATTTTATGTGTCAATAACTGTTTATTTATGTGGTAAACTGTTAGATGAACTGTATATTCTCATGAACCATGTTATGAACGTTTTCCCTGCTTAGCATAGAATTCTTTTTAGAATTTAAGTAACCTTGTTTGAATATTATGCATTGTTTATTTTTCTCATGTTGCGCTCTTTGATCATGTGAATTTTAGAGTTTATTTCAAGTATGTACTTCTCTGTATAAGTGGTTTTCAAAAAAAAATGTTGAATTTCATGTTTTTACGAAAAGATAATGTATCTTTTTTAGAAAAGTGTTTTATTCTCTTCAAAAAGACTGCTATAGTAAATAGTTTTCTTAAAACGTTTTTAAACCCCCTTACTGGGCATATTTTCTCACCATACGTTTTTGTTTAAAAATTTTCAGGCATGGTTGGTACTAATAAAGTTAATCAGAAGTAGCTGGTTTCCCCGAATCCTGATCCTTGCGATCTTCTGTAGTAATGGGACATGATATTTAATTTGTAATAATGTAATGAAATGTTAAGTATATCATGTCTCATTAGGCACCCTGGGTTTGGGGGTCGCTACACAAGGGGTCATTTTTGAGTCACATTTTAGTGGCCCTAGCATTTTAATGAAATAATTACATGATTGTAAACAAATTAAAGCGTCATATTATAATACAATGATCATAATGTCTAGTGTCTTTGAAAACTAGGTATATAAAACATAAATCCTTGAGATAAATATGAAATTTATTTATTTAGAATTCATATAGAGCCCCTAAATTCCATTTTTCTTATACAACTACATAGTATAACATTAGGATAACATAAACAAAGGGATGACCTTAAAATACCAACAAGGAAATAAACATAAGAATAAGTCTTTAGCACATGGGTTATACAGTAAGATATAATGATATAAACATTAATGGAACATATGGAATTATAAAATATAAACATGGTATCATATATACATGGATTCATAGTAATGTGGAAGTATCATAAAACATTAACTTGGCACGATTTAAGGATCATATCACATAGATGAGCACAAGTTAAGGTTAACCATTAAGACCGCTGCACATGGTAGCACGAGTTTATGCTAACCGCCATGATTATTTCATATAAAGTCTCATAAGACTCAACATTACCAAATTCATCGTAGATCTATGTGGTTTCACCAATCATAACATGTTCATTAATATTAATTCCACATATAGAATCATATATAATCAATTATACAAAAACACAAGAGTTTCTTGTAGAAGGAAATGGGTATCATAATCATTATATAAAGCAAAATAAATGGTTGTATCATATAATTGTCCATGATGGAAATTAATTAGATAATTAATGGACATTAAGAAGGTATAATATGCATATACCATGATATGTGATGTCAATTTAAAGTGATAACATGGAAATAAATAATTTATGAATCATAATAATTAAAAAAAATTAGTGCAGTCAAAGATAAATTAAAATAAAAAAATAAATATTCTTATATAAAACCATAAGTGAACCAATAAGGATTTAATAATTAAAAAATTGGTTTATTAAAATAAAGGATTATTAAAATATACATTATAGTAAACATTAAATTAGTTAAGAATTCAGGAAGTTCCCATAAACGGGTTTGTTTATCATGATGTATTAAGGATGGAACCACATAAAAACATGTATATCCATGAAAAATAATGATTATTTGATATTCATACATGATTTTGGATAATATAAATATCATTTAGAATATGTATATAAAAATAATAGATTAAATTATTTGGGTAAATGGAATGGTATAACACCCCGATGGATTAATGGAGGTTTGGGTATAATCCCTTACCTTAAATATAATGGTGTCTATCACATGATCAAAAACTCCTAGGTAACCAAATTAAATTTGAAATTAAATATTTCTAGAACTTTTAATTTTTTTAAAATTAATTTAGTATAACCATATTATGTTTATTCAAAACCCATTTGATGTGTCAAGAGGTTCAATTTCATTGTTTGTTTCATAGGTTTTCATGACTAGTTAACATATATAAATGTAATCATAAACATGTAATAAGATAATGGTTGTCCATAATTATATTTATATATTTTTATTGATAATCCATTATACTACTTGTTTGTAAAATTCAATAGGATTTTTGGAGTGAAGATTAATCATTATAAAAAACTATAATGATAAATGTTTTAGTTAATTGGTTGTTTTTAATGACATCAAACACATTTTTCGTTATAAATTAATATCACGTATATAAAAACATCAGAACCGTAAATGGGACATCATAAAAATACAAAAGTTTTTTCACCCATTAAAATGAATTCATGATCAGAATTGATGAAGGTAATATAAACTGAAAACCAATTGTCAATGAATGTGATGAATTAATAAATCTCAGATGTTGTATTCATTTCTAGTTTAAAAGTAGGGGAAATGAGTGATGATGATGAATTATTCGATTATCATAACAATATTTCAATACATGTAAGGTAATGGAGTTATCAAAACATTTGGATGAAAAGAGGTTATGAAACAAAGAATGGAACATGAAGGAATGTAAAAGAATGAAAAGAGGAATTTTCCTCTTGAATATATCTTTCATTAGAACCACTTTAAGGGAGATGATTTGGTATTTTTAAGAGAAAAAGGACAGCAATACGCGGGAGAGGGGAATAGGGAAGTATTTTTTTTTGGAATTTATACTATGAACAAAGTTTTAGAGGAGTGAAGAGAAAATGGGGTTTTGGTGGTTTTTGTAGTGAATGAGAGGAGGGTTATCTCAATATTTTATTCATTATTTGATTATACTTATCATGAAAATAAATATTATTGATTCTTGTGACACAAAATAGTAATATTTTCCTGTGAGTTCGAACCCAAGATTCTAACATCAGTCATGACATGATTAATAGTTTATCTTTCATTTAAAGTATATGTACAGAAAATTAATATAATTTACTATTCCACAAAAATTATTCCATTTTAGAAAAAACATAAAAAATAACTCCAAACATTAATCAATGTGTAGAATTCAAAATTTAATTTCATTTTATGAATGAAATTTTATTTATATATGAAATTTAATTTTTAATAAAAATCACAATTTACCTGGAAAATATTAATTTTAAAATTAAAACTGCTTTTCTAAAAGTTTGAGAAATTAATTAAGGTCTCTTAAAATTAACATATAATAATAAGTCATCAAAAATACTTATTTTTGAATAAATTTATGAAAATAATGTTTCTTTTACAAAATTTAATTAATAAAATATTTAATTAAATATATATGACTTATAAAAATACCGACACTATAATATAATTATATCATATTGTCACATATAAGACGAATTAATTTTATTTATACTCACATTAGTAAGGTAACTTATTCATTTGGATGAATTACTATTCATAAGGGTTTTATTAAAATTCACATGGGTAGCATTACTATTACTAAGGGTCCTTCACTATTCCCCAAAAATTATGTTTGTCTTATCGGACTCCAACCATCTTACTGATCAAAATTTCTTATGTGAGATTTTTGAAATTCAAATCTCAAAAGTGATAATATTATGTTTAACTATCACATAGTACTTAATTGTTGTTTATTTTATGATTTCATGTGACTATAATAGATAAAATAATTATAAGAAGGTAATTTTCAATGATTAAAATTTGATTCGTTAAATTCATCTCCCCTTATGATATTTCTACCATGAAATTTCATTTTACATTCTAGTAACAAAAAAGGTGTGTTTAAATTTCCATCATTTCCTCCTTCAGTTCCCATGTTTCTTCTCGATACATATGGTTCCACCATAAATCTTTTACCTGGAGAGTAGACTTGTTTCATAGAACATTATTTCTATTATCCAAGATCTTCATTGGATGATCGTTATAAGAAAGATCATTCTCCAACTATAAAACCTTTAAAAAATGTACATGTGATGGATCTGGTATGTAATTCATTAAGAGGGATACATGGAAGACATCAGGTACATTAGACATGGTATTTTGAAATAGTAGTTGATAAACCATATCTCTGATGTGATCTGGAATCTCAAAGGCTCTGATGTACCTGGGACTTATCTTTCTATTAATCCCAAACCTCATTACCTTATTCCTTGGAGATATACAGAGGAATACCATATCCCCAACTTTAAACTCATGGTCTTGTTAACGATTGTCTGCATAGCTCTTTTATATAATTAGTGCTACCTTGATGTGATTATGAATGAATTTAACATTCTCCACCATTTATTTGACAATTTATGATCTTAGAAACATACATTCACCAACTTCACCCAAACATGTCGGTGTTCTAAAACATTTCCCATAATGGGATTCGTATGGGGTCATTTGGATGTTTGAGTGGAAACTATTTTTGTAGGAGTATTTGACCAGTGGAATATGTTTAACCTATCCTCCACTGAATTCCATAGAACATGCACTCAATATGTCTTCTAGTTTCCTAATAGTTCACCAATATTTGATATCAGTTTGGGGATGATAGGTCATAATGAACATTAGTTTAGTTCTTAGACCATTTTGGATAGATTCCCAGAACATCATGGTGGATCTCAGATCTCGATCGGATATAATAGATAGTGTTACTCAATGTATCCATACCACCTCTTCTATATATACCCATGAAAGGTGATACAATGAGAATTCTTATGAAATTTTGATGAACTAAGATGTATTCGTAATATGATCCACAATGACCCATTTAGCATGGATTCCTCAAGATTTCTTTTGAAGTCAAATGGACAAGTCCATGGAGATATTCTCCCACTTTCATATTGGTGTGGGTAGGGGCTACATCATCCACTTAGTATTTTGTCTTTAACACCACACATGATTAAATAAAATACACTTTTATGTTTATTCAGTAATCTCATTATTTATTTTATCACACCAAAAGTTCCATTTGAGATCTTGATGAATCTTTGTGCTCCTTCGGAGAATAGAGAGGGTTGATCTATGCGTGTCATTAAAAATAATCTTCTTTATCTCTAGAAGTGATGGAACACATAATCTTGACCCAAATCGACTCACTATTTCTTTGCAAATCTTGAACTTAGAATATTTCTAATTACTGATAGTTTCCACCCTTCTTTGATTTTTCACATCATTTAGTTGAGCTTCCTATATTTTTTATATGATGGGTTATTGAGAAATCATTAGAGAAATGACTGATAATGTTCATATCATAATGATTTCCATTTATATCCTATCTATATATAAGAATAATCAATCCCTTTCAATTATCATCATTAATAAAGATGAATGATCCTTTCTACATAGAGGATATGATACATTATTTTTCTTACAAGGATTGCAGTGGAAGGAGAAGTCATAATCCATGATGCGATCTAACCATCTTCAATGGTGAATATTAATCTATTTCTACGCGAATATATATTTTAGACTCTTTTGTTTAGTATATATCTCACACTTCTCCCCATAGAGATAATGTGGCCAAATTTTCAATGCAAATATGAAAACCACAAACTCCAGATCATGCATGGGATAGTTTGGCTCATGGATTTTTAGCTTCCATGATGTGTAGTCTATCTCTTTATCATTTTCCTTTATCTATCATTTTAATCCCTTCATTAAAGAATTACAGTACGCCACAAATATTTCTCCACTTATTATGATTGTGAGTATTTGAATAGTGATAATCCTATTTTTATACCCCTTAATGCTTTCCTAACATTCTTGAGTCTAGAATAATATAAACCCCTATCTGGTCATCATTGTCATTGGGTTTGAAAATCATGAATGGTTCTTTACAAATCGTCTATAATACCCAGTTGGACCCAAAAATCAATTGATATCTGTTATATAGGTTGTCATTGGATATTCTTCGATTTCCATTGTCTTGAAAGGGTATACAGATATCCCATTAATGGGGATTATATATCCAATGAATGACACTTCCTCCCTAAAGAACTCACATTTATTGAACTTTTCATAAATTATCTCCCCTTCTATGTCATTAGCACAATATTTAAATGCTTTTCATGTTCTTCCATGCTCATGGAGAATATCATAATATCATCGTTAAAGACTAGGAATTTTTTTTCAACATAATCCTTGAAGACTATATTCATTAAAACCACAAATATTTCTAGAGAATTATTGACTCCAATGGGAATCCCTTTAAACTAATAGTGTCCATACATGTTTTAAAATTTAATCATTGTAATATCTTTTATTCCCACATTTAATTGGTGATATGCTGATAGAAATTCCCACTAGAAGAATAAACTAGCCCCACAAAGTTGCTCGATAAAATCATTTCTCCATGGATGTGGATAATATTTATTTATTGAGATCATAATAATCAATGCATATGTGCATTGAACCATCCATATTCTTGACTAAGAGGACTAGTGAACGACATTGTGAAACCCTCAGGTGTATAAAACCCTTCTCTATATTTTCTTTTACAGTACGTCTTTAGCTCATCTAGACCTGTGTTGGCCACTCTATAAGGTTTCATATATATAGGTAAAGATCCATAAATACGTTCGAATGATAACTCAACCTCCCAATCTAGAGAAATACTATGCCTTTCAAGAGGGAATACATCTCTTTATTCCCTCGTGATGGGAATATTATTGAGACGCATCATCTCCTTTGTCTTAGTAATTTTAGCTAGACATGTTTTTTCAAAATTTATTAATAACCACACATCAAAAAATGATTCTAAAAAAGATTCAACTTCCTTATAACACATGTAATTAATTGGAGGATGATTTGGGGTGTGAAGAGTGATATCCATTTCCTATAAGTTTATGTTACATTTGTATAATGATATCAAATTAATGACCGAGATGATATCAAACTCCCCTAAAGAATGTATTATGAGATTTTCTAGGAGGTTAAATCCAATAATTTTATAAGGGGTGGAATTATTTACATTATATGTAGTAATTTCTTCATTATCTATTCTCACATATTACTCAACATTGTATTTTTGAGGTGGTGTTTGAATAGTTCTACTAAACTTGTAAGATACGAATGAATTGATAGAACTAAAATCAAATCATATATTGTATATTTTTGAATGAATAACTAGCATAAAAATAAACATATTGTTGTCCGGTTCCACCTAATTAGTAGTAATAGAATAAGACAATCCTTGTTTCTTTCGAGGTTTTTTTTGATTTCCTCTAACAACCCATGGATTAGGGAAATTTTTCACATAATTCCCATGAACCTTGTTGTTGTAACAGTATACTATAGGCTGAGAATTGATCTAAACCATCCGTTCTTCTACCACATTAATTGGATTCATCATATCCATCAGACAGTTCTTATATAGATTTCCCATTCTTCCACATTTGAAGCAATTCCTAGTTCTCCTTATAAATCTCATGGGATTCTTCTTCCCACAATTTGGACACATGGGATGTACCAAAATAATTTCATTATGGGATTTATTTTCCGAAGCTACCATATTTGACTCCATTTAATTTTTTTTTCATCAGGCCCACAAAACCATTGAATGCATTCAATCTCCATTTCATCCATGAGGGAATAAATTAAAATCTCTTCATAACCGTCAAAGTCAAGAATTTATCATGATCTTCGTAGACATGGATTTTTTCTAATAAAGTATTGGTCCACCTTTATCTCAGTGTTCAGGGAAAAGTCAGAGGCATATCTTGCAAGCCATATGATGTTTTATTCATATGCCCTAATGGAATCATCATCCTTCTCCATATGTTAGATGAACTCTCATTACATATTGAGATTGATGGTTCAGTGATTATATTTATTGAAAACATTTTCTAGAATTCCTCCTAGTCCATTGAATCAATTTCTTCCGTGTACATCATTTTCATGATTAGTGTCCCCCATTGATTAGCTTCCCCATCAAAAATATAGACAGCCAACACAACATTATCTTTTTATAAGAACTAGTGGACAAAAAATATATTTTCAATTGAGTTAATCAATTGTTTTGTGAGGAAGGGATCATAAGATCCACAAAGAATTGGTGTCCTTTGCATCATTAAGGTATCAAAAATAACTTTATCTATACTATTATAAGGTCTTAAATCCACATGATTCAATAAATTATTCATATATTGATCCAACTGTGCATTTTTTATCATGATTTTTTTGAGCACTAATTCCCATCGTATTTTGCATATCATTAGGGTAATAATCAAATAATATTTCACATAGATTTTTGGAACATATTTTTATATTTCAGGACATTTCCTATGAAAAAATGTACAATTAGAGGGCGTGAATACATAACCCTTAATCATAAAAATGGATCATTGAACATAAAAGTATAAACTCTTGAAAAAATGTATATCCTGACTTGTGATTCATGTCTATCTCAAAGAAGTGTTTTCAGGTTTTACCCCCAACAAACATATTTGATAGAGCCACGTCCACTATTTTTATTGATAAAATGTTGTATTTTCTTTATAAACCACTTACTCTATGCATACCAAAATTTAGCGAAATTTTCTAATATAAAGTATCATCGATAATGTTCTTGTTAAATTGATCTATTCCTAAAGTCCAAAATTTAGTTGACCATCCAATGATAAAAAAAATAGAGACACTATCCTTTTATACATATATTTACATGATAAACATTTTAAATATTTATATAACAACACATGGATTGTAATGTCTAGTGCTGTGGAAGACTATGTACATAAAACATAAAACCCAGAACTAAATATGACATTTATTTATATTGTCTTCATAAAGAGACCCTAATTTCCGCTATGCTCATACGTCTTCATACGATATCCTATGAATAAAATGAACAAAGGGTTGAGCTAAAAATACCATTTAGGATATAAACATAAGAATAAGGCTTTAACAAAAGGGTTATAAGTCAAAACATAATGATATAAAAAGGCATGGAACATATGGAATCATTACATATAAAAATGGTATCATATAAACATAGGATTATAATAATTTGATAGAAATATAATACATTAAATTCTCCCGAGTCAGGGATAATAGAACTTAGAGGATCACAAGTCAAGGCTAACCACCAAGATATTTACACATAATAGAATGAGTCAAGGCTAACCACGAAGACTATTTCACATAACATCTCATGAGGCTCATCATTACACAATGCATTGGAGTTATATCTAGGTGCACCCATTTTAATATGTTCGTGAATATTCATTCCATGTACCTAATGATACATAATCAATCATTTATAAGTATAAGGGTTACTCGTGGAATGAAATTGGTATCATAATCATGTCATAAAGTATAATAAATGTCATTTTTTTGATAACATGTAAAAAATGAATTAAAGAAATTTTAGAAATAAAAAAAAAATTAGTGCGGTCAAAGATAACAGAAAATAAAAAAATTTGTTATATTTTATACAAAACTATAAATTGACCAACAAGGTTTTTATAATAAATATAGTTGTATTAAAAAAACTAAGGCTTAAAAAATAATATATTGCACATGAAACTAAGTAAAATTTGTGTAGTTCCCTTGAACGGGTTATATTATCGATATGTATTGAGGAGGAAACCACTTGAAAACATCAATATACCATAAGGATAATGATGATTGGATAATAAAAAATGATTTTGGAGAATATACAATTTTTTTTAATATGTATATAAAGAAAACATATGACATAATTTTGATAAAAATAAATATAGAGAAAGTCGAATGATTAATGGATGATTGGCTTGTCCCTTACCTTATGTATGATAGTGTCCTTCACTTGATCTTAATTTACAAGATAACCAAATTAAATTCCTTTATTGTTTTTAATAGAACATATTACTCATATAATTTATTTATTATAACCTTACCATGTTAATTCATGATCTTTTTTTTATGATTTAATATGTTCAATTTCATTTTTTGTTTCATTGGTTTTCATGATTGGAATACGCATATACCTCTAAGGATAAACATGTAAGATGGTAATGGTTTTCTAGAATTTGAGTTATCTATTATTTGGGATCATCTAATAGATTTATGGGTTATAAAGATCAATTGGATAATTGGAGTGAGAATGAATCATTCTATAAAACACAAATGATAATTATTTTTGTTAATTGGTAGTTTTTTGATCACATCGAACACATTATTATTTATAAATTTTTAGAAGATGTACAAAAGATTCCAGAACCATATATTAGAGATAATCAATAGATTAAAACTTTTTTCAAGCATAAAAATGGTTTCAGGACTAGAATTTAATATGTCAATAGAAATTTAAAACCCATCATCCTTGAATGTGAGAAATTAACACATCTCAGATGGCTTGATATTGTTCTTCTATAAGATATACAGTCTCAAGTATTCAAGTCGAATATTACCCCACATATCTTTATTATTAAAATATATTTTTTTGTGGAAGATGATATGCATTTTAGTTCAATTTTTACAAGACTTCCTCCTACACTTAGTGGTAGATTGAGTGGTCTCTAAAATGGGATGAGGAGGAAATATGAGTCTCATTATTGAAACTATAGTGAGAGATAAATATATAAAGTATTTTCAAAAACATTTATAGTATCTTAAAATAGTAATAACATGTTTTGATAATAGGAAATATGGGATCTCAAAGAATTATTTCACAGTGTCACCTAATATTTTTATCTCTTAAAGATATTCATTTCATCTACTGTAGATTTTCCTTGTATTTTTTTCACACTGTTATAGTTATGTTAGTACCAGGAGGATCTTCGAAACAGTATGATGCTTCAAGAATGAAGGGATTCTAGCTATAAGCATCAGGAATGATTCTTATTCACATAGTGGAAGTGTCTCGAGTAGATTCTAGTGTCAGTATTTTTAAAGTGAGAGCTTCATTTACCATTGTTTAATCTATAGTAATTAATTTATTTAATGTTACAACCTTCAATAATTTCTTATCAACCTCTATTCAGGAATTGTTGAAACTTTATATAGAGATATTGAATTATGTAATGAAGATTTATACTCCTCTAAGGATCAAGAGGTAGAATGATATCAAATTCACATATTCTGATTTCTCATTGTTATAAATTAAGAATTCTTTGAACTTTTTGGTTTTGACAATTATGAGAAGTTAGAATATGAACAATTTATGAGAGATACGTTGTGGCACATCTTTGTTTTGGATTTTTCATGAATTGATTTATGGGGAAGTAAATCATTTATGACTGGATGAATTGAAACATTGAGAAATGATATTTTAGATATATATATTCATTATAATTTTTATGTCTTTTGTTTGGGTATTTTACAAGTTTTATCGGGTGAATTTTGGATATAATTCATATTTTTTTGTCATGTGCATGGGTTTCATGTGCTCAAAATCAATAGGTTAGGTCTAGAAACGAAATGATGAGCATTATGTTTTAGTGAATTGGAGTGTGCATGGTTAGTCATATGGTCAATACTAGTTGTGTAGTATACCCCCTCAAACCATGAAACATGGGATAGTTAGATTATGAAATGTTCTAAAATGTTTTTTCAAAATTTTCTACCAAAGCATGAAACTCTTCCAGTAGCCAAGAATATAGTTCATGGTAGGAATGATGTTAGCACGAAACATGCTCCAAACTATGATCCCTATACATAAACTAAAATATAAGGTTCAAAATCTCCTAACTAGAGAGGCACAATTTTCATTAACCACAAGACATCATTTCACAAGCTCCAAAAACCAAAAAAAATCAAGTAACAACACCCCAAAAATGAAGGATAAGACATAAAATGACAATGAAAACCATGTAATGTATGTATCTAAAATCTAGTGTCATGATTTTACACCCCACATACCAATAGAAATGTGGATGGTGGCATGAAATCCACACATGAAACTAGTGGTAAATAGTCATAAAATGAATTTGAATTTAATAATAATTATAACAATAATAAAAAGTGGAGGGAGGAATAAGCATCCCAAGGGCCAATGAAATAACATATTATTGTCTAATGGGAGTGGTATTATCAATGAACCTTGAAATAAATTGGTCAATTAAATTTAAAAAATATTAAATATTTCATTACCCACCTTTTTTAGGGGCTCTCACCCCAAATAGGGTTCCCTATAGTTTTTCATTGTTATATTATATATCATTATATGATTAGGTATTCTTGGCCCACTCTGTCTAGTTTATCTCCCTAAAACCCATTTCATAATAAAATAAATTCGGATGAATACATAAAATGTTAATATTTATATCAATTATTAAGAATTCAGTTAAAATAATTAAATTTTATCAAGACATGTCATATTTGAAATCAACTTTCTATCAAATTGTTTTAATTTATTTAAAACTATTCAAGTAGATTTTTAACTATTATAATTTTCCCAATGAACCATTAGGAATTTATATTGATCCTCATTTCATCATAACCCATTAATGTTTATCTAATTAAATTAGTTTAATTTAATTTATAAAATGTAGTATTTTTTATATAAAGAATTGATAAATATTTAAATTAGGCTTTCTTTTAATTTATCATTCATTTATTAAATATTTTTAAGGGAATTCACATCCACAATTTATGATATTTAATGTAATTACACATATTTAATATATAATGTACTTCAATAGTGAATCCATATATTAAAATATAGATGATGATACTGTTGTTTTTGTTTGAGAAGTTAACTGGAATGAGGTAAATATAATAGTAAATTATTGAGATAATCATATGGTTTCTTACTTCCAGATACAAAATGGGTTAATAAATCCCCTTAATCTCTTAGATTAATCATCATTGACTTGATTATTCATTCACTAAAACATTCATGATCATGTGTGTATTTGTTTATGCATTCTTAAATATTTCATCAATTTATGGACAATAAGACATTATTTAGAATAGTTAATAACCATCCATAGAAATAATGAATAAATGAATAATTACTAATTTATATTTATTAATTTTTAATGTTTTAATTGTGATCACATAGTAATTGGCATGATTAATAGCATCATATTTTGTTTTCTGAAAAAATGAGGAACCTAAAATCTATTATTGTAATATTTTATAATTAAAAGCCTTCTATCACATGAATTTTAACAGAACAATAGAAATGAGGAGCTAAACATCCCTAACATAGAGCTATTACAACAATATTGGAGTTTTTATGATATTTTTTCTTGATTTAAAAAAATATTGTGTCAAATAAGATTCCACTGTTGGATTTTTGTAATGATATGTAATATATTTTGAAAAAATCCATGTTAAAAATTTACAGTAGATGGGAATCCACTTAATATTTCAATGATCCATTAGTTAATTATGTTGGGAAAAACCCTAACATAAAAATCCCTATGTATTGGTGTTATAAAACTCTAATGTTCTGTGATATTCTATTTTATATTGCTTGTGTTACATATGACAATGAGTTTTTAAGAACCACAATGTACTATTAATATCATAAGTTAAACCTGAAAATTATAACATAGTCATTAAATTGATTGGTATGAATTGAACTAAATAAATTATGAAAATTATATGGTTTAAAAATTAATAAAATAAATTCATTTTTTTATCAATGGATTATAAATGAAAATTAGAAAATTATTTTAATATAAAAAAATTTTTTTTATGAAAAACTATTTTTTTAGTAGAAATTGTATTTATATAATTAAATTAATTTGTCACTATTGGTTAAATATCATAATTAAATTTTAGTAGTATCTATAAATTTTTTTTTTTTATTTTTCATGTAATAATTTTTCCTACGTAATGTATAGAAATAATCAAATTTTACATATTAAAAATGTAATTTTTTTCTACGATGGGGTTTCATCACACTTATTTTTGGATTTTTTTTACATATTTATAAAAGTAATTTTATTAAAGAATACATAAATTATAAATCAAAATTTTAAAATTAACTTTGAAGGAATGTTTCTGATGTTTCTAAAAAGGTTAATTTTTTGATGAATAGTAAAACATACGGCTTTTTATGTAAAAAATATTATCTTTTAAATTATTTATACGAGCTATTATATTTAAATATTTTTCTAAAATTAAAATTAGTTGAAATATATACTCAATAATCCCATTTAGGTAATTTTTATCATTTTAATATTGAATTTTGATATTAAAACTTTATATACTTATCTAATTTTTCTCTTTGAAACCCACCTTTTCTATCATGTCTGTAGTTTTCATATTAAATTGAATTATAATATTTTGGGTATTATATTTGTTAAAGAGGATTCTATAATCATAAGAATAATTAATTATATTTTATAAGAAGGTAATGTTAATTTTTTAAAATAAATATTTGTAAATAATTAATATTAATTAACACAATTAAAGTTAATATGGGGTTTTGCGTGTTATATATGGAAGCGCTAAAATTAATTTTCACTATATATTTTATCATTATTTAATAAATTTATTACATATTTATAATCAAGGGGATAAAATTATCAAATAAATATCAATTAAATTGTTTTCATAATTTATAAATTTCATTTGTAAAGAAAAATATAATAGTTATTGCGGTGAAAATTTTAATTGTATTTGTGCGTAAAAATAGCAGTTAGGGAACCAAATGTTTAAATCATGTGTAATTTTTGGAGTTGGGACTCATAAATATCATCTTGAAACATTTTTATTTATCAAAATTTATGTCACATGTCATGATATTTACTTCCCAATATTGAATAATGATGCATACTTAAAAAAAGTGACACTACACATTTATAAAAGTGATCTTCATCCCCTCACATATTCACAACCCTTAAATCCCATAGGATCAAAAAAATACAAAAAAATCTCTCCCAGAAATATTTATAAAAATTATATAATATATATTAATCCCAAAATACCATTCCTTATGGCTATAATAAGATATAAAAATGATGTTTTTCCATGTGAAGGTAATTGTCTACACTAACCTCTTTATTTTTATTTATAATTTTTAAACCATCATTCTTGAATTAATAATAACCATTTAATAAAAATATTTTATACCATAGAATTTAATTTTATAATGTTTTTTTAATATCCTATATCCATCTCCTTTCCCATCAAATGGGATACAGAACTGTCGATCTTGTGTATAATGGACTACCACCTCACAAACTGATTTAATTCATTTTCCTTTACCACCTCTCACGGTTAGATACCATAAAATATTTAACATATATATATATATATATATTATAAATAAATATATTTATATAAATAAAATATCACATATACCTTCATACATTCCATTCCAAGGAAATAGGATAAATCCACTCGTATATATGAAAGATCCCCACCTCACAAGGAAATGTGATTTATTTTTCACTTAAAATTTATAAGGGAGTAATTATTAATAAATATAATCAATATATGTGATATATTTGAAAACACAATTACAATAAAATAGTGATATTTTATTTACCTTCCACAAGTTCTGTCCAATCAATAAAATTGAAACATGGTTCATGAATAAGTATGAACATTGTCTTTGAAGATTTTTTAATTCAATTTCCATATCTAAATTTTATAGATTTCTATAAATACATATATAATTAATATATATTATATTTATATATTTTATGAAATTATAGAGATGATGGAACCCAAACAAAAGTAAAATGACTGAAAATATAAAACTGAATCATGCAAGGAAAATAGAGAGGCCTTTACCTGAAATGTGATTTTATCGTGGAACTTGTTAATAAAAAGGTAATAAAAAGTTAAATTAAAATCATTTATGTTTTTATATAAAAGATAATAGATATTTAATAAATTTATAATAAATATATTACTATTTAAATGGATTTTCTAATGATTAAGTAGGATGTTGATACTTGAGATAAGGGATTTCTAATATCACTTTCATTTCTAGAAGACATATTTCATATTCAACACTCTTATATTTTGTTGGTGAATAAAAAGATCTTTTGAAATTCCATAACATGAATTTATTTATTATGATAATATTAAGAGTTGTATTTAATATTATTTTTTCTTTGGATTAGGATTCAAATGTTGCCAATTTTGTAAGGTATTTTCATATCACATTTATTCATGTGGGGCACATTTTTTATACTTCACATGATTATTTGGGTGGTTTATATACTTTCTATGAATTAATTTTATGAATATTAGCATAAAATTATGGTATATAGAATTAAATTTAATGTTAATTATTTCATGTGGCATACAATTCAATAGATACCAAAGTGGTAGAAGGGTTTATGTTACAATCTCATTATTCATCATAATTGTTTATAATTATGATTTGGGGATTAATAATTAGGATATATATCTCAATAAAATCATCCTTGAAATAAATTATTTTCATTTTACTTTCCTCTCTTTATATTCTCATGATCCTAAAAATAATGTATTAAAAGAAAAAATTTATTTATTTTTATCATTGGTCAAAAAACCATTTTCATGCATTTTGATTTTTTCTAAAAATGATTAAAATAAATAATTACCATTCACTTAAGAAAATTTTAATAAATATATAAACATATTTTAATTTTCAAAATATTATATAAAATGAATATTATTTTCATTTTATCAACATTGTATTTTTGAATCTTATTGAAAATTTAAAAGAAATATTTTTCATAACATATACAAAATGAATGAAATTTTATTTAAATATTACCATTAAATTAGTTAAAGACTCCATTACATGTTTTAATTGTTATTTTTTATGAAAAAATTTCCATTAATATAGAAAAAGTTATAATCTAGAAATTTGGTTACATATGAAAATGATATTATCCACAACAATCACTAATGGAAAAATTACATATACCAACAGTTTGGCAGGCCATTGAATGATTTGGAATTGACATAGACCAATACCAATAGATTAAAACATATTCGGATTGCACTATTCCATTTTTTTCAAAACCATTGGGATAATTATTTACCAATAGTTTTCCCCAAAATAATTGGGATTAGTAAATATAAAAATAAGTAATAATGGAGTTTTTTATAGTCAAGATGCACGTTATATATAAACAAAATTTCCACTAAACTATAGTTACCATAGTGAATATATTTTGATAAATATATATTTATATTTATATTTATGAGCAAATTATATGTTTATTTATTTAATTATATTAGAAAAAATAATTCACAAAATAATTGAACCTATCCCAACCGTTCTCAGAACCATTTGGATTGGACTACCCAAATGATTTTGAGAACTATTGGGATTGGTACCCTTTTAAAAATGGTCTATCCAAATGGTTTTGGAAAATCATTGGGATATCAATATCATTTCCCAAAGGATTCTTGAAACCATTAGAAAATGTGGTCTCAAAGTGGAATATCCCAAAAGTTTTGAAATCCCGTTGACATAGCCATTCAAATTCCCAAATGGTTTCCAAAAATCTTTGGTAATGTGTTCTAAATGTGGAAAAATAGTTGGGATAACCATACCCATTCCCAACAGTTTCAAAAATTGATAGGAAAAGTGTTCTAAAAGTGGAATATCACAACAGTTTTGGAAAACTATTGAGATATCCATACCCTTTCGGATGGTTTTCTAAAAATGTTTAGAAAAGTGGTGTCAAAGTGGCATATCCAAATAGTTTGGAAAATCGTTCGGAAAGGGAATATATACCAACTTTTTTTACAAAACGTTTGTATAGTTTCCTTGGTATAGGTATGATTTCTAGAGATGAATATTTTGATGATATTTTATGGAAATTAATTTTATAAATAATATAATCATTGATGATTCTTTTGTTTTAATATGTATATGATATAATAGTACCATCATAGATATTTATTTGAATGGTTTATGTTTATGATTATGATGAAAATATTTTTAATAAACATGTACTCTATTCCATGGGGTGCGCTTTAAGGAAATGAACAAATGTTTATGAAACCCATTTCAATTCCATGGGAAATAATATTGTGAAATGTTTTTGAAATATATATTTTCATGGGATAGGATATGATTAATGTTTTATGATATTTTGTCTCCAATGTATTGTTTTAATTATTTTATAGTGGATATGTTATAACAAATGATGGATGTTATATTATTACCAATGATTGTAGTCATGTTATAACGAAATAAGGGTGGGACATATATCACCATATAAGGAATTGGATAATGATGTATATCATATTATATCATGATGGGGATAAAGTTCATTATCATGATCCTTTATAGTGAATATTCCAATGTGTTTGATCCACTATGGTTAATAGGTGATGATTCATGATCTATTATGAAATGAGAAATATGATTTGATGCATAATAAACTGTGATTTGATATTTTTAGTAGTTAAACATTGAAAATTAAATTGTGTCTACATTTATGATTCTTTTACACTTATATGGAATAAACATATTGTTCATAGTTTATTTATGATGATTTCTCACCCTTATGGTTCATGTATTTTCAAATGATATTGTTTAATTCCATATATAATTTCCACAATCCATGATAGATTGGGGATGAAATTTTTAAGTTAGATTAATAACATTATATAATTATTATAATATTTTTGTTTCTTGTTATCATTAGTTTATATCTCCCATGTTATCCAATACTGGGAATTTTAGCACATACATTCTTTTGTATAACTTCCTCATGTTAGGATGAAATATTTAATTTGGGTATGTATATATTGAGTACTAAATTGGTAAAAATATTTTCGTTATTTTCATGATATTTCATGAAATAATAGGATTATGTATATTTTATGCAAATTCACTAAAACTATAATGTCCTTGGTCATTTATTTTTCATATATATTAATTATTAATCCGAAATATGTCATATATTTGTATTAAATTCCTGGGTTTTAATAGTTTGTTTTTGATGATAGGATTATATAATCATTTAAAAATATAATGAGAAAACATTTTTTATAACCCTGAGGATATATATGGGAAAAATTCTTTTGTTATTTTAATGTATAGAAAAAATTACTTGAATTTTTGAAAAAGTTATACAGTGGTTTCAAATAAAAATCATCACAGGAAATATAATTTAATTGTATATGGATTTGAATCAATTGTACCTAGAGGTAATAACTATAATGGGTTTATTTAGTTATAATACATCATCACCTGGTTCAAACAAAAGGTCATTTCTATACACCTGGTTTGTCACTCTCAGGGGATATGATTTTGATATTAATAAACTCCATAAAAATTATCATTAAGAAATTGAATTGAAAATAATTATGAATGTCATTTGTTATTACAAAGATGAATTATATTAAAAATGTGTCATGATTTATAATTAATATAAATTATGTTTCATTATTATGCTATTTCCCACTATTAATATTTTTTCTCACACTATTATTTTTTATTCAATTTTTTGAATTAAATGAATACAGGATTACATTTAATATGATAGAAAATGTGTTAATGAGAAACCAAATGGGATGATGAATTGAGTAGTGATTCTTATTATTAACCAAAATTATTTATAATGATAAATAGTTAATAAAATTCACCTTCACCAACTCTCAGAGTCACCAATTAATAGAAAGATTCAGATTGTTAGATATTTAGTAGGGGACTATGAATGAATGAAGATAAAGATGTCTATATGCTGATAATGTGGGAATAAATATTCTAGGTAATGTTTTAAAATAATGTCATGATGTCTAATATGTGTATAATAAAAAATTAAAATATTTTATTAATAAAGAAAAGTTAAATTTTTAGGTAACTCAATTGAGGGGAATAATCGTTTCCATAAGGTATCATCAATGGATGAATGTTTTAAATATGTAATGTTTGGGAATTGCAAAATTTGAGGTCAAAGGGGGAAATACCGTGAAGATGATCATAATTTTGGTACATGTAATGTCATTATTATTGACAATAAAGAGACTATAAATGAAATATGAAAGGCATGTGGTATTGGGGAATTTGTTGATGATGCTTATTTAAGAGATTCAGAATAATGCGGGATGATTTAAGTGTTTATGTATTATAATTCATGAATTATATTTCATAAAAAATAAAAAATGTAATTATTATTCAATATAAATTTAGAATTTAGTATTTTGAATATTATATTGAATGGTAATGATGGCCTAGAAAATTGATTTCATAAAAATATGTAATTTAATTGAAATAAAATAATAATGGAAAGATAACCCTTAAAATGTTACTGATTGATAGATAATTTTTTCTTATTCAGATAATGAGATGATTGATTTGTATAAATTAAATGGGATATTATTTCTGAACATGGAATTGATTAATTTTTTAATGAAATAGTGGTTTTTGTTATCATTCATGCAGTTTATACATGTCTTTATTAATGAAATATATAAAAAAATATATGTTTTAATTTAACGAATGATGAACTTATAAGTACTCATTGAGATTTTATTGTAATTATTTGTATTTATAAGGTTTATAAGATTATATGACCAAGGTGTTCACTTATTTGGTGTGTGACAATTTGGTGATAAGTTATGATATTTTGGGGATTAATGATATGTTCATTATTTAAATTTATCGAAATTATATATAGTTTTTAAAAAATTTGAAGGATTGTATGGTTATTATTTATGGTATAATTTATGATAAACACTATAATAATTTATAGATATTAATGTATTATTTTTTAAAATTAAGATTTATCCACATTGGATAACTTTTCATAACCATTTTTTCATTTTATAATAAATACTGATATAAGGAATGATTTATAATTATTTTATGGAATGTGTGATCTATTAGATCATAATTTTTTGTAAACATAAAAAAATAATCATCAATTCTCAGAGTAAGAGATGATGTGGAAATTTATTAATGTATAAAGAAAGGACGATATTCTAATTATTAAATGTAATATGTATATTTCTCTCATGTAAATTACTCATCTTTTTGAAAAATATCTTTACAAACAAAAATTGACTTATTACATTAATTTTTAATAAATTTATTATAATTATCTTAACTCAATGATAATTTTGGGGTAATTAACTATATCATTATCAGTAAATTTTTTATGATCAAGGATCTATAGAAATCTCTTTTATTACAAGTAAATATATACAATTCCCAGTAATTTTTTCTAATTTGAATGCCTTGTTATGTGTTATTCTATATTATCATTGTTATTATCTTATATCTCTTATCAAGAAAAATATTTGTAATCTTACTTACAATATGAATTTTTTAAATTGTAATTTTCATCCGTAAAACCATTGATCACTGATAAACATTTAAAAATGTGGGGAGAATATATTTTTTAGGTGATATAATGTAACACCACATTATTTTGTGAAATGTTTTTTTAGGTATGCATAACATTGGGTGTTTGTGAATTATATCATACTATTAAGATTGTTATTTTGACATTAAACTATAACATAGAGGTCAAATTTGTGGTTAAAAATAAAATATATTATGAAAATTATATGGGTTCAATATTAAAAAAATAAATTCATATGTTATCAATTACATATAAATATAAATCAACACTAATTTACAAATAAAATAATTGTTTTTATGAAAAACATAGTTTTATGCACGTGACATGTTTTTATCTAAAAAATTTAATTATTCTCTATGTTTTAATGATTTTAATGATATTTTTATTTTATATTTCTGATCAAATTTCTTATGAGTCATTATATTTTTTGTAAGCAAGGGATAAGAATAAATCCAGTTTTATTGTTTAAAAAAGTAATAATTTCAAAAAAGAGGTTATATCACATTTATTTAGTTAAAAGAATTTACATAATTTTTGAAATTTTTTTGTAAAAAATAAAATTAATTTTTGAAATATAATTTTAAAAATAATATTTTATTTAGTTTATTTATAATTTTCCCCAAAATTTTATTTTTAGATAAATATTAAAAAACTTATTTTTTATAATACATTGACTTTGGGTTTAAGGAATTTACAAGATCCATTTTATATTAATTTGGTTTAAAAAGAAAAATTTGTTACATAATATATTTATTAATTATTTTTAGTTCATTTTTATCAATTTTATATTGAATTTGGGTATTACAACATCTTCTAAATATGGAATTTTTTCATCGGAAATTTATATATATTTTTCATCATCAAGTTCAATTTTAGATTAAATTATACCACATATTTGAATTAAATTCGATCAATAATATTATATATTATAAATAATAATTATTTCAATTATATAATATTTTGAAATAAATTATTTGTTATAAATATTAGTCAAAATAACTAAAATTAGTTACTGTGGTTATATTTAATACTAGTTTTTATACAATGAAAATGAATTTGTTAAAAATAATTTTCAAAAAACTTTGGATCCTAATTTATTAATTTTTTTTAATTTTTTAAATATTTGTTTCTACATTATATAATAATGTCATTTTTAATTAAATTCTTTAATGATTAATTACATCGTTAAATAATAAAAGACTAGTTTTTGTGGTAAAAATAATATAATAAAAGTGTGTAAACATAGAAGTTAAGTTAAAAATATTAAAACATGTTCCTTTTGTCTTTAGAGGTGTGTATCCATCACATAACCCCTAAAATAATTTATTTTTCAACATTCGGAGGCATGTGGAATGAGTGTGACTTCCCATTATTGAATATTTAGGGTCTTTTCAAAAATGTCAGTCATCATCAATTATAAATGGGAATTTATTACAATCACTAATTCAGACATCTTAAAGCCCTTTATTTAAAAAAACTAAAAACATCTCTTCTAGACATCCATATAAACTTTAAATATTTTCTGTACATCCCAAAAGTCAAATCCTAGTGTGCGTGGTAAAAGATTCAAAGGAGGTTTTTTTTATGAAATGGAAATTTTCTTGGGAAAACTTTTTATCATTAATTCTTATATTAAATACATAAATAATTTCATAAAATTTAAAATATAATATGAAAAATATAAAATATATTTATATTTTATTATTTCTATTGAATAATCTATATCCATCTCTTCTTCCATGAAATTGGAAACAAAGCTATCAATCACATGTATGCTTGAAAACTGCCTTACGAATCGAAATAATTTATTTTACATCACCACCACTCATGGATGTACATAATGATGGATTTAAAAAATTTCTATAATATTTAATTCATAAATATTATTATTTAATTATAATATAACATATACATTATTAATATCAATTCTGATGGAATATGATAATGTCACTCAAGTGTATGGTGGACTACTATATTACAAAGTCATGTGATTCATTTTTCAAATAAAATTACGAGGAAGGTTGTAAGGATAATTTTAATTAATTTATATTATACATATTATATATTAATATATTCTTAATGATATTTTATTAATAAACCCTCTATCATTCTGTCATTTGATAAAATGGAATCATTGTTCATGTGTACAAACATCATGCTGTCTCCATGAATGGTTTAACAAAAATTTTATGTATAAATTTTTTGGATTAATATAAATAAAAAATTAATATATTTATATATATTATCATATTTAATGATATTTATATTATTTAATTATGATCAAAAAAAATAATGAAAAATACTAAACAAGAACATTCATGTAAATGTTAGTAGTTATTTTCTAAAACATGATTTGAACTAGTTAATTGTATATAAATAAATAGTAAAATGTTTTTTGTAACACATATACCAGAAGATATATATTATTATGGTTCTATAAAAAAAATTAATATGTATATATTTTTTACAAAATATGTTACAAGTCTTTTGAAGGTAAACATGACTTGAGCAATGGGATCTCTAGTATCTCTTTTATTTATGAGAGAATTATTTCATATTCACCAATTATTATTTTGAGGGGAATATATATTTAATAATTTAAATTTTATAACCTGAATTTATTTATTGTATTTATATTTAGTTTTTCTTTTATTATTTTCATCCATGGGTCTTCAATAAAAAGGTTACCAAAGTTGTAAGAGATATTCATATCAGTTTTATTTCAATTGGAAACATTACTTATACATCAATTATTTATTTTGTGTAATGTATATATTTATCATTATATCGATTTATTATTATAGATTTGAAATTATAGGATATATATACTCATTTTAACTTTACATATCTCATGGGTAAATGATTTAAAATAGCCAAAAGATGTAAAAGGTTTAGTGTTACAATATCATTGTTTATCAGGATCGTGTTTGAAAAGATTTTTTATGAGGAAATATTATAATAAATTCAAAAATATTCACATTAAATTTTTAAAATATTTTTATTTCGTGAAAATACATGTTTTCATTTCATTTTACTAACCTTATGTAATCATGATTCAAAATGGTTGTTCATTTGGAAAAACTGAATTGTTTCCCTCTACAATCAAAAAGCCTTTTTATTCCCTCTCCATGTAATCTGAAAATGTTTAAAAGACATTATATAATGATATATTAAATACCTTAATACTCACATTTTAATTTTCACAAAATATTATAAAATTGATCATCATATCATTATTCAGATGAGTTGGTTTTTAATTTTTACTATATACATGAAATAAATATCTGTTTTAACATGTGAGGCATAAACAAAATTGTTTAGAATTATGAACCCTAAATTATTGGATTATTCTTTTAAAAAATTCACATCTATTTTCAAATAATAGTTTTTACTTGAAATTTTCATAATTATTTAGATTTCAAAGAAGTTATTTTGAACGAAATGGATATTTTCCTCATGAATTTTTTCAAATATTTTTTTGAATTCAAATTCATTAATGGAATCAACCATTGGTATTGGTAATATTTTAAAAATGATATTATCCAATTATACTATCCATATTATATCTTTAGAATCATTATGGTTATGATATTGGATAAAATATATATTTATAATCCATATTCATTCCAATGAGTTATTCTATGATGAAATGATGAAATGTTTTTGAACCCTATTTATTTTCCAAATGTTTTACAGTGATTGAATGTTTATGAAACACATATTCGTGTTTTTTAATATGATGAATTTTTTATGTTCATTTATTTTAATAATTTATGTTTTCATTATGTGAATGTGGTTACATTATATCCAATGATTGATGCCTTGTTATATAAAACAATGTTAATGAAATTATAAAAAATGATGGATGAGAACAATATCGTTCTCAAATTCATTCGGTAAATCTTTATATCAAATTAGACAATGTTAGGAAATAATATTATGTACTTGATTTAATATGAGATATTGGTAAATATGATTGAACAACTATTGGTTAAAGGTGATGATGTATGATCTATTTAAAAATGGGAAACAATAGACGATGCATGATCTATTATGAAATGGGAAATGCATGTTGATTCCATATCCATTATGATTTGATAGTCTCAACAGTTATCCAGGACATATGAAAAGGTTTTTATATTTATAATGATTCCACACTTATATGGAATAAACTTATAGTTCATGATATATGTATAATGATTTCTCACTCTTAAGGTTCCATCCTTAGGAAATTCTAATGTTTTTTGACATGGGTCATGTTTACAATCCCAGATGGATTGGGTATTAAAATTGTATGTATCATCATAACATCAAATCCTTATTTTTTTCTTCTCATATTATATCATCATCAATTGATATCTTTTATGTTTTCCCTTATTGAGCATTTGACATAACCCAATCTTAATTTTTATTTCCCTTTGTTATGAAGAAATGTTTAAGTAGGTTTTTTCATTGAGGATTAATAAATGGGAATATATTTGTGGGATATTATTAATATCATTCATGAAATAATATTATTATGTTTTTGGTATCTGAATATAGTAAAATTATATAGTCTACATTTGTTTATATTTGAAATGTATTCAATATTAATCTAAAAACAATATGATATGATATATATATATATATATAAATCATGGTTCATTATATGTGTATTCATAACATTAAATTTGAATACATTCATTAAGGAAGTATTCCACTACAATATTCAAGGGATCAAATATTCTAAATCTAGTAGTTTTGTGATACTATAATTTATTAAAAATAGAGGAAATATATTAATGATTCATATATCAATAATTTTTTTATTTTTATTAATCAAGATAAGTTACTAATCTAATGAAATTTTCTATTATAATTCAAATAAATATCATTACCCATATTTAACTTCCATTGAGATAAATTTTGTAGAATGAAAATAACCCAAAAAATTAAGGATTTATAGAGGATCCCTTTTATTGTACTATTCTACGAGAATATTTTTTATGAGTTGTACTCAATACAATTTGTTAATAATCATCAAGGAAAATGAACGGCGGTTAAATAATATAATAGTTTGAATTATATTGGTTTATTATATATCTATCATTTTAGTATGTCATACATGTCCAAATTAACACCAAATATTTAATATTGATAAGGATGAAAAAAAGATTCTATCTCTTCTCCCATATTTATATTTAGAGATGATGAGGTATGTGTAGACTAGATTATATAAACTAATTTTTATTTAATTTCTAAAAAAATTAAATATATTAGATCTAATGTGTTAAATATTATAAGTTACATTGAGAATTCATAGTCCCTAGGGTTCAAGATTAACAATGACATTTTTATAGATTATATACTTGAATATTTGAAACTGTAATTTGGAACAACCCAAAATAAATAAAACATGAATAAATTTATTTTTTCACTCCTAAATATATTTTCAATGATCTGGAAAATAAAAAAGATCTTGTATAATTCAAAATATATTCTTTTTTTGGTGATGAATTAGAATTATTATAAGGAAAATATGATGATGGATAAGCATAGGATAAATGTACAATTGCACAATTCAACAAATTTTTAAAAAATATATAAAAATATTATTTTAAATGAAGTAATTTTCTTTTAATTTATTAATATGTTCACCTATAAAATTCATTTTCTACCTGTGAAGAGTAAAAAATATGATTCTTATTTTTGAGGAACTTTTCTATTTAATATTACCTATCCATTTATATAAGATGGTTATGTGAAAAATATATTTTCTCACAATTTTATATTAATATTTATGAACATAGTAAATTTAACAGGATTTAAATGTTTGAGATTTATTATTTGAGTGAAAATGTTGTAAGATTTTTATAATTATTTGTATGATATCAATATCTAACTTCATCTAGTGGTTTGATTCTTTTATTAAAAAAATTATTATGATTTGAAATTAAAAAACTATATCTATATGTCATTAATAGAAATGATGGTATTTTATTTCAATTTTATGGAAAATATTTGATTCTTATATAAGAATGTCTTATAAAATTGTGTAAAAAAATTAGTAATAGATTATATTTTATTTAAATTAAAATTTTAGTACTGATGATCATTAAAACCCCTATGAGTCATATCCCACACAGTCGTGGAACATCAAACTTCACCATGAAATTAAAATGTCTACCAATAAAAAAAAATTATTTTATTGAGACACTATGAAGATAAAACCCCTAGATGTATGTCATGAATTTTTATATTGAAAAATTTACAAATCATGTTTAATGAAAATATTTTAAATGGCTATAGTTATTTTGTAAATGTATCATACTAATGCATGTGTACCATTACTAGAAAAATAATTGGGTTGGGGTTGTTATTACTTTTAAATGATACTTATGATTTTAGTAGTTATGGTTATTTTTACACAATAATGAATTATTTAGATTCCATTACCATGATGAATGAATATTAGAATAGAGTATAGAAAAATCTGAGACATATGATTCAAAAAACATACAATTATTGGCATGATGAATGTGTTTATAAATAATTCATCGATCATATAAAAGAGTGTGGTATTGTCTTCTAACCCATATCTTTTTATACAACTCGGTGGATTGGAGTTTGTAAATTTATAGATCATTACATTCTATACATGGTAAGATCTACTGTAACCAATGAAACCATTTTTTATCCTCTGTGATATATCTTATATAGATATTATCGTGTAGAATAAATTCAGTTCAAAATTATATGAAAAATGTGAATATATGTGAGTTATGTTTTATAAATCATCATGTCCTTTTTACTAGTTTTTTTGTTGAATTTTTTTATGAGAGCTCGGTAATGATGACCCTGGTGATGGAACCCTAAGTAATGATCAGGCCAAATTCCCCCCCCACCCTCCTGGAGGTGTGATGGGGAGGAGGAACATATCTTTCCATCTCCAATCTCACAGAAACCCTTTATCCCCTTCTCAAACCATAGTTTTCTCCATGATTTCCATGTGATTATGCCAAGACCAATGGTTCTTGATCTCATCCATGGTGACCCTCAGTTATAAATATCACTCTTGGAGCCCTACGAAGCATCGATCCATCTGGATATGACACTAGATGATCTTTTTAACAATATAAGTCCCTCATCTAATGATATCAACAGTTTTGTCTTTCGTAATGGGATTTTATAGACTGTGTGGTTGTCGGTCTTCTTGAAAAATAGCACTTAATGATTTAGTTTGCTTCGAGAGATGATTTCATCCTGGCTTGGTCTAGCACCCCCTGTTTACACAGTGACTGCACATTATTCCTCTTTCTATGGCCTTTTTAACTATGTATGAATTGTGATCCTTCAACCTTTTTAGCAGGGGTAAGTATCCCTAATCTCACTCTATCTTTTAAAAATCATATAATTATCTATATGATTGGAATTATGGTGGGATAATTTCATTGTATTGATCTTCAAACATCCACTGTGAGCCATCCGATCAACTACCGCCTCTGTATTGAGGTGGATGTTGCGAGGCATTCTGTCGATTGGATCTGGATTACATTTGGTAAAGAATTATGATAGAAGAAGGTCACCATCTTTGAATATTAGGTGGACTATTACACGGACTACTGTATATTGGTAAATCATGCCTCTAAATGTCAATATGAATATATGAACATGAATACCTATAATCTGAATTAGATTATAGATATGTCTGTTTTTCAGAGGTCATTGTCTACACAGGTGCTTGTAATGGTAATGATTTGGTTTCGTGAACTAGGTTTCACCGCCTTCGAGGGATTATATAGAAGAACCCCTAATCCAGCAGTTTCTTCAGTTTTTATTCATCTTATAGATGATCTAAATTTGATGGATGGGGTGAATCAGTCTGGTTCCAAGGATGGATATGGTATTGGCGACATGAGAGGTCCATCATGTGTAAATGTGGATATAAAGGACACCCAACAAGAGGTTTTTGTGTTGTTTCATACAAGAAATAAGTTTGAGGTTGAGATCAACGGGTTAGAGCCTATGGTTGAGGAGACATCGGACACATTAGGTTGTGATAGTATTCCCTTGGGGGTTTTGTAAGATAGTGATGGGATTCATGGGTGGGCTGGGAGTGATGGAGGTGTGGTGATCCCAATTACTACTAGAAATCATTTTCAAGAATTGGAGTACGAGAATGTGGGGAAAGGTAATCCAATGAATGAAGGCATAAGTATGCTGCTTGGGATTCCTTCTTAAGAGGATGGAACCGGAAATAGAGTTTTGTAGCTGGGGATACTGGATGGTCATGAGATTTTAGAATAACAGAAGTGTCTTGAAATGATTGAAATTAATATTCAATTTCAGAATGGATGAGTTCGGAAAGATGGAAATCATGAGGTGCATATCCCTAGAAAATTGAGGGATTACTCTAATAGTGACAGAGAGAATGATGGTGGCTTGATTAGGAATTCAAATAGTGACATTGTTCAGGGTGGTAGGAGGAAGATGATCTGGAATCATGATGTTATGACTACTCCACCTCGAAGAAGGCTGATGAAGGACTACCCATATCTGGAAAAGCCGGTGTCTACCGGCTCTTCTATTGGAAACATTGTGTCTCAATCTATGGAGTGGATAAATCTAAGAAAGAAGTACATGAAATGTTTCTAATAATTACTAATGATTGGAATGAGAATCAGTTACTGCAATGGAATCATTCTACCTAGGATATGGTGATGGGTATGGTATTTATGATATGTAGTTTTCTTTTTGGGCTTGTGGTACTTGTTTACAATCCATGTATATTATTTTAAAAAATGTTTAGGGGGATATCTTCTAACTGATCTTTTATAGTGGAGACAAGAATTTGGAAAACACTTTTTCTGTCTCATAATCATGTATGATGACAAGAATAGTTCTTTACGACACTTTGTACTAAGATACTGGAATAACAAGGGTCAAATTGAATATTTACATGACAACATAAATAAACAAATTAATACTACATGACCCTCAAAATAGAAGATAATTTTTAATACATTCCATATATCTAGATTAGAATCATATTTATAATACTAATAGAGGGAGAATGATAAAAATTGATGAATATTAATCTGTAGATGCCACATATATCTTTTCAGAACAATCTATAAATAAAATATTATGAGAAAAACATATTTGTGAGAGATTTCTGTTACATATTTTGAAAAAATAATTTCAATAACTAATGAAATATTCTTTTCATATAATATATTTAAGTTCTTAAAATAATTTTGTATATGGGAAGAATGCTAATAAGTTTTATAAATCCTTTAATATTGAAATATATTTCATATTATAATATCATTCTTGTTCTACAGAAGACCCCCTAGATGATGTAAGACATATTATGTTAGAGTGGATATCTAATGAAAAATAATTAATTAGATGGTAATGTAAATACATATAAATAATTATTGGCTGTAAAGGGTTTTAGACAGCCTTATGGAGTTAACTATAAAGGATCATTTTCACCCGTCACAACAAAATAATTAATTTTAATTTCATTTTCAATAATAGTTTTACATGACTACAATATTTTAGAGATGTATTTACAAATTTCATTATTGAATTTAAAATTATTTAATATTATATATGTGACTCAAATAGATATATTTATTTTATCTAATAATACCTAGTAGTATTTAAGCTATATGGATCTATTTATAGATTAAATCATGCCACATTATAATGAAATGTTCACCTTGATGAGGCCATAAGATAATTTTGTTTCATTACGAATAAAAGTGAGACATGCTTCTATAATAATGTTAGTTAATGGTTCATTATTTTCATTATTTTATACATTCAAAAATCATTTTTGATGCGAAATCAAGTTAATGTAATACAATGAGTTAAGAAATGGTTAATTAAATCATTATCTATGAATAAATTTGACAAAGAGGAATATAAAACTGCGATCAATATATGTCAAGACTAATATAAATAATTGTTTTTAGTACTTAAATATATATATATTGATAATTTATTCTAGACATAAAATATTTAGTAATCTAATTGATTTTTGTTTCCAATTTTAAAAAATAAATATTTTTTCAATAAAAATGTTTCATTGAGAAATGGATGGGATAATATAATGGGGGGATTTCATTATGGTTTGAAAATTATGAATTTAATTTCTTTTTTGTTATATATTGATTTTTATTTCCATTTATTTAATAATTATAGGAAGTTATCTAGAAAATGTACTATAGTAACACAATATAGTGGATAAAATTATCAATAAGAATATGATATATATAGATGATAAATTCCTCAAACAATAAAGAGGTAAGGATATAGTGATGAGGTTATACAATAATTCTATCTTCTAGATGAGTCATTGTTGCCATAAATTTTATTCATGTTATGTATTTTTTCAAAATTGTGATATAGTGGGTTATAGAATCATAGGAAAAATATTGGTAATATATTTTATAAATGATTCCGTGTATATAGTGGCATCCAATTAAAATAAGGATGTAATTTGTAAATTAATATTTTTCTTATATATTTGAATTTTACCTTTCATAGTATCCCCTATTGTAGTATAATTTGTTAATAATACATCATTATTTCATGCTAAGGAGTATATTATACATTATTGTAAAATGGATATACTTCAAAATTTTAATATCTCATGAGATTATTTATAAATTGGATAGATCAAGGATATAATTATAGATACATAAGATACAAAGTTTGACATATTGACTAAATCCATGTCTTATTGGTATTATTATTTCCTAATAATCATTAGTTGATAGAGAGTTATCAGCAGTCCGATCTAGTGAAAGCACAAGTGTTGTAATTATTGTTTCCCATTACCCAACTCAAAAGAGTAATTTTGATTAAAATGTTAATTATCGATATTTATATATATTTATAATTTTATTTCATTTTTAATGATATTAATTTTTGTTCTAAAATTACTATATATGAAAATTTCATTGGAATACTTATCAAATAAATATATTATATTAGTTTTTATATATAATGATAAATTCAAAAACCTATGACATTAATCATAATCATTCATACTATGGAATAGATATATAATTTTTATTGGATAGAAATGATGTTTTAATCTCAATTAATTGGGCATGTAAGTATTGGTTTGTTTCAAGAAGTTCTAAAAAGATTATATAATGTATTGGAGATTTTGGAGACTAACCAACCAATCAGAACAATGCATTTCCTCAATGTCAATTTTCATTTAAATCATTTATCCTGAGTATCAATCACATATCTTGAGGTTATTTTCAATTATTTTCATTCAATCAATATATTTGATACATTACTAATACCATGAAATTTATTCCTTTGCCGATGTATCTTGTATAAGGTACATCATTAATGGTATCATATTGATTGAAAGTATAATATAGTTTTAAATGATTAAAATATTTGTAAGGAGATATATTTATCCACTTGATTTTTATAATAGTTCCTTGATTAAATTCATTTCTACGGTAGAAAAATTGAATTCATTCTAATATATTTAAATAAAGGAATATAATGTTTTAAATGATAAAAAATGTATGCACCATTCATTATGACAAAATTTGAGGTAAATAGATTATATTAAACCATAATATTTTAGGATGTTGTTATAATTTTATGTTATGGTTATCAATATATGGTGTATGACATGTTTCGAGATAGAAATCTTGGTCTAGGAGTATGACTTACTTATATTGTGATGAAATATTTTATGTTTACACACATTATGAGTCCATAAGTTCCAGCAATTTAGTTTAATTGGAGTGTAGGATAAACTGGACCCCACCATCACGTGGAAATGAACAATTTTTTGTGAAAAATATCATGTAATAAAATAAAATAAATAATTTTTATAACATAAAATATTAGAATAATAATAATTCAATTCATTGCACAATGCATTCATTTGTTATTTTAGATAAATTAACTTAATATAAGTAATAAATTTCTAAAAAAATTTCATTTTGTTACATAAGATTCATTAAATGTATATAATAGAAACAATCCACATTAATGGCTAATAATTAATAAAATTATATTTAAAAATATTATTATTATGTAAAAGGATCCATATATCATATATGAAAAGTTATTTACCCTGTATTAACATATTGAGTTTCTTAAAGAGGTCAAACATCTCTACGGGAAAAGAAATAATATTAAGAATTATAACCTTTCAATAAAAACTAATTTAACCCCAAATAAACTATGCCTTATATTTTTATTCAATTAAACTCATCTACAATATTATTTCTAATTTTTATTGTGATAATGTTATTGGAAAATATATATTTAATCAATTCCAATCATTGATTCTATTTTTCATTCATCCTAGGATCGAATTAACATCATATGGAGATCCAATTATTTATTCAAGTACCATAATGATGCAGAAGAGTATTTATTACATATAAAATTTGGATTATCTAAAGGTATCCTTATTATGATCCATAGAGTAATAACACATCGTCAATAAGAAGAATATTCAAATGTCCTCAAATAAAATGAGATACAATTTTGATGTACATTGAACTTCATAAATTAATGAAATATGAAAAATTTCTGAATTGGGTACATCCATATTGGATATTTTTTTACATCATAATTACTATTAAATTTCGAATTTTCCCTATGTCCAAAATACTCTTTTGTTGAGGAATCTGACGAGTAACATCTGAGTAGAAGTGTCATTATTTAAGTCATGTATTATCTTATAAATATAATAATTCAAGAAGTAGGAATTAATTTTATAATATAAATACAAACCATTCACAAAGTAGAGATCAAATATTCACATCAAAACCATTCAAATGACAAGAAATGTAGATCATGGGTCATGGAACGATACATGAGAAAAACATGCCTATAGGGGATGTCATTTAATGGATATGAACATTAAAATAAAAGTAATTATATTATAAATTCTAATAATAAATATATATGTACAGAAATAGTAACCAATGATCTAATAACTATTAACCTCATTGACTATGGGTGGTGGCATATGTAATGACCCATACAAGGTGTTGGTAAATTATAATATTATTTTTAAAATATTAATCTACCTACCTATGTTGGGTGGCTACAACACTATAAATGATGCCACATGGGGAACCTAAACAATAAAACTAGGATATATCTAGTTGATTCGGGTTCTTCTCAATTCATTCAGCCAAACAAATCCCAATTATCCCTAGATAACTCCCAAGAAAAAAAATTTAAAAATGAAAAAAATCCTAGAAAATTTATTAATGCCCCTAAAATAGTTTTTAACATTTGGGAATATATTAATTTTTGTTCCGTTCTTTGGAAACAATTAGGATTGAATTTATTATAATATATTTGAAATTACATTGATTATAATTTTAGGCCATTTATTTTTATAAAGAAAAAGATTTCATTTAGACTCATCATGGGATGATACGATCTTATATAAATTTGACTAATTTATTTATTTAATTTAAATTTTATAATATTGGATTCTTTATTTGTGTTATTATTAGACATTGAATTTTATATATATGTTAATTAGTCCTCTTTCTCTTAAATATTTCTGTGGTATTTAATTTCAAAAAATTATATAATAAAATTTAATTCTACATCCAAAATTATCATCATGTGTGAGTTAGTATAAATAAATTAACATGAAGATAATGATGATGAATCCATTTTGGATATGAACTGGGGAAGAACCGAAAAGGTATAATTTATAAAAACTATATATTTCTACAATATGAGTTATTAAATGACTGTCTAAATTATCAGATGTTTTTGTTTAAACCATCGTCAACACAATGAATATAATATTATATATCATCTCATGATATTTTATTTGTTTATTTTTATGCATGGTTTTTATTATATTGAGTATCTATGATTAGATGGGATAGTTAACAACCTTGCATAGATAATATGAATACACACATGATGAATATTTTTTTATTATAGATGGTTATTGTTATGAGTTTTCTCACAAAGTAAGAATCATGATAAATGGACTCATATTTAATTAAACATTAATTTTTTATAATTGAAAATTATTAGAATTTAATTAAATATTTAAATTAATTATGGATAAATTTTGAGTAATATATTAAAATTTTAATTCCTTAAAATAAATAAGATTTTATATTTGAATTATTTTTCATTATTCATTAATTTTTAAGGATCTAAGATTTATTTAGAACAATTAATATATATATATATATAGAATTTTTTATAACATATTACATAAAAAATTATTATTATTAAATTAGATATCAATATATATTGGATTAGATATTGAGTGTTATAGATTAATTCCATTTAAAATTAAGTACTCATATTCAAATTGAACTTCACAACCCATTATTAAATATATGGTTATAATTTTCAGTTATTCTGAGAGTGTGTTCACTAGTTCTAACATGAATGTGTAATTTTTATTTCAAATTCATGAATATTGCAAGATATATACATATATATCATTAACTATTAAATTGATTTTTTTCTCATATATTATATATGGTAATGTTGTTAAATTATACAATCTAACAAAAAGTTATAATAGTTTGAAAATATAATTATAACCTAGCAATACTATCACTGATATTTTCATTTTATTTCATGTTTTCTATATAAGTTATTAGGACAGAATAAAAATGATTTTCTAATATGATGTGTGGGGGGATCAGAATAACTATGAAATTTTTCAATAATGTTCTGACATGGGGGTGACAAGTTTTGAATATTATAAGGATTGAATCCCCAATTGGAAAAAATTTTCTTAATCAATGTTTATTACTATACATGGAAATTTGTTTCGGTCTCTTGAAATGAGATCATTGATAATGTATATAATTTAATAACATACTTTTATGCATGTTCAATACTATGAAATTTATTTATTTTTGGATAAGGATTATGTATAAAGTGTTTTATTAGTTGTATGATGTTAATTGAATAATTAGTATAGTATTTTATGCTACCATGTTTATGAATAAGATATATTTGAACATGTCATGGTATTGGTTGTGTATTAATTTTATCTATGTCAAAGGTATGTGAATGAAATCCCATCCAAAAAATTATAGAAATAAAAATAAATTCTTAATGGATGATGATATAATGTATTTATTCTATATAATATGATATAATGAAATAAAGAGATAATATTATATAGTAACATTTCATAGGAGGTTTTTATTTTTCTGAATTATCCTTATAATATTTGTGGTCCGTATGTGTTGATAGTGACCACCCTTGATCTGTGAGTACTAATCAATACTATCGAGATTAATTCCAAATTAGTGACACATATACTATATCTATATGTTTTTTAATTTATATGTATTGGATTATAAGATGATGTGTCACTCGTGTGCATGGGTCGATGAAACTTTGGGTGTAAATGATCAAATCTAATTTGATAACAAATTAAGATATATGTTATCGAATTTTAAATTAATTATAACTAAATTTATTTCCCAAATTAAAAACTTGTTAATTATGTTAAAAAAGTGTATTTGGCTATTGAGTTTTTATTAAATATATTTTAACATACAATATTTGATAAATATATATTAGATAAATTGGCCGTGATAATTTCATGCAATTCATAATATCATATTTTAGAATATAATTATGTTATTGGATCCATATTTATCGCCATATTTTTTAATGACAGTTTCGATCGGTTGCATAAATTTTAGAGGTTAAAATTGTAAAATGTAATTTTTTTTATGTTTAACAAATATATAAAAATAAATTAATACCCAAGAACCTATTGGAATAATTTTCCAATATTTTCACTTATTTTTTATTCTCTATCATGATTAGTGTGAAAATGTGTGTGAAATTAAGAGATATTATTGATTCTATTCTTTGATTCAATATAATATTATTCATGTAATTGAAGGGGCGCCGTAGGGTGATTCAATGATTCTTGATAAAACAAAATTTTTATATAATGATAATCTTAGAGGATGCATATCATGTGTGGATGATCTAAAGAGATAATTTTTTATATCTACAGACATTTACAACACTAGTGATAAGAAAAACATTAGTGTCTTACAATAAAATGTGGTATTATTTTTATTATTATGATTAAATTAATTACACGTGATATTTATACTATATTGTGAAATTCATGTGAGATATTTTTATTTACTTTTTTATCGATGTAAATCAATTAATTTCTACATATTTTCCCCACTTTCATAAATTTTATTCAATATATAGATTAATTTTGAATTTTATTGGTCTAGTTAGAATTCATAAAATATATAAATAAAAAATTATACATGTTAATAGGTGAATTAAAATCTATTATTGGTTATGGGAAACATTTATACTCTTTTTTTAATATGAGTTTCATTTCAAACGGAATTATGCTGAATATTAATAATTTTTTTCTAGAACAATATGGAATATTTTTTAATAATGTTGAATGTTAAGGATAATAATAGATAATTTTGATATCATAAAATATTTATCTAATAGTCTAAAATTATTTTATTTTTCAAGAAAACTATTCTAATCCATGTATAATGTTGATCTTCTTCTTATTTTGCAATGGTCAAAATTTATTTCTTATGGAATAATGATGAGGAGGGATGATTATATTCACGAATTAATGTGATAAATATAATGTGTATTAAATTATTTTGATCTAAATTCTTCAATATTACAATTTTATGTCATAATAGTTATCATAATTCATACAATATTGTTTGAATTTCAAATAATTATATCATTTATATTCAATGAAATAATGTGAATAAATAATTTCTCAAATTATTTAAGATGATATGAGTGACTAAAATTTAATTTTTTGTCAGTATGTTAATTTAACAATTAAATAATTTAATATATATTTATATGATTCCAAAATGTTGAAAAAGTGATTATATAGATGAAGAAAAGTCAGTAAAAAGGATTCAAAATATATAAAGTGGTCTCATTTAAATTACTTATAATGGTACACTATTTTATGGATATATATTAAAAATGAAAAATTATGAAAATGATAAAACATGAATTCCATAATTTTTAAGATATTTTTTATCTTAAATTACATGGTTAAACGTTGATATCTATTTATAATAAATTTCATTACAAAAATGATTTTTAAACTAATAATGACAAAAAAATTATCATGAGTAAGATTTGGATGAGGTATGCAAGACCAAATTTACTATTATCCATGTATGAGGCACTTTTTACCCATGATTACATTCCTTAACCATTGGGAAATGATTATTTGAATGAATTTAAAAACAATTTTCTATAAAATAGACCTTATTCTACCCATTAAAAATTCACCTAAAAAGACCTTTTCTATAAATAATTTTCCCAAAATTATTCCTCTATAATAATATAAAAATAATATATCCGTTGTTAATAATAATAATTATTGAAGGTTTCTAATAATATCATTAAAGGAATATTAGACTCTTAATTAGATTTATAGAATTATTTAAGGGGTTTATCATATCAGTTTTTTTAGGCAAGTATTATAATATTCAAGATTTAATTTTATCTATAATATATATATATTACAAAATTTTTCTTTTATAAATATTTAATTTAAAATATTTAGGATTATTATAATATTCCATGTTCAATCATTCATTTCCTTTAACTCAATGACAACCATGGTTTCATGTAGATTGTTTATTGAATATCCCACAATTAAGTTATATTATTTCATCAATGATTATATTCTTCTCATATAAGAGATATTCTACTATGTTATTTGTTTCTACTTTTTTATTTGTCATTCATATTTTAATCTCATAATCATCTTTTTTATTCAATATTCACTCATAGAATATAGTTTTCCAAGGTGTTTTCTCTTAATATACCTTATTACATGAGATTAAAAAATTTGATAGATATTTATCTTTAATTTCCCTATTATTTTTATTATAACATGTTTTCAGAGACTCACTCCATATATTATTGCTTATTTACGATGTAAAAAATGAAATATTTTTCTCACTTCTATTACGTTTTCTCATGAATTCACCTATTCTCAAAATTTTATCCTATATTCATTAAATTTATTCTCATGTAAGTTTTGTAAAGACTCGAATCTTTCAATTTAATTTTGTTTTAAATATATGGAATTATTATGTGTTTGCGAAAATTAATGGTGCGTGATTCTGAGGCCCTGGGTTCCTGGAATAAATATCTAAACATTTTTTTCGGGTATGTACAGTAAACGTGTGAGCGGCATTTTCTATCTTTTGAACCAGTGCATGAAAATAAAATCTGAGGAATCCATTGAACTCGCATCATCGATATTATCTTTAGAGAGTCTTAACCTCTACTACAGTATGTCTTGAGTAGAAGTTTGATTTTCGGTGCTCATGGGAGTGTTAAAGAAATAATAAAATAAAATGATCAATTTTTTTAATTATTTTTTGAAATCTCTCATTTGAATTTGGGTTGTGGGGACCACTTGACTTTGAACCCCATTTATAATATGATTTTACTCATGGAACCTCCCCAATTAATGATCCAAAATTAATTGATCATGTAATTAATTTGAACATAATTATGTTGGATCCTAACCTCTTGTGGTTGGGAGAGCCATTGGAGAACGCTTGGTGGAAGATCCTTCTCCAATGATGAACAAACCCGTGAAGCATGAATGAGGAACTGACGCTCTATCCCAGATCAAAATTGTGTTGCGGGATCAATGAACGTTGACATTTCCTCCAATGACTTCATCCTCTTCCTCACGCCATCTCCAACGATCAAACAAAGTAAGGATTATATTTATTTTGTTCTTCGTAATCAGTTATGATCTTCAATCTATGAACCACCTGCTATTAATCTAACATGGAGGGTGTAGGATAATATTTTACAGCCCGATCCCTACGCTATTTAATTGTTGACTTGTTCATCGTGGGTGGATCGATGATCTGAGTGGAACCCAACCACGACGTCGGCGACCGACAACGGCAGGGTACAAGTGCCTGCTGACACACTGTTCGACTATGATGGTGGCGGCTGCATGTTCGAGCCATTGATAGCCGAGGAGGACATGGCGTGGCCGTTGTAGTGGAGAGTGTAGCGGCCAACATGATGGCCGACCCCATGAGGTAGGGTGTCACATGTCCACGCCACAGGTAGATGAGGATGATGTGGCTGTCGAGTCGTGGTGGCCGGAAACCAGCCAGATGCGGGAGGACATCGGCGCCATCGTGTTTCTAGCAAGGGTGCCAGCCAGATATCTGGACAGCTGTGTCATGCCGAGTGGGAGAACTCTGGGGGGGGGGGTGTCCCTCATGCTAGCATTTGGTGCCACATGGCTCTGCTGGGATGGCCCAAGTCGAATGGTCCCTTAGACCATTTTGAATTCTGAGGGCGGGGGGGGGGGGGGGTGGCATCCCTCAGGTAGTAGCTACGACAGACCGCACAAAGCCGCAGGCCGAGCCGAGCGTGCCACACCGAAGAGGACACTCCATGTAGGAAATTTCCCCACGATCTGTACCGAAGCCCCATGTTCTGATCCCACCGTGGCCTGAGTCGGCCCATGTCGGGTCGGGTCAGGCCGAACTAGGGCCCATCTAGACCAAGATAGACCTTTTTTGACATAAATTGAGAACCCGTAATCCGTATTACTAACCATCTATGCTAATTTATTCCTTAGATCGAGACGGTTATTTTTGTATACTCCACTTGAGTTTTATATAATGATGATGTATGACCAGTTTGGATCGAACCCAAATCTAACCGGGCCCTCAGAATGGAAATTCTAATAACATACATTCCAGGAATATGATTGATGCGCAGTCTATTACATTGGGATCCTTTTGACATGAAGGTCCATTGAGATACTTATTCATGGGACTTCATGGAATTTGATGTATCAACTGATGGATTGTGGAGTGGATCCTCCCGAAATCAAGCACGCTTAATGCAGGAACCCTATGGCTAGCTGTAATTGAAGAATCTGCAGATTCTATATGGTTCATCTTCGGATCCTGTGTAAGTTATCTTTAGATCCAATGGTGGTAATATTCGGATCTTATGTAGTTCAAGATCTTCAGATCCTATGTGGGCCAGCATCTTCAGATCATGTGTGGTTCATATTCAGATCCTATGTGGGTCATCTTCGATCTTGTGTGTGTTGACAATAGAGCCTCTCGATTATGTTAAATGATATAGAGATATAGTTAATCATCTATTCATCCATAATTATTTTATTCCTTGTGGTATTTCAGTTTTTACCATAGTGGTACACTTCTGTGTTGTGATACCCTTGTGTAATTTTTCTTGTGTAGTGTTACCTTTGTGGTACTTACCTTCTTGGTGTTACCTTCATGGTATTCCCTCCTTTGTGGAACTGTTGTGCTTTTGGAAAGAGTGTTGGAACTTGTATTTCCTCAAGAACATGATTGGTACACTTAAAAACATAGGTATATGTATGGGCATATACCTAAGTTGGGTTGAATATTGTTTTCATGCATGTGATCATGGTGTTGAATTTTGGTTTATCGTTTGTGGATTCTGAGAGACCTTTGAGGGTCTTGGGGCCCCTACTTTTTATTTTTATACTAACCCCTTCATGTGATATGGCTGCACCTTACTATGTCTTGTGCAGACGACATACAACATTGATCGAGGTTGTGGGTGCTGGGACTGGAGGTTGTTCGGAGGTTGAAAATTAGGCAAGATGTACCTCAAAGATAACCATTCGAATGTTGTACCTACACATATGGTAGTATCATTAGATGGTGTTCACATGAGCTATTTTCATTTAATCATGTACTATTCAGTTCGGCTTGTATTTCGGCCCCTTTTCATATTGTATTCACCATATTTACTATTTAGTTTACTATGTACTTATCTTATACAGTGTGGATAGATTAAGTGAGTTTGCATGTTAAAATGAAATGCCTTCACTGTTTTAGGGATATTTATTCCCGATTCATGTCGCCAACCAATGGCCTAAGGATGGGAGGCTTGGGGTAGTCATGGAAGGGCCCCGATGGACAAGTCATGAGAAATTGGCATCAGAGGAGCCAATTTTACCAAATAACTACGTCTCTGATATTTTCTGCATGGAAATAGTGTTATGTGTCAGGTCTATGGTTTTTAGTTTTGGGTAATCTAGTGTTAGTTTAGTATCAACGTATTCATACACCAAGACCCTACCAGCTAGTTTCTGACTCAGTGCACGAAAAAATAGATTGCATGTGTGTTTTTGAAAAGCTTTCTTTGTAATATTTTTATGATATCTCACCAGGTATAACTAATTTACCATAGGACAACCGTTTTATTCTAGGATGCCTCCTCGATGAAATCCAGTTTGGGTTCTAGATAGAGTATGAGATGAAATTTCACAAAGCGACGAGGCATTGGTGTAGTTCCCCCCTTTCATTATTTGTACCATCTGGTGGTGTACCAACAACACCACTATCCATTGGGCAGTCGATGCCACAAAAACCAGCAGCAGAGGGTGAACTCTACTTGAGCATGTTGCATGAGTTTCAGCATGAGAGGCCACCATGGTTCTAGGGAGAGATGGGCCCATAGGCGGCTGAGGACTTGCTGGAGGTTGTGGTTAGAGTTTTTAAACTGGTAGGGACACCAGCTGATCTCATAGTGATCCATTCCACCAATCTTTTTTAAGATGCAGTGGGAAGATGGTGGATCTTGATGCTCCAAGTTCACTATGAGGTCACTCTTATCTGGGAATACTTCATGAGCCTTTTCAGGGTAGAGTTCATCCCTGAAACCATACGCACAATGTGTATACAAGAGCTTCTCCACTTGTAGTAGGGAAGCGTGATCGTGGAATAATATTCATCAAGGTTCACCGACCTCTCGTGATACTCCACTAACATAGAGAAGTACCCTTTCTTTAGGGCCCAAAACATAAACCAGTGGACTAGACATGATATTAGAGATCTGATGATTTCTCTCAACATCCCGAAATAGGAAGGGGTGTAAGAGAGAGCACTCTTAGTGGAGAGTTTCCTTGCTGAGCAATCACCGGCAGCGAGACCCACCACCGGACGTTATACAGTAGAGTCATTTGTAGATGGCATAAAACATATCACATATATTTCCATGTGGACTAAAACTATAGGTTTAAGACCTAAAGATATTGTGTCAGTTGTACAGGGCTCTTGAGACAGAGTAGGACAGGTGAGAAGCAGGTTGTGTTACTCGTGTGGCAAGCAGGGTCACCGGGCTCATGACTACCCGACCCAAAATACAGAAAACCAAAAAACTGTTGAAGGATAGCCTGGGAAGAGGCAAAGATTTGATCGAGGAGATCTGTAGGTAGTAGGAGGACGTGGTAGAAGAGTTGTTCGTGCAACAGGTGGTGGTTGGCGATTCTATGTTCTACTACCACCACCAAAAGGTGGTCCACCCCGACCACAGGGAGAAGGTGGAAATTGACATGCCCGGATTCTGGTAGGTGAGACCTATGACCAAGACACTCTGTAGATGATTCAAGGTACGATCTGTTTCTACTCCACATTAGTTGTAGTACTTATTAACACAGGTGTCAGTCAATCTTTTATTTCCATGACCCTCATTCAGAGATCATATATTTCGGTGGACCCATTGGCTCAATCAATATGTATAGAGACTCCTATGAGGGAGGATTTGATACTTAAACAGTAGTTATGATAGTGTGAGATTACTCTATGAGGTGATAGTATTTAGTGTGAACTTTTAGTAGTGGAGTCGAGGCCTTATGACTTTATATTGCGTATGGATTGGTTATCTACAGTCAATTCTCGATCGAATGTATTGGGTGCAACGTGTGGTGTGTCTACAAGGCTGAAATCAGTTTTTCCTTCACTGAAGAGTAGGGATCCATTACAGAAGAAGATGGACATACCATAAATAATTTTTTGATCAACCATGGTCAGATAATTATTGGACAAATCAAGAAAAAGTGTTATGCAGACATGAGATTGAGAGCTCTTGAGTTCGAGGATGGTAAGCATGTTTTCCTATGGGTCTCATCTCGATGAGGTTTACAAATATTTGGTCTGGGTAGAAAGATATCTCTGAGGTTCATCAGACCCTACAAGTTCCTCAGTAATGTTGGTGAGGTGGCATACCACCTAGCTCTTCCCCCACAGCTGCACTAGGTGCATGATGTTTTCCACATATCCAAGCAGAGGAGATACATACAAGACCCTTCGCACAATATTGAATTGGGAGAGCTGGACATCGATGATGGGGTGATGTTTTCAGAGGTTTCAGTAGAGATTGAGGTTCTATAGGAGAGAGACCTTCATGGGTGATTGATACCTCTAGTTCACATATGTAGGTAGCAGGAGAACATCCAAGAGTGAACATTGGAGCGGGAGGATCAGATCCGTGCTCAGTAACCCCACTTGTTTCCCTTGTTTGTGTTGGGGCTTTCAGGGATGTAAAGCCCTATGGTGGGGAGAATGTAAAGACCCTGATTTTTACATGTAAATTTTGTTTTAAATATATGGAATTATTAAGAGTCTTTGAAAATTAACATCGTGTTATTCTATGTACCGGTGTGCCCATAATGAAATTAATAACTTTTTTTAGGTACGTTCAGTAAATGTGTGAGAATAATTTTCTATATTTTTAACTTATGATAAAAATTGAAATCTGAGGACACCGTTGAACTCACAATGCAGATATTCTCTTTAGAGAGTCTTCACCTCGACCACAATTTGATGATGTTGGAAGTTGGATGTTCAGTTTTCCTGGGTGGGTTAAATAAAATATAATAAAATAAAAAAAACATTTGTTTTATTTATTTGAAACCTCTCATTTGAATCATGGAAGTGGGGACCACCCGATACTGAACACCCTTTTTAATATAATGTAACACTTGGAACCAAACCAATTAATGAGCCAACATTAATTGATCATATAATTAACTTGAACATAATTAAGATAGCTCCTGACCTCTTTTGGTTCAGATCATTGGAAAATGAGGGATTTGGGAGATCCCATGGAGAATGCTTGGTGGAAGAACCTTCTCCAACAATGAGATAACCCCCAGAGAAAGATTTAGTAATTGACACTCGAGCCGAGATCAGAAGCATGTTGCGGGATAGATGAAATCTTGATTCTCCTCCAATTACTTCATCCTATTACTCAAGACATATCCAACAATAAAATGAGGAAGGTATTTTTCTCATTTTGTTTTTTATTATATGTTATTGTCTTCAATCTATGAACCTCCTGCAATCAATCTAACTCGGAGGGTGCGAGACCGAAAAACCCAGCCTGATCCCTCCGCTAATTTATTGTTGACGTGTTATTTGTAGGCGGATCGACCGTTTGGAGAAGAACCTAACCACGAAACTGGTGACTGACAATGGAAGGGTAAATGTGGCTGTAGGTACAACTACAGGCCATGATGGGGGCAGTGTCACATCTGCGCCACCGGTAGCAGAGGAGGCCATGATTCGTCGGCCGTGCCAGAGAAGGGGATCATCCGGCATGCTGGCTGGCCAAGTGGAGGTAGGACGGTGCATGTCTGCACAATCGGTAGTGTAGGAAGATGCAATTATGGAGTCGCGATGGTGCACTAGGGTGGCTGGAAACCGGCCAGCTGTGGGAGGAAAGTGGCACCGTCGTGCTACAGTATGGGGAGTCTGCCGAATTTTTGGCTGGCCGAGTCACTCCGAGTGGCACGACTCCAGCAAGTCCCGCGTTCTAGTCTGTTGTGCCATATTTCCGCGCTAGTTTGGCCTAAGCTGAAAGGCCAATTGGGCCGTTCAGAATTCCGGGGGGGGGGGGGGGGGGGCTCCCCCTGGTAGTAGCTATGGTGGGCCCCTCCATGAACGGTAGCACTAAGTGGACTAAACCGTGTCCCAGAATGTAGGGCCCACCACAACCTTTTCCATCCTGTCCAAACCTGGGCCAGGTCAAGCTTGAGCGGTCGGACAGGGTCGGACCGGACTCGGGGCCATCTGGACCCAGATTCTCATTTTTGGCCACATCCTAAGAACTGGGCATCTGTTTGATAAACCATCAATGAAACTACATTCCTTGGATAGAGATAGTTATTTTGGTATACTCAACATTAATTTGGATAAAGTTGTTGTACAAATGAGTTGGATCGAACCCAAATCCAACTGGGCCATCAGAATGGAAACACAAATAACATTCTGATCGGGCGTCTGATTGACCCGATGTATATTTTGTTGGAAAATTTATGTCCTGGTGGTTCTTTGAGATACTTCTTTGTAAGAATTCATGGTAGTTTATGTATCGACTGATGTCTTGAGGAGTAGATCCTCTCAGAATCATGAGCGCTTAGTCTGTGAAACCTATGGCTTGCTGTTTTTGAAAAAAATGTAAAGATCTTGTTTGATTCTTCTTCGGATCCTATGTGGGTCATCTTTAGATCACGTGTGGGTAATATTAGGATCTTATGTGGGTCCACATCTTTAGATCCTATGTGGGTCATCTATAAATCCTCTTTGGGTTATCTACGATCCTGTGCGGGTCAAAAGTATAGATTCTACACAAAGTATGTTGATCTAGTGATAAAACTAATCATTTATACATTCGTAATAATGTTATACCTGGTGTGAGTGGAATCTTTACCATTGTGGTACATTTCTGTGTGGTGATAGATTCATGGTATTTTTCATTGTGGGTTACCTTTGTGGTATTATTTCAATTGTTGAATATTTGTTCTTTTGGATAGAGAGTTGGGACTTGTGTTTCCTAATTAATGAGATTGATACACTTGATTACTTAGGTATATGTATGGGTATATACCTAATTAGGTTTGACTATTGTTTTCGTGCATGTGAACATGGTGTTGCTTTGTGGTTTATACTTCATGGATTATTAGACACCTTTGGCTATCTCAGGGTCCCCACTGAGTATTGTTATACTCACCCCTAAATGGGATACACCCATACCTTGTTGTGTCTTGTGAAGACGACACACAAAATATATCATTGATGAGGGTTCCAGGACTGGAGGTAATTCGGCGGTGGACCATTAGATGAGAAATACCATAGAGAAGAATATTAGAGAGTTATACCAACCCTTCAGGTAGGATCCTTGGTAGGTGTTCACATGAGTAATTTTTAGTTTTACATAACATTCCAGTTGGGCTTGTAATCCAGCCCCTTTACTTACTGTACTCACCCTATATACTATTCAGTTTACATTGTACTTGTATCTTATTGTATGCATGTATGGTGTGATTATGTAGTTTAAAAGGCAATGCCTTCCAGGTTTTATGGATATGTCTTCCCGGTTCTAGTCGCCAGCCCCTGCAATATAAAAGGCAGGCATGGGGTAGTCACAGCACAAGCCTCGTGGGATGGGTCATGACAATTTTTATTATTACATATCCCATTACATTGTTTGGAATATAGTCAATCATTCAATATTATTAAATATCAAAATTCAAGACATCTTTATTTTTAGATTTCCATAAATATTATTATCATCCCATATTTTTTTCATCCAGGTCAAGATACATTAATGTATGAATAGTACTTATAATATTAATATTGAAATAACACCATTATTCATCATTATTATAATAATATGATTTATTTATTTTTTCATTGTGGAATTGGTCAATCCATTAATTTTCATTCATTTTATGAGCTCAAATTTGATACATATACTTGTGAGTTTAATTATAATATGTTATTTGAATTTTTATGTAATAATTTATATAAATTTTATGTCAATGTGGTTAGCCTAGAAAATAATCCTATGAATTAATTAGATAATGATTTAATATCAAAAGTAAGGATTTCTTTATTTACCAATACTTTTATCCCATTATAAATGATTAAAAATTATTATGAATATTTATGTGTTTTATGGATATGATGTTCTTAGAGACCATCCTGATTATTCTATTTTCATGATAACTTTTTATAGTTTTTTATTTCCATTTTTTGTAGGAATATTTATTAAAATCATTTATATTTATATATTGAATATATTTTTATGTTCTTAATTTAGTATATAATATTTTCAACTTCAAAATATTTTATGTATCATCAGGTCTAACATTTTTCATCTTTTTAACTATTATTATGAATTATATTTTAATTCCTCGTCTATTAATTATTTATTAAATGTAATGGATGATTAGGAAGTCATTATTCATGTTATTGGGTTCAGTTATGAGAGAAAAAAATATATATCATATTAAACCTATATTTATGAATGAAATGGATGTTTATTTGGTGTAAAAGATATAAATTCTATATTTATTATTAATGTCTATGTACATTAATACTCTAAACATTTAATCTTAATTTAATTGTGAATTGGTTTATTTTAATATTGGAATAATGGAATATAATTATAGGATATGTATATTGTAGCATTCATAGGTTGGACCAAGAGATATGTGATATTGTTTTCTCACAGAGACTATGGATCCATGTGAAATTACTATAAAAATGAGTTACTAATTATATTTGGTGGGAAGGGTGTGATAAGATTGATACATAGTGGAATTTTAATTATTATCACAAAGGTCAAAGTGGAGATTATTTATAGGTATGATAATTTGTTATTCATTATCACTAAGGGTAATGGAATGATGTTATACCATTATAGTGATTTATTATTCAATATAACAACGATACCATTAGATTAAGAGTGTTAATTGGTGTCTCTAATGTTTTATGATTCAATATGATAAGGGATATAAATAACTTTGTAAACAGTGTTAGGAAGATATGGAATATGACATGGTGTTTGGATTACCTCTCTCAAATAGGAAGTGTTTAGTTTTGAAATATTACTAAATGAATCTAACCTTGAAATCAAAGTCCAAATATGTGTTTTTCTTCAATGAGTATGATATGTAAATAACTTGTGGGTTCTTATTTTCCTTAGATCATAGTTCTCTATACTATCTTGGCCGATTAGGTTGAGTATGGTTATAATATATGTGTTACATGGTTATCATTATTTCAAAATTATTCCTAACATAGTTTCATGGGAGTTATATATATATATATACTATATATACATTATTTTTCTGCAGTAATAGGGTTTATTAAATTCAATATTAATAATTTTCTAGGTTTCTTGAGAATATTTAATTTGAAGATTAATTGTGAAATGTTTTGTATGATTAATTTTTTATTTATAGTAATATGAGATATATACATGTCAACAAAAAATTTTATCTCATTATATAAAATATAATTTGTATTAAGTGCAAAAAACTCTCTCATAGGAATTTAGGTGACTTATATGAAACTAGTCATGATCCAGCCCGGTACCCTAGTTCGCTGATAACATAGCTGATCTAAATATATCTTTAAGGGTGTTCCTGATCCCCACATGTTAGGAAATAGTTCTTGGAATCATAAAAGATAAAAGTGGGAATGCATTTTCATCATAAATAGGTGATTAAATATATATGTATCAGTGTTTTTAAAAACTATCAAATTACACTACAGAAGAATCCAAATATGTTTATCAAAACCCAAATTGTAGATCATCAATATAAAAGAAATAGAAATGTTAACACAATATCCCAAGGGAAACGTCGCTCCAGAACCCAAAGGATAAAGAACATTAATATACTCTAATAGTTTCTTTCTAACTACATAGACAAGTTAGGATAAAATATCAAAATTCCAAAAGGTAAATATATTGTGTGACCCAAAAAGCCCCGTAGAGTCTCGCCATGTGTTCCATAATATGAATCCCTAACAATAAACCAAATCATTAATCCCATCATAAATTAAATAGGATTGGAATTACAATTTCATATATAAATAAATACATTCTTTTAATTTGAATTGATGTAATCATTTTAAATAATGGCATAATTAGACACATTGTAAAAAATTGTTCTAATTAATCGCAAGGCATCGGTAAAGTAGTATCCCAATTAATGGTATATATTTTATATTATTAAAATTTAACACCATAGTAATCTATCTTGTGGTATATTAGTTTAATGTTAAAGGATATTCACACACATATTCCCATGTTCATGGAATATTTGTACACACATCCCTCATGCTCATATTGAATAGGAATAATCAACAATCAATAAATAATATGATCTTCCTGACTAGATTTTGATAGTGTTGCCATTGTCAATCTATTTATCATGAATTTCAGTCTAGCATGCTTGTCCCAAATAACCCAGTAACTACCTCAGATCACATGTTTTAAATCAATCAATCAATAATAGGAGAATCTTTTCAAATAAATTTTAAAATAAAATTTCCCCTTTTTAGGTTTCTATATTCCAATTTCTTTCCAAACCCAAAACATAGGATTTCTTTATCATTTCATGAATTTATAGAATAAAACCAATTATAGGATTTTATAAAATAAACATAATCCAATTTACCAAAAATAAATCTTCATTTCTATTCAAAAGAATCAATATATTATAAATCACACCCCAAATTACAATTTCATTGGGAATGGTGGTTTTTCAAATATTCCATAACAAATCAATTTTAATTTTAAATTCACATCAAAATGGTTTTTAAATAATCAATTGAACGAAATTACAAACATCATGAAATACCAGGTTAAAAAAATTGACTAATATTTGGTGCAGCCACCAACTTTATTATGGATAAAACATAACACAACACCCATAACGGGATTAAAAATTATTAATGAGGATGATAGAGATATAAAAAACCTAGAATCACGATTCGAATCAAAGTATTTTAGATCCCTCAAATATTTTATCATACAATAGATTCCATGGATGAAAATATAAAGAGCACAAGAGAAGGAATGTGAGAACAAGATCAAACAAGAGATGGATCAAATGATATCTTCCATGATTCTATCCACCTAAAAATGTTTTCAGATGATCCAAAAGGGATTGTTAGAGTATTTAATTCAAGGAAATCATGATACAATGATTTAGGTTCAAAGAGATAATAATATAGGGGTTAGAGAATTTTTAAATTAATATTCATATATATAAATTATTATACAGATGGTATGTTGTGTAGGGTCACATGGTTAAAAAAACCTGTTATCAGAACCACATAACAATTTACTAGGGTTCATTTTTTCTACTAGGCGGGTGCACATTTTTCAAACCATGAACCAAATGTGTAAACCCCCACTATTTGGAATTGCATTACATTGACTCGGTGGGTTCACAGTTTGGGAAAATTTGGTGTCTACCAAGAACATCTCAAGAAGCATCCAAAAATTTATAAACATCACTCAATTTAACTCCAAAAGGAGAAACACCCAAATCATGATAAAAAATTTAGTTGAAGAGTACCTAAAAATTAGTAACATGATGATAAAATATCCCCAATATAGATACAATATTTACATAGAAATCATATCAAGAAGATTATATATCAAAAAGATGAGGCCCCCAATCTCTCATCAATACATCTATATCCCACATCTCATGAGTATCATAACCAAGCTAGCACACCACTCATAGAAAAGAAATCATCCTTCTACAATGTTCCCATGATTTAGAATCAATGATCCTATCTATTTGTTAATACATAGATAATGTATTCTCAAAATTAATACCAATCCATCTCTATACATTAGATGGATTAAAAATATAATTTTTCAATTGAGATACATAGAATGTGTTATGTATCTACGTCAGTTATTGTAGATGTTCTAAAATATAAGAAAATTTCCACTAGCTTCTCAACAACCTAAAAATATTCCACAAAATGTGGAGCAATATTTCCTTTCCTCCAAAGCCTCTGATGTCTTAAATGAGAGGAAAGACTTAACAACACTATATCAACAACTATAAACTCCAATGGTCTAGGATGAATATCAATATACTATTTATAATACCAATGTGCCATCACCATTTTATGTGGAATCAACTAAAATGTTTTTCATCTCTTGAACAATGCATGGTCTATCCAATTAAATATCTATGATCTCTAAAAACAAAATAGATATTTACAAGATCGATCACAAAAGGCCTCAGATGGATCTATTCAGGTCATATAATAGTAACAATTTTATTAATCAATCTCAACTAGTCCCAAATCATCATTTGATGCTCCACCAAAATTTAGGATTCATGCATAAATATATCTAAAAGAATCACAATATTCCCCTCTATCTATCCATCTATCTATTGATGAAATGTCATACTCAAATGAAGTTGAGAACCTAGATCCTCTGAAAGGCCACTCCAAAAGTGATAAGTAAAATAGGGGTCCATATTGTTGACATAGCATATAGAACACCATATAAAAAAATAATCTATCTCAAAAAATTATTTCCCAGCTCCTCAAATTTTTTATCATGAATGGGTATAAAATGATCCCATTTGGATGACCTATTGAACACAAGAAATATCATTTTCATCCTTCTTTAGGTACATGTAAAATCCACCACAATGTCTATATAAATCACATCCCACATCAATGTTGTCATTTTAAGTGGACAAAATAAACCTTAAGGTCTCTGAGGATCATCCATGAAATGTTGGAATGTATAAAAACGAGAAGTAAAATATAAAATTTACCATCACATGAATGTACAATAGATTTGATACCACAAATAATTAAAAAACTATGTGGTTCATTGGTGTACTTCCCACTAAGAATTAGGGAAATACCCCAACATATATTACCTTATAGGGAAGGCAACCAAAATAAAATTTCAAAAACATAGAATAACCTCCATGGAGAATGACCACTGTACAATTATATCCCCACCATAAAGAGTGTCAATATACTATAGAATTCATCATTAATATAATTTTCAAAAAGAATCATTTCAATAATAGAAGAGATGAATTTAACACTAGAAAAAAAACATCATACCCTATTTCCTAAACACATATTTGAAATTATAAAAAAATAACTATCATGTTTCACCCTTTCAATGATTCTTCTATGGCCTGGGTTGGAAGAATCCTACTCAAATCCTGAGTAATGACCTTCTCATTTCATTATGGTATATGTTTTTTCAAAATCAAAATATTCAATAAATCCAACCAATTATTCTAGTGTAGATTCAAATATATTTTTAATGGAAGATATTACTATAGATCTTATGGTAAGAATAAATGGGAAACCCTTTTATAAACATTTAATTCCAAAAACTCTTATGTGAATTTATCTATGTTGTGAGTTCAAGGTGATGGATTAGATAATTATTCTTATGTGGACTATGATTTGGATATCCATGGGCTACCAAGTCATCATGCTATAAAAGAACACATCCTAATCCCAATCTAAATGCATTAATAAGTCACACATAGGACTGACCAGCCTCCATAAGATATATAACCGTTGTAGAAGTTAAAATACAATTTAATTTAAGAAAACAAATATATCATTTCTCATCCCAAACAAACTTTACTCCCTTCCAATTTAGTGTGGTGATCACTGATACCGAATTTAAGAAATCCCTCACAAACTATCCATACTGTCCCACCAAACCCATGATGATCTAAATCCTGAAAACTTTACAATGTTTATCTCATATCATAAAACCTGTTACATTTTCAGTATTGATTGCAATACCAGGTTCTGAGACCACAAGTCCCAACAAAAAAAATTCATTAATCCACAAAACACATATCGATAGTAGGTAACGAATTAGATGATTTCTCAATAACTACATAACTACTCTTAGATGACACACATGATCCTCCATATACATTGAGTAAACTAGGATGTCATCAACATATAACAACTTGAAAGTATCAAAATAATCATGGAAGATCATGTTATTACAAATCAATAAAGACTATGGTATTATTTTTTGGACCAAATTGGATGAAAAATTATTCATCGTGGCCATATCTTTTATTAAGAAAATATTATGAATTACATATTCATTTATTCGCAACAGGTGAAAACCAAATCAAAGATCAAAATTTGAGAACCTCTTCACCCATTTAAATTTGTTAAAGAGATCATAAATCTGTTGAAATGGATACATTTTCCATACAATAACTCGATTGAGTTTTCAATAATCAATAAAATGGATAAGTAACCCATCACCTATCTTAGAAAAGAGAACAAGCATCGTCAATGTTGAAACATTCTATCTTATAAAGTATTTCTTTAAAATATCACCCAATAGATTCTATAAATAATTAATTTTAGTTGGTTCTATATGGTATGAAGGTATATACACTGGTTAAGTACCATGACAACGTCAACAGAAAACAGAACCACTCAAATATGTGGAAAACAAAAGAAGTGTGAAACAAAAACTTCTAGAAACACGATATAACTGTATGGAGATCATCACTGCAATATTCTCACTCCATGTTGAAATAAAACACATATATTTATTTTTGATACAATTGATAATAGGGCCTAGATCTATTAAACCTCGATTCCCACATTCCATGAAAGGAACAACACACCTTATTGGGCACAATAAAGAATAACCATTGAAGATAATGTTCAATTAACGCATTGTTTACAATGATCCATTCCATCCTAGAAATGACATTAATATATTTAATATTGATAAATAAATAATTATCGAGTAATATAAATAGATAATATAGATAAAATTTATGTAGGACAACACATACCCTTATCTCTATTCATTCTATGGGGTGTCATAATATAGATCACATTATATTAACACTCCCTAGAATGATTTAGTAGGATCACAATACGAGTTCATATAAATGATTTAGATGAAAAATTATCAAATATATTAGTCTATATATATGGATATATAGTGATGGATCACTTCATAAATGCTTTAACAGTATCTATATACTATAGAAAATATTCTAATTTTTGAATAATCTTCGTTCTAGATTCATATGGTTGGAACCCCTTAGATTATAAATAAAGTTATTAAACGATGTAATTTTATTAGGATGAGATTCTTCCATTATTTGGGGCCAAAAAGATAAAAAAAACTTCTACAATTTTCTAGAAAATCTGGGGGAGGTGAAAATCTTCTGTAACTCATTCCAAATTTATTTTGAATGGAATGTCATTCCACACTAGAAGCAAGTCAAATGAAATCTTCCAGGAACTATAGGAATTATAGAAAATTCCTTATATAGAAAACCATCAATGAGACTCGTCACAAATTCTCTTACCATGATGCGAAATCATAGAACATCCATGATATTAAAAGGGAACTACCATCAACCCTGACATACCAGCCATATAAAGATTAACCATCAACACTCTATCCATCACAACACTTTATGAAGTGATTTTTTTCATGAAAAATGGAGAATTAAGAACACATATAAGTCCCATATTTAATAATAAAGTCTTAGTATTATTAATCTAAATCTCATATGAAAACCACAAATACTCTTAAAAATTATCTAAAATATTCTTTTATTGTCTTTCTAGCCTGTTCATGTATGAAAAACTATATAGCCATAGCCATCTCCAACGATACTAGACAGAACTGGTGAATGAAAATTACATTGAATTTCTTCCTCACTAAACCCTCATTCTTATATTTCATCCCCATTAGGTCTCATAATCTATTATTGTGTCCCTATGGATTGAAGGAGAGTCATTCCACCTTAACCACATCATGTATCTTGAGGAAATCAAAAATGGCCCAATCTTGCTCATACAATCCTTATCCTCTTGAGGATTGTTAGATCCTTGAAAAATATTGTATTATAATGAAGAAAAACCTAAGAATGATGATGGAACTAAAAAATATGTGGTTCCATAGCTAGATCCGATATTGGAATGTGTGTATGTTCTATCCAAATATCTTGGATAACATGCACATAAATCATAATGAGATACTAGTCCATATGCGGATTTTATCACAATGGTTCATCAGAGGTTTCCTCATGGATCCAATACACATGTCTTCTCATAGTCACGATGATACAAAATATCATAAAACAAAAGTTAATACATTATAATGTTTCTTTGATTAACAATCAAAAATAATAAATATGTTAAATTAATCTCATTGGATAAGAAATCCAGATTTGTATTTTTACCTATCAAAATATAAATTAGGGGAAAAATAAAACAAATCCTCATGACAGGATTCCCAATATACTCATGGTAACATAAGGAAAATTACAATCATAGTTATTCAGGAAATCACTGTCAACTACATATTAAGTCCTTACAATATTACTCAAATTGCATACTAACATCATGGAAATGTTCAAAAAAATAGTTATGATATCAAACTATCATGAACCAACACAAATACCCTGGTACCATAATAACTAAGACGATCCTAACAAAGATCGAAGGATAATCATGATCCCCATGGGTTGGATACTAGAACCTAATATCATATAATATTAAATTTGAATTGAATTTTCATTATATAAAATGAATCAAACATATACATTTTAGTATTTTGAACAACATCCAAAAATAGATAGTACAAAAAAATAGGTATATTAAATAGAAAAAATTTAATTATAAAAGTAATTTAATTAGACATGATATCTTAGAATCCCATAGGATACGTCACACCATTCCCCCGAAGATCAATTACATCCATATCCAATAAGAGGAGCTTTCTTAACACTTGGGTCTTTCATGAGAAAATCAATAAATTACTAAAGGAAAAGGTAGGGTGTTAGATAAAAATCCCCAACAGGTCTCACCATGTGTTCCATACAAATAAAAAAAATCATGCTTCCATTTTTGAATAAAGTAGTCATGAAAGTAATATGTCATATTAAAATAATACATGATTTTCATTTTAAATGATATAAAAATTTCAAACATCATCTTATGTAAAAAATTTATATAAAATAGATTATATCGGTCACTAGTAATGAGTAAATTGATTTAATAATATTGTTATCTATATCAATCTAATCACAATAGAAACTGTGTTCATCTACGCTACATTATAGTATTTTATTGTGATAGGATCCTAACAATCTCATTTATGTGATCAAGAAATATGCATACACACATACCTTAGGATGAATTCAAATTGGAATATCAAATGTTCAATTAGGAATACGGTGTACCTAACTATATTTTTTACTTTTTTCGTCATCAATATAATGTTAGGGTGTTAACATCCAAGCTTTATTAGACCAAATATCCCACTAAAAAATTAGGATTTTAGGTTCTCAATCAATTAATCAATAAAAGAAAAATCATTTCAAATCTGTTTAAAATAAAATTTCCTCATGTCCAGTTTCACTATCCTAATTTCATTCCTAAACCAAAAAAACATGGTTTTTCAACATTTCATGTCTTTTCAAAACTAAACCAACCATACATTCTTATCAAATTGATTATGGAAATTTTTTAAAAATTAATTTACAACTCAATTCCAAAAATTCCATCAATTTCAAATAACTATACCAATTAAAATTCCATTCGAGGTGGGGTTTATTTCCAAAATTTACATTAAATTCAATTTCAATTTACTCATATTATAAAATTTATTTTCATAAATAAATTGAAATAAAATTCAATCATTAATAAATTTGTAGTTAAATAAATTGTGCAATATTATATGTAACCACCTTCATTTATTATAATGACTATTTAACACAACATCGATAGAGTAATTTTCCAAAAAAGAATGGTGAATATAGTGAATCAAAATAAATCCTTGAATAATGATTCTAATCAATGGATTAAAGACCCCGCAAACCAATGATGGGATACCAACCCCTATGGTGGAAATAAATAGAGATCGTGAGTAATAAAAGAGAGAAGAACTACTTATTTTAGAGGTATCTAATGTGATCTTACACGCATCAATCCGACCATGAAAACATTTAGAGGTGAAAATGTGATTTCTAGAGCCCCCATGTCCTAGGAAATCATGATATGGGTATTCAGGTTTGAAAGAGGGGTAAAAATGATTTTTGTGAAATTTATATTAATATTCAGAAATAAAAATTATTGTTTTCATGGTTATCTAGGTAGGAGTACATTGTTAGGCAATCTATGCACCCTAATCGTAAACCCCACCACTAGGGTGAACAATTTATATTAATTGATCACAATTTTTTTCAAACGTGGCTCCAAATGTTAAAACACCACTTCATGGGGATACTCTTTTTTACCCTTGGTGGGTACATAGTTTGGGAAAACCATTCTCTATCCATTATCCACATATAAATCCTCCCAAAATTTCCAAATTTTACTTAAAGAACCCCTATGTGAATTTGAACCAAAATAGGATAAAAATATAGTTGAAGATTACATGGTATTCAGTAAAATTATGTTAAAAATCTAACTAAGTTATTTATACTCAACAAATGTTTATTCATAATATAATAATTATAATTGTTGGTGGAGATGGCACCTCACTCACCTGGTCTTCGCTCTCGACTCTCAGCTCTTAACTCCTCTTTATTCTATCTAGGGATTCATCAATGGTGGTGATGGGTCTTCCTCCACCTTATTCTCCAAGTTTCCTTTCCTTGTCATTTTCCATTTCTTCTCTGATGATCTAATCTAATAGGTTTTATTCTTCCTCACTTCTGAAGCTGTCTTGTTTTCTCCCCTCCCTCCCTTGCTCTTCCTGTCTAGTTCGATACACTCGAATCCATATAGTTGGATGTGTTGGTTCTTATAAGGTTTTAGGATTGAGGCTATAGGATAAATCCTTAGAGAGATTATTTGTTTGGTGGTTATGAGGGTTTCATCCCCTGGAATCATCTTTCTCCTTCCTCCTAGGGTTTCATTCCCTTGTTCTGTTTCATAGGGTTTCATTCCCAGTTCCACTTCTCGGTTTTGGATTCCGTTTGGGTTTCATCCCCTCTTTTATTTACCCATGGAATCCTAACCATGCTCTGACCTCACATTCCATCACTTTTCTTTGGGTCAGACATGGAGTGATGGTCACCTAGAGGTTTTGGGCATGGTGGTTTAGTGGTCGTGGGGCTCCCCATTAGGATTTCATCCCAAGTCATCTTTAGAGTTTTTTCCTCATTTTCCCTCATCCGAGTTCCATTTTTTTTAATTACCTGATTATGTTTATTTTTATTTCTGAATTTCGATGCGTTGTTGGTTCTTCTCACTAGCTGGAGTTGCATCACGTGTCCAGGAGGCGCGTCCAACATGGTGTTATTATGGCGGCAACATTGGTATTCAATCGACGGTGATGATGGTATTTTATGGCAGTGAAAAGGGTGGCTTATGGTGGTGCGACGTTTTTGGTTTACGTGATCTTCTTCGGACGGATCATCCATATATTTTGTGGTGTTTCTAATTTTGAGGTACTGATGACAGAAATCGGTTTCTCTGGTCGGTGACCTGTGATGTTGGTGTCAACGATGCTTGGAGAGGATGATAACAGTGATGAGTATGATGGAGATTGGATGATGTAGTCGGTGATGAAATAATGGAATCGACGCTTAGGATTACACTATGACTGGTCATGTAGACCTCAATCCACGCGGTGAACTCGCGGCCATCAAGGAGATGCTTTGGTGGGAATCGAAGAGTACTTTTGGTTATTTCATTTTGAATTTGTGAATCTTGTTTGGTTATCTATTTGAATTGTGAACCTCTAAGGTTGAAATCAAGATGTATTTTGGTTCTTGTACGGTTAAAAATAACCCAAAAAGTGGCTGTTATAAAATTAAAAAAAGAGTTTTGTGGTGGTAATGAAAATATTTGATTGGTATTATAGGTAAAAATAGATGTTACTAAGGGTGGATCTCATATTCTACAGTGTTTCTTGTATTTTGATATGCATATGATTTTCTAGAGTAAATTATATTATAGTTTAGACTATTCTCTTATTCTTATATCAATCAGGTCACCTAGTTTATTAATTATTTTAGTTTTATTATGTGATTGATGTTATGTATGACTAATTTTAATAAATATAAATATTTTGGTCTATTTATTTTGTGATCTTGATAATTGGGGAGACCTAGTTGACTTAATGGATTTTATTGTTCTATATTGTTTGTTTGTTTGATGTAAAAAATTTCATGTTGTATTTCATCAAGTAATATATAATGAAATTATATATAGTTAAGAAGAGGTAAATTATTAACAAATTGCCTTCTTTAATAATAAAAACTTTTTTTATGTTTTTTATAATGGGTGAATGTTTTACAGGTTAGTGGTAGTCCAATATAGAGGCAAGCTTCTTTGTAAAATCTTTTTTCAAATGATATTATATTTTTTTGTTTTATGTTTATGTGAGTTGAAGAATTTAGAGCATCTAAATTATACATTCAGAATAAATATATAAAATTTATATCATTAAAACAAATTGTTTAGGGTGATTCATGTATTGTTTCTTGTAACTCTAACTACCAGGGACATATAATGTTGGATATCTCATAAATAGTATGAGTAGAAAAAAAATGTAGAGTTTATGGATCATATATGAGCCATACTGAAAGTTGGACTCATGAAACATATTGTGACATATATGAAATTTATAAATTCACATTTTTTTAATTATTTATTTATGTATCTTCTATGTGGTTTATTTATAATAAATAAATGGAAATAACAAAATATTGTATTTTTAAAAAAATTTACTAGTTATGAGTGTAGTTAGAATGATCTAGTTCAACTTCTTTTTCATGTCTAATTGTTGTTATACATTTTTACTCACAAGAAAAACAATACAAGAACATTAATATTTTGAAAACCCAGAAACATGTTTTATACCTCCTAGGAAAAAAATGTAGAATATTTTTTTAAAAAAGTATTTTTCAAATATAATTTAATTAAGAAGTCAATATTTTTATTTTAATTAAATGATTTTTCTTCGTAAAAATAAATTAATAACATATGTTCGTTAATTTGGAATGATAAATGATGAAAAATTGATAAATTAATATGATAATATTTCATTGAAAAAACATTGAATTATTATTTAATAAACATGATTTTATCGCATGGAATTAAAGTCTAAATATTTCATTTTGATATTTTTATCCTGAATTAGATGTTTATGGTAGGGTTATTTATATAAAACTAATAATATTAAATGATGATTATTCCAATAGTAATTTATTTAGTTTAATGATGATGATAATATTAATATTAATATTTTTACACAGATTTGAGTGGCTGTATTTTTTATTGCGAATTATTGTAACATCCCCAGAAAATAAAGAATGTGATATTTTCAAATTTAATAATATTTTTGAATTAAATATTAATTATAATTTTAAGTGGAGTCTATGTTAGAATTCGTACATGATACAAAACAACAGGTTTCTTTGAAATCTTACGGTGCACACAATGTTGAGTTATACTAAAAAATAATAATATAATATTATTATTTTAAATGGTAGTTAATGCATTGTTGTTTTTTTTGTGGGAATGAATTGAACTAACAAATATATGATTACAAATTTTTATTAAATTTTTTTACATTTATCCAATTAATGTTATAGGGATAAAATGAGAATGAATCCAATTTTGAGCACAAATACTCTAATATTCTTTTAAAAGTAGAATTACTACCTTTTGATGGGAAGCCCTTTTTAAATATACTTTTTTCATTTTAATATGTTCTATTTGAAACAATAAAATTATTCTTTATATTCAGGATATAAAAATTTACTCTGGGTAAATTTTTGTTATTTTTCTGAAAAAGATCATTTTTAATGAATAGTGAAAACTACTATATTTTAATTCAGAACTACCTTTTAATCTAATTTTTATATATGATTAGATAATTTTTTTAATTTGTTTCAAATTTTACTTATATTATATTATGTTAATTTAATCCAATGTTGGTCATTGGATTTAATTTCACATTGAAATTTGATATAAACAAGTGTCAATCTTTTGATTGTTATTATTTCTAAAAAACACATTTTTTGTGTTGACAATGAGAATTAATTTTAAATTAATTTCCACCACTTTTGTGATTTTAATTTTGAAAATTTGATTCCATATTTTGAATTAGGAAATACATATTGTGTATATAGGTTACATTTATTTTTAGACATTATGAATATTACTTTAGTAAATATTTTATTTACCATGGTTAAAGGGGAAATATGGTAAATAATGTTGAACAAATATTATTATAATAATATTAAATTAAACTAACATGTGTCATATTCCTATTTTAGGACACATGTCTGACCATGAGTATCCTTGGATCGATTATGGGACCCATAGAGTCACATGGGAGTGATAATGACACTTTATATTAATTAACTTAAACTAAAGGCAAAAATAACAAAAAAATATTTATTTAAGTAAAAAAAATTTATATGGGGTAATATAATTGATCTATTTAAAATAAAATATTGATACGAAATCTAAAAATATTTCATACGTCATGGTATTTTATTTATAATTTTTATTCATCAAATAAATAAATTTATTTATGACACAATGATGATGTAATGATTTCCTCATTGTAAAATGTTTTAAATAAATGAGACTATAAATGTTAAAATAAATATATTTTGAAACCATTTAAGCCATCAACTAATTTTATGGTTGACTATAGATCTTTATCATTTTATTATTGTAGTTTTTTTGAAAAAATAACGTTGTTATAGGTTTTTTTAATGTCATGATATGAATTGTATTTAAATTGACATAAATTAGTTTTTTAATCAATAAATATTTTACTAAATGTAATAATAATCCTAAAAATATAAGATTCTACCAAATTAAATAGATAGGGTTTATAATTTCATTAATGAAAGAATTTTTTTACCATTTACATTTTATGGAAACTATATTGACCATATAGTATTAATATATAAGAGAACATGGTAAAAGTTGAATAAGTTAACAAAGGGTTGAATAAAAAAGGCTAATGATTAAAAATTATCCAAAACATATCCAATTATTATTGGATGATTTTATTTCAACCTATATACACATTACCTTAGAATTAAAAATATTTTGGACATTTTGAAACCTAATATCAGTTTATAATAAAATAATATTTTCAAAATTTCCTAAAGAGCCCCCTCCCTCTTATAAAAGGACACCACCTTTAACCCATTACAAAAACCTCTCAAGCAACTTGTATCTTCCATAATATAATACAAAAAGGCCTAAACATCCCTATACTCCTTCTATAATCCTTAACTTAGGTATAAATCACTTCAAATAAATCCTTTTTATTCAAACCAAAGGGAGTTGTCTAATTTAACGGTAATGACTTCCCTAAAGTTCTATTCTTTTATTTTACTTCATCACCCCCTATGATCTTTTATTCATTTTCTACATAAAAAACCAATATACAAAATATTCTAGGTTGCTTTTATGATATGGATCAGGACTAAACTTACAAAACCCTCCATCTAATTGGTATAGAATATAATGTTTCTATAGATGGTGAACTACTGCCTCACGAAACGATGATTGTTCTATATTCTCCTACCACCTCTTATGGTAGCCATTATGATGGAAATAAAATTATATATTATATATATTATATTTATTTTACCTTTATGTTTATTTTATTCTATTTTATAATATACCTTTATGTTTATCATGTTTAATATGTATGATAATTTCATTTGAGGAAGTGCAAACTACTGCCCCCTCAAAGTTATATGACTTGTTCATATCATAAATCGAATGTATAAAAGATGGTATTAATGAACATAAGAAACATATATAAAATATGATATTATTATTGAATAATAATATAAATAGGTATCATTTGGTTTTCATTCAATTTAAAATAAAAAAATGAATTATAAGTAGCATTCATGTTCACATATGACATACTATCACCACGAACAGTGCATTTAATTTTCATATATAAAAATGATATATACTCTTTTAATTACCTTTATACTGGTTTTATATTATATATATGATTTTTTAATCTTGAATATCATTATAGAGATAACATAATTTTGACCATATGGACAACATATAATTATAACAAGTACTTTTTTAACTCATGTTCTGAACATCAACAAAATGTCTAATATGAACTAAAATAATTAAATAATATTTATAGAAAGGTAATAATTTATATAAAATGACAAATATACATGAGAAATGTTCTTATGAATTTAGAAATTAACTTACGTTTTTTATTGAATAAATAAAATAACGAACTGGTAAAGTACGACATGAGGTAAGTGACTGCATATCAATCTATTTTCATTGGGGAATGTTTTGATAATATATAACTCTATCATTTACACAGTATATAATAAACCCCATTGAAATATAATTTCGTTAAAAGGGATTAATTTATATATGAATTATTTTACTAAACGACAAAAGTAATTTTTGTATCTTTTGAAGCATTAGTGGCCTCTACGCCATCGTAATCGTTTGTTGGCTTCCTCTATAAGTCTTATTGTTTTTAAATAGAAAATAAATACCTTGTTCTATTTCAGGGTGTTTTATTATTGAAAGTGGTTTCTTAAAATGGATTTATTATTTCAATATCCTAAAATTATTTCTTGTGTTTTCAAATGAAATTTTATTAGTGAAATGTTTATATTTGTAATATTGAATGTGTTATGATTTTGTAATGGTACATGGAAATTTGATGGGTTGTTACGTGATAAACCAAATGACGAGTGGTTTTGTGATAAACCATGATGTGCAATTACATTATATCATCCACTACATTGGGTTTTGATGTTAGCCGTATGACTATTATTTTTAGTGATATGTTTGGAAGTTGATCGTATGTTTTTTGCATTTATGTATGTTATGTTTCATGTTACATTTATTTTTTATGTTTTCCTTATATGGGATTTATGGTAATATATAGGTTAAAAAAGTGTAAGCAGTGATAATTGATTTTTTGAAGAGTATTTACTACTTCATAAATGTGAATATTATTACTTATGATAATGTATTCATGGTTTATTATTTTTTTTTTGAAAACTAACAGTGTTCCTTCTTTGTGTATCCATTACTGATATTTTTATACTCATACCATGTTTTTTTGAAATGTTTTCCAAACAAATAAACTATGAATAGGTTCATGGATGGGATCAAGTAAAATTTATGATGTATATATTATAAAACTATACATGACTCATTTTTTTCAAGAGTTTTTATTTTATGAATAAATCCATACTGTGTAGAAGTTTCAACATGTAGTATTGATATGGTTATATAAATGTTATAAACTAATTATCTAAAGATCTAAACATGAAAATATCATCCATGTAAATTATTAACATAATTCATGATTATGTAATGTGTATGGATGGGTCCTTATAGTTGGTATTCGTGGTTGGTTGAGATAAATTTAGGAGTTAGTATATTTGTAAATTAATATCAACAAATTAATTTATTCTTATATTGAAATTATATAGCATTTATAGATTACCATGTTTCATCTCCTAAGATAATTCTATGTTCGGAATGGTTTTCCAAAGAAGAAATCGGGCAACTATGTTGGGAAGGCATATAAAAGTGAATAACCTTCCATGTCCGCAACCTCAGATGGTTGGAATCATAAGTGAATAGTTTCTTGCACTGATGGAATAGTTGAGTAAGGCTATAAATGGTGGTGGTATCCATGAATGAGATCATCAAGATCAACCACATAAAAATGTGTCTATAGTGAATCATTTCATGCAGCAACATCCCCCATCATTCAAAGGATAAACTGACCTTGTTCAAGATAAAGGGTGTATCAAAGAACTAGAAAACATTTTCAATGTCATGGGTCATACAGAAAATCAAAATATTAGTCTTCATGTTTAGCATGTAGAAGGTGAAGCTGACCAATATTGGTTGATGGGGAAAAATATCCACAATAGTAAAGATAATGATTCTCTTGTTTGGGGTGAATTTAATGATATGTTTCTTGCTAAATAATTTCCTAAGTTTGTTCCACTTAGGATGGAAAATCATTTCATTGAATTAAGGAAAGATGATGACTGAGTGGCTTCTTACAATGGAAAGTCCACTGAACTAGCAAGGTATTCTCTAAATTATATATGATATATTGAATGTAAGATAAATCGAGATTACTCTGGATTGATGTCGTGATATAAAATAGAATTATCCTCTTGTGAATTAAAAAGCTATGCGAAACTTTCTAGATGGGTCGAGAATACAGAAATGGAGTTTTCTCATGATCAGGTGTTTCAAGAGAGCAGACAAAAGATGAGGTACATTTGGCGGGAAAAGGTAGAAAATTCATCAAGTAAACCATGATGTAAGAAAATTAATTAACAATCTTGTGAGAAGTGTATTAAAAATCATCCTGGAGAATGTTTATCAAGGTTTGGAAAGTGTATCCATTATGGTATGTATGGTCGTATTGATTGTAACTGTAAATAAAATGATCAAGCAGACAATGAATGGCCACCTGTAAGTTGTTTTCTATGAAATTAAATGGGTTATTATAAAAATTAGTGTCCAACAAATAACACAAATAAATAAAATTAACCTTACTACAAGAATAAAGGGGTGATGGAATCTTTTGTAAATTCTTCACTAGATTTTGTGCCATCAAATGATGTATTATCAGGTACATTGTTTGTTTATTTATATTCTTCCAATGTGTTTTTAGATTCATGTTCTACACATTCATTCATTTCATAGAAATTTTCTAGTAAATTAGGAATTCCATCTCAAGATAACAATCCTGATCATTTTGTAAAAAAACCAAGAGAAAAATTTAACTCGTAATGAAATTATAATAACCTTCATATGCTTGTGTGTAGAAAGAATATATCTACAAACCATATTGTTTTTCCCTAATATAGTTTGATGTTATTTTTGGAATGGATTGGAATTCAGTTTATCATGCTAAGATTGACTACAAATAAAAAGTGGTTTGTTTTTTAAGGTATTTCAGTTTTTTTACAATAATGTACGTTTACTTTTTATAACATATCACGATTTTGAGAAAATAGAAAAATATGGATATGAATTTTACCTTGCGCATATTGTTGAAAATAAAGAAACTGTTCGTATTAATGACGTTCAATTATTAAATGTGTTCATTGATGCTTTTCATGATGAGTTTTCTGGTATAATACGTAATTTAAAAGTTGAATTTACTATTGACTTAGTTTCTGATTCTAAGTTAATTTTAAAACCCCCTTATCGAATGGCTCAAATTAAACTTTTATATTTAATGAAGAAATTTTAAGGGTTATTAGATAAAGGTTTCATTCGACCTAGCACATCACTATAGGGTGCTCATTTCTTTTTTTAAAAAAATGGAGATGGTTCAATTAGGCTTTTCATTGATTATATAGCCTTGAATAACATCACTATTAAGAACAAGTATCCTTTGACTCATATTTATGATTTTTTTATCAGTTCTAGGGAGCTCAGTATTTTTTGATGATTGACTAGAGGTCAGGTTACCATCAGTTGAATGTAATGGAATAAAACATTATTATGACCGTTTTCATACTATTTTTGGCCATTGATAATTTTTAGTGATGCCTTTTGGGTTTACCAATGCACCAGCTGTAATCATGGTTCATATGAATAAAATTTTCAATGAGTCCATGGAAATGTTTGGGGTTATCTTTAATGATAATATTTTGGTTTATTCTAATAGTAATGAGGAGAATGAATGTCATTTACGGGTTGTTTTGAAAACCATAAAAGATAAGAGACTGTAAGAGAAATTCAGAAAGTGTGAGTTTTGGTTACAAAAAATTTCTTTCTATGGCCAAATTGTTTCAAAAAATGGAATAACTATTGATCCTGATAAAATAAAAGATGTTGATTACTGGAAACGACCAAACAATGTCACATAGAGTCATAGTTTTCATGATTTATCCATTTATTACCACAGTTTTGTTGAAATTGTTTTCATGTTTATCTATACCAATGACCATGTTTATTCGAAAAGGTTTTAAAATAATTAGGAAATAATAATGTAATGATTATTTTCAGGAATTGAAATGAATATCGTTGAATATTCTAGTTTTGGCACAGCCATACAATAATGGTGAGTTTGTTATCTATAGTGATTCTTTATTTAAAGGACATGGTTGTGTCCAAATGAAGAATGATTAGGTGATTGCTTATGTTTCACATCACTTGAAACACCATGAATTAAATTACCCTACACATGATTTGAAATTAGATGCTATTGTTTTTGCTTTAAAAATTTGGAGGGATCATCTATATTGAGTAAAATGAGAAATATATACTGACAAAAAATGTTTTAAGTATATATTTACCTAGAATGAATTAATCATGGGATAACGAAGATGGTTAGAATTAATCATGGATTATGATTGGATGATCCATTACCATCTGGGAAAGGAAAATAATGCTGATGGTGCTTTGAGTTGAAAGAGTAATGCTACCATAACCATGCAATGTTTAGAAAGAGATCATTTGGTTTTTGATTTGATTAATTTTGGTTTGGATGTTGTCGGTGTAATAAATTCCTTGGTTTTGTTTCATGTTTCAGTAAAATCATACATAGCAGACATAGTTAAACAAGCGTAGAAAGATGAAAGAGAGTTGTTTAAAAAGGTTGAATTATTTTAAAAGGGTAAGTTACCAATTTTTAATATTGATAGAGACTGTGTTTTGAGGATTGGAAAGAGGTTATGTGTGTTGTGTGATTCACATTTAAAGAAAAAGTTTTTATGTGAAGATCATAGTTCTCTTTTTTAGTTCATCCTAGTAGTAATAATATTTACATAGATCTTCTGAAGTATTACTGGTGGGATGGAATGAAAAAATATATTGTTTATTTGAATGTGACATGTTTGAATTGTCAATAGGTTAATGTAGAGTAGTAGTTACCAAAAGGGATTCTTCGGCCTTTACCAAATCTAGAGTGGAAATGGTAAAATATATCCATGATTTCATTGTTGGATTACCAACTACATCTCGTGGTAATAATGCAATCTAGGTTATTCTTGATCGATTGACTAAATCTACTCATTTACATCATATTCGAGATACATTGCCTCTAGATAAACTTTCACGGTTATATGATAAAGTTATAGTTAGGTTTCATGGAGTTCTCATCTCCATTATATCAAATTGTGATCCCAGGTTCACATCTAACGTTTGGAAAGGCCATAAAAATTCATTGGATACTAAATTAAATTTCACAATAACTTTTCATGCACATTCAAATCTGCAGTCAAAATAAACAATTATGACATTAGAAGATAAGTTATGTTCCTCATCAATGGATTACTAGGATCGTTGGGACCAACATCATTCTTTGGTTGAGTATTCATAATATAAATGGTTTCCTTCTAATGTAAATATGGAACCATTTGAGTAATTATAAGGAAATAGGTGTCGAAGACCATATTTTAGGGATAATGTAGTTGAAAGGAACCTGATAGGACCAAAATTGGTAGAAGAGATTGAAAAAAAGTTATGTTGATTCAGAAGCACATGAGAACAACCCAGAGTAGGCAGAAATGTTATGAGATTAACCAGAATGATATTTATTTTGAGATAGGTGATCATGTATTTTTAAATTATTCTCCATGGAAAAGTGTTATGTGTTTTGTGAAGAAGGTAATGTTGAGATTTATGTTCATTAGACCCTATAAAATCTTGTAGAATATTGGATCTGTTTCTTATAGAGTGTAATTACCCCCATGTTTATCTTAGGTACACAATGTTTTTCATGTTTCATTGTTGAGAAAGTATATTCCAGGTCCATCTCATGTTTTGAGTCCAGAGGTAGTTCAATTGGGAGAGAATCATTCTTATGAGGAATAACCCATATAGATTCTTGACAAAAGAGATCAAGTCTTGCAGAATAATGTAATTCACAGGGTAATGGTTTAGTGGAAAACCCATATGGTTGAAGAGGAAACATTGGATTCTGAAAATGCAATGAGGGATAAATATCCCAATTTATTTGATAAGTGAATAAAATTGTGAGGTCACAATTTTCCAAAGTGGGGAAGGATGTAAAATCCAAGGTAAATAAAAAATATGAAATTTTCATAGTTATTAATATTTGTGAATTAAATATTTACTTTACTTTAAAGATGATACTATGTGGGATGGTGTACCTGATACACAACAATGATTTTTCTAGAAATCTTATGTTTCACAAAATACTGAGTTATACTGTAAAATAATTTAATATTATTATTATTTTAAAATGTAGTTAATGTATAGCCATTGTATTGGAGTGATTGAACATAACTAACTAGTATATGATTACACATTTTTTTAAATGTTTTTACATTTATCCAATAAATGTTAAAGGCCTAAAATGCGAATGAATCCAATTTTAAGCGTAAAAACTCTAATATTCATTTAAAAAGTTGATTTACTTCCTTTTGATGGAGAACCATTCATAAATCTCATTTATTTCACTTTTATATTTTTAATTTGTTTAAATAAACCTTTTTCTTATAAGTGGGGAATAAAAAATTTCTCTAGGAAAATTTTTGGATATTTTCTGATAAAGTTAAATTTTTAATGAATAGAATGATATTCTATATTTTAATTCAAAATTGCCTTTTAATCTATTTATTTATATGGAAATATAATTTTATTAATTTTTTTTAAAGTGTCATTTGATAATATTTTTAAATTTTAATCCAATATTGGTCATTAGATCTAATTTTACATTGAAATTAGAAATAAACAAGTGTCAATATTTTGATTGTTATTATTTCATAAAAAAACTCTTTTAGTTTTGATAATAGTAATTAATTATAAATTAATTTATGTCAATTCTACATTTTGAATTCGGAAAAATTAACACCATATTTGAATCATGATACCCAAATAGTATAAATTGGTAACTTCTATATTTAGAAATTATGAATATTTACATCAGAAAATATTTTAATTACCCTTGTTAAAGTGTAAATCTGATAAAATAAGGGTAATAAAATATTCGTATAATAATATTAAATTACTCTAACATGTGTCCTATACATATTGGTTGATAAATGTCCGACTATGGGTATTCTTGGGTCGATTTTGGGACCCCATGGAGCCATATGAGAGTGATAATGATGCTTTATATTAATTAATTTAATGTAAGGACAAAAATAATTTAAACATCTATATTTTAGGAAAATAATTTTATATAGGGTTATATAAGTGATGGATACAACTATAATTATTAATTTTAAAGGTAAAAATATTTCCTACATCATGGTATTGTATTTATAATTTTTTTACATCAAATAAATTTATTTATTCTTGAAACAATGATGATGCAATAATTACCTCATTAATGAATGATTTAAATAAATGAGATTATAAATATTAAAATAAATTCCTTTTGAATATTTTAATTCCATAACAATATTTTAGGGATGCGAATGACTTTTTATCTTATCATTTTTCTAGGTTTGTTAAGGAATCAAGTTGTTACATTTTCTTAAAAGTATTGATATGAATGGTATTTAAATTGACATAAATGAGTTTTTCAATAAATAAATATTTTATTAAATGATCAAATAATACTAAAAATATATTATTCATTCAAATTAATTATATAAGGTTGTTAATATCATTATTTATCCACTTGTGGTTCAACTTTCATTTTATGGTAACTATATTAACAATATAGTATGAATATATATGAGAACACGGTAAAAGTTAAATTAGTTAAGAAATGGTTAAATAAAAAAATATAAGGATTAAAAATTATCCAATACATGTCCAATTCTTATTGGATACTTTTATTTCGACTTGTATCTACATTATCATCGAATTAAATATGTTTTGGACTTTTTGAACCGAAAATCAGTTTATATTAAAATAATATTTTCAAACTTTCCTAAAGAGACTTTCCCCCCTCTTATAAAATGCCACCACCTCTAACCCATTACCCACACATATCAAGCCCCTTGGATCATCCAAACACTACTCCAAGAAGCCCTAAAAATCACTAACTTCTTCCTAGAAACCTTAACAAAGGTAGAAATCCGTTTGGTTCAGACCAATGGGAGTTACCCGATTTAAAGGCTGTGTCATCCCTCTAGTTCAATTATTTTGTTTTACTTACCACTCCCTATGTTCTTTTTATTCATTTTTTACATAACAACACCAGTATCCAAAAAATATTAGGTTTTTTTATTATAATTATTCAAACTTCACATAAAAAACTCCATCCAATGGGTATTAAATATAATTTTTCTATGGATGATGAAATACTGTCTCATGAAACAATGATTGTTCAATCTTCTCCTACAACCTCTTATGGTGGCCATTATGATGGTACTATAATTATAAATTATATTTATGATATTTATTTTATCCTTATACTTTTGTAATTATATTTTATAACATTTTTTTATTCTTTTAATGATGTATATATACGGTAATTTCTTTTGGAGGAGTGTGGAATACCGCACCCTCAAACTGGCATGACTCATTCAAACCATAAAAGGAACATATAAATGATGATTTTAATGATCATACTCAACATATATAAAATATGACATTATAATTGAATGATAATATTTATGTATCATTCGGGTTTCATTCATTTTAAAATTAAAAAAATGAAATTGATGTAGCATCCATGCGTACGTAGGACTTACCGTCTCCATGAATGGGGCATTTCATTTTCATATATCCTAATGATATGAACTATTATAGATACATATATACTAAATATATATGATATAATATATTTAAATCATGAATATCATTTTATAGATAATGGAATTTTGACGACATTAAATGTTTATAATTATAATATGTTCATTTTTAACTAATGTTTTGATCATCGACAAAATGTCCAATATGAACTCAAATAATTCACTAATTGTTATAGCCGGATAATAAGTGATATGAAAGTAATAATAAACTTGAAAAATGTTATTAATCATGTTGAAATTAACTAATGTTTATTATTGGAAAAATTAAATAATGAACAGGCCAAGTCAAACATTAGGTAAGGGACTTCATCTCAATCTTCATTCATTGAGGCATGTTTGGATAATATAGAAATTCCGGTTTTATATGGTATATAATAAACCCCTTTGATTTTTAAATTCATTCAAAGGGAATATTTTTTCAATAAATTGTTTCATTAAATAGGAAAAGGAATGTTTTTAATGTTTTCAGCGACAATGACCTATCCACTATAGTAATCGTTAGTTGGATTCCTCTATAAGTATTAATTTTTTTAAAAGTAAATGAACTCCCTTATTCTATTTTGGGGTTTTTTGGAATTTAAAATCGATTTTGAAATATTTTTATTATTTCAATATCTTTAAATGATATCATGTGTTTTCAATTGAAATTTTATTAGTGAAATGGTTATATTTTCAATATTTTATGTTTAATTATTTTATAATGGTACTTGGAAATTTGATGGGTGGTTATACGATAAACAAAATGATGAGTGGTGTAATGATAAACCAAGTCAGGTGGTTATGTTATGAACTCAAATTCATTGGTTATTGAATTAAGTCATATGGCTATTCAATTTAGTGATATGTGTGGAAGTCGATCGTATGGTTATTCCATTTTAGCATGTTTAGGTCCCAAGTTTCCTTTATATGTAATGTATTATTTCTATGGGTTTTAGCTTAAAATTTTGGATATAAATGTTTAAGGAATGATCTTTTTTAAGTAAATAGTATTTACTATATAATAAAGGTGAAAAGTTTTACTTTTTATAATTTATTCATAGTTAACTTGTTTGTTTGAAAAACTAATAGTTTTTCATCTATGGGTATCCCCTACGGAGCTTTTTATCCTCTTCCCATGTTTTTTTTGAATTTTTTTTCACAGGAAATAAAGTTGAATAGGACCAATGATGGGATCAAGGAAAATTAGTGATGTCTAAAATATGGAACAAGTCATGACTATTTTTTTCCAGATTTTTTATTTTATAAAAAAATGCATATTGAGTAGAAGTTTCTACATGTAATATTCAAATTTGTATGTATATTTTATGATCTAATTCTCTAAAACATTAAACTTGAAAATATCCTAAATTTTAATTATTAACCTAATTCAATATTATCTAATGTTTATTCCTTGGTCATTATAATTATACAATATTATTGTAATATGATTAAACTATATTAGTGGACAAATTTATTTAAATAATTACCCGAATTGATCTTTTATATGATAGATGAAATTGATTTCTTATTGGGGAAATCATAAATTCAAGATAATAATATATTACAAATGATAATGGGATTTAATTATGTGTTTGTTTTGGGATTAAAAGTTGGAACATTTCTATATGATTATACATATAGATATTGATAACGTGAAATTGATGTTTTTTATTTTGGAATAAAAATGGTGGGGTGTCAACATGTGTGTCTTCCATTCCATATAAAGATCATTTTTGTGATCCAGTGATTCAAAAAAAATTAAATATTTTGTATGTTTTTTTAGGATTAAAGAATGACCCATAATTCTATGAGTCTCATTTTATATTTTTTAGAACTGAATGTGTTTGGTAAATTCTTATGGTTAGAGATTTGGTGTTAATGTATACATGTAAAAGATAAATTCTTATGGAATTAGTGTGACGTACTATATGGAAGAATTTTTGATTCATAAAGGACTCTATGGGAGATATAGAATAATGTAAATTTAGCAGAATAAAATAATTTATTAGGTGATTCATTACATGGGTATCATAATTTAAGGATTTTATATCTAAGGGTAGTTTTTTTACCTTGATGGCATTTCATAGTGATTTAAAATGGAGGGGTGAAATGAGTTCTGTAACCATTTTCCTAAAATACCCTATCTCAAATGAAGAGTGATTCTACCCCACTCTTATTATAATGATATAAATTTGAATATAAGAAAATGATAAAAATTAAGACACTATGGATTTATGGTTGTTTATGGAACAATAATCCCCTAGTTTACTACACTTTCTCTTTCTCAGTGAGCATGCAGATCTTTACTATGAAGCTTATTCTATTAATGACCATGAATATTTAGTGAAAGAAAAATAAATATTGTTCAAATTGTGTGGAGATAATTCAATAACGATCACCATTTTTAGATGACTACTCCCAATACCTTACAAACTCATAAAAATGTGTGTAAACATTATTATTATAGATTAGTACTGAGATGGTGGATTCAAATAATATTTATAAGAAGAAACTGAGTGTTGATGATGAACTCTTCTAGAGAATTAATGTATGAGTTAGAGCTTATCTTAATGTTCTTATCATGTAGTATTTATAACCAAAATGAACATAGAAACATCAATTTTTTTAGATTACCAAAATTAATATCTTGAAAAATAGATAATGAACTCAATTGTTATATCTTAACTGACCACCTAGATTTCAATATATGTAGCCAATTTTTTTTACATCAAATATATCTCAGTAGTTCAAATTTTCATTGATCATGAATATACTAGAAAGAAATCAAATCCATTTTGCTTTGTCATGAGACCTCTTCAATAAATAGAAAAAAATACTATCATGTTGGTGAAACATGTGACTTACTTGAAACATTACTATTTAGTAAAATTTAATCATTATTTACTATGCTCATTTATTATTTTTACATCAATACTTTTGAGGAATCATAATTTAACAGTGGGTTTCTAATTATATATATAATTAGGAATAAAATTCATCAGAATATTGATAAAATACATTAAATTTTTTTTAAATAATTCCATTGATGTATGTATTCATCATTTTATGACTTTTGATTATATCTATGTACATTATTGTATAGACTCTTTGGGAATCATTAGACTTTATAAAATAACAAAAGTTTAATTAGCAGAATAATTTCCATCTATCAAAAAAATATAAAGATTGATTGTAGTAATTTGTTTTCTTCCAATCTAATATTAAGGATTTCTTGATCATAATGATTTCTTGTTCTCATAGATATTTTCAATAAACATAATGCATTGGTGATTGAATAATATTATAGAGTAGATATTCATCAATAATGTTCATTCTAGAAAAAGGTATCCATCAAGATACTTCATAATAGTCTGACATCTATGTATGTCTTTTTCATAGAGTAAATCCTGGACAAAAGTCCGGGTATATTGGTAAGGCATCCAGACATATGAATATTTCCAAACATAGAAATTTCTCTCATGAATTATTCTAATTTTTTTTACCATAATGAATTAGAACATCATAAAAATTTATTATTTGTTTTCAATAAATAGTAATAAAAACATCAAATAAAATTTTAATAGCTTATCAAAAACATATTTCAAAATACACAAATATTTATCTACAAAATTAAATAAAAATCATTAAAAAAAATGAGGGTTTTTTGATGACCATTTATACTTAGGATAAAATGGGACATGTTGGAAAAACATTAGTGTTTCTATAAAAATCCCCCTTTCATTTATCACATAATTCATTAAACATAAAAAATAATATTGTACCATTACGTAAAAAAAATTCTAATAAGATCAAATTATATTATGGTAATATGAAAAAATAAAAATATTCATAAAAGAGATATTGATAAAAATATTTACTTTTATTCTATAAATTTATAATATTTAAAAAGAAGGGGTAACATAATAAATATAACATATTCAACATGGAACACTGAATTTTATGAATGTAATAACATATGTCTACAATATATTAGAATTTCTCAGTTGGTGGTAAAACTGGTGATATATAGAATAGAATTCAAAGACGGAGACCTTTAGTAAACTTTCACTGATGAAAAATAGAAATCCACTATAATTAATTAATTAATTAATATATTTACAAAGTCACAAAATATAGAACAACAATATAATAATGGTTCATTATCCTTTTGGTTCAGTATGGGTCCTGGAAGTAGGTATAGGCTGAAAGGAATAAAAAAAATGGGCCTAGGGATCAAGATGTGCTTCAATTAATAAAACGTTACTATGACTAAAAACGATCATTTTTTATCTATTATCTTCATGTCCAGCATAATAAGAGTAGTTGTTTAGTTATATATTTGAGCAATTTAACTCCATGTAAAATTAGAATCCATGAATTTAGGATCAAAATATATATAAAGGGGCCCAAAATGTATACCAATATTTTTATAGTGGATCTGTATTTGTTTGGTAGACCATCCTCTACAGATTGGTCACTTATTATTTCTAATAATAACTTATCATGAATAAACATACTTCACATAAGCTCATCTTCATAGTATTAATGTATCAAAATATACCTCTTTTTATCCTAGATTTATAATTTGTCTGTATGTCTTAAAGATGTTTTATATGGGTTATAAAGTATATGGGGACTTTTTCTTTTAAGGAAATAACATTTTCTCTAATTTAAACAATATAGTTGATGAAATTATTAATTAAAATAATTATATGATATGAGAAAAACCATTTATGAACATAAAATACATGTTTTAAGTGACATGGGTTTCCTCTGAAAAAGTTCTTGGTGTGGTATTAGCCTTTATCTGAGATATGTATATTTGGAAAATAACATTAAATACTGATTAACATTTATGACTATTTTTTCTAAAGCATATTATTTCCCTTATATAAAAAATAAATGTCAAAATCTTTAATTATCTACTTTATCTTAAACACATAAATATAGAGAATTATTAGGAATAAATCTGTCATGGAATCATAAGTCACCATGTTAGCTGGAGATAAAAAATTAACTATATGTTTCTTTTAATCTTCTCATTGATTGTATGATAGAACATTTATATAAATAGAAAGTTTTTTTCAGTCATACTACAATTACGTATCCGATGGAGGCATCTTAGGGAATCATAGAACATTCATATTGTATATAATCAAATAATGATCCATCATTTTGAGTCATAATAGATATTAGAGTCTATTTGATATCCTTTAGAGATAATTACCGAAATATGATTTAATAATCAAACTTTTTCTCTGGGATATTCTAAATAAGAAAATATTATAGTTCTAACTTGTTCATTTATCTCAAAAAATTATATTTCATGAAATATATAAGAAATTACCAATGTATATAGAATCAAATTTGATATATTAAATTATTTCATTTACAATAGAGACATTATAAGACACCATCTTCAAAAAATAAAATTTATTTGTATTTTACTTTAAAATATTATTTCAAATACATGACTTAACATGTGGAAAATTGTTGAAAATGATGACTGATAGTTCACCAAACATTATCAAATAAAAAATATAATACATATCGATTATATTTGGCGAATAAGATGAAATAATTTTGATAAATTATAATTAAGGCATCATATATATCTTTAGTGTATGAAAATATATTATGAAAATGGAATGGTCATTCATTCCACTTTGATAATATTATAATTCATCAGATACATTCATAGTAAGGTAATTTTTTGAATACCTTAAAATTTGGTCCTCTATAGATATAAATTTCTTTAAAACATAATTTCATTAACCCATCATAATATCTTTAATTTTTTTAATCAAAATATTTTTATCCTTTTTTATTTTCCCTAGATAATGCAATTTTCTTAAAAAGTAAACTATAATTCAATTACTTTAACTAACATTTTAATGATAGAACATACTCCATAGCTATAAAATAAATTAAATTGTGTAAAAGTTGTTGGCTCCTTATAAATAATTTTTAGTATCGAAAATATCCATCATATTTGAGAAATAATTTATGGTAACTATTTTGTTATTTATGATCCAATTCTAACCTTTTTATGTTTTATTCCAATATTTTATATCTTTAATCACATATTTTTTGTTTTAAAACTCATTGAAAACATTTACATAAAAGGTTATGTATTAATATTAAAAACTATTGTTATATTAATTATTATATAATAATAGGATAACATCATCTTTATAATTTTATTTATTGATACCAATGTTTGGTAACTTATTTTTGTTACCAACTAATGGTAACTCAACACCACATTATTTTATAATAGGTGATGGAAGATGTTCAGATATAATTAGTATATTTCTTCTAATAGGTGATACACCCACATTTCCACCCATTAAATCCTCCACATCATATCAATTCATATCTACCCATTTAATGTTATATCTAACTAATGATAACATTATTTTTACACTAGTAGAAAGTTATATAAGGAAAAAAATCATCCAATAAACATTGTTCATCATATAATTAGTCTATAGGTAATGAATTAATAAAATCATGAATACCACTCCCTTATGTTCATTTCAATATTGAGTTAAATATATTGTATGGTAGAAAATTACCAATAAATCGTCCCCTTAATAGGTGATTTACTAGGTGAAATTACCATTCCATATTTCTCCCCCAATGTAATAGATATTGTAACATCTTCATTATTACATATTTATTCCATCTCAACATTTATATTTAAAAACAATTATTTCATCTAAACCTCCATCAAAATTTAATTTTTTTTATAAACAAATCATATAGGTTGTCATAATTTTTTAATTTTGTTGAATTTTAATTATCCATCTCAATAATTTTACTTCTAACGATCAATATAAATGTTTTCCTATAAGGGTAAAACATGATCCTCTACTTTAAAGGAAAAAATGATTCATATATTTAATCATAGAATGAGATAGGTATACCCTCACATCATCTAATAACAAATATATCAAATTGATGTCCTTAAAATGAGCTTTTTGGGATTCATAAGCTCTCTAAGATATTTTGGTATAAATGGAATTTGAGGGGGGATTATATCTTAGATATAAGACTTTTTGAGACTTATTGTTGACAACAACACTGAAAAAGAATTTTATATAAATTATAAATGTCTGAATTCATCTATATAGATAACATAACTACGTTATGGATACACAATTTCATGAGGTAAATGGAAAACATCAAATCTCTGCTCAGAACAAATAGTTTAGTCTTATATGTTTAAATTCAATATTAAAACATCTCCACTACAAAAAAAATAAAAACTATGAGTTTTCATAAAGCACTCTAACATATTTTTTGAACACAGTTATAGTGTTATTCACATTAAAAAACAATTTTTATTATTAAAAATTGATAAATATATTTAACACTATAATCATTTCACACATCTTACCAAGATCTATAGATTGTCTATGTGGTAATCATCAATAATTTTCATTTATCCTAGTTATATTGGAAATTCCTACAACATCAACATCTATCCTTTTTTTCCAATTCTCAAGATATAATTTGGATTTCAAACAGAAAATAATTATGGTTCATATTTGGGTGAAGGACTAAGATATTTATGAGGCTTAATAGGGAGGGATTTTTGTACCAATATACTAATGAAATCAATAAATAACATAGAACCCTCATTTTAAATTAAGTGACATGAAATACAAGGTCATGAAATAGATATATTAAAACAATTTATATATAGATTCAATAAATTAAAAAATCACTATAATAGATACAACTATTATGATGATATATAAAATTACATAATTGAATAAAAATCAGTTCACATTAATAAAAACACTCATAGTTAATAGATTATAAAACAAAATATAATATTTGTTAATGGATTTGAAAATATATCTGTTGGATGAATATCAGTAAAAATAAAGTTTAATATTTATCACATTTTTTCAGAAATCCATTATGAAATTATTCCAGAGATCCATGTTTTGGTGTTCTGGATTGGATTTTTAGATTTTTTATGTGTGTTTATATGATTTATATTATCATTTTATTTACACATGGTTAAAATTAAATCCCCGATCTATAAGGTTGTGTTTCATCTACAACACAAATACATACAAATTACCAAATACAATGTACTCAAATTTAGTTGTTTGTGAGGAAACATAATGTATCTTGAAACTATAACATTTCACTATTGATTTTCTTAGAAATTGGTTTTTTCTGGATATATTCTTTTTATCTATATTATATCCATAAAATTCAACATCTCAATATGATATTAATTCAAACATAGTTGTTTCAGAAGAAAAAGGTAGATAAATAAGTTGTTCATTTTCTGTGTTTTAAAATCAATTTGGAGGATATTATGTCTTCCAGTTTTGGGTATTTCAAAAATCATACCTAATGATGTAAAAAAATGTAATTTTTAGTATAATTAAATTGATATTAACAAAGGATTAAATTCTTCCTCAAATTTAGTTATTATCAATGGGTTTCCTAGAATCATCAAAATGATGATTAAAATTAGAAATCATAGGATTTTAATAAGTCTTACCTCATGAAAGTTGAAGTATTTTATGTAAGTCAGGTATGTATTTAATTTTATTTATAATAGCACAAAAATATTTTTAGTAATTCTGAATGTCACACCTAGTTTGTTTTTCATGTAATGGTTTTGATTAAGTTTGTTGTAAATACCGATCAATTTCTAGGGTTTTGGGTGACATGATTTTTTTTGTATTAAACTAATATATATGACTAATATTCCTATCAAGGAGTATGCATATCATTTTTAAGTGTTTTTGGAGAAAGGAGTGGTTACTTCATGATTTAGACCATCCATGAGTCCATTTCCATATTTAAAAACAATTAGTGTTTATTTTATAACTCCTTCGTTTTTAAATAACATTCACTCATTCCATTTCCCACATGGTCTCCCCAAACCTATTCAAACCAAAATATCCTTTTTACCCCTTAGTAACTCATAATCAGGGTGGATATGGGTTATTTCTTAAGGTATTGTGGCAGCCTGTGAGCCCATTTAATGTTTGAAAAAAATAAATAGTTTCATTAATATTTTATTTAGTATTTTAGATTTTTCAGTTATTCTACCTAACACATAAACCCGAGAAATCTAGTATAACCTCAAAGTTCCATTTTCCCACTTTGGAGCTCATTATAGTTGCAGAATAGTGCAGAATTTATCAAGGATTCTGAAATAATTTGGATATAGTAAGTTAATTTGTTTCTCTAATGAATCATTCATTTTTTTATATTTTCCCCCCAAATATTCATTCCCCAGTTCTTACTGACAAAAGGAGACTCCCTATGATGTTCCAAGAAATTCCCTTTCATATGTGGGTGTAGATATAAGGGAAGATGAAGAGTTCTCTTGTTTCCAAGGTGTAATTCTTTCTACATTAGCCTCCCACTTCATTTTCCTTACAATTTATCCTAGTTTCCTCATCTCCCATGGTCATCAAAGTCCTTTTTTATGTTATACTATGGTTTTTTATGAATATTTGTTTCGTTTAGGGATGTTCATAATAGATCTAGAGTGTTTTGAATCGTGGTAGATGATATCAGGAGTGCGGTTCCTTTTTCAATGGTTATGAGGTAGGATATCCCTTTAACATGACTTTATAATTTATGTTTCCCCAATTTTGTACATTTATAACTTTATATATGTGTTTATTATTGATGTTCAGCTTTTAGTTAATTTTCTTGGTGTGCAAAATGGTCGTTTGAACCTTGTTTTTCAAATAGTACTGTTGTTTTGTTATAAAGGTGCATGTCTCATTTTGAAATTAATGTTTTGTTAGAATTCCCACATATTTTATGGTATTTTGATCATGGTTCAGTATATTTAATAATTTTATGGCATGAAAATGGTATTTTTTCACGTTTCAAGTGCTTAAAATAAGTTGTTTGTCTAAAAGTTAATGCCATGTGTTCGGTAAATTTCCCGGTAATATTTTTTGTTCCAAGTGCAATTTAAACAGATTTTTTGAAATTATAAATACATTTTCAGCATGAAAATTTTTATTTTTCGGTTCATTAATAGATTTCCAAAGTAGTATTGGTTTTATAAACAAATTATTATTTTGTGGTAAACATGTTTTGGCCCGAGATTCGGGAAAATATCCTATTTGGAATATTTTTAAAAAGTGTCCTTCATGGGAAGTACAACCTTAATGTTTTCAAGGATTTATGAATGTGGTTTTATGATTTAAATAGTGATTGCATATGTATTAAATAAAATTGAAATTTTTACCTTTGTAAAATTTATGTTTTGAGAAATTCTTAAAGGCCTGATTGGAATATTACTTATAAATTTTTTTTCTATATGTATTCCATGTTGTATAATTTGGGGAAATTTTATGGTCCTTTAAATTTATTTGTTTAATGGTTTTGGGGCTTAAAAATCAAATTTTATATGGTATTAGATTATTTTTATCCTTAAAAGATCATTATTTAATTTATTTAATGTATAAGTCCTCGTTATACTTCTTGAGTTCCTTTTATGAAAATTTAGGTTGTTTATCGACCCGTTAAATAAATGGGAGATAATTTTGTGGAATGTGTTATGTGTGTATGATTATTAAATGGAATAATAATGATAAAATTTTATTTTTTTTATGTAAAACTTTTTTCAGAACAAAATGGGAGAACCTAAGTATCTAGGTTGGTGGATGTGTACTAGTATGACAGTGATCCGAAGGGGGTTTGTCCCTGTTTCATGTAGCATGTTTTACGATGAAAACACTAACTCAAAAAAGATGATGATGATGATGATGATGGGGAATTCTAGGTTACGAATAATTTTTTGAGATGGTATGTGAATTATGAAATACTCTATAATAATAAATGTATGATCGAAATGATATAGATACTGTATGTAGTATCTAATGATGCTCAATATACAAGAGGGGGGGGGGTGAATTGTACACTTTAAAAATTCCTTTGGAAATTTTAAAGATGGTTATTTTTAACACTGTTAAACAAGGTAATCCACAAAACCTCTAGTTCTACACACTTTCTAGATTCCAAAAATATGATTCCTTGAAATTTATTCTGAAAAGATGGTTTCGGAAAATGAATCTTAATGAATGATTACAAAGTTAATGATTCTAACTTAAGGCATATAGAATCCTACTGAATCTGATTACACAACTATAAGGATTTATAAGATATTTATACTTTCCTCTACAAATAAAATTCAGCGGAAAAAATGAAACAAACAATTAACAAGTAGTTCGTCTTTTAACCCAAAGAGAAGGGTTTCCACAAACCTTGGATAAAGGTCCATTGATTAATACATTCAAGAAATTATGTCTTTGCCACACCAGGGTAAGACCTCTAAATGAAGATCAGAGTCTATCTTCCTATCCCCACAAGCCCTCAAAGTCAAGGTAGTAGGCACCTCAGTCTTCCTCCGCAAGGAGGCCCCCAACATCAAGGTAGTCGGCACCTCTGTCTTCCTATCCCCAGAAGTCCACAAATGTACTCAACAACATTCAGAGTCGCACGAAGCAAATATAAACAAGATGTTCATTATGCACAAAGCATGAGAATCACTCTCTATAAATCATTTCAACAACATGTAATCTCTAGAGTCATAGAATGGTGTTGAGCTCTTTAAAATGAGCTCCTATTTATTGGCAATGATTCAAGGATCAGGTCTCTCCTCCAACGCCATATTTTTCCATTAATTTCGGAGGGACCTATTAATGTGTCACTCAAACAATGGTTAGTTACTAACTGAATTCACAACATTGAATTATAGTAGATACAAGTGTAATAAAAAATATAGTTACATAACCAAAATCAAATATTCAGAATGTAAGCAAAAAAACATCAATGTTTAATAAAAAACACATTCGGTGACACCCTATGATTTTATGGGATATATTATTTTTAATTTTTTTGATATATTATGTTGTACGCTACACTAAGATTATATTTTGTTATACACATCACTGTATTATCTTGCAGTATACACAATACATTTCTTGGATCGTGTTACACACAATTTCAATTTCGTTTGATAGTAGTTATTCTATGAAACATTGAGTGTGTGTGTGTGTATATATATATATATTCAATGTATAAATGAAATATGGTTGGATTCTGTTATATGCAACAACAAAGGTATCTTTCAATACATGAAACCTTGACTTGGCTTGCATTACATGCAATCACGACCTTCCTCGATAGTGTGCATTGTACGCAGTACCGGGTTTCACTAAACTATGATATATTTTTATAATATTATTATGAACAAGCCATTATTAATAGTATTATATACATATTAAATTTTATATCATTATTATTCATCTTAACCATATTCTAGATCACGAAATGAGAACAAAATACAATTTTTGGGTAAAATAAGTATTTAAAAAAATTATGTTTTCCACCTTTTGATGGCGCAACCACTTTAAATCTAGATCTGACCATTTTATAAGTTCATTTTTACAAGATAAAATTCTTCTATTGAATCATGATATAAAAATTTACTTTGGATAAATTTTTTATATTTTTCTGAAAGGATTCTTATTTTGATGAATAGTAAAAATACGCTAAATTTTAATTAAAAACTAATTTTTTCCTTGACAAAATTTATATGTTTAAATTATAATATTGACTGGTTTTAAAGTATAAATATATTATATTATTACCATTTAATATAATTTATGTCATTAACATTAATTTTATATTGAATTCATAGGTAAAAACAATTCAATCATTTGAAATGCTTTAACTTTTGAACCCATTTTCTTAACAACGATATTAATATTAAATTAATTACTGAAACTTCTGTGTTTTGAATTTTGAAAAATGGATTCCATATTTGAATTCAGTGGATCCAAATAATGTTAATAGGCTACTTGTAATTTTTTTGATATTATGAATAGTAACTATTGTAATTTTTATTTACTGTAGTTAAAGGTAAATCATGTAATTAAGGGTGAAAATAAGATTATAAAATTACAATAACACCTTAAAAAAATCTATTGGATGAATAAAAGTCTACCCATATCACCTAAGGGTCGAAATAGATTGATTTTTTTGAACATTTTTCAATGAAAATATTATAATTATTTTTAAAACCAAAGAAAGTGACAACATGTCACTCTCTTATATCTTATAAGTGTAATAATTTTAATTTAGTGATAAACTTCATGAAACTTAAAACATGAATAGTATACAAAAATCTAATAAAATTATCTACATCATGTGAATTTATATAGAAGTTTTAGGGATTATATAATTGTCATTAATGGTGACACAATAGTGATGCAGAAATTGTTTATTTAGTGAAAAATCAAAAATATAGTTTTTATTAAAATATAATACATATCAAAAGGACCTTAAACTTGAACAAAACATATTTTTAGACTATATATATACACTAATCTTCCAAGGGTCGATTTTAGGACCATTTGGAGCTTTATAAAATCGATTGGGAAATTTATATTATTTTATATTAAATGATGTCACCGATGTCACCTTCATAATATAATAAATATATCAATTGAAATGTTATGATTTTAAGATGATAAACTCGAGAAAAAATACTATTATGAAAGTTATTATATCTATCTTCATCATATGATTTTATTTTTAATTTTTATATAAATAATATTTATATTAAATTATTATACAAAAATGATGTAGTAATTGTTTTTAAGAGAAATATCAAATAAATGGTATTATAAATATTGAAATAAACATTATGTGGCCTAATTAATGTTCTACACAAATTTTATAGATTTATATGTAATGTTTGGAATCTATTAAATAGTTTTTTTGGAAATATATCCTTTTTTGGATTTTATTTAAATTCAAATAATAAATAGTGTCAAAATTAACACTATTATTATTTTATAAAAATAACATATTTTTAAATTGTTTTAAAATCGCAAAAATATTTCAAAATTATAAATTAAAATTTATATTGTCCAAAATGTAATATATAATCCAATTATAGACAATTCACATAAAATATGTAATTCTTTATAACAATTTAAAATTTAGAATCTTATTACCGCAAATTAGATTAAATAAATTAAATAAGGATAAATCAAGTTGATAAGTTTTAAAATAAATTTCGAGAATGTATAAATTTAATTTTTTTATGATATTAAAAACCTATCTCATCTTATAAATTAATATTAGTCATTTTTTTATGTTTTTATGTGGATCTTGATTTATTTTAAATTAATATTTTTGAGGTTTCCAAAGGTGCCCCTCTCCTCCCTTATAAAAGGGCACCTCCTCCCTCTCTTCATTACGACACATTGAGCCTTCACTCTAAGACAAACCCTACCCATTTGTCTTCTAAACATCCCTAGAAACATTCTGGAGGATCTGGTCTTCTCAAAAGACCAACTCCAATGCCTTAAAAGGAAGCTTAAAGGAGGTGCATCGAAGAAGAGGTAATCTCTTATACCGATTCTTTCATGTTTCTTTCTTCTTCAACTTCTTATTATTTTTTTGTTTTGTTATAATGTAATAAAAAAAGTGTCAATAATATACTTATATGTTATTATAAATATGAAAAAGTATCATTTCACCTTCTATCCATCCTACGAAAAATGAAATCACCGCGCGTGCGTACGTACGGAATACCATCTCCACACTATGGTGTAATCTATTTTTCCACCACCAACTTACATTGATGGGTATAATGGTATAAAAAAAATAAATATATGGTTATTATAACATTGTACTAATTCTGAGATATTATATCACCCACTCTAATTCTATTCAATAATTATGGTAACGATATCATCGCCCGTGCGTATGTACGGATTACCGTCTCCACCACACGATGAGATTCATTCTTCAAGTTAACCATTAATGAATTATTATAATGTATTTATATATTTAATAATCATGATATATATGACATATTAATGATACTGGACTTTTTTATATGTTATTTACATACTTCCAATCAATTTAATAAGGAAACGAAAACAGTGTTCATGCGTACATATGGCCTACCGTTTCCATGAACGGTGTATTTATTTCCATTTATCGATCTATTATATATATATATATATTCTGAATATTTATTATATATAAATAATGTTTTACATTTTGGAAGTATTAAATCATGATCTAAGTAATCATATGAATAATTACAAGTCAAAACATTGATGATAAATGAAATGATTTTACCCAAAATGCTACATTAACCTGAATTTACAAAAGAACAGGTAATATAAAGTCATATGTGAACCATATATGATATCATAAAAATGATTATAATTCTGTTATAAGTTAATGAAATTATTTATATCATTATACAGGAGGTTCAGATACATAAGAAGTATATCAGACATAAGGTATGGGATAAATTTTCCAATCTCGTTTTTATCATAGATTGTTTATTCGTAAGTGTCTACTAGGGATATATTTTTCATCCATGTACACAAAAATGTATTTCATAAAGTTTTTAAAATTATTCCTTTTTTGTTTAAAGTCATGTTTATACCTCTTTGACTTTTACTCAGTGTTTTTGAAGGAATATTTCTTTTGTTTACCATATGTGGTAATTTTTTACTTTTCCGTTAATAGTACGAGGATAATATTTTTTAATATTATACTGCATGGACAGATTTTTGCGATTTCATAACGCCTTATTTTCATGAATCTTACTCTACAATATTTAATGAATATTTTAAAGAAAATACTTTTCTTTTAAAATTGCATGGCATTTTTTAAAAATAAAATGATTTTGAAGATGAAAGCAGATTTTCCACAAAAATTCATTTCAAGTGTTTTATCCAAACAATTTCCTATATACGATGGAATTATTTTATATGTGTATGTTTCAAGTATAATGTATAAGGCCCCAGCCTTAAACCTTACTTAATCTTGAGTTATTACAATATTACATATTGAGGATCTTTTCGGGTTTATAGTTTAAGAGAATTAGATCATAAAACTTTCATTACATCCCACATATAAACAAAGTGGTTACATAAAGATAGTATTCCTCATCCCCATCAAAGGAAACACATTTAAAATAAAACATGGATTATTTCTTGACACTTCCTTGACACTATCATCATATCATGTACCTTTCCCTTGACCTGTGAAAAACATTTCAAAAAACATGGGATGAGCATAAAAAGCTCAGTATGGGTTATAAAAACATGGAAAGGAAACATGAGTTCATATATACATAAGAATGAAATCATACTTTACCCATAAAACATAGGCACTTTAACATACCTCATAAAATCATGAATAAATCATAGAAATCATAAGACATAAAGGTAACTTGAGGCATTCATAACATTCTTACGTAGGGAGTAACCCTCTTGGTTACGTTTGGAATACCCATCACAGTATATTCCCTAAAATATCTTCGGAGAAACCTTAACGTTTCACTCCTTCGCATTACCCAATGCATTGGAGAGCTATATCGGGCTCACCCGCCCTTAGTTTATCACGGAACCACCCGTCTTCATAATAATTCCCAAGAACCATAACATAATTGTATCACATAAAAGATGCATAAAGGAAACATAACATTTCCACTTTTCAATCACAAGATATCAATACAACAAAAAAACATTGTGAAAAACATTTTCAATACCAAAATAAAAGAAAAGTAAAACATGGTATTTATTTTTCTTTTAAAAAGAAGGTATGGCTTGTAGAGGAAGACGAAACTCAAATAACGGTCACGACGATGGAGAAGTCGTTGTCGCCGCATACGTACGACAAAAACATTCTCTTTTTTCGTTTAGTAAACGCTTCGTATAAAAAAATTACTTTTTAATAAACGTAAAAGTCAAAGGGGTTTATACACCGTATAAAAGAAAGTTGGGTATAAAATAAAATATGCCTCAGCGAAAGGAGATTGAGACGAAGTCCCATACCTCATATCCGACTTGACCCGACCGTTCTTTAATCTTCAAAATAATAAACTTGAGTTAATATCTACTTGCTTATGAACCTTTTTCAAGTTAATTATTCCTTTTATACCATGTTATGAACATCATGTAATCATTTAAGTTAATAGTGTTCATTTTGTCGGTATTTGGTTCTTAAGTCAAAAATAGACTTCATACACTTACATGTTGTCAACTTGGTCAAAGTTCATTATATCAAGAATGATATTAATAATTTGGATAACATATATATCATATATATTCAGCATATACATGTATTTATAATATTACATCACATTTAGATGTAAGAAATGAAATGCACCGTTCATGGAGACGGTAAGCCGTACGTACGCATGAACGCTACTTCCATTTCTATTTCGTATTTCTGGAATGGAATCATAATTATAGAAGATTATATTATAATTCCAGTATAATAACATATATAATATCATTAACTTTATCCTTTACACATCCCACATATGGTATTAACGAATCAAATCACTTTTAGGGGACAGTAGTCCGCACTTCCTAAAATGAAGATATCGTGTTTACCCATAATGGAAACCATAAAGGTATGCCCAAAATGAACAAAAACAGAATCTTAAGGAAAAAATAAACATATTATATATCATATATAAAAATAGTGACATCATAATGGCCACCTTTGAAGGTGTTAAATGAGTATTGAACAATCATCATTTCGGGAGGCAGAATTTCGCCATCCACGGAAACCGTATGTTCTTTAACCATTTGATTTAGTTTTTTTAGAGTGTAGCTCAAATAAATCTTATAAAAACATCCTAGTATATTGAAGATACTGGTGTTATTACAAAAGAAGTAAATAAAAAGATTTTAGGGGGTTGGAGAAGAAAAATAAAACAAATGAACATGAGAGAATGAATTACCTTTAAAAGTGTAACTCCTTTTGGTTTTATCCTAAAGGCTTCCTTTGAAAGGATTCATCCCAGAGGGAATCCTCTAAGATGAGGAGAGGGATGTGGAGAGAGTTAATGGGCAGGGTTTGGCCGAGCCAAAGGCTTGAGGTGTGTGTGAAATGAGGGAGAGGTGGGGGCCTTTTATAAGAGGAGAGGAGGGGCACTTTTGGAAGGTAAAGAAATATTACTTTATTTGAAAATGTGTATCGGTTTTAAAAAGTCCCACATTGATATAATTCGTGGATAAGGTGATAAGGGTTCGACATCCACTCATCCAATTGGTTTTGGACATGTTTAGTTCATATATTTTACATTATCTTTCCATTTTATTTAAATCGTCAAATATTGATGTCATCGCTGCATCATTATTATGTCATAAATAATTTAATTTATTTAATGTCTAAAAATTATAAAACAAATACTATGATGTAGGAAATCTTTTTATATTTCCAATTACTATTTATTATCAAAAATCTGATCTTTATAGTCCCATGTAAAAATTGTTTTCGTAAAACATATTATGTTTGTGTCATTTTTACTTTTACATTAAATAAGAAGTTATTTATGTCATTTCCCAACCAAAGTGTCTCCATGGGGTCCCCAAGTTGACCCATGGCTTGTCTTGGTCGGCCATTACACAACCAATAATGTTGGTACATGTGTCTAGGTCATTTCATATTATTAAATCATTATTTATACCTTAAACTACCCTAATTACCACTAATCGCGATTAAGAACTTAATAAGTTACTATTCACCAAAAAATTGTTATAATCTCATTGAACCACATTTTACTTCTTAATGACAACCATGTATGTCGGATTTTTGAAATTCAAAACACAATGATGGAAAAATTTCATTTAAACGGAAAATCAGTCTTTATAAGTACCACTTAGTGGTTTCACTATTCATCAAAAATTGAAGTTTTTCAGAAAATTACCAAAAATTCACCCTAAGTTATATTTGATATTACGAATTAAAAAATGATATCTATTTTACAAAATTCAAAACATATAAGTCACATTAATTAATTTAATAATTAATTCCTGTTGTCAGAGAAAATAGCGTGTTTTCATGAAACAATAAGTATCAAAAGATTGACACTAGTTTAAGTCCAATTTCAAAGTGAAATTGTTTCCAATGACTACCATTGGATTAAATGGTAAAAATATATTCATATTACACATTAAGACCAATTAAAAAGATAATCTAATCATATAAATAAATTAGATTAAAAAGCAGTTTTGATGTAAAATGCAATATTTTTCACTATTAATTAAAAAATGAACATTGTCAGAAAAATACCAAAAATTTACACAAAGTAAAATTTGATGTCCCAATCATAAAGAATAAGTTTATTTTGACAAAAATAGTTTATAAAGTTGTCAAATGATAGATTTAAAAAGGGTTTTCCATCATAAGGCAGTAAAACAATCTTTTAACAATATTAGTGTATTCCATGCTTAAGATTGGATTTATTTTCATTTTAAGCCCCTAAAACACTATCTTAATAATTAATAGACATAGATAAAAATATCTATTATTCATTACTTACTTGGGATGTTACATCCTTCCCCCCTTTAGAAAATTGTGTCCCCACAATTTATTTACTTATCGAATAAATGGGGATACTTATCCCTCATTGCATTTTCAGATTCTCATGTTGCCTCTTCAATCATTTGGTTTTTCCACAAAACCTTTACCTGCTTAATCACCTTATTCCGTAACACTTGCTCCTTGTAGTCAAGAATCTGGACCGGTTGTTCCTGATAAGATAGGTTGTCTTCCAGCTAAACTTCCTCTGGACTCAAAACATGAGATGGATCTGGCATATACTTTCTCAACATCGAAACGTGAAAAAAATTGTGTACCTAAGATAAACATGGAGGTAAATACACTCGGTAAGAAACTGATCCAACTTTCTCTATAATTTCATATGGTCCAATGAACGTTGGACTCAACTTTCCTTTATTACCAAATCTCATCACACTTTTCCAAGGAGAATCCTTGAGAAAAACATGATCACCTACCTCGAAAGATAGATCCTTCCTCCGGTTATCTGCATAACTCTTGTACCTGTTCTGAGCTGTTCTCATGTGTTTCTGAATCAACTGAACTTTTTCTGCCATCTCTTCTACCAATTCTGGTCCCATCAACTTCCTTTCACCCACTTCATCCCAGAAAGCTGGAGTTCGACACCGCTTCCCATATAATGCCTGAAATGGTGCCATATGTATACTGGAATGGAAACTGTTATTATATGAAAATTCAACCAAAGAAAGATGTTGGTCCCAAATTCCCTGATAATCCATAGAACAAGCTCATAGCATATCCTCCAATGTCTGAATTGTTCGTTCTGACTGCCCATCTAATTGAGGATGAAAAGATGTACTAAAATTTAATTCAGTACCCAACGACTACTGATGGCCTTTCCAAAAGTTAGAAGTAAACCTGGGATCACGATCCAATACAATGGAGAGAGGAACTCCATGTAACCGGACTATTTCTTTAAGATACAAACGGGAAAGTTGATCAAGAGAGAAAGTATCTCATATAGCAAGGAAATGAGCAGATTTGGTCAAGAGATCAACAATAACCCAGATTGCATTATTACCTCGAGATGTCTTTGGTAATCCAACAACAAAGTCCATGGATATATTCTCCAATTTCCACTCTGGAACTGGTAAAGGCTGAAGCATCCCTTTTGGTAACTAACGCTCTACTTTAACCTGCCGACATGTCAAACACTTCATAGTAAAATCAGCAATATCTCTTTTCATTCCATCCCACCAGTAATACTCCTGTAGATCTCTATACATCTTAGTACTTCCTGGATGAACTGAAAACGGAGAACTATGAGCTTCACATAACAACTCTCTCTTCAACTGTGAATCTCAAGGCATACACAATCTCTTCCCAAATCTCAAAACGCAATCACTATCAATGTTGAAATCATGAAACTTACCTTTCTGAACCAGCTCTACCTTTTTCTGCAACTCACTGTCTTGCTTCTGTGCTTGCTTGATTCTATCTGATAGAGAAGATCTCACTGATACCTGAAACAAAACAGAAGGACTTCCTGCACCAACAAATTCTATGCCAAAGTTCATCAAATCCTTAACCAAAGGATCACGTTCCAAATGCAACATTGCTAATGAAGCATTACTTTTTCGACTCAAAGCATCAGCCACTTTATTTTCTTTTCCCGGATGGTAATGAATTGTACAATCATAATCCTTGATTAATTCTAGCCATCTCCTTTCTCTCATGTTCAACTCTTTCTGAGTGAATATATACTTTAAACTTTTGTGATCGGTATATATTTCACACTTTACTCCATACAAATGATGCCTCCATATTTTTAAAGCAAAAACAATAGCAGCTAATTCCAAATGATGTGTAGGGTAATTTACCTCATGAGTTTTCAACTGTCGTGAAGCATAGGCAATTACCTGATCATTCTGCATTAGGACGCAACCAAGTCCTTTCAATGAAGCATCAATGTATATAACAAACTCACCATTCCTGGAAGGTAGTGCCAAAACTGGAGCATTCACCAATCTTCTTTTCAATTCCTGAAAACAATCATCACATTCTTTTGTACAGATAAACTTAACACCCTTCCGAGTTAGCTTAGTCATTGGAATAGATAACCGTGAAAAATTTCTAACAAACCTTCGGTAATAGCCCGCCAAACCAAGGAAGCTACGAATCTCGGTTACATTTGTGGGTATTGGCCATTCTTCTACAACTTTTGTTTTTGCAGGATCAACCGTTATTCCATCTTTAGAAACAATGGGACCAAGGAATGAAATTTGTTGCAACCAAAACTCACACTTGCTGAATTTCCCATACAGTTTCTTTTCTTTTAAGGTTTGCAAGATAACCCTTAAATGTCTTTCATGCTCCTCTTTACTTTTAGAAAACACCAAAATATAATCAATGAAAAGCACCACAAACTTATCCAAGAACTAATGGAAAATTCTATTCATTAAGTCCATGAATACAGCAGGTGCATTGGTTATCCCAAAAGGAATTACTTCAAATTCATAATGGCCATATCTCGTACGGAATGTGGTCTTCGGAATATCTGTCTCCTTTACCTTCAGCTGATGGTACCCCGATCTCAGGTCAATCTTTGAAAAAAACTAAGCTCTCTGGAGCTGATCAAACAAATCATCGATATGAGGCAAATGATATTTGTTCTTAACAGTGATATTATTCAAGGCTCTATAATCAATGCAAAGTCTCATAGAACCATCTTTTTTTTAACAAATAAAACAGGAGCACCCCCTGGTGATGTGCTAGGTCTAATGAAACCTTTCTCTAATAAATCTTGCAATTGCACCTTAAACTCTAAAAGTTCAATTTGTGCCATTCGATAAGGGGGTTTTGAAATTGGCTTAGCATCAGGAACTAAGTCAACATTAAAATCAACATCCAGATCTGGTATTATTCCAGGAAACTCATCAGGAAAAACATCAGGATACTCATTTACCACTGGCACATCATTAATCTGAACAGTTCCTATATTTTCAATGACGTGTGCAAGGTAACATTCATTTCCATCTTTTACGAGTTTCTCGGCCTCTTGATAAGTTATCAAAAGTAAGGGTTCATTTCTGTAAACAAACTGAAAGTATTTCTGAAAAGAAACTTATTTAGCTCTACAGTCAATCTTAGCATGGTAAATAGAGAGCGAATCGATACCCAGGATAACATCAAACTCTACTATAGGTAGAACAATAAGGTTTGCAAGTAGGTTATTTCCACAGATAAGGATAGGAAGATTCTTATAAATTATTTTTTCCTCAACATTTCCCCCAGGTGTTTTTACCAAAATTTCAGGAGTCATTTCTTGAGATGGTATTCCCATTTTACTAGAAAAGGTTTCAGAGATGAAAGAATGTGTAGACCCTGAGTCAAACAACACACTGGCATAATCTGAAAAAACAAACAATGTACCTGATACAACTTCATTTGATGGCCCGACATCTGCTGAAGTAGTTGCAACGGATTTCACCACCCCTTTCTTCTTGTAGTCTAACTGCTTCCCATCACTCAAGCTCTTTGTCGGACACTCGTTTTCATAGTGACCCATCTCATTGCACTTATAACATTTCACTAACTGTAAATCAAATTTGTTCTTACCTTCACCTTGATCCTTTTCAGTGCAATCACGAGCCTTATGTCCCATCTTACCACATCGGTAGCACTTTCCAGAATTCAGAAGACATTCCCCAGCATGCCTTTTGCCACATTTATCACAAACTAGAAACTTAGTTCTCTTACCATCAGACTTTTTTGAAGAATTCTTACCTTTCTCTTGCCACCTCGGTCTCTTCTTCTGCTGGTTGTTATAGAACACTTGGTCATCGGCAAACTCCATTTCCACCTTCTCAGCACATCGAACAAGTTTTTCATAACTTTTAAACTCACGAGAAGCTAATTCCCTTCGATATTTTGGCTTTAATACTGAGTAAAAACGATTGATTTTACTATCAAGGTCTCGGATAAAATTTGGAGCATACCTTGCCAATCGAGTGAACCTTTCTTCATAGGAAGCCACTGAGTCTTCTTCTTGCCTCAATTCCAAGAATTGCTTTTCCATCCTAAGTTGAACAGCCTTAGGAAAATACTTCTCAAGAAACATACCTTTGAATTCATCCCAGTCAAGAGCATCAATCTCATCGGTATCCCTGATATTTTTAACCATAGACCACCACTGATCTGCTTCACCCTCCAAACGGTAAATAGAAAGACTAACCTTTTGATTGTCTGAACACCCCATGACATCAAAAATCTTCTCCAGTGCTTTAATCCACCCTTCAGCTAGCACATGTTTAGATGATCATCTGAATGATGGGGGATGTTGCCTCATGAAATGTTACACCACTGACATGTTCCTCTGCCGGTGATCTGGCTGATCTCATGCATGGATACCACCACTATTTATCGCTTGAGTCAACTGCGCCATTACTGCAAAAAACTGTTCAGTTCCAATTCCGACCATTTCTGGATGCTGATTCGGAAGGTTATTTCCTTCTGTATGCCTTCCTAGCACTGCTTCCCTGTTTCCTCTGCGGAAACCCTTTATGAACAAACATGTCTTCGATGAAGCAACATAGTAATATTCAAATGCTATATCATTTCAAAAAAAAAATATTTTTGGATAATCATTTAATAGAATTCTAACTCCTAATGTTATCTAAACCAACCTCTGATACCAACTATAAGGCCCCATCCTTAAACCTTACTTAATCTTGAGTTATTACAAGGTTACACATTGAGGATCTTTTTGGGTTTAGAGTTTTAGATAATTAGATCATAAAACTTTCATTACATCCCACATATAAACAAAGTGGTTACATAAAGATAGTATTCTTCATCCCCATCAATGGAAACACATTTAAAATAATACATGGATTATTTCTTGACACTTCCTTGACACTATCATCATATCATGTACCTTTCCCTTGACCTGTGAAAAACATTTATAAAAACTTGGGATGAGCATAAAAAGCTCAGTATGGGTTATAAAAACATGGAAAGGAAACTTGAGTTCATATATAAATAAGAATGAAATCATACTTTACCCATAAAACAAAGGCACATTAACATACCTCATAAAATCATGAATAAATCATAGAAATCATAAGACATAAAGGTAACTTGAGGCATTTATAACATTCTTACGTAGGGAGTAACCCTCTTGGTTACGTTTGGAATACCCATCATAGTATATTCCCTAAAATCTGTTCGGAGAAACCTTAGCGTTTCACTCCTTCATGTTACCCAATGCATTGGGGAGCTATATCAGGATCACCCGCCCTTAGTTTATCACGGAACCACCCGTCTTCATAATAATTCCCAAGAACCATAATATAATCGTATCACATAAAACACGCATAAAGGAAACATAACATTTCCACTTTTCAATCACAAGATATCAATACAACAAAAAAACATTGTGAAAACCATTTTCAATACCAAAATAAAAGAAAAGTAAAACATGGTATTTATTTTTCTTTTAAAAAGAATATATGGCTTGTAGAGGAAGTCGAAACTCAAATAACGGTCACGACGGCGGAGAAGTCGTTGTCGCCGCATACGTACGACAAAAACATTCCCTATTGTCTTTTAGTAAACGCTTTGTATAAAAAAGATTCCTTTTTAATAAACGTAAAAGTCAAAGGGGTTTATACACCGTATAAAAGAAAGTTGTGTATAAAATAAAATATGCCTCAATGAAAGGAGATTGAGACGAAGTCCCATACCTCGTATCCGACTTGACCCAACCATTCTTTAATCTCCTGAATAATAAACTTGAGATAATATCTACTTGCTTATGAACCTTTTTCAAGTTCATTATTCCTCTTATACCATGTTATGAACATCATGTAATCATTTAAGTTAATAGTGTTCATTTTGTCGGTATTTGGTTCTTATGTCAAAAATAGACTTTTTACACTCACATGTTGTTAATTTGGTCAAAGCTTAATTATATCCAGATTTATATTAATGATTTGGATAAAATATATATCATATATATTCAGCATATACATGTATTTATAATATTACATCACATTTAGAGGTAAGAAATGAAATGCACCGTTCATGGAGATGGTAAGCCGTACGTACGCATGAATGCTACGTCCATTTCTATATCGTATTTCTGGAATGGAATCATAATTATAGAAGAGTATATTATAATTCCAGTATAATAACATATATAATATCATTAACTTTATCCTTTACACATCCCACATATGGTATTAACAAATCAAATCACTTTTAGGGGGCGGTAGTCCGCACATCCTAAAATGAAGATATCGTGTTTACCCATAATGGAAACCATAAAGGTATGCCCAAAATGTAAAAAAACAGAAGATTAAGGAAAACATAAACATATTATATATCATATATAAAAATAGTTACATCATAATTGCCACCTTTAAAGGTGTTAAATGAGTATTGAACAATCATCATTTCGGGAGGCAGAATTTCGTCATCCACAGAAACCGTATGTTCTTTAACCATTTGATGTAGTTGTGTGAGAGTGTAGCTCAAATAAATCTTATAACAACATCCTAGTATATTGAAGATACTGGTGTTGTTACAAAAGAAGTAAATAAAAAGAGTTTAGGGGGTTGGAGAAGCAAAATAAAACAAATGAACATGAGAGAATGAATTACCTTTAAAAGTGTAACTCCTTTTGATTTGAGCCTAAAGGCTTCCTTTGAAAGGATTATTCCCAAAGGGAATCCTCTAGGATGAGGAGAGGGATGTGGAGAGAGTAAATGGTCAGGGGTTGACCGAGCCAAAGGCTTGAGGAGTGTGTGAAATGAGGTAGAGGTGGGGGCCTTTTATAAGAGGAGAGGAGGGGCACTTTTGGAAAGTAAAGAAATATTACTTTATTTGAAAATGTGTTTCGGTTTTAAAAGGTCCCACATTGATATAATTCGTGGATAAGGTGATAAGGGTTCGACATCCACTCATCCAATTGGTTTTGGACATGTTTAGTTCATATATTTTACATTATCTTTCCATTTTATTTAAATTGTCAAATAATGATGTCATCGCTGCATCATTATCATGTCAGAAATAATTTAATTTATTTAATGTCTAAAAATTATAAAAAAATAATATGATGTATGAAATCTTTTTATCATTCCAATGACTATTTATAATCAAAAATATGATCTTTATAACCCCATTTAAAAAGTGTTTTCGTAAAACATATTATGTTTGTGTCATTTTTACTTTTACATTAAATAAGAAGTTATTTATGTCATTTCCCAACCAAAGTGTCTCCATGGGGTCCCCAAGTTGACCGATGGCTTGTATTTGTCGGCCATGACACAACCAATAAGGTTGGGACATGTTTCTAGGTCATTTCATATTATTAAAGCATTATTTATACCTTAAACTACCCTAATTACCACTAATCGCGATTAAGAACTTAATAAGTTTCTATTCACCAAAAAATTGTTATAATCTCATTGAACCACATTTTACCTCTTAATGACAACCATGTATGTCGGATTTTTGAAATTCAAAACACAATGATGGAAAAATTTCATTTAAACGGAAAATCAGTCTTTATAAGTACCACTTAGTGGTTTCACAATTCATTAAAAATTGAAGTTTTTCAGAAAATTACCAAAAATTCACCCTAAGATATATTTAATATTACGTATTCAAAAATGAAATCTATTTTACAAAATTCAAAACATATAATTCACATTAATTAATTTAATAATTAATTCCCGCTGTCAGAGCAAATAGCTTGTTTTCATGAAACAATAAGTATCAAAAGATTGACACTAGTTTAAGTCCAATTTCAAAGTGAAATTGATTCCAATGACTAACATTGGATTAAATGGTAAAAATATATTCATTTTACACATTAAGTCCAATTCAAAAGATAATCTAATCATATAAATAAATTAGATTAAAAAGCAGTTTTGATGTAAAATGCAGTATTTTTCAGTATTCATTAAAAAATGAACATTGTCAGAAAAATACCAAAAATTCACACAAAGTAAATTTTTGTGTCCCAATCATAAAGAATAAGTTTATTTTTACAAAAATAGTTTATAAAATTGTCAAAGGATAGATTTAAAAATGGTTTTCCATCATAAGGCAGTAAAACAATCTTGTAAGAATATTAGTGTATTACATGCTTAAGATTGGATTTATTTTCATTTTAAGCCTCTAAAAAACTATCCTAATCATTAATAGACATAGATAAAAATATCTATTATTCATTACTTACTTGGGATTTTACTTAATGTCTCTGTAATTTACATGGTTTCACTTTTTTTATGATGAAATTATATCCAATTTTTATATGGATTATGTTATGATGTGATGATGTTTATGAAAGCCTTATTCTTTTAGTATTGATAAATGATTTATGATTTTGTTATGTCACAAGTAAGAATGATTTAATTATGAGATTTATGGGACCTATATCTCCCTCTAATGAATTGGGTAAACATTTATTTCTCATGAGATAAACATGGCTGGAATGGTAAGTTAATCTGGTTCTGTGATACGGGACTAGAACAAGGAGTGAACTCGATTCAAAAAAGGACTTTGTCCACTAAGATGGTCTTGGAGCAATGCCTTGGATAATATGGAAATAATATCAAGTGATTAATGTTTTTTCATAATTACATGTTTTATTCCCATGATATTTTATCATGATTGATGTTCCCTTATGATCTATGCCTTCCGTACTGCCATGTTTTATTTCTTTACTCAAGATTTTGATGTTTAAAGATTGTGGTCATGTTTTTAAGTTCAAATGTATATGGTTTGTTTTATTTTTTCCATGATTAACCTTACTGATAATTTTATCTCACCCTTAAAATGTTTTCTTTTACCTGGCATATAATGAATGGTTTTAGGTAAGAAAAAGGGGGAAGATCATTGTGGGAGATGTTGAGGATCATTCACCATGATTAGAATATTATGTTCCGAGTTTCCTAAGACACTAAATTATTATAGTCCTTGAATTTTTGTTTTTGTTATGTATTATGTATTCCATAAATGTAATGGAATGTCCATGTACATCATGTTTGGGTTCTCTATAGTTGGTATGAGAGGAAATGTTTAGTCAACCTTTGGAAACTAGGATGCAGAAACTTTAGTTAGATCCTTAGAGATATTTCTAAGGTATGTCTAGCGATGTCCCTAAGGTTATGTATATGTATAGGTTATAGTCCTATAATTATAGTAACGATATATGAATTAAACCTAAGATGTTATATATTGAAGGTACTCCCCCTTTATTATGTTGTTTTCCCCAGCATGATTTTCGCATCTCACACTATTATTTTTGTGTTTTAGACTATGGTTGGAACCCAAAGGAACCGTGTCGATCAATGTAATAGACAATGAAATGATTATCCTCCTATACAAACCAATTTTATGGGATATGGAGTGAAAAATCTTATTTCTATTTTTAAACAATCTATGAATCATTCAGTACATCCAAATGAGTAGAGAAGGGAAAAATATTCTATTGAGTCATTCACGAGGCAACGTCCACCGTCTTTTAGTGGGTCATCTAATAAAATTGTTGTTGAACAATGGTTCAGTACCACTGAAAAGATATTTTCCATACTTAGATGTTCATAACATGAGAAATTCATTCGAGTTATTTACTGTTTTGAAGGTGAATCATACCAATGGTGGACTCTAATTAAGAATACGAGGCCCCAATATGAAATAGCATCCATGAAATGAGATGAGTTCAAAAACTTCTATTTCAACTGGTGCTTCCATTTTATTCTTAGAAGAAAGATTGAAAACGAGTTCCTTGAGCTTAAGATAATGGATGATGAATCCGTTGGTATAAACGAAGTGAATTTTACAAGTCTTGCAAGGTATGCATCTGGCTTTATCATCCAACATGAACGTAAATTTTATCAATTCTACAGTGGATAAAAACGAAGTTTTCGAAGGGCATTAGCTATAAAAGACTTCAGTAGCTATGAAGAAGTCGTGCATTGTGATATCAAGGTAGAACTTGAAGTTGGTGTTAAATATCCATCTCTTAGTTTTGACAAGAAACAAAAGATGGGGTTCAAGGAAAAATCTCAAAACAATGGTGAAAAGTATATGAATGTTACTTTATGATCAAAGTGTGAAAAGAAGCATGGTGGAGATTGTCTAAAAGGTAATAGAAAATGTTTTAGGTGTGAAAAATATGATCATCAAGTATCTGAGTTCCTATGTAACATGAAATAGGTTTCTAATGATGTGAATAGAGAAAATACTATAGAGAATGCTCCACCAACACTTCAATGATTCCCGTGCAAGGGAAAGGGGCATTATTCTAATCAATGCCCTAATCCAAGTGTTAATGATGATCGGCGTGAGCATCCACTTAAAGAAAATGATAAAGGGAAGTCACATGAGATCAAAATTTGTGATATTGAATATGACAATGATGTTGTGGAATGATTAAGTGTATATTTAATGGGATTTTAAAATAGTATCATGGAATCTCATTTATATTATCATGGAATTTTGGAATATGTATGTATTGGTTTTCAATAATTATATGGTACTGGTAACCATGAAAAGTGATTGAAATATTTTTTTAAAGAAGTTGATATGCGCATAATGAAGGGATAAAGTGAAAATGAAATGAGCTCATGACTGATATCATGGTTTCAGTATATAGAAATTTTGGGATTTTGGAATGTGGAATGAGTTATATTTTTATAGCATTCATGTTTTCACTAAGGTTCAATGTGTATCCATTTTTCAAGAGAATACATGATTAATTTATTCACATGTTTGGAATGTGACCAACTATATATATCGTATGATATATGGGGGATAAATGATGGTATTTACATTCTTGGTAGATGACATTTCTAATAATTGCTTTCTTTATATTATGATCTTGGACAAAATTATTTTAGATAAGCCTAAATATTGGAATGTATTATGATGGAAATAAGTTTTTATTGTTTATGGATATAATTTTTTTTTTAAATTATTGATGGGATATTATAATAATGTCATTTTAGAAAAAAGACAACCTGCAGGATGGGCAACAACCCGTCGCGTCTGAAAATGCTGTGGGAATCAAACCCACAACCAAAGTTTGACAGCCTTTATCACATTCCACTGGCCTACATGAATTCCCGGGTTAGTATAAATTAGTTTTAATTTATTATGTGGTATGATATATGAACTATAAGCCCATTTTAGGAAACATATATGATTAATTTCACTATAGATGGACTTATGTATTTAACTTTTGTTAACCTTATTTTTGAGACAGATGGAATGACCTATAATTCTATCACAGGATCTGCTAAAACATCGTGAAAGACAAATTCAACTTCATTTATTTAAGAGATGAAGTGGAAATTTTTCAAGGATCAAGTAGTGGTGAGATTATACCAAAATAAAATAAGTAATTATTCTAATTCAAATTCTTCAAATTTAGGGAAATGATCTGGAAAACAAAAAGTTATTTCCTTGTGTCCTCATATATGATGAATCATATGGTACCTTAGATCTTCACAAATTTATGGCTTTGTAATTGTTGGATTTTTCATAGCCATGTTCTCTACCACTCTCTATCAGAACATGATGGTTAGATTTCGCCTCCATATCCATATTTTCACCTATGATATTTTATGTGAAAACCCAGTTATGAGTTAATTTCGGTAACCGTTATGTTTCATACTTCACTTTTTAAAATTATGTTTTAGTATTCCTTTTTACGATGTCGGTCTCTATGAAATAAAATCTCAAGTAATAAACCATTTTTAACCACGAAGAATTTCAAGGGACAAATTCATTTTAAGGGGGTAGAATATAACACCCTGAGATTTTATGAGATATATTCTTTTTAATTTCATTCATATCATCTATTGTATGCTACACCATGATTATCTTTCGCTATACGAAACAGATTATTATCTTGTCGTATTAGCAATACTTTTCTTAGATTGTGTTACACTCAATTTTAAGTTCATTTGATAGGAGTTACTCTACAAAACATTGAGTGTGTATGTATATATATACATATATTCAATATATAAATGAAATATGGTTGGATTATGTTATATGGAACAACAAAGGAGCCTTTCACTACACGCAACCTTGACTTGGCTTGCATTACACACAATCATGACCTTCCTCGATAGCGTGCGTTGTACGCAATACCGGGTTCCACTAAAAAATGATATATTGTTATAATATTATTATGAACTAGACGTTATAAATAGTATTAAATATATATTGAATTTTATAACTTTATTATTCATCTTACACATTTTCTATAACATGGTATGAGAACAAAATAAAATTTTCAGGTAAAATATGTTTTTTTTTAAAATGTAGTTTTGCCACCTTTTGATTGCACACCCACTTTAAATCTTGTTTTTGAAAAGTTTATAATTTCAATTTTACAAAATAAGATACTTATATTGAATCATGATATAATATGTTACTTTGGATAAATTTTTTATATTTTTCTGGTAAGTTTCATATTTTGATGAATAGTAAAAATACGCGAAATTTAAATTAAAAACAATTTTTTTCATGGAGATAATTTATATTGAAAAAATAATAATATTGATGGTTTTAAAGTATAAATATAATATATTTTTACCATTTAATATAGTGTATGTCATTGCCCTTAATTTTACATTGTATTCATATGTAAAAACAACTCAATCTTTGACAATGTTTTATCTTTTAAACCCGTTTTCTTAACAACATGACTAATTTTATATTAATTAATGCAACTTTTGTGTTTCGAATTTTAAAAAATGGATGCCATATTTGAATTAATTGGGTCCAAATTATGTTAATAAGTTACTTTTTTATAGATATTATGAATAGTAACTACAATAATTTATATTTAATGCAGTTAAAGGTAAATCATGTAATTACGGGTAAAAATAAGATTATAAAATTAACCTAACACCATCCAAAATTCTATTGGATGACTAAAAGTAGACCCATATCACCTAAGTGTGGTAATATATTCATTTTATGGAATTTATAAAATGAAAATAGATTAATTATTATTAAAACCAAAGAAAGTGACAACATGTCACTCTCTTAAATGTTATAAGTATAATAATATTAAATTAGTGATAAAATTCATGAATATTCATACATGAATAGTCTCCAAATAGGTAATAAAATTATCTACATTATGAAGTTTTTTTTAAATTTTTAGAGATTAAATAATATTCATTAATGGTGACACAATAGTGATGCAGAAATTGATAATTTAGTGAAAAATCTATAATATAGTTTTTATTAAATTAATAATACATATCAAAAGGACCATAAACATTCCAAAAACATATTGGTAGAGTATATATATACCCTAATAATCTAATGGTATATTTTTGGACCATTTGGAGCCATATAAAATAGATTAGGTCGTTTATTTTATATTACATTAAATGATGTCAAAGATGTCACCATCATAATTTAATAAATATATCAATTTATATGAGGGGATTTAAAGATGATAAATTAGAGTAAAAATATTATTATAAATATTATTATATTTATATTAATCATAGGATTTTATTTTTAATTTTTATTCAAATATTAAGTATATTAAATTATTATTCATAAATGATGTAGTAATGTTTTTGTTAAGAGAAATATCAAATAAATGGTTTTATAAATATTAAAATAAACATTACGGGAATGAATTAATGTTCTAAACAAATTTTATTGATTCATATGACATGATATGAATATATTAAATTTTTTTTTGAATATATCTTATGTGTGGACATTATTTAAATTCAAATAAATAAATAGTGTCAAAATTTACACTAATGTTATTTTATAGAAATAACATATTATTAAATTGTTTAAAAATCAGAAAAATATTTTGAAATTATAAATTAAAATATATACGGTCAAAAATATAATAAATTATGAAATTATTAACAATTTACAACACATAAGTAATTATTTATAACAATTTAAAATTTATAATCTTATTACCACTAATAAGATTAAATAAATTAAATAAGGATAAATCTAGTTTATAAGGATTATAATAAATTTCCAAAATGTATAAATTATATTGGTTGATGATATTACAAACTTATCTCATCTAATAATTGAATATGAGTCATTTTTGGATGTCTTTAAGCAGGGTTTGATTTTTTATAAATTAATATTTTTGAGGTTTCCAAAGTTGCCCCTCTCCTTCCTAATAAAAGGGAACCTCTTACCTATCAAGTTCACAACACTTTGAGCCTTAAAGTTTGGCCAAACCCTGAAAATTTCTCTTTTAAACTTCCCTGGAAACATTCTGGAGGTTCTGGTCTTCTCATAAGTCTAACTCTAGTGCCTTAATGGAAAGCTTAAAGGAGGTGCATCGAAGAAGAGGTAATCTCTTCTACCGATTCATTCAAGTTTCATTCTTCTGGAACAAATTCTTATTTAGTTGTTTCATTATAATGTAATAACATCAGTATAAATAATATACTAATATGTTATAATAAATATGAATAAACCCCATTTCATCTTCTTTACATCCTATGGAAAACAAAATCATTGCACGTGCGTACATACAGAATACTGTCTCCACGCCGTGGTGTCATCTGTTTTTCCACTACCACATTACATGGATGGATTTAATGGTGTAAAGAATAACTATATATATGTTTATTATAACTAGATACTAATTCTGAGAAATTATATCATCCACTACAATTCAATTCAATAATTATTGGAACGATATCATCGCTCGTGCGTACGTATGGATTATCGTCTCCACGACACGATGCGATTCATTCTCCAAGTTAACCATTGAAAAATGATTATAATTTATATATATATATATATATATTAAATAATCATGAAATATATGAAATATTAATTATACTGGACTAATGTATATGTTATTTACTTACTTCCATTCAAATTAATAAAGAATCGAAAACAGCGTTCATGCATACGTACGACCTACCATCTTCATGAACGGTGTATTTCTATCCATTTATCGATCTATTATATATATTTACACTATGAATATATATTATATATAAATTATGTTTTATATTCTCGAAATAATTAATCATGATCTATGTAATCTTATGAATAATTACAAGTCAAAACACGGACGATAAATGAAATGATTTTACCCAAAACACTACATTAACATGAATTTACAAAATAATGGGTAATATAAAATCATATGTGAACCATATATGATATAATAACAATGAATATAATTCTTTTAATAAGTAAATGTAATTATTTAAATCATTATACAGGAGGTTCAGATACATACAAAGCATATTAGACATATGGTAAGGGATAACTTCTCCAATCTTGTTTTATCTGAGATTGTTTACTCGTAAGTATTTACTGGGGTTATAGTTTTCGTCGACGTCCATAATTTTTTTTCTTAAATTGTTTAATATTCTTCCATGTTTTTTTAATGTCATGTTTATCCCTCTTTGACTTTTACTCTGTGTTATGGAAGGAATCTCTCTTTTGATTACTATACATGGTACTTTTTGACTTTTCCATTAATAGTAGGAGGAGAATGTTTTTTTATCTTATAAATAATGAACGTATTTTTAAGGTTTTATAATTCCATATTTTCATGAAGCGTACTATACATGATTTAATGACTATTTTCAACAAAATCCATTTCTTTTAAAATTGTGTGTAATTTTGTGGAAAGAAAATTATTTTGAAGAAGAAATGATATTTTCCTCAAGAATTAATTTCAAATGTTTTTTCAAAACCTTTTTTATATAAGATGGAATTATTTCATATGTGTATGTTTTAAGTATAATGTCTCTATGATTTACATGGTTTAAATTTTTTTATGATGAAATGATATCCATCTTATTATATGGATTATGTTATGATGGTATGTGCTTATAAAACCCAATTTATTGTTTGGGTAATGATGAATGATTTATGTTTATTTTGTGGATCAAGTAAGAAAGATTTATATATGAGATGGGTGGGATATATATATCTCTTAAATTCATTGGGTAAAGATTTATATCTCATTAGATAGACATGGCTGGAACAATAAGTTAATCTGGTTCAGTTATACAAGACTGGAATGAGGAGTGAACTTGATTCAGAAAGGGACTTTTTCCACTAAGATGGTCTTGGAAGCAATGCCTCGGCTACTATGGAAATAATATCAAGTGATTAATGCTTTTCCAGAATTACATGTTTTATTCCTATGATATTTTATCATGATTGATGTTCCATTATGATCTATGCCTTATGTACTACCATGTTTTATTTCTTTTTTCAATATTTTGATGTTTAATCATTATGTTCATGTTTTTAAGTTCAAATGCATGTGGTTTGTTTTATTTTATCCATTATTACCCTTACTGAGAATTTGAGCTCATCCTTTATATGTTTTCTTTTCCCCAGGATAAAAAGAAAATTTTTAGGTATGAAATAAATTGGAAGATCTTTATGGGAGATGTTGAAGATCTTTCACCATGATTACAAGATTATGTTCCATGTTTTCAAAGACACTAAACTATTACAGTCCTTGAATGTTGTTTTTTGTTATTTAATAAGTATTCCGTAAAAGTAATGTAATGTCCATGTACATCATGTTTGGGTTATCTACACATTTAGTGTCTATAATACAAGGATATTAGGATTCTATTTTCTATGGAATTAGGAACCTGAACTCTATATAATTATAGAGTCTAAATTTCAATGAAATTTAGAATATAGCATTACAAGAATTCGGAACCAGAACATACAGAGTTCGGAGTTAGAGTTCATTAGAATTTGGAGTCTGAACATACGATGTTCGAAGTCAGAGTTTATTTTAATTTAGAGTCAGAACATACAAAGTTCGGAGTAAGAATTCATTAGGGTTCGGAGTCAGAACTCATAAGTGTTCGGATTCTAAATTCAAGGAACTTGGAGTCAAAACTCATAAGAGTTCAGAGTCTGAATTCAGAGATCTTGGAACCTAAATTCGGATCGTGAAATCATATTTCATGAGTAAGGATAAATTTCCATGGGGAAGAATTTTTCCTTATGAAAAGAAAACATAGGGTAATATTAAATTTTCCTTAAGATAAGTTTTTTTTGATTATCAAAAAAACTAAGAATGGTAAAGTCCTATGGAAACCTTATTGACTTAACAATATCCCCAAACAAGTAGGAATGGAAAATTCATATGGAAAACAATTTTGACTCAATAATATCCCCCTTTTTGGAAAGCATAAACATCCTTAAGAAAAAGAAAATAAGGACTTTGAAAATATTTTTCTAGAATTTGAAAATAAAACTTACCTCCCTTATCATATGTGCAAAGATGAATACGACTAACTCTTCCTTAGGCTTTGGAACACTAAGGATCATATTCTAGATTTATGGAATAAGATTTTTCATTATCTTGAGTATAGAAATCTCTATAATGAAAACTCCCTCATTGATTAACTCCCCATTACATATGGATATTTATTCATTACATAGTATTATTTTTACTTTCTCGCCATTTTTGATTTTCAAAAAGAATTTTAGGGAATGTAAAAGAGATTATGGTACTTGAAATATTAGTACAAGAGAACAAAAAATACAACAGAGCAAGAAAAATTTCATTTAGTTTGGAAAGAATTTGTACATGAAGAAAAATAGAGCAAAATATTGGATAAGATATTTTATCCTTCCTTCTCCCTGGGTATAAATTTCATCACTATCTTTTTACGATTTCTCAGTTCCTTGTGGTCTTCCACTACTTGTTTTAAGAGCTGATCCTGATCCCCCAATTTCTTCTCTAAATCTTTGATCTTTTCTTCCTGATCCATGAGGGCTTCTGCCTAAGCCTTTATCAGAATAAAGCTTCCCATTCAGATCCATTACCTATTTTATCTGGTAATTCTTTTTAAGAGTTATTTTTTCTTCGAAACCAGTTGTATGATCAATGATCTTACTATCTTCCATGTAAAAAGCCTCTTTTACACCAAATTAAAACTCATCAAGTTCTATCAAATCGTCAAATATCTTCTTTGACTAGCTAATAATTTTCATACAAGATATTTTATGAGCTTCATAGTTGATGAAGAAATTTTTGAGATCAGCCTCAAGCTCTACACACAGGTCTATCACCATAGACACTGAATCTAATTTCTGATTGAAGATGTGTTGAAGAATATAACATCTAAAGTCCCTTCTAGGAAAAAATCAGAATGGTGTCAACCAATTTCATCAATGATTGATCAACAATATCATGTAATAGGTATGATGATTCTGAATATGAGACTTTTTTGGGTGAAGGCTCTTTCTCTAGGTCAGAATGTTTTCTTTCAGAAGATCCACCCGATTCCTTCATCTTTAAAACCACTTTAGTAGGTGTATCAACAATCACCGGTTTCCTCTTTTCATTTCTTGAAATATCTTTCTCATTTGGATGATCATGTTTGCTATCAGAAAACTAAACAATTTTATCTTCATCTATCTTCTCCTACATAGATCAAGCCTCAGCATCTTCAGGGTGTAAAAAATGATGATTATAAAATTCTTCCTCAGAGAGTTTATTCACTTCGTCTTCAGCTTTCTCATCTAACCCATGAGTAGCTAGCATTGAAGATCAATCTTGAGAGGTCTAGATTGACAATTTCCCAGATGCACTTTCCTTCTCATGAATGTATTCAACATTATTTATGATGTCTTCTGTTTCACCACTACTTTCTTCTTCCTGCACTTCTTCCAAATATTATTTTTCATTAACAATCTTTTCTAGAATTTTTCCGGAGTGAAAAATTTTTTCCCTTGTATCTTAGGTAAGGTCTCTACCAAGAAGGATTTTAGTAGATGGATATTCTCAGATGCTTTCTCAATATCCCTTTGAAGGGATTGAAGAATTTCCACCTCAGACATCTTCTTCTTTTGTTTCATATCTTTATCTTGCTTCCCAAGATCATCAGTTGTCTTTTCTTTTAAAGCATTAACCTAGGATGGATCCAAGCCAAACTGTGGATATCCTTCCTTCCAGTTTTTATTGTCTTCCCTCCACATGAATAAAACCTCATCTGGATAAGATTTCTGTTTCATAGGAATGGGAAGTACGAATTGAGCTTCCTTAGCTTTTGTGGTTTTTTATTCTTCTCCCACTTCCTTCAAATTCCTCTTCTTCCTAACCTTTTTTTATGGTTCATCCATATTTTGATTTTTTTGGATCTGATTCAGCTTCATACTCTAGAAGGTCATAAAACACCATTGAGTCCTTTGAAAACCCAATATTCATTCTCCTCAATGTATTATCACTTACTAACATATCATTTCAATTTATTGGCATGGAACAACAAGGAATCTTGAAATATTCAAGGCACTGAAAAATTAGCTTAGGAAGTATGGCTAAATACATGTTTATCTGCGCTTTCAACTTCCCATCCATTATATTCTCAATAATAATGAGATTATGCTGTATCAAATAGATCTTCCATTTTTTGAAAATAAAATCTAGAATATATATATCACTCATCTTCAAGGTCTCTTTATCACCTATTCTGAGAATGATAAACCCTTGAACCCATAACTCAAGAATCCGATTATTTGTTGAGAGGTGAAAAATCGTCATAGTCTTGTCATCAAAAAGTCCAAGACACTCTATTGCTTTAACCTTTACAAAACTTCCTTGAACATCTAGTAGCATATGAAAAAAAAATTCAGATTCCCTATCATAAGACAGACCCCCTAGCTTGTAGCCATGGTGTATGAAAGGGAATATGTTTTTCTATAGATTTTTAAATAATGTTTAGTCCTCTCTTCTTCTTGGAAAAATCTCACAGATTCATAAAATTACACAAGCATATCCAGATAAAATATAACTTGACCTCCTGGATTTGAAATTCAAAAACATTCCCATCCATTAAATCTAATATTCTTGGATATAATGGAATCATACTTGGAAAAGAAATTCCGATGGACCAACCTCTATCAGTAAATCTGCCACACCAAAATCAGCTTGACAGTTGAAATCTCATGAGAAGGAACTTCTACAAACATTTTGATTTGAGTAAGACATGAGAGGATTTGAAGATTCTTTTGATAGAGGGGATGATATTCGGCATGCAAAGGCTTGAGATTGATGTGGGACAACACATTCAGGGGTCCTTTATATAGGCATTTTACTTTACTATTGAACATCCCGAGTTAATACAATGGTTGAGAAAACATCTAATTAGATCTGAGGGATAGAAATATAGCCGCAAGGAAAAATTTTATAGAATCTAATCTTTTGAGGTTTTTTAATAAAAAATTTGGGATTTATGGAAAAAATCAAATCAAACTTTTTAAAAAAAAAAAATACAAAAGGTAAATGATGATTATGAGAACATAAGAAACAAAATTATACCTTTCGGATTTCCAGGAAGATTATTTGTAATAGGTACTTTTCATCTTGAAGAAATTTAGATTAAAAAAATAGACTATTAAAATCTCTATTTCAAAAATTTTGAGTACAAAAATCAACATTATGAAAATTTTTAGTACGAAAATATTTATTATGAAAAATTTGAGTAGGAGAATCTTCATTAAGAATATCATCATTACGAAATCTTTTGAAAAACTGACTATGAAACATTTTCATTACAAAAAATTTTGAATTAATGACTATGAAAAATTATCATTACGAATTTTTTTGAAAAACTAACTATGAAAAATTATTATTATGAAAAATTTTGAAAGACTGAGTAAGAAAAATATTCATTAGGAATAATTTTTAAAGACTGACTGTGAAAAATTTACATTACAAAACTTTTTGAAAGACTAACGTTGAAATGTTTTCATTACAAAATATTTTCAAATACTGACTATGAATAATTTTCACCATGATAACTTTTGAAAGACTAACACGAAATTTTTTCACTACGAATAATTTTGAATGACTGACTATGAAAAATTATTATTCTAATAAATTTTGAAAGACTGAATAGGAAAAATTTTAAATGTCAAAAATTTTGAATGACTGACTATGATAAAATATCATTATGAAAAATTTTGTAATACTTAATACGATAAATTTTCATTACGAATAATTTTGAATGACTGACTACCGAATATTTTAATTACGAAAATTTATGAAAGACTGAATATGAATGTACTCCCCCTATTGAAAGAAGTTTATCACTCTAAGGAGATTGATTTCAATAGAAATTAAATGAGGATGATTACCTTGTAGTTATCATTCCTAACTTCTGTTTAATATATTCAAATTTATCAGAAGGTAATGATTTTGTGAATATATCTGCAAGTTGATCATGCATTCTGATAAATCGATGGATGATATCTCATTTTTTGGTGTGATCCCTAAGAATTTGATGCCTAATATCAATGTTTTTTGCATGAGAGTGATTTCCAGGGTTTTTACTAAGGGGTATGACACTTGTATTATCACACAAAATTTGTGTTTTGGTAAAACTCATACCATAGTCTGTGATTGTGTGCTGCATCCACAACACATGAGCACAACAACTTCCAACTGCTATATATTTAGTTTTAGTAGTGGAAAGTGGCACCGACTGTTATTTCTTACAAGACCAAGAAACTAAATAATCTCCTTAAAAATTACAATTCTGGATGTACTCTTTCTATCCATTCTACATCCACCAAAATCAGCATCTTAAAAACGTTTTTGAATAAAATCATTTCTAGAAGTATAAAAGAGTTATAAATCCATGGTTCCCTTTACATAGTGAAAAATTCATTTCACTGCTTTTAAATGATATTACATTGGATTGGATTTCTATCTTGTACATAAGCATAATTAAAACATTATGTCTTGATGACTTGTTGTCTAGTAAAGTAAAATTCCTACCATACCTCTAAAAGATGTTTGTTCTACTGGTTTCCCACATTCATTAAGATCAAGTGTGTTTGAGGTATCAATAAGAGTACTTATACTCTTCGTGTTGTCAAATCCATACATTTTAAGAAAATAATTAATATAGTTATAATTGGATAAATAAATTTCCTCTGGTTTTTGAGAAATTAAAAAACCAAGTAAAAATGTTATCTCACCCATCATAGTCATTTCAAATTAATATTTCATTAGATTCGCAAAGGATTCAGTTAACAAATGATGATTTGAACCAAATATAATGTCACCAAAATAAATTTGAATAATCAAAAAAATTTCTTATCTTTCTTTATAAAAAGGGTTGGATATTTATTTCCCTTAACGTAATTATATTGAAGAAAAAAATTAATGTAATTATATCATACCAGGCCCGAGGGGATTTCTTAATTTCATACAATGCTTTGGTAAGTCTAAAAACATGTTCAGGATGTTTTGTATCATCAAAAGGAGGTGGTTGTTCAACAAAAACATACTCTTGTACAAAAACATTAAGGAAAGAACATTTCACATTCATTTGATAATGTTTGAAATTGAATAATACTGCAAGGGAAAGTAAAATATGAATAGATTCATGTCTAGATATTAGAGAATAGGTTTCTTCATATTCTATTCCCTCTTGTTGATTATAGAAATTGGAAACCAATGTTGTATTATTTATTTATATGATTCCATTTTCTTAACACATATTTCTGAAAACCCATATTACTCCAATAACAAATGTTTTCGTATGTCTTTCAACCAAGGTCCAGAATTTATTTCTTTCAAAATCATTTAGTTCATTTTTCATGGCTTTGATCAAATCATCATCACCTAATGATTTATCAGTGCCTTTTGGTTTTATTTTGGAAAGGAGGCTCGATGTTCTACTTTATTTCATAAGGAACTTCTAGTTCTTAGAGGTGGAATCACATTACCAATGATACAATCACTAGGATGATTCTTTAGAAACAACCTATTTGTGATTTGTAAAACATCTTCATCAACATAGGGTAGGAAATATTCTGGGGTTAATGTTTCATAATTATCTTCTTTTCCCTTATCAAAAGCATCTTTTAACAATGGTTGATAATAAGTTTTTGAAAACACATCAGAAGATGTAGGTTGGGGATGGTTAAAAACAACATTATCTATTTCATCAAAATTCACATTTACTGTCTCTTTAATAGTACAAGTGTTTTTATTGAAAACTCTATTATCCTTAAAAGTTGTGGAGTAGCCAATTAAAATTCCTTCATCATAATTTGGTGTGAATTTATGTAGATATCTTTAGTATTTAGGATGAATAACATTCAACTAAAAACCTTGAAGTAGGAATATATAGGTTTTCTACCATTCCATAACTTATAAGGAATTTTATTAAGGAAAGGTCTAATTAAAACTCGATTTATTGTATAACAAGCAATACATACACTTTCAACCCAATAGTGTTTGGCTATAGAATAATCACTCAACAGGGTTCTTATTATCTCTTAAAGAATTATATTTCTTCGTTCAATAACACTATTCTATTGAGGAGTTCTTAGTGCTGAGAAATATTGAGTAATGCCATTTCTACTACAAAAAGTTTCAAAATCAGAATTTTTAAATTTTCCACCATGATCACAATGAATAGTATTCAAAAGAAGGTTTTTTCCATTTTTAACGTGGGCACTAAATCATTTGAAATAAGAAAAATCTTCACATTTTTTTCTAGAAAATAGACCCATGAAAATCTAGTGTAATCATCAACTAAGATAAATACATAATACATGCCTCCATTGTTCCAGTTTTGGTTGGTCCAAAAAGATCCATATGCACTAAATGTAATGCATTAGTTGTTGATACTTCACTGATTTATTTAAAACATTATTTATGTTTCTTTCAATATTTACATTGATCACAGACTTTTAAATAATGAAATCTATACTCTGGTAGATCCTCAACTAGTATTTTCTTAGAGACCATGCATAGATTTCTATGTTTACAGTGTCCTAACCATCAATCCCACAACCAAGTATGATCTCCCATTTCACTAAGTCAATGTATTTATTGGATCATAAGGTCTTCTATGATTAGTGTGTATACATCCTCTTGTCTATGGTAGGAAAGAATAAATTTATCCTTGGAATTGTGTACTAAGAACTTGTTATTCCAAAAATTCAGAAGTTAACTTTCAACACATAATTTACTTATGCTAATGAGGTTGTTCTTAAGATCCATAACAAATAAAAAATTTGAAATCATAGTTTTTCCAATAAGCACGATGTTACAGATACCAATAATTTCACCCTAAGCATTATCTCCGATTGTTACTTTTCCTCCTTTCTCCTTGATAATGTTTTCAATGTAGTTTTTGTTACCAATCATATGCTGGTAACATCCACTATCAATTTACCATATATTTATTTAGGTACATTCATTACTTTTTTTAAAAAAAAGAGTTATAATTTCAAAACCCAAACATTCTTGGATCTGAAAATATCAGAATGTAAAATTTTAGGTACCGACATTTTCTAAAAAAATAGGCGTTATGAAATCCTAAAGACTGAATTTCTTTAAGGAACAATTTTTTCCCATTTTCCAACACACTTCCACTTAGTTCATAATAGAAAACTTTGAGGAACAAAATAATTGTTACTAAAAATCAGATTATAACTAGTATAACTGAAACTATAATTATTCCTTAGAGGTCGGATTTTTGAATTCATGTTATCAAAGTTTTATTTACCTAAGATAATGTTTGAAAAACACTTCCTCAAAGAAAAAATTTTGTATTTTAGTTTGATAACTAGGTTCTTGTGATCTAAAACATTTGATTTTGAACTAGAGTTTGGCAGATGAACATTTTTCTTATAAATTATGTTTTCTAGTTCATTTGAATGTTTATACATATCAGAATTTACATTCTCAGGATTTTTTGAAATACTTTCAAAATCAACAATTTTCTCATCATGTTCATTAGAAATATCTGATATTTCATTAGTAATAATAGAAACTATGTAGTTTCTGTTATCATGCTCTTATTGAGTTTAGAATTTTTATTCTCAAGAAGCTTAGAAAACCTAGAAACTTCTTCATAGGTAGGTAGTGTATTATCTTAATCAGAAGATGATTATTCTTTATAAAATTCATAATATTAATCAGTACTATATTTTTCATTCAATGAAATATTGTTCATTGATTCAAAATTGTATACCTTATCCATTAAGCAATTATTTTCAATAGGTAGTATAGCTATTAGACCGAGATTCTTCTATCCAGAAGATTCGTAATCTAATGATTCTTCCGAATACTATCCACCACTAGCACTCTATGTGTCATTAGCTTTCAAAACATTCATAGCTTTAGCATTGTAGTACTTTTTTTATTTCTCTCATAATTCTTTTCCTTTTTTTCTTTTCTCTTGAGCGTGGGACAATATGGTCTTATATGTTCATCTCTCTTGCATTCATAGCTTGTGACTTCTGAATCATTCATATATTTCCTTTCATTTTTATTATATCTAGATTGAAAGTTATTCATTCCAAAAATCTTGTTCATCCTTTGAGAAAGATTTTCTAACTCATTTTCTAAAGATTCACTTCTACTAGATTCTGATTGAATAGCAATCTTCTTGTATTTGGATCTAGTAACTCTCTCTGAAGTCTTGGATTTAATATGATTTGAAGTTGTCATAAATGCAACACTTCCATTCCTTTTATTCTTCATAATGTAGTTAGCATCTCTCTTAATTCTAGTCTCAAGTTTATGAATAGTTCCAAAATTTTTATCAAGAGAGATCTGAGTAACCATTGTGTTCTTATTAAAAGCTGTCCTCTTGGACTCCAACACATTAGTTATGATGTCTATGATTTTTCCAACAAGGTCTTCACATCTAATCCTTTTTCACCCATGGATTGTAAACTATTGACAATAGTCATGAATCATTGTTGCACCTTATATGTGGGTTCTCTATGAGGAAAGAAAAAAACATGATATTTAGCTCTGAGCATGGCTCTTGTAGTGTCAAAAACATTTGAAGTTCCAAAGGTTGTAACTTCATTCTTCTTCCAAATAAAATTTGTTGATTTATAAGATGAAATTTGGCTATATATATTTCTATTCATGGATCAAAGAAAAGTATTGCGTACCTTATAATTCTGTTGATATCCATGCTTTTCTTGATTTGTGAAAGTATTAAAATCCTTTTTAGGAATTTTATAACCACTAGTAAGCTTAACGAAATTATATACTTCAGTATTGATAATATATGTATTCATGATATCTCTCCAATATTCGTAATCATTCGCATAAAAAAAATAGGTGGTCTGGTTGGATTCTGGTTGTCAATGGAACCAACATTTATTCCTGCCATCTTAAAAAAATCTTTCCACTCATACTTGTTAGTAATAGTTTGTAAACAATGAAAATATTCCTCATCCAGAAAAATATAGAACAAGAGTATCTCTAAGAAAAAATAGAATCCAATCTCTATGAGTCTGAAAATATTATTCCAAAAATAAGAAAAATATGACTTCTCTTCTAAATCTAATCGTGAGCTTAATTCAGATTGAACTAATCTTTTGATACCCATTTTTGAGATGGTATGTGTAGTATGATATACTCAATAATACCAAATGTATGATCGAAATGATATAGATACTGTATGTAGTATCTAATGATGATGAATATAAAGGGGGGTGAATTGTACAGTTTAAAAATTCATTTCTAAATTTTAATGATGGTTATCATTAACAAGGTTAAACAATGTAATCCACAAAACCTCTAGTTCTACACACTTTCTAGATTCTTGAAATATGATTCCGAGAAAATGATTCCAAAATGATTGTTCTAGAAAATGAAACATAATGAAACATTACAATGAAAAATATTCTACCTTAAAGCATATATAATCTTTCTAAATGGGAGTATACAAGTATAAGTATGAAAAATATAGTAATACTTTCCTCAACAAATAAAATGTAGTGGAAAAATTGAAACAAACAAGAAAGAAGTAGTATGTATTTTAACCCAAAGACAAGGTTATCCAACAACCAGGGATAAAGGTCCCCGGATTTATACATTCAAGAATGTATATCTTACCCACCCCAGGGTAAGCCCTCGATATGATGATCAGAGTCTGTAATGCTATCATCGCAGGCCCTCAACTTAAAGGTAGTTGGAACCTCTGTATTCCTAAGTAAGGAAGACCTCAACTTCAAGGTAGTGGTAAACTCTATCTTCCTATCCCCGGATGTCCTATAATATACTCAACAACACTTGGAGTCGCATGAATAAAATCTGAATAAGATGTTTAGTATGCACAATGAATGAGATTCTATCTCTATTAATCACTTCAACAACATGTAATCCATTGATTCATAGAATGGTGTTGAGCTCTTTCAAATGAGCTCCTATTTATTGGCACTACATCATAGGTCGAATCCCTCCTCCAACAGTCATATTTTTCCTTGAATTTCAGAGGGACCTTTACACATGTCACTAAAAAATTGGTAGTTAGAAATTGAATTCATGACATCGTTTTATAACAGAAACAAGTGTAAGAAAAAATATGGTTACATAACCAAAATCAAATATTCAGAATGTACGAAAATACATTTTTTAGTATAATCAAAAAAACATTCGATATCTATAATACTAGTATATTAGGATTCTATTTTCTAGAGAATGCAGAACCTGAACTCTTTAGGATTCCGGAGTCTGAATTTTAAGGAAATTCGGAATCTGGATTTACAAGAATTCAGAACCTGAATAAACAATGTTAGGAGTGAAAGTTCATTCGAATTTTGAGTCCAAACTTACGATTTTTGGTGATAGAATTTATTAGAATTCGGATTCAGAAAATACAATGTTGGAATTCAAAATTCATTAGGGTTCAGAGTTATAACTCATAAGAGTGTGGAGTCTGAATTCAGAGAACCCGGAGTGAGAACTCTTAAGAGTTTGGAGTCTGAGTTCCAAGTTCTTAGAACCTAAATTCGGATACTGAAAATAGAATGCTCTATATCTAAGTATTATTGGATTTGGAGGTTTGTGGTATGAAAATGAATTTTATATTTAGACAATAATTAACAACAAAAAACATGGTAAGGATAGATTTCCTTGGGGAAGGAATTTTTCCTTATGAATGTAAAAAAGTGGGGAAAATGAAATTTTCCTTAGGATAAGGTGTTTGTGATTTTCAAAACAACACGGAATGGTAATGTCATAAAGAAAATTTATTGACTAAACAATCTCCCCAAACTTGTAGGAATAGAAAATTCATAAGGAAAACATTATTGACTAAACATAATTCTATTAATAGTGTCTCTTGTGCAAAATAATGGATATTTTTTATGGTTAATTTTACACCGAGATACAAGGTACCAATGGCCCAAAATGATTTAGTTCCAATGGGTGATCTTGGGAATTCTTCTAATTGGATATTTTGAACTCACCGTCATCATATTATGCTTTTAGTTGATAAATTCAAAAGTGTGTGTGTTTTATTAAATATTTTACATTCTATCAAGCATCTATATTCAAAACTATTTTCATTTTGATGTTTCTTTCATTGAATCTTTTTTACTAGAATTCATGCTTTTAAAACTTGCATGTTTTTTTCAGGTAATTTTTATAACATGGAACCTCATTTAAAAAAAATTATATATACTATCTAAAACATGAAATTGATTTTTATTTTATTTTAATGTATTATCATTGGGAATATAATATCAAGCAAACCTACTGAGTTTTAATACTCATGCCTATAGTTTTATAATAATTTTAGCTCATTCGCAGGTTTCAGTTTGAGTTTGGTATCTCTAGGAGATGATTATTCATTTTTTGGAGAGTGATAAGTTGGTTCACATGGTGTTATTTTTTCCATCATGTTTGGTCATTTGGTCATATTTTTTAGTTGTACATTCGGTTTCATGGATAAATAATGTTTAGTTCAATTTTATGTTAATGTATATTGGGTTGTCTGTTTCCTTTCACTATGTAGATCGTTACTATATATGGTAAAAATGATTCCATTGAGTACTATGTTGATTCCTGAAACTATTTTCTAGCTTGTGAGGATCGTGAAAACACTTCAGGCCAGGCCACAGATCAGTTTGGTTGAGGGGATTGGGGTCGACACAGGGTTGTTCTTGACAAAATGATATCAAAGGAGGTTGGCTCCTAGAAAACCACTCTTTTTTAGATTACAATTTTTAATATTCAGATGTCAATGTAGATGGAGAAGTATTTTTGCAACATGAGGGGTATGTTTCAGAAGAGCGTTGTGAATTCTTTCACTTTCTCACACTCAGGTTCCCATGGGAAGTCCGATTTTTATATTGTCATTTTATCTTATTTATTGTTTGTTGTTGGGATACGACAAGGGGAGTTGGACTAATGGTCTCCGTGAGCTCATAGGTCCTAGAATTCCATGTTGAGGTTGGGAATGGTCCTAATAAGGCTTTTTGTGTTGGTTGTGTGTTTGTCAAATGGTGTCCAACCATACGGTTAAGTCACCCATCGACACTAGTTCCCTTATTTGTGTCTCTTGGACATTTCATGAATTAAGAATATTGTTTTGAAAATACATGTGGGAGAATTGTGAAAATGTGATTTAAGAGAATAGTTATTTATTAAAATGTGGAAAATGGGTTTTGCAAATTTATTATGGGAACAGTTTTGGAATGTTCTGATTTGTAAATAAATCTAAGGGATAAAGAAGAAATTATATAACATGATTTAATTTCCTTAATATAAATTTAAGGCTTATTGAAATGAAATGTTTTGATATCCAAGATTATTTTAAATTGAATTTTATCATTGTTTTTGAATGGGGTGTTTTGGGAAATTAAAAAGTGTTTGAATCTTATGAATTTATTTAGAAATTTGGTTTTGAGCGGCTAGTGTTATTTCTGGAAAGGGGTTTTGACCTTTGTGGTTGTTAGATTTTGAAAAGAAGCCATGATGGTTTTTTAAAAATGGGAAAGGGCTATTTATTATTGAATAGTTGTTTTGGTGGTTTTATTAAATGAAATGGATTTTTATTTTAATCAAATGGTTCTTGAGGAAGTTTGGATTGTATTTTAAAAATATGAAAATGGTTTTTTATTTGGTGGTTAATGTTCCTTTTGAAGGTACATGATTATATTTGGAGTGATTAATTTTTTATTTTACCCTTGTTGTTTTTTTGAGTTCTCACATGCATGGTTTAATTGATATATGGATGAAAGGCTAGTATGGTGTGGTGGTTGGGTGCCCAGGGTGGTACAAAAACATGCATATGACTGATTGTTGATAAAAAAACACTGGTGAATGTGAGAATCCACTATGTTGGTATGTTTTTAAAAAGAGATTTAAGCAGAAATAATTGTATTTTTTTTAAACTGGTTGTTATATGGATGGTTTTTCCTATATCTTAGATGTGTTCTTTATTCTATATTCATCCATGTGATATGGAAGTCATACTATTGTTATTTCATGATATGGGATCTCATTGGTGGATTGTTTTTTGAGCAATGTTCATTGGGTTTCTAATGATGTGTTGGATGATGCGATTTTGCAATAGATGGTTATCTATTGGCATGATTTATAGGTGATCAACATAAGGATTAATTCCAAATGATAAATCCACCTCCTTTAATGATTTATCTATATATTTTTTTCAATTGAGAGCTTTTAGGTCTCGGTTTAAAGTTCCATTACATTATTGTGACCCTCTCTATTGGGGTAGTTGTTCCCAATGTGGTTGATGTATTTCTCTATGTAACTAGATTATTTTGCGCCTCATTTAGTTTGAATGATAATTGTGTTGTGTATCTCCATCATTTTGTTTGGGTAAAAGTGTGTTATTTTTGGAAGAGAGTTTCATGGTTTCCCTTGATCTTTTGTTTCATCCAAGGATAGTTATGTGTCCCCATGTGAAATTAAGGGAAAGAGTTCATGGTTGGGAATATCAAATCCTGATTGTGAGGCAGGATATGCTTCTTCCATTAGAGCTCTATCAATTGGTATCAGAGTGAAGCTGATGTGTAGTTAGGGATCCTAGGATTTTGGATATTATTTAAATTCTCATTCCACTACTAATATAGTGAAGTAGTTCATGTATTTATTTGGTGGTTTTAGTAGACCAATTATTGGGACCCCACCCCTCCCTGCCCCATGTGGTGGTGGTTTGGATCTGTGGAGAGAGTGTTGGCCCACTTCTTGTCCCCTCAATTCAGTAGTGGGGGGTTTACATGTTCATGTTGAGTTCCTCTTAACATGGGTTGGTAGGTTTTTGTGGGATTTTTCTTGTTGTAATGTGCTAGAGAGACACATTCTTAGTTCATTTTTAATTTTTAGTTGGTCGTTGTTCATTTTCTCTAAATGGTGGGGAGAACAGCCACCGGTCTCATAGATTTTCTTACTAGGAATATTTCAAGTGCTACTTTTTTCTTAATGTTGGGGATTCAATTCCTGATTACCCATAAATACTTGGTTATATTGATTGATATTTTTTCAGTGATCGTTGGGTTCATTGGGAGAGATCCAACAATCTAGTACTTGGTTTGGTTGAAGAGGTAGTGACTCGATCATTCCATTGATTCTCGAGAAGTGGTTGGGAGTTAGTGTTTTGGTCTTGGAAAGAGTATTAAGATATGTTAATGATAGATGAGGTTTCATTGGATTCAGAGGCTGGACCATATTGATAAGGAATCCATAAGATTTGATCAATCTCCTATTATGTGTTGTGGCTTTCCAGGGGTGAAAACCTTTAATGGTGGGGATAATTGCCACACCCAGTTTTTTTTCATGTCTTGGTTTTTTTCCAGTTCATTGGAAATAATGATTCCTTTATTATATCTAGGGTGACCTGAATTTTTATTTTTAAACTAAAATTTATTTCAAATCATCCTACCATGGGTTTCCCATATCTTGTTTGGGTGTTTTTGGAGAAAAGGTTTGTTACATAAAAATATTGGCCAACCATGAGCCCATTTCTAGATTTAAAATTAGAAATTGTTTCTTTTATAACTACTTATTTTTTTAAAATTTCACAATCATTTAACTTACCAATTGGTCTCTGTAGACATATTTAAACCACCATATCCTTTTTTACCCCCAAATAAATTCACAATCATGGTGGATTTGTATTATTTATTCATTTTTTTGAGCCAGCCTGTGAGCCCATTTCGTGTTTAAAAAATAAATATTTCATTCTTTTATAAAATATTCATTATTTATCTTTTTTTCATGGTTACACATATATTTATATCCCATAAATCCCTAGTAACACCCCCCAACATCCATTTTCCCACATTTTATCTCATCTGAGTCAAGGATTACGGAGAAAATTCTCTTGGATTCTAAAATCATCCATATTTGCTAAGATAATTTGTTTCCTTCAGGATTCATTCATTTTTTTCTTCATTTCCTCAAATATTCATTCCCTTGTTCTTCCAAACTTAAGGATATTATCCTGTATGTTCCAAGACATTCCCTTTTGGCAACTGGTGTAGATTAAAGGGAAGATGAAGAGTTCTCTAGTTTCCTGGGTGAGATTCATTCTCCTTTCTCCTGCATCATTCTTCTCCTTCCACTTTAGTTTGGTTTCATCTTCTCACATGGTCATGAATGAACAATGGTTATTTTATACCATGATTTTTTATGTGTTTTTCATTCATTTACGTCTGGTCTTTATAGATCTAGATTGTTGGGAACCACAATAGGTGATATTGGGTGTGTGTTTCTATTCCGCCATGGTTTTGAGGTAGGATATCCATTGCACATTCATTTATCATTTATGTTACGTAATATTAATACTCTTATCACTTGATATATATGTTTATTAATTTTTTCACCCTCTTCATATTTTTTTGGTGCGACAAATGGTTGTTTGATCCTTGTTTTGTGAAAAGTATTATTTTTTGTTATAAAGGTGTACACCGATTTCATAACAAATTGTTCTATTAGATTACACACTTGTTTTATGGTATTTTGAACATGGATCAGTAGTTTGAATAATTTTATGTCTCGAAAATGGTATTTTATCCCTTTTCAAGTTCTTGAAATTTATTGTTTCTTTAAAAGTTCATGCCATGTGTTCGGTAAATTTCCCATTGGATTTAATGTGCATAGTGTAATTGAAAATGATTTGTTTGGATTTGTAAATACAGTTGATGCACGAAAAATAGAATTTTGAGATCCTTTTATGTTTTTACAACATAATATTTGTGTTTTGGCCTGAGTTACAAGAAAATGTCCCATTTATCATCCTTAAAAAATGGTGATGCTTTAGATGTATAAATGGAATGTTTTAAGGGATTTATGAAAGTTGTTTTTTTATTAATGGTTTGAATACACCTATTTATTATAATTTATTTTTTTGAAATTGTAATATTTTATTTTTTAAAAATTCTTAATGTCTCGTATTTCATTTCACTTATACAAATGGGTTTTATGTGTATTTCATGTTGTATCATTTAGGGAAATTTTATGGTCCATGAAATAGATTAATTAAATGGTGGTGGGGATTCTAAATATGGGTTGATATTGTATTTTTTTGACAATATCCATTAAAGGTCGTTTATTGATGTATTTTACGTGTAATAAATAGTTATACTTCTTGAATTTATTTTATGAAAATTTTGGTTGTTTATCGACTCGTAAAAGAAATGAAAGACATGTGTCTTTGATGTTTGATGTGTGTATGATTTTTAAATGGAATATTCATGAGAAAATGGTTATTTATAGATTTATAACTTGTTTGAGCAAAAAAATGGAGAAACCAATTATCTAGATGGGCATAGACGTATTAGAATTCCAGTTATCCAGATGGGGTTTGTCCTTGATTCACATAGAAAGATTGACTATGACATCACTGAAGGTTCTCAGTGTAGTGGAAACAGGAATGGGTCGGCACCCAACTTTGATTTTTACCATTATCAATTATTATTCTGGGAAAATATGATGATGAAGGCCAGTATATATGGAATAGAATAAAATATTTATATAATGAAATAAGAGGCCTCAAACCTTTAGATAGGATCTTTCAATTAATGTTTATAACTATTCTAATTAATTTCCTAATGAAAATGATACATCGATATTCATTATTTTTTTCATTGATGATCTTGATCATCCAGAATGACCCTTCCTGATTATCTTATTGTGCTTGTAAGGATCCAAACTAGAATCACTCTAGTGGCGATCCACATGTGCTCTGATGGCCTTCAATCGACACGTATCATTCTCTGGGTGCTAGTGAGACCAAAAGAGTGTCCTATGTAAGAAATTCATGATCACTTGTTCTTCAGCATTGAATAAATTCTATTGTTCTTGAGAGGAGATGGAAGGGGATTTGAGAGAGAAATGGTTTATCTCAATAATTCTCAATTCACTGGGTGTGTGGTTTAGTGTGTTCATTATGGTACAATAGATGTACTTATCTATTTATATACAAGGTACATCAGTTACAATATTTAATTTCATAATAGAAATTAAATATATTCATGAACATAGTGAAAACCTTGGATTATAATAATAATATCGTGCAATTATTTATAGTGTGCCAACTTGTGAAAATAGAATTATGAATAAAATTCAACATCACAAAATAATATCAGGATCATTATTATTTTAATGTGTGCCAACTAATAATTATTTACCATCGTTGAAATAATAATTTTACATCCAGGCGGGCATTGGTTTTCTCGAACTCCACTTCCATTTATTGATCACTTAAATACATAAATAAATAATTTATTCTCTTAAATACATATTTTCTTTACAATATAGTAATTAAATATTTATTAAATGTTTAATAAAATATATAAATATATTTTATTTAATTTATGTGATCATCTTACCTTGAATAAAATTATTCCAGAGACTAGAGAGTAATATTTATTTCATTAAATAAATACAAATTTAATTTAACCATGACAACCAAAAAAATAGTGTGTGATCCTCTATGATTTTTTCTCATTGGAATTATGCGGGCTTGCCTAATGTTCAAGATTACTATCGAGAAATGGGTCAAGGAACCCAATTGAAAGAACATAATGATGCAACAACGACATCCATATACAAACACTCACTGTGTAATATAATACCATTGTCTCATTATCTCATCATACAGGTTTAATGATAGTGTCGTTAACCTTTATACTTGATAAGTCATTCTTTAACTACCTAAAATAAAATCATCATTACAACATGGAAGGCGAATTTTGAGTGAATTTTCTATTAAAATCAAAGGATTAAGATATCAACTTCCATAAATGGAAGAGAAAAGTCCTTCCACAACTTATCCATTAATATCATGTCACTGGTGACACACACAACGTACTCTACATCCCATGAAATGTCTGCATAATAATATTCATTAGTAAATAAAAGTGCACAAGTTGTGACATGTATTAATGATAATATTAATGTCTAACGATCAATACACACGCTCGTAGATTGAAAAATACGATGACACCAAAACAAATGGAATTCCAACTGGTGGGTCAGTTCGCATAATCTCCAGGATTGGGGATTACCATGTACGAACTTCATGATAAGAATTTTCATCTTATTATGAGTACTCACACCTAATGGAATGCATTCTATGTGTCCTATAATATAATTCCCTCCAACCATTGAACTATATTTATGAATATTGTTATATCATGTCAGGGTTCTCATCGTAGTTGGGAATTTATATGAACATAACAATACAACAAATACTCTCAGACATTATTATATTATAGACAAGAAGAACAATGAAAAATATGTAATAATATGTTTAATATTTAAATAATGTAAATTTCCATGTAATCAAGTACTACTTGTTGGTTCTAGGACATCAACTATTACAAAATCTCACATGGACTAGAACCAACTAGGTATGAATTTTTGTTTTCTAAACCTCAAATGGTGGTCATGTTTCTACTGATTCAAGGATTTAGTCATTGGTTCATACAAGTTTTCTTCCATGGATTTACTATTCACTAGAACATCACCTCTATAAGAAAAATCCCTCAAGGGATAATACTTCTGATGTATGTTCTTCATCCGAAGATGTATCCTGGTCTCTTTCACGAGATCCACCGCATCAATATTATCATAGAGTTTCATCCTAAGAATATTTCAAGTGATACTTTTTTCTTAATGGTGTAGATTGAATTCCTGATTACCGAGATATATTTGGTTTTACTGATTGATATTTTTTGGGTGATCATTGGGTTTATTGGGAGAGATCCAACAATATGGTTCTTGGTTTGGATGAGGAGGTAGTGACTCGATCATTAACTTGATTCTCAAGAAGTGGTTGGGAGTTGGTGTTTGAGTCTTGTAAAGGGGATTAAGATATGTTAATGGTAGATGAGGTTTCATTGGATTCAAAGTCTAGACCATACTGATAAGGAATCCATAGGATTTGATCAATCTGCTGGTATGTGTTATGGCTTTCCAGGGGTGAAAAGCATTAATTGTGGGGAGAATTGCCACACCCAGTTTTTTTCATGTCTTGATTTTTGTCGAGTTCATTGGAAATCCTGATTATTTTCTTATTTTTAGGGTGACATGATTTTTTATTTCTAAACTAACATTTATTTCAAATAATCCAATCATGGGTTTCCCATATCTTGTTTGGGTGTTTTTGGAGAAAAGGATGGTAACATCAAAATTTGGGCCAACCGTGAGCCCATTTATAGATTTAAAATAAAAAATTGTTTCTTTTATAACTACATCTTTTTAAACATTTATCATTCATTTAACTTCCCAATTGGTCTCCATAGACTTATTCAAACAACCATATCCTTTTGTACCCCTAATTAATTCACAATCATGGTGGATTTGTGTTATTTATTCATTTTTTGAGCCAGCATGTGAGCCCATTACGAGTTAAAAAATAAATATTTCATTATTCTATATCATATTCATTATTATATATTTATTGGTGATTATACATATAATTATATCCCAAAAAACCCTAGGCAGACCCCCCAAAATCCATTTTCCCACTTTTGATCTCATCTTAGTCGAGGATTACAGAGAAATTTCTCAAGGATTCTAAAATTATCTAGATTTCCTAAGATAAATTGTTTCCTTCATAATTCATTAATTTTTTCTCTATTACCCCAAATATTCTTTACATGGTTCTTCCAAACCTAAGGATACTCTATACTATGTTCCAACATATTCTATTTTGTCTACAGGTGTATATTAAAGTGAATATGAAGAGCTCTCTAGTTTCCTAGGTGAGATTCATTCTCCTTTCTCCTGCATAATTCTTCTCCTTCCAATTTTGTTTGGTTTCCTCTTCTCACATGGTCATGTAAGACCAATGGTTATGTTATACAATTATTTTTATGTGGTTTTGGTTCATCTACGTCTTCTCTTCATAGATCCAGAGTGTTGAGAACCGCAGTGGGTGATATTGGGTGTGTGGTTCTATTCCGCCATGGTTTTGAGGTGGGATATCCATTGAACATTCATTTATCATTTATGTTTCATAATATTCATACTTTTATCACTTTATATATATGTTTATTACTGTTTTCATGCTTATCATATTTTTTTGGTGGGACAAATGGTTGTTTGAGCCTTGTTTTGTGAAAATTATTGTTTTTTTGTTATAAAGGCATACATCGATTGCTTATATAAATGTTCTATTAGATTAAAAACTTGTTTTATGGTATTATGAACTTGTATTAGTCGTTTTGATAATTTTATGTCACAAAACTGGAATTTTTTCCCTTTTCAAGTTCTTAAAATTTGTTGTTTTTTTAAAATTGCATGCAATGTGTTCAGTAAATTTCTCGTTGGATTTAATGTTCATAGTGTGATTGAAGATAATTTTTTTGGATTTATAAATACAGTTGAAGCATGGAAAATAGAATTTTGAGTTCCTTTTACGTATTTACAACATTTTTTTGGTGTTTTGGCCAAAGTTACTTGAAAATGGACCATTTATCATCCTTATAGAAATGGTGATGCTTTGGATGTATAAATGGAATGTTTTAAGAGATTTATTAATGTTGTTTTTTTATTAATGGTGTAAATACACCAATTATTATAATTTATTTTTTTACCATTTTAAAATGTTAGTTTTTAAAAATTCTTAATTTTCGGCATTTCATTTTACTTATACAAATGGTTTTTATATTTATTTCATGTTGTATCATTTAGGTATGTTTTATGGTCCATGAAATAGATTTATTAAATGGTGTTGGGGATTCTAAATATGGTTTGATACTGTATTTGGTTGAAATTAGCCATTAAAGATCTTTTTTTAATGTATTTTATGTGCAATAAATTGTTATACTTCTTGAATTTATTTTATAAAAATTATTGTAGTTTATAGAACCATAAAATAAATTCAAGACATGTGTGTGTGATGTTGGATGTGTGTATGATTTTTAAAGGGAATATTCACGAGAAAATTGATATTTATAGATTTATAACTTATTTGAGAAAAAAATGGAGAAACCATTTATCTAGATGGGTAGACATGTAGTATTATGAGAGTTATCCATATGGGTTTTGTCCTTGATTCACATTGAAATATTGAAGATGACATCAATGAAGGTTCTCGGTGCAGCGGAAACACAATTGGGTTGACAACCAAATTTTTTTTACCATTATCAATGACTATTCTGGGACAATATGATGATGAAGGCCAGTATATATGGAATAGAATCAAATATTTTGATAGTGAAAGAAGAGGCATGAAACCATTACAGAGGATCTTTCAATTCATGTTTATAATTATTCTCATTAATTTATTAAGAAAAATGATACATAAATGTTAATTATTATTTTTCATTGATGGTCTTGGTCATCCAGAATGAACCTTCCTAATTATCTTATTGTTCTAGTAAGGATCCAAACTAGAATGCCTCTAGTAGCGATCCACATGTGCTCTGATGGACTCCAATCAACACTGGTAGTTCTCTCGGTGCTATTGAGGCCAAGAGAGTGCCCTATGTAGGACATTCATGATCGCTTGTACTTCAGCCTTGAGGAAATTCTATTTTTCTTGAGGGGGTGGAAGAGGATTTGAGAGAGAAATGGTATATCTCAATAATTCTCAATTCACAAGGTGTGTGGTTCAGTGTTTTCATAATGGCACAATAGATGTATTGATCTATTTATATACAAGGAACATCAGTTACAATATATTATTGCATAACATGAATTAAATATATTAATGAACAAAGAGAAAACCCATGCTCATAATAATAATATCGTGTAATTATTTATAGTGCGCCAACATGTGAAAATAGAATTATGAATAAAATTCCACTTCACAAAATAATAGTAAGATCATTATTATTTTAACTTGTTCGAACTAATAATTATATACCATCTTTAAAATAATAATTTTACATCCAGACATGTATTGGTTTGCTTGAATGCCGCATCCATTCATTGTACACTTGAATAAATAAATATATAATTTATTCTATTAAATACATATTTTCCTTACAAAATAGTAAAAAAATATTTATTAAATATTGAATAAAATAAATAAATATATTTTATTTAATTTATGCAATCATATTACCCTGATGAAATTTATTCTAGAGACTTGAGATTTATATTTATCTCATTAAATAAATTCAAATTTATTTTAACCGTGACAACCAAAAACAAATAGTCTGTGATCCTCTATGATTTTTTCTCATTGGAATTATGGGGAATTACCTAATTTCCAAGAGTACTATCGAGCAATGGGCCAAGGAACCCAATTGAATGAACATAAATATGTGACACCGACATCCATATACGAACACTCACTATGTAATTTAATACCTTTGTCTCAATATCTCATCATGTAGGTTTAATGATAGTTTCATCAACCATTATGTTTGATAGTTCATTCTTTGACTACCTAAAATAAACTCATCATTACAACATGGCCATATAATTTTGAGTGATGCTTCCATTAAAATCAAAGGATTGAGATATCAACTTCTATAATGGAAGAGAAAAAACTTTCCCCAAATTATCCATTAATATCATGTCACTGGTGACACACGCAACATACACTACTTACCGCCAACTGTCTGCAAAACAATATTTGTTAGTAAATCAATGTGTACGAGTCGTGACATGTATTAATGATAATATTAATGTCTAACTATCATTACAGATGCTCGTATATTGAAATATACAATGACACCAAAACATGTTGAATTCCAACTGGCGGGTCTATTCGCATAATCTCCAAGCATGGGGATTACCATGTACGAACTTCATGATAAAAATATTCATCTTCTTATGAGTACTCACATCTAATGGTATGCATTCTATGTGTCCCATCATATTATTCCCTCCAACCATTGAACTATATTTAAGAATATTATTATATCATGTCAGGATTCTCATCATAGTGAGGAATTTCCTAGAATGTATCAATACAAAAAATAATTTCGGACCTTATTAGATCATAGACATGCATAACAATGAACAATATGTAAAAATATGTTTAATATTTAAATAAAGTAAATGTCCATGTAATCAATGTACTACCAGTTGGTTATATGACATCAACTATTACAAAATCTCACATGGAATAGAACCAACTGGCTATGAATTTTAGTTTGCATGACCTCACATGGTGATCATGTTTCTGCTGATTCAAGTATTTAGTCATGGGTTCTTCCACGATGTCTTCCATGGATTTACTATTCACTAGATCTTCACCTCTATATGAAAAATTCCTCAATGGATAATAATTATGATGTATGTTCTTCGTCCACAGATTGAACATTGTTTCTTTTGCGAGAGCCACCAGATTAGTATTATCATAGTACAACGTGATGGGATATTTATTTATAGGTATCACATTCAGCTCCTGGACAATGCTTCACATCCAAATAGCTTCTTTATCTTCCTCAAAAGTTGTTATATACTCAGACTCTATTATAGAATCTATGAACACATGATTCATTGAGCTCTTCTTTCTCACTGAACCTCCATTCAAAATGAGGATATATCAGGTTTTTTATATCATGTAATCTTGATCAGTCTGGAAACTAGAATCTATATATCCTCTGTTAAATAGTTTCTCATCTCCCCTATAAACATGGAATATATCCTTAGTATGACTTAGATTCATTAGGGTAGTCTTTACTACCATCCAATGGTGGCCCCCTAGGTCAGCATGATATCTTCATACCACACTCAATGTGTTGGAAACATCTAGCCACGTACATAACATGACATATATGACGGACCCAATCACTAATGTGTTGAGTTTTGTGAATAATCATTCTTTTCTCAAGTGTTTGAGGACACATTTTCATTGAATGATGAAAGCCATGTAATGTTGGAAACAATACCCTATTGGATTTCTACAAACTAAATATTTTCAATATCTAAACAATGTATGAACTTTTACATCTTCCTAACAATCTCTTGTATCTATCATGATAGATCTTGATCCCAAGAATAAATGGTGCCTCACCCAAGTCCTTCATGCAAAATCATTTATTCAACCTTGCCTTAAAAGACTGTAATACTGGTATCTCATTTCCAAAAAGTAAAATGTCTGTATAATATACTATTATGAAAATAAATGCACTCCCATATAAATGTTTGTATACATAAGGATAACATTTATTAATGATAAAACCAAAAAAAATTTATGGCTTCATCAAAACAAATGTTCCAGGACCTGGATTATTCCTTTAATCCATAAATGGATTTCTGCAACTTGCATACATTGTTGGCTTCCTTTGGAGTCATATAACCTTTAGGTTGTGTCATGTAGAAATATTCCTAATGGATCCTATTAAGGATATTTTGACATCCATTTACCAAATATCCTAGCCATGGTATGTGGCAGTGTAAAATAGAAATATGATGGATTTCAAAATTGCAACTGGTGAAAATATTTTGTCATAGGTAATTCCATGATGCATTTTCAACCGTTTTGTAGCTAGTTGTGCCATATAGTTGATGACTTGTAATTATATATCCTATTTATTCTTGAAAATTCATTTGAAACCAATAGGATTTGCATCAACTGGAGGATCTAAAAGAAACTAGATGTGGTTTTTGTACATAGAATCCAATTTAGAATTTTTGGATTTTTGCCGCATGGAAACATATATTCCACTTACTACTTCCATTTACATTATAGGATCATAATTATTAACTAATAACAAGACACAATCCTTGATAATTATAAAACCATACTATTCCAGTTCATTAACCTCTCTTGTACTTCTTAGTAGCTCTTGTGCCGGTGGAATAGTTCATTCTTCCAAGGGGCTTTGTGGAATCAATTCTAGTACAAAATATTGTGTTCCATGATCCTCAACTTCATCAAAGTCTATCTCACTCCCACTATAACATATAGAGATGTTATTCCTCTCAATGAATATAGCATGAATTACCACAATACCCATTTTGTATGAGGATTTTTATAGGTAATATCCCCTTATTTCCTTGGGGTATTCTATAAAGGAACACGTTGTGCCTCAGGGTGAATGTTTGTTACCAAAAGTAGACTTAACACACACATCGCTTCCCAAATCATGTAAATTCGATCATATGTCATTATTTCTACTACAGCACACATATGGAAATCCAATTATAAATTTATTTGTTACTTGAATTAATATGTGTGCCTCTATTTGTAAATCAATTCCCCAAAATGATAATAAAAAATTCCAATGACACATCATTAATCTTACCATGTCCACCATGGTGCAGTTCCTCCTTTCTCCTACACAAATTCCACTGGGGTGTGTATGGATGAGTGAGTTGGGATAGTGTCCCAAACACCCGTAAGTAATAAATTAGGTATTGATTAATATATTCTCATTCTCAGTCTATGTGGAATTTTGTAATCTTTTTGGAAAGCTATTTCTCAACATCATTCTTGTATTTTTTGAACCTTTCAAAATAATCCGACTTATACCCCATTATGTAGATATATCCATATCCACTAAAATAATCAGTAAAATAAATGATGTATTAGTACCCTCTCCTTACTTCAACTGGAAATGGTTAATACACATCGGTATGATTCATTTCAAGAACTTCTTTAGCCCTTTCACCTTTCCCAATAAAATGGGATTTAGTCATTTTTACTTTGTAAACATGCCTGACATACACCAAGTGGTTTTAGTTTGAAAGAATCTTAATATCCATCTTGATGTAAATTTGTCTAGTGTTTCTCATTTACATGATCTAGAGGGTTTCTTCATAGTTGGTTATGTTATGAGTCATGCAATATATCTTTGTTATCGAGTTCTATTAAATGGTTTGTGTAATCCAATATATAATGTCGTCTGTATAAATGCGCCATACGAAACCAAATTCTATATTTGAAAAATAATTAACATTCACTTCCAAACATGAAAAAAATACATCTATATCTTACATGGATTCATAAATAATGTTATTAGAAATAGACACCACATAATAACAACCCTTAAACAATATGATCATCATAGATGGAAATGTGAGGTGGTAGTCCCTGACAACTATAAAAAAAAGTCTGACTTGGTTGGCATCATGTAGTTCAACCTCACCTCAGTTAGTCATCCGAAATCTACATTGTTCTTGTATTTGGATACATATGTCAAGACCAAAATTTGTATCTAATACCCAATTTTCTAAAATAGATAGATTTCATTCGATAAAAAAATACACCCGAAGATTCCCCTTGCTTCTTAGGTTGGTTGCAGTTCCTCTTCTAGTGGCCCTTCTTGCCACATGTGAATCAAAAAAAATCCTAATACATAGCCTCCCCTTTGATCTTCCTTCTATTGGAATGTCATGAAGAAGCATTGGGATTAAATATCATCGCCTTCCCTTTCCACTTATTCACAATAAGGACAAAAGGATTTTCAGGTTTCATATCTTTGTCAACTAGGCGAATGAGGATAAGATGATTCGATAGAGGCTTCTCAATGATGTTCATATTGAAATTAACAAAAATTTTAGAAAAAATCTAAGGGAGTGATGAAAGAATGAGACCACTTCCCAGGTCATCAGGGTGATTAAACCCTATAACCTCCAGGATCTCAATGTTTCCAATCACCGTTACTATATGAGGCCTAGTAGTGGAACCTTCTCCAAGAATACTCCGAAAGTATAGCTTATAGACATCAAACCATTCCTATCATTCTCGCTCCTAGTAAATCCCACAGAGGTGCTCGATCTTGCTATAAGAATCCATGTTTTCATGAGACATCATGAGATCACTAGATATTGATGATAGCATCAAACATTGAACGTCAACCGCGTCATTCATATGTTTCACATAGACTAGTAAATACTCCTCACTCTATTCATTAGAAGGCAGATCGGGTAATGCCGACTCCATCACGTATGTCTTCTGTTCATGACATAGGACAATACGAATTCATAAAAACCATTCTAGGAAGATATTTTAGGTGATGATGTTGTCTTTATCCAGAAATGATCACATGGATAATGTGGTTGATGAACTTGTTATTATTATTTTACAGTTAAATGAGAATATAATTAGTACATTATTGATTAAATTTTATGAGAAATAATAAATGTTTATAAATTCTCACAATATTTTATTATAACACCACATGATTTCATAGTATGTTATTTTATTTAATGTAATTCAACACGTTGTGCTACAAGCAAGTTCGAGTTTGTGCGCACCATGACTTACCAAACTAGCTGTTAAAAAATGGTTATGAATAGTATTAACTAAATTTTGAATCTTATATAATACATATAATTTTAACATCCATATAATGTCTTAAATAGACATAATACAAGTAAAAATTCAATATTTCAGATAAAAGAAGTATTGTTAAAAAAAAATTTACCATCTTTTCATGGAAAATCATTTTTAAATCAAACATTTGACACAGTTATATATTAAATCTGAAAAAATAATCATTTTTCATTAGAATCCAGACATTAAAATTTAGTTTGGATAAATATTCATTGCTTTTTTGATAACATTAATATTTTGATGTATATTGAAAACTAAAAAAAATTAATTGAAATAATTTTCATTATTCAAAAAAAATTAAAGTGTTAAATTATACATTTGAATTGATTTGATGTATAATTTAAATAAATATTTATTCACTTAATCCAATATTGGTCATTGGAAGTAATTTTACATTTAATTTGAACATAAAGACATATCAATCGTTGGATTGTTTTTACTTCTCTGAAATTCACTTTTTGGTTTTGACAATGGGAATATTTTTTAAAATTAATAAATATAAGTTATATGTTTTTAATTTTGTAAAAGGGACATTATTGTTTAATTTGGAATATCAAAATTTCATTAGGTTAAACATTTTGTTTTTTTAGGAAACCATTCATTTTTTGATGAATACTGAGAAACACTGCATTATTGTTTAAACCTACATTTTATTTAAAAAATTATTTAAATTTTCTAAATTTATATTAGGTAAAAATGGATAATTAATTCCCATATATGTCCAGTTTAATTCATTGGCGTCATTTTATAATAAAATTTGATATATAATAAAATTTTGTTGCACATTTTAACTGATTTTACCCAACCTATAGGCATATTTGGAATTTTTCATAAAACATAATTTTACAACTACTATTAATTGAATTTAACAAATCTGAGAAAAAACATTAACATCTGTAAGTAAAATTAGGTTCAATAGGATGAAAATAATTTTTTGGTGATTAGTAACCTTAGAATTATATTTACCACGATTAAAAGTAAATAGGGTAATTGAAGGTAAAAATGATATTATAATTACCCTAACACATGTCTTAATTATATTGGATAAGTGTTTTTCAACCAAAATCAACCATATGAATAAAATATGATATTTTTTGATCCACTGGGATTAGATTATGACATTTATTGTTATTTTATTTAAAGAAGTGTTAAAAGAGTTAAATTCAAATTTTAATAACTAAAACATTTTTTATATAGGGTTTAAAATTAAAAAAATCAACTATAAATTTTTATTAGAAAGAAAAATATTTATTATGTAATGGTATTTTATTTATTATTTTTATACTTTTCATAATTAAATTTATTTATGACACAATGATGATGCAATAATTACCTTATTAATGAATGATTAAAATAATTGATAATATTAATATCCAAATAAATATAAATTAAGAATATTTATGCCTTAAACTAATTTTATAGATTAATATGACATGTCATTTCTGATTTAATTTATTTGTTTCTAGGTAATCATTTTTTTTGAATTTCACAAAAACAAATTACTAAATAGTGTCAAAATTTACATAAATATGTTTTTTAAAAATAGTATATTTTTAAATTATATAATATTCCTAAAAATTTATGGTTCAGCCAATGGACTCATATATTGATTTATATGTCATTAATTAGCTACATGGTGTTCTCTTGGCCTTTTATAGTAATTTAATTAACCATTTATTATAATAATACATGAATACATGTAAAAAATAAATCTATTTAACTAAGTGTAAAATCTAAAATATAAGTTTAATATGGTGATCTAAACCTATATAAAACCTATTGGATGAGATTTGTTCGACCCATCCTCACTTTATCCTATAAATAAATCTTTTTTGAGCCATTATAAACAGAATATAATTGTATAATAAATTAATATTTCATGTTCTACCTAATGTGACCCACACATATTTTATAAATGGTTACTCCCCCTTTCCTCAAAATTACATCACTAAAGCCATTTGGCATGGCCAAAACCGACTCAAATATCCTACCAACTAACATCAATTCAACCTAGATGACTCACATTGATTAGAAAGCCATTTTAAGGATCCCTTTTTATCAAATCAAAAGGGGGAACCTGAAGAAAAGGTAATAATTTTATCAACTCTTTGAATGTTCTTTTCTTCTTCCACTTATTGTTTCATTGTTTTTTACATACCAAAATAATATATCTAGTACCTTATACCTAATTTTATCTTATTATAAATATGGTACAACCATATTCATTCTTCTATCCATCCTATGGATGACAAATTCATCATAGGCGCGTACGTAAGACTTACCATCTCCACCTCATGGTGTAGTTGGTTATTCAAAACATCATTATTTTAATGGGTATAATTATTACACACCAAAATTCCATGACACGATTCACTTTGAATAATTAAATAGCTTACACTATACACCACTTTGAGTTTCTAACACACCTCTACCAATCAAACTAGCTTTTATGAATATTAATACCCACTATTTGAAATTTTATAAATTTTAATCAGAATAAAGGAAATAATTTTTGGAATCGGAATATTGAAATTGGATTATGGTGAATTTTTTGTACTTTTCTAAAAACATTCAATTTTTGATGAGTAGTGAAAACAGTATATTTAAATTAAAAACAACATTTTTAATATAAATACATTATAGTGTTAAATTATACATTTTAATTTTTTTTATGTATCATTAAGTTAAATTTTTATCATTTAATATAATTTAGGTCATTAGATGTAATTTCACATTTAAACTAGACATAAACAAGTGTCAATATTTTGATAGTTATTATTTATTAAAAACATGCTTTTTGTTTTGAAAACAAGAATTAATTTTAAAATAATTTCTGCCACATATGTGTTTTGAATTTCAAAAAATGGATTCCATATTTTGAATCTATTATTCCAAATTGTTTAAATAGGTAAATTTATTTTTAGACATTATAAATATTTACTTCAGTAAATATTTTATTTAACTTGGATAAAGGGTTAAATCCAGTAAAAAAGATTAAAATTAATATTATAATAATATTAAATTATTTGAAAATGTATCCTATTTCTCTTGGTTGATACATTTCTAACCATGGGCATCTTTGGGTCGATTTTGGGACCCCATGGTGCCACCTGAGAGTGATAATGATACTTTATATTAATAAATTTAATGTAGAGACAAAAATGACATAAACATATATCTTTTAGTAAAACAATTTTTTACATGGGGTTATATAAGTTATCATTTCTAATATAAATATTTATTGTATAGCTAAATTTTTTTTCTACATCATGGTATTTTTTATAATTTCTAGGCATCAAATAAATAAAACTATTTATTACACAATAATGATGTAGTGTTTAACTCATTAATAAATGATTTATAAAAATAAGATTATTAAAATAAAAAAATCCAAAACATGTCCAATTTTTTTGGATGATTTTATTTCAAACACGAGTCATCTAATAATCATCTTTAATGGGGTTTGGACCTTTATAAATAGAAAATATTTATATAATAAAATAATATTTTCAAACATTTTTAAAGAGACACTTCCCCGTTATAAAAAGACCTAACATCTATCCCATTTCTCAATCCTCTAAAGCCCCTTGGCTCATCCATAATCTACCAAATTGAGCTCCCTACATCCCTCTATTCCTCCTAGAGGCCTTACCTTTGTCAGAAGACACTTCAAGGAAGCCTTTTTTTTAAACCAAATTGAGTTACCCGATTTAAAGGTATCATCTTCTTTTATATTGTTTTATTTTATTTTAAACTTCCAACCCTCTAAACACTCTTTATTCCATTATTTTATAACAACCCCATTATCCTGAATATAATAGGTTGTTTTTATGAGATGTATTTGAACTACACTTACACACACCTCCATCTTATGGGTATATAACATAATGTTTATGGGGACAGTGAAATAATTCCTCACGAAATGATGATTGTTCAATATTCTACTACCATCTATTATGGTGGACCTTATGATGGAACTGTAATTATATATGATATTTATGATATTTATTTTATAAATATTATTTATTGATTGACTTTTATAGAATACCATTATTTTTTCATGTTGTATATATAGGATATTTTTATTTGAGGAAGTGCATAATACCTCCCCCTTAATATGATATGACATGTTCAAACCATACATGGAACATATAAAGGATGGGGTTAATAAATATAAATAACTTTTATAAAATATAATATTATGCTAGAATAATAATATACTTTTGTATCAATTTTTTTTTCATTAAAAAATTAATGATATGGATTTAGCGTTTGTGCGTACATATAGATTTCCGTCTCCACGAACGTGATGATATTCATTCCACATCATAACCATTCAAGAATAATTTTCATTCGATTATTAAAAATAATATTTATATAAAGTAATAAATTTTTGGATATGAATCAAATACATCCTATCCATATCCAACATGACTTACGTAACAAAAAAATATAAATGAGAACGAATCAATTAACACCCAGAACAATGATACTACAAAAATATTATTTAAAATGAAATATTAGAAGATCATATATGATATCATATATATTTATGTAGTTCTATTATTATATAATAAAAATGATTTAACTTTTATATAGGAGGTTAACAGAACCTCGACCAAGGAAAAGTACTAGGTAAGAGTTAATTTCAAAATCTATTTATTATCAATGATTTTTTTTACGTAAGTATCTACATGGACCACTATATCATGTACATCCATGTTTTATTAAAACAATTTTCCAATTTTTTTTTACTATTTACTGGAAAATGATTTAAAGTCATTTATAACCTTATTTAACCTTATATGTTCTGAAAGAAATATTTTCTTTATTTTCTAAAAAAGGTACTTTGTGACCTTTTTTACAAAATTAAGGTAAGGTTGACTTTTTTTAACTTATATGGCAGGTCCAACAATTGTCCACTATCAAAACACTGTCAAATATTACCTTTCAAGCTTATAAGAATATTTTCAAAATAAATGTTTTCTTTTATAATTATGTAACACTTAAATGATTTCCAAATGGAAGGAGATATTTCTCTGAAATAGTTTTAGTTTCATCTATGTCAATATCCTTTGATTAATTTCACTATGCCTAATGTTTCTGTTATCTTCTGCTATATTTCTTAATCTTACTGAGAATTTGATCTCACTCGTTTCTTATGTTTCATTTTCCCATGATATGAAGAAGTTAGTTATGAGTGACTTGTAGTCAAAATCATGGAGGCATGGATGATTTTAATGGAATAAATTAGTGTTTTATTTTTTTGAAGATGTAATGTTGATATTATGTATGTATCTTGTTTCCAATAATACTAAACTGATTGGTCATATGGGTCATTATTCCTTGTATCATGCCAATGACTTGTAATAAAGCACCGACTTTGGGTAATGGGGTTATAGTTACCTAAGAGAGAATTTAAAGATTAGTATAGATGAACTTACCTTAATTTTTGTAATATAGATATTTTTTAGTTTTCGAAGAAATATATTCCTATCTAGATACGATGAGGTGGGGGTGGATGTAGCATAGATGTAACTATTTTTAGAACTCGAAAACACCACAATGAGATAGACATGAACGTGAACTAGTGCACGACAAAAGGCCTTGCTGCACTCTTGGTTATGACACTCCTGGGGGATATGCTTAGGATAATACACATTTTCTTTACAAACCATTATGAAGTATTTATGAGTATATAATTCCTCCATGAAAACATTTTTTATGATTATATATTATATCTACAACTTTTTAATTTATGTAAGTGTTTTACAAGTTTGGAATTTCATATTGCGATTCAAAAACTAATATAGTGTATTCCATTGTTTAGAAATAAAGCCTAGGGGAAGGAATGGAAACCGTATCAACTCACATAATCCATGTTGGGCATTCCCTAGTACTCATGATGATTATAGTTGAGTTGGTGATGCAACTGGTGCTGATCATCGTATCACCATACTGGGACAACTCACTCAGGTTATGAATAATATCTTTATCCATATGGAGCACCCTGATCCACAAGGTGGAGGATCAATGTTACACAACTTCATGAGGAAGAAACCAACATAATTTAATGGGTATAATTATCCATTTTTAGTTGAGAAAAAAAATATGTTCCTTAGATAAAATATTTCATGCTGGGGGAGAAGTGAAAGGGAAAACGTTTTCATGGTAGTTTATAGCCTAACCAAGGATGTAGATCAATGGTGGCCATTAATTAAAATAAAAAAGAAGGATTGTGAAGTATCATGAATGGAATGTAGGGTGTTTAATGATCTTTTCATAGAAAAATACTTTCATCATGACCATCGACAAGATATGGAAAGACAATTTTTAAGAATAAGGAAAAAGAGGATAAGAATGTTTAAAATTATGAAGCTAACATTACAAGGATAGCAAAGCATGATATAGATTATATATGTAACCCAAGAAGTAATATTTACCCTTTATTTGATGGGTTAGGACTATTTCTCTGTCCAGCATTAGTCTTGCAATTCTTTACATAATATGAAGTTATTATCTCATGTGGTTTCAAGACAGAAAATTAATTCTTTGAGTCTTACGTCTATAAAGAAATGCAAGAGAATAAATGACCTAATGAGCACTTTGGGAAAGGAAATAAAGAAATAAGAACGATGTGATGAGTTGAATTTCCAACATTTGATAATTGTGGATGGAAGTAGCCTTGTGGCTATCTAAAAGGAAAATGAGTATGCCAAAAATGTGGATAGACATGACATCTTACTGGTGATTTTATGGGAAAAAATAGAGCTACCAATGATCAATGATACAATTTCTGGGATATGGGACATTATGAAAATGAATGTACTAATTTCAAAGGAATCAAACCTCAGAAAAGTCCAATTGATTAAGGCCAATCTTATGTGATAACTACTACTATGGTTGAAACTACGAATGACATGGTGGAAGGTAATTTAACGGTTTCCTCTTGTTTATCCATTTCATTATTTGATTTTGTACCATATCATTGTTTTATATCATCCTAGTTTTCTAAAAAATTTAGATATTTATAATTTGATTTAACAAGGGTGTTTTCAGTCAAAACTCTAAAGGGAAGTATCATTGCAATAATGTTTTGTGTATCAGTTCCCATTATGGAATATAAATGTATTTTATCCACTGATCTAATTGTCATACCCATGATTGAAATTTTTATAATACTCAGTAGGGATTTTATTTTGGATAGTGATGTAAAACGTTATTGTAAGAATAAGGAGGGTACACTTTTTGATGATGATAAGTAATACCTTATCATTTAAGAAGAAACGTCACTATATGATTCTATTCTAGATCCACCCCTGTTGCTCTATTAAATTCCATTATTGTGGAGGAATAGAATGAAATAAATATGGGTGAGGAAAGGAATGTTCAAATAGATGATGTAAATAATGTGTAGGAATATGATGATGTGGTTCCATAGGATTTACCTAGACATCCTCCAAGATGAGATATTGAGTTTACCATCAACTTAATTCCATGTTCAATGACCATATCGAAGAACCCTTATAGAATGATCACTATGGTATTAATGGAACTAATGAAAAAACTAGAGGAATTATGTAATAAATGATTTATTCGACCCAGTTTTTATCCATGGGGAGCCCCTTCCCTTTCTGTTAAGAAGAAAGATTGATCTATGAGTTTGTGCATTGACCACAGGGATATCAATGTTATAACAATGAAGAACAAGTATCCCTTACCTCTCATTGATGATTTAATTGATCATAATCATAGGGATAAATATTTTTCAAATATTAATCATTGATTGGGATACCATCAATTGTGCAAGATGAAGGATGAAATTTCAAAGACAACATTACGAACCAGGTTCAGGAATTACGAGTTTATAGTAATGCCTTTTGGGCTAACTAATGCACCATCTGTCTTTATCAATATAATGAATACAGTTTTCAAGAAATATCTTAATGAATTTCTGTTGAGATTTATTAATTATATCTTGGTATACTCAAAAATCCATGAAGTTCATGGAAATCACTTTCACACTATTCTAAAAACCCTTAGAAAAAATGAATTATACAGGATGTTTAGAATGTGAGAATTCTTTCTTCAGGATATTTCTTTTATTGGCCATATTTTCTTTAGGGATGGATTATTCGTTGATCCTTATAAGACAAGAGAAATCCATGAATGACCAACACTAATGAGTATAGCTAAGGTGCATAGTATTATTTTTTTAGTAGGTCATTATCTGTGTTTCATCCCGAATTATTTCTGATTGGCTAACCCATTAACCACGATCACACGTAAATGGGTTAAATTTGTCTAGACAAAAGAGTGTGAAGAATGGTTTAAAGAACTGAAGAGATGGTTAGACAATTATCTTATATTGACTCTATCATCAGGGAATTATGGGTTTTTTTGTTTATAGTGATGCATAGAAGAAAGGACATGGTTGTGTCTTTATGGAGAATTATAGAATTATTTCTTATTCATCAGGATAGTTAAAAGTTCATAAAAAACTATATTACTCATGATCTTGAGATAACAGCTGTAATATTCACATTCAATATATAAAGACACTATCTCTATGGTGAAAAAATGTAAGATATATAATCATCAGAAGAGTTTGATGTAAATTATCTCATAGAAAGAACACAACATGAGGAAAATGTAATGGCTTGAACTACTCAATGATTATGTTTACACTATAATCTACCACCTGGGGAAGAAAAATAAGATGGCATATTCTTTGAACATAAAGGATCATGGAGTCCTGAACAATATGAGAGATGATAGGGATCCTATTTTCAATTATCAAGTAAATACAGTATTGGAATAGTCATCCAAAGTAAAACATTGATACTCTTTCAAATGATTGCCAAACCATCATTAATATAAATGATCAAAAGTTATCAGACTGATGATGAGGATTTTCTATAAAAAATTAATTCCATAAATGAAGGGAGATTGATTGAATTCGTATATGATGATGGAATTTTGAAATTTTGGAATAGACATTGTGTACTTGAAATAACAGATCTAAAAAGAGAATTTATGGATGATGCTTATAGTTCCATTTCTCTATATAACTAGTAACACTATGATTTATAGAGATTTGAATGAACATTTTTGGTTGGACAACATACAGAGGGAGATAACTGATTACATGTCAAAATGTATGGTTTTTCAATAAGTGAATGTTGGAAGGTATCATCCTAGGGGATTCATGTCACTTATTCCCATACATGAGTGGAAATGGGATGATATTATGATGGAATTTTTCCTGATACAACAAAGGAATCCTAGAAGTAACAATGCAATATGGGAAATTATTGATATTCTTACCATGTTAACACATTTTCATGCAATAAAAGTCGATTTACACCTTGAATGTTCAGCAAGATAACATATTAATGATTTTATTAGACTTCATGGAGTATCCCTATCGATTGATTCTGATTGTGAACCCCGTTTTACATAAAGGTTATAGAAAATTATTTAGATGTCCCTGGATACTAAACTTCGTTTGAGCACTGTCTACCACATTAAAACTAAGGGGAAATTAGAAAGGACTATTCAAACCTTAAAAGACAGGTTGATATTTTTCTAACATGACCTTCAAAGAATGTGGGATCAATATTTAACTATGTAAGAATTTTCATATAATAATAGTTTCTATTCAAGTAATCAAAATGCACCATATGAAGCGTTATATATAAAGAGATGCCACACACCAACTTGTTGGGATGATGTTGGTGAAAAAAATATGTAGGCCTAGTAATTTTATAGGAAAAAATAGAAAAAGTAAAGATTATCCAAATCCACATCAATGTAGATAAAAGTAGGAAAAAGATCTATGCCGATAATCAAAGGAATGATTTGGAATTTCAAGTAAGTGATCATGTTTTCATGAAGTTATCTACATGGAAGGGTGTTATAACATTCGGTAATGAGGGTAAACTGAGTTCCAGGTATATCGAACCTTTCAAAATTATAAAACGAATTAGGTTTGTAGCGTACCATTTGTCAACTCCACCAAGTCTCTCTAAAGTTTATGACGTGATCCACATATCATTGTTGAGAAAATACATGCCTAACCCAACAAATGTACTTACCTATGAAGAATTAGAACTGGAACCTTATAAATCTTATTGCGAAGAGCCTATAAATATTCTTGATACCATAGATCTAGTGTTGAGAAACTCTATGACTCATCTGGTGAATGTTTTAAAGGGAAATCATAAGATGGAAGAGTCAATGTTGGAACCCGAGGAGCTTTTGATGAAGAAATACTCTAATAATTTAATGTAGAAGTATTATAGAAAATTTTTGGATGAAATAATTTGATGGATGGATGAATTTTTACACCCTAAGCTTCTAAGGTAAATTTTCCATTGAATAATGCAATAGCTTCAGTTGTACGCAACTTCGTGATTCTAACACACAACGACCAATCAAACTAGAAGTTATGAATAATAATACCCTATTTTTGAAATTTTACAAATTTTATACTTCTAAATGGACTTTATTTTTTTTATTTTTAATATTAAAATTGGATCAGGTGTATTTTTTGGTACTTTTCTAAAAATAATAATTTTTTTATTAATAGTGAAAAATACTAAATTTTTTATTAAAAACAAATATTTTAAATGAAAAAATTTATAGTGTTTAAATATACATTTGAATGGTTTTTAAGTATAATTAGATTATATTTTTATCATTTAATATAATTTAGGTCATTGGATGTAATTTCCCATCTAAACTGGACATAATAAATTATCAATATTTTGATATTTTTTATTTCCTAAAAACACCTTTTTGGTTTTGACAATGGGAATTAATTTTAAATTAATTTCTTCCACTTCTGAGTTAGGAATGTGGGAAAATTGATTCCATATTCTTAATTAAGAGGTCAAAATTTTGTAAATAGTTAAATTTTATTTTTAGACATTATGAATATTTATTTTAATAAATATTTTAATTACTGTGGGGTAAATCTCGTAAATAAGTGTAAACAATTAGTATTAAATTACCCTAACATGTGTTGTATTTCTACTAGTTGATACATGTCCAAAAATGGGAATCCTTTGGTCAATTTAGGGATTTCATTGAGCCAAATGAGAGTGATAATGACATATTATATAAAATAATTTAAAGTAAATACAAAAATGACATAAACATATATCTTTTATTAAAAGAATTTTTATATGGGGTTATAGAAGTTATCCTTTAGACAATAAATATTCATTTGAAATTTTTTAATATTTCCTACATTATGGTAAATTTTTATAATTTTTATTCATCAAATTAATAATATTATTTATGAAATAATAATAATGTAGTGTTTACCTCATTAATAAATGATTTAAATAAAAAAGATAATAAAAATTAAAACAAATATACAAAAGACATCCAATTCATATTTTGTGATTTTATTTAAAACATGAGAAGTACTATCTTCACCTTTAATTATTTTCTCACCATTAGAAACTGAAAATCCTTGATCAATAATATAATATTTTAAAACATTCGTAAAGTGCCCCTCCTCCCCCATATAAAATGACCTCAACTCTAACCCATTTATCACACCTCTAAAGTCCCTTTGATAGTCCATACACTACACATTTAATATCCACACATTACTCAATTACTCATAGAAGACTTACCATATGAAGAAGGCACTTCAATGAATCCTTTTGTTTCTATCCAAAGGGAGTTACGTGATTTAAAGATAACATCTTCTCTTACGTTCTTTCCTTTCATTTTAATTCTCCAACACCCTAAAATCAATTTTTTCATTTATTTTTTCAAACCAAAATTATCCTCAATATAATAGGTTGTTTTTATGAGAAGTAATTGAACAACACTTACCCAGACCTCTATTTATTGGGTAATGAACATAATGTTTCTGTTGATGGTGAACTACTGCCTCACGAAATGATGATTGTTCAATCTTCTACTACCACCTCTTATGGTAGCCATTATTATTGAACTGTAATTATATAGGACATTTATGATATTTATTTTATCAATAATCTTAATTATTTTTATTTTATATCAAAACCAATATTTTTTTCAGGTTATATATATATGATAATTTCATTCGATGAAGTGTGGACAACCGCCCCTTCAATGTGATATAACTCATTCACACCAAACCTAGAACGTATAAATGATGGGGGTTAATAAACATATGTAACATATATAAAATATTATATTATTCTAGAATAATAATATATCTATGTATCATTTTGGTTTCATTCCTTTTAAAATAACATAATGAATGAAATGGAAGTAGCATTCGTGCGTATGTAATGATTATTTTCTCCATGATCACAATGCAATTAATTCCCCATAATAACCATTCAAGAATAATATTCATTTGATTATTAAAAATAATATTTAATAACATAATATCATTCTAGGTATAAATCAAATACATCATATCGACAACAATCATGACTTATGTAACAAAACATTAAAGTGAAAACAAATCAATAATCACCCGAAACAATGATACTACTTAAATATTATTAACAAAAAATATTAGCAGATCATATATGATATCATATTTATATATGTAGTTCTTGTCTAATTTAATAACAATGATTTAAAAATTATAAATGAGGTTAACGTACCCTCGACCAACTAAATGTACAAGGTAAGGGTTAAATTCACAATCCCTTTATTATCCAAGGTTGTTTTTATATAAGTATCTTCAGGTACCTCTTTATCATCCACATCAAATTTTTCTAAAAACGTATTTATTAATTTTTTTCAATTTACAAGACAACTTGTTGAATTAATTTTGAAGCTATTTGAAATGTTATGTATTGAAAGGAATATTTCCATCATTTTCTAAATAAGGTACTTTATGACCATTTTTTCAAAATTATGGTAAGAATAAATTTTTTTAACTTATACGGCGGGTGAAACTATTTTCCACCATTATAACATCGTTAATAATTCCCTTACAAGAATATAAGAATATTTTCAAAATAAATTTTTTCATTTATAATTATGTGACTCTTAAATGATTTCAAAATAGAAATATATATTTCACTAAAATAGTTTTTATTTAATCTATGTCAACATCCATTGATAAATTTTACACTTGTTTGAAGTTGATTTACTATGTTACAAATATTCCATATTATATTTATGGATTTGTGATATTTTTGACTTTTGATGTGTTATTTGTTTTACCAATCATGGTTTATGGTTTAATTATGGACATTTCATATCTTAGTTTAAATATGAATTTTTATGCTATGTTTCTACCATTTCATATGAGTAATGTATTTGACTTAGTAATTGACCGGTGGATCCCACTATTGATCATTGATGCATTGGTAGGTCTCATGGGACTATTAGGAATGAAATTGATGAAGGAATTTCCCAACATGATAAACATTTTTTTCCAAGGCCTTAATCATTTTATGAATTCTTGTCTTAGGCCTTGAAAAAATGTTTCAGAATGTCCCACATTATACATTCCCTCCTTAAGAAAATAATACCGATGGTTCATGTTGTTATTAGACTAGTATACTACCAATGAATATGTTTTATTATGGAACTATTAACTAAACTAATATTTTTACCATAATGTTTTCATGCTTATTATTTCAAAATGCACGTGTATTCAATTATTCACTAGGCCTAATGATTAAGTTATCTTTTGTGGTACTTCGTACTGTTACTGAACCATTGAGCTCACCCCTTTCTTATGTTTCATTTTCCCCAGATATGAAGAAGATATTTATGAGTGACTTTCAGGATTAATCCACGAGGATTGGATGTTCTTAATGAAATAAATAAATGTTTTATTTCTTTTCTTATTGAAATTTTGAACTTATATATGTATCTTGTTTACAATAATTCTAAATTGATCATTCTTTAGGGACATGATTCCTTGTATCATGCCAAGGTTATCTAATACAGCACCGAATCTGGGTAACTAGGGCTATGGAATTAAAATAATAATGAGTATAAATGATGTAAAAATAAATATAACATGTTTATTATTTTGTATACAGAATAAAACCATTCAATTACATATTATTTCAAAATCAATAGAATTGGATTTTCGCTCGGGCGTACGAATGTATTACTATCTCCGCGAACGTGATGAGATTCATTCTCCATCCTAACCATTCAAGAATAAATTTAATTTTATTATTGAAAATAAATTTTAAGAACTTCATATCATTCTGGATATGAATCAAATACATCTTATCCATAATAAACATGAATTTAGTAACAAAACATATAAAGGAAAAGGAAAGAGTTAACACCCAAAAAATGATACATTTGAAATATAATTAACCATTCAATAATAGATTATCATATTTGATATCATATTTATGTATCTATTTATTTTATAATTCAATACCAATAAATTATACATTATACATGAGGTTAACGTACCCTCAACAATGGAAAAATAAATGGTAAGTGGTTTTTATCGTAGTTCTTATTCTTGTGAGATTCATTTATATTTCAACAATTTTATTTTGTGTGGTGTTTGTAATGACCATGATTGTATTCCTTGTGTAATATACTTCAATTTATAAGCATTTACATCTTCATTGTATGATACTTATTTTTTGGGTTGTATGTTTCGTACGTTACCAAATCAGTAAGGTAATTACTAATTTCGATTTCCACTCATTGGGATTTACGCAAAGTACATTGATTATTTTACTCCATGATTAAGTGTGAAATAACTATTTATTTATTTATTTATTAATTTCTACTCCAATTTGTGTGAATATAATTTTGATACACATAATCAATCTACTAATAAATTCTCAATTCATTGATATGAAATAGGTAAGAGTAATTTTAAATAACTTTCAATTCATTTATTTAAACATACAAGTCATTCGTGTTGTACTTGCATGAAAATATTTGAATTTTCTCATTTTTATTTACACTAAATTTACAATATAGCTGAGTTTATATATATTTTTCACACATAATTATTTCATTGATTATCATTAACCTATGTATATAGTATTTATAAGGTACTTCATCTCAATTTACATTCTATTGACAATTCTTTGTTGTTTTACACAAATTCACATTTATATGTTTTATATCTTATAAAATGACATAGTATATCTTGAAACACTTTTTTCACAAGATTTTAAAATATTTTTTTTAAATCAATTATTTTTATTCGACTGTGTATCATTTGGTTAGGAACTCTATCTAAAATATCATTTTAAAATGTATTAACGATATACTCATCTTAATCTTTCTCATTAATGTGCATGTTTTAGAAATGGTTTTTAGGATTTATTTATATATAAATTAATGTTTTAAAATTACAATTACTTTTAAAACATTAAATTTGGTATGGGACACATTGATTGAAACATCAATTTTTAACAAATTCTTTATAAATAGGGAGAGTTTTAAATGTTTTCATGAAAAAAGGGATATTTTTCTCAATTAGTGTTTCTGTTTATTTTCATCTACATCAACATACTTAATTATTATTGATTAATGTTTATTTATTATAATAAAATCTACCATATTATATTGAATTAGTTATGTTTGACTGTGGATGTGCTATTTTTATTTCATTCCTGGTTTTTTGTCAAAATATTCACATTTCGTTTACTAGTTTCTTGGAAAAAGGCGTTGAGAAAATATTAATTTATTGCCTTTCAACGAGGCCTTGACAATGAGGTTATGACGATCGACATTATACATTCCATCATTGAGAAATTAAATATTGACATTACATGTTATTATTCCTCCATTAGAATATCCATGTGAATAATTAAATAGAATTATTTGATTTATATTTTCCATATTATGAGGATCTTTACGTTTAAAAGGTTTATGTTTTATTATTATAAATTACCTTAAATGTTTATTCTTATTTATAGACATTTCTGATATATTGTTATCCTTAGTGAGCATATGGAAATTCCCCATTCTAATGATTTGTTTTTTCTAGGATGTGAAAATGTGTATTATGATCAATTTGAAATAATTGGCTAAGTTATATGGATGTGTTCGAAGGGGACACATCGTTGTTTTTTTTATTTCATGATGTAGTCTAAAATTTATGTATCTATGTATTACTTCTAAGGATACTAGAATAATAAGTATTTTGAGACATTATCTCTTATGATCGTGAAAACATTATGTAATAATGCACCGACTCGGGGTAGCTAGGGTTGGGGCATTACATTTGGTATCAGAGAATGTTCAGTAGAAACCATGGAAGCATGATTTAGAAAAAATATGATTAAAAAACACTACCCTTAGATAGAAATTGAAGATTTTAATAAAATAACATCCAAAAAATTATATGATGTAATTATTATTTGGGGTTTCCATGAAATACATCCATGTCTGGATATGAGCTGATAGAGGCAGATCTGGCGCAGATTTACCTAGTTGTGAAACCAGGAAACACCGATTTGACCTAGACTCGAACGTGAACTGGTGCATTACAATGGGTCTTACTACAATCTTGGTTACTAAACTCCTGGGGGATATGATAAGAAAATTATTATTTTCTTTACAAATCAATTTTAATAATATTAATATAAAATGAGAGTAAATAGCCTTGGTTATTCCTATGGTGTTTTAGATTGATAATATAGTGTCATGTTATTCTATAAAGATTTTATAACTATTGTTACTCACACTATGCTTTCTAGTTTTAATCAATGGATAGATTCCATGTAATTCATAGTAACATTGAACATGAATTAAAATAAGGTAATGGTGGTGGAAATGGAAAAATAAATTAACTATTGATAGGTATAAAAGAAATCATGTTCATGTCGAAGCAGGTACCAAAAATATGATAAAAACATATACATTAAGCAACTCTCGAACTCAACAAGGATGAGAAAGGCAGATAATGATAAGATCTCCATTAAATGGGACCGTAGAGAAAATAATGTTTAATTTTAATCGTGAACAATATGTGTATGGAGACACCATGGAAAGTGTTTCAATAGAATAATGAAATTCATTATGTGTAGGAAATATGGAAATAATGTAAATAATTTAGGAGGAAAATGAAGTGTACTATAGGTGAAAATAGAAATAATCCTAATAACCCACTTATAGTCATTTTCAATAAATTTAGGGGGCCTGGTCATTACTCGAGTCAATCCCTATTCAATAGGATAACCAATAGGTAATGGAAGTACTAGTGTTTACATAAATGGATGAAAAAATATTAAAAATATTAATGGTATTTGTTAATGAGATTACATTGGAAGAATATTACCTTGTATGTGTAACCCTTTAGTTTGTTATGTGAAAATGCTATTTGAGGAAGAATTATATGCTCATTTGAGGAAGTATTTTTAAAGAACCTTTTGGTTTAATACGATTGTAGAATTTGAATCAATTGTAGATTATTAAATTTTGGGATGAAATTACGAGGTATGAAATAAAATTTGTGGCTAAATTATGTTATTGTTATTTTGAGGAATTTATCTCATTTTGGTAATGTTATAGAATTTCTTTTTTTAAAAAGGAAAACATGAAGACTGCGTGACATCCCGTCGCCTCAGACAAAGCTGCTGGAATCAAACCCATAAACAAAGTGCAACTGAGATTTATCACCTACCAGTAGACTACTTGAATTCCCTAGTCAGTGTGACTAACTTTTTTTGTTAAATTATTTTATTGATCAATAATAAGTTTATTTGGGATCATATGTTTTATCAACTGGATATCCACAGTGTATGAAAATGATTTAGTGATTAAGTGATAAATGTTACTTTGGAAGATTTTCACTCGATTGGGAACAATATATGCCTAAGGAAAATAGAATAGTATGGTATTTCATTTGAGGAGTAATTTAGGATTTTTATTTTGTAAGAATCTATATTTTTATAGAGATTCATGATTTTAATGGAAATGATTAATAGATCATATGGAATATGTGATTTTTTTAAATACACATAAGTATGAGATATTAAGACTAGTTGATGTTATTTGGAGATAAATGTTATGATTTACTATGAAATACTATGTGATTAATTTATTCTATGTTATGGGTTTCAATCTTAGTTTAAATTATTTTGAAGTATTTTATGTACAATTGTTTATTGAATGGTCTTTATTTAACTTTGGGTATTATATGTTTAATTTAGGAAATAAATATTAGATTTTTTTTTCTATAAATGATTATCCATTTTGGGAGTCATCTGATCTGGTACTAACCATTAGGTATTTATTAATATATAAATTCAAGGGAATATATACTTCATCCTTTGTAGATTATGTGATTATCTAGAAGATGATTCATGCGCTTCAAGAGTGACCAAGTTATCTTGAATGCTCATCATTTTGAGAAATGATAAGATAGATGTATAAATTTAATATAGTATTACACTCTACAAAAAAATTAAGTATATCTCTTTATTTTCGTAGTCAATCTCATTAATAAATTCCAAATCATTATGAAATGGAATATAAAAAAAATTTCTCCATTTACTTTTCCTACTAGGTAATTAATGATTATTTAACACATCACAAGTTTGTGGTTTTTTCTTGTAAAATTTATACTGATAATTTTTTCTATCATTATATATTATAAGTTGACACGTATTATATCATCCATATCCATGTTTCCATAAATTGAATCCTAGTATGGGTTATCTTTGATAACCTTTTCACTTCTCTTTATTTCTTTTAAAGTGATAGTTTTATTGACTCTTTTTCCAATGTGGGACTTCCAATTATGTTCGAAAGCCCAATTTTAAAATTTATATGATGAAATTTCCAAAATGGGGGTAGAATGTAACACCCCAATATTTCATAGTAAGTTGTTTTATTTAATGCAATTCAACAGTTTGAGCTACATGCAAGACTGAGTTCGAGCACACCACGACTTAAAAACCATCAATTCAAAAATGGTTATTAGTAGTATTAACAGAATCATGAATTTCATATATTACATATAATTTTAACATCAATATTATTTTTTTCCTAGTCATAATATGAGAACAAATTCAATTTTTCAGATAAAATATGTATTTTAAAAAATATGCAATTTTACCACCTCTTATTGGAGAAACTTTTTAAATACAATACATGACACTTTTATATTTTCAAATTAACAACATAAACTTATTCATTAGAATATTTAGATAAAAATATATTTGGGATATATTTTCGGTGCCTTTTTTATAACTTTTATAAATTGTTGAATAGTGAAAATTACGAAATTTTAAATGAAAACACATTTTTAAATCGGAATAATTTATATTGAAAAATTATAAATTTTAATTGTTTTGAAATATAATTAGATTATAATTTTATCATTTTATACAATTTTTGTCATTGGAAGTAGTTTTACATTAAAATTGGATATAAACACATATCAATCTTTTGATAGTTTTGACTTTACAAAAACCCACATTATGGTTTTGAAAATGGGAATATATTTTTATATTAATTAATACGACATATATGTATTGAATTTTATAAAATAGTCGGCATTATTGAATCTGGAATATCAAAATTATGTTAGGGTGAATTTTTTGTATCTTTCTAAAAACATTCAATTTTTGATGAATAGTGAAAAACAGTTCGTTATTTTTTAAATCATATTTTTTTACATAATTATTTATTTAATTTAAATTCATTTAGGGTAAAAATAAATACTTAGTACCTATATATGTTCAATTTCATTCATTGAAGTCATTTTATAATAAAATTAGATATATAAATTTTTTTTGAACATTTTAACGTCCTTTACCCACCTTTTAGAACATTTTCCAATTTCCTTAAAAAGTAATTTTACCACATCTATGAATTGAATTTCAAAAATAAAAGGGAAAAAATTTAAATCAATATGTAAAATGTTGATCAATTAGATGAAAATATTTTTTGGTGAATAGAAACTTTTGAATTTTATTTCATACAGTTAAAAGTATATAGGCTAATTAAAGGTAAAAATGATATTATAATTACCCTAACACATTACCTATTTCTATTGGATAAGTGTTTTTAGACACAAAAACCATAGTGTTAAATTATTATTCTCTTTGATCCACTAGTATTAGATTATGTAATTTATTTTTATTTTATTAAATGAAAAGTTAAATGTTTGATTTTCAAATTTTCATAACTAAAACATTTTTAATATAAGGCTTGGAATGTTATAAATTCGACCAAAAAAATTAATTATAAAGAAATAATGATTTCTTACATAATATTATTTTATTTATTATTTTTAGATATTATATATTTAAATTTATTTATGACAGAATAATGATATAATAATTAAATTATTAATGAAAGATTAAAATAAATGATATTATAAATAACCAAATAAATATATAATTATACTTTTTATGCCTTATAATAATTTTATATATAAACATGACGTGTTTTTATTTATTTAATTTATTTGTTTTGACGTAATCATGTTCTTCTACTTTCACAAACACCAAATACTAAATAGTGTCAAAATTGACATAACTGAGTTTTTAAAACCAATACTATATTATTAAATTTTATAATATTTTAAAAAATATATGGTTTTCCCAAAGGAATAATATAATTATATATATGTTACTATTGAAAAACATGGGGTTCTGTTGGCTTTTATAGTATTTTTAATAACCATTTATTATAAAAGTACAAGAATACATGGTCAAAGTTAAAGAATTTAACAAAGCATTAAATATAAAACATAAGGTTAATATGGTGACAAAAACCAGTCTAAAACCTATTAGTTGAGGTGTATTCGACCCTTCCCCAACTTAGACAATAAATAAATCTGTTTGGAGACACTATAAACTGAATATTATTGTATAATAAATTAATATTTCAATATTTACTTAAAGTGACCCACAACTCTCTTATAAAATGGTACTTCCCCTTCTCTAAAAATCAAAAATCGAAATCCATTTTTCTTGGACAACCACATCTAAAATATCCTCCCATATACCCTCAATTCATCCTAGAGGCATAACATTGATCATAAAGCCATTCTATGATTCCCTTTTGATAAAATCAAAAGGATGCACCCAAAGAAGAGGTAATAATTTAATCATCTCTTTCAATGATTATTTCTTCTACCACTTCCAATTAATTTGTTCTTTCCATACCAAAATAATATATCTTGTAACATATACATCATATGATGGAATTATAAATATGGTACAACCATATTCATTATTCAATCAATCCAAGGAATGATAAAATCATCATATGTGCGTACATATGGCTTACCGTCACCACGTTGTGGTGTAGTTTGTTATTCAACACTTCAATAGTTTGATATGTATAATAATGAGTATAAATGATCGAAATAAAAAATATAAAATGGTAATTCTTCTGTATATATAATATTACAATTCAATTACATATGATTTCACCATCAATAGAATGGTATTGTCACTTGTGTGCAGGTATGGATTACTGTCTCCACCAACGCGATCAGATTCATTCTTCATCGTAACTGTTCAAGAATAATTTTTATTTTATGATTAAAGTTAATGTTTAAGAACATAATATCATTATTTATTTTAATTAAATAAATCCTATCCATAAGAAACATGACTTACGTAACCAAAAATATAGAGGAAAACAAATCTGTTAACACCCAAAACAATGACACTACTAGAATATCATTAACAAAGAAATATTAGATGATTATATATAATATCATATTTAGGTATTTGGTTATTTTATAATATAATAACAATTATTTCACCATTATACAGGTGGTTAACATACCCTCATCTAAATGAGAGTAATGGGTAAGTAGTTTTAATCTCACTTCTTATTTTCCTAAGAATTATTCTATATTTCCACTATTTCATTTTGTGTGGGGTATATATTTCCAATGATTGTATTACATGTGTAATATTCATTAATTTATATGTATTCAAATCTTAATTGTATGACACTTATTTCAAGGGGTTTATTTTTCTTATGTTACCAAATTGGTAAGGGAATTTTTAATTTTAATTTCCACTCATTGGGATTTACGCAAACTTCAATGATTATTTTATTACAAGATTATATGTGAAAAAATATTTAATTATTGATGTTGTAAATTCCACACCCCTTTGTATGGATTTACTTTTGATACACATAATCACTATATTGATAAATTTTCAAGTCATCGATATGATCTTTATAAGAGTAATCTTAACTTAATTTCCTCTAATTGAGTTAAACATCCAAGTCATTAGTGTTGTTGTTACAAGAATATGGGTGAATGTTCAATTATTTATTTACAATTAATATCATATCATATTTATTTTTTTGTATTTTTCGCACATAATTATGTAATTTATTTATCCTTAACCTAAGGATACAATCATTATAATTTATTTCATCTCAATTTATATTCTATTGAGACATCTTTTTGTTATGCACCAATTCACATTTATATGTTGTATATACTATACATTGACATAGTATATCATGAATAACATTACTCTCATGATATAACAATGTTTTTATTAACTCTATTATTTTACTTCATGAGTGTCTCATTTGGTTATGAACTCTAACTAAAATATCTTTTTAAATGTTTTAAAGATTTATTCTTCTTAATTTTTCTCATTAATTTCTTTATTTTCAAAAATGGTTTTAAGGATTTATATATATGCACATAAATATTTTAATATAAAAATTCCTTTTAATAGTTTAAAATTTTTATGGGACACAGTGATTAAAAAATCTATTTTTAATAGCTTCTTGATAAATAATGTATACTTTTAAATGTTTTAATCAAAAAGGGGATAATTCTCTCAAATAGTGTTATTGATTATTTTCATCAATGTAAATATAATTAATTATTATTTATTGAGGTTTATTTAATATAATACAATATTCCATATTGTATTGAATGTGTTATGATTGATTGTGGATGCACTATTTTTATACCATTCATGGTTTGTGGTCAAAATACTGACATTTTGTATGCTTGTTTTAATACAAATTTATAGATTATGTTTCAACCTTTTCATATGAGGAATGCAATGGATATAGTATGTGACGAGTGGAGCCCTCAATAGATCTTAGATGCATTGGTAGGTCTCATGAGACAAACTATTTTCTAGGCACAAGGCGTTGAAAAAATCGTTGTTTGTATTCTTGGCATGAGGCATTGACTATGTGGTTATGATATGCGGCAATATGCATTCCATAATTGTGAAATTAGATATTGATATTACATGAGATTATTAGACTAGTAGAATATCCATGTGAGTAATTAAATGGAATTATTTGATATTTCTTTTCCTTATTATGCTGAATTATATGTTAAAAAGGCTTATGTTTTAGTCTTATACATTGTGTTAAATGTTTATTCTTATTTATAGATGATTCAATAATATTTTTATCCTTTTTGAGAATCTGAGCCCGCCCCATTCTTATGATTTATTTTTCCCATGATGTGAAAATTATATAATGATTAACCTACAAGAATAGGCTAAGGGATATGAGTTTGTTTAACGGGGACATAATTTTGTTGTTTTTTATTTGATGACGAAATGTAAAACTTATGTATGAATCTACTACATCCAAGGATACTAAACCAATTAGTAATTAAATAATTGATCTCTTGTGATCATGCCAATGATATATAATAATACATCGACTTTAGGAAACATGGGTCGGGACATTAATTTTTGGATTATAGAAAATTCAGAACAAAACATGGAAGCATGATTTTAAACAAATATGAATAAAAAACAATACCCTAATATAGAATTTGAGGATTAGGATAAATGAATACGAAAAAAATTGATGATGCAAATATTAAGTGGGTTTTCGATGAAATACATCCCTGTATGGATATATGCAGGTATAGGTGGCTCTGGAAAAGATGTACCTAGTGGTAAAACCCAAAAAAACACATTGGGCTAGAAATGAATGGGAACTGGTGCATGACAACAGGTCTTGCTATAGTCTTTGTTACGACACTCTCGGGGGATATAATAAGGATAATTTATATTTTCTTTATAGACCGATTTGAAGTATTTTAATATAAGATGATAATAAATAACATTAGTTAATCCTAAGGTGTTTCGTATTAAAAATAAGGTGTCATGATATTCCCTATGTGTTTTTAAGACTATTGTTACTCAAACTATTCTTTCTAGTTTTAATTAAAGGCTAGATTCCATGGAAGTCATAGTAACATTGAACATGACATACATGGAGGGAATGATTGGGAAAATGATTAATTAAATGGAATGTTGATTGGCGTAAAATACATCGTGTTTATAGTGAAATAGGTTTCAAAGAATATGATCAACAACATATACATAAATAAACTACCAAAATAAACATATAATAGAAGGAAAAATAATTATAAGATCTCTAGTACTGGATACCATGGAGAAAATAATTCTCAATTAAAATAATGTAGGAGTTGTGGAATGAGACACCCAGGAATGTGTATCATTGGGATAAAGAAATTATTTATTTGTAGGAAATAAGGACATAAATAAATAATTGTCTAGAAAAAATGAAGCATAATATAAAATAAAATAGAAATGATCCTAAGAATCTATTTATAATCATTTTCCATAAATATAAGGGACAAGTGAATAACCCGAGTCAATGACCTATTCTATAGGATTACCAGTAGGTAAAGGAGGAAACTATGTGGACATAAATTAATGGAGAAATATTTAAATGTATTAATTCTATTTGTTGACGAGATTACATTTTAAAAATATTCTCTTGTATGGGTAACCCTTCATCTTGTTTTGTTAAAATTCTATTTGAGGAATAATTAACAATTAATTTTGTGGAAAAATTTATAAAGAACGATTTGGGTTTATATGATGCCTAAATTTCTAAGAAATTATAGGTTATTAATTTTTGGGATGAAAATGTGAGGTATGAGATAATATTTGTGTTTAACTTATGTTATGGTTATTTTAAATAATTTATCTAATATGGGGATGTTATAAAATATAGTTTTTGAAAAAGGGCAACACGTAGACAGTTTAACAACCCATCACCTTAGACAAAGCTGGAGGAATCGAACCCACAACCAATGTGTGATTGATATTTATCACCTACCACTAGAATACGTGAAGTCCCTATGTAGTGTGAATAATTTAATTTATTTAAATGATTTTATTGATCAATAATAAGTAGATTTGGAATCATACGTTTTTTCAAATGGATATCCTTAGTATATGAAAATGATTTGTTGATTATGTGATAAATGTTATTTTGGAAGACATTTTCTCTCTTGGGAGTAATATATGCCTAAGGAAAATATAATTCTTAGGGATTTCATTTGAGGAGAAATGGTGGATTTTTATTTTGGATGAATCTATATTTTTAATGGGATTCAGTTTGTTAATAGAAATTATTAACCAATCATAGAGAATTTGTGATTTGGTTAATTGCACTTTAGTATGAGATGATAGGAGTAGCTTATGTGATTTGGAAATAAATGTTATGATTTACTATGACAGACTATGTGATTAAATTTTTTGGTGTTTTGGGTTTCAATCATAGTTTTGCTTATATTGAAGGATTTTAAGGACAACTTTTTTATTGAATGGTATTTATTGAACATTGGGTATTGTTTGTTTAGTTTTGGAAATTAATATTACTATTTATTTCTATAAATGATTATCCATTTTGGGGATCATACAATATTATACTAACACTTTGGTTTGGGTTAATCTCTAAAGACAACGAAAATGTAAAGTTCATCTTTTCTGGATTGTGTGATTCCCTAGAAGTTAATTCAAATGCTTCAGGTGTGACCAAGTCATCTTGAATACTCATCATTTTCGAGAAATTATGAGATAGTGGTATAAACATATTAAATGATGAAAATCTATATAAAAAGTTTATCTTTATGTTCTTAGTCAGTCCCATAAATAAAATCCCCATCATTATGAATTGGAACAAAAAAAATTCTGTCTGTTTACTTTTCCTACTAAACAACTACTGATCGTTTAACCTATCCCATGTTTGTGGTATTCTTGTAGTTAACTTTCTTCTGATCTTGTTACATATCATTCTCCATCAGAACATGTAAATAGTATATCTTCTATGTCCATGTTTTCATACCTGGAATCCCAGTATGGGTTATCTTGGCTGACCTGTTTACCTCTCATTCTTTCTTTTAATGTATTAGTTTTATTGAATCATTTTCTGATGTGGGACTCTTAATGAAGATCCCATGCCTATTTTTAAAATTATGAGAATGAAATTTCCAAAAGTGGGGAAGAATATTACACCCCATGATTTCATAGTAATTTATTTTCTTTGATGTAATTCAACATCTTGTGCTACACACAACACCTAGTTCTAGTGCACCACGACATACCAAACTAGCCGTTAAAAAAAATTATTATGAATAGTATTAATTTCATTTTGAATTTTAAATACTCTGTATAATTCTAACATCCATATTATGTGACTCCTAGAAAAAATAAAAGATCAAATTCAATTTTTCATATACAAGATGTATTTTTCCAAAAATAAAATTTTATTCCATTAAAGGACGAACCCGTTGTAAATCTAATAATTGACACTTTTCAATATTCAATTTGGAAATATAAACATCTTATATAGATGTGGGATAAAAAAAATTAGTTTGGAACAATTTTTTGTGCTTTTCTAATAACTTTCATATTATGTGGAATAGTGAAAAATACTACATTTTATTTGAAACAACATTTTTAATAAAAACAATTTATAGTGTTAAATTATATATTTGAATATTTTTAAAGTATAATTCGATTTTATTTTTATCATTTAATCCAATTTTTGTCAGTGTATATAATTTTACACTTCAATTGGACATGAACACATATCAATCATTTGATTGTTTTTACTTCTAAAAAACCCTCATTTTGGATCGGACAATCAAGATATTTTTTTAAATTAATTAATATAACTTATATGTTTTGAATTTTGTAAAATATACATCATTTTTGAATTTGGAATATCAAAAGTAACTTAGGGTGACTTTTTTTTATTATTTGGAAAACATTCAAATTTTTGATGAATAGTGACAAATAATCCATTATTATTAAAAACCTACTTTTTATTTAAAAAATAATTTATTTTATATAAATTAATTTTAGGTAAAAATAGATACATAATACATATATATGTTTAATTTAATTCTTTAGAGTCATTTTATAATAAAATTATAAGTATAAAATTTTGTTGATCATTTAAACAACTTTTACCCACCTTCTTGGAATATTTAGAAATTTGCATAAAACTTAATATTACCACTTATGCGAATTGAATTTCAAAATTATAAAAGACACAGTTGACATCAGTAAGTAAGATGTGGTTTAATAGGAAGAATATAATTTTTGGTGAATAGTGTCTTTTGAATTATATATAACACTATTAAATGTAATTAGGGTAATTAAAGTTCATAATGATATAATAATTACTATAACACATGACCTAATTCTATTGGATAAGTTTTTTTCGACCAAAATAATCCTTATAAATAAAATATGATCCACTTTAGTTAGATTAGAATCTTTTTTATTATTTTATTTAAAGAAGAGTTAGAAGTGTTAAATTCAAATTTTAATAACTAAAACATATTTTATATATGGATATAAATTAGATAAATTATACTATAAATATTCATTTATAATTTTAGAATATTTCCTACATAATGATATTTTATTTTTAAATTTTACAAATTATATTATTAAATTTATTTATGACACAATGTTGATGTAGTAATAACCTTATTGATGAAGGATTAAAAAATTTATATTATAAATATCAAAATAAATGAAAATTGTGACTTTTGATGCCATAAGATAAAAAATAGGTTAATATGACATTTTAGGATTTATATAAATATTTTTTTCGATGTATTATAGTTTTTTTTCTTTCACAAATACAAAATACTAAATAGTGTCAATGTTGACATAAATGAGTTGTTAAAACAAAAACTGTATTATTAAATAATATAATATTTCTAAAAATGTATGGATTGCCCAAAAAATTCATATAATGATATATATTTCATTAATTAACCAATTTATGTTCTATTGTATTTTTATAGTAATTTTATTAACCATTCATTATAAAAATAAAATAATACATGGTAAAAGTTAAACTATTTAACTAATATTTATATCTAAAATATAAGCTTAATATGGTGACATAAAACTATTTAAAACCCAGTGGTTGAGAAATTTTCGACCTATCCCCACTTTATCCACTAAATAAATCCTTTTTGAGCATTATAAATCAAATATTATTGTATAATAAATTAATATTTCATGCATCACGTAAAGTGACCCTCACCTCTCTTAAAAAAGTGTACTTCCCCTTCTCTCAAAATCTAACCTCCATTTCCATTTTCTTGGACAAACCCTTATAAAATATCCTCCCAACTACTCTAACATCAAAACTAGGACTCACTTTGATCAAAAATCCAATCAATGGGGAAATTAAAATCAAATAAAAAGGAATCACCTAAGAAGTGGTAATAATTTCATCACCCCTATCATAGTTCTTTTTTTCTTGCACATCCTCTTTCATTGTTTTTCAACAATTAATTATCTGGATGGGTATAATAATGAGTTTAAATTATTTAAATAATAAATATAACATGTTAATTATTATGTATATATAATTTTACTTTCCAATTATATATGATTTCACCATCAATGGAATGGTATTGTCGCTCATGCATACGTACAGATTATCGTCTCCACGAATGCAATGAGAATCATTCTCCATCAAAACCAATCAAGAAAAAAATTTATTTTATGATTAGAAATAATTTTTATGAACATAATATCATTTTTTAGATTATTAAAACACATATTATCCATAACAAACATTACATACATAGAAAAGCATATAAAGGAAATCAAATCAGTTAACACCCAAAACAATGATACTGTTGAATTATCATTAACAATACAATATTATAAGATCATATATAATATCATATATATGTATGTGGTTATTTTATAATTTAATATCAATTATTTCACCATTATATAGGGGTTTAATGTACCCTAAACTATGGTAAATTACAAGGTATGGAGTTTTCATGTCACCTCTTAATCCCATGAGATTCATGTTATATAACCAATTTTTCATTTCATTAGTACATGAACTTCCAATGATTGTATTACTTGTGTAATATAAATTAAATTATGTTTATTTACATCTTCATTATAATATGCTTATTACATGGGGTGTATGTTTCGTATGTTACCAAATCAGTAAGGGAATTTCTAATTTTGATTTACACTCATTGGGATTTTCACAAACATCATTGATTATTTTACTCGAAGATTATATTTGAAATAAATATTAATTTATCTATGTAGTAATTTACACTCCAAATTGTGTCGATATACATTTGATAAAAATAATCACCCTATTTATAAATTCTCAACTCATAACTATGAACTTGATAAGAGTAATCATAACTCAACTTCCATTCATTGAGTTAAACATCCAAGTCATTGGTATTTTTGTTACAAGAATATGTGAGAATTTCCTATTATTTATTTACAATAAATATCCAATAATATTGAGTGTATTTATATTTTTCACACAAAATTATTTCATTGTTTTTTCCTTAACCTAAGGATATCATATTTAGGAGGGATTTCATCTCAATTTATATTCTTTAGATACTTCTTTTTGTTTATGAACCAAATATCTTTAATATGTTATATATACTGTAATTTGATATAGTATATCAGAAAACACATTATTATCATTATATAATAATGTTTTTATATCCTAAATTATTTTTATTCAAGCGTGTCTCAATTGGTTAGAAACTCTAACTAAAATATCATTTTGAATGCTTTAAATATATATTCTTCTAAATCATTCTCATTATTGTCCATGTTTTAAAAATTGTTTTAAGGATTTATTTTTATATATATTAATTTTTTATGATCAAAATTCCATTTAAAAGTTTCAATGTGGTATGAGAGACATTGATTCAAAAATCTTTTTTTAACTGCTTCTTGATAAACTGTGAGATTTTTAACTGTATTCATGAAAAATGGTAATTTATCTCAAATAGTTTTATTTGAAATTTTTATATATGTAAATATACATCGTTATTATAGATTGAGGTTGATTAATTGTAATATAATATTCCATATTGTATTGAATAAGTTATGATTGACTGTCGATGTGCTATTTTTATACCATTCATGGTTTGTGGTCAAAATATTGACATTTTTATGCGAGTTTTCATACGAATGATTTTATTATGATTCAACCTTTTCATATAAGGAATTCAATGGACATAGTAAGTGATGGGTGGAGCCTGCTATAGCTCCTAAATTCATCAGTAGGTCTCATGAGACAAAATAGTGTTTGGCACCAGGCCCTGACAAAATATTTATTTGTAGTCTTTACATGAGTCCTTTACAATGATGTTCTGATGTTTGGCATCATGAATTTAATCATTATGAAATTATATATTGATAAGACATGTCATTATTTGAATATTAGAATATCCATGTGAATATGTAAATAGAATTATTTGATTTATCATTTCCATTTAGTTCTGAATTTTATGTTTAAAAGTAATATGTTGTAGTCTTATACATTTCCTTAAATGTTTAAGCTTATTTATTAAAGTTTCTTCTATATTTATATCCTTAATAAGCATCTGATCTCACCCATTTCTTCTATTTTATTTTTCCCATGAGGTGATATGTATATTATGGTAAACCTGTAGGAATAGGCTAAGGGATATGGGTCTGTTCAAAGGGGACACAATGTTGTTTTTTTTCATTTCATTATGTAATGTAAACTTATGTTTGTATCTTGTACATACACGGTTACTAAATAATCGGTCTATCGAGACCTGGTATCTTGTGATCATGCCAATATTATGTAATAATTCACCGACACTAGGTAACTATGGTCCAAGAATTACATTTATCAAGTCCCAATGGACCTCACCATGGAACTCAGAATGTCCAATTGTCATGAAATTCTAGTGTCAAGGATTCATATTCCCCTTCATATAACCCCAACAAAGGTTGGTAAAGCTATTAAAAGTTATTTAAGTAGGTAGGTTTTTGCCAACTACAAGCCTATAGCTCCTTGATCAGTTGTTTGGACTCCCCAATCCTAAAATCATGGCATTGTATTTCTTCAACTCTTGCCTCAAATATTACACCAAGCCAAGAAAGTGACACTCCTATTGATTTAATATGGTTATGTTATCAAGAAATATTTCACAATGGATTACTATATAAAAGTATGTGTCCCAATATGTGTTTTCCAACCACATATTTTTATTGAGTTTTTTCCTTAATCAAGTAACAATATTATTGGTATGACTTATAATTTTAATTGAGATATTTTTATCTCTTATGCATGAATTTCATATTAACATTATCACATTATTGTTATTATTATGTAGAACATACTTAAGTGATTAAACATGTCTTGATAATATTTACACATAATCCTGGTTTATTTTAGATCTATCTTTTATGCTTTTTTAATTAATTAATTATGTTATCATGTCAACACATACATAATGACAATCCATGAAACCAATAGATATAAAATAAAGATAATGACTATGGTCTTTTCTAATGGATAGTTTAAATAGTGGTTGATAAACTAACACTAACATAGGAGAGAAACATCGTGAACATTATGTGTTCAAGTTTACTACATTCCTCCTCTCCACCTATGGATCTCCTGGGATAGGTTTTATCTTGGATTTAGCTTGAACCATATCCACTAGCATATGAGTTCCATCCATTATATATTCCTTTTTATCTCAAAATTAGTTGAGGGGTAAAAGGGGGTTTTACTTAATAGAATCCTTAGGCATGCAGGTGCTATATATTAGTGAGGAGAAGGCTCGACCACCAAAAAATATAATTTAAATAAATAAATTAAAAGAAACCATCCACATAAAAAGGACATGGTATAGCTCCTCATCATCCATACATTCAATGATATTTACGTATAAATAAAACTAGCATTCAATTCTGTAATATTTATTATTTAAGAGAAATCAATCTTGAATCAATAAATTTTCATCTTTAATTAATAAATCCTTTTATCTTAAACCCTATTTTGATATTCCTTGAGATTGTCTCCATCATAATTTTTAATAAATAAATTTATTTAAAATTATCTTTGTATGTAACGTTTACCTTGAAGGAAACGCGGTGAATTTACATTTATAACTACCTAATGAGTAGAAATTAACATTACACAGATGATAAATTAAAAACATATATATAACACCTATCACATGTTGTTCCTTAGCTTTATGCCCACTCTATGGTAAACATCATAAGGGTTTGTATAATATAATAATAATTTTTTATAAATTTGTGTAATTTGGATGAGTACACGACATGTAGTTCCAACTAAATGACATGTACTATCATTCACCATCCATCGAAAGTACGCGCCTAGGGACATGGTATGTAGATGTATTTCAAAAATAGTCGGAGTACACAATGTGTAAATTGGCCCACACACCATGTAGTATCTATGATACATGGTTTCCATCCAGACCAGCCATGTGTGGGGTACACAATCCAACCCTAACTCAAAGGGAAAATACACCATGTCAAGTGGAAAACACGCCATGTAATCCAAAAACTATAGTCCACCTGTTCCTGGTCAACACACGGGGTCATTTAATACTTAGAAAGACTCTAACACATGGATTTGTTTGGCCAACCGATATAATTCATTGAATATAGAATACATGTCGTGTACTAGAAAATACATGTTGTGTGTTCTGGTGTTGTACATCCAGAATGCTTTGGCACCATCAGATTAGACCCTCTATCTTATTTGAATCTAAATTAAATGAATAAATCATTTATGTAAGGTCAATGAGAAATTAAAGAGGAGGAATAAATCTCTTGATTCAGATTTGCCTAACGATTAACATGAACTGAAAAAAAAATATTAAATACATAATTGATCTATAAAATATATAAATAATTATAAACTATGATGTATCCTCTCTGATACAACATGAAGGTTCTGGGCGCACTGAAAGTGCGGTTGGGTCAGCACCCAACATTGATTTTTACCCCGATCAATGATTATTCTAGGATCAATACAATGATGAATTTTAGTATCCATTTAATAGAATCAATGATTTATATAACGAAGTAATTGACCTGAAACCTTTAGTGAGGATCATTCACATCATGTTTATAATCATGCTAATGAATTTCAGGAAGAAAATGATACCTAGATCTTTATTATTTTCATTATTAATGTTGTTCATCATCCAGAATGACCCTTTCAATTATCTTGTTGTTATTGCAAGGATCTAAACTAGAATTCCTCTAGCAGTGACCCACAGGTGCTCTGATGGCCTCTGAATAAAAATGCTCATTCTTTGGGTTCTAGTGTGGCGAAGTGAGTGTCTTGTGTTGTTCATTATTAATCAATTGTTCTTCATCTTTGACAATTATCTCTCCTTCTTGAGAAGGGATAGAAGAGGATTCGTGGGAGAATTATTTTAGCTCAATAATTCTCAATTCACTGGGTGTGTGGTTCTATGTATTCGCAATGGCACAATAGATATACTTGTTTATTTATATGCATGGAACATCAATTACAATATTTATGTGCATAACATCAATTAAATATGTTCATGATAATGAGAGAAAACCCATGCTGATAATAATAATACAACGTCATTATTTATGGTGCGCCACCTTGAGTAAAATGGAATTATGAATAAAACTCCATGTCACAAAAATAATAGCAGCCTCATTATTATTTTAGTGTGTCTCAACTAATAATTATTTAAAATCTTTAAAAAAATTATTTTACTTCCAGACTTTCCTTGGTCCACTCAAACTCCACTTCCATTAATTGAAATCCCAAAAAAAATATTCTTAATTTATTCTCATAAATAAATATTTTATTTACACAATAGATTTTTTTTTAATTTTCAATAATATAAATATTTATATTTAATTTATTTTATTTAATCATCATAACATGAAGAAAATTATTCCACGATATTCAGAATAATATTTATTTCATTAATTATATTCGAATAGAATTTAACTGATACCACAAAAAACATGTAGTGTTTGACCATATTTGATTATTTCTTGTTATCATTAGGTAGGATTTCCTAAATCACATGAGTAATATCTTGAAATGTGCCGTGTCACCCACGAGAAATAATGTAAAGTCCAAAAAAATACATTCATATACGAACACTCTATATGTAATATAATCCCTTTATATCTATATCTTATCAAGAAGTTATAATGATAGTTTCACCAAACTTTATGCTAGATATGTCGTTCTTTGACTATATGAAATAAACTCATTTTTACACCATGGACATGGAATTTCACTTGATGTTTATATTTCAATCAAAGGGATGAGATATCAACTTCCACAAATAGAAGATACAAATACTTCATCGACTTATCCATTAATATCATGTCACTTGTGAGGAACCGAACATACCCTACATCCCTCCAAATATATATGTGATGACTTTCATCGTCAAATAAATGTGTGCGAGTCGTGACACATATTAATGATAATATTAAATTCTAAGGATCATAACACATGGTCGCGGAAAGAAATATCTGTTGACACTAAAACATGTAGAATTTCTACTGGTGGGTATGTTCTCATAATCTCTTGTCATGGATATTTCCAAGAGTGAACTTCATGATAAGAAGTCTCATTTTCTTAAGAGTACTCACACATTAATTTCTACATTCTAATTGTCACATGCGAGTATGTTATCCAACCATAGAACTATATTTAAGATTATTGATATAGAATTTCAAGGTTCTCATCATAGCAGGAAACAGACATGACCTTATCAATGAAACCAATAATCTATGAAATTATTACATCATATTCATAGAGAACAATGAAAAATCTATAATAATATGTTTAATATTTAAATAGATTAAATTTCCCTATAATCAAAGTAAAAAATGATTGATCTAGGACACCAACTCTTACAAACACTTACTAAACTATGATAATGATGTTTGAGACCACTAGGTTATGGATGATTATATTACTAGTGTCTTATGTGAATGTTAAGTGATATTGAATACGGTTAATGTTACACCAAGATATGAGGTTCCTCAGGTCCACAATGAACTAGTGAGTAGGGGTGTTCTCGTGACTTGTGCTTATTGGCTATTTTTTCTCACCATTAGTATATAGTGTTTTTTGTTTGAAAATTCTGCATTGTGTGTGTTTTATTTAAAATTATACATTCAATTAATTAAACCTCTTTAAATTTATTTATATTTTGAAGTTTCACCACTTTGAAATATTGTTAGTAGAATTATTGTTTATAAAACTTGTATATTTTTTCTGGTAATGTTTATAGAATGGAACCTCATTTAGAATACAAATTTTTATATATTGTAGATAAACCTGGAAATTGATGTTTCATTTATCTTTATGGATGTTCATTGGAAAGGGAATATCATGATAACCTATTTTGTTTTAATACACATGCCTAGATTTTTCTTCTGTTTTTATCCCTTGTGCAGGTTTCTGCATGAGTTCAGTCACTTTGGGTGACGAGTGTTCATTGTGTTGGAGAGTGACCAATGGAATCACATGTTTTTAGTTTGTTCATTAAGTATGGTTATTTGTTTTGGTTGTTTATTTGTACATTCATTTTCTTTTATAAATAATTATAAATTCAATTTTATATTAATGTATGTTGGGTTTTCTGATTCATTCCACTAATAAGTTATTGATTATATTTGGGGGAAGTCATTCCCTTGAGTACTCAGTTGATGCTGGGAAGTATTTTATTTCCAATGGGGTTAAGGAATTACCTTTGGTCCATGAAATGGATCAGTTGGGGTGATCAGTTCAGGTTCAACTTGGGAATGTCTGTTAAAAAATTGTATACAAGGAGTTGGGATCCTTGCATACCATTATTTTTAAAAAACCCTTTTCTATTTGGGGATGTCAAGGTAAATGGAGTAGGATATTCGGTACATTTGGGGTAGTATCGGGAAGAGAATCGTGAACTGTTTCTCATTCCGACCACTAGGTTTCCATGGGATGCTTGGTCATTTAAGTTTATTTGGTTCTTATTGATTGTGTGTTGTTGGGATATGAAAATAAATGTTGGAAAAATGGTATCTATGATAACACATGGCCTTGAAAGACATGTGGTGTTATGACATGGCTTTAGTAGGACTCATTGTGTTGGTGGTGTGTTTTTCATATGTCCACCAACCATATAGTCAATCCACTGACCAATACTAGTACCCTTTTGTGGGTCTCTTGGACATTCCATGAGTTTTGAATTCTATTTTGAAAATAAATCTGTGAGAATTGTAAAAATTGGATTTACATGAATGGTTGGTTATTGAAAATTGTAAAATGGGTTTTTAAAATTTAATAGGGGAATGGTTTTTGAATGTTGGGTTTTTTCGAAATAAATATTATAGATAAATTGTAAATGTTTTAATGGGGTTAAGTTTCCTTAATCTAAACATGTGGATTATTGAATTAAAATTTTTGAAAATCATAAATTATTTTAATGTGATTATAAACGTAGTTTTAATTGGATTTTTAGGGCTATTGAAAAGTGTTTGAATATGAGGAATCTTTTTTGTAAATTTGGTTTTGAGTGGCTGGTGTTTTTCTGGAGAGGGGCTTTGGCCTTTGTGGTTATTAGATTATGAAAAGAGTCTTTGTTGAATTTTTAATATTGATAATGGTATATTTAGAAAATAATGGTTATTTTGGGATGTTCTATTAAATCAATTGGATTGAGTTTTTAATCAAATGGTTCTTCATGAAGTGTGGGTTTTTTGTGAAATCTGAAAAGGCTTTTTGATTTGTTGGTTAATGTTTCTTTAAAGGGTACATAATTAATTTTTGAGTGAATATCATTTTTTAATTTAACCTTGGTGTTTTCATGGGTTCTCACATGCATTATTTTATAGATATATATCTGAATGGAAAATATGGCAATATGGTTGGTGCCCAGGGTGGAATAAAAATGAGCATATGCCTGAGACATGATAAAATACCATTGGAGAATGAAAAAAATCAACCAAGTAGGTGTGTTTTTCAAAAGTTTCTTTAAGAAGAAATATTTAGGAGTTTGTTACCAACCAATGGTTATGTGGATGGATTTTCTTATATCATAAAAGTTTTTTTTATTCTGTATACTTCTTTGTGAAATGGATGTCATACTCTTGTTGTGTATTGATATGATTTCTCTTTGGTGTCTTGGATTAGGAGCAATGTTATGTGGGTTTCTAAAGATGTGTTGGATTATGTGATGTGGCCACAAATGGTTCTCTGTTGGTATGACTATTAGATAATCAACCTATGGATTCATTCATAATGTTAAATCCACCACTTCTAATGATTTTTTAGTACGTTTGATGGAATTTAGATCTTTTTAGGATTAAAATAAGGTTAGTTTAGTGTCCCTCTTGGATGGGGTAGTTGTGCTCGGTGAGGTTGACGTGTTTCTCTATGTACCTTTCCCATTAAGCTCCTCGATCATGTGACATAAAACACTGTTGTCTGTCTCCATGTTCATGTTTGGGTAAAAGTTTTTTGATTGAGAAAGGGATTTTAATGGTGTATGTTGATGTGTTGTTTAAGCCATGGAGTGTTATGTGTCACTATGTTAATCTAAGGGGATGTGTTCATGTTAGGGATTATCAAATCTTGAATGCGATGAAAGAGATGCTTCATCCATCAGATCCCAAGCCATATGAATCAGAGTGAAGCTAGCTTGTAGTCACCAATCCCTGGATTATGGTTTGTATTTCTAATCTGGTGCCACTACCATTAGATTTAGGTAGTTGCTTTATTTATTTTTTGGTTTCCGGGACCCAATGATTGGGTCCCCTTCCCTCCCATACCAATGTGGTGGCGGTCTGGATCCATGAAGTGTGTGTTGTCCCTATTCATGTCCCCTATATTTAGGTGTGAGGGGTTTAATTGTTAATGTTGTTTTCCTTTTAACATGGGTAGGTAGGTTGTTTTGGAGAATTTCTATAAGGAACTAGCCTTAAATATTACATAATATTGAATTAAATGAATAATTCACTTTGAGGATCATTTCAGGTTTAGAGTTTTAGTGAATTAGGCCACAACTAATACATTACATCCCAAAAATAAAAAGTAGACACTACTACTCAGTTTCCATTTTTTCACAATAGAAAAATGATTTAAAAAAAATTCAAGTCTACTTCCACGTTTTAGACAACATGTGTTTTCCTTGATCACATCCTTGACACTATTATTCTTTATGTCTTGTGAAAAACATTTCAAAACATGGGATCACCATAAAAATATCAGTTAGGGTTCTAAAATAAGGAATGAAATAATTAGTCCATCAATACATTGAAAACATAAAATCATATAAATACCTCATGAAAACTTAATATTTATAAATAGAATATGGTAATCACAAATCATAATGGTAATTAATGGAATCCAAAACATACTTACGCTATTGCTTTCATACCTACTTAGGGTGTCACATTTGGAATAACCATCACAGTATATTACCTAAATCTCTTAGGAGAAACATTTAGGTTTAACTCCCTCTCATTAACCAATTCATTGGAGAGCTATCTCGGGCTCACTAGCCCAAATATTATCAGGGAACCACCCGTATACATAAACAATTCCCAAGAACCATAAACTATTCATAACATATGAAAAAAATAAATATTACATTTCCACATTTAAATCACAATATATAATTTAAATATATTGAAATAACATATCCATTATCAAAACCATTTTCAATAACAAAATAAATAAAATATTTTATGGTTTTTATTTTCCTTTTAAAAACATTTTAGCTTGTTGTGGAAGCCAAAGATCAAATAATACTCATGGCGGTGGAAAGGTCACTGTCACCACTTACGTAAAAAACATTGTTTTTTGTCATTTAGTAAAACTCCTGGAAGAAAAAGATTTTATTTGAATGAAATGGAATGTTGAAGGTGTTTATACACCGTATAAAATAATGTCTTTTATAAAAAAATATCCTTCCATGAAAGGAGATTGAGATAAAGTCCCTTCCCTTGTGTCTGACTTGACTCATTCTTTCTTTAATCTCTAGAATAATAAACTAATGTTAATTTATACTTTATTAAGAACCTTTTTCAACATTATTATTCCTTTTATATCACTTATTACATTTTATAAACATTATTCAATCATTTATGTTAATAATTGTAGTTTTTTTAAATATTTGTCACTTAAGTCAAAAATGAAAACCTTATATTTACAAGTTCTCCATGTATTCAATAGTCCATTGTCTCTAGAATTATATTCATAATTTATATATCATATATATCATATATATCTAGTATATATAAGTATTTATAATAGTTCATTTTATTTGGAGATAAGAAATGAAATGCACCGTTCATGGAGACAGTAAGTCGTACATAGACATGAACGCTACATTCATTTATTTTACATATTTTAATGAAATGATAACGTAATGGTACAAAGTTATATTATAATTATAGTATTATATCATATATAATATAATTTAATCCATCCATTATACATCCCACATATGGAATTAACGAGTCAAATCAGTTTGAGGTGGCAGTAGACTGCACTTCCTCAAATGAAATTATCGTGTTTCCCATTATAAAAAACCATAATGGTGGGGTATAAATGTAAAAAACATAATAATAAAGAAAAAATAAACATAATATATATCATATATAAATATTGTTCCATCTTAATGGCCACCATGAAAGGCGGTATGAGATAATCGAACAATCATCATTTTGTGAGGCGTTAGTTTTCTATCCATAGAAACAGTATGTTCTTCACCCATTAGATGGAGGTGTGTGCAAGTGTAGTTCGAATAATTCTCTTAAAAACATCCTAGTATATTGAGGATATTGGTGTTGTTATAAATGAAAGGAATGAAAATATTTTATGGTTTCTAGAAGTAAAATAAAAGGAATGAAGTTAAGATAAACTATTACCTTTAATAAGAGTCACTCCATTTGGTTTGAATGGAAAAGTAATCTTGAAGTGACATCTACCTAAGGTAAGGAATCTAGTTGAAGAGAGTGATCATGATAGATTATTTGGGTTGGGGTTGGACGAGCTAAGGGGCTTGAGAGGTGTGAGTAATGAGTTATTAGTGAGGTCTTCTCTTAAGGAGGAGGAGGGTTTCTTTAAAAAAGTGTGAAAATATAATATTATTATATGATGATGTTCAGTTTATAAAGGTCCAAAATTAATTAATGTAAAATATAAGATAATTAATGGTAGAAATGAAATCATTCAATGATAATTGGACATGTTTTTATATTGTTTTGATATTAATATTCTTATTTGTTTAAATCATTTATTAATGAGGTAAATACTGTATCATTATTGTGTCCTAAATAATTTAATTTATATAATGTCTAAAAATTATAAAAAAATAAAATGATGTAGAAAATAATTTTTTATTTCCAATGAATATTTATTGTCTAAATGATGACTTATATATCTGCATGTAACAATAAATTTACAAAAATATATTTTTTGTCACTGTTTCCTTTACTTTAAGTGAATTAAAATAACGTGTCATTATCACTCCCAAGTGGCCCGATGGTATCCCAAAATTGAACTAATGATGTTCATGATCGGATGTGTATCAACTAATAAGATTAGGTCACCTATTATGGTAATTTTATATTATTATAGTAATATTTTTTTACACTTATATACCATATTTACCTTTTAACCATGGTAAATAAAATATTTACTGAAATAAATATTCATAATGAAAGTAAATTAAATATAAATATTTACACAATGTGGACGTCATGATTCCAAATATGGAATCCATTTTTCAAATTCAAATCAAAGAAGTGGAATAAATTAATTTAAAATAAAATCCCATTGTCAAAACTAACGATGTGATTTTATGAAATAATAACTATCAAAATATTGACACTTATTTATGACCAATTTCAATTTGAAATTAATTTAAATAACCTACATTATATTAAATGGTAAAAATATGATCTAATTATACTTTAAAACTAATTAAAAAGATAATCTAACCATATAAATTAATTACATTAAAAAAGATGTTTAGAATTAAAATACATCATTTTTCACTTTTTATTAAAAATTGAAATTTTTTATAAAAATAATAAAAAATTACCCAAAGTAAATTTTGATGTACCGGTTCTAAAGAAAAATTTTATTTGTTCATATATAAAATATAAATGTGACAAAAACTAGATTTAAATAGGTTCACCATTAAAAGGCTTTGAATCAACCTTTTAAAGTTAATTATGCTTAAAAATAGATTTATTAACATTTTTAGCCTCTAAATTTTACTAGATATATTTAAAGACATTTAAAAACACGTACAATAACATTGTAGTTAGTTAATTTCATTCTAACCAATATAAAAGCTAGGCATTAACTACCATTTAAAATAATAATATTATATTATTATTGTGCAATGTAAGATTTCAATGAAACCCATTGTTGCATATCGTGTACGCCATTGAACATAGCAACCCGTTTAAAGTAAACTCAATATTTAATTTACAATTATTAATAAAAATGAAAATATATTATTTCATTATTTACCAGGGATTTTACATCCTTCCCCCATTTTGAAAATTTTATCCTCGTAATTTTATTCACTTATCAAATATATGGGGGGCATTTTCCCCTTATTGAATTTTAATATTTTCGCGTTGCCTCTTCAACCATATGGGTTTTCCACAAAACCTTTTCCTTGTGAATTACCTTATATCACAAAACATTCTATATATTGTCATGAATCTAAATTTTTTGTTCCTCATAAGAGAGATTTTTTTTCAACAGAACTACCTCTGGGCTCAAAATATTAGATGGATCTGGCATATACTTTCTCATCATCGAAACCGGAAAAACATTCTGTAACTGGGATAAAAAGGGATGTAAAGACACTCTGTATGCAAACAATACAATTTTCTCTTGGATTTCATAATGTCAAATGAACGTAAAACTAAACTTACCCTTCTTATGAAAATGCATCACACTTTTCCATGGAGAATAATTGAGAGAGACATGATGACCTACCTCAATAAAGATATTCTTCATCGGGTTATACACAATACATTTCTGCCTACTCTGAGCTGTTCTCATGTTCTTCTGATTAAATAGAACCTTTTCCACCATATCTTTTACCAATTCTGGCTCCATCAACATCGTTTCAACTAATTCATCACAAATATATGGAGTTAGACAATCCTCTCCATATAATTCATAAAATGGAGCCATCGGTATACCAGAATGAATGCTGCTATTGTATAAAAATTCAACCAAAGAATGAAGTTGGTCCCAAATTCCTTAGTAATCAAGTGAACAAGAACATAGTGTATCCTCCAAGGTCTGATTTGTTGATTCTAACTAGCCATTTGATTGAGGATGAAAATTTTTACTAAAATTTGATTCAGTACCAAACAACTTCTTAAGGCCTTTACAAAAGATAGAAGTAATCCTGGGATCAAGATCCGATACAATGTAGAGGGGAACTCCATGAAATCTAAATATCTCTTAAACATACAACCAAGATAGTTAATATTGAGAAAAAGTATCTCGAAAAGTATAGAAATGAGCAGATTAAGTCAATTGATCAACAAGAACACATATTTTTTTATTACCTCAGGATTTCTTATGTAATCCCACAAAAAATTTCATGTATATATCTTCCCATTTCCACTCTAGAACCACTAATGACTGAAGTATCCCTTATGGTAAATTCCATTCTATATTAACCTCCTGACAAGTCAAACACCTCATAGTAAAATCAGCAATATCTATTTTCCTTCTATTCCACCAGTAATACTCTAGAAGATCTATGTACATCTTTATACTTCCAGGATGAACTAAAAACGGGGAACTATGGGTTTCACCTAACAACTCATTAATCAAAATGGAATCACAAGTCACACATAATCCTTTCCGACAGCCAAAAATACAATCATTATAAACATTAAAATCAGGAAACATACCCTTCCGAACCAACTCTACCATTTTCGATAACTCACCGTATTCTTCTGTGATTTCTTAATTCTGTCTGATAGAGATTATTTCACTACACATGAAACAAAATTGTATAATTTCCTTCACCAAAAACTACTATGCCACATTTTTTCAAATCAAAAACAAAAGGATCTCATTCTAAACTCAACATAGTTAATGTAGCATTACTTTAATTACTCAAAGCACCAACCACTTTTTTTTCTTTTCCCAGATTGTAAATGATTGTTCAATAACAATACATAATTAATTCAAGCCATATCCTCTATATCAATTTCAATTAATTATATGTGAATATATACATTAAACATTTTTGGTTAGTATAAATATCACATATTGTTCCATACAAATGATGCCTCCTAATTTTTAAATAAAAACAATAGTATATAATTCCAAATCACGTGTAGGGTAATTTACCACATGATTTTTTAACTGACGTAAATAATAAGCAATTACCTGATAATTATACACAAGGACATAGCCATGTCCAATCAACGAAGCATCACTGTAGATAACAAATCACCATTTTTGTAAGGCAGTGTCAAAACTGGAGGATTCTTCAATCTTCTTTTCAATTCATTAAAACAATCATCACATTCAATTTTTTAAAATGAACTTAACACCTTTTCGAGTGAACTTGGTTAATAGGCTTGATAACCGTTAAAATTTTTCAGTAAACCTCTGATAAAAACTAGACAAACTAAGAAAACTACAGATCTCAGTTGTATTTGGGGTTCCTGGCCATTCATCACCTTTTGTTTTAATAGGATCAACAGTTAAACTATTTTTTGAAAAACTGTGACCATATTAATAAATATTTGTGTAACCAAAACTCACACTTACTAATTTTCCTCTATATTTTCTTTTCTTTTTAGATTTGAAAGACAACCCTTAAATTACATTCATTCTCCTATTTACTTTTAGAAAAAACCAAAATATCATCAATGAACACAAAAAAAACTAATCAAAGAACTCATGTACAATTCTATTCATAATATCCTTGAATACAACAGGTTCAATTGTTATCCCAAAAGGCATAACAAAAAATTCATAAAATCCATATCTACTTTGAAAAACTATCTTCAGAATATCTTCTTCCTTTACATTAAACTGATGGTACCCTAACCACAAGTAAATATTTGAAAAAATACTAAGCTCCATGGAGCTGATTTTTCACATCACTGATATGAGGGACAAGATACTTGTTCTTAACAGTGATGTTATTTAATGCTCTATAATCAATGCAAAGTCTCATTGAACCATCTTTATTTTTATCAAATAAGGTAGAAGCACTACAAGGTGATGTTATAGGTTGAATGAATCCTTTATCTAATAACTCCTGTAATTGATTCTTTAACTCTAAAAGATCTTTTTGATCCATTCAATAAGGGGGTTTTGAAATTATCATAGCATCAGGAACTAAGTCAATAGTAAATTCATCTTCCTGATAAGGTATAATACCAAAAAAATCATCGTGAAAAAATAAAGGTACCCATTTACCACTGGCACATCATTAATTTCAATAGATCCTTTATTTTCAACAATATGTGCTAGGTAACATTCATTTCCAACTTTTAATAGTTTCTCATCTTCTTGATATGTTATCAAAAGTAAGTATTCATTTGTTTAAACAAACTAAAAATATTTCTGAAAAGAAATCTATTTTGCTCTGCAGTCAATATTAGCATGATAAATAGAAATCCAATCCATACCCAAAATAACAACAAAATATACTATAAGAAAAACAATACGGTTTGCATGTAGATTCGTTCCACACACAAGGATATGAAGGTTATTACATTTTCTTTTTGTCTCAAAATTTCCTCCAGGTGTTTTTACCATAAGTTTTTTATTCATATATTGAGATGGAATTCCCAATTTATAAGAAAACTTCTTAGAAATGAAGGATTGTATAGACCCTGAATCAAACAACACGTTGGCATAATATGAACAAACAAATAGTGTACCTGATACGACTTCATTTGATGGACCAATATCTACTAAAGTAGTTGCAAAGTATTTCACCACCGCATTCTGCTTGTAGTCTAGCTTCATTCCCTCAGTTGAGTTCTTCATTGGACAATAATTTTCATAATGACCCATTTCATTTCACCTAAAACATTTTTCTAACTATAAATTATATTTTTCTTGTCAATACCTTGATCTTTTTCAATGGAATTACGAGCCTTATATGCCATTTTACCACATCGGTAGAACTTAATAAAATTCCAAAGACATTCCCTAGTATTCTTTTTACCAAAATTTTAAAAAACTGAAAAAATAAGTTTCTTACCATCAGAATTTTTTTGAAGAGTTCTTCACATTTTCCTACCACCTCGACCTCTAAATCTATTTTTTGTAAATGAAAACCTTATCATTGGAAAAATCTATTTCCACCATCTCCAGACATGAAACATGTTTTTAATAACTTTTGAATTAATGAGAAGGTAAATCCCTTTGATTCTTTGGCTTTAATCTTCAGTAAAAATGGTTGATTTCACTATCAAGTTCTAATATAAAATTTGGTGCATACCTTGCCTGACTAGTGAATTTTTCATCATCTGCAGGCAATAAGTCATCAACCTGCCTCAATTCTAGGAATTGTTTTTCCATACTAAGACGAACAAACATGAAATTTAGTTTTCAAGAAAAATACATTTGAATTCATCCCTATAATGAGCATCAATCTACTAACTATCCCAAATATTGTTAACCGTCGACCACCATAGATCAACTTCACCTTCAAAATTGTAACAACATGACTAACCTGATGATGTTTTGAACACCCCAGGACATCAAAAAATTTCTCTAGTGCTTTAATCCAACCTTCTAGTAGGACAGGGTCAAATGATCCTCTGAATGATAGGGGATGTTGCCTCTTGAACTGCTCCACTACTAACATGTTCCTCTGTGGTTGATCTATCTAATCTCATGCATGGATAACACCACAATTTGTATCATGAATAAACTATGTAATCAATGAAAGAAACTATTCAGTTCTGATTCCGACCATCTTCAGTTGTTGATTTGTAAGGTTGTCTTACTCTTGATGTCATCCCAACATAGCTGGCCTATTTTATCTGTAGAAAACCATTATAGACCTAGAAATATCTTAGGTAAAGCAACAAGGTAATATGTAAATTCAATATCATTTCAACCATAACATAATCTAAAAATAATTTATGGATATTAAATTAACTATATTCTAACGCATAATTTTTTCTAAACCGACATATGATACCAACTATAAGGACCAGACCTTAAAAATTACATAATATTGAATTAAAAGGATAATTCAAATTGACAACCTTTTTAGGATTATATTTTTAGATAATTTGGCCATAACAATTACATTACATCTCAAAAATACAAAATAGATACTTATACTCAAATTCCATTTTTTCAAAAATTAAAAACTCATTAAAAAATGTTTTATGTGTAGTTCCTAGTTTTAGATAGCATGACTTTTCCATGGTCACATCATTGTCCCTAATTATCTTTAAGTCCTGGGAAAAAATTTTCAAAACATTGGATGAGCATAAAAATCTTAGTAATATTTCTAAAAAAAAGAAAGAAATCATTAGTCCATCAATATATAAAAAACATAATAAATTTTTCATACATTATGAAAACATAATATTTATCAATAAAACATGGTAATCTAAAATCATAAAGGTAACTTGCGGAATCAATAACATACTTACATTGTAGCTTTTATAGCTACGGAGGGAGTAACATTGGGAATACCCATCACGGTATATTCCCTAAATCATATATGAGAAACATTCATGATTACCTCTGTCATGTTACCCAATGCATTGGAGATATATATCGGGCTCACCCACCCAAGGATTATCATGGATCCACCGGTATACATAAACAATTCCCATGAAACATAATATATTCATAATATATGAAATCAACATAATAGAAATATAACATTTCAACATTTCAATCACAATATTTCATTTAAATATATTGACATAAAAAATCCTTTATCAAAACCATTTTCAATACCATAATACCTAAAAGAGTATATTGTATTTATTTTCCATTTAGAAATATTAAAACTTGTTATAGAATCCAAAGATCAAATAATACTTGCTACAACGGAAAGGTCATTTTCACTACTGACGTTAAAAAGCAACAATATTTTCTGTCAATTAGTAAAACACCTCATAGAAAAGGACTCCATTTGAATGAAATGAAAAGTCAAAGGTTTTTATTCACTGTATAAAATAAATTTGTTTATAAAACAAAATATTCTACAATGAAAGGAGATTGAGACAAAGTCCATTACCTCATGTTCGACTTGACCTATTTTCTCTTTAATCTCCTGAATTATAAACTAAAGTTATTTTATAATTCCTTAAGAACCTCTTTTACGTTTATTGTTCCTTTTTTATCACTTATTACCATGTTAAAATCATTATGAAATAAATTATGATAATTATTGTCCTTTTTTGATATTTTTTCATGATTAAAAAATGAACACCTTATGTTTATAAGTTCTCCGGGTGGTCAATAGTCCATTATCACCATATTGATATTAACTACATAGATATCACAGATATCATATATATTTAGTATATATAATATTATTAAAATCATCTTTTATATGTCCCATATATCGAATTAACGAGTCATATCACTTTGAGGGGGTGGTAGTCTGCATTTACTCAAATGAAATTATCACGTTTACTAATTATAGAAACCATAAAGGTAGTATATGTTGAGTCAGTAAGGTTTCACTTTTGAATTTTCCATTCCTTCATTCATGGAGAATATTGTTGAGTCATTAAGGATTCATTATGACTTTACCAATTCTCTTGTTTTGAAAATCACAAACACCTTATCTTAAGGAAATTCCCTTTTTCCCCTTGTTTTAATACTATAACGAAAATTTCCTTCCCCAATGAAATTTATCTTTACCAAGTTTTCATTGTTCATATCATAATTTATCTAAGTGTAAAATTAGGATTTAAAACCAAAAACCTTGGAATCCTATAAATAACTAGATAAGAGACATTCTGTTCAAGAATTTGAATTCTCAGAATTATGGTTAAGAACATTCTTAGTTCTGACTCTGAATACTAAATACAAATTTTGGATACGAACTTTCTGAGTTCTGACTCCATATTACGAACAAAAATTCCAGTTACGATATTCTCTAAGTACTAACTCCGAGTTGTTTGTATTCAGACTCCAAACTCTCATGAGTTCTTACTCCAAATTCTCATGAACTATGACTCTGAATATTGTATGTTCTAGAAACAAATTCATGTGAATCCAGATTCCATATTTTTTATCAAAATTAAGACTCCATAATTCTATAAAATTTAGCTTTTGAATTCCTAGAAAACAAGATCTAAATACCTTTATATTTCAGACCTCTAATTCATTTTTTGTTAGACTCTGAACTTTCACTTGTTTACATACATAATATTGGATTGTAGTGATGTAACCATATTTTTATTACACTTGTTTTTTTATAAAATGATGTCGTTCTTTTAGTTACTAACTTACTATTGTTTGAGTGACACATGTACAAGTCCCTTTAAAATTTAAGGAATAATATGACTGTTGGAGGAGGGAGCCAACCATTGAATCCGTTCCTATAAACAGTGTCTCATTTGATAGATCTTACAACTGTTCGATGACTCTAGAAATTACATGTTGTTGAAGTGATTTCTAGAGAGATAATTACATTTCATAGTGTGTAATGAACTTCTCATTCATATTTTCATTGTGTGACACCAATTGTTTCTGATTACATTTGAGGGATTCCAGGGATAGGAAGACAGAGGTGTCGAGTACCTTGAAGTTGACTGATTTCTTGCTAGGGAAGACATAGGTACCAAAAACCTCGAATTTGAGGGCTTGTGAGGATAGAAAGACAGACTCTGATCTTCGTGTCTAGGGCATACCCTAGTGTTGGTAAGACAAACATTCTTGAAAGTATAAATCAAGAGACCTTTATCCAAGGTTGTTGGATTCCCTTCTATTTGGGTTAAAAGACTTACTAATATTACTTGTTTTGTTACATGTTTTTCTGCTGCATTTGTATTGTTATTGAAAGTATAAAATTCTTATAATTCCTTATACTTGTACTCTGATTTAGTAAGATTCTATAAAACTTAAGGTAGACTCTTCACCATTTTAAACATTCATTATGTTTCATTTCTGCAATCACTTTTCCGGAATAGCTTTCTCGGAATTAAGAAATTGTGTAGAACTAGATATTTTTTGAATTATATTGTATAGCCTTGTTAAAAATAACTATCATTAAAATTTCCAAAGGAATTTTTTTAAGTATACAATTCACCCCCCGCTCTTTTATTTTAGAATCTCATTACATATTTGATCCTACATTTGTTATTATAGTGTATATCATACTCAGACACACCATCTTAACAATTGGTATCAGAGGATGTTACCTCTGAATTAATCTCACAATTAGATTCCAAATATAACTTTCGGAATTGATTTCCAGATTCATACATTTTCAGAATCTATTTTCAGACACATATAGTTTGGATACATTTTTTCTCAGAGATACTCTTGGTCTATTTTTTTTCATAGTAATATTTTCCTTGTTTATCAAACTTACTATATTAATAAGTTTTGGGTGGAAAGAATTTTCTTATTTATCGAAGGAATCAATGTTGGTTCCATAGAAAATCTCAATGAAAATAAACCACCTATCTTTGATGGAAATGACTATGAATATTGGAGAGATAGAATAAAGTCTTTCATTATCATTACTGGTGTTGACAATTTAGTTACGCTTACTGGAGGGTATAAAATCCCTAATAAATAAGTTAGTACATTTACCAATCAGGAAAATAATGAATATCAACTTAATAATAAGGTAAAAAATACTTAACTTTGTTCTATGACTAAAAACATATATAGACAAATTTCATCTTGGAAACATCAAATTATATATTGAAGAAACATGATGTTACTCACATTGGAACTTCCAAAGTTATTGTAACTATAATAGATATGCTTAGAGTTGAATACCTCAACTTTTACTTTCCTTCTGGAGAACCCATATGTATGGTGCAACAAAGATTCATGAATATTGTGAATAGTTTAAAATCAATCGTTGAGAATGGATTAGATGATGAAGCTCATTTTGATAAGATCATAGAAATCATTCCCAATGAGTGCGAATCCAAGATGATTGTTATTGATGAGAACAGAAAAGGTTACTCAGATTACTCTTGATGAACTCTTTGGAACTCTTATTCAGCATGATACTAGAATTAATAGATATGATGATAATGTAAAAAAAGAATAATGGTAATGGTAGTGTTTCTTTTACTACAAATTCTATTAATATGAAATCGAAGACACAAGAGAGAGTTACCAGATCCAAATATAAGAAATTTCTTATCCAATCCGAATCTAGTGGAAGTGATTCCTCAGAAAATGAGTTAGAAAATCTTTCTCAAAGGATGAACAAGATAGCCGGACAGGGGAACATTCAATCCAGATATATGAAAAAGGAATGGAAAGATAAGAATGATTCAGAATTTACATGTTATGAATGAAATAGTTCTGGACACATAAGACTTGATTGTCCAATGATTTAGAAAAAAGGAATAAAGAAAAGTTATTCTGAGAAAAATATAATTAAGTATTACAAGGGTAAAGCTATGAAAGTCTTGAAAGCTAATGACACCTGGAGTGCCATTGGTTGAGACTCTTCAGATGAATCCTTAGATTATAAATCTTCTAGAAAGAAGAATATAGGTCCAATAGCTAGATTACCTATTGAAAATAATTTCTTTATGGATAAGGTACGCAATGTTGAATCATTGACCTATGTTTCTTTAGAAGAAAATTATAGTAATGAAAAATATTATAACTCTTCAGATGAAGAATCTTCTTCTGAAGAAGATTATAAATTACCATCCTATGATCAAGTTTCTTGGTTTTCCAAACATCATGAGATTGAGAACCCAAAACTCATGAAAAAACATGATAAGGAAAAAAGTAGGAATAATATTCTTACTAACGAAATATCATATCTTTATAAATAACTTGATAATAAAAATTCTGATTTTGAAAGTATTTCAAAAAATCATGAGGAAGTAAATTCAGAGAAGAATAAACTTTCTAATGATCTAGAAAATGTATTTTCTAAAAAAATTGTTTTTCAGCCTAGCTCTAGTTCAAAATAAAATATTTTTGAAGACAAGAACCTGGTTATCAAACTCAAATTGGAAATATTTTCCCTGAGGAAGTGTTTTTCAATCTTTTCCTTTGGTATGGAAATTTTTTTAAAATTTATTCTGAAATCTGACCTCTGAGGAATAGTTCTGGTTTTGGTTATACTAGTTCTAAACCTTTTTTACTAACACTTATTTTGTTCTTCAATGATCTCCATTCTGCACAACGATATTGGACGTTCTCGCAATATGAATGGTCACAAAAACAATTTTGAAAATATTATCAAGATGAAATGAGGAAAAGTAACATTCACAGATAATGCCCAGGGAGAAATTATTGGTATAGGTAAAATCATTCTTCTTGGAAAAACATTGATTTAAAATGTGTTATAAGTTAATGCTCTTTAGAATAACCTCATTAGCATAAGAAAATTATGTGATGACGGTTACCTTGTAAATTTTAGGAATGACAAGTTCTTAGTACAAAACTCCAAGGAAGATATTATTCTTTCTGCCCATAGGCAAGAGAATGTATACACATTATTCTTTGAATACCTAAGGTTCCATGACTTACCTTTCCATATTGCAATTCAAGATCATTCTTGGTTATGGCATAGATGGTTAGGACACTGTAACCTTAGGAACTTATGAAAACATTCTTAGAAAAGATTAGTTAAGGATTTATCAGAGTTTATATTTTATTCTTCAAAAGATTGTGGCCCTTTTCAATATGGAAAGAAACATAAATCCTGTTTTAAATCAGTCAGTGTAGTCTCAACTACTGATGCATTACAGCTAGTTCATATGGATCTTTTTGGTCCTATACAAACTGGATGCATTGGCGGAATATTTTATGTATTTTTCTTAGTTAATTATTACACTAGATTTACATGGGTCTATTTTCTAGCAAAGAAATCTGAAGCTTTTTCGTATTTCAAAAGTTTTAGAGCCCAAGTAAAAATTTAGAAAAACCTTCCAATGAAAAGTATTCATAGTGATCATGGAGGAGAATTTAAAAATTTTGTTTTTGAATCATTTTGTAGTAGAAAAGGTATTACTCATGACATCTTTGAACCCAGAACACCTCAACAGAATGGTTTTGTTTAATGATGAAATTTAATTCTTCAAGAAATAACTAAAACAATGTTAAGAGAGTATTCTATAGTCAATCATTTTTGGGCTGAATTTATAAGTACTAGTTGTTATACTATAAATCTAGTTTTGATTATACATTTTCTTAAAGAAAATCCTTATAATTTATGGAATGGTAGAAAACTTAGAATTTTTTATTTTAAGGATTTTGGTTGCAATGTATTCATTCTGAATGCTAAATATAATCTTCATAAATTCACACCAAAATATGATGAATGAATTTTCATAGGATACTCCACAACATCTATGGATTATAGAGATTTCAATAAAAAAAACTTTTACTGTTGAAGAGACAGTGCGTGTGAAATTTGATGAAACTGATCCTTTTGTTTTTAAACAACCCCATCCTACATCCTCGAATGTGTTTTAAAAAACTGATTATCAACCTCTGTTAGAAAATCCTTCTGATAAATAACATGTTCAAGAAGATACTAATGAAACATTTACCCCAGATTATTTTCTACACTATGTTGATGAACAGGTTTTACAAAACCCAAATCAGTCATTTCTAAAGAATCATCTTAGTGATAGTATCATTGATGATGTAAATCAACTTGTAAGTACCATAAGTTCCTTAATAAATAATTTTTAAAATCTAGAATTCCTTCGCCAATTAGAACCAAAAACCACTAATTATGCTTTAGGTGATAATGATTGGATTAAATCCATACAAGATGAACTAAATGAATTTGAAATGAAAAAATTATGGACCATGGTTGAGAGACCTAAGGAAACCTCTGTTAGTAGAGTAAATTGGGTCTTCAAAAATAAGTATGAAGAAAATGTAGTCATTTTAAGAAATAAAGAAAGATTAGTTGCTAAAGTCTATAATCAACAAGAAGGAATAGACTATAAAGAAACCTATTCTCCAGTAGCCAGACATGAATCATTTAGTATTTTAGTTGCCTTTGCAGCATTCTTCAATTACAAACATTTTCAAATGGATGTGAAATGTTCTTTCCTTAATGTTTATGTTCAAGAAGAAGTTTTTGTTTAAAAAACTCATGTTTTTGATGATTCATAACATCCTGATCACAATTTTTGACTTTCCAAAGCATTATATGGCCTTAAACATTCTTGTCGAGCGTGGTATGATAGACATACATGATGTTTTCTTCAAATTAACTATGTTAAGGGTAACACAGATCCATCCCTTTTTATAAATAGTATAATAAAAATGTTTTGATTGTTAAAATTTATGTTGATGACATTATATTTGATTCAACTCAGGAATCATAAACTAATTCCCTTGCAGATCTAATGAAATCTGAGTTTGAAATGATTATGATGGGTGAGTTAACATTTTTCCTTGGTTTTCAAATTTCTCAAAAACCAAAAAAAAATATATGTATCCCAACATAAGTTTATTGAAGATATTATTAAAAAGTAAGGATATTACAACACTAAAACTATAAATAATCCCATTAGTACCTCAAACACACTTGATCTTGATGAAGTTGGGAAACCAGTAGATCAAAAAACTTTTAGAGGTATGATAGGAAGTCTACATTACATAACATCTATTCATCCAGACATAATGATTCCAATATGCTTATGTATAAGATATCAATCTAATATTAAGGAATATCATTTAAAGGTAGTGAAATGAATTTTTCTATACTTAAAGGGAATCATGGATTTAGGACTCGTCTATACTTCTAGAAATGTTTTTGTTTCAAAAAGATCCTCGGATGGTATCTTTGGAGGATGTAGAATGGTTAAAAAGGGTACATCTATAACTTGTCATTTCTTAGGAGATTCATTAGTTTCTTGGTCATGCAATAAGAAACACTCAGTAGAACTTTCCACTGCTGAAGCTGAATATGTAGCAGGTGGAAGTGGTTGTTCTCAAGTGTTGTGGATGAAACCCACACTCAAAGACTATGATATGAATTTTACCAAAACACAATTTTTTTTCTATAAATAAAATTCCCATTTCCCTTAGTAAAAACTATTAACACCACTCTCATGGAATGCACATAGATATTAGGCATCACATTCTTAGGGATCACACTCAAAAAAAAGATATCATTCATCAATTTATCACAACTCAAGATCAACATGCATATATTTTCACAAAATCATTACCATCTGATAGATTATAATATGTTAAACTTATGTTAGGAATGATATCCATAAGTTAATATACCTTGATTAACTTCCTGTTGAACCAATCACTTTATAGTAATAAACAACTTTTAATATGGGGAGTACATCTGTTATTTGGGTTTTTCAAATTTTTCGTAATAATAATTTGCATAGTTAGTTTTTCAAAATTTTAGTAATTAAAATCTTATTAGTTAGTTTTTCAAATTTTACGTAATGAAAATTTTCATAGTTAGTTTTTCAAATTTTTTGTATTGAAAATTTTCGTAGATAGTTTTTCAAAATTGTCCGTAATAAAAATTTTTGTAGTAAGTCTTTGAAATTTTCTTAATAATTATTTTTGTACCAGAAATTTTCATAATGAGAGTTTTTCATACTCAAATTTTTTTAATGAAAAATATCATACTCAAAATTTTCATAGTGGAATTTTGGTAATAATTTTTTTTTGCAATATAATTTTGGATGTTAGATTATTTGTAATATGTTATTTATAGTCAAATTTATTTTAATCTAAATTTAGTAAAGAAAAATATCAAATATTATGTACAATCTTCCTAGAAATCTGAATGGTATGATTTCTTTCTTAAATTTTTATAGTCATTATTTAATTGCTGGTAGTTTCATTTGTTTTAAATTTTCTCAGATACTAGTTTCCTAAAATCCAAATGTTTTCCTTAAAAAACGTCAAAAGATCAAACTCAACCATATTTTCCAGGTAGCTATGATTTCAACCATCGGATCAGACCATAAGGATTTTCAACCATTAGATTGGATTTGGAAGTTTAAAGGTCACTTCCATCGCCTATATAAAGGACCCTTGAAGGTTTGTCTGACATCGGTTTTTAAGCTCTCGTGTGCTGAAGTTCTTCCCCCATTTATTAAGCCCGTTCTGAATCTATCAGAGTTCCTCCAATATGAATGCCTACAGAAACTTCTTCTCAAGATATGTCTACCTTGAATCCAATATCCAATTGGAATGTGTATAGGGAATGGTTGGCCAATCCGATCTTTTTGAAATATGATTCAATCATTTCCACGAATATCAAGCATAATGGATGTGAGAGTGTATGCATATCAAAGCCAGGAAATCAAGACTTTGTTTATCCAGATCTGATTATAGAATTATATGATTCAATTTCATTCATTAAGGAATATGGCAGGGAAAATATTTTATTGAAAAGTTATGAAAAAAATTATAAACTCTCATACACCATGGCTGCTAGCTTGGTGGAGTTATCTTATGAAGTGGAAGTTGAGTTTTTCTCTCAAAAGCTATTGGATGTTCAGGAATGTTTTATTAAGGTGAACAATTTGGAATGTCTTCGATTAATATATTCCAAGAAACAAAATAATTCTCATTTATCTATCAACAATTAGATTCTCTAGTTATGGGTTCAAGGCTTTTTCATACCGAGAAAAGACGATAAGGAAACATTAATGAAACATGACATATATATCTTTTATTTCTTGGTAAATCTAAGGAAAATAAATTTTATGACGCACATTCTCATTATGATAGATAATATAAAAAATGGTAATTTAAGTGCTTAGATGATTATGTATCCTGCCTTACTTTCCAAGATGATAGTTCGGTGTCTCGAATCATTCAAGATCCCTTACAGTTCGAAGTCAAGGAATGGTAATGTTATTATTGTAAGTGATGAAACATTGAAAAGAATGAATTTGGGTTTTTCTATTGAGTCATGAGATTTTTATAATCGACCAGTGGAAGAAGCAGAAGTAATATTGGTAAATACTGAAAAAGACGAACCATTATAGAAGTCTAGAAATAAAAGAAAGTATAAGGAAGTGCAAATAGAAAAAAAATCCCAACATCTAATGAAGTCCAATCAGCACCTCCTAAACATAGGAAGCGGAAATCCTACATAGATGAGATTTTATCAAAATGGAGGGAGGATAAGAAAAATATAAAATCAGGGGAGGCACAGTTCAGTTTGGATCCTATTGAGGCTAAGGCCTTGAAAGAATCAATTGCTGAAGAGATTAAAAAGCAAGCTAAAGAGAAGAAAATTAAGAAGAAAATGTCTAAGGCCACGATTGTGCAATCTCTCTTGAAGGATAATAAAGTATCATCTGAGAATATTCTGGTGCCACAATCTTTCTTGAAAGAGCATTTACCTGAGACTCCAGGGAAGAATTTCTTCACTCTGGAAAAATCTAAAAAAAATCTTCTTGAAGAAGTGGAACAGGTGGAAGAATAACAAGAAGAAGAAGGGAGTGGTAAGACAGATTATCTTTTAATGCAATTTGAACATTATCAAGACAAGGCAACCTAGTATGATAATTTTTCACTCTAATATTTTGAACCATAGTCCTCGAAGTTTGTCAATGTAGAGAAGGATTAAGAGAATGGTGAAGAGAAAGGTGAAGAATATGTAAATAATTTGTCTGATGAAGAAAGTCTAAATCATGATTTTTTTCATCTTGATGATCCTAAGACTAGAAATCAGAATGAAGAGTTAGATAATGGTAGAGTTGTGAAGCTGTCTGAAAACATGCATGAATCCCCTGATGAGGAAGTCGTACCATGAATTGATAAGCGTAAACATGTTCTTGTAGATACTCTTAAAAATATATAGTGAAGGAGATGGAAGATAGAGGAACTTCACAGAGGAAGCATGATGAGCTAGAAAAACAAGCATGTCCAAGTAAAGTCTTAGATAATGAATCATATCAACTTGGTCATGATTTTGTTGAACAATCCATTAAAAAGGTTGTCGGGTACATTCCGACTATTTCAATCATAGAATCTAGATTCCTGATGCTCCAACATTTTCTTAATCATAAATAGGATTCAATGTCCATGGTGATGGACAAGTGTGTCTAGGTGGAATCAGATTTCAAAACATTACTCATAGGCTACGAAGCTCACAGAAAATCTTGTAAGAAGATATCCAGCTGGTCAAAGAAGTCAATTCATGAAAAGAGTGAGCTTGATCAATTTCAAGAAGATTTCAATGAAGATTTATATACTGAGGTTACCAAAATCAAGTATCCTACAAACAGGTTTAAGGAAAAGCTAAATTTAGAACAAAATAATAATATTCAAGAGTTGAATGACTTTAATGGGATGGTGACCTCAGTAGCTCAAAGCTGAATGAGGGAGCGAGATCTCCGGATAGAGTTTGAAGAGAAGCATTGTGAAGGAAGATGAGTTACTAAAGGGTCAAGAAGAAGTTCTTACATCTCTGGAAGAGAGTATCAAATCTCTAAAGAAGAAAGATGAGAAGGATCATGAGGAACTCAAAAAGCTGAATACTATAGTCAAGAAGATGATTCACAAAGAAAAAGAAGAAAAATAGATCACAATCCGATCTTCTTTTGTATCTATTTTTCATGGTACAAATTCTTCTAACTATAATGAAATTTTTGTTTCTTGTTTTATTTGTTTGATTGTACTAATATTTCAGGTACCATATTTAATTTCCATTTGCTCAAACTCTTTTTGAAAATCAAAAAATGGGAGAAGGAAAAATAATTCTAAAGTGGAGATTGAAAATTATTTATAATTATGTAAGAAATATCCCTAAGTAAGGGGGAGTTTATATAAGGGGAGTTTTTCACTACGAATATTTCAAAATTAAAATGAAAACATTAATTCTGTAAATTTATGAATATGATCCTTAGTGTTCCAAAGCCTAAGGAGGAGTTAGTCGTATTCATCTTTAACAATGTGAAAAGGGAGATATTATTTGTTTCAATGTATAAATTTTGTTATGTCCTTATATTATTTTCCGTATGGATGTTTGTGCTATCCAAAAAGGAATAGATTTTGGAGTCAATGAGGTTTTACTTATGAATTTTCCATTACTTCATTCAAGTAAGAAAATATTGAGTCATTAAGGTTTCCTTATGACTTTACCATTTCTATTATTTTGAAAATCGCAAACACCATATCTCAAGGAAAATACGTTTTTAACCCATCATTTAATTCTATAAGTAATGATTCCTTCCTAAATGAAATTTGACTTTACAATGTTTTCATTGTCCACATCATAATTTTTCTATGATTAAAATCCAGTTTCAAAACCAAAAACCTTGGAATCATATAAATACCTAGATAAGAAGCATTGTGTTCTAGGATCCGAATTCTCATAAATCTGGTTACGAACATTCTGAGTTCTGACTCTAAATTCTGAATATGAATTCTGGTTATGAACTTCTCTATGTTCTGAATCCAAGTTCTCTATATTCAGACTCCGAAATCTCATGAGCTCTAACTCCGAATTCTCATGAACTCTGACTCCAATATTTGTATATTCTGGTTTCGAATTCATGTGAATCCAGATTCTGAATTTACTTGAAATTCAGACACTAGAATTCTATAGAATTCAGGTTCTAAATTTATAGAAAATAGAACTTGAATACCATTGTTTTTCAGACTCTGAATTCATTTTTGTTTAGACTCTAAACTTTCACTTGCTTACATTCTGAATATTTAATTGTAGTTATGTAATCATATTTTGTGTAGACTTTTTTGTTATAAAATGATGTTGTGCTTTCAGTTACTAACTAAATGTTGTTTGAGTGACCCGTGTATAGGTCCCTCTGAAATTCAAGAAAAGATACGATCGTTGAATAAGGGAGACAACTGTTGAAGACGTACCTATAAATAAGGGCTCATTTGAAAGAGCTTATAACTGTTCAATGAATCTAGAGATTACATTCTATCGAAGTGATATCGACAGAGAGACAATAATTTCTTAGTGCATAATGAACTTCTCGTATATATTTGCATTGTGCGACTCCAAGTATTACTGATTACATTCGAGGGATTCCAGGGATAGGAAGACAGAGGTGACGACTACCATAAAGTTGAGGGATTCCTTGCTGGGGAAGATAGAGGTTCCAACTACCTTGATGTTTAGGGATTGTGGGGATTAGAATACAGACTCCGATATTCATATCGAGGGCTTACCCTAATGTCGGTAATACATACTTTCTTGAAATTATAAATCAAGGGACCTTTATCCAAGGTTGTTGGATACCATTCTCATTGGGATAAAAGACTTACTACTGTTACTTGTTTTGTTACATGTTTTTCCACTGAAATTGTATTTTTAAAGAAATTATAACATTCTTATACATCATTATACTTGTACTCTGATTTAGATAGATTCTATATGTTTTAATGTAGAATCTTCATCTTTGTAAACTTTCATTATGTTCCATTTCCGGAATCACTTTTCCAAAATTTCTTTCTTGGAATCAAGAATGTGTGTAGAACTAGAGGTTTTGTGAATTACTTTGTTTATCCTTGCTAAATAAAATAATCTTTAAATGTTCCAAAGGATTTTTTTAAAGTATACAATTCACCCTTCCTCTTGTATTTGATCATCTCAATACATATTCGATCCTACATTTGGTATTATAGAGTATATCATACTCAGACATACCATCACAACCAGATATAAATGTAAAACACAAAATAAATAAGAAAACATAAACATACTATATATCATATATAAATATTGTTCCATATTAATTCCCACAATGATATGAGGTAGGAGATAATTGAACAATCGTCGTTTCATGAGGTGATAGTTTTCCATCCAAAAAAACTATATGTTCTTCTCCCATTAGATGGAGGGTTGTGTAAGTGTAATTGGAATACTTCTCATAAAAACATCCTAGTAAATTGAGGATACTAGTGTTGTTATAAAATAAAGGAATTAAATGAGTTTAGGGTTTGGAGATGTAAAATAAATGAAAAAATGTTATGAGAAAATGTTACCTTTAATTTGGGTTACACCCTTTGGTTGGAAACAATAGGACTTCTTGAAGCTTATTATTCCTAAGGTAATTCATTTAGGTGGAAGAGAGGGATCTTGAGAGATTATTTAGGAAGGGTTTGGATGAGACAATGGGCTTGAGAGGTGTCATGAATTAGTTAGAAGTGAAGGATTTTTATAAGGGGGAGGAGGTTCTCATTAGGAATGTCTCAAAATATTATTTTATTATATAATGATATTCAGTTTCTAAAAATCCAAAACAAATTAAAGTATAAGATAATATGACTAATGGTATAAATAAAATTATCCAGAAATAATTGGGAAGGTTTTGATTATTTTTTTAATATTTATAATATTATTTATTTAAATAATTTATTAATTTGTTAAATAAAACATCATTATTAGTTAAAAAATAATTTACTTTCTTTTCTGTCTAAAAATTATAGAAAACTACCATGATATAGGAAATATTTTTATATTTCTAATTAATATTTATAGTTAATATAGTGAGTTATATATCCCCATGTAAAAATTAATTGACAAAAAGATATTTGGTTTTATCATTTTTGCCTTTACTTTAAGTTAATCCAAATACTGTGTCATTATCACTCACATGTGGCCCCATGGGGTCCCTAATTCGACCCAATAATGATCATAATCATATGGGTATCAAATAATAGGATTAGGTGACCCGTTAGGGTAATTTTATATTATTATAGTTATATTTGATTACCATTATTTACTAGATTTACCATTTAACCATGGTAATTAATATATTTACTGAAATAAATATTCATAATGTCTAAAAATTAAAGATTCTTATTTACACAATTTGGACCTCATGATTAAAAATAAGGAATCCATATATCAAAATTGAAATCACAGAAGTGACAGAAAATAATTTAAAATTAATTCCCGCTATCAAAATAAATGGCATGTTTTTGAGAAATAATATCTATCAAAAAATTGACACTTGCTTATCTTCAAAATAAAAGTGAAATTAATTCCAATAACCAAAACTAAATTACGTTGTAAAACTATAATATAATTACACTTTAAAACAAAATAATAATATATATATATATATATAAGTTAGATTAAAAGGTAGTTTTGAATTAAAATTCAATATTTTTCACCTTTCATTAAAAATTGTATTTTACTGGAAAAATACAAAAAAATTTCCCAAATTAAATTTTGAAGTCCCAATTCTAAAGTAGAATTTTATTAGGTAAAATAGAAAATATAAAAGTGGACCAAACTATATTTATAGATGGTTATCCATTAAAAGGTTTAAAATAATCCTTTTAATGTAAATTATGCTTAAATTTAGATTCATTAACATTATAAGCCTTGAAATTTTGTTGGATAAATGTAAAAACATTTAACAAACATGTATAATAATATTGTAGTTAGTTCATTTCTTTCCCTCCAATACAACGACTAGGCATTTACTACTATTTTAAAAAAAATTATATTATTATTGTGAAACATAATATTTCAAGGATACACATTGTTGCGTATCGGGTACACCATTGAACAAAGAAACCCCATAAAAGTAAACTAAATATTGAATTTAAAATATTAATAAAATTGAAAATGTATTATTTTTTTATTTAACATGGATGTTACAGTTTTAGTAATCATTTATGGGATAGACATTTTCATAGTTCATGTTGAATTCTAGCTTGGTCACTGATCATTGTTTCTCAATGGCACATAGAACCACCACAGGTCTCATAGAGTGTTCTCATATGAACTTGTCAGGTGCTAGTTGTTTCTAAATGGTGGGAAGATCATTTTGGAATACCATGAAATCATTTATTTTCTTGAGTGATCATTGGTTACGGTGATCATTTGGTTCATTGGGAGAAGGACCAACAACTTGGTTCTTGGATTTTTTGAGGAGTTAGTGACTTGATCTTTTGGTTAATTCTTGGGAATTTGTTCGGAGTTATTGTTTTGTCATGGTAAGAGGATTAAGATCCATTAATGGTGGATGATGTGTAATTGGATTCATAGTCTATAAAATATTTATATGGAATCTTTAGGTGTTGATAAATCAGCTGGAATGTCTTTTGGATTTCCATGTGTAGAATTCATTATTGTTGGGGAGAATTGCAACACCTGAATTTTTTTCATGTATTGGTTTTGATTCAGTTTGTTAGATATCCAGATCATTTTTATGGGTTTTTGGTGACATGAATTTTTTGTTTTGAACTAGCTTCTACTTCTAATCATACTATCATGGGTTCCCTATAAAATTCTTGGGAGTTTCTAGTGAAAAGTCTGGCTACTTCATGATTTGGGCCAACAGTGAGCCCATTTCTTGATTTAAAAACAAAATTTGTTTCTTCTATAACTCCTTATTTTTTCAAAAAAATTCACTCATTACACTTTCCACATGGTCTTCCTTAACCTATTGAAACCCCATATCCTTTTGGACACCTTTTGAAATTTATAATCATGGTTGAATTGGGGTATTTATTCTAGTATTTGGCCAGCCCGTGAGACCATTTTGATTTAAACAAATAATTAATTTTTTATTCTATATCATATTGATTTTTTTGGAATTTTAATTGATTCCACCTCCCACATGAGCCCAAGAAATATATTCAGAAACCCCCAAGTTCCATTTTCTCTCTTTAGATCACATCTTAGTCACCAATTAGGGAAACATTTCTCAAGGTTTCTCAAATTGTCCATATTTGGAAAGGTAATTTGTTTCTTTCAAGAATCATTCATTTTTTCTCTATTCCCACCAAATAATAATTTCATATTTCTTCCGGACATAATTATCATCTCCAAGAAGTGGAAACCCATTCCCTTTTATATATGGGTGTAGATATAAGGGATGATTAAGAGTTCTCTAGTTTCTATGGTGAGACTTGTCCTTTCTCCTCCCTCTTCCATCTCCTTCCACTTTATTTTTAGTAAAATTATCTCATGGTAATTAATGTTCTAGGGTTATGTTATAAAATGATTTCTGATGGTTTCTTGGTTTGTTTCAATCAGGTATTCATAGATCTAGTGTGTTGGGATCCGCAGTGGGTTATATCAGGTGTGTGGTTCCGTTCTAACATATTTTTGAGGTAGGATATCCCTTTAAAATGCATTTATCATTTATGCATCATCATTTTTACTGTTCTATCTTGATATATATGTTTAGTTAGGTTTTTTAGCCTTTGGATTATTTTCATGGAGTGAGAAACAATTGTTTGATCCTTGTTTTGTGAAAAGTATTGTTATTTTGTTTTAAAGGTGAACACTGCTTGTTTACTTAATTGTTCTGTAAGATTACACACCTATTTTATGGTATTTTGAACATGGTTCTTTAGATTTAATAAAATTATGTCATAAAATGGTATTTTATCCCTTTTTCATGTGCTTAAAATGTTTTCTTTTTTTTAAAGTGTGTTCCATGTGTTCGGTTAATTTCCTTGTTGGATTTTTTGTGCTTATTGAAATTTAAAATGATTTTTGGACTTATAAATATTTTTTCATAATGGAAAATGTTATTCTAGGGTCATTTTATGGTTTTACAAAGTATTTTTTGTCTTATGAACAAATGTGGTTTTGGTGGTAAACTTGTTTTAGCTTCAGTTAATAGAAAATGGCCTGTTTGGCATCCTAATAAAAATGGCCATGCATTGGATGTGTAACCTGAATGATATAAAGGATTTATGAATTATTTTTCTATAAATGATTCATATGCACCTATTTATTAATATTAATAGTTTTACGATTGGAAAGTATTAGTTTTATGATATTCTTAAATGCTGTTTTTTCATTTTTTGAATAAAAATGGTTTCCGTGTGTATTTCATGTTTTACAATTTATGGAAAGATTATGGTCCATGAATTGATTTATTAAATGTTTTTGGGGTCAAAAAAGCTGGTTTTATTTGCAATTGGTGGGGTTTTCCTCTTTAAAAGAACATTTTTGAATATATTTTATGTTCAAGGTCTCATTAGACTTATTGAATTTTTTATGAAAAGTTATGTTATTTATTGATCCGTGAATGAAATGTCTGACATGTGTGTGGGATGTTTGATGTGTGTTTGATTTGTAAAGGTAATCATCATTATAAAAAGATATTTTATTGATGTGTAACTTGTTTGAGAACAAAAAGAGAGAACCTAGGTATCTAGTGTATGATGAAAATATGAATTTAGAAGCTCAATTACATGTGGGGGGTTAATTGTAAGTTTAAAAACATTATTTTTTAACACTAATGAAATTTTTTTTAAAAAGGTTAAAAAGGTAAATTAATAAGTCATCTTTTAGTTCTACAAAGTTGCTAGTTTCCGGTAATATCATTCCGGAAATGAAAATTGGGGAATGTTTATAATGAACATATTCTACCATAATGTGTATAGAATATTACTTATTAGAGTATACATAAGAAAAATAATGTATTAGAAGGTTATAATTTCTTCCCTTATCAAAATACAGTGGAAAATACTTGAAACATAAAAAATAAACATGTATGAAATCATCTAACCCAATGAGAAGGGTATCCAAAAACATTTCATAAAGGTCCCTTGATTTATATTTTCATGAAAGTTTTTCTTGACCACAGTTGGGTAATCCACAGATAGGAATATCAGAATCTATATTGCTATCCCTGCAAGACCTTGATCATCAAGGTAGTCAGAACCTTAGTCTTCATATCCAAGGAAGTCCTCAAACTTTAAGGAATTATGCACCTCTATCTTATAATCCCCGGAATACTTAGATTGTACTCAGCAATAAATAGTGTCACGAAGCATAATGAACAGGATGTTCTGTATGCACAAGGTATGAGAGACTCTATCTCTCTAGAAATCACTTTAGAAGCATGTAATCTCTAGATTTATTTAACCGTTGAGTTCGTTCAAATGATATCCTATTTATATGAACTTCTCCAGCAGTCATCTCCCTCATCCAACGATCATATACATCCTGGAATTTTGGAGGGACGAGTATATGTGTCAGTCAAATAATTATTATATAGAAATAGAATGTATGAAATTGTTTTATAAATATAAAATGTCTATGTAAAATAAGGTTGTTTAACCAAATCTATTTTTTAGAGTCTATGGATAAATAAAGGATCAAAGTCAAAGAAAATAATAATTTGTAGTCTATAAATCATGTATATTCGGATACTATTTTCCAAAAAATTTGAAACCAGAATTCAATATATTTTAAAATATGAATTTGAATGAATTCAGATTCTGAATTCATAGGAATTTGGAGTTTGAAGTTTGAGGAATTTCGATCCATAATTTTTAGGAATTTAGAGTCTTAATTTTAGTGAATTTGGAGCCTGGTTTTAAAAGAATTTAGAGTCTGAATTTATGAGAATTTGGATCATGAATTTCAGAGAATTTGGATCCTAAATTCCTTAGATTTTGGATTTCTAACAACAAAATACTCTATAAACAACGATTTATAGGATTCAGAGTTTTTATATATGAAAATTAATTTTAACCATTATAAATAAAAAGAGATAGATGTAAAGAAACTATAAAATGAACAATTAAAACAATGTTAAGGATAAAATTTCCTATAGAAAGGAAAATTTCTCTTATTACGATAATTATTATGCGAAATATAATTTTCATTATGCTAGAATTTTTTTTTGATTTTCAAAACATATAGAAATGAAAAAGTAATAAGGAAATCGTATTGACTAAGTAATAACCCCATTTTCTGAAAGAACAAACATCCTTTAAAAAAATATATGGACTTATAGTTTTTCTTTATGAATATAAAAAAATATCTCCCTTTATATATGAATTATAGTGAATAAGAATAACTCCCCCTTAGGTTTTTAAATACTTAAGGATCATATTCTGAATTTCCGAAATGAGATTATACATTTTCTTGCATAAAAAAATATTCTTTGATTTGAGCTTCCCCTTAGATAAAATCTCTGTTACTTTTGAACGTATCTTATTTAAATAGAATTATTTTTATCATTCCTTTCTCAAAATTTGTGATTTTTAATAGGTAATAAAGAGAATTGAAAAAAAAATACGAGAAATATTATTACCAAACAAACAAATATATATAGAACAACTAATATTTCATTATGAGTGAATGAATTTGTACAATACTAAAAAAGATTAGAATTGGGTATAATTATCCTTCATTATTCTTCATCATTCACTTATTGAAAATGGTTTTCAGCTTCAATATCTCCTTGTGATAATCTTTTACATGCCTAAGAAGCCTATCCCGATCTTCATTTTTCTTCTCTAAGGCTTCTATATTTTCATCATGACCCGTAAAAATTATAGCCCGAGCCTTCAAAACTTCTTCTTTCAAAGAAACCTTTTCCTTAATTTAAATTATGAGATCCCGTTCTCTCTTCCAATCCACATCCATTGATTTAAGCTTCCCATTCATGTCAGTGGCTTCATGCTTCGGAGTTCTCTGTTCAAGAGTTAGCTTTTCGTCATAAAACATTGTATGATCATTAAAAATCCTATCTTCAGTGTCAAAAGAATATTTCACATTATCATGAAATTCATTAGAGTCTCTCAGATCTTTAATTTCCTTCTTTTACCAACGTGTAATATTCAAGCATGATATTTTATGAGCATCATATTCATTAAAGAAGGTTTTAAAATCTACCGCAGGCTTTACAAACATATCAATATGCATGGAGACTGAATCATCATTCTAATTAAACATGTGTTACTTCATATGGAACCTCAAGTCTATACTCGGGAATAAATGAATGGAATCAACCGAATTCTATAAAGATGGTTCCACACAATAATGTCTAAGAGAGGATGATTCTGAATCATAGTTCATTGATGGGGTGGATTATTTTTCTATTTCTTCATCTTTATTTTTCAATGAAACCCCAATATCTTTCATTTTCACCATAGATTTACTAGGTGTATCAACCAAAACTTCTTTTCCCTTATCCGCCCTCATAATGATCTCTTATGCTTTTGTTTATTCATGCTAACTATCTGATAAATGAAAAATCATATCTTCCTCAAATTTTTATTTCGAAACAAATGCCCCAATTTCCTATATATGAATAAAGTCATGGTAACTACTTTTTTCCTCATATAGCTAATTCACTTATTCCTGACCTTTATATTCTTTTCCTAGAGTATCCAGTTTCAATGAATTGACATCATATATTCAGATTGATAATTTTCTAGAAGGACTCTCTTTATCATGATAATTATATACTTTCCTTATCATGTCCTTGGTATCACCACTTATTTATTATTCTTATTCATCTTCTTCTTCTACTTATTCCTTTGGTTGATATTTCATAATCACCATCTTCATTCCCAGAGTCGCAGGAAGTGATTCTTGAGAAAATGATTCTGGAACTTGGTGTTGTTTAAAGGCTTTTTCAGCCACCTTATGATGGGATTGAACTATATCCACTTCAAAAAATTTCTTCCCATGGTTCTTTTCATTCTCTTACTTCTTAGGATCTTCAGAAAACATCAACATCAAGACCATTTCCTCAGTAGGGTCAAAAAAAAGTAGGCTCCCTTAATTAATTTTTTTTCCTCTCTCAACATAGCCACAACCTCATCAGGGTTAGTCTTTTTGCTTTTTGGTTCTGGGGTTTCTGATTGTATTTCATAAGCCACCAAGATTTTTTTCTTACAGTTCCATTGCCTACCTCTTCCTTCCACCCTTCATGGATGTCTCATCCACTTACAGTTTCAGTGACAATGTTTCAACATATTATTTTGGTTGTTCATAAAATTATCTAGATTCATTAGATAATCCATCATTTATCCTTATGAAGGTATCATCACTCAGAAGTATATCCATGTAATTTTGTTGCTTAGAACAATAAGGGATTTTGTGAGAATTTTAAAAAATTAATATATTTTTTGTGAGATTGGGAAGTTACATGATAATTTGAGACTTGAAATTTCAAATTTTGATATTCTCAAATGTAATAAAAAAATAATTCACCAGATTTATCTTCTTGAGGTTCACTTAGAAATCTAGAATGTAGATATATCATTTCCTTAGTGAATCCTTGTCTCCTTTAATCAGATGAATAAATCCTTGAAGCCATAATTTTAGAATATGAAAATTTGCAGATAGATTGATAATTTTCAAAGTCATTACTTCTTTCAGGATATGTAATTATAAATTTTTTTCCTTCCCAAATGATCCTGATACATCAGGTAATTTATTGGTAAAAAATTCAGCTTCACCTTCATATGGAATTCCAATTATATTTTTATCCTTAGTGTATGAAAGGGAGTGAGTCTTTCCATAACTATTGATGGAAAAATTATCTATCCCTCAATCTTTGAATAAAATTACTAATTTGTAAAATTCATCCAACTACTCCTGATAAAATAGATCATGTGCCTTCAGTTTTGATGTGAATAGACTCTCTCATCCATTCAACTTGATATTATTTGAAATAATTGAATCATAATTAGAAATGAAATTCGAATCGAGTATACTTTCTTTGTATATCAGCCATTGACATATTTCTATTATAGTCTACATTTCGTTCTGAGGAGAGGCTTCAACAGATATTCACAACTAACGAAAACCTTATGATCTGGAAAGACCATAAGTAGGCAGGGATGAACATCAGTAGGTGATGGATTTGAAGATTGATGTTGGACAACCAAAATGGGGTCCCTATATAAGAATTTGAAATGACGTTTCAACTTAATTGATTGATCCAACAATATATAATCTCTTGACCGAATCTGATAGTTGAGATGATAGCAGATGAAGGGATTCGGTAAGTTCTGATCTTTTTAGGGTTTTAAGATAAAGATTCAGATTTGAGAGAATGTTAATCTGAAAAAGAATCATAAAAAACATAAAAATACCAACAAGTAAAACAATGCATAAGAAAATTTACGAAAGAAAACATACCGTATGGATTACCAAGAAAATTATTCCTAATATGGAAAATTATTCTTTAATAACATTAGACATCAAAAAATTTAAAACAACTATTATGAAAATTATGATTATGTAAATTTTTATTAGTAAAATTTTGATTGCGAATAATATTGATTAAAATAAATTTTATTACGAAAATTTTGATTAACAAGAATATGTACCCCACTATGAAAAAAGATTCTTACTAAAAAGTGATAGGTTTCAAAAAGAATTAAATATTGAATATTACCGTACTGTTATAAATCCTAACATCTGTTTAATGTATTAAAATATTTCGGAGGGTAATGATTTTTTGAAAGTATAAACAATTTGATCTTGAATTTCGATAATTTGAAGAAAGATATTTCCTTTTTTAGTGTGATATCAGAAATCAATGTTTTATATGAAGAACAATGATACCTATAGAAATAACATATCACTGAGCATTATCTCTGAAAGTAATTTTTTTTGTTTCATCTTGATAATATTTTCCATGATGTTTTTGTTACCAGTCATATGTCAGTAATATCCACTATCCATGTTCCATGTATTGCTGTTGGTACTATCTATTTTTTCTTGAAAATATGTTAGTCAGACATTTGGAAACCAAATTTTTTTGGATCCATAAATTTCAAAAGGAAAATTTTTTGGAATCCACATCTTCTTAAAAATAAATATGCTTTATAAAAACCTAAATATTGAGTTTTGTTTAATGAACAATTTTTTCCCAATTCCCACCACACTTACATTTATTAAAGAATGGGGAACATTGAGGAACAAAATAAATTTTACTAAAAAACGGTATATAATAAGTATGACCAAATCGAGAATTATTCCTTAGAGGTTGAATTCAGTAATACATTTTATCAATGTATTCCTTACCTAAGGTAATGTTGGAAAACACTTCCTCATTAAAAATATTTCTGACTTCAGTTTAATAACCATGTTTTTATGCTAAAAACACATTAGTTTTAGCACTAGACAAAGTATCTAAAAAATTTCATAGAATTTACATTTTCAGGATCCTTGGAATGTTTATCCTTATATTAATTAACATCCTTAAGGTTTTTGGGAAGTCATTCAAAACCATAAATTCTCGTATTAATATTTTTGAAAGATACGAAACATATTTAGTAAGATTATAAATTATAGAATTTTCATTATCATGTTTTATCTTGAGTTTATAATTTTAATTCTCAAGATGTTTTGAAAACCTGGGTACTTTATCCTAAGTACGCAATATATTATCATTATTAGAAAAGAATCTTAATATGAAGATTCATAATATTTATTATCACTATATTTTGTATTTAAGGATACATTAGTTATTGATTCATCATTTTGTAACATGTCCATTAGAAAATGATTTTCAATAGGTATCATGGATAGTAAACCTAGATTCTTGTGACAAGAAGATTCATACAATGAGGATTCATCATAATAATCTCCTCCACTAGCACTCCAGGTGTCATTAGCTATCAAAAAAATTATTAGATTTATCTTTTTAGTAACTATTTATATTTTTCTCATAATTATTTTCTTTTCAATCCATTTTCTTAAGCATAAAATAATATGGCCTTATTTTCCTTGCTCTTTACCATTCAAAACAAGTGACATCTGATTAATTATTGTCTTTTCATTCATTATTATTAAATTTATAATGATAGTTTTTCTTCCGAAATATCTTGTTCATCATTTAAGAATGATTATCTAGCACATTCTTAGAAAGTTCACATTCTATAGATTCAGATAAAATTGTGACATTCTTTCACTAGGATCTTGTAATCCATTTAAGAGTCTTGGATTTTATAGCAGTAAAAGCTACACTCCCATTACCATTTTTTATTCATATCTACATATCTTTTCATTCTTGTGTCATGGTGAAGAAGATTTCCAAAAATCCCATGAACTATAAATTGAGATACTTTCCTATTCTCATCATTGGATGTTCTCTTAGATTTCAACTCATTAGGCATGATATCTATAATATTTTCCACCAGTTCCTCATCATCTAATCGTTTTTCACATAGGGATTTTAAAATATTAACAATATTTATAAATTTTTGTTGTAACTTGCAAACTCTTTCTCCATAAGGAAATTGAAATCCATGATATTACACTCTTCTCATAGCTCTTCTAGTATCTATATCATTGGATATACCAAAATGAGTATACTATAATTTCTTCCCAATACATTTTTCTTCTTCACAAGACGAAATATAACTATATATATTCCTAGTAATGTAACACAACAAATTATTTTGTACCTTGTAGTTTAGTTGATATTATAAATTTTCTTGATTAGTAAAATTCCTGACATCCATATCATGAATATTGTAGTCTCCAGCAAACATAACAATGTTTTCCACTCTAGTATTAATAACCAAAATCTTCATAAAATCTATAAAATATTCAATATCATTCCCAAAAAAATATCTAGTCTAGTAGGATTTAGATTGTCAATAGAACCAATATTCATTCCTTCTATATAAAAGAAAATATCCTTCCACATAAAAAAGTTAATAGTAAAAGTTTGTAAACAAGTATTAAAATACAAAGCAAGGAAAATATGACGAAAAATGAAAAATTGATTAGGAACACTTATATATGAATATAATTTATTAAAAAACGTCATCTGTTACCAATTTTAGGATCAAAATATGAATGTAGTTTCTCAATTACAAGAGGGGGATGAATTGTATGTTAAAAAAATTAGTTTATAACCTTAAGGAAAACAATGTTCAACATAGTCAAATGAGGTTAATTCAAAAGAAGTCCTCAAGTTATACAAACATGCTTTGTTTAAGATATATGATACTAGAAATAAAACGTATGGAATGTTTTCAAGGAAAATATTCTACCTTATGGAAGTCAGAACCTCTACCTTCCGATCGACAGAAGTCCTCAATCTTTAAGGTAGTCAGAAACTCAATCATTCTATCCCCGAATGTCCTGGATTGTACTCAGAAACAATCGATGTTGCTCGAAGAAAGATGAACATATTGTTCCGTATGCATAAGCCATTTGGGTATCCCTCTCTAGAAATCGATTCAGCCGTATGATACTTATAGAGTGATAGTTTCATTGAGTTTATTCAAATGAGCCCCTATTTATAGGCACTATTTCAATTTTTGGCCTCCTCTTCCAATGGTTATATTTTTCCATGAATATTGGAGGGTAATGTACACATGTCACTCAAACAACGTTTAGATATAAATAAAATGTACGACAACATTACATAACTATAACAGGTGTATATAAAATAATGTTTCTATAACAAATCTATTTTTCAGAGTCTGAGGAATAAAATAAAAGATTAGAGTCTAAGAAAATAATAATTTAAAAGCTATGAATCATTAATAATCGGATACTATTTTCTATTTAATTAGGAACCTAAATTCTATATATTTTATAATCTTAATTATAATGAATTCGGAGTATGATTTTCAATGAATTCAAGGCCAGAATTTTAGACAATTTGATGTCTAAATTTCAGATAATTTAGAGTCTGAATTTCAGAGAATTCAGAGTTCTAAAAACAAAGAATACTCAATAACCAATGATTTACAAGATTCCTATTTTTTAGATATAAAACCAAATTTTACCCTTTAATAATAAATACATTTAAATTTAGAGAAACAATAAAATGAACAATGAAAAAATAGTAAGGATAAACTTTTCTTGAGGGAAAAAAATTATCCTTATGAATATAAAACTCAGGGAAAAAATAATTTGCCTTAGGATAGAGTGCTTGAAATTTTCAAAACATATAGGAATGGAAAATCCATATGAAAATCGTATTGAATCAATATCTAGGTGGGTGTACACGTACTAGTATACTAGAGATCCAGATGTGTTTTTTCTATGTTTCACGATGCAAGTTTGATGATGACTAGACCAACTAAACTATGATAATGATGTTGGGGACCACTAGGTTCTAGATTATTCTACTACTAGTGGATTGTTTTCAGGATTAGGGATATTATTTGTGGTTACTTATACACCGAAATACATGTTACCTCAGGTCCACAACGATCTAGTGCATATGGGTGTTCCTGTGACCTATGCTCATTATGTATTTTGTACTCACCATTAGTATAAAGTGTTTTTGGTTGGAAAATTCCACATTGTGTGTGTTTTATTTAAAATTATATATTATTTCAATCATCCCTCTTGAAAAATATTTTCATTTTTATGTTCCACCTATTTGAATAACCTATATAGTTTTAATAATCATGGCTATAGTTTTCTTCTGATTTTAGACCCTCTGCAAGTTTCAACATGAGTTCGGTCTCATTGGGAAATGAGTATTCATTTTGTTAGAGAGTGACCAGTGGGGTCACATGGTATATGTTTAGTAGTATGTTTTGTTCATTTGGAGGAATGTTTTATTTTTTACATTCGGTTTCAGGTATAAATAATCTCTAGTTCAATTTTATATAAATGTTTACGGGGGTTTCTATTTTTTTCACCTCTTATTTCATAGTTATATTTGGCCAATATAATTCCCTTTGATTACAGTATTAATTCTTGGAACCAGTTTTCATCCTATGGGGATTTGGAATGAATTTTGGGCCATGCAACAGATTGGTTTGGTTTCCCAGTTCAGGGTTGACTCGGGCATGTTTCTGACACCAAAAACCATGAAATCTGTTTTACTCACACATTTCCCTTATTTAAACTACTTTTTTCTATATTATTAGAAAATCACAACCCATCAATTAGTTTTTTTTAACAAAAAATAAAATTTCAATTAAATTTTTATACATTTAAAATATTCTTTAAATTGTTTTTCATAAAAACAGTGGTCTATTTTAAACCCATAGTAAATCGAATAGGTAAAAGAAATGTATTAAATCCCCCAATCCACACACCGCGTGATTTTTTATGAATGGGATTATTAAAAAATTATTTGTATAATAGAACACATTATTAATAGATTTAACTATAAATCAGATTAAAAAAATTATTAAACCAAATTTTTATAAAAATATCATACAAGGTATCATGATTTATTTCAAAAAAAAAAGAAAATCTATTGAGGTGTAATAGGGAAAGAGATGGTTTGTTTAATAACATGTTTTGAAAAAAATAAAATAAATTCATTATTATAAAACTCTCCTCATGGTTAATTCATCAAGAAAAAATATTAACAACCTTTTAATTTTTTAATTTAAAATATATGTATATATGAACTACACAAAAATAATTTTTATTTCTTATGAAATAATCCCATAAAAATGGAGAAAAATAATTAAATATAACATAATCAAATATTTTTCCCTTGAGGTGTGGTATTATATATTGACCAAATATGTTTCACCATGACCCCTGAAATCCAAGAGCCGATGCCTAATACTATTATATTGGCATTATTATAAATAATAAAATCAAAAAGTTATAGATTGTTTAGTATTATTGGTAAACCAAATACATAGACGATTCATTTAATATGAATTAATACACAAATAGAAATGTATTTTTTGTAATAACAGCTTTATTCAATCCATTGTATCCTTGAATATACATAATTGTAACCTTATTTAATTATTGGGTAAAGGATACAAAATAAGGGTGAACTCAATTGATGAGTATGGGTAATGTAAAATGTATATAATAATGAATCAATGAGAATAATCTATATGTAATGGTAAATAACTAGACACATTTTCCATGAAAGCAATAGGTAAGGCATAATAAATATGGTAAGTAGAAAAACTGAAGACACATTCAATGAAAATAACTACATAAGGAATAATAAACATATAAAATTAAACAACTAAAACATCTTAAATTTATTCAATTAAATAATAATGAAAAGTATCTATAAATAATTTTAAATAAAAAATCTCATTGATAATGAAAATAACTGAAATAAAGGAAATGATTAATTATCAAACATATTATTTCATAGGCACGTGACACTTTTAAAATGAAGATTTATCCTCAAGATAGTTTTAAACAGAATGGATATATTTTTTTGATTCATTTCAGTACATTTCCCAAAACACTACTATCAACATATATCTTCCAGATAAATTTAATCTACTTAGAAACTTAGGTAAATGGGTTTTCACCAACGAATTTCACCTCATGATCATATTGATACATCAAGGGTCATACATTAACTTGTACCTAATCATTGCATTTAATTTCCTATTAATTCCAAAAATATATAATAATTGGTTACATTTATAAATAATGTTCCTTATCAAATATACAAATTCAGTAAAGGATATAGATTTATCAATTTTTTCCTACAAAGTCAAACTAATTTCAAATTAAAAACCATATGTAAAAATGATATACCTATTAGGAAATAATAATATCAATTCCACAGAAATATGGATATTTAAAATAAATAAAATGAACAACGAAAAATTATCATAATAAATAGATTGTTTCAAAAGAACGTTAACTATCACAAAGGAATGTGAGACTTCAAAACAACTATTAACCCTTGGTAGTTTTCAAATAAAAAATACTTGAATGTGATGATTCAAAGAAAAAAATAAAATTAATGTTGTACGATTGAATCCTAATATGAAATTACAATGTGTTAGTGTATAGAACACATTAAATTGAATTGGTTTTAATATAAAATAAGTCAAAATGGAATGTAAATTAAGATGAAATACTTTACATTGTATTTTTGGTTGGGTGAATGTCCGTTAATATAATTTATTATTATTTTAAAAATTTTATTAACTTGTACCATAACCATAATAATATGAAAATATCATATATGATCTTTATGAATTATTTTATTACACTTTTTCTTATAATATTTCATTATTTGCATTATTTTAGGTGTTAATTATCATGTTTTTTAGTATGTTTCACATATTTGTCACTTTATACATCGAACCTGATTTAATATTATCTAATATATAAAACATGATTTAAATGTAATATATATAATGATATATGAATTTATAATAACCCATATTATTTGAAGATAGAAATGAAATTCACATTTCAAAGAGATGGTAGGTCGTACATACACATGAAGGCTACTTCCATTTCCATTTCATATTTAAAAAGTAAGTGAAATATATATACATGTATATTATAATTATATTATCATATTTAATTTATATATATGAAATATTTTTACTAAAACCATCCTTAATACATTCCATGTAAATTGGGAATGAATCACATTACTTTGCGGTGGAAGTAGACCACAGGCCCACAAATGATGTTATCATATTACCATAAATTGGAAATCCTAATATTTTGTACTTAACAAGAATTATTGAACCATAAATAAATTATAAATATTATACATATCATATATTACCTATAAATGCATCATTATTTATAACCGTGAAAGGTTTTAATGGAAGAACGATTAATATCTGTTCACATGGTGGTTCTCTGTCACACACCCAAACAATGATTGTGTCACCCAATTGGTGGAAGTGTCTAATGGTGTAATACCAAAAACTAGAATAAAAAATATTAGTATACTAAGGATAATTATTTAATAATATATTAAATATATAATAATAACTTAAGGGATCGATAATTAAAAGAAACAAAAGTGATGGTTGATGAACGTTACCTCTTAATTATGTAACTCCATTTTGTTTGTACCAGAAAACATCAATAGAATGATTTGTTCAGAATTTTTGAATTCTAGGATAATGGGATGGATTATGGTAGACTATTTGAATAGTTTTTGTAGGATAATATTTTTTAGAGGTGTTATTAAGTGGGCGGGGTGACTGCCTTTTTATAGTCGATGAAAAGTGAAATTTTTTTAAATATAAAACATTAAACACTTTTGAGAGGAAACTATTAAATCATATTTTTCCAATAATGAACAAAAATAAATAAAATATAGGTTTATGTCTAAATATTTCCATATTTTGGGTTTTGGAAGTGGTTCTAGTTCATTGTTCCCATTATATTTCAGCTTCAGTCCATTGTTGTGGTATATTTTCTCTTAATCATTGTAATTATTTATAATTACATTCACGAATAATTTTGTCAAAATATAATGACCATAATGTAAAATATAAAATTTTTTGACATAAAATATTAATTCCATTTTATTCAAATATAAAACACAGAATTGGTATAAATTAATTTAAAATTAATCCAAGAGATTGGACGACAAAAATGGTTTTTAATGTGAAAATGTTCAAAGGTATGATATGTTTTTATATCCAATAATATTGGTACATTGATTCAAATTGCCTAAATTATATAAATTTATATATAATTAAACAAATTATTAATTAAAATAAAATTAAAACAAAATTTAATTATATAAATAAATCATATGAAAAAAGAGTATTCAATTAAAAATTAGTAGTTTATGTTATTCATCAAAAAAAATGAAACATCATAGATAAATACAAAATATTATCCCTATGATAACATTGAAATTACTCTTTAAAAAATGAATTTTTTGGATATATAAAATTTATATAGTTTTCCGAAAGTGGTTTTAATATATGTGTTCCATTATAAGGCCCACATAATTAACTAAAAAAATATAGATTTTTAGGTATAAAACTTGGTTTATTCTTGTATTTTGACTACAACATCTTTTGGATGAGTTTAAAAAATAATTGATTGAATATATGTTATATATAATTTCAATTAAAATCATTTAATAATTGTAATTATTGTAATTTATTATGATATAACACCTTTAGGATCATAAAAATAAAAAATTACATTATATATAATAGGTTTATATTTTCATCTCTAATTAATTGGTGACCAATGACATTATATTATATTTTTGTAAACCATATATTTTCAAAACTTATTTAATAATATTCATAGAAACCAATTTAATTATTTGGTTATATCTTATTATATGAAATAAAATTATTTTAATACTATATTGTTTTCTGGTCAAGCTTAACCTTGTGTGTAACACAAACTGTTGAAGAAGGACTTTGTAACTTGTGACGAAAGAAAACTAAGTATCACTTGAATTACAGGTTGTAAAATAAATTGAACTTGATTTAATGTAGTGAATATATTGTAATTCTTATGTATATTATATTCCATTTTACACTTGGTGGTGCATGTCCAACATATTATAAAATTAAATGTTCTTACATTAAAATTTCTAGGTGTTACATTCATCCTACCATAATTAAATTTTTTTTCTCATAATTAAAAAATTATCCTTGTAATATAGTGTTTCATTTTTTGAAAATTGACATGTTGAAAATCCCACATCATAAATTATTTTATAAAATATTATCTTAATAAGATAAAATGTGATGTAAAAATGTTCACTTGAAATAACATATAACTAGGGTTCTATGTAGGAAAACATTACTAGAATGTGAGTGTTTGTAATTTGAAATAATGTGAAAATAATTTTAGGGAGTGATTGAGGTCATTGATCATAAAAAAGTTAATGATAATTAGGAATTTTAGGTCCTCACCTTCATAAATAAGTGATAATTTAAAAGTCCATTGGTTCAATAAAATAATAATGCATTAGGATAAAATTTTATTTCATGGTCATTTTGTAAATATTGAAAAATTCATCAATATAATAAGTATATACTAAAATATACTTACTTGATATGTTCCAATATCATTTCAAAACTTTCATATTTTGGTTTTACTAAGACCAAATTATAATTTTTCCCGTACACAATGAAATTGAAAAAATATAATTAAATATTTTAAAAATGATGCTTTAAAATGTTATTTTATGGATCAGAAGATCCATAAAAGAAGTCTTTATTTTTTTCTCCAAATATCATCCAAATCTAATATGATTAATTCAAGCATCTATAGAACTCAAAATTTGTACCACAAGATTATAAATAATTTAGTTATCAAATTATTTAGATAAAATAAATTTTTCATTAAAAAAGACATCGAATAGGCTAGTGGATGGTGCCAAACCCTAAATATCCTTCAGTCATGGGTTCAGACCGCACTGCATTTTGAGATATTATGGTTCATAACCGACCGTATGAGATATCCTTTTCCAATATATATTAATATAATTTTTACAATAATTATGATGTAAATCCATTAATTTTAATCAAAAAATAGTATTTTGAAAAATGTTTTCAATACAACCCCAGCTGATAAATAATAATCCATTTATTTTCACAAAGGACATACCTTGACCTAGAGATTTTCCTTTAAATGGGAAAATTAAATTTGTTAATTCTCATGTTCCCCATATTTAAGGAAATAAAATATAAATGTATCCTTAGGATTAGTTTTGATTACATCCATCGTAATATTTATTTCCCCTCATTAATTATTTAATTTATATCCATATTTTCCCAAAATAAATCATTTCATTACTCTATTGATACACATTCATGTGTGTCAATATAGATATTTTTTATGTGATAGAAATGAAGACCTTTTTTCTCTATGGTATCCACCACTCTAGCTCTTATAAAACACTATTCTTCTCATATATGGACTATCTGGTAGTTTGTTATGATATATGTTGTTAGTCATGTTTTGGTAAAACAAATATGTCAGGAAAAAATAACATTCACTCCTATCAACATCCAATTTATTTTTTCTTTTCCACCACAATTTACATCATGTTAAATTTTAACGATGACTTCATCAGGATTCATCTATTAAATAAAACAAAAAAACATAGTTTGAGAAAAAATTACCATAGTGGAAAAACAATGTGGTAATTTTTAGGGGGTTTAAATATTGAAATGTTATTTTTTATCTAATACAGCAAAATTTTTACTTACTTCATTAATTTTATTTCCCTTAAAAAATATTTTATAATGGTTTCTAATGAAATTGTAAATAATCCATATAATATTCCCAAGGAATCTCAAAACATGTGTTTAGAAAGACGCACTATCATGTGTTAGGTTTCATTGGATACCATCCCAACACCTCATTTAAGAGTTATTACCCCTAGGTACATGTTTTTTAGAACCATTCACACTTATAGGATCCAAAAAATGATGAATTTCTTGTAAAACCACATAATCTCTATACAACCGAAATGTTTGGATGTTATTTTATATATATCATCAAATTCCATTATATTTTTTTGTTTTCTAATCGATTTTTTCTAATATATTATTTCCTCGTATTCTATTAGACATCCATTCATACAAATTGTAGATCTATAAACCTAGATACCATAGATTCCGTGTCTACAACCATTACATTTGAATGATTAAATATAATCAAATCACTATGGGATGATAATTTTAGTAGACTAAAGTATCTTTATACATAAATGAGTAGTATATTTAATTTAAATACACTAATTAAAACATAATTTCTTTTGAGAAAATATTTATTCCATCTAATGTATATATAAATATAATAATTGGTACTCTTATGAGATTCATGGGGAAAAGAAAAAAATAAGGTTGAGCTCAAAGGCTCATTAAGGGATAAATAAAATAGATGAAATAGTGAATTAAATATATTATTCAATACGGAATGTTAAATAATGAAACACATTCAACGAAAATTAGTAAATACATGATAATTAATATGGAATGGTCAATAACTGAAGAGACATTACATAAAAATAAATATAGAAGAAATAATAAAAATGGAAATTTAAATAACTGAAACACGTTACATTTAATAAAAATTGCCTATGAAATATATGCAGAGATAACGCAAAAAAACACATGGGGAATAAAAAAATTAAATGATGTAAATGATTAATTAACTGAGGTTATGATTCCAAAGAACATGATACCTTTACCATAATGATATATTATCAACATATTTTAAAATATACTATATAAAAAATCCATCTTATTCATGTTAAGAGTATTTACATGACCCTAATATCATGATCTATCCTCTAGATAGTTTAAAACTACATAGAAATAAACATGATGGGTTTGTCTCCAATTGAGTTTGCCTCATAAGACTATCAGTTCACCAAGGGTGGTTCATTAATCAGTCCAAACCCATTTATTGAATTTATAAATAATTATTCATATATTGAATAATAAACTTAATATAAAAATAATTAACCTTATCAAAAAAACATATTGATTAAAGGATAATTTTTTTTCAATTTTTTCCTAGTTAATGAAAGAACATTCAAATGAAAAAACATATGTTCAAATAGTATAAATTTTACGAAATTATCATATCCATTTCCCAAAAATATGTATATTTCGGAAAAATTAATTTTCTAATATAAAATATTACAATAAAGTGGTTGCTTCAATAGAGAGTTAACAATCACAAAAGAAATCGAGATTCCAAAATAACATTTTCACATTAATAATTTTAAAATCAAAACCGGTTGTATGGGATAATTCACAGTGAAACTTAAAATAAAATGATGTATTATTGAATAATGATATTAAATTAAAAAGTAAAATATTATAAACATCATTAATTTTAATTTGTTCATAATAACAAATAATTCTCAATGGAATATAAATTAGGATGCAATCCCTTACATTGTGATTTTATTTAGTGAATTTCATTTAACATAATGTATAATGGTATTAAATAATTTTTTAACATATTTCATAACCATAATAATATTTATAATACCATATATGATATTCTAATAATATATTATTTCCCAATTTCTAACAGTATTAAATTATTTTCATTGTTTAGGGTGTTAGTTTTCACATTTTTCGAGAGTGATTTGATTTGTAATTTTTTTCTTAAAACATAGATAAAAATTTAATTATCTAAATGAATTAAAACATTGTGTAAATATAATATATATTAATGATAAATATATTTACAATAATTCATTATATTTGGATATAGTAAATTAAATTAACCGTTTAGGGAGACGTTTGGTGCACGCATGAACACCATTTCCATTTCCTTTTTATATTTAAAATGTAAGTGAATATATATGTGTGTGTGTTATAATTCTAGTATCATATTTATTTTATATAGATAAAATAGTTTTATTAAAATTTCCCTCAATACATTGTAACTAAATTGTTAAAAAATTATATCACTTTGACGAGGTAATAGTCCACATATCCACAAATGATGTCATTGTATTCCTAAAAATAAATGTATGATATATATTGTTAAATAATAATTTAATAAGAATAAATAAACAATAAATACTATATATCATATATAAACATTAAATCCAACATTATTTATTACCATGAAAGGTGGTAATAGAAGAAAGAATAACATCAGTTCATGATGCATTAGTTCGTCGTACACACCAACGAAGATTGTGTATCCCATTTGATGGAAGTGTATTAATGTGTATTTAGTAACCTATAAAAAATATAATTATATTTATTATTATTTTTGTTATTATATAATAAATATATAATAAGAACATTTAGTTTTATAATGTTATAAAACAAAAGTAATTATGAAAGAACTTTATATATTATATGAGTAACTGCTTTTGGTTTGTACCGAAAGACATCCTTGGTTTTATTTCTAAAAAAGATGAGGCTTCTAGGATTATATAGTTTATGTTTCTATATTATTTTTTCATGGTTTTTCTGATAAAAATGTATTTATAGGTTTTAATATGTTAGAGAGGTGAGTGCCTTTTTATTTTGGAGGAGGAGTGACATTCCTATAAATATAAAAAAAGTTATCATAATTGAGATGTATTCATTACTTCATGTTCCTCTAATAATGAATCTAATTATATAAAATATATAATATGGAAAACATATGGCTAAAAAATGGGGTTTGGACATTTTTCTAGGACATTTTTCCTCTAAGGTTAAAGGATTAGTCATTTGTTATGCTAATTTTTCTCTAAATCATTGGAATTATTTTTAATAAATTTCACTAATTATTTTTGTCGAAAAATAAGTTTAAATTAAAAGGAATTATAAATATTTATGATTCCATATATTTAATCCATTTTTTGAAGTTAGATTCACATAATTATAATAAATTATATTTAAAATAATCCTGTAAATGGGAATATGTGGTGGGTTTTAAAATTTCAAATGTTTAAAAGCTCGATTTTTTTTATAAATTATATAAATGTAAAATTGGTTCAAATGACGTAAGTTATTATAAATAATTTATAATTAAACAATATATAATTACAAATAAAATTAAAATATATCTTAAATATATAACAAAACATATATGAAAAGGAAAGTTTTTCACTAAAATTCAATATATTTCACAATTTATAAACATAAAAACATCATAGAAAAATGCCAAAAATGATACCAAAGATTATTTTCATGTTATTATTTCAACAATAATGTTTATATTTACATATAATTTTATATAATGGCCAAAATGTAGTTTTAAAATTTGTTCACCATTAAAAGGTGATAAAAATTTCGTTAGAAAAATATTATTGATGGATAAAATTGGGTTCATTCTCATCTTATGTCTGTAAAATATTTTTGATGAATATAAAAATTATTTATTTTTATTTATATAATTTTATTCTATATAAAGTCATTCAAAAATAGCAATTAATTTAATTTATTATTATAAAACATCATGGTGAGCATAAAAAAATATTTTATATTTATTTGGTTTATATATGTTCAATTCTAATTAATTAGTATCCAATAATTACTTTGATATTTCACTAAGCCATATATCATTATAATTTATTTCATGATGTTCATAAATTTCGATATATTGTCTCATTTATACCTGAAAATATTAAAAAATAATATATTAAAAATATATTGTGGTTCAGAAAACCTCGACATTGTGTCTGACACATGCTATCGAAGATCGTGTTTTTTCTATGCTACATTTTCTAACTTAGTATCTAATGAATTGAAAGATATAAATTAATTTTTATTTATTTTAAATATACTTAATATATTGTAATGGATCTTTATTTTATATTCCTTTCTATATTTGGTGTTTGTGTCGTACACGCTATCGAATACATTGTTATTATATTAGAAATTAGAGGTGTGATATTCTCCACACCTAAATTAAAATGTGTTCCCATAGATTAAATATAAAATAAGTAATCTAGTGTTTTATATTTTTTAATGAACTTATAGAAATTACAAATTATAATAGATTTCATAAAATATATTCTTAATAAGATAAAATAATAAGAACAAAGACCCCATTGAATAACATAAAACGCTGTTTCTATATAGGAAAAATAATGTAGAATGTGAAAAATATGGATGTGGATGTAAAGTGAAAATAATTATAGTGGTGATATATTTCATTAATAAGAAACAATTGAATGATCAATGGGATTTTGAGGTCCTCAAGGTGATTAATTTGTGATTATTTAAAAGACCATCAGTTCAAAACAAAAATATGGAATTAGGATAAACTTTTATTAATAGGTCATTTTCAAAATGATGAGTAATTATTTTACTGCCTAGTAATGTAATTAAATACACTTAATTTATATTTTTCAATTTTATAATAACAATTTAATCATTTAGTTGTGCTAATATAAAATTCTAGTTTATCCCTTACTCCATTAAATGGATATCCTAAAATGATATTTTTTGTTCATGAAGCACTAAATGTTTTTTGGATAGTATGATCCATAAATAACTCATTATGTATATTTATAGATATTTTCATTAACTAATATGGATAATAAATTAATATCTAAACCTCAAAAGTGATACTACATGTTCATATGTAACATTTAGTAATAAAAGTTTGAGTTAAATGAAATGATTAATTAACTAAGACCTAACCTCAGAAAGTGGTATGTGTGAAACCATTATCATCCTTCATTAATGTGTTTAAGCCCCACCAGATTTATTGATTTGATGGTTCCTCACCCAACATACTGGTTTTTTACATTCTAAATTATATTAATATTAATTCAATTATAAATATATTGGACATTATTTAATTGTAATATTTAAATATCCTTTTAACTAATTTTTTCAATACAACCCCATTACATAAATAATTTATCCCTTAATTTCAACATAATATATTTCTTGGTCAAGAGTTTAACAATTGAAAGAGGGAATAGACTTGGGAAATACCCAAGTTCCTGAAATTTAATGAAACAAAATATAAATGGTTCATTAGGATGGGTTTTATTACCTAATATTTTGTTATTCATGTTTCCTCAGTAATTATTTTTATTATGTCATTGCTTCTATTGGATAAAGAATTTCCCCATTCCATTAACACACATTCCTTGGTGTCTCCTTCATCATTTATTTCATGATTGAAATTGAGATTGTTTTTCTTCATAATCTCCACCACTCTACATATATGAAAACTAAATCATTCTTTTCCTTGGTGAGTTTGGGAGCTAGTTGAGGTATATTTTTTAATTATATTTCTGTAAAACAGTGTATGAATGAACATGATATCTTTCTCTCATATCAAAAGCTCATTTTGTTTTTTATTTCAACCACATTTTCCTTCATGTTCAATGTTAACATGATTTATTCAGGTTCCAAACATTGACTAGAACCAAGAATGATAATGAGAGAAAACGTTATCATAGTAGAAAAAACCATATAATCATTTAAGGGTGTCTAAATCTTGAAATTTTCATTATCTAAGACATCTCAGGTTTATCCAAGTATATTCAGTTTCAATTTCTATTCAGATCCTTCATAATGGCTTGTAATAAAAATGTGAATTATCCAAATAATATCCCATGAGAGATCCAAAACAAGTGCACAATAATGCCTATTTTATTGTAACAGGTTATGTTTAATTTAATCATGACACACCATTTCATAGTTGTTTCGGCAAAGAATATAAAAGTTTAAACCACAACGAATTGAATTATCTAGATAGGTAATTATTTGTTGGAAAAAAAAATAATCACTATCAAACCAAAACATTATAATTTTCTTATATTCTTATCCTCAAATTCAATAATACGATTATATACCGTAATATATTTTTTCATTAATCTAGTTTGAAATTATTGTACTATACATCCTTCAATAACAACTATAGGACAATGACCTATGAAATCATAGAGTCAGTGTCTACTAAAATTACATTATCATGATTATAAATAATAAAATCAATATTGACTAATGACTTTATTAGTATTGGTCAACTAGATATATGGATTATCGTTCTATTATATATGAGTATACAAATTTCCACATAGTTATTGTTTTCATAATTACAATTTTCCATCTATTATATCCTTGAATATATTTCTTATTAAACATATTGGATTACTATGTAAAGGAAAAAAATATGTCTGAGTTGAAATTATCAATAAATATTCTATATAGAGGAAGCTATAATGAGTCAATGAGAATAATCAATATGGCATGTTAAATAATTGAAAACACATTCCATGAAAATAACTAGATAAGTCATAATCAATATGGAATGATAAATAACTAAACAAACATGACATTAATATAAATGGATAACATATAATCAATATATAATTATAAATAATTGAAACAGATTCCATTTAGTCAAAAAAATCACAATGAAATGCAGCCATTGAAAATATCAATGAAAAAACATCACAGAGAATTACACTAACTGAAATAATGCAAATGACTAATTTTAAGATGTCATGTTTCTCTAGGATTTGATACATTTACCATATAGATATATTTTTGGGATAGTTTAAAAAATAATGCATAAAATATCCATGTGATTCATTTCATGACAATTCACAAGACATTACATTCAAGATCTATCCACCAAACAGTTTAAAACTACATTAAAACAAATGTGAAAGGTTTTTCCCCAACTCATTTCCTCCAATGATAGTACTGATGCATCAAGTGGATTTCATTAACTGATCCCCAACCAATATAGCTCATGTAAAAATCATTACTCATATATAAAGTAATAAATTTACTTTATAAATATTGTTCCGCATGAAAATCCATTATGAGTGAATGATTATGATTTATCAATTTTCCTAATTAATGAAATAACATTCAAGGTAAAAACTATATGTAAAAATAGTATACGATTTGGAAAATAATTTTATAATGTACAGAATAATATGTATATTTTTGGATAAATGAAATTTCCAATGGAGTAATATTTTAATGAATTGATTTTTTCTTAAGAAAGTCAAAAATTAAAAAAGAATTTTTTATTTGAAAATAAATTTTACCACATTCTAATTTATAAATCAATACAAATTGAATGGGATAAGTCAAAATTAATGTTAAAATTTATATAAATAGGATTGATTTGTGAATTTAGTTTATAAAGGGGATGTATATACACCAAATTAATGTTAATTGTTTTATAAAAAAAATAATTCTCAATGGAATATAAATTGAGATAAATCTCTTACCATGTGTTTCCATTTTGGTTAACATCCATTAACATAATATATATTGGTTTTAAAAAATTTATTAAATTATACTAGAACCATATTCGTATTTATAATATCATATATGATCATTTTATAATATCTTATTACCAGTTTTTAGCAATATTTCATTATTTTCATCATTTCTTGTGTTAATTGTGATGTTTTTTAGAATAATTTATCTCTTTATTATTGTCATTCTTATATAGATCGTATTTAAAAAATACACATGACATAAAACAATATGTAAAAATCATATATATTTATTTTATATTTATTTATAATAATACATAATTTTTGGAGATAGGAAATGAAATAAATTATTCATTGAGACGGTAGGATGTACGTATGCATGAACGCTACGTCCATTTACCTATAGTATATAAAAAGTGGCATATATATATATGTATATTATAAAACAATTATAATATTTATGATATATATATCACTTATTTATATTGAACCTATTTTTAATACATTCCATATAAATTTTCAACAAATCACATCGATTTTAGGTGGCGGTGGCCCACATGTCCAAAAATGATGTTATAATATTCCAAAAAATGTTAAGAATGAATTTATGTGTTATATAAGATTTAAAAAATAATAATGATATTAAAAATATTGTATATATCATATAAAAACTATAAATAGATCATTATTTCGAACCAGGAAAGGTTGTAACAGAAGAACAAATGACATCGGTTTGTGAGGGTGTAGTCTATCATACACATGAATAGTGACTTTGTATCTCATTTGATGGATGTGTGTGTAGGTTTAGGTATTGAAATTATTATAATAAAAAACCAATTGAATTAATTATTTTGAGGATATTATGTATGTAATATATAATTTTAACTGAATTTTCTATAATGAAAATAAACAAAAGTTATCGTTGAAGAATGTTACCTATTATTCAAGAAACTCTTTATGGTTTGTACCAAAATACATCATTGGTATTATTTCTTCTAATAGTTACGATGTAACACCCCGATATTTTATGAAAAATATTCTTTTTAATTTCATTAATGTCTTGTGTTGTACTCTACACCAAAAGGAGCTTGCAGAACACGCATCCTTGACTTTCCTTGCATCACACACAATCGCGACCTTCCTCGATAGCGTGTGTAGTACGCAATATCGAGTTTCGCTAAACAATGATATGCTATTAAAATATTATTAAAACTAGCCGTTATAAATAGTAATAAACACTTTTTTAAATTTTGAAAATTTTATTTTTTAAAATGGAATTCATTTTTGGATTTGTAATATCGTAATTAGCTTAGGGTGAAATTTCTGTACTTTTCGGATATCTTTCATTTTCTATTGAATAATGAAAATTACTAAATTTTAATTAAAAAAAAACTTTTTAATAGAAATAATTAATAGTGATAAATTATTAATTTGAGTGGTTTTATAGTATATTTAGAATATATTTTTACAATTTAATACGATGTTGTTCATTGGATGTAATTTCACATTCAAACCAGACATAAACAAGTGTCAATCTTTTGATAGTTATTATCTCTTAAGAACACTCTATTTGTTTTGACGACGGGAATTAATTTTAAAATTAATTAATGCAACTGATATATTTGGAATTTGGTAAAATAGACATCATTTTTGAGTTCATAATATCAAATATAACTTAGGCCTAATTTTTGGTATTTTTCTGGAAACATTCATTTTTTGATTAATAGTGAAACAACTAAGTGGTAGTTAAGAAAAATGAATTTTTCATAAAACATAATATTACCACTTCTATGAGTGGAGTTTCGAAAATCTGAGAGACACAGTTTATGTCAGTAAGTAAAATGTGGTTCAGTGTGATGAAAATAATTTTTTGGTGAATAGTAACTTTTTACTTTTTTACCACGGTTAAAAGTAAATAGGGTAATTAAGGGTAAAATTGATGTTATTATTACCATAAAACATGTCCTAATTCTATTGTACAAGTTTAATTCGACCAAAAACAACCATAGGAATAAAATATGACCATTTAGGCCCACTAGGATTAGATTAGGAAATTTATTATTAATTTATTTAAAAAAGGGTTAAAATAGTTAAAATCAAAGTTTAATAAGTAATTCATTTTTAATGTGGGGTTATACAAAAGATAAATTAGACTATAAATATTCATTAGAAAGATAATGAGATTTCCTACATAATGGTATTTTATTTTCAATTTTTAGATATTAAATAATATAATTTATTTATGACACAACGATGATGCAGTAATTATCTTATTAATGAAATATTGACATAAGTGATGTTATAAATACCCAAATAAATGTAATTTTAGACTTTTAATCAATTAAACTAATTTTATAGGTTAATATGACATGTTATTATTGATTTAATTAACTTGGTTTGAACTAATAATTTTTTATGATTTTCACAAAAATCAATTAATAAATAGTGTCAAAATTGACATAAAATAGTTTTTAAAACAATATTATATTATTAATTGTTATTTTATTCGTAAAAATCTACGGTTCGGCCAAATGACTTAGATAAGGTTATATATATTAATAATAAACATATTGGGGTTAGTTTGGCTTGATATAGTAAGTTTATTAACCTTATAGTGTAAGAAAACAAGAAGACATGGTGAAAGTTAAATTATCTAACTTAAAGTTAAATCTAAATGATAAGGTTAAAATTGATACCTAAACATGTATAAATTCTATTGTATGAGAGTATTTAGACCCCTACCCACCTTATCTTCGAAATATATCAATTTGGAGCTATTAAAAACCGAATTTGACTTTATAATAAAATAATATTTTTAGTTATTCCAAAGGTTCCCCTATCCTCCCTTATAAACGGGCATCTCCTACTCCCTCTCTTCCTCACACCACTTTGAGCATTCATGCTCGGCAAAACCCTGAAAAATCCTCATATACTCTTCCCTAGAAACATCCTAGATGTTCTGGTCATCCTCAAAGACCAATTTTATTTCCCTAAATAGAGATCTCAAAGAGGCGCTTCAAAGAAGTGGTAATGCCCGTTACCGATTCTTTCAACTTTATATATTCTTCCACTTATTATTATTAGGTTGTTTTATTATGAAGTAATAACATAAGTATCACTGATATATTGATATGTTATTATAATTATGAAACAACCCTATTTCACCATCTATCCATCCTACGGAAAACAAAATCACCGCGCGTGCGTACGTACGGAATACCATCTCCACAGTGTGGTGTAATCTATTTTCCGCCACCACCTTACTTGGATGGGTATAATGGTGTACATAATAACTATATATGATTATTTTAAATTGATATTGATTCTGAAATAGTATAAATACACTCCAATACAATTCCACGATCATGAGAATGATATCATCGCTCATGCGTACGTACGGACTACCGTCTCCACGACGTGATGAGATTCATTCTCCACGTTAACCATTCATTAATGATTATAAAGTATATATTATAAGTAATAATGAAATATATGACATAATAATGATACTGGATTTATGTTTATATATATGTATGTCATCTACTTAATTCCATTCAACTCAATAAGGAAACGAAAAAAGCGTTCATGCGTACGTACGGCCTGCCGTCTCCTTGAACGGTGTATTTCTTTCCATTTACTGATCTATTATATATATTTATATTCTGAATATATATTATATATAAATCATGTTTTATATTCTGTAATTAAGAAATCATGATCTATGTAATCATATGAATAATTACAAGTCAATACACGGACAACAAACGAAACGATTTTACTAAAAACGCTCTTTAACATGGAATTTACAAAAGAACGGGTAAAATAAAGTCATAAGTGAACCATATATGATATCATAATAATGAGTATGATTTTGGAATATGTCAATGACATTATTTAAATCATTATACAGGAGGTTCATACACTTACAAATAATATCAGACCTAAGGTAAGGGAAATCTCGCAATCTCAATTTTTATCCGAGATTGTTTATACTTCAGAATTTAATGTGGAATATTTATCATCCATAACCATGTTTCCTCAATATGTAATATTTATATCCTTCTACAATAGTTTATATACAATTTCACCCTTCTATGAGTTTTTAGTAGAAGATATGAACGGATTCTTTTTTCGTTTTTTGAACGAGGTACCTTTTGACTTTTCCGACAGAAGTACAAGAAGAATGTTTTTTAACTTATACGCCATGAATGGATTTTTAAAATATTATTTCCAAGAAGCTTCTTTTACAAGTTTTCATGTTTATTTTTAATCAACTTATTTTAGTTTAAAATAGTATGACATGTTACGAAAGGAAAATTATTTTTGAAGTAGAAAAGGACATTTTCCTCAAGAATGGAGTTCAAGTGTTGATTCTCGCTCAAATTTACCCAAGAGAAGAAGGTAAGATGGCCCTTGTAGCTTAGCATGGGTTATCGAATCCACAGAGACCTAAGAAGAAACCTATAGACACGTACATTCTATGGACTGCTTTCGGTTATGAAGTGGCCAACTTGGATTTATTTTGGATGGGTTTTAAAGATATCTAATAGATTTAAGTGAATTCAATTTAAAAGAATGAGCTGATACTAGGTTATCGCTCGGGGTGGATTGGACGTATTTTCTTTTTAATGATTTCAATTTCTTAAATTTGAGATGGGTTCATTTAAGGAGATAAAACAACATCATCAATTACTGGTTTAATGCCTACACCCTTTAATACTAATCACCTATAAACTTGAAGGATAAATGTTTTGGGAACTTCAAGGTAAAGGTTCGTATTAGTACTTGAAGTGTGTGGCCTTAAATTCAACAAGGACAATGGAGTTAAAAATCATCAAATAAAAATCCCAATTAAAGAAGTGATTAAAAATTAATTAGGTGATATATAATATCCAATCCAGCCCCTTGCTACTCCCTTGGATCAACCCATATGTGGGTTAGCCCTCCATTGATCCCATGGTTTCAATGGAAGTGGAAAGTAGACTCATGAGGGAGGAAATGGAGAAACAAAAATAAAATGTTCACTCCACCGTTGTGTGAATAATTTCTAAAGGGTTGGGGTGAATAAACTCACACCATGATCCAACGGTATCAAATTGATATGAAAAAAACAAAATAAGAGTAGAATAAGAACTTTTATTAAGAAACTAAAGTGAATTGAACAACTTAAATGTGAAAGACAAATTTGAGGCAACAAAAATGCAGAATAACATTACAATTGAACAAAGCATCCAAGATTTTTAACTCCTTCAACACAATTGCCTTAAATAAGAATTTTTGGAGCCTTGGGTCGAGCCTCCAACAGTACAAAGCATCTCAATTAATTTTGGTAGGCCATAGGTGGTGGAAAGCTTGTGGAATTTGAACTTTTCCAAATTTGACCCGAGGTGGCAGCCAGCTTTCCTTCACCGAACAGACGCGTCTAGAAGACCTTCTAGACGGCCGAATCAGAGTGTGCCATAGAAGAAGACAAATGAGCTCCGGATGTCTTCTAACCTCCTGTAAAATGTGGGTTCATTTGGAGTTGTGGAGTCCGAGATATGATCAAATTAGTGGTCTGTTTTTCTGGGACATAGAATCTGGCCCAGAATTGTATCTCTAACTTGGGCCGCCTCAATTTCCACAATAGAGGCCGAATTAGCATTGGATCATGAAGCGTGATTTGTTACTATACATCTCTTCTATCATCCCACAAAATTGGGGATTAATTGGGCTAGTATGTTTCTCCCAACAGTCTCATCAGTGGGCTGGTGTCCAATCTGCTTTCTCTAGAATTGCTTCCTTTAATTGCCAAATATCACCATCACCCTCCATGAATTATCCATTGATCCCTGAATGAAACATGTTCATATTGGAGTGTAGATCAATTATAAAATTAAAATATGTATAATCAGATGAATCATTTGGTACTTTAAATGATGTTCAGAAATGTACCACATAATAGTGTGTTTTAAGAAGTTATTACAATCATAATGTGAGATGATGTTCAAAGTGTAAAATGAACTAAAATGGTGTTTATGAATAATAAAGAACATGAATATTATATATACTAACAATGAATATTAACCTCATTTAGTGGCTAATCATACCCCCCAAATTGAGTTTTTCTAGTCCCGAGCAAAAGATATCTCAACAAAATGAAATTCGAATTCCCTTTTCCAATAACATTTTAATACACAATGATCACCAAAAAAACTTATACCAAACAATCATGAAACCCATCAAAATATTTTAATACGAGATATTTTCATAAAAAGCTCTCAATACCAAGCCCATTCCTTTGTTCAAATTCATTGCCATATTTCATCCAATATAAATTATGTATGAGGATGTGTTGTGCATCACAAAAGACATGGGGGTTCATCTTTATTCAAGGGGGAAATTACGGAAGTGATAGGTGGAATCACATTTTAATATTAAGATGAGTATTCATTTTTTTGTATAATTTTTTGTTTGTTTTTTTTTTGTTTTTGTTTTTTTTCAATTTTTCCATGGTAATTGAAGTTGCACTCAAAAGAGTCAACCCCTGTAGCGAGACTTTGCCGATGACTCCCAGGCTCAATGACCTTAGGGAACCAAGTGAAGCCCACATACTCGGGCATCATCTCGAGTTAAATAAGTCAAAAACAAAATCAATTTACCAAAAATAGAGATAAAATTACTAACTCTGGGCCAGACAACTATGGAGTCACGATCCCCAAGTGTCGAAAGCCACACATTAGTTCATTTCATTGCTCTATGTGCAATTTTTTTTAATAATATTTTTTTGAATACTCATATTAATCTAAAATGATCATGAAACCTATGAAATAAATTTAGGGGACCCCATGAACTCAAACTAATACCCCACTATCCAAGGGGCATTCATTGTGATCTTTTTTTAATTGGATGAAAATATAAACGATGAAATATCACATTGGACAGCCACACTTTCCAAAATCAATGCTCATGAAATTATACAAGGATTAAAATCAGAATCAGGGTATGCTAAATTATTTGATATTCAGTTTCTAAGTGGGAAATCTGTATTACCATGTTTAAAGTTAAAGGAATTTTTTCCTTCCATTTTCACAGTTTTTTTTCCAAATCATTTATCATTTTTTTGACACAAAAACATTTTTTATTTTTTCTCGCCCCCAACTTAAAATAACACTGTCCCCAGTGTTTAAAGAAAAGAAAATTTAGAAGGTGGTAGAGGTAGAGAATTAAAGTTCAAATAGGAAATTGAAAATGAGGGTCATGAGATGAAGTCACCTGGTGGTTGATGTTTGAAGTTTCTGCTGCTCCAATTTAGTCCTTTGATATCCATGTCGCTTGCAAAGTTCCCTAGTGAAAAAAACAAGCAAACAAAACAAATATATATATATATATATATAAGTAAACTATAAGTATATATATAAAATTTATAGAATAAGTAAGCACATTAAGCCGTAGGTTAGTGGTAGGTGCGCGCCCCTGTCACCCTTCGGTCTCGGGTTCGAGTCCCCAAGGCTTCGCCGGTTGGGACGGGGTTTTCCCCATGGCCTATGGCGTGTCCCTTTTTAAATTATTATATTTTTTTATTTTTTTTATTTTTATCATAAACTGTAAAATAATAAAAATAAAACAAAATAAACTGATGATACGTTGTCTTCTTTTTAAATTTCTAGGTAAGGTATTACTCAAGGATCACACCACGTGACACAAATGTATATGGTGCTCCCCTTTCCTACCCATCCATACTCATAATAGAAGAACATGTCAAAATCTATTTTTTTTAATTTTTTAATATAAAAATGATTAATTAATCTTATTTGAAAAATAAATATGATTCAGAAAGATTAGAAACATAAAAACCACGGGTTTCCTCTCGTGCAATGCTTTGTTTAACGTCGTTAGCCCAACATAGATCCTAAATTTTTCAATTTTTTCCTGTTTAATAGATTGGCTAATTTAAATCAACATCTATTTCCTGTTTATTGAATTATTCAATGAATGTTTTTAACCTTTGACCATTGACCTTGAAAATGTGACCACTAATGGGATCTTGAATCCCTACTGCCCCATGGGGGTATACATGATGCACTATGAAAGGACCTAACCATCTAGACCTTTACTTTCTCATGTGTAAATGAAGTTTTGAACTATACAAGAGTACAAGTTTTCCTGGTTCAAAATGTTTGACCTTGATATTCTTAGATTGGTAGGCTTGAACTCTATATTTATTGATCCTTGAATTTTCATAAGCCTCTATCCTTAGTTCCTCCAGTTCATTGAGATCTAATTTCCTTTTTGTTCCGGCCAATGAGAGGTCATAATCCATTTTATTAATTTCCCAAAAGGCCTTCTGTCAATCTCCACTGGAAAATGGAATGCTTTACCATAAACCAACCTATATGGGTACATTCCTAAAATAATTTTATATGCGGTTCTATAGGCCCAATGAGTATCTAAGAGTTTCTCAGACCAATCTTTCCTAGAGGGTTTGACAGTTTTTTCATGAATTTGCTTAATCTCCCTATTAGGTAACTCAGATTGACCATTGGTTTGAGGATGGTATGCAGTGGACACTTTATGGGAAATACCATACTTAGACATGAGTGAAGAGAATGGGCGGTTGTAGAAATGGGTTCCTCGATCACTGATTATAGCCATAGGAATTCCAAATCTTGAAAATATGTTCTCTTTCAGAAATAGAATCACAACATGACGATCATTGGACTTAGTGGGAATGGCCTCAGCCCATTTTGAGACATAATCAACAGCTAAGAGTATGTAGAGGTATCCCCGAGAGTTTGGGATGGGACCCATGAAATCAATTCCCCAATAGTCAAATATTTCAACCACTAAGATGGGAGTGAGTGGCATTTGATTCCTTTTTGAGATGGACCCTACTTGTTGACACCTAGGACATCTTTGAAAAAATGTGTAGGAGTCCCTTGAATGGGTGGGTGTAACACCCCGAGCTTCCACGATACGCCTCTCTTTCAATAATGCAATAGCTTGCATTGTACGCAAGTTCGAGTTCTAAAACACCGTGACTAATCAAAGTAGCTGTTATGAATAGTAATATCAACTTTTTAAAATTATAGAAATCTTATATTTCAAAATGGACTTCATTTTTGTATTCGTAATATCGAAATTAGCCTATGTTGAATTTTTGGTATTTTTCTGAGAAACTTCTAATTTTTTATGAATAGTGAAAAATACTTAAAAACAACTTTTTTAATCAAAATAATTTATAGTGATAATTATACTATTTAGTGGTTTTAAAGTATAATTAGAATATATTTTTACAATTTTATCCAATGGTGGTCATTATAATTAATTTAACATTGAAATTGGACATAAACAATTGCCAATCTTTTGATATAAATTGTTTCTTAAAAACACGCTATTTGTTGTTAAATCGAGAATTAATAATAAAATTAATTAATGAAACTTATATGTTTGGAATTTTGTAAAATAGACATCATTTTTGAATTCGGAATATCAATTATAGCTTAGGGTGAAATTTTGGCTTTGTTCTGAAAAACTTCAATTTTTGATGAATAGTGAAACCACTAAGTGGTAGTTAAATAACTGATTTTTCATTTAAATGAAATATTACCACTTTTGTGATTTGATTTTCAAAAATCCGACATACATGGTTGTCATTAAGAAGTAAAATGTGGTTCAATAAGATGAAAATAATTTTTTGGTGAATAGTAACTTTTAAGTTCTTAATCGCGATTAGAGGTAATTACTGTAGTTTAAGCTACAAATAATGTTTTAATAATATGATATGAGTATGAAACTTTTACTACTCCTATTGGATGAGTCATGGCCGACCAAGAAAACCCATGGGTCAACTTGGGGACCCCATGGAGCCACTTTAGTTGGAAAATGACATTAATATATATTTATTTAATGTTAAAATTAAATTGACACAAACATGAGTTATTTTACTAAAACAGTTTTTAAGTGGGGTTACACAAGTCCAAATTTTGACTATAAATATTAATTAGAAAGAAAAAAATATTTACTACATCATAGTACTTTTTTTATAATTTTTATACATTAAATAAATTAAATTATTTATGACATCATTATGATGCAGCGATGACCTCATTATTTAACGATTTAAATAAAATGAGAAGATAATGAAAAATCCAAGGCTTACACTTGTCCAAAGCCTATTGGATGAGGATATTTCGAAACCTTATCACCTTAGCCTCGAATTATATAAGTGTGGGACCTTTAGAATCCGAAAATCATTGTGAAATAATATAACATTTCAATCTTTCCAAAAGTGCCCCTCCTCTCCACTTATAAAAGGCCCCCACCTCTTCCACCTTATTCACACCTTCAAGCCATTTGGCTCGTCCAACCCCTGCCCAAATACTCTCCCAACTTCCCCCCCTTACTCCTAGAAGCCTCACTTTGGGTAGAACTCTTCTCAAGGAAGCCTTTGGCTCAAATCAAAAAGAGTTACCCGATTTTGAGGTAATGTCTTCTCTAATGTTGTTTTGTTTTATTTTTCATCTCCAACCCCCTAAACTCTTTTTATTCATTTCTTTTGTAACAACACCAGTATACTTAATATACTAGGATTTTGTTATAATAAGTATTCGAGCTACACTTACACACACCTACATCTAATGGTTAAAGAACATACGGTTTCCGTGGATGGCGAAATTGTGCCTCCCGAAACGATGATTGTTCAATACTCATTTAACACCTTCAAAGGTGTCCATTATGATGTCACTATTTTTATATATGATATATAATATGTTTATGTTTTACTTATGCTTCTTTAGTTTTCATTTGTGTCTTACCTTTATGGCTTCCATTATGGGTATACGCGATATCTTCATTTTAGGAAGTGCGGACTACCGCCCCCTCAAAGTGATGTGAATCGTTAATGCCATATGTGGGATGTATAAAGGATGGAGTAAATGATATTATATATGATATTATACTGGAACTATATTATACCTTTATATAATTATTATTTTATTACATTAAATAAGAAATAGAAATGAAAGTAGCGTTCATGCGTACGTACGGCTTACCGTCTCCATGAACGGTGCATTTCATTTCTTACCTCTAAATGTTATGTAATATTATTAATGAATGTATATACTGGATATATATGATATATATGATATCTACATCATGAATATAATTCTGGATATAATGGATATTTCACCACATGAACAACTTGTAATTATAAGAAGGTTATTGTTGACACAAGTACCAAAGATCGACAAAACGACCGTTATTAACTTAAATAATTACATAACATTAATAACATTGTAATAAGTGATATAAAAAGGATAATGAAATTAAAAATGGTTCTTAATAAGGTTGATATTAACTCTAGTTTATTATTCAGGAGGTTAAAGAACGGTTGAGTCAAGTCGGACACAAGGTAAGGGAATTTCTTAACCCAACTTCCATTCTTTGGGTCAATATCCTACTTCCAAATTATGTCATGATATTATTATGTCCTATCTTGTATTTTTACATTATTTATGTTTAATTATAGTGAATACACATTATAGATGTACTTTATTTAAAAAAAATGATCTTTTTAAGGACTTCTTCTCAATCCCTTTCAATGAGGCATATTTGGTTTTATACAAAACTTTCTTTTATACGGTGTATAAACCCCTTTGACTTTTACGTTTATTCAAAAGGTTTTATTTTATAATTATGTGATTTTTAAGTGATTTGAAAGAAGATATATTTCTCTCAAATATATGAAAATCCAGTGCAAACGTATACGTATTTAACGCAAGCTTAAAAAATTTTCAGAAAACCTGACTCTCGAGTGTGGTAGACAGGAAGGGATTGGGCGTGGACCCATCATGGCCTGTAATTAGTCGATCAGTCTCAGAATTAGTTATTTTGTTTTCAGAAGCTTGCATAATGTTTTAAGAAAAACACTGGATTATATTTAAGAAATTTTAAACGTAATTATCTTCTAAAAAATTGCATCGGTAGGTCTCATGAGACAACTAGAAGTGGAATTGGCCGAGGCCCTTTCCCAATTTGATTTATGGTTTTGGCCGAGGCCTTAATCATTTTAGACGTCTTGGCCGAGGCCTTGAAAAAATGTTTCAGAATGTCTGGCATTATACATTCCATCATTATTAAAGTGGTTATTGATATTGCATGTGATTATTCGACCAGTAGAATATCCATGTGAAGAAGTTAATGGCATTATCTCATTTTACGTTTTCCATATTATGTTGATGTTCAATTTTAAAAGGCTTTTGTTTTAGTTATACATTGCCTTAAATTTTTATGTTTATTTATGAAAGATTCCGCAATATTGTTATCCTTACTGAGCATCTAAGCTCACCCCTTTCAATGTTTTAATATTTTCCAGGATGTGAAGAAGTATTTTATGAATGACCTGCAGGGATTGTCAGAAGAGGATATGAGAGTGGAATATGGAGACTTTGTTATTGTAGTTTTTCACTTTATGATGTGATGTAATGTTTACGAATGTATCTAGTGTTTCCAAGGCTAATAAACGAATCCATCTTTCGAGACTTGATCTTCTGTGATCATGCCAATGTTACGAACTAATGCACCGACTCTGGGTAGCTGGGGTCGGGGCGTTACAGTTGGTATCAAAGGAAGATTAGTACAAACCTTGGAAGCTAGATTTAGATAACCTCTGATTAGATAACATAGACCTAAGATGAACTTTGAAGATTAGTATAGAAGAACTTCCTAGAATTTTGGTATTATAGAGATGTTGTGAGTTATCCGAGCAATACATCCCTGTCTGGATACGAGCAGGTAGAGGCGGCTCTCGCACAGATGTACCAAGGGGTAAAACCCGAAAACACTGCTTTGAGCTAGACTCGAATGGGAACTGGTGCACGACAACGGGCCTTGTTGCACTCTTGGTTACGACACTCCCGGGGGAAATGCTTAGGATAACTCTCATTTTCTTTACAAATCATTATGAAGGGTTTATGAGTATATACTTCCTCAAAGAAAACATTTTTATGATTATGGATTATATCCATAAATAGTTCAATTTATGTTAAGTATTTTATAAGTATGGAATTATGTATTTTGATTCATAAACTAATCTAGTTTATGCCATTGTTTAGAAATGGCGCCTAGTGGAAGGAATGGAAACCGTATCAATGTACGAACTCTGTGTAGGGATTGCCCTCCTGCTCAAGATAATTATTGTGGATCTGGAGATACAACTGGTGCTGATCAACTTATTACCATACTGGGACAACTCACTCAGGTTATGAATAATAACCTTACTCGTATGGATCACCCTGATCTGCAACGTGGAGGATAAATGTTAGACCGCTTCATGAGGAAACAACCACCAACCTTCAATGGGAGTACAAATCCTATAGTAGCTGAGCAATGGATAAATTCCTTAGAGAAAATATTCCATGCCTTGGGGAGTAGTGAAAGGGAGAAGGTTGTCATGGCCGTTTACCGCCTCACTGGAGATGTCGATCAGTGGTAGTCGCTGATTCAAAACACAAAGGAAGATGATGACGTATAGAATATGGAATGGAGGGAGTTCAAAGAGCTTTTCTTAGAAAAATACTTTCCTCGTGACCATCGAGCAGATATGGAAAGGCAATTTCTGAGTCTGAGGCAGAAGGAGGATGAGAATGTCGCAAAGTATGATGCTAACTTCACAAGGTTAGCGAGGCATGCTTCCGATTATATACGTAACCCAAGAAGTAAGATTGATCGTTTCTTTGATGGGTTAAAACCATTTCTCCGTCGAGCTTTAGTATCACAAACCTTCTCATCATACGAAGATATTGTCTCGTGTGCTATCAAGACAGAAAAGGAATTCTCTAAGTCTTATGACAAAAAAGTAAAGCAAGAGAAGAAGAGAACGGTGGAACAAGAGACAGATAAAGGGAAAAAGGGAATGAAGGATTTTCCATTATGTGATAATTGTGGGAAGAATCACCCTGGTACTTGCCTAAAAGGAATGGGAGTTTGTTATAAATGTGGAGAAAAGCGTCACCAGGCTCGTGATTGCAAGGGAAAGAAAGAGGCTGTCAAAGTTGAATGCTACAATTGTAGGGAAACAGGGCATTATTCAAATGAATGTCCTAAGCGTCAAGGAAACTTACCTCAGAAAAGGCCAAGGGATCAAGGCCAATCTTATGTTTTGACTACAGTTGAAGCAGAATAATTAATGTGTTGGTGCTTTTGGACCCAAGGATTATATTCGGGTTATAAGAATAATGTGATATATATATGGATTGTACTGCAGTACTTGTTGATTTCAGTAAGGTTTTAATATGATTAAGGTAATAATATTTTTATTATGTGACAATAAGAGATACTTTTCTTTGTTTGGGGAATCTGATGTTACAATTGATTTTGGAATTTAGAGACCTTTTAGAGAAAGTTTGGATGAAGGTATTTTGGATAACTATAAAGGTTGGAGTGGATTAAATTGAACTTTGGATAGTATTGTTTAAGGTTAAAACATTTATGAAGATTATTTTTGGAATAGTATAGTACTATATTTTTAGGAAAAGGACAACCTGCAGGGTGGGGAATAACCCATCGCGTCGGAAAAAGCTGCAGGAATCGAACCCACAACCATAGTGCGACAAGCCTTTATTTCCTACCACTAGCTTACAGGAAGTCCCTGGTTATTACAAAATAGTTTTACTAATCTAAATGGTATGTGTTAACATTTAGAACCTTATACAATTAGGATAAATAGAATATTTTTGAGTTCCGTTACCATTTGGAGTAAAAGTTGGGTTTGTGGTAAAAATTTATTAATGAATGAAAGTATACATAACAAGTATGTATATTCCCTTACGTTCTTAGTAAATCTACTAAATAAATTCCTCAACATTATAACAGGTAACTTAAAACAAAAATGTTGTCGGTTAACTTTTCCAACTGGGGATTCAATGACCATTTAACCAATCACAAGTTTGTGATTTTCTTGTGGATAAACTTTCTCCTAATCCTGTTTTCTATAAATCTCCATCAGACCTTGATGGTTTGTTTTTATTCCATATCCATATTTTCATAGAATCCTAGAATGGGCTATATCGGGTGACCTTTGTACTTATCCTGCTTTCTTTTAATGTTATATATTTATTAACCTTATTTCCGATGAGGGTTTTCCTCAAAGGTATTTTCTCTTTTCAACCTTTTATTTTCAAAGAAAAATATCAAATTGCGAGGACGCAATTTATTGAAGGAGCGGAGAATGTAACACCCCGAGCTTCCACGATACGCCTCTCTTTAAATAATGCAATAGCTTGCATTGTACGCAAGTTCGAGTTCTAAAACACGGTGACTAATCAATGTAGCCATTATGAATAGTAATAACCACCTTTTAAAATTATAGAAATCTTATATTTCAAAATGGACTTCATTTTTGTATTCGTAATATCGAAATTAGCCTATGTTGAATTTTTGGTATTTTTCTGAGAACTTCTAATTTTTTATGAATAGTGAAAAATATTTAAAAACAACTTTTTTAATCAAAATAATTTATAGTGATAAATAATACTATTTAGTGGTTTTAAAGTATAATTAGAATATATTTTTACAATTTTATCCAATGGTGGTCATTATAATTAATTTAACATTGAAATTGGACATAAACAATTGCCAATCTTTTGATATAAATTGTTTCTTAAAAACACGCTATTTGTTGTAACAGCGGGAATTAATAATAAAATTAATTAATGCAACTTATATGTTTGGAATTTTGTAAAATAGACCTCATTTTTGAATTCGGAATATCAATTATAGCTTAGGGTGAAATTTTGGCTTTGTTCTGAAAAACTTCAATTTTTGATGAATTGTCAAACCACTAAGTGGTAGTTAAATAACTGATTTTTCATTTAAATGAAATACTACCACTTCTGTGATTTGATTTTCAAAAATCCAACATACATGGTTGTCATTAAGAAGTAAAATGTGGTTCAATAAGATTAAAATAATTTTTTGGTGAATAGTAACTTTTAAGTTCTTAATCGCGATTAGAGGTAATTAGTGTAGTTTAAGGTACAAATAATGTTTTAATAATATGAGATGAGCATGAAACTTGTCCTACTACTATTGGATGAGTCATGGACGACCAAGACAACCCATGGGTCAACTTGGGGACCCCATGGAGCCACTTTAGTTGGAAAATGACATTAATATATATTTATTTAATGTTAAAAATAAATTGACACAAACATGAGTTATTTTACTAAAACAGTTTTTAAGTGGGGTTACACAAGTCCAAATTTTGACTATAAATAAAGCTAAAAAGATTTCCTACATCATAGTACTTTTTTTATAATTTTTAGACATTAAATAAATTAAATTATTTATGACATCATTATGATGCAGCAATGACCTCATTATTTAACGATTTAAATAAAATGAGAAGATAATGCAAAATCCAAGGCTTACACTTGTCCAAAGCCTATTTGATGAAGATATTTCGAAACCTTATCACCTTAGCCTCGAATTATATAAGTGTGGGACCTTTAGAATCCGAAAAGCATTGTGAAATAATATAACATTTCAATCATTCCAAAAGTGCCCCTCCTCTCCACTTATAAAAGGCCCCCACCTCTTCCACCTTATTCACACCTTCAAGCCATTTGGCTCGGCCAACCCCTGCCAAAATACTCTCCCAAATTCCCCCCCCCCCTTACTCATAGAAGCCTCATTTTGGGCAGAACTCTTCTCAAGGAAGCCTTTGGCTCAAATCAAAAATAGTTACCCGATTTTGAGGTAATGTCTTCTCTAATGTTGTTTTGTTTTATTTTTCTTCTCCAACCCCCTAAACTATTTTTATTCATTTCTTTTGTAACAACACCTGTATCCTCAATATACTAGGATGATTTTATAAGATGTATTCGAGCTACACTTACACACACCTAAATCTAATGGTTAAAGAACATACGGTTTCCGTGGATGGCGAAATTGTGCCTCCCGAAACGATGATTGTTCAATACTCATTTAACACCTTCAAAGGTGGCCATTATGATTTCACTATTTTTATATATGATATATAATATGTTTATGTTTTACATATTCTTCTTTATTTTTCATTTGTGTCTTACCTTTATGGCTTCCATTATGGGTATACGCGATATCTTCATTTTAGGAAGTGCGGACTACCGCCCCCTCAAAGTGATGTGAATCGTTAATGCCATATGTGGGATGTATAAAGGATGGAGTAAATGATATTATATATGATATTATACTAGAACTATATTATACCTTTATATAATTATGATTTCATTACATTAAATATGAAATAGAAATGAAAGTAGCGTTCATGCGTACGTACGGCTTACCGTCTCCATGAACGGTGCATTTCATTTCTTACCTCTAAATGTTACGTAATATTATGAATGAATGTATATACTGGATATATATGATATATGTGATATCTACATCATGAATATAATTCTGGATATAATGGATATTTCACCACATGAACAACTTGTAATTATAAGAAGGTTATTGTTGACACAAGTACCAAAGATCGACAAAACGACCGTTATTAACTTAAATAATTACATAACGTTCATAACATTGTAATAAGTGATATAAAAAGGATAATAAAATTGAAAATGGTTCTTAATAAGGTATATATTAACTCTAGTTTATTATTCAGGAGGTTAAAGAATGGTTGAGTCAAGTCGGACACAAGGTAAGGGAATTTCTTAACCCAACTTCCATTCATTGGGTTAATCTCCTACTTTCAAATTATGCCATGATATTATTATGTCCTATCTTGTATTTTTACATTATTTATGTGTACATATAGTGAATACACATTATAGGTGTACTTTATTTAAAAAAATGATCTTTTTAAGGACTTCGTCTCAATCCCTTTCATTGAGGCATATTTGGTTTATACAAAACTTTCTTTTATACGGTGTATAAACCCCTTTGACTTTTACGTTTATTTAAAAGGATTTATTTTATAATTATGTGATTTTTAAGTGATTTGAAAAAATAGATATTTCTCTCAAATATATGAAAATCCAGTGCAAACGTATACGTATTTAACGCAAGCTTAAATTTTTTTTCAGAAAACCTGACTCTCGAGTGTGGTAGACAGGAAGGGATTGGGCGTGGACCCATCATGGCCTGTAATTAGTCGAGCAGTCTTAGAATTAGTTATTTTGTTTTCTGAAGCTTGGATAATGTTTTAAGAAAAACACTGGAGTATATTTAAGAAATTTTAAACCTAATTATCTTCTAAAAAATTGCATCGGTAGGTCTCATGATACAACTAGAAGTGGAATTGGCCGAGGCCCTTTCCCAATTTGATTTATGGTTTTGGCCGAGGCCTTAATCATTTTAGACGTCTTGGCCGAGGCCTTGAAAAAATGTTTCAGAATGTCTGGCATTATACATTCCATCATTATGAAAGTGGTTATTGATATTTCATGTGATTATTCGACCAGTAGAATATCCATGTGAAGAAGTGAATGTCATTATCTCATTTTACATTTGCCATATTATGTTGATGTTCAAGTTTAAAAGGATTTTGTTTTAGTTATACATTGCCTTAAATTTTTATGTTTATTTATGAAAGCTTACACAATATTGTTATCCTTACTGAGCATCTGAGCTCACCCCTTTCAATGTTTTAATATTTTCCAGGATGTGAAGAAGTATTTTATGAATGACCTGCAGGGATTGTCAGAAGAGGATATGAGAGTTGACTATGGAGACTTTCTTATTGTAGTTTTTCACTTTATGATGTGATGTAATGTTTACGAATGTATCTAGTGTTTCCAAGGCTACTAAACGAATCGGTCTTTCGAGACTTGATCTTTTGTGATCATGCCAATGTTACGAACTAATGCACCGACTCTGGGTAGCTGGGGTCGGGGCGTTACAGTGGGCCAGAAAAGACCACATTGAAGAATCTTAGCAGATGTTTTCTTAGAGGAAAAGTGACCTCCACAAGCCTCACTGTGATAGAATTTAAGGATGGAATCTTGTTCGGATTATGGAACACATCTCATAATGACTTGGTTAGGGGAGAACGTATAGAGGTATGGATCATCAAACACATAGTGTCTAACATCAGAAAGAAATTTCCTTCGATCTTGAGTCCCTAAAAATTTTTATATGACTCCTGTCAATAAGAAATTTTCTATGTCTCCATACCAAGGGCAGTCCCTCACAGAGTATAAGTGTTCATCAGGAAACGAACCAGACATAGAAAGGTGATTTGAGTTATCTATGAATTCCATCCTAGAGAGGTGATCAGCCACAACATTTTCAACTCCCTTTTTATCCATGATTGTGAGGTCAAATTCTTGTAAGATAAGGACCCACCTAATCAGTCTAGCCTTAGCATCTTGTTTTTGGAAGAGGTATTTTAGTGAAGAATGGTCAGTGAACATAGTGATGGGGGATCCTAAGAGGTAGGACCTAACCTTCTCTAAGGAAAACACAATAGAAAGTAACTCCTTTTCAGTGGTGGTGTAGTTGATTTGGGCATCATTTAAGGATTTTCTTTCATAAGAAATGACATAATTAGTTTTATCACAACGTTGTCCTAATACAGCTCCTACAGAAAAGTCAATGGCATCACACATAAGTTCGAAAGGAAGGTTCCAATTTTGAGATTTCATGATGGGAGGAGAGGTGAGAGAGGATTTGAGGGTTGATAATGAACCTTCACAGCTTTCTGTCCAAACAAATGGAGCATCCTTTACTAGGAGAGCACAAAGGGGATGAGATATTGAACTATAGTGCTTGATGAATCTTCTATAGAAACCAACATGTCCAAATAAAGAACTCACTTCCTTGACAGTTTTGGGTGATGGAAGGTGATGAATGATGTAAACCTTTGTTTTATCAACTTTAATCCCCCTACTAGAGACCATATGTCCTAGAACAAGTCCCCCTTTAACCATGAAATGGAATTTTTCCCAGTTTAGGACCAGATTCCTTTCTTCACCGCTTGACAAGACTCTCTCCACATTCTGCAGAAATCCCTCAAATGTATCCCCAAACATAGAGAAGTCATCCATGAAGACCTCTAGAAAATACCCTACCATGTCTGAGAATATTCCCATCATGCACTGTTGGAAGGTTCCAGGGGAATTTCATAAACCAAAGGGCATGCGTTTGAAGGAAAAGGTACCGAATGGACATGTGAATGTAGTCTTCCCTTGATCCTCTAGGGAGACCTCAATTTGATTGTACCCCGAGTACCCATCTATGAAATAGTAGAAGGCATGACCCTCCACTCTCTCAAGGAATTTTTCAATGAATGGTAAGGGGAAATAGTCCTTCTTGTTGAATGAGTTTAGCTTCATATAGTCAATGCATACCCTCCATCCACTACTCACCCTTGTTGGATGAATCTCTCCATAATCATTGGTTATCACTGTGATTCCGGCCTTTCTTGGAACCACTTGGATTGGGCTCACCCAGTCACTCTCAGCTATGGGATATATGATACCATCTTTTAACAATTTCAGAAGTTCTTTACTTACTACCTCTATGAGATTAGGATTGAGTCGCCGTTGAGTTTGATGACATGGCTTTGAATCTGATTCCAGAACAATCATATGAGTCCCAACAAGTGGGCTAATCCCAGGAATATCAGAAAGGGTCCAACCAATGGATTTCTTATGCTTCCTAAGGACATCTAGAATCATCCTTTTATGATTGGCTTCAATAGATGAAGAAATGACAATATGATGTGATTGATTGTCCCCTAGGAAAGCATACATGAGTGTAGCAGGAAGTTCCTTCAATTCAAGATCAGGTTGGTTCATAATTTCAGCAGAAGATTGGGACATTGGATAAAGATAAATTTCTTTTTTTAGAGTTTCATATTGGATTGATTCTCCACATGTATATGTTTCAGCTACTAGATTGGCTTGATCAGATTTATGGAAGGAAATTGGAGTGGTCTCCATGAAGGTGGTTTCATGAAAGGTTTCACTGATTGTTTGACCTAAGACTTCATCGTAAGAGTAATTTGAAAATTATTCAATCCACGGAGATAAACTTCATTCATATGAACAAAGGAAATCAATCTCATCTTGACTTAAACATACATCAAATATTACTTGATGTTCTATGGATTCATTATCAACGCTTTCTATCATGTTTACTTCATGAATTTCCTCGTCATCCCCTATTTGGGAGCTTGCATTATAGATGTTCATGTCTAGACTCATGTTCCAAAAGGTGATGGTCATGTTCCCATTTCTAACACGGATAACAAAGTTGATTGTTGCAAGAAAAGGACGACCAAGGATGATTGGGGTTTGTTCCTTATTTCCTAAGTTTGGATGGTTTTCAAGGACAATTAAATCAGTAGGGTAGATGAAGTTTTCAACCTTTACCAGAACATCCTTCAAAACCCCCTTTGGAACACTATTGCTACGATCAGCAAGTTGAAGTGTGACAGATGTGGGTTGGAGTTCTTCTAGGCCTAACTAGAAGTACACAACATATGGGATGAGATTGACACTATCACCTAGGTCACACAAGGCCTTGACAACTTTTCTTTCTCCTAGTTCAACATTGATTTAAGGGAATCTCGGGTCTTTCATCTTAGGAGGAATGGTCCCTTGATTGGTGGTACTCACATTAGCAGCCAAAAGGACTTGGTTTTTATGTGAAAATTGTCTTTTAAAAGTACAAAAGTCCATAAGGTAATTAGAGTTGGAAGGTATGGTTTGGATTTCATCGAGAAGGGGTGTGTTCAACTTGACTTGTGAAAAGATTTTCACCAATGTTTCACTCAGTTCAGGCTTGGATTTCCCCCTCATGCGTTGAGGAAATGGTGCTGGTTGTGGGGTTGTTTGTTGAAGAGTAGTTTCCTTGACCATGTTATCAGTTTCCTCAGTGTGATCTTGTGGTTCATTTGAATTTTCATCCATGTTTGAATCTTCATGTGGGTTCTGAATTAGTTGTTTAGGTTTCTCAATTGATTTACCACTTCTTAAAATAGTCACAACCTTTAGTTGTTCATGAGTTGTTTGGGCACAACTTGACTCTCCCCTTGAAGTTGAGGATGGAACCACCTGAGTAGGCATGGGTGCCTTTCCAGTTTTGATGGTTTGATGTTCTTTTTTAGGGAAGAGACTTCTGAGTTCATCCTCTCCATTTGTTTGCACAGTTGTTCTAGTAGGATTTGTGGAATAGTTTGGGTGGGTGCTTGAGTAGGTTGGTTTATCCCATGAGGATATTTTGGAGGTGGTATGGTTTGTCAAAAATGGACTGGTGGCTATTGGTATTGGATAGGTGGGGTATGGAACTGGTTATGGGTTTGGTAGTTCTGATGGGGGTAAGGATTTTGTCCCTGTGGTTGGCTAGGTTTTTGGTTATCTTTTTTCAGCGGAAGCCTGGGTGGTCATTATACCTAGGGTTGAAGTTGTTTTGGTATTGAAGATTTTGAATGTTCAAAGCATTTACTTCCATTGGGGGTCCTCCTAAGAGAAAATCCTTGATAGATGGAATGGTAGGGAAATTGTCTGTCTTATAATCATGTTTGTCACAAATTGTGCAAACAGGGTCAACAGTTTGGATTTCATAGACTTTCCTAAGGTCTATCTCTTCAACCTTCCTAGAGAGTGCTACGAGTTTAGCCCTAAGGCTTTCCTCTTCTCTAAGTGTATGAATTCCAGTAGTTCTTTGTGGATTTTCAGAATAAGGTGATGTTCCCCAGGTTGTGTTTTGTTCAGAAAGGATTTCTAGATACTCGTAAGCATCATTTGGAGATTTGTTTTTAAAGGTTCCATTACACATCATGTCAATGAATTGTTTGTTCCCCGGACCCAAACTTTCATAGAAAATTCTCAATTTTCCAAGAATAGAAAATCCATGGTGTGGAACCATGTTTAGAGTATCTTTGAACCTCTCCCATATTTCATAGAATGATTCTCCCTCATTTTCAAAAAAGTTTTGGATGCTCTTTTTAAGTGAAATTGTTTCGTCTTGGGGAAAGTATTTTTTATAGAATTCTCTTTGTAGTTGGTCCCAAGAGTTTATAGATGATGGTCTCAAATTGTTTAGCCAATTTTTAGCTCGATCCTTTAAAGAAAAAGGAAATATCCTCATCTTAGCAGATTCTAGTTGATGTGGAGGACACATGTTTTCTACAATGTCATTGAACTCCTTAATGTGCAGGTATGGCATCTCGGACTCCATTCCATGGAATGTGGGAAGATGGTTTAGGAAATGGGTTTTAAAGATGTAGCTGGAATCTCCTAGTGAATTGTGTCTAATGCATGAGGGGGCATTGGTTCAAGAAGGTGTGAGGTAGTTATTCATGGTTTGATCAATTGCATTCCCCAAGTTTGGGGCTGCCTCATTTGGGTTTCCAATTTGGTTCCCACCTGGGTTTATGAGTTGGTTTCTTTGAAGACATTCCATTGAAATTGGATCAATTTTTGACTCTAGAGTATTATGAAGTTTAGGATCTAATGGAAAGAGTTCTCTTGGTGTACTTGACTCCCCAACCCCAAGACTATCCACCCTAACTAGACGGTTTGATTGATCGCGGGTGTAGGCGGACATGCACCAAAAGAAAAAAAAACGAGAAAGGGAAAAGATAAGATAATTTGGATGAGAAAAGAATAAATGGGGGAGAATAGAATGGGTGTTTAGATGACTTACTTGGGTCCCCAGCAATGGCGCCAAAATTTGATTCTCGCTCAAATTTACCCAAGAGAAGAAGTTAAGACGGTCCTTGTAGATTAGCTTGGGTTATCGAATCCACAGAGACCTAAGAAGAAACATATAGACATGTACATTATATGGACTGTTTTTGGTTATGAAGTGGCCAAATTGGATTTATTTTGGATGGGTTTTAAATATATATAATATATTAAAGTTAATTCAATTTAAAAGAATGAGTTGATCCTAGGTTATCGCTCAGGGTGGATTGGACGTATTTTCTTTTTAATGATTTCAATTTCTTAAATTTGAGAAGGGTTCATTTAAGGAGATAAACCAACATCATCACTTACCGGTTTAATGCCTACAACCTTTAATACTAATCACCTATACACTTGAAGGATCAATGTTTTGGGCACTTCAAGGTAAAGGTTTGTATTAGTACTTGAAGTGTGTGGCCTTAAATTCAACAAGGACGATGGAGTTAAAAATCATCAAATAAAAATCCCCATTAAAGAAGTGATTATACATTAATTAGGTGATAAATAACATCCAATACATCCCCTTTCTACTCCCTTGGATCAACCCATAAGTGGGTTATCCCTCCATTGATCCCATGGTTTCAATGGAAGCAGAAAGTAGACGCAATAGGAAGGAAATGGAGAAACAAAAATAAAATGTTCACTCCACCGTTGTGTGAATAATTTAAAAAGGGTTGGTGTGAATAAATTCACACCTTTATCCAACAGTATCAAAGTTATATTAAGAACAACAGAATAAGAGTAGAAGAAGATTTTTTGTTATGAAACAAAAGTGAATTGAACAACTTACATGTGAAAGACAAATTTGAGGCAACAAAAATGCAGCATAACATTACAATTGAACAAAGCATCCAAGATTTTTAACTCCTTCACCACCACTGCTTTAAATAAGAATTTTTGGAACCTTGGGTCCAGCCTCCAATAGTACAAAGCATCTCAATTAATTTTGGTAGGCCATAGGTGGTGGAAAGCTTGTAGAATTTGAACTTTTCCACATTTGACCCGAGGTGGCTGCCAACATTCCATCACTGAACAGACACGTCTGGAAGTCCTTCTAGACGGCCGAATCAGAGTGGCCCATAGAAGAGGAAAATGTCGTTCCTGATTTCTTCTAACCTCCTGAAAACTTTGGGCCCATTTGGATTTGTGGATATCTAGATATGATCAAATTAGTGGGCTGTTGTTCTGGGCCATAGAATCTGGACCATAATTGTATCTCTAAATTGGGCCGCCTCAATAGCCACCATAGAGGCAGAATTAGCATTGGATCATGAAGAGTGATTTGTTCCTATGAATATCTTCTAGAATCCCACGAAATTTGGGATTAATTGGGCATGTATGTTGCACCCAACAGTCTCATCAGTGGGCTGGTGCCCAATCTGCCTTCTCTTGAATTGCTTCCTTTCATTGCCAAATATCTCCATCACCATCACTGAATTCTTCATTGATCCCTAAATGAAACATGTTCATATTGGTGTGTAGATCAATTATCAAATTAAAATATGTATAATCAGATGAACCATTTGTTACTTTAAATGATGTTAAAAAATGTACCACAAAATAGTGCATTTTAAGAAGGTATTACAATCACAATGTGAGATGATGTTCAAAGTGTAAAATGCACTAAAATGGTGTTTATGATTAATAAAGAACATGAATATAATATATATTACCAATGAATATTAGCCTCATTTAGTGGATAATCAAGTGTTTTATCAAAATTATTTTCCATCTAAGATAATATAGGGTTATGTTTATATCCCTATTATTAAATTGATTTGATTATGTTGTGATGGAATTATTTTTATGAATTCCTTTATCTTATATGAATTGTTTTATGATGTCACGATGTTTACGATTACCATTTTTATTACATGGGTTATACAATGATGTATTATTTAAGATTTTGTATCACACCTAAGAATGGTATCATAATGAGATTGGTGGGACCTATATCTCCCTCCAATGCATTGGGTAAAGATTTTATATCTCATGAGATAGACATGCCTGCAATGGTAGGTTATACTGGTTCAGTGAAACAGGACTGAAACGAGGGGTGAACTCGGTTCAGAAATGGACTTTGTCCACTAAGATAGTCTTAGAAATGAGTCTTGACTAACAAAAAATGATTCTCAATGATTATGTGTGTATTCCACAAAGTTTCATGTTTTAATTTATGATTTTTGGGATTACATTTCACTACTATGATTTATCCCATGTTATGATATTATGATCTCTTTTGCAGGTTAAGATTTCCAAAATGTTATGTTCTTATGCATATTATGTGATTGATATTTATTTTTTTTACCCTTACTGAGCATTTGAGCTCACCCTTTTATGTTTTCATTTACCCATGATATCAAGAGAGGTTTTATGTTAAAGAAATAAGATCTTTATTGGAGATGTTGAAGATCGTTCACCCTGATTAGAATATTATATTTCTAGTTTCCAAAGACACTAAACTATTACGGTCCTTGTGTGTGTGTTTTTTTTATGTACTAAGTATTCCTCAAAATTAATGAAATGTCCATGCACATCAAGATTCGGGTCTCTACAGTTGGTATCAGAAGAAAATTTTAGTCAACCTTTGGAAACTAGGCTGCGAAAATGTTAGTAAGATCCCTAGAGATATTTCTAAGGTATGTCAAGGGATGTCCCTAAGGATAAGTATACATATAGGATATAGTCCTAGAACTATGGTAACTTTATTAGATTAAACCAAAGATGTTAGATATTGATGTTAATCCCCCATTATGATGATTTTATACTCTCACACTATTCTTTTTGGGTTTTAGAAAATGGCTGGAAACAAGATGATTCACGATAATAGAGGATATGATGGACAATGGAATGATATTATTCATGAGAAACCAAATGAAATGGGATTTGGAAGTCCAAACATCATTGTTATGCTGAATCAGCAATCTCATAATATGATCAATAAAGTAAAATTTGTTAAGTTTCCTGACTCGGCTAATAAGAGAATGATGGAGTTTCATGATGATCATAGAGGAAAGAAAGTTCAATTTCCCCTATGTAGATCATGTGGGAAGAGGCATCAAGGAGAATGTTTAAAAGTAACTGGAATATGCTTTGGGTGTGGAAAAGAAGGACATATAGCTAGTAAGTGCAAAGGAAAAGGATCAGTTAACACCAGGGATGAGGATAATGGTATTGATACGACATCAACAATGGTTAAATGATTTAAATGTGGAATGTACGAGAATTATGAAAACCAATTCCCTAAAGGAAAGTCTCATGAAGAGAATTAGTATGGTCGTATGGGTAGTATTTATGTTGATGATGATGAAGAGACTACAAATGATATGTGATATGAAAGAATTGTTGATGCTCGGTCAATGGTTTATGAATGTAGTGGAATGATTACATGTTTATCATGTGTAATGTTGTATAAGTAATCGCATGGTACTATGGAATAAAGAAACATCTAAGGATTGTTACACTGTTGTCTTTCCTTGAGTTTTTGAATGTGTATGATTAATGGTATTAGTATCCAGGAAAGGTTATTCAGATATTTTTGGAATGAAGATGATATGCGCATAATGAAGGGATAAAGAGAAAATTAAATGTTTGATAGTATTCATGAGATCATGACTGATATAAGGAGAAGGTTATATAATGGTTTGAGTATATAGAATTTTTGGATTTTGGTATGTGGAAAGTGTTAACTTTTGACTGCATTCAGGTTTTCACTAAGGTTCAATGGGTATTCATTCTTCAAGAGAATACATGATTAAGGTATTCACATGTTTATAATTTGACCAAAAAGATATATCTTATGATATATGGGGGATATATGATGCCATTCACATGATCATTTTCTTTATACTATGAGCTTGGACTGAAGTATTTTAGATAAGCCTAAAGATTGGAATGGATTATATTGGACATAAGTTTGTATTGTTTAGGGATAAAACTTTTTTGATATTGTTGATGGGATGTTATAGTAATATAGAATAAGAAAAATGACAACCTGCAGGATGGGAGACAGCCCATCGCGTCGGACAAAGCTGTGGGAATCGAACCCCCAACCGAAGTGCGACAAGACTTTATCGCCTACCACTGGCCTACAGGATGTCCCTGTTTAGTAGAAACTAGTTTTATTATATTATGCAGTATGATATATGAAGTATAAGTCCATTTTTGGAACCATATATGATTAACCTCACTATAGATGGACTTATGTATTTTTTGATAACTTTTCTAACCTTTTGTTTGAGACAGATGGAATGACCCATCATTCTATCACATGATCTACTAACACATCATGAATGACAAATTCAACTTCAATTCCATAAGATATGAAGTGGAAATTGTCCAAAAAACGTCAAACGGTTAGACAATACCAAAATCACAAAAGTATTTCTTCTAATTAAAATTTCATCAACTTTAGGGAAATGATATTGAAAAACAAAAATTTTGTACTGGTGCTCTTATATATGATGAATCAGATGGTACCTTAGATCGTCACAAATTTATGGTTTTGTGATTGCTGGTTTTTCCATAGCCATGTTCTCTTCCACTCTCGATCAGAACATAATGGTTAGATTTCTCTTCCATATCCGTATTTTCACCTATGTGGAAACCCAGTGATTAGTTTATTTGGTTAACCATTACATTTCATACTTTTGTTTTTAAAGATTGGTTTTGGTATTCCTTTTTACGATGTGGGTTTCTATTAAAGAAACTTTCGAGTAGTAAACCATTTATATCCCCGATGAATTTTGGGGGAGAAATTCTTTTTAAGGGCGGTAGAATGTAACACCCCGATATTTTATGAAAAATACTATTTTTAATTTCCTTAATGTCTTCTGCTGTAAGATACACCAAAATGAGCTTGCACAACACACATCCTTGACATTCCATGCATTACACACAATCACGACCTTCCTCGATAGCGTGTGTAGTACGCAATACCGAGTTTCGCTAAACAATGATATGCTATTAAAATATTATTAAAACTAGCCGTCATGAATAGTAATAACCACTTTTTGAAATTTTGTAAATTTTATTTTTCCAAATGGAATTAATTTTTGGATTCGTAATATTGAAATTAGCTTAGGGTGAAATTTTGGTACTTTTCGGATAACATTCATTTTCTGATGAATAGTGAAAATTACTAAATTTTAATTAAAAACTACATTTTTAATCGAAATAATTAATAGTGATAAACTATTAATTTGGGTTGTTTTAAAGTATATTTAGAATATATTTTTATAATTTAATATGATGTTGTTCATTGTATGTAATTTCACATTCAAACTAGCCATAAACAAGTGGCAATCTTTTGATAGTTATTATCTCTTAAGAACACGCTATTTGTTTTGACAACGGGTATTAATTTTTAAATTAATTAATGCAACTGATATATTATTAATTTGGCAAAATAGAGATCATTTTTTAGTTCATAATATCAAATATATCTTAGGCCTAATTGTTTCTATTTTTTCTGGAAATGTTCATTTTTTGATGAATAGTGAAACCACTAAGTGGTAGTTAAGAAAAATGAATTTTTCATAAAATGTAATTTTACCACTTCTGTGAGTGGAATTTCGAAAATCCGAGAGACACGATTGACGTCAGTAAGTAAAATGTGGTTCAATGAGATGAAAATAATTATTTGGTGAATATTAACTTTTTACTTTTTTTTACCACGGTTAAAAGTAAATAGGGTAATTAAGGGTAAAATTGATATTTTTATTACCCTACCACATGTCCTAATTATATTGGACAAGTGTAATTCGACCAAAAACAACCTTAATAATAAAATATGACCATTTAGGACTACATGGATTAGATTAGGACATTTATTATTAATTTATTTAAAGAAGGGTTAAAATAGATAAATCAAAGTTTAATAAGTAAATCATTTTTAATATGGGGTTATATGTAAAATAAATTCGACTATTAATATTCATTAGAAATCTAAAAAGATTTCCCGCATAATGGTATTTTATTTGTAATTTTTAGACATTAAATAATTTAATTTATTTATGACACAACGATGATGCAGTAATAATCTTATTAATGAAATATTGACATAATTGATGTTATAAATACCCAAATAAATGAAATTTTAGACTTTTTATGAATTACACTAATTTTATAGGTTAATATGACATGTTAGTAGTGATTTAATTAACTTGTTTCTAACTAATAATTATGTTATGAGTTTCACAAAAATCAAATACTAAATAGTGTCAAAATTGACATAAAATAGTTTTTAAAACAAATATTATATTATTAATTGTTATCTTATTCCTAAAAATCTAAGATTCGGACAAATGACTACGATAAGGTTATATATATTAATAATAAACAACTTGGGGTTCGTTTGTCTTGATATAGTATGTTTATTAACCTTATAGTGTAAGAAAACAAGAAGACACGATGAAAGTTAAATTATCTAACATAAACTTAAATCTAAATGATAATGTTAAAATTGATACATAAAAATGAATAAATTATATTGGATGAGATAATTTCTACCCCTACCCACCTTATCTTCGAAATATATCAATTTGGAGCTATTAAAAACCGAATTCGACTTTATAATAAAATAATATTTTTTGATATTCCAAAGGTGCCCCTCTCCTCCCTTATAAAAAGGCACCTCCTCCTCCATGTCTTCCTCACACCACATTGAACCTTCAAGCTCGGACAAACCCTGCCAAATTAACTTCTCCACTTTCCTAGAAACTTCCTAAAGGTTCTGACCTTTCTCAAAGACCAATTTTAGTTCCCTAAAAGGAGATCTCAAAGAGGCACTTCAAAGAAGAGGTAATGTCCATTACCGATTTTTTCAACTTTATTTCTTCTTCCACTTCTTTTTCTTTGGTTTTTTCATTATTAAGTAATAATATCAGTATCAATCAGATAATGATATGTTATTATTAGTATTAACCAACCCTATTTCACCATCTATCCATCCTACGGAAATCGAAATCATCGCGCGTGCGTACGTACGAAATATCGTCTCCACACCGTGGTGTAATCTATTTTCCACCACTACCTTACTTGGATGGGTATAATGGTGTACATAATAACTATATATGATTATTGTAAAGTGATATTTATTCTGAAATTTTATACATAAAGTCTAATACAATTCCACGATCATGAGAACGATATCATCGCTCGTGCGTACGTATGGACTACCGTCTCCACGAAGTGATGAGATTCATTCTCCACGTTAACCATTCATGAATGATTATAAAGTATATATAATAATTAATCATGAAATATATGACATAATAATGATACTGGATTTATGTGTATATATAGGTATGTAATCTACTTAATTCAATTCAACTCAATAAGGAAATGAAAACAACGTTCATGCGTACGTACGACCTACCGTCTCCATGAATGATGTATTTCTTTACATTTACTGATCTATTATATATATGTATATTCTGAATATATATTATATATAAATCATGTTTTATATTCTGTAATTATGTAATCATGATCTATGTAATCATATGAATAATTACAAGTCAAAACACGGATGACAAATGAAACGATTTTACCCAAAACGCTCTTTAACATGGAATTTACAAAAGAACGGGTAAAATAAAGTCATAAGTGAACCATATATGATATCATAACAATGAGTACGATTCTGGAATAAGTGAATGACAGTATTTAAATCATTATACAGGAGGTTCAGACACTTACAAAGCAAATCGGACCTAAGGTAAGGGAAATTTCGCAATCTCAATTTTTATCCGAGATTGTTTATACTTCAGAATTTACTGGGGAATATTTATCATCCAAAACCATGTTTCCTAAATATGTAATATTTATATCCTTATACAATAGTTTATATCCAATTTTACACTTCTATTAGTTTTTAGTAAATGATATGAAAGAAATATTTTGTCGTTTTTCGTACAAGGTACTTTTTGACTTTTCCGACCAAAGTACTAGAAGAATGTTTTTTTTAAACTTATACGCCATGAATGGATTTTTAAAAAATTATTTCCAAGAATATTCCTTTACAAGTTCTCAAGTTTATTTTTAATCAACTTCTTTTAGTTTAAAATAGTATGACATGTTAATAAAGGAAAAATATTTTTGAAGTAGAAAAGGATATTTTCTTCAAGAATGGAGTTCAAGTGTTTTAACAAAATTATTTTCCATATAAGATAATATAGGGTTCTGTTTATATCCATATTATTACATTGATTTTATTATGTTGTGATGGAATTATTTTTATGAATTCCATTATCTTATATTAATTGTCTGATGATGTCACGATGTTTAAGATTCCCATTTTTATTACATGGGTTATGCAATGATGTATGATTTAAGATTTTGTGGAACACATAAGAATGGTATCATTATGAGATGTGTGGGACCTATATCTCCCTCCAATGCATTGGGTAATGATTTTATATCTCATGAGATAGACATGGCTGGAACGGTAGGTTATACTGGTTCAGTGAAATAGGACTGAAATGAGGAGTGAACTTGGTTCAGAAATGGACTTTGTCCACTAAGATAGTCTTGGCAATGAGTCTTGACTAACAAGAAATGATTCTCAATGATTATGTGTATGCCAAAAAGTTTCATGTTTTATGTTATGATTATTGGGATTACATTTCACTACTATGATTTATCCCATGTTCTGATATTATGATCTCTTTTGCAGGTAAAGGTTTCCAAAATGTTATGTTCTTATGAATATGATGTGATTGATATTTATTTTTTTACACTTACTGAGCATTTGAGCTCACCCTTTTATGTTATCTTTTCCCCAGGATATAAATAAAGGTTTTAGGTAAAAAAATAATATCTTTATGGGAGATGTTGAAGATCTTTCACCACAATTAGAATATTATATTCCAAGTTTCCAAAGACACTAAACTATTACGGTCCTTGTGTGTCTGTTTTTGTTATGTACTAAGTATTCCGCAAAAGTAATGTAATGTCCATGTACGTCAAGATTCGGGTCTCTACATAGGAATATAGGTTAAGTTTAAAGAATTTTATATATTATTTTAGTAGGTTTTGTATTAGAAAATGGTCCAGATTGTAACGCCCCGACCCCAGTTACGCAGAGTTGGTGCATTATTACATAACATTGGCGTGATCACAAGAAAGATCAAATCTGGAAAGACCGATTGGTTTAGTAGCCTAGGAAACACTAGATATATTCATAAGTCTTACATTACGTAATAATGTGAAAAAAACTACTACAACAACATATTGTCTCCATATTCCACACTCATATACCCACATAAAATCCTTGCAGGTCATTCATAATTTACTTCTTCACTTCTTGGGAAAAATAAAACATAGAAAAGTGGTGAGCTCAAATCCCCAATAAGGATAGCAATATATCTGAAACATTCATAAATAAGAATAAACATTTAAGGCAATTTATAACTAAAACAAAAGCCTTTTAAACTTTAATATCAACATAGTATGTCCAAAGTAAACTGAAATAATGCCATTTACTAATTCACATGGATATTCTACTAATCGAATAACCACATGGAATATCAATAACCACTTTCATAATGATGGAATGCATAATGCCAGACTATCATAACCACATAGCAAAGGCCTCGTGCCATGACTACAAATAAGATTTTGCCAAGGCCTTGTGCCAAGACACTAGTTTGTCTCATGAGACCTACCGATGCATCGAGGAGCTACAGCAGGCTCCACCCATCACATACTAAGTCCAATGCATTCCCATATGAAAAGGTTTAAACATAACATAAACATTAGTATTAAAACTAGCATACGAAATGTCAATACTTTCTCCATAAACCATGAATGGTATAAAAATAACACATCTATAGTAAAACATATCACAAAACCTTCAATACAATACAAAAGTTTTGTATAATAATAAATCAACATTAAATAATCTTAAAATCCATCAAAGGATGTTGACATAGATGAAATAAAAAATATTTGAGCGAAATATCTCTTTTCTCGAAATCATTGAAAAGTCACACATTTATAAAGGAAGTAATTTAAAAGAGATTTTTGAATCAAAGTGTCCCATACCACTTTGAAACTTTTTAAAAGAAATATCATTTCAAAACATTCATTTTCATATAAATAAATCCTCAAAATCATTTTGAAAACATGGACATTAATTAAAAATATTTAGAATGATAAATCTTTAAAAAATTTAAAATTATGATCTTGATAAAGAGTACCTTTTACATATTCTAAAAATATTCATTTTTGAATCATTTAAAAGTCACATAATTATAAAATAATAAATTTAATATGAAAATATTCTTATAATCTTTTAAGGTAATCTTTGACAATTTTATAACGGCGGTAAATAGCCGCACCCTCCGTATAAGTTAAAAAAACATTCTTACCTTAGATTTGTCGAAAAGGTTAAAAGTGCCTTGTTTGGAAAACGACAGAAAGGTTCCTTTCAAGACACAAAAGGGTATAAATTACTTTAACTCATTGTATAGTAAATAGTAAAAATTCTTTTAAATATATTTTGAAGGAGCATGTATGTGGATGATAATGAGATCCCAGTAGATAATTACGTATAAAGAACCTCGGATAATGAAGAGATTGTGAAATAAACCCTTAAGTTGTAATTTTCCTTGGATGGGGTAGGTTAACCTCCTGTATAATGGTGAAATAACGGTTATTAAATTATTTAATAATAATATATATTAACATGATATCATATATGATCATTTAACATTGATTTGTAATAATATCTTAGAATTATTGTCATTTTTGGTGTTAAATTACTCATTTTCTTTTATATGTTTTGTTATGTAAGCCACGTTTGTAATGGATAGATTGTATCTTAATCATATACAGAATGATATCAAGTCCTTAGAAACTATTATTAATCATCAAATGAGAATTAAACTTGAATGGATACGATGGAGAATGAATCTAATCACCTTCGTGGAGACGGTAGTCTATACGTACGCACGAGTGATAATATCATTCTTTGGATATTAAAATAATATATAATTGGATGGAATATCATATATACAAGAATCATTATCATGTTATATTTATTATTTACATGAGTTACACATCATTATTATACCCATCCAAATAATAATATATTGAATAACAATTACACCATGACGTGGAGATGGTAAGCCATACGTACGCACGTATGGTGACATGTTATTCAAAGGGTGGATAGAATAGTGAATACGGATGTACCATATTTATAATAACATCACATTATATATATGATACGTTAGTTATTATTTTATAATGTTAACAGCAAAGGAAGAAGAAGTGGATGAAGAAAGGAACTTGAAAAAGGGTGGTGAAATCATTACCTCTTCTTCAGGTTCTTCCTTTTAATTTGATCAAAAGGGCTCCGTAGGATGGATTTATGATCAAACTAAGGCCTCTAGGTTGTATTTAGGGAAGCTGATAGAGTATTTGGTTAGGTTTTGGCCGAACCAAAAGGCCCTTATGGTGTGAAGAAATGAGAAGGAAGAGTGCCCTTTTATAAGAGGGGTGAGGGGCACCTTTGGAAAAGCTTGGAATATTAATTTATAATAAATTCATATTCAGTTTCTAATAGCTCAAAAGTTGATTATTTAATGGTTAATGTAAGGATGGGTCGAAAACCACTCAACCAATAGAATTTAGATTGTTTTTGGTCATTATATTAACCATATCTTTAAGTATTAACTCTTAGTTAATTAGTTTCACTTTTACAATGTCTCTTATGTATTTTTATATAATATGGTTAATAAACTTACCATATACATCCAAACGACCCCCAAGTGGTCCATTAATGATAAAACTATCATTATATAAGTCTCTTGGACGAACATTATATTTTTAGAATTTAATATCAGTTAATAATATAATATTTGTTTTAAAAACTCTTTTATGTCAATTTTGACACAATTCAATAATTGATTTTTGTACAAATCATAACAGAATTATTACTTCGAAAAAAATTAATTAAAGAAATCAGAACATGTAATATTAACCTAAAAAGTTAGTGTAATTTATATAAAGTCTCAAATTATATTTATTTGGGTGTTTATAATATCAATTATTCTAATTTTTCATTAATTAGGTAATTTCTGCATCATCGTTGTATCATAAATAAATTAAATTATATAATGTCTAAAAAATATAAAAAAAATATCATTATGTAGGAAGTCATTTTATCTTTCTAATTAATATTTATAGTCGAACATCCAACATATATAACCCTATGTAAAAATTGTTTTTCAAAAGATATATGCTTATGTCATTTTTGTACTTATTTTTACTTAATTAAAATAAAGTGTCCCTATCACCTACAAGTGGCTCCATGGAGTCTCCAAATCGACCCTAAGATGCCCATGGTCGGACATGTATCCACCAATAAGTTTAGGAAACGTTTTACGGTAATTTAGTATTATTAAAATATTATTTTTTAACCATTATTTACCGGATTTACCCTTAACCATGGTAAATAAAATATGTACCGCAATAATTATTCAAAATGTCTAAAAATAAAAGTTACCTATTTACAAAATTTGAACAAACTGATTCCAAATATAGAATACATTTTTCAAAATTCAATACACAGAAGTGGTAGAAATTAATTTAAAATTAATTCCCGCTGTCAAAACAAAAAGCGTGTTTTTAAGATATAATAACTATCTAAAGATTGATACTTTTTTATGTTCGGTTTAATTGTGAAATTATGTCCAATGACCAACATTTTATTATATGGTAAAAATATATTATAAATATACTTTAAAACCACTCAAATTCATAATTTATCACTATTAATTATTTTTATTAAAAAAGGTGTTTTTAATTAAAATTTAGTAATTTTCACTATTCATCAAAATATGAAAGTTATCCAAAAAGTACCAAAATTTCACCCTAGGATAATTTCGATATTCCAAATCCATAAATGAAGTCCATTTTGAGAGATATAATTTTTAAAATTTCAAAAAGTAGGTATTACTTTTCATAACAGCTAGTTTGATTAGTTGTGGCGTGTGTTAGAACTCGATGTTGCGTACAACACATGCTATTGCATTATTCAATGAGAAGCATACCGTAGAAGCTTGGGATGTTTCATTCAAAAATTTTGATGTCCCCAAAGTAAATTTATTTAGTCAAATCGAATATATAAATGTTTAAAATATTGTATTTAAAAAGGGTTCACTATTAAAAGGTGGTAAAAGTGCACTACTTAAAATGAATTTGTTCTTACATTATGTCTAAGAAACTCATAATAAGGATTATAAAATTATAAGGATTATAAAAAGTTTAAAATTTAGTTAATACTATTCATAACCTCTTTTGAACGGCTTGTTTGGTAAGACATGGTGTGCTTGGACTCGGTGTTACATGTAGTGCAAGTTATTGAATTATTTTAAAGAAATAACACACTATGAAATATTAGGGTGTTACATTATCCCCTCCTTAAATAAATTGCATCCTCGCAACTTGAAATTGTTCTTCAAAAATAAAATGTGGAATAAATAAAATATATTTGTGGGAAAACCCACATCGGAAATTGGGTTGATAAAATTTATTCTAAATAAGAGGAAAAGAGAAATGAAAGGGTCACCCCCAAATTATGTTATCTATTCGGAGAACATTGGTGGCAATTAGAGACATATAATTGGAGAAAAAACGTAAATATTTATTGGTAGTGTTTGATGACATAAATCAAAAAATGTGTAAAATTGAGGGCCTTAAATTCATCAATCTAGGATGATTTAAAATACCATCAGTTCAGCAAAACATATAGTATTAGGATAACACATTTTTTTGATTTAATATCCCTTCACTAAAGTATAAGAATTAATTTATTCATTTTAATAATAGAAGAACAAAAATATATACTTGACAAGTAGTGTCTCATCCTTTAGCTAAGTTCTACCATAAAATAATCTTTCACTCTTAAAGATAATAGAACTTAAAAATAATATTCTGTTTATCCTATTCGTATAGGGTTAAAAATGAATTTATAATTCATCTAGCAGAACCATTAAATAATGACATTATTAAATCTAGGACCTCACATGGTTCAGTGGTAGGTGAAACAACCTTGTCGCACTTCAGTTGTGGGTTCAGGTCTCGCGGCCGTGCCGGATGCGACAGGTTACCACCCGACCTCCAGGTTGTCCTTTTATGGCAATCCAAAATAATCCAAACTAGAACTATCCCAAATACATCAGTCCAAATTTTATAAGGAAGGTAAAAAAATGGAGATCCTTTTTGCCTCATAATAACATGTGATATCCTTCATCATGTATTCTTTTAATACACTGCCACATCCTAAATTACCATAAAACCATATCGATTACTTTCATGATCCTTTATTCCTTAAAGAATAATAGATATACTCCTTTAATAAAAAAATGTTGTAAACCCCAAAAATGATTGAATATATAAATCATTAATCAGTTTCAAGGTAGTCAAGAATATCCAATATAATTTATCCAAATCAATCATGTATTATTCTAAAATCACTACCTCGGTATCAGAACCATATAATGGTTTATCTTTCTCTCAACCATATATTTTCCAAAAATTTAACCTGCTATTGAGTCACTTTTCTTTGTTCCGCACAATCTCAAGTCCTTAATGAAATAATACTGCAGTACAATCCTTATATACTCCATAATTAATATAACAAGTACATTGTTGATACAACACTCAAATGAAATATCCAACATAAGAACTCTAATCATTCCTCTTCATCTGTGGTAGTATCATAACTTTGTTATTATCCAATAGAAACATTTGTGGCATAGTCTGATGATTGCTACATTGGTTCGCATAGTATCCATACTCCTTGCAAATGAAGCATTTTACATTTGAAACCATTTTATTACCCTTGCAGTCACGTACTTTGTACCCTTTTCCTCCACACTTATAACAAAATCCCATTACTTTCAGGTAAGTTCCAGGGTGTTTCATCCCATAATTATCACATATTGGAAAATTCTTCTTTTCCCTCCTCCCTTTATCCATATTTCTCTCTTCCATCCTTTTCTTCTCTTCCTTCCCTTCAAATCCATAAGACTCAGTAAAATCTTTACTTATCTTATCAACACATGATATTATTTCTTCATATGATTATAATAAATGGGGGAATATTTCTCTTATAAATTCTGGCTTAAGACCATGAAAGATATGATCCTTCTTTCTCTTTGGATCATGTGCATTGCTGGATTTCTCATTCCTTATACTGGGCAACATTTCTAAAAAATGGCATGCAATATCTTAGTTTATGAATAACAATACCTAATACCAAACTTGTAAAACACATAACATAAATTAAATAGTTTATGGATATAATCCTTAATCATAAAAATGTCTCCTTTGAGGAAGTATATGATCATAAACCCATCATAATGGTTTGTAAAGAAAATGATAATTATCCTAAGAATATCCCCCGGGAGTGTCGTAACCAAGAGTGCAGCAAGGCTCGTTTCCATGCACCAGTTCCCGTTCGAGTCTAGCTCAAAGCGGTGTTTTCGGGTTTTACCCCTAGGTACATCTGTGCCAGAGCCACCTCTCCCTGCTCGTATCCAGACATGGATGTATTGCTCGGGAAAACTCAAAAAATCTCTATAATACCAAAATTCTAGGAATTTCTTCTTTACTAATCCTCAAATTCAATCTTAAATCTATGTGCTCTAATCAGAGTTTATCTAAATCTAGCTTTTAATGTTTGTACTAAACTTTCTCTGATACCAACTGTAACACCCCGACCCCAGTTACACAGAGTCGATGCATTATTAAATAACATTGGCATGATCACAAGAAAGATCAAATCTCGAAAGACCGATTGGTTTAGTAGCCTTGGAAACATTAGATATATTCATAAGTCTTACATTACATCATAATGTGAAAAAAAACTACTACAACAACATATTGTCTCCATATTCCACACTCATATCCCCACATAAAATCCCTGCAGGGCATTCATAATTTACTTCTTCACTTCCTGGGAAAAATAAAACATAGAAAAGGGGTGATCTCAAATGCCCAGTAAGGATAGCAATATAGAGGAAACTTTCATAAATAAGAATAAACATTTAAGGCAATGTATAACTAAAACAAAAGCCTTTTAAACTTGAACTTTAACATAGTATGGAAAAAGTTAAATGAAATAATTACATTTACTTATTCACATGTATATTCTACTAATTGAATAAATACATACAATATCAATAACCTCTTTCATAATGATGGAATGCATAATTACATACTATCATAACCACATATCCAAGGCCTTGTGCCAAGACTACAAATAATATTTTGCCAAGGCCTTGTGCCAAGATACTTTTTTTTCTCATGAGACCTACTTATTCATCAAGGAGCTATTGCGGGCTCCCCCGTCACTTACTATGTCCAATGCATTCCTATATGAAAAGGTTTAAACATAACATAAACATTCATATTAAAACTAGTATACGAAATGTCAATACTTTCTCCACAAACCATTAATGGTATAAAAATAACACATCCACAGTAAAACATATCAAAAAACCTTCAATTCAATACAAAAGTTGTGTATCATAATAAATCAACTTCAAATAAGCTTAAAATCCATCAAAGGATGTTGACATAGATGAAATCATAACTATTTGAGAGAAATATCTCTTTTCTCGAAATCATAGAAAAGTAACACATTTATAAAGGATGTAATTTAAAAGAGATTTTTGAATCAAAGTGTCCCATACCACTTTGAAACTTTTGAAAAGAAAAATATCATTTCAAAACATTCATGTCCATATAAATAAATCCTTAAAATTATTTTGAAAGCATGGACATTAATTAAAAATATTTAGAAAAATAAATCTTTAAAATTTTTAAAATTATGATCTTGATAAAGAGTACCTTTCACAAATTCTTAAAATATTCATTTTGAAATCATTTAAAAGTCACATAATTATAAAATAAAACATTTAATTTGAAAATATTCCTATAATCTTGTAAGGGAAGCTTTGACATTTTTATAACGGTGGTAAATAGCCGCACCTGCCGTATAAGTTAAAAATAACATTCTTACCTTAGATTTATCGAAAAGGACAAAAGTGATTTGTTTGGAAAATGACGGAATGATTCTTTTAAAAACACATATGGGTATAAATTACATTAACCCATTGTCTAGTAAATAGTAAAAATGTTTTTAAATATATTTTTAAGGAGCATGGATGTAGATGATAAATAGATCCCAGTAGATAATTACGTATAAACAACCTCGGATAATGAAGAGATTGTGAAATAAACCCTTAACATGTAATTTTCCTTGGTTGGGGTAGGTTAAACTCCTGTAAAATGGTAAATTAATTGTTATTAAATTATTCAAAAATTATATACATTAATATGATAACATATATGATCTTTTAACATTGCTTTTTTAATAATATCTTAGAATTATTGTTGTTTTGGGTGTTGACTTACTCGTTTTCTTTTATATTTTTTGTTACGTATGCCATGTTTGTAATGGATATGTTGTATTTTAATAATATCCAGAATGATATCAAGTCCTTAGATACTATTATTAATCATAAAATGAGAATTATACTTGAATGGATATGATGGAGAACGAATCTCATCGCGTTCATGGAGACGGTAGTCCGTACATACGCACGAGTGATAATATCATTCATTTGGTATTAAAATAATATATAATTGGATGGTATATCATATATACAGAATCATTATCATGTTATATTTATTATTTACATGAGTTAAACATCACTATAATAACCATCCAAATAATAACATATTGAGTAACAATTACACCACGGCGTGGAGACGGTAAGCCGTACGTACGCACGTATGGTGACATGTTATTCAAAGGGTGGATAGAATAGTGAATATGGTTGTACCATATTTATAATAACATCACAGTATATATATGATACTGGAGTTATTATTTTTGAATGGTAACAACAATGGAAGAATAAGTGGAAGAAGAAAGGAACTTGAAAAAGGGTGGTGAAATCATTACCTCTTCTTCTGGTTCTTATTTTTGATTTGATCAAAAGGGCTCCATAGGTTGACTTTATGATCAAACTAAGGACTCTAGGTTGTATTGAGGGAATTTTAAGGAATATTTGGGTAGGGTTTGGTCGAACCAAAAGGATTTGAAGGTGTGATGAAATGGGAACGAGGAGTGCCCTTTTATAAGAGGGGTGAGGGGAACCTTTGGAAAAGCTAGAAATATTAATTTATAATAAATTTATATTCGGTTTAGAATTTCTCAGAAGTTGATTATTTAAAGGTTAATCTGGGGATGGGTCGAAAACCACTCAACCAATAGAATTTAGACTGGTTTTCGCCCTTATATTAACCTTATCTTTAAGTATTAACTCTTAGTTAATTAGTTTCACTTTTACAATGTCTCTTTGTATTTTTATATAATATGGTTAATAAACATACAATATACATCCAAGCGACCCAAAAGTGGTCCATTAATGATACACCTATCATTATATAAGTCTCTTGGCCGAACATTATATTTTTAGAAATTAATATCAATTAATGATATAATATTTGTTTTAAAAACTCTTTTATGTCAATTTTGACACAATTCAATAATTGATTTTTGTAAAACTCATAACAGAATGATTACTTATAAAAAAGTTAATTAAAGAAATCATAACATGTAATATTAACCTAGAAAATTAGCGTAATTCATAAAAAGTCTAAAATTATATTTATTTGGGTATTTATAATATCAATTATTCTAATTTTTCATTAATTAGGTAATTACTGTATCATCATCGTGTCTTAAATAAATTAGAATATATAATTTATAAAAATTATAAATAAAATATTATTATGTAGGAAATAGTTTTAGATTTATAATTAATATTTATAGTATAACATCAAACATATATAACCCTATGTAAAAATTCTTTTTCTAGAAGATATATGGTTATGTCATTTTTGTACTTATTTTAACTTAATTAAAATAAAGTGTCCCTATCACCTACAAATGGCTCCATGGGGTCCCAAAATAGACCCAAAGATGCCCATGGTCAGAACTGTTTCCACTAATATGGTTAGGACACGTTTTAGGGATATTTATTATTATAATAATATTATTCTTTGACCCTTATTTACCGGATTTACCTTTAACCATGGTAAATAAAATATTTACCGCAGTAATTATTCAAAATGTCTAAAAATAAAAGGTACCAATTTACAAAATTTGAACATCCTGATTCCAAATATGGAATCCATTTTTTCAAATTCAAAACACAAAAGTGCCAGCATTTAGTTTAAAATTAATTCCCTGCTGTCAAAACAAAAAGCGTGTTTTTGAGATATAAAAACTATCAAAAGATTGATACTTTTTTATGTTCGGTTTAATTGTAAAATTATATCCAATGACCAACATTGTATTAAATGGTAAAACTATATTCTAAATATACTTTAAAAACACTCAAATTCATAATTTATCACTATTAATTATTTTTATTGAAAAAGTTGTTTTTGATTAAAATTTAGTAATTTTCAGTATTCATCAAAATATGAAAGTTTTCCGAAAAGTACCAAAATTTCACCCTATGATAATTTCGGTATTCCGAATCCAAAAATGAAGTCCATTTTGAGAGATAGAATTTATAAAATTTCAAAAAGTAGGTATTACTTTACATAACGGCTAGTTTGATTGGTTGTGGTGTGTGTAAGAACTCGATGTTGCGTACAACACACGCTATTGCATTATTCAAAGAGAAGCGTACCGTAGAATCTTGGGATGTTTCATTGTAAATTTTTGATGTCCCCAAAGTAAATTTATTTAGTCAAATCAAATATATAAAAATTTAAAATATTGGATTTAAAAGGGGTTCACTATTAAAAGGTGGTAAAAGTGCACTACTGAAAATGAATTTATTCTTACATTATGTCTAAGAAACTCATAATATGGATTATAAAATTATGAGGATTATATAAAGTTTAAAATTTAGTTAATAATATTAATAACCTCTTTTGAATGGCTTGTTTGGTAAGTCATGGTGCGTTTGGACTCGGTGTTGCATGTAGTGCAAGATATTGAATTATTTTAAAGAAATAACACACTATGAAATCTTGGGGTGTTACACAGATTGGTGTGAATAAGATAAATGGTGAGTTTCCTTTCAATGTGGAGGAGTGAAATTATTTTAAATAATAAAAAGAAAAAAAGTATTTAGAATTCTTACTGACATAATGTGAATCAGACAATGGAAAATATTATTCTAAAGTATCTATAGTTTCCACATTTGTCCAGAATATGGTTTCTGGGCATAGTTTAGGTTATTTTAACCTTTTGATTAATATTTATACTATTTTTATGCATATTTTCATATAAATCGCTGAAATAAATTTAAATTACTTTCACTACAAATTTTTCTCAAAATAATAATAAATTACTATAAATTATAAATTACATTTATACCCAATAATTCAACCATTCATTTATATTACAAACAAATATGTTGAAGAAATTAATAAAGAAATTAATCCTGTAGACAAGACGATGCTGCTAGTTTTTAAAGTGAAATTGTTTAAATGTTTTAAATATTTTTACTTCTAGTATCAAAGTAAAATTGATTAAAATGAACTGAATTATATTATTTATTATATAATTTTAATATAAATAATTTAAAAACAAAATAAAATATAATTTCACTATATAAATATATTTTAAAAATTTTTTGATCTCAATTAAAATTCAATATTTTCCATTATTCATAAAAAAGAACCATCCATGAAAAATACCAAAAACTCACCCTATTATAATTTTTATGTTACTATTTCACTAATATTGTTCATTTTTACATATAAATCTTTTAAAATTTCCAAATATTTTTTTTTAAAATAGGTTCACCATTAGAAGGTGGAAATATTGCCTTTAAACAAATATAGCATTTTATGCGTAATATTTGGATTTTCTTATTTTATGCAAAAAAAATATTTTTGATGAATGAAAAAAAATATTTGAATACACATTAAATATATAAATTTAATCAATATCATTAAATAATAGTAATTTATTTAATTTATTTGGTTAAAGCACCATTATGGGCATGAAAAGTTATTTCATTTTCAATAAATTGGATTATAATTTCATTTATATATAATTAATAACCCATAAATTAATATTATGTTTTTGTAAATGATATATCATTATATGTTATTTAATACAATTCATAACCTATCAATTGACCACTAGTTTATCACTTTTTATATTAAATAATATTATTTTAATAATATCGTTTTTGTTAAAACTCATCAATGTGTGTGACACAAGCTATCAAAAACAACTTTTTGTGTGTAACACAAGCTAACTTAATATACCATGCACTACAAGATATAAAATATATTGAATTTATTTTAAAAAAGATAATATATTATAAATTATCAAGATGTTATATTTTATTATACACATGGTGTTGTCTGTGAATGACACTATCAAATACAATTTTCTTACATTAGAATATCTACGCATTAGAAAATATAACCATAGAAATATATTCTATGGGAATAAAAGTGGAAACCTCTTTAGGTTCATTTAATGATGAGTTTTTTTCATTATAACTTTACATGCATTATATATCTAATTTTTGTGAAATTTATCTATATGTAAATCATAAATTAAATTTTTATTTTATAACATATTGGAATAATAAAAATTAAAACTCCCATGAATTATAACAAAAATCCAAAATACATTAATTTAAACATTCATACTTTTCAAAATATGTTTATCAGAACAATAATTTTCCAGAGTTTTAACATTCTCAGATATTAGTTCTTTTAAATTGAGGTGTTTATTCTTGTAAAGTTAACATGAACTATTTTAAAATCAATATAAAATCCCTCCTCAAAATATTGAATAATACTGATACATTTATTTATTAATCCATATACAATATATAAATTTTTTTGTTTCATTATTTCATTTTACCTATGGATCTGACACCAATAATATTATTATTATAATTTTTAGAAAATATAAATATCTTCTATAAAATGATTCTATATAGTATACGTTTTATAATTATCCAATGTTATATATTGATTTAAAAATATACATAAACCATTTTTATTGTAATTAATGTTGATTTTTCTTTCTAAAAATAAATTAAATATTAAAATATTTTGTTACCTAACTACTCTTGGGTCCAATAGTTTTTACTATAATTATTTAGGTTTTCCAAATATTTCTACTATTTCTAGAATTGTTAAAAAATCATTCAACATCTATAAATAAACTTATATGTGTTTCAAGTAATAGAATTTTTCATAAGAACACAAAAGTATGGAAATATAAATCCATAATATGTATCATAATGAAAATTTTCACCACAATGAATGAATATTATGTTATACATTTTTACATTATTAGCACTCGGTGAAAAATTATTTTTACAAAAATTAGCCTTTTCCTTTTACTACCTATGAAATATATTTTGTTATGTGTTTGGTTGATAAAAATAATTTTATATAAATATTTCACTCAATTAGTAATTATTATATAATAATATTCTAAATCAATGAAATTATTAATTAATTCATTTATTTTTATATCATGGAAAACACAATGAGATTCATATTTCTCTAATTTATTTCTCAATTTTAAAATCTGTTCGATTATATGATCTTTCTCTTTGGAAAAATCATATAAAACATTGATAATAGGATATATTCCTTTAATTACTCATATTTATCATATAATTGAGAATAAAATTCATTCAAATAATTTGAAATATATTTTTCACATTCAGAATTAGAGTAATAATAATAACAAATTTATACCATCTCCTATAGAGATATGAATCACAATTTAGAATTATAATAATCAAGATCTCTATTTCAACTCTTCTCCTATTTTTTTATCCATATACTAATGTAAATAACTTTTTATATTCCTAATATTATAATATTTATAGCATCATAATTCCTTATTATTTCAATAAAAATTTTGTACTTTATTAAACAATTTTAGCAACCTCTTCTCTTAATAAAATATGTTTTGAATTTTCTTAAAACTCGATCATGTTCTAGAACATATTAATAACAATTATAATTTTTATAAAATTATGATTAAATTTATAATTTGTATTTGGGTTTCCTCTCCTCCTTTGAGGTGGGTAATTTTATGGTGTAATTCACCTTTTTAATCATTTTGTTATTACCAACCTTAACATCCTTCACAAAATCTGATATCATATGTGTGTTAACGAGGTCTATTATCTTCTGAGAGATTAAATTATTAGATTTCATATAGATACAAAACACGACCCTATAATTTATTATTTAGACTAATTTGACATTAAGATATTATTTTCTTTAAGGAAAAAGAGTTAAATTAATGAAACATTGTTTCTAATTTCAACTAATCATCCATTTATTAATGTGATACTATCATTATCAATTTTCCAGAAATTGTCCAAAAAATTATTTTTAACATTTTACCATAAGTATTAACCATTTTTAGTTACTTCATATGAAATTGAGATAGTCTCCTAAAATTCATGGGAAGCAAGATATTAGGATTTTCTATTAAATTATTCTAGTCCTGAACCACATATGGTAGGATTTATACCAGTGGAATTAAAATAATATTCATTTTCATGATCTGTTATCCATACTTCAAGATCATCTATATGTACTGTATAATACATGGAACATTCAGATAGACATTATGCCTGATATTATTCAAATATATAATCATACTCTCTTTCCAACATCAATAGTTTTCACCATTTTTATGTGGATATCTTCCCATATACCTTCATTCCTATATATCATCCATTATAGGAATATTATAAGATTGATGTTCAGAAATCAATTGTTAATGGTGTAGAACTAGAATGTTAATTCCATTGATACTAATTTACATATTTACAAAAGAAATTCATAGTTGTTTGGAGGCCCAATATCCCATATTCCACTCCCTCAATCTCTTCATGCTAATCTTGGGGATTTTCACCACACATTCCCTTTTCCAATAATCCATGAAAACTGTGTTAGACCTAATAAAACATGTAAAAAATGTTCTATTAATATTCAAATGTGTTAAATTGTGTTATAAGACCTATACATTTACATAACACATTCATACAAATGAGTGTAATATTTTCTAAAATAGATTAGTAGAATGTATATATGTTCAGCACACAGTTGCAAGATGCTACTGAATATTGATGGATAACTCAGGAAAAGTATAAATGAATGAGTTTGGGTATAAGTGAAAGATGTTTTTTTCAAATATGAGAAAGTATTATTTACACACATGTAGAAAATTACTTTAATATATGTAGAGTAACTATCCTGAAAAAAACAGAATATACACAATTGTTATATCTTAACTTTCATTATAAAATTTAATATATATATATATATATATATCACTTATTCATTTTTGAATCCAAACATCTCTCTAATTCTAATAATTAGGAGTAAAAATTCAACTAACAAAAAATTAATTCATCTTACATTGTTGTGTGACCTCATCCAGAAATAGGGGAAACATTATGACACTATTGTAACATTTATCTTCCTTGAAGCATTGCAATTCTTGAAAATAAATGTTTTTATTACTATGTTATTTCTTTATTTTGACATATATACATTGGATTAAATATAATTTTTAAGTTGAATGATCATGATATACTACAACAGTAATAAAAAACCTAATAATTGTTATAGAATAACCTTAACATACTTAATGATATCTAGCATCATATGTGACTTCGGTGGGGATTTCCTTTTCCTTTGAGAATTCGGGGTTAAATCTTGTTTTGAGACAGAAATCCATTTTCATGAATATGACCTAAAATTATAAGACATATGTTTACTTGTGTTAATGGATTTTGGATATAAACTTGTTAAAGGGGTTGTGAGTGTTTTCCATTCTCTAGATGTATCTGGATTTGATTCTAATTCTTTTATAAAACATTGGATGACAATTATCTTCTCAATGAATACCCCCATGTCTATTTATAAGGCCCTAGCATTAAATATTACGTAATATTGAATTAAGTTTAAAATTGACAGTGAGGAACGTTTTCGGTTTAGAGTTTTAGTTAATTAGGCCATAAATATTAAATTACTTCTCAAAAATTACAATGTAGACACTTCTACTCCGTATCCATATCTTCATAAAATAAAAACTCTTAAGAGAACAATAATTATTTTCTTGATATAAGCCTTCTTTTATTCTTCTTCTATCTTACCAATACTTGTATTCAATGAAAAACAGTTAAAAAATGTGGGATGAGCATAAAATGATCAGTAAGGGTTATAAAATATAGAAACAAAACATTGGTCCATAAATATATTTATTAATTAATCTTTTAAACATACCTCATGAAATCATCTGATTTATGAATTAAATATAGAAATCCTAAATCATAAAGTTAACATATGGAATCAATAACATACTTAAATTGTAGCTTTCACAACTACATAGGGTGTAACATTTGGAAAACCCATCCCTATATATTCCCTAAAAATATTAGTTGAAACATTAATGTTTACCTCCATCATGTTATAAAATTAATTTGAGAACTATCTCAAGAACACATTCCCTTGGTTAATCACGAAATCACCCATATATTTAAAATATTCCCATGAATGATAACAAAATCAGAACAAATAAAACATGTATAAAGGAAAGATAACATTTCAACATTGAAAAAAAATATAAAATTTCAATATATTGAAATAAAAAATCCATTCCCAAATAAATTTTCAGTACCAAAATATGTAAAATTATAATATGGTATTTATTTTTATTCAAAAAACATTTTGGATTGTTTAGGAAGCCAAATATCAAATAATTCTCACGGTGAAGGAAAGGTTGTTGCCACCGCGTATGTTAAAATAAAATATTCTTTTTGTCATGTAGTAAAATGATTCATAGACCGAAGATTAAATTTTAATGTAATTAAAAGTAAAAGTGTTTTATACACCATATAATGGAAAGTCATGTATAAACGAAAATACGCATTAATGAAAGGAGATTGAGACAAAGTCCCTTACCTCATGTCTGACTTGACTTGTTCATTCCTTAATCTCTTGACTAGTATACTTATGTTAATTTATACTTGATTAATAAACTTTTTCAGGTTTATTACTCCTTTTATATTACTTATTATCTCGTTATAAACATCACATTATCAATTAGATTAATAACGGTTGTTTTGTCGATATTTGGAACTTGAGTAAAAAATGAACATATTATAATTACATGTTCCCCATGGGGTAAAAACTCCATTATCTCTATAATTATATTCATTATTTAGATATCATATATATCATATATATCATGTATATAAATATATATATATGTGTATTTAAAATAGAACATAACATTTGGTGGTAGTAAATGAAATGCACTGTTCATGGAGACGGTAAGTTGTAAATATAGATTAATGTTATTTTCATTTCAATTTAGTATTTAATGGAATAAAAACTTAATGATACATAGTTATATTATAATTTCATTAACTCCATCCTTTATACGTTCAACAGATGGCATGAACGGTTCCTATCACTTTCAAGGGGCGGTTGTCTGTTGTTCCTCAAATGAAATTATCGTATTTACCCATTATGGAAACAATAAATTTATGTTATAAATGAAAATTACGGAAGAATAGATATGATAAAAATATAATATATATCACATATAAATTTAGTGAAATTATAATGTCCCCCCCGTGACAGGTGGTAACAAATATTTGAACAATCATTGTTTCGTGATCTAGTAGTTCACCATCTATAAAATAATATGTTCTTATCCATTAAAGAGAGTAGTGTTGACGTTTAGTTCAAAACAATATCATAAAAACATCCAAGTATATTGAGGATACTGGTTTGTTTATAAAATAATGGAATAATGATAGTTTATGGGTGTGGATAAGGAAAATAAAAGAAAATAACATGAGAGAAGTTGTTACCTTTAAACCAGGTAACTCCATTTGGATTGAATCAAAAGGCTTTACTCAATTTACTTCTCCCAAATGTATGCCATATACATAGAATATAGATATATTGGTATATTATTGGAGAATTTGTTGGATTATCCAAGTGCATTGAGTGATATAAGTAATAATTTAGAGGTGTTTTCCCTTTATAAGAGGGAAGTGGGGATGTTTTGGAAGGTTTGAAAGTATAATTTTATTATAAATTTTCAATTAAAAAAAATGTCCAAAACTCATAAAATTATAATATATCATGAATATATGTCTAAATAAAATCATCCATTAATAATTCGATAGGTTTGGATATTTTTTTAATCCTTAATTTTTTTATTTATCCGTTTGAAAATTTATTTAACTTTTATCATGTCTTCTTGTATATTCATATACAATGGTTAATATATTTATTAAACATCCCATGGAACCAAAAATTGATCATTAATGACACTTGTATCATTATATAAGTCATTTTTCTGAATAATAGATTTTTAGTACTATTTTATCATTTAATAAAATATTAATTGTTTTGAAAACTCATTTATCTCAAATTTAATAATATTCATATCATGAATTTTTAAAACTCTATAACAACTTGAAATTTTTTCAAAAATAGTATTAATTTAAATATAAAATTCCTAATAATATATAAAATTTTTCTATGGAAAAACTAGTTTAAAATTAAATTTATTTTAATATTAATAATATCATTTATTTAAAATATTCATTTACAAGGTATTCATTACATAATAATTGTGTGATAAATAAATTTTATTATTTAATGTATAAAAATAATAAATAAAATAACAAGATGTATGAAATATTTTCATATTTATAATTAATGCTTATAGTCTAAAATATGACTTATATAACCCCATATAAAAATTATTTTAGTAAAAGATATATGTTTATGTTACATTTTACCAATCTTTAAATTTTTTTTATAAAATGTCACTTTCATTACTAATTGGCTCCATGGGGTCCCAAAATTGACCCATTTATGAAAATGTTTTTAAATTTATCATCAAATAGGGTTAGGACACGTGTTAAGGTAATTAAATATTATTATAATATTATTTTATACCATTATATACCAGATTTAACCACAAACCATGGTTAATAAAATATTTACTAAAGTTTCTATTCATAATTTCTAAAAATAAAAGATTGACATTTACACAATTTGGATATCCTGATTCCAAATTTAGAATCCATTTTTTGAACATCAAAACAAAAAAGATTCAAAAAATAATTTTATATTAATTCCTGATGTCAAAACCAAAAAGCGTGTTTCTAAGAAAAATTATCAATCAAAAGATTGACATGTGTTTATATGTATTTAAAAATAGAAATTACATAAATTAACCAAAATTGCATTAAATGGTAAATATATAATCTAATAAAAATTTAAAAACAATTAAAAATATTGCCTAATAATATAAATAAATTAGATTATAACATAGTTTTGACTTAAAATGCAGTATTTTTTATTATTTATAAAAAAATTAAACTTTATCAGAAAAATAATTAATTTCTTACCAATGTAAATTATAATGTCCCACTTCTAAATAAGAATATTATTATGTAAAATGGATAAAAAAAATTGACAAAAAATATATTCAAAAAGGGTTCTCCATCAAAAGGTGGTAAAACTGCATTTTTTAAATACTAGAGAATTTAATCATAAAATTGGATTCATTCTCATTTTAAGCCTACAATTTTTTTGGGTAAATGTAAAAAAATTTAACAAAAATGTAAAATCATATTGTTGTTATTTTTTTACATTCCCTATAATACAAAAGTTATGCGTTAACTACTATTTAAACAAATATTATTTTATTATTTTTCATTATGACTCAAACTTGTGTGCCACATTTGATTTAGAAGAAACCCATGGTTGTTTGTCATGTATGCCATATAACATAGTATCCCCATTAAAGTAAAATTAATTTTCAGTTAAGAAATATTAACAAATATGAAAATGTGGTATTAATTATTTACCTGGGAAATTATAATAAGTTACAGAATGTGTAACTTCTACCAAACAACTTTTAGGAAACCAATGTAGGTTGTGAAGCAGTTACATGCAGTGTCATATGTTCACATTGGGGATAGTTGGTTAGGATAAAATTCAGTTGACAAAATGGTTTTTTTAATGTATGAATCTAAAAATAAATACATGACTTGTAAATTAATTACTTTTCATGTAATATCAAGCCCATCGGTTTTAAAGGCTTCGTGTTGCTAACTGAAACCTTTCTCTTCTTGACCGTAGGTTGTTTCCCATGTGATTTTCAGAGCCTTTCCTCCTCCATTACTCTATATTGTGGTGGTATACACCATTGATATATTATGGGTTTGATGTTCCTCTTGATCTAATTTGAACTAATTTTTCTCCTCTACACTTCTTCACTAACTTCCTCATTGATGTTATCTTTGTGAGCGATTCATTAATCATGGGTAAATCATAGGCAGTCTAAACATTAACTCTATGGTCTGTTTGGCGGAAAACATTGTGAAATATTGAGATTGTTCCAACATAACATGTGCCTAAATAATTAGACTCAAATTTTGGATTATTCATTTGAATCCATCTGGATTCATTTTGTTATTGACCTGGATTATTGTGACTATTTGGGTTAGAAAACCCTTGATTATAAATGAATTTATTAATGAGTTAAATTTTGATTACGATGATAAGAGATTTAGGTAATTTCATGATATATATATTCACATTATCATGGACGAAATATTTTTATCTCAATCATGTAATTGGTTTATGACCAATTGATGAATGAAATGTGAAATTGAAATATAAATGGTACTTTTCGTAATTAACCATTGATCCTCATCATGTGATGTTGTGATATAAATATATATATGAAATGTGTTTAGATTATTATATTGTAATTATAATAAAGGGAATTGGATTATAAAAATTAAAAAATGATTACATATCAGTCTTGGCACTAATACATGTTGTAATTCTTATACACATGGTCATTCCTATTAATTCAGGCTGAAATTATCATATATTGGTCATGTCCTTGATACATGTAGAAATTTTTATATACCAATCATAGATTTGATATATGATGAAATTATTATATACTAGGCTCATCCCTGATTGATTGTTGAAATGATTATATACTAGGTATGACCAGAACAATGTGATTAATACTAGGGATATATGGTTATGGTAGGAATAATTGTAATACATTCTCTAATACACTCTACCATAGCACTACGGAAGGATATGATTACCATGGTTATACGGTTATGGTTGGTGTTTTCAATTGACATGCCTAGATTCATTCTATAATGGTGACGTAGAAGGTTTATGCAATATTAATTTAAATTATTAAATAATTAATACACATGTCTATTCCATTATTGGATGAACTTATTATCATACAAGTTATGTTTTGACATAATGGTGTAAAATTACTGTGTTATACTCACACCCTACTCACGAAATTGTTTTTAGCCTGAGTATATTACATAGATGTATTATTTGATATGGGTAAGTTACCTTTCTAATGATTATTTCTTTCTATATGGAATATTATTCTGAGATGGGTCTAATAAAAGGTTTTAGAGTGAGGACTTTGAGTATTTATTGGATCATTCTATTATTTAATTTTTTCTACATATATAAAGTAATTTACATAAATATCAGCCTCTAATTATTCAATTAAATTATTATTTACTATTTTATTTTGTAGTATTTTATTGTTTTATTTTTTTTCTGAATTCAATTGTTTCCATTATTTGTAAACAATAATATTTATTGTTATATGATTATTGTGCTATGTTTAAACACCATTATGAGGGATATATCTTCACCATAATACATTTCAAACCCTCTATTCTTGTCGGATGGCACTTGAATTTTTGGAGGTGTGCTTGAGGTTCCAAAATAAAACCATTTTGGCCAAGTGAGAGAGTGTTAGACTGTGGGATGTTTCAATGTGGTATGATAGAAATTAGGGTATTGAAGAGCAATCTGCATATAATGTTTAATTATAGATCTATTAGTATGAAAATATGGTCACAAATGTCCTTAGTTTCTATACCCTTCTATAGACTGTTAATCATACAATGGGATAAACCTATTATATAGGTTTTATTAGGTTATGCAAGAGCAAAGTAGTGGCAGGGGACATGGTACCCAAATCAGTAATGGTATTACCAAGAATTGGGAATAAATTATGATTCTTAGGATAGATCCCTGTGTATAGGGTTGGCCAATGGATATTTATGTTGACTTCTCTGGCAATTGTGGATGAAGGACTGTTTACTATTAGATGTACAATTCATGTATCATCTATCCCATTTTGTGTTATATTTGATACACGAGCATAGAATTCATTTTTATCCCCTATATTTCTAAATATTTTGGTCTCTGATGTGGAAATACTATATGGTTTTTTGATAATTGATACAATTTTTCGAGTGCGATAAAATAATAATAAATGTTTCAAGGTGAGTTCTCTAGAGAATGATGGTTACTACTTCCTTTGGGAACCATTTATGAAGGAAATGATATTTTTTTGATATGAATAATTGTCTGGATTTATTAGTTCTATACATGTATCATATTAAAAAATAACCAAGGAAATTTAAGTTTTTATCATTATAAAGAGGAAGATATTCTCAATTTGGGTATTGGGATATTCAGGTTTCTCATGAAAGAAAAATTTAGCGTATATTGGATTTTCTCATAGCACATATAGTTGGTCAATGTATAGATGATGTTGGGTTACATCAGTATTATTTTCCTCTAGTGGTAGACCATTTTCATGATGAAATTCTAGATGAGTTATATAACTTACCACTGAAATGACAGATCAAGTTCATAGTCATGTTTGTTCTTGGAGAATATACAATTTCTATCACAAATTATTGAATAGAGCTGGCAGAGATTTAGAATTTCAATATTTAGTTGAATGATATGTAATCAAAATGCTTTATATTTCATAGTACATAGGCTTTAGGTTCTCCGGTTATCTTTTCTAATAATGTATTTGAGACATTGTGAGGATGTTTGTATTATTTGAGATTGAACCTAATGAAATTCATGAAATGAAATCCCCTTTCACGCATTGGCGATATCCTTGATTAGCTAGGATTTGATATGATCGACATGATATTTGGATTCGACATGTTGTGTGTGACACCATTATACATACCAAGGAATATTTTTATTTGTAGGTATTCCATGTTTGAGTTATTAGTAATTTCATTTTTAGTTTTCTAGTTCCCTAATTTTGATTATATATTTGATATATTAGTTTATTCCATCCATTACTAAAATGGATTGTGGTGGGTTTTCATGATGACAACATAGTATAATCCTAGTCTATAAACAATTATATTGAACATCTTGACCTCAACAGGAGTACATCATGAAATCATATGATTAATTCTAAGGTAACCAAATGATTTTTCTAGTGTGATTAAAAACACATCATAGCTCATGAACTATCACTAGAATGAGTGTTAGTGGAGTGAGAAAAGGTTATAATCAATCTATAATTAAATAAAACCAAAAATGGCTTCACAATTCAGATCATTATAGGGTTTAAAGTATATTATCTACACATTATCCACGACTACTCCCATATGGAAGTATATATGTTATGTTTGACTAATAATGGGGTGAATTTCGTTTGGTCAGATGAATGTAAGAGAGATTTTCTGGTGCTGAATGAAAGTATATCTGCAGCAACAATCATCACTTTATAAATTTCTAGTAAATATGATACAATGTACTTTGTTTCATATAGAGTTGGAAAAAGATTAGTTCATATATATGTATGTATTGAGTGGTTTCTTATTGATTCAGATAGATGATACCTCATGAGATGAATTACCCTACTCACAATTTGAATAATAAAGTAGTGGTTCATGACCTCAGATGGTGGAGAAATTATCACGTGTGTGAGTGGTTTGTGGCATAAGTGAACCAAAAGAGCCTCAGGTACATATTTCTCAATGGTACCTAATCTTTCATCATAGTAACTGGGTTGAGTATCAGTATTTTATCAAGTATTAGTTGTCTTGTACTCCATGAAAGGACAATATTGTTTATTATTCTTTAATATGGAAGACTGAAAAAGAGGATTTGAGGGAGTCTTTTGATGAGTGGGAGATGATGGCCCTCTATATAGACATGGATCAAGATGTTTTAGATTTTACGGGATTAATAGATCTTACTTAGTAATCCTTCATAACATAGATTTTGGACAGAATCATGTGTGAATGGTTATCTATTACCGATGGATTAGCTCTAAGAGATAATTTATTATCTAGGGACATAATTTAGATGTTATATTGGAATTGAAAATTCTCTTTTTTTAAGTGGCTGAGTAAGTGTTCTAACATGCTTGGGTCTGGAGTTGATGAGAGAATTCCATTCTTCAATATGGATAGTACATCAATGTTTTAAAATGTTGTTTCATGATCTCCATAGATAGTAATAATGGTATAAAATGTAGAAGTTTGTAGAGATATTAATTTCTCTATTTTTCACTTTTTTTGTAGGTGAAGGTTGAGCATCAAAGGATAACAAGGATTTTTCATCCTTTTCTCATTCATAAGTGGAAATAGAAGAACATCACTTTGGATTTTTTAATAATATATCAATGTAAAACTAATAACAATGATTTTTTATAGGTGATTTTATATCGAATGATGAAGGTGTCCCAATTCGTACCTAACTATGATACCATCATATTTGTTCAGATAATAAGTATTTATTGGGTGAAAATGTTTCGTAATATAGTTTTTTGAGGACTAAAATTTTAAAAATGCATCCTTGTTTCACATAATGCATCATATAGGGTATAAAAAAGGCTCTGGTATTTCATTTTCTCATGAGTATGAACTATCAACCTCAGACTGATGGCCAATATAACAATATTGTTGAGGGTTTGAAGTATATATTGAAATCCAATTTCTTGGATTACAGGGGTTTGTGGGATATGTATGTGTACCTTGTTGTGATTTCACATAATAAAAACTTCAATGAAACAAACCCACGAGCCAAATCTCAAGGCTTTGATTAAATTATCACGTCGTTCCAATAATTGTTTATTAGAGTTAAGCAATCCAGTACTTGTTCGGCCAAGCCTTATACAGTAGACATCTAAGATGGTTAAGTTGATTAGGAGGCGGTTGGTGAATGCATTGAGTAGGAAGGAATCATACGATTAACATCGAAGATGGCCTAAGGAGTTATAATTTTTTCAATACATATTCCTTTTAATTTCACCAGGGTTATGGAAAAGTAGTATTAGTAAATAGGTAAATATAGTGCACTGGATTTTCCATCAGTTTGGTATTTTTGAAGGGTCGATCTAGTAGTTTAACAATTTTAACTTCAACGCTAGTTCCATGGATGACGTTTCTGAGGTGTTGCAGCTTTAACGATATCATCCAGGAAATTATTAGGTGACCAACATAATGGGAATCATGGTTGGGGTAGACATTTCTTATATAATTATCTAATATTGATTGTGGACTATAGGGAGAGGTATATTTTTTATAGGACTCTATCATTGGTTTGAGTGTAGTGGAGTCATTGGAAGGATCCAGAGGAGACATAGGAGAGGGATTCTGATGTGTGAGAATAGTGTCCAGACATGTTCACTATGAACCCACAGGGATTATTGAAGCATCTTATGGGTGAGTTTATATATGGCATGGATGCTGTAAGATATTGTCCTTCTTTTTTTCAGGTTTTTCCTCCTAGACTAATTGTGATAAATATCTTTTGATGGGTTTTTATTTTCCTTTGATTCTTGGTTGATGGATCTTGTTCATTTATTGAGGTCATATAGTGGGAAAAATCAACAAATTTATAGGGTTGTATGTTTATTATAATTAATGTATTCTTCATATAAATGTGTTAAGTGGGTTATAATGGTTTTCTTAGATTTTGATTTTCTTTAGGGAATTTTATATAATACAGGGTGAAAAATATATTTGGGGTGATTTCATGCTACGTACATGTTAGAAGACAAATAACTTAAACCCGAAACATTTTGTGAATCAAGTGAAATGTGTGAATATGTTATAAGAAGTGTAAGAAATCTAGTTCATATAATAGTTGATTGAGATAATATTTTAACAAGGAAATTGGAATTTTTGTTGATTACCTCTAAAAATAAATCCATGATATGTAATGGAATAAAATTTCCTATACTATCCAAAAAATTAGTTTTAACTGAGTCATGTGGATGATATTTCTTTTCATCCAAATTGATTGTCCTCCTAACAACCCAAAGGAATTCCCCCAAGTGATTTTCTGATCATTTCCTCCATTCTAGATGACTCATTTGAGCGATCAATCCCATATATGTATTTTGTATTGGTTTCCCCATTATCTTATGTTTTTATGCATAAGGGAGGTAGAATCCTTGGATAGAATTTAGGTTTGTTATTAATCTTTATCTGATTTGATATAGGTTTAATCATTAACTCTTTTTCACCTTCATCGTTATTGGTGTTACCTTTTGGAACACTGCATTAATCATCAATTAAAGGTATGGGGACTAAACCATAACCCTATGGTCTCTTTAGTTGAAAATTATGTGCCATAATGTAATTATAGAAACATAACATGCACATGAATTAATTAAATGATGAATTATATTTTCCGGTTGAGACCATTTCTATCCAATTTTTGATTTACTTGGATTATGGCTACAATTTAGGTGAGTGAACCCATTATTATAAATGGATTGATTACTTGTTAAATAGTGATTAGTATGTCATGTGATTTTGGAGATTTCATGATATTGATACACCTAGTATTGGATTCATTGTTGTTATGACTATCATGTTATTAGTTTTGAGAAAATTGAGGAATTAAATGTTATATTCAAAGATAAATGGTAATTTTTATCACTAACATTATTGTATTTATATTCTGTATTATGATATCCTTATTGATATGACATGTATTAGGACTCCAATATTATAATGATTATATACGTCATTTTCCCAGACACATGCTGAAATGATAATATACCAAGCTTCTCTCTGATACCAGATGTAAGTATTATATAGTGGTTGTTTCCCTCTGAGTCATGCTAAAATTATTATATACATGGATAGGATATTGTATATGATTTATTATATACTATTCTTTAACCTGTTACATGATAAAATACTTATATATTTGGATAGACACTAATTGATTTCTGAAATTCTTATATAGATTTTTGACCAAGATATTTTGGATTTATACAATTGATATATAGTTTTGGTTTTCAAAGTTGTGATATATAATCAAATACACATAGGCATGGAATCCAATATGTTTTTTACCATGGTAATGTGGTTATGGTCGGCATGGCCGTGAAACATTCTCAATGATATTTTCTCATGGTGAAAACACTGGTTTATATGGTATTTAATTGTTTAATTAATTAATACACCAATTTTTATAATTATTTCATGAACTTAATATCATATTTGATTGGTTTATATACTATTGTTTCAACCATTGGATTTATAATCACACCTTACTCAGGAACCCATTTTGTACTCGAGAAGATTATGTGGATTCAAATTAGATGGGATAAATGGACCGTATTGTTGATTGTTTCAAACTAGATAGGTTGGAGTTTGGAGATTTGATCAATACGGGGTTCGAGAATAGGGAATTTGTGTCTTTATTTTATAATTATATTATTTTTTTTGTATTACATAAATTATGAAATTGAGTAGCCTTTTAGCCTATCATTACATTATTCATTTATTATTTATTTGGTTATTAATTATTCTTTTATTGTTTTATTCGGTTGTATTATATTGTTTCCATTATTTCTAAACTCTAGTTTTTATTTTTATATGTCTATTACATTGTTTTGTTACTCCTTTAAAAGGGGGTATAGTATCCCTAATATAATTCTATAACCCTCATTTCTAGTCAGTTAACTTTGAACAAAGGGTATGTGTGCTTGAGGTCCCATAACAAACCTGTTTTTTGCTACATTAGATAGTTTCATATTAGGGGATGTTACATCATAGGCCATTATCATCTCAATATATTGGATTGAAAATATTGACACGATCATGTAACTATTCTAGTTATAATAATAAATTATTGAATATTTATAACTCTTATGAGTGTAATAATTTCATCTAAATGTAAGACTTCAGATTCTAATCATAATACTTTATTTTATCCAATATAATCATAAATAATTTTTCACGGTAAATATTTCTTGTGATTATATTTCATTATTGGGAAAGTAATTCATTAAATATAATGAAAGACTAAATAATAGATATAATTCATGAATATTATTTCAAGAAGTAATTCTTGTTTGAGATACATCATTTTATTAATACTTCATTATATGTATTTTTCATAGATTAATACATTCATGTAAGACCAAGATTTATTTTAAGGATACATGAATTTAGAATATTTTTTGAAATTTTGATTTATCTCAAACATTATTCCAAATTTAAAGATATAATTTAATTATTAGTATGTTTATATAATGTGAACATATCTCTTTAATACATAGAAAAACAATAATTCAAAAGAAAAACTGTTTTGGAAAATATATTAGGAACTATTAATATATTGATCTACACACTTCAATAAAATGTTATTACAAATATATATGAGATTTTATCATTAAAAACTACGATATATTGTTACATGGGTTCATTATGTAAATGGATACTATAGAGTGAGATCCTAATTGTGTGGAGAACTGAAATTATATTACTAGGTATTTATAGATAAGAAATTTATAGCATTAGTGGTATAATATTGAAAATTAACTATAATTGGAGGAATATAAGAGATTATAGAGAAAAAACAAGATGATAGATTATAATATTATGGTACATTAGATTATGTTGTAATTAAAATTCATTTTAATATAAAAATTAGTTATTGAATAGAGTTTGTAATGAAATATTTTTATTTTTATAATACAAATAAATTTGGTCAGAATGATGGTCCTAAAAATTATGGGAAATGTTATTTTTCATTCCATGTAAATGTCGAATAAAATATCAAAATGGGTTTTCTTGGGATACATATACAGGCATTAAAATAATGAACAATATTTTTTTTCACACAGGCTCTAATAGTAATCAATTATGGCACTAGTATTTCACCATAGTTTAGATGAGGTAAATTAATATTCTCATGGATCCCAAGTGGTTTTAAAAATGTATGAATGTATGATATTTTAAATGTTATAGAACCATATTTTTACTATAGTTTGGATTATGTTGAGTTAATTTGGTTAATTCTTCACCCTCTTGAGTATCTTATTACATATTATTGCATTCCCTACATTTTTTTGGGTTGATATATGAAGGTTATTAATGTTTTATTGAGGTACATAGATATATTTTATCTATAATTATTATATATATATATATATATATATTAAATTTTATGATGGTTTGTCTATATTATAGGGATTATAGCTATACATCTTACCAAATTACACTAAAATCATATCAAATCAATGGTTTTTTATTAAGAATTGATGGACATAATATTATGAGACATCAAAATTCCATTCAAGAGTGTATTAATTCTAAATAAGAATGTTATTGAGTTATAATAATTTTAATGTCTTGTGGATTTTAGAAAGTAATTTCTATTTGAAATTATTAGAATTTTAAATGTGTTGAGGGTCCTATAATGATTATATGAAATTATTATGGATAACGCCTTAGGAAGATGGTGGTTAAGATAGAGAAATAGAGGTTCCCATAACCAAAATTGATTATTTCATAATATTTTTGAATATATAGGTTGTTTAATTATATTTAATATATGTAATTGTTTGATGTATTTAATATATTAAATGAAATTCATTAAAAATGATTTATTCTTGTGAAAATTAATTAATTGAATATATCATATTATGTTAAACGGGTAATTAGGTTAAGAGTTTTTTTTGTGTTACTGTTTTCCATTTAGTGTTTGTTAACTAATTTATAGTTATGAACACAAGATCAATATGATTTTTTCATTGTAAGTAATTATTTTATTTTCCTTATTTTGAATCAATGGAATTGGTTTAATGGGTTTTAATATGTGTCTCATTTATAGATGGAAACAAAATATTATTTTTGATTATATCCTTGTGTCTTTTTAGTAGTATGGTTTATGTATAACATATAATTTTATAAAAAAATGATAAAATGAAGGGATTTTGGTATTATAATCTAATTTTTTATTTGTATTTAAGTAAGTTAATATATATGGGTTTTAATATTTAATGAGTCCTTGCTGGAACATGGAAGGGTGGTAAAATTAATTAATGGTTGTGAGGATTTAATATAATTCCATTGAATTAAGGATTGTATCTTTATATATTTTGAAGTTACACATTTGTCTAAATATAAATTTATTAGTTAGTAACAATTGATTGTATGTGGATAATTTTATGTATTTGGGATGTTAGATGATTTATTTAGAGGGTTGAAGAAAATAGATTTTTTTATTGTAGAAGTTATTAATTCAGTTATGGAGTACCTTGAAAATTAATAATACCACCTTGTATATAGAAATCAGAAACAACCCTTTAATTTTTTTTAAAATAAATATTAATTTATTAAAATAGATGACAAATTCAATAAAACTATGATGTGTGAAAATGAAAATAAATAATAGGAACATATATGACAAAAACTGATGTGATATTAACGATTTAAATGATGATATTCTATAGTTAAAATGATATAGTGTCCATATTTATCATATTCATAATTTAATAATTAATGAAAAATTAAATATATAATATAAATATTAACATAGTCATACTCCAATAACAATAGGATAAAACTAATATAAAAGATAAAATATATGGATTAATGCTAAACATCAAGATATCATTGATATCATAATTTAGGTAGATTAAAGAATAATTATTAGCCTCAAAACATAATAATCTAAATAAATAATGTGAATGGAGTTAAATTTGAAAAGAATCGTTAATTTCAAAGATGTTTGGTATATCATGTATACAATGAAAAATTTATAATTTTTGATGAAATCAAAAATCACAACAAAACATTAATAATTACACAAATAATTCTAGGGATCTTATACATATATCTTTTAGAAAAAAACAATAAGTATTTTTATTGTAAACATTTAGATAAATGGATAGAAATGTACTTATACATTTAACTTATTCATTTTCGAAGAATTCTAGTATCTAAAAAATTATAAAAAAAAATATTTTTTTATTCTTTTTCTAATTAATGGTTCAGATAAAAAAGATATGTCCCAAAGATAATGAACAATAATTAAGATTATAAATAATAGAATTTGTTGATACTATGATAGAGGATCATATAAATATTTCAATAAAGATATTTTAATATTGTTTGTTTGTGAAATGAATAATAATTTTTTATTCAAGTCTAAATGAATTCTTAGTGTTTTTTATATAGGTGTTGAAAAATAATCAGAGATTATTTGTTTACATATTTTAATCTAAATTATATAAATAATAATCATTAGGCATGATATGGATTTGAATAATTTATCATTCAGTCTAACCATGAATTCTTATTCCATATTTTTTTATAAATTTTTAACTTATTAGAATTAATGAAATATAATTTTTATTGGGATTTTCATGTTGGTTAAACTATAACCATTCCACCTAAATTTTAAAATTATTTAATCTAATATGATTCCATTCATATTAATTACATATTAAAATCTTTATCCCTTAGTTTATTTAAACTATTAAATCATTGATTACTAAAATTTTCATATTAGAAAATCATTTATTACTACATTATTATGTTTCTAAACATATTAGATATTTAGAGTCACCTAGTTTCATGTAAATTTTTATATCAAATATTAATATTCAAACTATTTAACATAAGTTAAATTTAACAGTAACTTCATATTTTCATAATTCCATTGGAGTATTGATCCAATAGTTTGACAATCAATTTTCAATGTTACCAAACACATCATTATCATTTAAAAAAAATTAATTTGTTTATTATTATAAAATGTAGATCAGAATTTTATATTGAATTATCCACTAAACATGTTTATAAATATTATTTAAATGGATTTTTTAAGAGATAGTTCAATATGGTCTTTTACAGAAAAATATTCAACAGTATAAAGTATTTAGTCTCTTTTCTAATTATTATTGGGTTAAAAAAGTCAGTTAAACATAACATAGTTTTCATTTTTAATTTTTATATAAATTTTTTATGACTCTGCCTAATGGAAATTAAATCATTCCATTAATATTCCTTCATCTTTTATCCATGTAAATAGTTATATTATTCATCAATTTTTTTATAAAAAAATACCAGTTCTTCATTTATTATATCGAAATAAATATATTGGACTTATTTTTATTGGATTTATTTTTCTTATTGTGTATATGCTTCTATGTCTATTTTTTTAAAACATAGTTTTCACCCATTGTACAATAATATATTCAAGGTCCTATGTTATTCAATGATTTTTTGATATCACATTTTCCTATGATAGTATAAAATACTAGGAAAAAGAGTTATATCAATGGCGTTAAATGGTTTGTATATTCCCCAAAACCAATGGTATAACCTATACGAATATTTTTATATGATTTTGGGAATGAACTCATTAGTATTGCAATATTGTAATATTTTTTAGAGATCATTAGTATATATTCCTTAATTAAATAGTTTATAATCCATTTATATGTAGATATACCAATGGATTAATCATACAGTAAGCATGTACCAACACTGATGATTTGTAAAACTACTATTATAGCCAGAACAATAGCCAATAAAAAACCAACATACCTACACATCTCCCTTTAATAATAACATGTAATTATTCATAAAATAGTAATATAAATAATATTAAATGCATCAATGACTGTTAATAAATATAAAAGGGAGAAATTATATTTTATACTCAAATAGTGAATAACATCCAAATGAAATGATAACGTATAGAAATAGATTTCTATTAAGAGACTCAAACTAAAATAATGGAAGTGTTTTAAAATTGATTAAAAATGAAGTGAATCAATATCCTGAAGAAATAATCATCTTCATAATCCCTACTTTCATTTTCATTATCATCATCATCCCCCACATCATGAACTCGATTCATACCATAATAATCTTCACCACTGTCACCTCTAGGAAGGTCATAACTCTAACCCCCACTAAGACCATTAACTCTTTCTCTTTGATCATTATATAATTAGTACATCAAATAGATAGATTTTTTAAAATTTAAAGTTTAATTCGGTTGAATTTATGGACACATATCCATCATAAATTTCATTAAGGAACGGTTGAGATTTTCACATATTTCATTATCCCATGTAACCAATTTTTTTATTACACATATAAATTCGACTCTTACAACTCTGTGCTAGAATTTTTGTTTTAATTGTTTCAAGTGGGATAATAATTGGTAATAATGATGGACTTATCTTGTCAATAATAGGCCCATCCCTGGTGTTAATCACCTAAAACCACCCGATAAATGATTGTACATGATAATATTTTCTTTATAATGGGAATCTAGTGAATAGTATTGAAAATAAATTTGTGATATTTATTTTTGGATTTCATAATATAATTTAAAATCATTATTTTTATTAATATTTTTTCATCTCAATATTAACACCACTCCCTTCTTCCATTATTTTTACTGAACAAAAACAACATGTATGGAGGTATATTTCCTTCGAAGTTCAACCATACACATTGTAAATGTAAATGGATATAACATGAAAATATACAATAATACCATTTTAATGTGAAAAAATAAATTAAACCCAACTATATTTGTAACATGATGTTTATTATACTTTATAACTCAATTACAACGAAAATAACATAAACTCATTTGTACTGGAATAATACATCGTTTCTCTCTTATTCCTAGATAGTCACTCATCCAAAAATTTGACATAACATCAATGAACAACTTTAAATATCATTTTGAATAAGGATTAAAATAAATAATAATAAAAATAAAATTATTGAAACAAATTATAATAATTTTCAACTAAAACTTCTTAAATATTAATAATACATTAAACTGACCTCTATTATAAAAAAATCCTCTTATATTAATGTATAACTATAAATTATTGATGTTTGGTATACCTTTTAATCTTTTTCTAAGTCCATTGGTATATTTATCATTTATCTCATGCTTATAATGTTTATATTGTTTACATAATTCATTTTTCAAAGAATCTGTAATGGCATGAACTTATAGAAAGTTAATGTGAAGGTACACACACACAAGAATATATATATATATATATACATTTAATAATAATGTTTGCTTTAAATTATTAAATTTTATTACCCATGATTTTTCAGAAATGTAATCCTGAATCCGATCATCTGCATATCTTCAAGTCAATAGATTCATGAAAATTGTTTCCCTATATTTGACAACATCACAATAAAACTTATAAAATATCTATGATATATACCTATAATTGTGTTTTCATCATTATATTATACCATTACATTTGTATAGATTAAACACATATCATGCATGTGAGTATGACCACAAATCCAATTAGTGTATCTAACATGGGAAAATGTATTATATTTTTACACATTATACTAAAATAAAATTATTATTACTGAATTTAATGCACATGAAATTGTAAATCTAATCATGGATTATCATTGGGCTATGATGGATCTATAATTCGGGAATGATTGGTAGCATGTGTAGGATTTATAGTCTCTAATGCATGTTCATGATGACAAGACTGTTATTCGTGAAGAAAAATAATGGGAGAAAAAACTGATATATCATTAGTATAAAACCATGGATATATAAGTGAATTGTTAAATTTTGGAAATAAAGAAGTGGGAATAAAAAGATTTAATATTGGGGTTTTTTATGGGATATGAAAAATGAATTTCAAAAGTATATATTTTGTAAAATTATGGGGGTAAAAAATATTTTTTAAACAACCATAGTGCATTAAGAATAAGCTTGGGAAGAGGATGTGTGGTATATAAAATGTGCCTTGGTGAGACAGGTGGTGGAGAGGTCTAATGGGTGATTTCTGAACCTCAAGAATAGTTGGGATCCTTATCAGCTTCCAGTTATACCACCCAAATAAAAATTACAAAAACATCAAGCCTAAGGGGAAAAAGCTCCAGAATGAACCCCATGTATGATTCTTGGAACAGTTATGAAGAGTTCATCGTAGAAACCACACAAAAATGTATTACAACGGGATGAAAAAAATAAATAAAATCAAAAACCAGAATCAAAATAAAAAACATAAAATGTAAAGGAAGAAAATAAAATTTGGATTGTTCTTGTTCCCTTATCCATTTGTGAATTATATATCAAATTATTCAATTTATCACTAATAAATATTATAAAATATCCTCCACATATTGGACTAAATAATCATTCTTCTAATAAGTTTCATGAACTTCCTCATATAACACATTTCTTTTATTTTATCATGTCACAATCATCATACAATATGTATTTTCTTAAGACCACCACTTCGACGATCCATATGCGAACCCTTCATTTATTCAAACCCAGTGATCACCTAAACTTGTCCAGCTAGTTGACAATCCCCTTTACGATTATATCACATACAATAATTCCTATAAATCCTTCAATGACATATCATTTAATGATATAATAATTTCAAATATCCTAAACTCATTGCGGATATTGAAAATATTTTGTATCCACTTAAACTATTTTTGGTCATTAGAAATATAGTTAACATAATTTTCTCTTTTTGGTAATATTCTATTTCGACATTCTAATTAAATTATTATCTGACCTCAGCAATCTTATACATGATATTAATTTTAATTTTGTTAAAATATTCTCCACCCATACCTAAAAAAATTCATTATTTAAATATTCATTATTAAACTATATGGTTCAACATTATTTCTTTTCTAAGTCAACCCAAACATACTAAGACACAACAATTCATTGAAAAATCCTGAGTTATGAATTTTTTCAATATGTTGAATGGATTCAATGTCACTTTATTCCACTATATATCAAAAAAACGTTCAAAAAATAAATTACATATTATTTGACACATATTTTTCATATTATTCATCTTAAAAGGAAAATTCTAATTTTAGAGAAAGTGAATCTCGTGTTTTGATTCATTAAATACAACCCCAACATTTAGTGATTACTTGATATCATATAGTATACACTTTATCAATATGATATTTTCCCCCTTATTCTAGAATGGTGAAATACACTAAATAAATTTTAAAAAAGGATATAATTCATTTAATGTTAAATACCCAATTTCAGTCTATTCTACTAATGGTGAATACATACAATGTAGTAATCTTCCTTGAATTTGAATCTCTACAAAATTTAGTATTTGAAAAACCACACAATGCATTATCTATTAAATTGTAGATACATTTATGAACTTATGTTCATCACTCATAGAAAAATATCTCTCTTAAGATTTCATAAAAATTCATGTATGTTCAAAAACATTAAATAAATCCATTATATTTTTACAAGTATAAAATGAATAGTACTCCCAAACCATTTCACAAGGAAGCATTCTATGATAGATCACCCAAATTTTCTTTATGTCTTATCATGTTCTTGTACTAAAAATCCCTAAATGAGAACATCCAATTCTCAAGCATCAATAGTCAATGAACTCTTTTTTCATTTAAGAATTTAAATTTCAATTAAAACTTCACCTCATACTATTAACTCCACTATATGGTCTGATCATCTTCAAAAATAATTTTTTTAATTTATGGAATGGTGAATATATTCTTATTGTCCATCAAGGTGAATCACTACTTTGGAGAACCATTTATTATATAATAGTTTTATACCAGGTTCTGATACGTCTTCCACAGTATAACAATGATGATCATAGTTTATATTTTATTATCATTATGATAATCTTTATCCTAGAGTTGAAATAAAAATTCTTTATAATCATATAAAAAAAAGTAAAAAACCCAAGGAATATCACCCAGTTAATATCATTTCTTCGAATTAATTTGGTAATATGACTTTTCAATAATACATTAAGGTGGTTCAAATAAATCATTATTTTATACTGAAATTTTCTTAAATGTGTCTTCTCAATGTGTGATTATAGAATCCAATTTATAGAATGTTGTTCCCAGTTCACTATCATTACCCCAAAAAATGATGAACCTTGTGTGAATCACCATGTCCTATGACCCCTCATCCAAATTCCCATTCATCCTTTCAGAAAATAGATTCAACACTAGAGACCATGGTACATTTTTCTCAATCTAAATTCAATTTCTTTTATATAACCAACATAACTCTATGATTTTATACTAAAACCCACTTTTTAATTAAATTAAATTTTATTATTAATTATATCCTTCTCCTTTATGTCCATCCCTTAGAAATAATTTTGTACAACCCTAACATGTTCTTAATTAATTACACAAAGACTTTACACATAAGTAAATCAATAAATGTCACATAATAGAGTAATCCTCAAAGATAATGAACATGACCATGCCCCAAAATACCATTGTAAACTAAATAAAATATTATGTGACTTTAAATAATACACAATGACACCTTACACTAATAACCAATGACGTAATGCATACATGTTCCATTCATCATGACTTTCATCATACACAATCCCTTATAGTTTTTAATCATTATTATATTCTATTCAAGGTTGTAATGTCTCATATTTTTTATGTATTCTCTTTTAAAATTATGTTTTTAATTACAAGACTAGAAACTAAGACCATGTTTTATTATGAGGCCTGGAGTGTGAGGAATAAATTTTTAAAATTCGTTGAAGATATTAAATAGTACAAAAGTTTATTTTTCCTAAAAAAAGTGTAATAACTTGTAAATGGGTACCTATAATATAAATATAAACCCATCATTGAGTTCAGAATGTGATTTTTACCCTAGGTGAAACTTAATAATAATCAGTGACTCTCATTTGTTGAAAAGTCATCATAGGTTTTAAATTAATAAAATTATTTTAATTTGTTTTAATAACATGAAGAGGTTTGGACATTTAAATAGATAATTATTTCATAATAATACGGTTATCTGCATAATCCTAGAGATTTTGGGGATTTTGGAGAGATCATTGGATAATTATATCAAGAAAATGATGATGAGATCATGGATCAGGGATAGACGCACCCCATATTTGAATGATCTCACAGATGAATGTGACACATCTTCATTCATCATCAGCGGTCAAACTGATTAATGACTGTGTGTTTTTTAATTAAATTTTTCCACATTATGTTGTTAAATTATGAATACAGGCCAATAAATTAATATATTGATCCATAGTTTGATAATTTGGAAGGATGGGTTATTTTTTAAGTGATATTACTTTTGGAGTGGTTTATTTTTTGATTTCACCATTCTTCATTATAACAGAAACAAAGCTAACTGAACATGGACATGGTTCATTACAATTTCGTTTTATTCATGGTTTTCTCATATATTTTTCTATTCAGTATTAGATATCATCATCTAGAATAGGGTTTGATGCTTCACCTATTAATCAATCATTGCACATGAATTTATTGGTGCAACAATCCATGATTGTATAGCTGAACGCTATATAAAAAAAGGTGTGATGGAGGTAGCTTAAAATGAATCAAACCGTTCAAGAAACCACGAATTTTGAGAAATATTTATAGAATTTTATCCTGATTAATAGAATCTGTTTTATATAGTGATTCGAAGCCCATATTCGGATGAACCGTTGTAGCTGAATTCAGTCAAAGAAGATCCATAATATTTGATATGATTGTAGTTGGATTATAAGCTAGTTATGGTGTGGGGGATCACTGAATGAAGAACTAGGATTTATGGAAAAATTCTATAAAAAACATCATCTAATCTAGGATTACACTACAAGTGGGGCCCCTTAAAAGGTGTATGGGGTTTTGGGTAGGAGATAACATGGAGTGCGGCTTGGTAAAAAAAGAATGTGGTCCCTACAAAAATACTCAATGAGTACTTTAGAAAGTACATAGACATGGGGTGAAGTACAATAGTTGACTATAATGAATGAATTATGCTACATCTACACTACTTGTGACATGATATATTTACCTCGACATGAACTAGTGTCAAGGTACAGGGTGTGCAACTCCTACTATATGCCATGATCTCTTTTAAACATGGATTAGAGATATTTTCCATAGCATCATGGAAATATTTTGTTAGCATTTTCTCCCCTAATCCCATACCTAGTGGTTATTATGGAATCAATTCATACTCTTAGTTATATGATCCCATCAGTAGGAATTCTTCTATAGATTCATTGGAATCCCTTACAAAAGCCTAGAGTGATATCATATATTCATTTTCATGCCCTAGGAAGATTTCTTAGTATCATCATGATCAAGACTATGTGGGTTTCGATCCTCTGCATAGTGGGTTGACCAATATTGTGTTTGTTGGGATAAGTCCACAAACCTAGAAGTGATCCTCATATGTGTATCATATTATCATTAGACTATAACGGTGTTACTTATAAGGATGTGACCCATTGAGAAATACCACTCAGATGAACTTCACTAGATCTATCAAGCATAGGATTGTTTTCTCTTGAATGAGTGTGTTGAAAAAATTTTGGTATGGAATCGTAGAATGGTATCTTATGGATATAACATAAATCTAGACATTGTGTATTTCGTGAATATATATTGATGTTCTTGTTATATGTTTTGTAGAAATATAATTGTGTAGTATTGATTGTACTTCCCCTTGTTGTATTCATTGTTATTTCCTGGTTTCCAACTGATTATTATTATACTAACCATGACACGGAATTTTCCCATATGTTTCATGTCGTGTGCAGTTAGTCGGCCTTTTGGAAGTGTCCATGGTGGGACATGAATACACGGTGCTTCATGAGTCCAGAAAAACCGAGGTTTGGTCATGTGGCTTTCAGAGTGCAGTCCTTTTTCTTTCATGTTGTACATGCATTTTAGACTATTTGTGGTGGCCTTTTATTTGGGCCTGTTTATATTATTTTGCATCCTATTGTACTCTGGATATGGGATTACATGTATGCATGCATGGTTTTTCAATTTTTTTGGATTTCATTATTATATAGGATTGGAAATGTGTGTGTGTGTGTGTACATGTACTTAGGTTAAGGCCTCCCATATCTGTGATATGAATTATTGGTTCTACTCGTAAACCCCATTCCTATTAAAGGTGGGATTCAGTAATTAGAGAATGGTCCCTTTGAGAATGTTCATAATAAAGTGGTTTCAATGGGGTTCAGTTCTATATATGTACCGAGATTCAGTAAGATTGGTTTGGGGAAATAATGTTAAGAGTTTCGAGTGTGGATTTCAAGCTAGGGACTCCAATGTTGTTGTGGAGACCAACATATCCATACATTGGTACTCTGATCACCTTATTTTTGACATATTACATGATAACCTTTCCTGCATGGGGAAATTGTACATGCATAATATTTAAATGGTTGTGGTTTCCATATATATATTTTCTCATCTCACCGGATATACTCAATGATCATTGAACATCATGTTTACTTTTATGATTCCATCGAGATGTATAATAGATTGGATTCATCATGATGATCATGCGGATGATTCCCTCAGTGATGAAGCATTGATACATGGACAAGTTTCTTTAGATATTATATATATGTGTTACACCATCCATACATCCACCTAAAGATAAATACATCGTACCAGCAATACCAACAGATGAGGTGTGCATGATTGGCATGCTTGAAAAGTTTCAGAGATAGAAAACCATTATGTAATAAGGTGATCCTGACCCACAAGTGGCTGAGGACTGGTATATGGATGTTTCTTGAGTTTTCCATCGAGTCAGTAAAACATCAGATCATATGGTGGTCTTACCATCGTGCTTTCTAAACAGCTCAATTGGGTGATGGTGGGGGTTATTTACCTAGTATTGAAAATAGGTGACTCTTTCATGGATATATTTCAATTTAAATTTTTGAGGGATGTTCTCCTCAGTGTTTATGATATTGTCTGTATTTCGGAGCTTCTTCATCTTCATAAGGGAAGCATGACAGAAATTGAGAATTCATTGTGGTTTACCAACCTCACTGGGTACTCAATAGAAATGGTTTAATATTAGTTATTTATATCACAAACAAAATACTGAGGTATGAATAGATACATCTGAGACAATATTATATGTTTTTTCATTATTTCCTATGTTGGGGTTCTAGAGAATGATTTGGTGGTTAAAAGTTTCATGGATCACCGGATAAAATAGGTGTATGTCAGTAATGGTAGAAAGAAGCAGAGACCTTTGTAGCTGGGGGCAATGCAAGTCTCAGGGACCTATATGTGTGAGATTGTTCAGGTAGAGGTACCAGGATAGAGGATCTATAGTTCCGAGCTCACAAGGTGGGTCTAGTCTACCATGAGATCAGCGGTTCAACTCACGTGATGGAAGGGGACATCTTGTATGAGATTATATGAGATACTATATATCTAAAAGAGTAAATATTGATGGGCTGCTAATGAAGAGACAAATATAGGATTATGTATTTATATAGGGTGAGATACATAGAAGAGGAGCTCATAGTGTTTTGGGATGTGGTCAGTGTTTTGACATGTTACCACCAACCCCCAAGTGGTCCACTCTTGGCCTAGGGAGTTGGAGGATATGGGCAAGGACATTTGACGGAAGTCGAAGCATATTACCCAAACACACCAGGAATGATTTGATATATGATATATGTCATTTATAACTTATATTTAGTACTAATAGGCATATATTATAGTCATTCCATTCTTTCCACATACTATATATGAGATTTATAGATTCCGGAGGAACATGTGGCTAAACCCTTACGATTGGAAACTCTTAATATAGAAGATACAATGATCACGCATGTGCTGATAGTGTGACCAAACTCATGGATATAAGATTTCATTTTGGAATCACTTGGTATTAGTGTTGATTACTTATGACATAATTCTTGTTATGGATTGGTTATATACAGTTCATTCCAATATTGACTATTTTATGAAAAGGAAGCGGTGTGTCCAGAGTGATGGAACCTGGTTCTCTTATGTTGGTGAAGAGGAAAATGAGGAAGAATAGGATATAATCATTCATAGGATGGTGAAAAAGATTACTTATTAGATGCATAACATGTCCATTGGTGAAGTGGACATTGTTAGTTCCTAGTTTCCTACATTGGTTGAGGAGTATGAGGATGTCTTCTCGGAGGATTTTACATATCTACCTACCCACTGAGAGGTGGAATTCAGCATTGATACACACCTTGGGAAAGCAATGATATCTATGCCAGAATATTATATAGATACCACAGAGCATCACTAGTCATGTGTGATGTTGTCGTACTTTCTAAGGAAGGGAGTAATCAAACATTGTGTTTTTCTAGGGCATCATTTGTTTTGTTTTCCATGAAGGTAGATGGTATCTTGAGATTTTCAATAGACCATCGGTTCTTGAATCAGGTGACCGTGAAGAATAATCATCCTTTAATAAGGTTCACTGACCACTTAAATTTCTTGATATGGGGACGATGGTTCTCATAGATTGACCTCATTTCTTGCTATAACCAATTGAGAGTAAAGTACATGGATATTGTAACACCACAAACTTCCACAGTACGTTTCCCTTTGAATAATGTAATAGCTTTCACTGTATGCAACTTCAAGATTCTAACACACTGTGATCAACCAAACAAGCCGTTATGAATATTTATACCCACTTTTTGAAATTTTATAAATTTAATCATTCAAAAAGTAATTATTCTTTGGATTCGGAATATCGAAATTAGCTTAGGGTGAATTTTTGGTAATTTTCTGAAAAATTTCAATTTTTGATGAATAGTGAAAAACACTTAGTTATAGTTTAAAACCGAATTTTTATTTAAATAATATATTATTTTATTTAAATTTATTTTAGTTGAAAATAGATACATAATACCTATATATGTTCAATTTAATTCCTTGGAGTCTTTTTTAATAATATTAGATATATATGATTTTATTAAACCTTTCACCGTTTTTTATCCACCTCCTAGAAGCATTAGAAAATTTACATAAAACATAATTTTACCACTTCATTGAGTTTGAATTTTGAAAATACAAGAGACACTGTAAATATCAAGGAGTAAAATTAGGTTCAATAAGGTAATTTTTTTGGTGAATTGTAACTTTTAGCTTTTATTTACCACGATTAAAAGTAAATAGGGTAATTAATGGTAAAAATGATTTTATTATTACCCTAACACATGTCCTAATTCTGTTGGATATGTATAATTATATCGAAATCAATCAAAGGAATAAAATATGAACAAATTTGGTCCCCTTGGATTAGATTAGGACATTTAATAATATTTAATTCAAAGAAGACTTAAAAGAGTTAAAATCAATTTTTAATAACTAAAACACTTTTAATATAGGGTTACACATAAGATAAATTCTACTATAAATCTTAATTAGAAAGTTAAAAAAATTTCCTACATAAATGTATTTTATTTATATTTTTTAGACTTTAAATAATTAAAATAATTTATTACACAATGATGATGCAATAATTACCTAATCAATGAAATATAAAAATAATTGATATTATAAATATAAAAATAAATTTAATTTGAGACTTTTTAAGAATAAAACTAATTTTCTAGGTTAATATGACATATTAGGGTTGGTTATATGAATTGTGTTCAAAGTGATAATGATATTATGAATTTTGAAAAAACAAAAAACCAAATAGTGTAAAAATCGACATAAAAGAGTTTTTAAAACAAATATTTCATTATTAATTGATATTCTATTCCTTAAAATCTAAGGATAGGCCACAAGACTTATATAATGATAGGAGTATCATTGATTAACCACTTGGGGATCTGTTAGAAGTATATAGTATGTTCTTTAACAATATAATATAAAAATACAAAGAGACATGGTAAATGTCAAACTATTATACTAAGAGTTGAATCTAAAAGATAAAGCTAATATAGTGACCCAAACTAGTCTAAAACATATTGGATGAGTGGTTTTCAACCCATTACCACCATATCCTTTAAATAATATAATTTGGAGCCATTGAAAAACGAAAATGATTTTATTATAAAATAATATTTCTAGCTTTTCCTAAGGTGCCCATCACTCCTCTTATAAAAGTGCACTCCCCCTTTTCTATAATTAAAACCTTAAATGCCATTTTTCTCAGCCAAACCCTACCAAAATACCCAAATCGTTTACCTATATATCCTAGAGGCCTTCTATTAGTCAGAAAGGAAAAATAATGATCCATTTTGATCAAATCAAAAGGAAGAACCCGAATAAGAGGTAAATATTTCGTCACCTCTTTCAGGTTCCTTTATTCTTCCACAACCCATTTATTTTCTGTTTCCATTGTAAAATAACAGATTCAGTATCTTATATAAACTGTGATGTTATTATAAATATGGTACAACCATATTCATTATTCTACACATCCTTTGAATGACATGTCTCCATACGTGCGTACGTAGAGCTGATCGTCTCCACGTCGTGGTGTAATTGTTAGTCAAAAAATTATTATTTGTATGGGTATAATAATGATGTCTAATTGATGTAAATAATAAATATAACATGATAATAATTATTTATTTATGATATACCATTCAATTATATATTATTTTAATATGAAAATAATGATATTGTCACTCGTGTGTACGTACAGATTACCGTCACCACGAACGTGATGAAATTCATTCCCCATCGTAATCCTTTCAAGACTAATTTTCATTAGATGATTAAATTTTTTTTAAAGACCTAATATTATTCTGAATATGAATATGATACATCCTTTTCATAACAACCACTACTTACAAAAAAAAGTATATAAACGAAAACGAATCAGTTAACACCTGAAATGACAATAATACTAAAATATTATTAACAAAGAAATATTAAAAGATCATATATGATATAATATTAATGTATATTATTCTTTAATAATTTTGTATTAATTATTTTTATATTATACATGAGTTTATCCTTCCATCAACCATGTAAAACTACAATTTAAGGGGTTTCTTATCTAACTTATAATTCCGTGAGATTTATATTGTTCACCACTTATTTATTAGATATGGTGTCATGTGTACCACCATTTGATATATACTATCATGATTATCTTTATATTCATGGGATTATGTGATTAATTTGGTGGTTATTAACTATTGATCATACGACTCGATTGATTACAATGAAGTAAGGGGTTTTCATTTCACTTTTATTCTTGTGAGATTCATGCAACATTTACCTCTATTAACTTTTCAGTGCTTTTTGTTCTGCCCATGATTGTATGCTTTGCATAATATAATTTAATTTATGGGTATTTACATCATCATTTGATGACCCTTCTCTCATGGGTTGTATGTTTTATATTTTTTCAAATCGGTAAGGGAATTTCAAATTTCAATTTCCACTCATTCGGTATTACACAAACATCTTTGATTACTTTACTCCAAGATTATGTGTGAAATAACTATTTCTTTACTTATGTAGTAATTTACACCCCATTTTGTGAATATAGACTTTTTTACACATAATGACTACATTGATAAATTCCCAAATCATCGGTTTGAACTTGATAATAATAATTTCAACTCAATATCCACTCATTGAGTTAAACATCCAATTCATTGGTGTTGTTTTTACAAGAATATGCGTGAATGTCCACTGAGTTATTTACACTAAATATCCAACCATACTTAGTGTATTTATATTTTTCACACATAATTATTTCATTGATTTATACTTAACCTAATGATACAGTCTTTATAAGGGATTTTACCTCAACATACATTCCATTTAATCTTCTTTGTTGTTATGTGCCGACTCATTTTTGTTTGGTGTATATACTGTACATTGACATAGTATATCATGAATCCCTTTATTCTCATGATATTATAATTTTTTTATTACCTCTATTATTTGGATTCAAGTTTCTCTCATTGGGTTATGAACGCTAACTAAAATATCATTTTAAGTGTTTTAATGATTTATTCTTTTTAATCTTTCTCATTAATGTCCATGGTTTTAAAAAGTTTTTTAGGATTTATTTAAATGGAACTTAATTATTTAAAATTAAAATTCCATTTAATAGATTCAAAGTAATATGGGACACTTTGATTTAGAAGTCTATTTTTTAAATGGCCTCTTGACAAATAGTGTGACTTTTAAATACTTTCAAGAAAAAGGGGGATATTTCTATCAAATAATTTTGGTGATTATTTTCCATCTATGTCTATATAATTCATTATTCTTGATTGAGGATAATATGATACAATAAAAAATTCTATTTTGTATTTAATAAGTTATTTTTGATTGTGGATGTTCTATTTTTATACTATTCATGGTTTGTGGATAATGTATTGACATTTTGTATTCTAGTTTTAAATATGAATGTTTATGTTATGTTTCAAACTGTTAATACGAGGAATTAATTGGACATAGTAAGTGACGGGTGGAGACCACTATAGCTCCTCGATGCATTAGTAGGAATCATGAGACAAAAAAGTGTCTTGGCTCAAGGCCTTGACAATATCTTATTTGTATTCTTGACACAAGGCCTTGACTATGTGGTTATGAAAATCTTACATTATGCATTCCATCATTATGAAAGTGCATATTGATGTTGCATGTGATTATTCAACTAGTATAATATCCATGCTCGTAATTAAATTGTATTATTTAGATCTATATTTTACATATCATGATGAAGTTTATGTTGAAAAAACTTTTGTTTTAATTATGTACATCTCCTTAAAATTTTATGATTATTAATGAAAGTTTCCCCTATATTGATATCCTTACTGAGCGTCTGATCTCACCACTTTCTATGTTTTATTTTTTCCATGATGTGAAAAAGTATATTATGAATGACCTCCAGGGATAAACTATGGGATCTCATTGTTGTTTATGGAAACAATTTTGTTTTTGTTTTCCATTTTATGATGTAATGTAAACCTTTTGAATGTATCGAGTACTTACATGTCTAGTAAACTAATCAATATTTCAATACATGATGTTTTGTGATCATGCCAATGATACATAATAATGCACTGACTCTGGGCTTCTAGGGTCAAGGGGTTACTATTGGTATCAGTGGAAGTTTGGTAGAACCCTTGGAAAATTGATTTAGATATACTCTTATTAGAGAACATAAACCTAAGATTAAATTTGAGGATTAGTATAGAAAAACATCCTAAAATTTTGTAATTGTAGAAATTTTGAGAGTTTTCCAAGAAATAAATCCCTATCTGGATATGAGTAGGTAGAGGTAGCTCTAGTACGGATGTACCTAAGGGTAAAACTTGAAAACACCGCTTTGAGCTAGACTCGAATGGGAATGGGTTCACAACAACTAGCCTTGCTTCACTCTTGGTTACGACACTCCCAAGGGATATGCTCAGAATAATTGAAATTTTCTTTACAAACTGATTTGAATGATTTTAATATAAAATGAGGAAAAATGACCATGGTTAATCATAAGGTGTTTCAAATTGAAAATATGGTGTCATGATATTCCCTAAATGATTTTATGGATACTGTTACTCACATAGTGCATTCTGGTTTTAGTCAATGGGTGGATTCCAAGGATGTCATAGTAACTTTGAGATAATGTACAAGGTGGGAACAATGGTGTAAATGAGAAACTAAATGGAAAGTTGATAGGCTTAAAAGATATCGTGTTCATGTCAAATCAGTTTTCCAAAAATATGATCAACAACATATATACTATCCAACTACTGGACTCAAAAACGAAAGGAAATGTGAAGAATGAGATGATATCCAGTAGTGAAGACCACAGAGAAATGAATCCTCAATTTCTATCATGCAGGAAATAAGGATGGAGACTCCCAGAATAGTGTCTTAATGGAACAAAGAAATTCATTACATGTGGGAAAGAAAAAAATAAAGTAAATAATTACTGAGGATAAATGAACAATACTATAGAAGTAAATAAAAATGATCCAAAGAATCCATTTACAGTCATTTACCATAAATATAGGGGACCTAGACATTATCCGATTGAATGCCATATTTTATAGAATATTTGATTTGTCAAAGAATAAGCCATGTGGAAATAAATGGTTGGAGAAATGTTTAAAAGTATTATTCCTCCTTGTTGATGGGATTACATTTGAATAATTTTCTCATGTATTTTCAACCCTATAATTTGTCATGTGAAAATGATATTTGAGGAAGAATTTTCATTTCTCTCATGGATAGAGTTATAAATAACCAATTGGTTTTATATGATAATTGGGTTTCAGGAATTTAGAAGTTATTATATTTTGAGATGAAAATGAAAGGTTTGAGATAAAATTTGTGGATAAATTTTGTTATGGTTATTTTGATAAATTTATCTCATTTTGGTAATGTTATAAAATGTATTATTTTGAAAAGGACAACACGTAGACCATCTGACAACCCGTCGCGTCAGATAAAGATGTGGGAATCCAACCCACAACTAGAGTGCGATTGGGATTTATTGCTAACCACTAGACTACATGAATTCCTTGGTTTTTGCGACTACTTATTTTTAGTTAAATGTTTTTATTGATCAATAATAAGTTGATTTGGGATCTTATTTCTTATCAAATTAATACAATTTTTTTATAAAAATGTTTTTGTGATTAAGTGATAAATGTTATTTTTATAAGATGTTTTCTCTATTGGGAACACTATATACCTAAGGACAAAATAATACTATATATTTTTATTTGAAGAGTAATGGTGGTTTATTATCAATGTTTTTATTATGGATTTATAGTGATTTGGGTTATTTTGGGAAATTATTAACATATAATAGAAAATATGTGGTTAGGTTAATTACTTTTAAGTATGTTACTCTAAGTTTAGTCGATGTCATTTAGAGATAAAATTTATTATTGAAGACTACATAACCAAATTCTTCTCTGTTTTGGGTTTCAGTATTAACTTGGATTATATTGAAGGATTTTAAGGATAATTGTTTATTGAATGGTATTTATTTCACTTTGGGGTATTTTTGGATTAATTTTAGAAATTAGGATTAATGTTTCTTTCTATAAAGGAATATCCTTTTGGGGGTATCAGCTAATCTTGTACAAACCATTTTGGTTTGGATTAATATCTAAATACAAGGTAAATATATAGTTTGTCCTTTTAGGATCATGTGATTCTCTAGAAGATGATTCTATCTCTTCTAGTGTGACCAAGTCATATTGAATACTCATCATTTAAAAAAAATGTGTTAGTGGTAGAAATTTATTAATGAATGAAACTCTACTTTAAAAGCAAGTATATCTCTTTATGTTCTTAGTCAATCACATTAATAAATTCCTCTCCATCAGAACATTAAACTTAGTTTATCTTCCATAGCCACGTTTTCCTACAAGGAATCCTACTATATATTATCTCAAGCGACCTTTGTACTTTTCTTTCTTATATTAAAGTGATAGTTTTATTGACTCTTTTTCTGATGTGGGACATTCAATTTTGATCCCATGCCCAATTTTAAAAATTGTGAGGACACAATTTCTAATAGGGTGGAAAAATATAACACCCCAAGCTTCTATAGTACATTTCCCTTTGAATAATGTGATAGCTTTCATTGTACGCAACTTCGAGATTCTAACACACCATGACCAATCAAACAAGCCGTTATGAATAGTAATACCCATTTGTTGAAATTTTATAAATATTATCATTAAAAATGGACATCATTTTTGGATTTGGAATATAAAAATCTGATTAGGATGATTTTTTGGTATTTCTCTGAAAACAATCAATTTTTGATGAATAGTGTAAAACAATGAGTTATAGTTTAAAATCAAATTTTTATTTAAATAATTAATTATTTTATTTAATGTTTTTAGGACTAAATAGTTACATAATACATATAGAGGTTCAATGTAATTCATTTGAGTCTTTTTGTAATAATGTTAGATATATAAAATATTATTGATCGTTTCACCGTCTTTTACCCACCTCCTACGAGAATTTACAAATTTACATAAAAAAAATTTTTACCGCTTCCGTGAGATGAATTTTGAAAATCCAAGAGACATGGATAATATCCAGGAGTAAAATATAGTTCAATAAGATAAAAATAATTTTTTGTGAATAGTTACTTTTTTCTTTTATTTACCACGGTTAAAAGTAAATTGGGTAATTAAAGGTAAAAATGATATTATTATTATGCTAACACATGTACTAATTCTATTGGATAATTATAAATCAACATAAAACATTCTTAGGAATAAAATATTAACCTCTGTGGTCCAATTTTATTAGATTAGGACAATAATTATTATTTAATTCGAAGAAGAGTTAAAAGAATTTGAATGAAAGTTTATTAACTAAATCATTTTTAATATAGGGTTACACATAAGAAAAATTCGACCATAAATATTCTTTAGAAATATAAAAATATTTCCTGAATAATTTTATTTTATTTATATATTTAGACTTTAAATAATTTACATTATTTTCGAAACAATAATGATGCAGTAATTTCCAAATCAATGAAATATTAAATTAATTGACATTATAAATATCCAAATAAATGTAATTTGAGAATTCTTATAAATTCCACTAATATTATAGTTTAATATGACATATTAGGGTTGGTTAGATGAATTTAGTATGATGTAATATTGATTTTATAAATTTATCAAAAAAAACCAAATAATGTCAAAATTAATATAAAAGAGTTTTTAAAACTAAAATTATATTGTTAATTGATATTCTATTTTTAAAAATCAACGGTTCATCCAAAAGACTTATATAATGATATGTGTATCATTAATAAAACACTTGGGGATATATTGGATGTATATATTAAGTTTATTAACCATATAATATAAAAATACAAAGAGGCATGTTAAATGTCAAACTATTTAACAAAGGATTAAATCTAAAAGAGAAGGTTAATATAGTGACCCAAACCGATCTAAAACCTATTGGATGAGTGTTTTTCAACCCATCCCCATCTTATAAATTAAATATTCCACTTTGGAGTAATTGTAAAACGAAAATAATTTAATTATAAAATAATATATCAAGGTTTTCCTAAAGCCCTCACACCTCTTATACAAGGGCACTCCCCATTCTCCAAAATTTACATCATGAAAGCAATTTGGATTCGACAAACCCTGGCCAAATACCCTATTAGTAGTCTTTATTTCATCATATAGGCCTACCTTTAGTAATAAATCCAACCTAGGATGCTCTTTTGATCAAATCAAAAGGAAGAACCTGAAGAAGAGGTAAATATTTCATCACCTCTTTCGAGTTCCTTTCTTCTTCCACTTCCTCTTTATTTGTTGTTTCCATTCTAAAATAATAACACCAATATATTATATATAAAATGATGTTATTATAATTATGGTACAACCATATTCATTATTATATCCATCCTTTGAATTATATTCCACCATACGTGCGTACATACATCTTACCATCTCCACGTCGTGGTCTAATTGTTATTCAATACATTATTATTTGGATGGGTATAATAATGATAGGTAATTGATCTAAATAATAAATATAACTTGATAATGATTCTATATATATGATATACCATCCATTTTTATATTATTTTAATATCAAAATAATGATATTATCTCTCATACGTACGTACGGATTACCATCTCCACAAAGGCGATGAGATTCATTCCCAATCATAATCCACTAAAAAATAATTTTCAATAGATGATTAAAAACAAATTTTAAATGCCACATGTCATTATAAATATGTATAAAATACATCGTATTCATATGAAACACTACTTTAGAAATAAATAATATAATTGAAATCGAATCAGTTAAAACCCGAAGCGACAATAATACTATAATATTATTAACAATGAAATATTAAAAGATCATATATGATATCATATTAATGAATATTATTTTTGTATAATTTAAAAAAAATTATTTCAGAATTATATAGGAGGTTAACCTACCATTGACCAAGTAAAAGTACAATTTAAGGGGTTTCTAATCTCACTTTTAATTCCGTGAGATTTCCATTGTTCGCCACATATTTATTAAATGTAGTGTCTTGTGCACTGCCATTTGATATATAGTATCATGATTCTATTTATATTCATGGTTTTATGAGATTCTTTTGGTGGTTAATAACTTTAGATGTAATGACTTGATGGATTAAAACGAAGTAAGGGGTTTTTATCTCACTTTTATTCCCGTGAGATTCATGCAACATTTTCCCCTATTATCTTTTATGTGGTGTATGTACTGCCCATGATTGTATGGTTTGTGTAATATAATTTAAATTATGGGTATCTACATCATCATTTAATTATCCTTCTTTTATGGGGAGTATGTTTCATATGTTACCAAATTGGTAAGGGAATTTCAAATTTAAATTTCCACTCATTCGGTTTTACGCAAATTTCATTGATTACTTCACACCGACATTATGTGTGAAATCAATATTTATTTAATTATGTAGTAATTTACACTCGCCTTTCTATGGATATAAATTTTCTATATATAATCACTTAAATGAGAAATTCTCAAGTCATTAGTATTAACATGATAAGAATAATTTTAACTCAATCTCTATTCATTGAGTTAAACATTCAATTCAATGGTGTTGTTTTTAAAAGAATATTTGTGAATGTACACTGATTTATATACACAAAATATCCTATTATATTTAGTGTATTTATATTTTTCACACATTCTTATGTCATTTATTTATCATTAACCTAAGTATATGGTCGTTATAAGAGATTTCATCTCAACTTACATTCTATGTGCCAACTCACTTTTATTTGGTGTATATACTATACTTTGACATAATATATCATGAATCCCTTTATTCTCATGATATTATAAATTTTGATTACCTCAATTATTTTTATTTAATTTTCTCTCATTTGGTTTCTGAACTCTAACTAAAATATCATGTTCATTATTTTAATGATTTATTCTTTTGATTCATTCTCATTAATGTGAATGGTTTTAAAATGTTTTTAAGAATTTATTTATATAAACATTAATGCTTTAAAAATTAAACTCCATTTAATGGTTTCAAAGTGTTATGAGACACTTTGATTTGAGAAAATATTTTTATATGGATTCATGATAAATAGTGTGACTTTTAAATGTTTTAAAGAAAAATGGTGATATTTCTCTCAAATAGTTTTGATGATTATTTTCATCTATGTCAATATCCTTCATTATTGTCGCTTTAGGTTAATATGTTACAATAAAATCTTCCATATTGTATTGAATTATTTATTTTGGACTGTGGATGTTTTATTTTTTTTACCATTCATTGTTTGTGGATAATGTAATAACATTTCGTATTAATGTTTGTAATACAAATTTTTATATTATGCTTCAAACTATTCATATGAGGAATGCATTGGAAAAAGTAATTGATGGGTGGATCCCGCTATATCTCCTCGATACATCAGTAGATCTCATGAGACAAACAAATTTCTTGGCACAAGGCCTTGACAAAATATTATTTTTAGTCTTGGTACAATGCCTTGTCAACATGGTTATGAAAATATGGAATTATGGTTTCCACCATTATAAAGTGGCATATTGATATTTCATGTGATTATTCGACTAATAGAATATCAATGAAAGTTAGTAAATGAAATTATTTTGATCTATATTTTCTATATTATGATTATGTTTATCTTTAAAAGGAATTTGTTTTAGTTCTATAAATTTATTAAATGTTTATGCTTATTTATGAAAGTTTCTGCTACATTTTTTTCCTTACTGAGCATTTGAGGTCACCCCTTTCTATGTTTTATTTTTCCCAGGATATGAAGAAGTATATTACGACTGACCTACAGGGATAGACTATGGGATCTCAGTTTTTTCTATGGAATCAATGTTGTTGTAGTATATATTTTATAATGTAATATAAACCTTATGATTGTATTTAGTACTTCTAAGGCTACTAAAATATTCGGTCATTTGAGACTTGATCTATTGTGATCATGCCAATGATACATAATAATGCACCGACTCTGGGATTCTGGGGGTGGTTCATTACAGATATAACGAGTATGACATTCAAATGTTGCAATAGTCACTATAAGTACATGGTGATTACCATTATCATAAAGAATTCCCTACAAGTGTTAATCATAATCATGAATCAGATCATTAAACATTTAATAGACTAGTTCATGGTTGTGTTCATTGATGATATCGTTATGTACTCAGCATCCAAGGAAGAGCATGTGAGACACCTTATGGTTGTTATGGATATATTCTGTGAGCCCTGACTTAATGAGAATATTTCAAAGTGATAATTATATATTCATTTGGTTCACATTCTATGAAGAATTATCTCATGGAATGGGGAGACAATGGACTTATCCATGGTCGAGGCAGTGTTAGTGTGGTATCCACCTAATAGAGTGATGGAGGTGCGAATATTACATGGGTTGGAAGGATATTAACAGTGATTCATTACTTATTTATTCAGTATTTCATTAACCATGAAATATTTGACTCAATAGGGGAATCCTTTTATGTGGATAGAGAGGTTCTAGTAGGCTTTTATGTAGTTAAGTCATAGATTAATGAGATCTCGCATATTGAAATTACTGGTGGAGGGTGTCGAGTAAATACTATTTTGTGATGCATCATGGACTGGTCTTTATTGTGTTCTGGTGTTAAGGAAATAAATGATTGTCCATGGATTATGAAACATAAGAACACAAGAGAAGAACTACATAACCAATTATCTTGAGTTAGTAGTGGAAGTATTCACATTGAAGTGGTGGTTAAATTATGACTTTGATAATATATATACTCATGGGGAGGGGAATGAGGTAATATATTCTCTCAAAAACAGATCTTGTGTGCAGCTACAGAACGAGTCTTCTGAGAAACTAGCTTCATTGCAGTTATACATTTTGTATGGATATAGAGAACCTTACCTCTAGTCGATGGTTGTTACCCCCCCCCTCTATTATAGTGATTCAGGGAGGGACCTTAGGGATACCGATTGCGAGACCTTTTGTGATCATATAACCATACAAAATTATCTATATTTATTTTCTAATGGTGGGGAGCATGCCAGTATTTTCAAAGGATGAACAATGATACCAGTGAATTTGTAGGGATATGTTCAATGATCCTTTAGGGGTATATACAGCTGTAGAAAATATGTAACATGACCTCTGACATTATTATTTGTGACTATGAATAATGAAAATAGTTGCATAGTTTACCTATTTAAGCCTTACTTGTCATCATGTGAATGTTGAGCGCCATGTTCCATTGTGTTTGGTTAAACCACTTGAGGTTCAAATGTGGATTTGGTATGGTATATATATATACATTATTATGGGAATAAAACATATGTCCATGGGGCACGATACCATCTGGGATATTGTAGACTAACTCACCTTGTAATCCCAATTTCTATATATATGGGATAAGAGTTCAGTAAATAGCGTAAGATGACTATATGTTTTGGAGATTGTCTGACTCCATGGAAATAATGTTTCAGCCCGAAACAGATAGCCTGAATGAGAAGACCAATTAGATTCTAGAAAATATGTTGCAAGTTAGTAGGTTGGATATAGGTCGTAAATGGGAGTATCATCTAACACTAGTGGTTTTTTCATATAAATCTAGCCACAATTACACCAACGGTAAGGCATCATTTGAGGATTTTTACAGGCAACCATGTAGGTCACCACTTTTCTAGACTACCCTAAGAGAGTTTGTAATCATGGGATCTGAGTTAGTGAGAGCCACAAAAGAGAAGGAAAATATCATCCATAAGAGTATGAATACTTTAAAGAGCCTTCTAAAGTTTTATTATGATAAATATATATGGCCATTGGAATTTAAGGAAGGGGAACATATGTTTCTGCGGGTTTCAACTCGATGTGGATTAAAGTGATTTACTCAAGGAGATAAGATATCTGCAAGGTTAATTATTCCATTCTAGATACTAATTAGAGTATGTGATGGGGAATTCCACATATCTATACCCGTACAGTTAGATTGGGTATGTGTCGTCATCCATGTTTCTCAGTTGAAAAGGTATGTTCATGAACCATCACACATTATCGAATAATGAAGTTTGGACATCATGTAAGGAATGTACATTATTGAGTACTTGATATATATCATGGATTGGAAATAGAAGTTCTTTTACGGGTGTTCTATTCCATTAGTGCATTTTTATTGGCTGCATATAAATATCCCGAAGTGCACATAGCAGCTGGAGGTTCATATTCCTACTCTCTTGCCACTTCTATTTCAGTATCCCCTATTTTGGAATTTTGGGGATGTAAATACCCTATGTGGGAGAATATAATATCTCATATTTTCAATTTATTTTTTTTGAATATTACAAGGATTAATTTTTTGACCAAGAACTATTATGTCATTTGATTATAAGGCCCGGTGTTCCTAGAATATGTTTTTGAAATATATTAAATATATTAAATAGCATGATCAAGCAGGTTTCCATAAAAAGTGGAATAACTTCTAAACGGAAGCTCGAATAAAAAATATGAGGGAACCATTGAATTCATAATTTTATGTTTACCCTCGGCGTGACTTGACATTAGTTGTCATAACTCATTTGTAGAAAAGTCGTCCGGGAGTGAAAATGAATAAAATAATGATATAAAATAATTTTAATTCATTTTGATGAAGCAGTGATTAGGATATATATAAATAAATCAAAATTTCATAATTCCAAGGTTATCTATATAACCATATAGATTTTGTAGACATTAGATATAGATTTAGATAATTATCACAAGTGAATGACGATAAGATCTTGGATCGATGATCGATGAACCTAATATTTGAATGATCTTGATAAAAAATGTGTCAAATCATTGTTCTTCATTAGTTATCAATCTGAGTCAATGTGACATGTAATCTAACATTAAATGGAATGTGGGTACCCATGAGAAACATCTAGGATTCTTAGTGGGAGATAAGTATGATACGGTGTGATGTGTGGCCTACATGGTGTGTGGTCCCTCCACCTATACTAGGAATGTACCTTGGAAACTACACATGCATGGGTCAAAGTACACGAGTATTCTTCAAAACGTATGCTCCACTACATAGACATATATTGAGACACTAGATATTTACCTGGGTAGGACCCGGAGTAAATTTACATGGCATGTAACCCCTACTACACACTATGGATTCTTTTACAGATGGATAAGAGATATTTTCCTCAGTGGCTTGGATAAGATTAATCCTAGTTTTTACCAATTATTCCGTCCATGAAGGATAATATTAAATCATATCCTACTTCTATGACTCTAGTTCCTTCATCAAAAATATTTTTATTGATTTTCTGGAATCCCTCTAAGATTCCTAGAGTGTGATCCTCTATTCATCATCATGCGCTAGGTGGAGTTCTTAGTATCATCATAACCAACACTACTAGTAGAGGTATCCTATACAAAGTAGGTAAATCTAGACTGGGTTTGATGTAATCACCCCATGGAACTGGAATTCGTTCTTATCGATGTATCGTATTCCTCTAAGTATAAAAGAATTTTCATTCTCATGATGAAACCTAACAATAAATAGATCATGGATGGATACCATTAGTAATATCATACTCATCAGTGTGTTCTCCTAGATGACTATTTTGTGGAATGTATGAGATAGAATCCTAGATGGGTATCCTATGGTGGGACTTACATTTAGACTGTGTGTGTGTTTTTAGTATATCTAGGTATTCTAATAATATGTTTTGTATAAATATACCTATTTACAAATAACTATACTTTATTTTATTGTATTATTTGTGGTTTTGTGGTGTCCTGTATATTATTTTTACACTTACCCTTACTATGTCATTTCCAACACGTATCATGTCATGTGCAGACAATTGACCTTTTAAAAGTGTAATAGGTGGTCCAGGACTTGATGGTGCTTTTAGACACCAGACAGATTGATTTATGTTCCATTAGCTTTTAGATAACAACATTTTTTCTTTTTGGTTGGACATGTGTTTCAAACTCATTGTGGTGGGATTGTCATTGGACCAATTAATGTTATTTTAATTCATATCGTACTCAGGTTATGGGATTAGATATATGCATTCATGGTTGTTTATTTATTTTTACATTTTTAGAATTTTATAGGAATCTATATGTGTGAGTGTCTATGTTTAATTAGGATAAGTCCACCCATGTCTGTGATATGACTTCTCAGCACTAGTCACCTGCCCCTAGCCTATTGGTGGTGGGGTTGGGGAGTCACAACATGGCCCCCTTTATGATAGTTTGTGACAATAGTGACTTTTATGCTCTTTCCAAATCATAAAAAATGAAAAAAATTCAACCTATATCAATCATTTTAATTAAAAAATCAGATACATGGTCCTGTTATTCAGCCCTTTTATAAAACCCTAGAATAATGTGATATATTCCATATTCTATCCATGATATTTTTATAGAAATATCAATCATTGAGTTATCCCATAGAAATTACTTTCATCATTAAATACCATTACAGAATATTACCATTTTAAATATATTCATTGAAAATTTATCATATGGTTAACATAATTATTTGGAATAAAAAATAAAATAGACAAAGACAATAAAAGTGATAACCTCTACTAGTATGATCATTCCCAATGAATCCCATTTATGGAAGCGTCCGATAAAGATATAATCACTTGTCATTTCCCTTAACTAATCCCAATCTAAGATCGAACAACATAGGCATCAGAAAAAACACTTATGAGAGCAGTTCAAGCTCATCGATATCAAGACCCAAACAATGTTTGTTGAATAACACCATAAAAGTCTCTCCATAACACACCATACCATTATGAAATTTTCTCATATATTATAAGGATTGGTATAATGATCATTATAATATGAAACATTATCTTTTATTTTAAATAATATATTTTATATATTTACATTTTATCTATAGTTTTTAAATTATTTTGTTTTTTAAACAATAAAACCCATATTGTATTTTTAATGGAATTAAATTTTAATTAACAAATTAATTTTAATGAAATAATGGTTTTTATAAAATAAATAAATTTTTTTAAATTTTACAATTATATATTTTTTATCAAATATTAATGATCATTTAATTTTTACAATGTTATATTTAATTTTTTTAAGGGTTCAAAAACTATTAATGTTTAAAAATACATCATTCCTCAATAAATATCGAATAAGTTTTAAAAAATTTAAGAGAAAAATACATAGAGACATATTTTGATGAAATGAATAATATTTTTGGATTCATAACATCAATATTATCTAATAGTTAATGTTTATTATTTTTTATGAAATTCAACTTTTTGGGTAAATATAAAATAAAATATAAATATACAGTCTGTATAATGAAATCACAATGACCCAAAAGTTATTTAATAAATAATATAATGTTGTATGAGACATAATATATGTTTTAACTTTAAAATAATTATTTTTTATGCTATTTCTATTAATTATATAAATCCTTTATGAATTCTCCAAAAACTATTAATACATTTTAATGTTTTAAAATCATTTATTTCAGAGTATTAGAAACACCCACATTAGAATGGATATTATTTTATTATATTTGGAACATTTCCATATAAAATAATAAAAATAACTATCCTAAGGTAGAAATTTGGGGGAAATGATGGAAAGTTTGGTAGTTTTGGTTATTTTGTTATATAGAGTTCAAAAAGTTTGTCTCAGAAATGATAAATAATTCCCTAGACATTTACCATATACACTCACATAATATCTAATTTATCTTAACTAAAATTATTTATTTCAAATAATTACTCCTATCTAATCTCCCTAGATTCCTCTCAAGGTTCACCAAATCTCTCAAGATTCCCCTTCCATGCATTTGGTCTCACACTCTCAAGTTAAAGGAACCTTACCTCCTCTTCTTTATTCAAATTTAATTATTATATTATACCTTTCATTTATATATATTTTTTGTTGGGATATGTCATTAAATTCCCCTATTTATATAAATTTTATTTCCAAATTTTTTGATACCCCATTAACTATCATTAACAATTATTTTAAATTTTTAAGTGATGTTGTTATATTGCTGATATTTCACCGTAATTTTAATGACCAACATTTGGGTAGTGAATTCCCATACCCAATTCCTATCTATGTTGCTCATATTTATGAATGTAAAATTACCTATTGGGGAATTACATGTATTTATTTTACACTCTATGATCATATATAAAATGTTATGATAAAAAATACCAGGTTTTATGATCCTTATGGCACACCTAAGCATGATAATAAAATTAATGTGATTGGTGCTCCTAGAATTAGATAGCACTCCAACACATTGGATAAAGTTATATCTCATGAAATTTAATATTGGGATATGGATTAAAATTTATTAAATTGTGGTCATTTTCCCATCATTATTTATTGGTATTTATCCTTTACCTATGTTTATGATGCCGTTTTTTTGGAGTTCCAACATTTCCCATGTTCCTTTATGTTATAATATTATATAATGCCTCATTTTTCACATTAATGATTCTAACCAATATAATGTCCAATTGATATACCTATTTTATAACATATGTTATTTTATTCATGTTATAACATGTTTATTCCCATACTATTTTTAAAGATCACCCATTTCTTATATATGCCCCCAGGTTATCTCATTTAATTCATAGTATGATCATGTGAAAGAATATTTCAATAAAGAAAATAAATTTCTTCTTTTATGTTCTTATACAATGTATGTAATTCTCAAAGACACTAAACATATTGATCTTTTAGGTAATATTATGTGTAATATTTTCTAATATATAATCTATTAATGTGTAATAAAATTGAAGTGTTTTTATAAGCGCAGAGTCTGAATGGATAATAATAATACCTCCTCCGATAAAGATATTTTAGACATATGAATAATACATTTATATAGTTGTTTAATATATTCATGATATTTATATATCTATCGATATAAATGATGTATTTTGTGAGGTTTGATCAATTAAAATTGTTCCCACTGGACTAGTTGTACTGGACATAGATGAACCTAAATTGGAGCACACTAAAGTCGATTTCATCCCTCCTGGATCTCTAGTTCATGAAATATGTATATAGATATGGGGATGTGATTATCGTGGATGAAGATCATCTTTACACATTAAATATTTCATCTCCTCTTCTTGTTCATGATGATTTACCTCTAATCTATAAGAGATTTGAATATTCTTGTATGAAGACTTTTGGTTCTTACATTAGAGTTGAGTTTGATATTATAAGAGGTGATTATAATGAGTGAAGTAATGGGAAGGTATCCCTTATGTATCATATTAGTAAAATAAATGAAATTTTAGTATCAATAGATTATTTTGACAAGTTGGTTGGGAGGATGGTAACCCAAAGTGATTTTAGGAAAAAAGTTCAGACAATCCCTTATGTGTAATATGATTTATCTGACATAAATGAACACGATTTTAGGGGTATGAAAGTCCATGTTAGTGTTTTGAATGATGTATGTGATAGCAAGTCAGAGATAAATAAACATTGTTTCAATTTTATATTTCAATGATACATGATTTAAAATAAATCAATGATTAAATTATACATGTCTCGGGATGTAGTTAATGAGATTCAATGTTTTTATTATAAAATGAAGGAGAGCCTATATATCTTGTAGTTTTTTTGTTATTTCAGTTTCAATTCCTTAGGTGGTTAAAATAAACTACAATAACTTGTACTTATATTCCTTTTTTAGGAATATATCTTCATGATAATATTGATTAGATGACAATTTACATGATTTTTTGACTTATAATATTTAATATCAATAGTGTGACATCTCAACACATTTTCTAATGCATTATTTAAATAATTTTTTTCTTAATGAGTTCGATTATTTCATTAAATCTATTAAAAATCATTTATTTTGAAAAGTAATATCTCTGAATAATATGTTTGGATACCTTTAGGAATTGGTTTTTGGAAAACTAAATGATATAATGGTAATATCTTGTAATGTTGATGGTATGATTTCTTGGACAATTGGACCAGTTTCAAGAAATCATACATACATTACAATTTATCTTATAATGTTTTTTGAATAATATTACGGTATATAATATGGCTATATAGACAAGGATTCTAATTCCAAATAGTCGTCGGAAAAAGAAACTATTCCAGTTTCTCTTATAAGAAGAGATCATTTTTTATACATGTTTCTAGGGATTACTCTTTAATTTCAGCCAGATATTGTACCTATCCATTGAGTACCTATTACTATTATACCTAATGTTACTTATAGTACCTTTGTTATTCAAACATAATTTAGTTTTTCTCCGGAGGAGGATTTAATATTCAGAATTTTTCTATGCAATGTGAGAAAAAACTATAATCTATTAATATAAGAATGATTAGATGGAAAGGAAATTTCAATTTCACTATACATAAGTTGATTGTTGATCATATAGTAGCCTAAAATAGTTATCATCCTATATATTTTTTATGTGAACCTCATAGGTTTTCCAATAGTTATAATTAATTTTTCAATAAAAGGTTGAAAAATGGTTTTTTGATTGATTCCCAAATTCTATGACCAACATATAATAATATTCTAGACTTCTTAACGTCATATATCACATAGTAGATTCATATGTGTATATATTATTTATACTAACTAAAATATATTTTCAACCATGGGTTAAATCCTTTAGATACCTATCTTAGTACCATAACAATTGTTTATGTGGATTATGATCAAGTCGGAATTTATAGGAATGAACAATCAAAGGTGGATGATGACTTGGCATTTGAAAGATCGGATCAAGGAGATACATCTTGAAAACATACAATGAAGTTAGTTTATATTCCTCCATGATCAGAGTATTTTTTAATCTAAAAATCTAGATAAAGTAATAATTTAACCAACCCAAAATCCATGAGACATGTATTCTATCTGATTAGAAACTTTTTCTACTATAGGGATTGGGATGTTTTTGTTACCTATGGTGATGCACCATCTTACTACATCTCACTACTCTAGTATATTCAATATACATACTCTCAAATGACATTCTCAATTTGACCCTATCAATTAGCTGAATGATATTGACGAAATTTATATATATACTTATATGTGCTTAGATTGGATGTACTCTTTTGTATCAATATTGATAATTAATAAAATTCCTATTTATCCAATTATTTTTTTCTTATTTATTGTTTCATTCAGTATTTTTCATAGTGATTATTTTCATTTGATGTTTTTATGACATCATGTATATATTAGATGTTTCTTCAATGAATATGAATTCTTGTAATAATAATCTATCAGTTTATCTTTATATGTATTCATATTGAAACTCTATGTGTTAAAGTAACATTGTTTTCCATATTTTACCCTTCCTTTTCAATAATTAAAAATGGGGAGATATTTAAAAAAAGTAAGTGTCGTTTTACCTAATGAGAGAAGTAATATAAATGTTGAAAAGAATCATAAAGGAAATAATAAATTTATAATTAATGTTGAATAATGAAAACATAAATTTTTTTTAAATCAATATCTATAATTTTTTGTTTTCTGTAAAATCATATTTTTTTTTTATAAATTTCATGTTTAGTCTTTTATCTCTATTTTGATCATGATAAAGGGGGTTATTATTAGACTTCAGATGTTGTTCCAACTTATCTTACATACTTTAGATTTTCATTCCCTCAAATACCTTTCATATGTTACTATTTATTTCATTTTTATGTATATTAATTTGGTTCTATATTTTATTATTTCATTATGTTAAAATATTAAATTTATTGATGTTTTCTAAAAATGGTCCTAGTAATATAAAAATAATAATATTTTTATTCTTCTTTTTCTGTCACCTACACGAAGAAAACACCTATGTGAAATAGTGATGTCGTGAAATCATCTTTGTTGAAATTTCCTATATCGGTCAATCATCTACATGAGAAATTGCCTAAATTTATCAAATGGCTACATGAATTAGTTATATGTTGTAATTGGATTTTTAATTTTGTATACGTGGTGAAAATATATACATGGATCCAATATGTGAGTAGTAAGAGTAAATGAGGAAATCCATCTATATATATCAAATTCCAAAAAAAATTGTCTATGGTGATAATTTGGATACATGAATAATGGAAATATGGATCAATTGACTATGTGAATAAAAATCATCTAGATTTGGCTATCTTGGGATCTACAATCAGGAGTGTCGATCTGAAATTTTCAATCTATTACCCTTAGTGTACATTTAGTAGAAATTAATGCCTTTTCCCAAAAAATGATTGTTAGCTTACATCATTAGGGAATGAAAGATTATAAAAAGTTCCATGTACAAAGAGTATAAATATGTAAAAGTATAATTTATTGTTCAATAAAATTGTTGATGTATTTCTTATAAAAGTATATGTGGAGTTTTACTATGATTCTAGAATTTTTAGATCTATGGATGTGTGATTAATAAAATAATTTTTGAAGAAAATTTTAATGTGTAAAGTAGATAATATAGAAGGGAATATAGTTAATATTACAATAATATATCAACTGTAAAAAATTTATTTGTTTGTTTCTATATTTTTTAACCAAAATTTTGAATAATATTAGAATATAATGTTTCATAATCAAAGATCATCATTGATATGTATTATAAGACTGTACTAAATCTATTTTTTCCTTCCTGTCATATCTCATGAAAAATAATTTTTTTTCTGTCATATGTACCTCACAAATGTGTTTTTAATATTTTAAAATACATGTTTATCTGTAATCATAATATGACGGTTCTCAGTAAATAAAAAATTAAAAGTTGGTTTTGTAAATACTTTTTATTTCTCTGCTAAAAAATAATGTTATTTTAACATGTGTTTGGAACTTGTAATTAGATTTTATTCTTAGAAAAATGGATTGGAAATCCTAGGTAAAAATTCATTACTATTTGTTATCTCCACTTTCTTATATTTGATCATTGGTGGAGTGGTGTGGGGGTTTTTCTTTCCATAAATTACTATAAATATTCATGTTTTGATCTATTTTCATTGTGAGTTAATTTCTATTGTTTGCATGTGTTAACTAATTTTTGATTGATTTTTTTTTTGAAAATTGGGTGGTTTTCTAGGAAATGACAATTTCAAGAACTCACTTCACCCCACTCTTGATTATTAGTGTATTTAGTCTCCTACCAACATGAATTATTTATCTCACCACAGTAATATCTATTAATCTGGATCCACTAATACCTCTATATCGGTTCTAAATGGTGGATTAATTATGGTATATATATTATATATATAGTTAACAAGGAAATCAATATCTATGTCAGGAGGATTTAATTGTAATTCCATTGGAAATGCATAATTATAATCACTCACAATGAATACATACTATATTAAAAGGATATTCAGATTATTCAATGATTAGTATTTAACATGAATTACATTAATATGAAAAAATATATGTGGTTCCAAACATGACTCAATAAATGAAGTCCCTCTGTTAAAAACATTGTATTATATCATAGCCATAGATATTTCAATTTCCTTCATTGGATAATAAATTATTTCATTGTATTTTGAGAGATAATCCATAAAAATTATTATTTCAAAATTATCCATTATTATAACAATAAAGATTATAACTAAATAACGACAATTAATTTTAATAGTGACACAACAATAAAATATTATATCTACAGGACACTCACTATGAGTTTTAACAAAAAACTCCATCCTTAGTGTATTATGGGATGGTTCAATTTTCATAGTAAATAATGAAGATATGGATGATGTATATATTTAAAATATAGTAATACAATATCTAACATTGATTTTATGACCAAATTAAATTTTATGTAATTATTTGGGATCTCAAACATTATTTTTTGATTGCATAAGCATAACCAAGAAATTAATATTCTTTTATAGTGTATTACATTAAAGATTATGGAATTGATCTTTATAGTAAAACATAACTTTATAAATGAAAAATTTATCCTATTTTGGATTCATTATTTCTCTTTCAATATTGTTATTTATGTCCTTTATCTCAACCAATTGTTTCAACTCCTATTTCGTTCAAGAAATCCTTAGGGTGTTTATTCCTATAAAATTTATGGATGATAATTCAACTATTTCCTTATTTTTATTTATTAATTTATTATAAAAAAGGATCTCAAATTCAATTTTCATAACCCAATTCCCTTTGAAAATATGAAACATGTAGAACTACTTCTCAGGAATGATAGCACATATCACAATCTCTTTATCAGATAACAATGTTTTATATACTAATTTCATTATTAAAGATGGATTCAATCAATCAAATAAGTGATTGACCGTAATTTCAAGATTGTGTGTTTTATCGAGAACATGTCATTCCAACATTGTAGTGTATTCCCTATACATATATACTATTTCAACATTATTATTTCCGATGTTTAGTAATTACATATCCATAATAGATCATTACTTATAAGGAAATTTCTTCTAAAGGGATTTCACCTGAAAATAAATCTAATCTATATCATCTAAATTTTATTTCATTATAGTGAATCATGAATCAAAGTCAACCATTGATCAAAATATCCACAATGATTCTATTTACTCCTGATAATCTTCTTCCAATCATTGTATCCCAAAGCAAGAAATATCTTTTTTAGGGACATGATCCATTACTTAACTACAAATGTCTTCATGATTCCATCAAAATATAGAGGTCGATACCTCAAGATTTTCACTAAATTTATTGAATGATATTATGTAGAAATAAGTAGTTATGTATGAAAAATACAATTCATCATAACTGGAGTAAAAAAAATATCATATCCATAATCTTCTCAGCTCCATCACATACATCATTGATTTTATTTTTAAGGAAATAACTATATCATTTACCAGTGTTGATATATTATCTATTACATTCATTAGAAACCATTTCAACAAAAATATTATATACTTTATTTTTTCATGAAAAAACTATGATTCATATAATTCCCAATAATTTACTAAAAATTCATGTTATTAAATCCAAATGTATTTCTAAAATTTCTTAATGTTTTTCATTTTTATGTTCCTTCACTATATTTTACTAAATCTAGTTCCATATGTTTATACTAAACATACATTGATACTAAATCTACCACCCTAACTCTAGTACCCCTTTGGGTGAGTTTATTTCATTACATCAGTAAAAAACTAAAAAGATAAAATTTATTGGATCAAACAGCATAGATTTATGGGGATATATATATATATAAATGAACATAATATTACATTGAAAACATATTATATTCCAATTGAGTATTTGATATTTTCTTATTTATCCTGAAAAATACATATGTCATAAGTAGTAATTTTTGGGGTTTCCTAGGTAAAATGGATGAAATTAAAGGGGGTGAGCATAAAAACTCAATATGTGGTACAATACAATGAATGATATCATATCATATCCCAAGTATTTATAAATATTCAATGGATAACTAAATTGAATAATTGTATATAACCAATCACATTATATTGAAATAAATATATTTATAACTTAACAATAAAAATATATATTATCACATGGAATAAAATAAAAAATTTTATGATGGTGAAATACATAATTATGTAAATCATAATCTTATTATCAATGTTATATGTTAGGACATCGGGATCCTATAATCAATTCCTTGTTTCCAAGAAATAATGATTTTAAATATTAGGAATTATGTTAATTAAATTTTAATAACAATATATTCATACTAAAAAATATAAAAAATTGTTTCTATCATGAGACCAACTAACACATCAAGGGACAATATTACACCAGGCCAACTCATCACTTAATTAAGGTTAATGAATTCACAAAATGAATGAGTGGATAAAAAATAAACATATTATTGTTCCTTAAGGAAGATCATACATGATAATATAATAATAATCAATAGATATCCATATATAAATAGTAGATATATATATTATCATTATTTCCTGATTAAATTGAATATTTTGTAAAACTAGTTAAATATCTAACAACATAAATACTTTGAATGAAAAGGAATGTAACCTTGAAAAATTAATGGTATCTAGGTAATATTTAGTAATAATTTTAGGGTGTAGAGTTATAAATATCACATAATACATCATTAATATTCACAAGGATGAATGTGAAATATCTAAACATGTCCCTCTAGAGTGTGAAACTTGGTGTGCAACTCGTCTCACTAATAGTATAGTGCGGCAATGTTGAGTTGTTAACCAACCTAATTTATTTTGGTTATTTAACATAGGGTTATTTGGTCTATATCCTACATATACTTATTTTTATTAAGAAAATGAATTCATTTCTCTGAAACTGTAATCTCTTTGCTTTATCGAAACGTTATGATGTTTGTGGATATGAAATTTTTTGAGTGTAATAACTTCTTATGGAGGCTGTATAATGAGAGGAAATAGAGGTATCACATTTTAGATATTACAAATAATTTATATTAATTAAATATAATGAATTTTGTCTTTATAAGAAAATGTGGAAGAAAATATTCAAAAGTATAATAATAGAAAAGGTTAAAAACACTTACAGATTTATTAAGATTACATTTGATTCCCATTTAAATTAAAATACTAAAAAAATTAAATTTATTTGAATAAATATTCAATTATAGTATAATATGTCATATGGATAGTACATATACAACATAGTATAATATTAGTGGATGATATAGCATAATCCTCATGAAACATAGAATTTAGAGGAGGAATATGAACCTAAACATTGAATCTTCTCAAAGTTTAATTTAAAAATTATATAATAAACATAGACATGTATATTTAGCATTTAATAACCTTATTTTTGAATATTTAATTTTAAAATCTTCAATTATAATCATTCATTATAAATTTATTATAAATTTGTTTTTTATTTTCATCCTCAAGTGTTTTTATATATAATCATTTCATACGAAATTTGTAATATTGATGTATATATATTTTTTTAAATAAAAAGGAAATAATTCCTACATAATTAAAGTAAATATATATTATCTAATTATATATTATGTTCTATTTTCATTCCATGATATCATCAGTTATCATTATTGAGGATGGGATTGGTGATGAACTGGTTTTGATAATTTCTGTTGAATCGAAGATGGAATATTATATATATATATATATATTAATATTACATTTTTAGAACAAAATGAAATTATTTAAATAATAATATCATATTAATTCATAATTATATTATTAGAATCATCCATTTAGGGTGGTCAAAAAATATACAAAATCTTTTCATAGAGGTGGTTGTTTGGACATACAAATGAACAACATTTTAATATTATTTTTGATGAGAGGACGATATAAAATTGATTATGTAAGGATATTATAAATGATATAAATATATTATCTATATATTAGATAAAAAACTTGAACCATCCAAGTATATATGTCATAAAAAATAGATAACCTTATTCATGGAGGTGGAATTCCACTTATAACAAGAATTACATTCCCATTTTTCTATGGAAGCAGTGTTAGTGAATAATTATTCCATTAAAAAAACATTTCATAATATTAATTATAAAACTATCATATATTTTTTAATTTTAAATTGTTTTTCGATCAAATGATTGAGAATGAAATATTTGGCATGTGATTATTTTTTATGTTGAAAGCATTAACCTTCACATAGAGGTAATCTTGGAAATAGAATACTTGGGATAATTTCATGTGACAATGGACTTGTGAAAATTTATGAATTTATATGATTTAAAATATTTATGGTTTGAATTGATTTTATAATGATATATGTGGATTTATGTGGGTGTATGTGATCTCATTTTATAAGAGAAAACACGGCCCATTTCTTTGGAATCGACTGGATAGTGATATTTTATAATAAAATATAAAGAGACTTAGGAAAGTTAGGTGAGGAAATAAACATTAGACAAGTAGGTATGACATTAGTATAAACTATTCTATTTTAATATATATATTTTTAGGTTAATTAAATAAAATTTGGGCAAATTTATGATACATTTTTAACTTTATTAACCATTTTTTAAACGTAAACATCATAATGACATTATTAATAAATATATAATACAACCCCACCACCCATATTTCAAAATAATGAATCTTAATTTTTGATCAATTTATCATTTTAAATTCTAATGAATGATGAAAATATTTATTAAATTAAAACATATTATATACATAGAAAAATTATAAAAAAAACATTTTATTATTTAATTTTTGTAAACCAAATTTGATATTAATTATTAATTAAATATTATTAATTCTATTTATATATTTGATTAAAAAATATTATATTCACAATTTAATAGATAGAAATTTAATAAATTTAGATAAAAATTCCCTAAAAAAATTTAACCTCAAATAGTTTTAAATACAAAGAAATTGTGCCTTTTTAATAAAATTACCAATATATGTTTTAAATATTATTATGAATGGAATATTTTTCTACCATAATATAATTAATAAGAAATATAATTTGAATTGTATAATATTTTTGGGAGTAGATTTTTTACCTTCTATATAATAATCATGGATCTTATAAGTCATTCAATGTGTCATGATCATGCCCCACATTGTATCCCCCTCTAGTCTTAAATTTTATAATAGATATTCACGTCTTTGTTACATGAGTTTAAGTCTTCAAAAAGGACATTTTCAATGAAATTTTAATGTATATTTAAACTATGTCATTATAAAAGTTATATGAGATAGATTTGTATTTTTTAAAAAAAAATTAGGTATTTAATATCATCTATAGTTATTGATGTGGCCGTGGATATTCTAAAGATACTTTTTGGTAATTTCCACAGACAAAAAACCTGAATGACACTAGATCCACATCATCATAACATTCTAAGTGCACATACCAATCATTATAGGTGGGCATAAATGTTTAGGGATTAGAAAAAACTATGTGGGAGACTTTTTTCCAACCGTTATATAAAAATAAAAAATGTCAATTTAAATAGACATTTGAGGTGAAAATTTTACATGAACATAGGGGTCGACATACATGGATTACCATAATATCTTTATCTTCCATAGTTCAACATTATGTAAGGCTATCTAAATAAGAATCACCTATATACTATGTGTATATTTATATATATACTCCCATGAAAAAAAGTAACAAAACATACATAAATTATAAAATTTAAGTTAATCTATAACCAACATATACATAATGTATGAGGTAAAAAATACCCTAAACCCTAAAAAGAGATTTCCCCAAGGTTATAACTCATACATGAACCATCATGGACTAACCTAAATTTATTCCCACACTATTCATATAAAATATCCAAATGTTTCACCTCCAGATCTATATCTATGTGTATCAAGTCCCCATAATCTGATGTTACAACTTTTCTTGGGTCATGTATCAAAAGATCTACATGCTTACCAAGTACATTATGTGCATGGAATGTGTATGATAATAACTAGTTGTAAGTGAATTTCCCACTCCCTGTCCACCTTCAATAAAAATAGTGAGTACATCAACAATGCAAAGAAATTAATTTTAATAAAAAAATAACATGTTTTATTTGAGATATACACATGATAAATTATTTTATAACATATAACTCCCAACCATGGGAGGGTCTATACCAAAATTACCTATATTCATAAAAACCATGATTCGAGAGTGTGTAATATTTCTATTCTCTTTTAGAGTGATGAGATAAATTTTCAATTAGGATTTTTATAATTCAGACCTCATAATTAAATTATTAAAATGATTACTAAAAGATTTATTATGATTTAAAATATATTTCACTTAATTGAGTAATATATTAAAAAAATTTACCTAAAATATAAGTAGTTATTTTTGATATCAAAAGATAAAATCAAACATTTGATTATTTTTCTTTTTTTATTTTAATAAGATCAATTCATGCCATGAAAATATGAACGAAGTAATTTTTTGGTAAAATGAAAAAATAAGCCTCCTTATAAGCCCTTAAATTGAATCTGTATTGAGGGACAATAAACTCATGGATATTGATTTTCTAGAGATGGCATAATAATAGAGTGATAATAGAAATGGGGTAGATTAAAGTACATTTATGTGTGTTCTGTTTCTATGTGTCACTATACATTCAAGAAATTTAATACATAAAATTCTATGTAAAATAAATTTTCTACACTCTGCACTAAAATTTCATTAATGGATTCCCATTTATGGAGAATCACGCAAAAAAATTACATGAAGTCCCTATATCATCAAATAATCAAAATTGATATGATTTCACACTTACTAAAATGATTTCGAAATATTTATCCTACTTATCTCATGAACCAAAGTGTTCGAGGCTGATCATCATCACATCCCCAAGATAACATAATATCATAGAAAACTCAAACTCACCTAATATCTAGTGTCCTATACTCTATTTTTTAAAAACACATATTCTTTCTTTTTACAACATAAAATTTTTACTAGAACACAAAAAATAAAAAAATAAACCCTAAATATTCCCATAACACCCTTACTTGATCTCTAACACCATTGTATTTGGATATTTCTAACCAACATAGCGCATTGTTTCTCTATAGTGCATGAACTGGGGATTTACTCATCATTCCAATATATGAACCCTTGTATAAAACTGTCTAATTTGACATCCAAATGTCCATTAATACTAAAAAAACTTCATCGTTACAACTTCCATTTAGGGATGAATATAATTTAGTTCCTCATAGCATTAAAATTCACATACTCAAATAGAGATTGAAATGAATGGAAGGGAAACACCAATGAATTTTTTGTGGTTTGGTTGTATTACCTACACCTATGGGGATGAAAAAGATTTCTATGATTATCATATGTGACTGAGAACATGTATACTTCACATGTATTATGTAATATAAAAACTCATTTCAACTAAATTGGTGAAATTATCTTGTTAATCATGGGGCCACAAGTGCCCTTCCCAATATTCCATATACTACTGACTAGCAGTGAGGTCCTAGGGTGTGATCCTGGGGAGACGATGCACTCATAATAAAGTAAGATAACATTAAAAATAGCTATGTATCATACATAAAATAATTAAAATGTGTAAGTATTAAATAAATTGAAATGGGAAATTCTATAACAACAAATAAAAATGCTATAAAATCCTTAATATCTTTTCCACACATACTACACTGTCCACCCACTAGGTTGAACATACTTATACAGGAATACAAACGAAACTGATATAAATTAACAGGGATCTACTATTATCTCTGAGCTAGAACACATACCATTTCTACCTACACTAGAAAACAACAGTTGCCTAATCATAAGAGTCCCCACATGTATCTTTTCTCAATCATGAAACAATAGGCCTCCGCCCTATACATAATGAAATTGTACTCAACTAGAAACACATACATATGGTCTACATGTAGACTAAGGTGTATCTGTAAGGATGATAAATAATATCAGTAGGCCAAAACAATGATGAACATTAAAAATATGCTGCCATAAGTGATTCCTCCTGCAATATGCTCATCCTAGCTAAGAAAGATCAAGATGATAAATAAATTGAGAATAATTCCACAACGGATCATTGGATTCATGATCCAAATAATATATAAAAGAATACATCGTATATAAGTATATCTATGCATGGATTTATGAATATATATACATATATATATTCCCAAACATACATATATAAATGTGTTCTAATTTACATAATTTTGTGAGTATGGAAAAAATAGACAAAAATAATCAATCCATAATCACCACCTAGATAAACATCTAATTGACTAGAAATAAAATAACTAAGGAAAGGAGCTAGACTTCATTCCACTAAGTAATTGTATAATTAAGGTGATCTATATGTTAATAATTGTAATCAATAATACCTTCCTTGTCCATCACCTAAAATACCTCTGAGCAAACTATGTCACCACATGGGGACACCTGTCCTAACCGTTTCTTCACATATACTATCCTCTAATAACTATTAAAATGAGTTCTAGGTAACTAGTTTTGGAAATTATTTTAACGGACACTGAGATATATTCCTTGTGTCTCATTCCATGAAAATCAAGAACAATGTCTGGACAATATTATATAGTTTATAGGTTGTCAAAACATTATAGCTTAGATAGTTCATGTGGGTCTAAACCTAAGGTGATATGTAAGGAGATATCACTTGTGAGACACCATGAACACACCTAGAGGTATATAATAACGGAGGATGGAATCATCCATATCATATAGTAGAGAATAATAATCCATGGGTATCCAACATTGTGAAACTCCAAGTCTATCACAATGGTCATCTAAACAATTTGGAAGACCCTAATCATCCCTATCACTCAGGATACCATAATTTTCTTCGAGTATAATCAAACTGAGGAGACTATAATAATCCTAATCCCAAATAACCAAAAAGATTTTTGAGACATCTTCATCACATGGGAGAGCATTATCAACCATGAGTATTATTAATATGTATGTGATGCATGTATATCATAGTCATAGGCTCAATAATAGGATAATAGGAAGCGCCTCTAGAAATCCTAATAATAAAATAATCAAAAAAAATTTCTCAATAGTTAGATCCTAGGTTGTACATCTCAGTATGATAGTATGAATAAGAAATAATATGGTTATGATGCCAGATATAATGAAATAATGCCTAGGATTCCCAACAAATAAGATATTTCATAGGAAGAATTTTTGGAATCCATAATAGAAAGAAAGACACATAATGTCGGTATTCATTGATAAAACAAAAATAAATATGTTAATGCATAAATAAAGTACAAGTATGGATGTATTCCAAAACCCAGCACTGCTACCACAACCCCATCTGATTATATGTTCGTTACATGTATTATGGTGCACCCACTAAGACATCTATCCAAACCTAACATACTAAGTCAAGGTTGGTGAATAATCACAGTGCCCATATGTCTCTCAAGGTAAACACTGAGAGGCATCCTACATGGTATAATAATTTTCTACACATAGTAGAAGGAATCCAACTTAGTATCATTATATAATAATTAAAAAATAGAAATCCTACATTGGATCATATAATCATAAGAAGAAAGAGTTATCCGATATGATATCATTGGAATGGTACACATGAAAAGAGGTCCTATAGGGGACCCTAGACATTTGAGTACAAAATAAGAGGTATCCTACATGGGGTCTTCTAAATGCAATATTGGTTGATGTATACTAAAATTGAGTCCCTAGGGAATCACATTTGTAATGGTATCCAATATGGGACCCATGGTAATATTATGAATATAGAGGCATCCTACATGGTACCCTTTAAGTAAAAATATATGAATGGAATACTATAAGGTATCCCCATAAGCAACTATCATTATCGCCTCCTGGGTCATAAGCGAACATTTAGAAAAGGATACATTAAAAAATGAAGAGTTATGAAGCAATTATCTTGAACGATATCTCATGTCTCATCTCAGTTCAATGTCTCACTCTCAGGAGACAACTGGATTACATTGTTTTCAGAAGAACCCCACCATTTTGGAGTATCTTAAGACACCACCGGCAAGTATGTGAAACACTACAACAGTTTAACCCTAATGATATATGTGTAAACATTCTCAGAATGGACAACCAATTGGTCCAATTTAGACTTATGAGTATGAAGATACGTAAAACCCTAAAAGGGTTTATGTAGAGGAGTAAATGATGTCTGTACTTTGGTATAAGGTGTACACCCTCAAAATCCCAACTGGTCATGTACTATAGCCAGAATAGGCATGTAAAATTCCAAGTACATGATGTTTTTTCTTGTATATTATATCCACGATACAAAGGGTATATTAACATGTACCTTACCGGTCTTGTCCATTTATATTACCTTTCCATGTACATATTCATGGTGTACAACCCACACATGATCTAATTGTGTACTCAACACAACCATACATGGTGTGTACATCAGATACAAAATCGAGACTTGGTACATGTCTTGTAAATACCATATATGGTGTGTACATCATAAAATTATTCTTTTTTGAATAGGAATAAAAAATGACATGTGTTCCTTGAACAACATATCATGTATATGGGTTTTCGCAGATGAAAAAACTCTAAAAAACTGTAAAAACTCATTTTCACCTCAAAAGAAGTAGATCTCATCATTAGGAGTCCTAAAAAGGAAAATAGGGTATTTATACAAGAAAAAATTCATTGGATATATATATAGAACACATAAAAAAACGTCCTACCATTGTTCATAATTCACCAATGCTTTTCACATTGCTATACTTTACTATGGTCTCATGATAATTCTGTGTCTCCTGAGCACCTACAGGGTACCTTATACTCTCCCAATCACTTTCTCTATATCCCTATTCCTCTCTCCCTTTCTTGGTAAAGGGTAAGACCCATGAGGCCATATGTGATAATCAATAGGAGAAAATAAGTAAAGAAAAAGAAAATAAGGAAAAGAAAAAAAGAAAAATGGTGCACGACCATAACCAATCGCCAAATCTGTGTTTATGCCTCAACTATGAAAATCTATTCATTATTGAATCAATGGAGGAGGTGTAATCTATATATGAAGTGTTTTTATATAATATGTGCAAAAAAGGTTCATTAATATATTTATATTTAATCTACTAAATATTAAATATTAATTATTCCCCAAAAAATAAAACTACTAAAATTTCCAGCAAAATCCTTTAATAGGTAAAGAACATCAATATTACAACAATAGAGTGGTTATAAAAATTATATGAGATCATATTTTTAGGTAAAATAACTTTTTACCTCTTATAAACATCTGAAAGAAATTTTTTATATTTCTACTGAATCATATAGTCCAAAAATGAGTAGATTCTTATAGTCTCCCCACTATAAATATACTCATCCCAGAGAAGTCTGGTTTTAAGACAAGAAACTATGCTCTCCACCTGAGTATCTACATAACAATATATGTTAACTAACCAAATCTGATTCTCATAGAATCAATAAATATATTCTACATGGAATACATTTAATTTTGACTGATCTAGTACTCCCTAAAATAATAATATCCTTATCATCATCTGAAAATCAAAATTAGAGCTCAAAAACTCAAAAAAACACTTAATTTTAAATGAAACAAGTTTCACCAACTCAAAAAGATGTCAATTCAATCATTACCATATATATTAACTTACACATCTCCTAGTGTGAAACCTAAATAGGATACTTTATCAAACTAGGATAAAATATTTAAAGGAAATAAAATCTCTCTGTAGGGATGATTCTCTCTCATCATACTTAAAACAATGTAAAGATATAGCATGATTTTATCTAACCAATAGTACACATAGATTTCAAAAGGCTATGTGAAGATCTATTCAATCTATACTCACAGAAAATAGGCTAACTTTCTCATAACTAACATGTGATAACATGTCTCCCAACAATGCATGTAAAGGTCCACCCAGGGGTCAACCATCCTCTACTACCAAAACCATTCTCAATGTATCCTCAACCCTAGATGAAAATTTTTCATCAAATAAAAACACATAAGAATAAATCCCACACCAATTCATCCAAACATTAGTATATTTCCCTTACACGGCCACACACCGATCCAAAACATAACAACACCCCCGAAAATTGGCATATACATTTACAACCTAACTTGTACTCTAATGAGTTATCTATTACAAGGTTTACTTGATTTTTCTACATGAAAAATCAACCTATATAATGATAAAATTCCCCTTGAACTACTCTTTAAAATAAGGAAATAAACTATGTACTGATTTATTCTATGGTCACCCTTCACTCGACATCTTTGAAATAAGAGCATCTAACCACACTCTGACTAAATTATCAACATAAAAACATGTCAACTAGTCTGGTAACATGATGAGTCCCACCCATATAACATAATAGTGATATTGAATAACCCTATGTACTTGTTAAAAGATAAAGCCATCAGCATATATATAATTAATATTCATAATCTCCTACCATGAATCGATCTCAAAATGAGGGAATAACCATAATCACTTCCTAAAAATGCATTCATAAACTCAGATCAACCATACTAATGGGTTTCCCTATATCAAAATTAAATTCAACATATCAGGTTTATAGTAAAAATAAAAGGGCCACTTGGTCTCCCACAGAACCCTATAGATCAGGTATTTCAACTGTGTTAAAATGTTTAACCACATATCTCAAAAGATCAAACCCCCATAAGAAAAGTAAGGATCAAAATGACACATTAGTTTCAAAGCATCCAATAAGTCCTACAAAGACTCGATCCTCACCTTGAATACCCAAATAATAAATTCACCCAAGAGGTCATGAATCAAAGTAAAAAAAACCCTTAACTGACACTCATTGGGGATCCCTATATGGTAATACCCCTTCATTGTCTAGTTCATGAGAAAAACTGTACTACATATCATCATCATGATTCTAGATATTAATAAATAAAAAAAATGTGATTGATTAAGTATATTTCCATTCCAATCAATTAAGGATAAAAATCACATTGTTAATGGAACATAAAAAAACTAGACATGAGAATAAACCTTAAATGTGGTATAAAACGAATGGGAATCTCAATCCCTATCTAACTATAATGGTCATAACACCTCTCATGCATAATGACTGAGTAATCAAGCTCATGGACAGACACCTATAAGTATATCCACATTTAATTATATTAGAAGAATATTTATATGATAGTTGGATCAATTGAGTAGAATTCCTCCAAAAATATATACATGAAAACACCCTTTTTTGTTCAATCATTAAATAGTTATCCACTTTTATTAGTATAATCACACAATATAATGCCTATATGATGAGAATCATATGTTCCAAATAGGATTCAGAGACACCTCTTTCCTTTTTTTTCAAAGTTTCAATTCCTTTCCGAGACTCTTAACAATAGGAAAGAGATATAAATCATTAATAAATCAGAAAATCCACAGAAAACATGTAACTCTCATGGAAAAATTCGTATAAACCATAACATCATAGATCAGAAATGAAATCTCAAACCATTGGAAACTGGGACTTCATAATGGAACAAGTTTTCTCGAGGAACCAATCTGATATCCATCAAATGTTCTGATACATTCCAAATAACCCCGTCAATCATATACCCAATAGTAAATCCAAGGAAATAGACAACTCATATACCACTTAGAAATATCCAAACTCGGATCTAACTAACATAGTGATCTATGTTGGTTCATTATGAGGCCCCAAGTAGACCTCTTCAAATACCAGAGGCTAATAACTTGTAGTGAGGACCTATAGTGTAATAGTGTGGAGACTAAGCCCCTGTGTTAGAGTAATAAAATAATAGAAGTAACTAATTATCATACAATTAAGTAAATAAATAGTGCATAAAAATTATATAAACTAAAATGATGAATGTTGTAGTAATAAATGAAAATTTTATAAAGGCACAAAAATATATTACATACACACAACACTGGTTAACACTGGTACAACTATACATATATTGACAAATAATTTATGATAAAATTAAACTATAGGGATCTACCGTAAACACCTATGTTGACTTTAAGCATGATCTCCAAACACTATCCTACTACGCCAACCTGATCCGAAGAGTCCACACAAGGGGTACCTCTCAATCATGCAACATTTGTCCCCAAACCTATCCTCCATGATACTATTCCGAACCTCAAATGAATACCAAAGTTTCACACATAAACCTAGGTTCTTGTTCTGGGGTGAGAAATAATCTTTGTAGGCCACCTCAATGATTCCCTAAAAAACATGATTCCATAAGGGAATGCCCATGTAATATCCAAATCATAGACAAGACACAACTATGAAGATAAATGAAATAAATAAGAATAATCCCACAACCAATCAGTGGGTTTGTGATCCCAATCGTCTAGATGAAGCTCCATAAATTATAAGTATATCATTATTATATATATATATATTACCTTACACCAATATATATACATGTTCCCATATACATACTTAGATATGTAAAGTGGGATAAATCATAATAAATTTAATCTACAGACAATCCCTGGATAAGAATATGATCGCCTGGACATCCTTTTACCATGGAACTGATCTAGATTTCATACCACTCATGCCAGGTCTAATAAATCAATCTCTAGATCTGTAATCCCAATTGATGATGCCTACTTCATCCATTTCCTGAAATATCTATGTGAAATATATGTTTCTATAGAAGGATACTCATCATAACCCTAGGTTCTCCCATACTCACCTAAAATCACTATAATAATGTATTTCAAGGAAGTATATCTGGACATCTTGAAAATGGTCACTAAGAAGGATTCTATGCTACTCATTCCATGTTTATTTATTCTAATTTATGAGCCATATCTATTAGTCCATAAGCATTCATGACATCGTGACTTAGATTATCCCTAAGGGTCTAACCCATTGGCTATCTATATCGATGTATCTCCACTAAGACACCATACCCTCCCATGAAATCTCTAATAAGGGAGAATAGAATGATACATATCGGATGTGATTTCATAATAATACATTGTAATCCAAATATTTCAATTGAAATGTCCAACACCAAAATCGATTAAACAATCTAGGAGAGCATAATCATCCGTATCACCCGGGGGAGCATAATCGTCTTTGAGTATAATCATATTGAAGAGAGAATAATAATTGTTATCCCATATATCTCAAAGGAATGTGGAATCATCACCCTCACTAGAGAGAGCATAATTAACCACATGTAAAGTTACTTGGGACATTATTCTTGTATATCATTATCATAGGCTCAATAGTTGGATACATGGAAGAACCACCTGAAATAATAAAAATATAATAATATAATATGAAGGCTCAAAATCTAGATCCCTGTTAGTAACTATGGGTATTCCATTAAATATAATAAATAACATTCTTTAGAATATAAATCCTATGAAATCATGTCTAGGCATCCCAAATAATATGGCAGATCCCAAAAAGAACATTTGGGCACCCCAATGAGAAAAAAAAACACATCGCATTAGGCTCAATAGCCACAAACAAATAATCACATTGGGTAATCATCATTTCATCAATAAAAATGTGATAATATAAAGAAATAGAGAGGATATCTAAATTCTAAAACCAAAAAATTCGTCCATAGTATCATGGGATTTCTAGTTTTGTGTGGGGTCTAAAGATAAAACCACTACCATCACTACCCAAACCCTATCTACTAGATCAGGGTTGGTCAAACATTGGGGCACCCACCAGGTCCCTCACAGGAAACACTGAGAGGATTCATACATTGGATCCTTGAGGTATACACATAAGTAAATGAATCTATCTCTGGTTACTTATATGAAATGTTCAAATGAGGAATCCCACATATGATCATGTAGCAGTAAGTAGTAGAATCCTATAAGGGATCCTTGATAAGATACACAAGAAAAACCATCCTCTGGGGGAACCCTGACAATCGGGTATAAAAAAAACTGATCATAAATTGGATACTCTAAATGATATATTTTTAATTGTTCCTATAAGGGATTTCCTTGGTCATCACGTAAGAAAAGGTATCCCAAATGGGGCCCTTGGGAACATGATGAAAAATGAAGGCATCATATATTAGGTCCTCTAGGTAGAAATGTTAGCGAGAGAGTCATTTATGGTATGCTCAGATGCATCTAACCTCATTGCCTCCTCAGCTAGAAGGTTACATCTCAAAAGGGTGATGTCATCAATGAAAGGGATCTGAAAAAATGGTCTAGGCCGATATATCATGGATAATATAATATCAAAGTATCATTATCAGGATCCAACTAGATGATATTACCATAGAAAGAACCTTTAAGTTTATGAAATTCATGAAACACCACCTATGATTCCCTGAAACGCAAAAAATGTTTTCACCCTCTCGATTTATACTAAATCATACTCATAATGGAATAATAATTAGTCCTATTATAAATCCTATATAAGAAGATACAAAAAACCATCAAAATGTTATCAAGGGATTATTACATGTCATGTGTACTATTTTACCTAGTGTTTACCCTCAAATCCCCTCCTCTTCATGTACTTTAGTCAGACATGGCTTGTAAAAGACCAAGTATATAGCATGTAATCTCCGTAAACATTTTTTACCAAATATAGACTACCTTACCATTTACCACACATAGTCCGATCTTATTTATCACCTAGCCATGTATATCATCATGTCATAAAACCCATACAGAGAGTGGCTATGTACTCTACATGGCCATTTGTCCTTTACACGGGTAGTATGGACAAGTACATTTCTACATGTACGAGTCCCAGTATCTTGTTTTTAAATCCCATGCATGGTGTGTACTTCATAAAATTCATCTTTCCTAAATAGAGGGAGCATAAATTGTTTTTTTTTCGAACCACGTATCATACATATGAGTTTTCTCAACTTGAAAACATCCAAAAATGCCAGAAATCTCTATTTTCACCAAAAAAGTAGTTGATATACTCTCATGGGGTCCTAAGAAAGAATAATATCATATTAAAACAAGATAATGACCAATTAATGTTAATCTATGATGATGAAAATAAAAACTATCTACCATTAGGTGGAATCTACTAAATATTCACCTGTTTTCCTGGTCTGTATTTGTCATATACCCTTCTGGTACATCTCAAGCTCTACAGTACTTCCACCTTATATCCAAATCTCATAATCTCTCTAAATCCACAACTAACACAATAATGTGGAAGTGAAATAAATTTTTTGGAATACATTAGAATCTTGAGTTGTAGATAAGAAAATGAAAATAAATTGATGAAATGTTGAAAAATAAATCAATAGGAAAATGGGTTCAATCCCGAACCCAGAACCGAAATAGATTTTATGTGCCTCCTAAGATGAACTCCCCATTTTAGACTCAAAGATTGAGGATAAATATCACAATGATGATCTGTTCTAATGAAAAGGCCAAAAGATGTAATATAAATAAATTAATATTTATTTTATTAAATATTAAATGTTAATTTTTTTTCTAAAATTAAAATATCTATGATTTACACCTAGTCTATATCCTATAGTAAAAAATATATTTTAAAATACATGGAAAGGTAAAAAAATTTAAGATCCTATTCTAGGGGGAATATGGTATTTTACCTTTTAAAAGTATTTAAAAAAACAAATTTATACTCAAACCAATAGTATAAAAAAATATGGGTTATTTCATGTTTTCCCACAAAACAACACAAAATTTTTGTATGATATGGGTAATGTCTTTATATAATAATATTTATTTATTTTGGTTATTCCCACTCTTAAAATAATTTCATAGACTATTCATTGACCACATGTGTAGTCTATTGGAATCATCAATCCCCTAATATATGATTCCTTTGGTAGTCACCCTACACATGGAAGTGAATTATTTTAATCAATATCCCTAACTTTTTATATTAATGACAAAAATATCATGATGTAATTTTTCTCAAACTATCTTTCATTTTGGTTTCCTGATTCACATAGGCTTCACAAGTATTAGAGATAATGATCGAGTAAAAATAATAATTAAATTTCATCTATGAAATTACAATCATGCAATTTTATGAAGGGATATAGTATGTCATGATTATTTATGTGACATACTCTTATCATTGACAATGTTTCATGTTAAATGTAGAAAAACCTCAATCTTCTAAGTTCAAAATTGATGAAAAAAAATATTCAAAATAAAAATAACACTCTGTAAATGAAAAATCAATTATTATCAATCTAATACTTGATCCCTAATTATTGAATAAGTCCATATAAACAAATTAATTCCTTCATTTCTTTTAAAAATAACATATACTCTCCATATATAGTATTAAAATCATCTCATAACATTAGATTGTATATCCTACTCCATGTTCCTCTTACAATAGTGAAAACTAACCTATAATAGAAAATTACATTTGAATATATCATATTTAAAAAAAAATTATATATCCAACAAAAAATTCCCAATTATTTATATATACCAAAATGTTCAAAAAATATTATACGTTACTTTGATATATTGTAGAATTTTTTTAACAACATACTAATGACATTTATTAGGATCATTCATGTACCCAATTACTATACTCATTATATGTAAAATATTAGGTCTTGTTAAATCCATTGAATATATACATTATACATCTACACTTGAATCAGGAATGAAATCCTTATATTTCATATCATCAATAGAATTTAGAGATAATGAAGTTCAATGTTTAGAATTTATATCTAATATTGTGTTTATAGGTTTATCCTTTTCATCAATGCCAAAATTCTAGATAATATTATTAAAATATTTTATATATTTGAGAATAATAACATAGTTTGATTTCATTCCTCGTATATCTATATAAATAATTTTCATGGAATATCTAGGATCATTTATATCAAATTTTTCAAGGATTTGTGCCGTCAAACTATAAGTCACATGTTTTATTTTACTTGAAATGAACATATAATAAACATGTAGATGTAAATATATAAATTTACAATTATAAAGTTTATTTAGGTAAAAAATGATCAAAATTAAAATTGATATATGTTTAATTACACATATGAGTGTGAAACATAATGTTCCATTGTCTTGGAAACTACCTCAGGGAATAAAATGATTTTTTTCAATATGAAAATAAAATTCACACATCATTAAAGAAAAAAACATACATTTTGTTCATATATATATATAAATATATATCTATAAATATATGTTCATCTAATGATAAATGATGATATGTTTCATTTATGTCATGTTGTCTTACTATTGATCAAACTAAAATCTAATGCTACAAAAATTATGAAAAGTTCATGATTACCAATAGGAGAAAATAAATCATTATAGTTTATCCTTTATTTATTTTAATAAAACTTATTAAAAATAAATACCTTATAATATATATTATTCTTATATGTTTTCATATTATTTTTTTTTCATTCATCCATTTTCAACAAATTGACTTTTTTCTTCCAAGGAGGAACAAGTTCTTATGTCATATTTTGATGAAGTGAACTAATTTAATATTCGTCAATTTAATTATATATTTTTATATACTTACTATTAAAAACATCATGACAGTTATATGTAACAACATATTCTATTACTTAAGTATCATAATAAATAACATCAACATACTTAGATGGTCACCGTATGGTTCATTATGATCTACCAGTGGAGATACTCTCATGGCATTGATTATCCTCCAATAATAATACTTATTGTTTATTAATGATATTTGTACGATAATTTTACATTATATCTGGTGTGTCATATTCATTCCACAGTGGAATTTAATAAAATTAAATTATTAATTCATATTATCCATCCATCATTTCTCCATAATAATTTAACTTTATCCCTGATTTTGTTTTAAAATTTGATATTAGGACGTTCAATGAAATTCTATACTTCATTATCTTGTAGTCAAAATGAATTAATTAAATAATTAAAGCCAGTAAATAGATTTCATTTCTATAACATCCATCATTGACTCTATTAATTTAATTTAAGTATTATAACCATTGATATATAGTTTACCATAAATAGAAACATCATTGAAAAAAGAAACCTGTATCATAATTTTACAATGAATCACCGAATGAGGAAATCAGTTCAAAATGTCTATTCTATAAATCAATTTTTCTCCCCAAAACATATTTTTTTCAATCCTTGTCGAAATCAAAACATTATACCAATTCAAAAAGTTTAGGGTTCATCATTTTTTATATTCCATTATATTGTATTTATCTATGAACAATAACGTTCCTAAATATACATAAATCAAGACAAACAAATTTGAAAGGGTCTTATGTGTATTATCCACAAATATTTAATCTAAATATAGTTATCTTTCTTCCCACTTATTTTTAAATAATATTATTTCATTTAAAGAATATATTTATCATTTCATATATTATTCTTTTACAATACCTCCATACATAACATAATTAATCGCTATTAAATGTGATAATATTTAGATTACCTATTATTAATTCAATCATAAATGTTCCTCATATATTGATATTGATATAGAAGTTTTTTCTCTTCATGTGATGGGTTGAAATGATGTAACTAACTCTATATATATTTCCCATTACAAAATGATCACAAAAGTCATGTTTTCCTATACTGGAACCATTCTAAACATCCCTCTTCACTAAACTATTAAAATTATTCTCTAAAATATTCTTGAGTCTTATATACCATAATATATATGTGTCTGTATTAATCCCACTCGGATATCAAAGGACCATCTATAATATTATCAGCATTAAAATAAAAAAACCCCATATATGGTCACCTTTATTCTGATGTAATACCCTATTTTATGTAGACTCAATGATCAATGGTTATCCTATAAGAATGAATATTCAAGACTTATAAGAACATATGGGCCTCCTTTATTAATAGTATATGCATTGAATCAATATGAATTTGAAATATACCATCATAAATAAATAACCTTATTTTTACAAACAACTTCATTTTGAAGGGATAATTATTTCCAAATAGTACCACACCGGCATCAATCTACGTGGGATTTGTAACTAATCCCGATTTCTATATATATAGAGTGAATAAGTTGAACCACTAATCCAACTATCTAAATATATTATTAGGGTAAAAAAAAAATCTATAAAATACTAAATATGTTTTACAAATATCTTCTTTGGTTTCAATGTTTTGCGATAATCCTTCTTCCAGTTAACATTTTGATGAAAATGGGAGAACTCAAGTTTTGGTTTTCGTCTATAATTATACTCATCTCTGGAAATATATGTGGATTTTCTCCAACTAATAACTTTAGTCTTACTACTATATGATATTCTAATTATTAATAACAATTTCACTAATGTTGTCTATATTATCTTACATGTCCTTTATCTTGTACTCAACATTAATCCTGGATTTTGATTCATCAAAAAATTTATTTTATTCCTAATATAAAACAGTATAGTAGTTATATGATCCTAACGCTCTTATGGAGAGTTAAATAACAATAGGGCCTAATCATTATCTATGGTCACTACATATAAAATTTTTTAATCACATATTTGTTTTAAATCATTGAGATAAATTTATTTTACTAATATTAAAAAAAATCAGGTAGATCTATTTTTTGATTCTTTTAATCAAGTGTTTTTTTTCTCAAAAATCTTCCACAAATTCATCATAGATATCTCTCACATCACACAATATTTTTTTTTTATTTTTCAAAAATAGATAGATCACACAAAAATAGTAGAGGCTAAGTCTCATCTAATCACCATTGATGATGTTAGTGGTTTTTCCTCCAAGGAAAATTCTAGCTCAAAATATGTTGTCCCATAAAGAACATATCACTTCCACATAGTTTTGTTAGCCAAGACATTGAATTTATCCACCTAAAAATTAGCGTGGGACAGTATTCTTCTATTCTAGAATGTGAATTTCATATTATTATTTCACTTCATAGTCATCTCATTTGATGGAACATTTAAAAACATACTACTTTTATTTTGTGAATTATCCATAGAATAAAATATTAATAATTTCTAATAATTCATAGATCCAAATAGTATGAAATAATATTAAATTTTAAAAAAACTACTTTATAACTTCAATCAAACCAAAAATTAATATGAAGTTTTATTACCAAATGATTTTATTTCCCCTCAAATGTAGAAATGTGGAACCATTTTTTTCCAAAAAAGGATTTTCCCCCCTTTTTTCCTTCATCAATATGAAAAATATCCTTTATAATTTTTAATCATTCTCATTAACGTAGAAACCCAGTTTCCCCCTCCTCATTCCATATATTTTATTTTTTGAAAATAATTCTTTTTATCATTCACATGAAAAATGTTACCCACCCCCACATAGAAATTATTTTCTAATAGAAAAAAACTTCTTTGAACTTCTCTACAAGATAATAATATTAAAAAATGTATTAAATTTATACCATTACCAATGTAATGAATAACCACGTCCATAGATAAACCCCATGTTGTCCACAAACAAGGAAATTTAAACGAATATCTCTAAATATCCTTTGGAGGGGTTGTCTGTGAAATTTTAATATTGTTTTTTATCATTAAATCTATATGAAAACTCTTGAAATAGGTTTTTGGGACTTGAAAGTATTTGTATTTACCACACTTCAAACTCTCTAAGTCTATTTTTTTGTTTATAAATTTGGTTCTCCTAGATTTGTAAAACTGAGAGAGAGTTTGTTTAGAAAAACCAAAATCATAAAGGTGGGTGAAGGAATGGATATTGAAAATGAATTTAATATGGTTTGGTTATATGAACAATATCTATATGGAATGAAACATATTATCACTATCATTAAATATTAATAAAAATGGGTATATATCACATGCAATTTCCATCACATTGGAAACATATATTTTCCAAGTAGGGGATGAAAATTCATATAACTAATATAATAAATTATTGAGTGGTCACTATTTTCCTAGAGAATCCAAAACCCCCCATATGAAATTTAATCCTATTAATATGTATTCAACACCATGTACTATGTAACCATCATCCGAACAAGAAACATATTTTACAACATCACCTTCAGGCAACTTGAGAGTGAAAACCATGAACACAAGAATCTGATTCCAGAACATTATCTACACACCTATATTAGATCTGGAATTTTACGTTCCACTTGATCATTATCCTCAGTATGCAAAAATTTCCAATGAAGTGCCCTATAAAGTTTTCCAAAACCATATATAAAATATTTATGCTAATAAAAACTATCATAATTTCATACTACAAACTAATGACACCCAATTATAACTATTCATAATGAAAAGGTTATTATGTTACTTACTGACCCAATATCATTTTAGGTTTAGATATTTAGAGAATAATAAATAAACATCTAATAATATCATTATTTTTTCCCAAAGTAGACATTTTTTTTATTAGAATGGATTTTCATATTCCATTATTAATCTTCAAATCATCAAAAAACCTCTCCACATATGAAAACATTGTAAGTATGTCATATGTATTACTCAAATTCATAAATTAGTGAAAATGAACATGAGAATGGTGAGATCAATTTCTCAAAAATGTGTATCATTCATCAAAATGAATCAGAGATTAATCATTGAATGATTAATATGAACAGAATAAATGATAATAAAATAATATCATATAACTAATCATATAAACTGAAAATATATCCATGGATATCATTTATATAGACATCAGTGATTTATTTCACTATTATGTAATTTATAATTAATAGTATAATTATTAAACAATTAAATAATCATCCAATAAATCATACATACCATTATCATCATTTCCAATACATAATAAATAATTTGGTCGGCATACATGGAATAACCATGATACATTTTCTCATGATACCTAATCTGGAATCAAGGGAATATCTATGTTCAGGTCCAAACCATTAATAAATTATACTAATAAATTCATCACATTAATAAATAAGAAATAAATATAAAACAATAATCTTCGTTCCTTAGTAATACACTTTCAAAATTGAAAACTAATATTTTAAATTTTATTTATTTCTCATGTAAATAACTGAAAATCATTCATAATGAACATCATAAAATATATTTAGGTTTGATAGGTTAATTATTCCATATGTAGTAATGATAATATATTTGCTTCAATACTATGAACAATGTATAATACATCCAAAATTGGAATGACATAAAAAATAAAAAACTAAAATAAAGTCAAATGGGATCTATGCATTGATAGAAAGTATATTTATAGTGATTTTAATGAACTGAGAATAATTAGTTCACAAAAAGTAAATGTAAAACCTAAACTAGAAGGCAATAAGAATTTACCATAAATTTATTTTGAGAGATTTTTTTCTTTTATAAATTATTATTTTATAAAATAATATTGGAAAATGAAACTGTAACATTAAAAAGATATTTAAATAATTCTTTTATAAATTTTCCAAATAAATCTACTAAAAAGTGAAACCAAAAAATATTTTCATAATATATTAAGAATAAATTTTAATAATTAATCCTAAAATAATTTAAAATATTAAATTTTATAAAATAAACTATCCTTATGTATGAGAATTTTGAGTGAATGATAACAATATAAAAATAAGAATGAAATAACTTTTCAAAAATACTATGAAAATAATAAACATTTCAATTGAAAATCATAGAGTAATTGAAATATATATTAAAATTGCATAATCAGAAAAACATGGAAATTGATCTAAATCATGAAAAAATTTTATGTTTGTGGGAATAATTTTCCATTTATAAAATGTTTTGAATGTGATTATTTTAATAAGTTTGAAGTGAATGTTACAAAAAGACTTGTACATAAACAATTAAAAATGATCATTATTTTTTCCATTCCTAAATTGATTGAAAATGGATTAAAAACATTAAAACCCTAAAACAAAACTTTTATTACTAAATAAGTGGGGTTTATGAGTAAAAGTTTATAAAATTTCTACATTTATGTTTAAAACAAGAATAATTCATATAAAAGTGGGATAATAAAATAAACACTAAAGGTTTTTGTAACACATGAATCAATATATATTAAAATATAGTACATAAAATGGAAATTTTATCTCATCATGATATAATATAAGATATATATAGAATACACACAATATAAAGAATAAAGGAGAATAATTCAAAACACTTGTCAAAGTAGAAAGGTTGATATAAAAAGATATTACAACGATCATATAATTTCACATAACAATCCATGAATAAATTTATCGTGTTAAAAATTTTATATACCCAAAAAATATATGGAAATAAATATAATAATACAATGGTTCTAATGGATATAATCTTAGAATATCATAGTAAAATTGAGATGCTATACAAAAAAATAAAATGAGATTTTGTTAATAATCCCATTACCATGAATCAAAAATCATTTCATTCATACATTTTCCTACTAGTGTAATAAAATAATTGTATATTTATACTTATTTAAAAACCATTATCATCTTCATTACTACAATATTTTTTATTTTATGTTATATTTTTATATAAAATTTTGTAATTGATTCTATTTAGTTTACATTATTCATTTTGGGGTAATTTGGTTTATAATCTCCCAAACTACTTATGTATCACTATAAAAACAAAATATAGAGATCTAGTGGTTTGTTAAAATTTATATGTTCAAATTTAGAAATTTTATATTATTCTAGAAACCAATTAGGATATTATATTACTAAATATATAATTTTCTATCAATATTCATTAATATGGTTGTTTTTAAGTAGTTTAAAAAACAAAAATTTGTCATATTTAAATCTGTTGATGTGATAAATGATTAATATTTCCATAAATATTAAAACAATTAAATTATTCATTAATAAATATTTTTATTATTACTGATGTTTTCATAATCATTCAGGATATTTTATAGCCATGTTTATATAGAATTTAAAATTGACTCAGATATGAACAAGTTAAAATAGTTGAATGCGTAAGAAGATGTTATTATAAATTTATAATATCACTATTAAATAATAATAATTATAAAAAAAATAATGTTTTTTAAAGTGATAAATAATATTCAAAATAATGAGAAGAATATGATAATTTTAAAAAAGTGAAACATGTTAGTAGTTAAAATGTGTTTTAGTATGATCGATTTAAGAAGTCAAAATTTTCTATATGCATTTATTTATAATAATTATAATGAAAGGGCTAAAATAACTTCCCAAAAAATTAATAATAATATTATTATAATACTTATTCATTAAATAAAAATATAGATCCATCCTATATATTTTATAATGGAAAATGAAATACATCATTTTTGGAAGTGGTTATCTACATATTATCGTAATTGAAGTGGTAAATTCAAAATTAATGAGAGGAGAAGAATGTTTAAAATGGATTTAAATAATAATAATAACATTTAAATAATGTAATGATAGTTATTATATTATTTTATGTCATTTATATAATATTAGGAAGAGTTTATGTAATAATTAGATATTAAAATAATTTTTAGAAAATAATTATTTATTCTTCTCATATGATCTATTCAATTTCACTTATGTGGTTTAGAAGAGAGGTTATTTTATCATATAATGGGATTGGAGAAATTTTAGTGGAATTTTTAATATTTATTTTCTTATAGTTTTAATATAAAAATGAACACATATATGGCTTTGTAAATCCTATAGTTTTTCACCTATTATAAGAAATTATGAGTGGTGTATTCATTAATATTATGTCATTCAGGTTTAGGAATTCATTTATAACATAAAAGTGCAATATAAGTATAAATTTGGTGATATTATCACGAATTTTTAACCAAAATATATGTAAAGAAAATATTTTATTCCTTTATATTTTTATAACTAATATGTAACATTAAATAATCTTTAAATCCATCTTCAAGCACTTTTTCATAAAATGACATTGTAAATACCATTAGATAGATGGAATTATAGTTAATTAATTTATATTACTTATTAAATATAATTTTTATCTCAATAATCCACTAATTTTTCCACTTAAAACAAATATTATCACTATTAATAATTTTAATAACATTTAGTTTGACTTTTCTACCAATTTTACAAGAAATACATCCATAATTTTAAGGTTTTTTTTGATAATTATAGGTTTATTAAAATTTATAAATCAATTACCAACATAAATATAAATTTTAATCATAAATATAATCATCTATAATAATTCCAAACATTTTTTTATCCTTGTCACTATCATGAGAAAATACTTAATGAATTATGTAAGGGGATGTGGCATTTTGTAAGTAATAAATTCTTTATAAAAAAATTCATTATCAAGGAAAGTAAGTACATATTTATAATAATTTATAAAATATAAGGGGTTAATAAATAACTAATCCTATAATTTTGATATATGCTTCTATTATATATTAATGATTTCATCCTTGAATTATAACATTTAACTTATCTTTTCCTTTACCATGGCCATTATATTCTATTATAGAAACTTATTTTTATATCTAAATATGAAATGAAAATTATTACCTAATATGAATATTCTGATAATAATTATGAATTTTCAACAAAAATATAATATTTCAAAAGCTATTAAATATTAATTTTAAGGGATGTGGGAAAAAATAGTTTAAAAAAAGGAATTTTCATCATAATAATGAATTTAACTGAGAATAATTTATAGAATTTATTACCATGGAATTTATATATTAAGAAATAAAAATACTAGGGTTTTAGGAAAATTAATTTGATCTAAAATTTAGTGGATCATCTTTATGACATAATTAAAGTAAAATGACTCGAAGAGTTTTTTATTAAATTAAAATATAACATTAATTCTATAAATTCAACCAATTGTCTCAAAATTCAACATAATAGTTTGATATGATTTATTTTACTGATAAATACATATTTTTCTTAAAAGGTATCTTATATATTTAAATCATCATTACATCATGAAGATGTAATAAAATTTATGGTACTTGTAAAAACTGTATTTTCACTGTACATCATAAAATTCATAAAATAAAAAGATAATTTAAAATCTAATCATTTAATAAAATACAAAAAAACAAATTTATCTATAAGGTTTTTTTAAATTTTTAATAAAATATCATTTCATATTATTAAAATTAATTAATTCCTAAATCGGTATTTTGAATAAAAATATACACTAGAAACAAAACATAATTTCATAAAAAAATTGTGGTTTTTTTCTCTAGGGTCTCCTGATCGTGTTATATTTTAATTAAAAATAAAATGAATTTAAAATATATAAGTACATAAGATGATATATTACATACTATAATAATAATCCTCTCAAAGTGATCAACTAAATTAAAATCCCTTAAAAATGTTGTTTAAAATGAAAATATTTGTAACATTAAATAATATTAATTATTTATCCTCTAAATGTAAATATTTTATAATTATTATAATGTTTTTATTTTTAATTCATTATATGCTTCTTATAATTTAGCTAATAATATTTATCTAATATGTCATAGCTCAATTGAGTTCAGTGTTTAGTTTGGTATCAACTTATAAAAATATAGTTTATTTAAATGAGAATAACATATTTAATCTACATGTGATGCATTATATAACCCTCAATAAATAGGATCCTAGCAATTTTAATTGGTTCTTATGAAAATTAATTGATCTTGAAAAAGGTATAATTTATTATCAGGTAAATTAATTTCAGATTTACTACTATTTTTTAATTAAAAATTTCTTAGAAAACATGTGTACTGTTATACGAATCAAATGAATAAATAATTCTAAATATCATACATTGATAGTTGAGATCAATTTTTCATAAAAATTTATAATATTTATCTCCCTCTTATGTAGGTTTTAGAATATAGTTTATGTTAAATAAATATAATATGAGAAAATATACATACTTGATTTTATAATTCCATCCTTTAGTTTTGTTTCGATTAGTTTTACACCTCTACATCATCTCATATTCGTAAAAATCAATAACTATATAGAATTAATCAAGTGTAAAGCAAAAAATGTTACTATAAATATATTATTATATACATAAAATTATTATACTTTATTCTTCATTTTTATAAACATATATTTTTCACAAGTTAATATAATTACCAATGTTAACAAATCATCATATAAATAATAAATCTCCAAAATATCATCAATTACAGTGAAATATCTGCATAATCAATTCGAAATATAACTAAACCCTAAAACACATCAAAATATTCATGTCTTAATTTTGAAACTAAAAAACAAAAATATTTTATCATATTAAATTGAAATAAACATAACATTTATCATTGAATAACATTAATCACTCAAAAATACACAATTCAAAAATTTATATGACTTAATCATGTATTCTAAAAAATATACTCTTTAATTACCAAATATATATCAAACATAATACTATAATATTTCAAAGAAATAGTGAACCTATAAAATAAATTTACTACCTTTTCTCCCAATGAATTTTTACTCCACTATTTTTATACTACAAAACAGATGTTCCCAAAAATATAATAACCATTTTCCATAATTAACTCATTAATAAATCACATAACAATCCTAATGATTTTATATCCATAAATCTTTTTTTTCTTAATTAAAATTAATTTTCACCATATATATATATTTAATTATCATATAATACGATCATATATTAACCCAATCTGATAAAATCCCAACCTCTAATGAGATCGTAAACCTACTGTGATACAAAATATATTATTTTAGACACGTGTAATCAAATTAGGGATAAAAATATATTTTTATATATTGTCTTCATACAATCTTATGAGACCCAATTTTAGAACTAAATAATAAAAAGAATTTATTTAGGAACTTACAAGTCAATTAATATTTTAGTTTAAAATATCCAGTGAATTTGAAAAAATAAATTTTAAGAATCATACCCTTCTCATCCAATGATAATATTTCCTATTACACTTATATTTTCTTATTCTACAATAAGAATAAAAAATGTCATATAAATTTATTGACGAATTATATAACTATAAGTGTATTATATATATTACTATCCTTGATATCAAATGTAAATTAAAATGTAATAATGGTATCTTAGATTCATAGTAAGGGGTGGAGTTCATCAAATGAAATCAAATAATAAATGATTTAAAAATTATTCCATATAACTAGTCATCATAGATTGAAATATATATGAATATAATTCAGATTGAAATAATTGATATAATTCATTGTGATAGAATACCATATTCCAAACATCATTATCTTACATTAAAGGCCTCAACATAGATATAATACATTCAAACAAGGTCTCATCAAAGATGAATATAACATCATTTCACTTCATGAAAAAAATAATTTATAAGACTTACTAACTATTAATATCATGAAAATTATTGATCAATCCCAAGATAAAATATATTTTCTTACTAAAAATAAAATAAAATTGCAATCATAAAAGAAAAACATCGGTGAAAATATATTTATCCAATTGATAGAATTAAATTTTGTAACAAAAATAGGGCCACGTAAAAGGATTATAAGGAATAAAGATAATGTGAAAGGGATTAAAATAATAATCCTAGGAAATTGGTTTCATAGAAATAAAATTGCAATGTTTTGCATATTATTTCAATTTATTCTCAGTTACGGTTAGTCAATATAGTACACAAGAAAATGCTTGACCACATTCTCAAGTGACTAGTCTATTGGTGATATGAGACTTCATATTTTAAAATAAATACATATCTTACGCACACATTAATAGTCAATATTATCAAAAAATTATACAATCTTACCTCTTCATAGTTGGACTCTAAAATAAAATGTTATGACTGTCTCCAACACAGCCAATATCATTAAATGAGTTTAAAAAAACTTGGATCATAAATAACTAATGATTAAAAATTTTGGGGACTCATATATCTCCTAACAACGGAGTGAGGTAAAAATTACTACTATATCAACCTCATCTCCTAATGACTAAATTATCAAAACATATCAATAATGTCATTCATTAAATTAAAGGGTTGTTTAAATCATAGAGTAACAGAAGAAGACTATAAATACACTGAATTAACACATAAGGGATGAAAAATAAAACTAATCTATTCATATAAAACTCCATCCACCTTCTTGACTGTAGTCATATATTCCTTTTCTCCTTAACTCCACTCCATTTTTTACATCCTATGTTCTTGACTATCTTTTTGTACCCTTATTTTTCTTCCCCTCGCTATATATATTTTTTACACATTTTTTTCTCTGATAGCCACCTACCACCCAAAAGACATTGAAAAAATTTTATATTCTTCATTGAAATATTTGTTGGACACCTCACATTAGTTCAAATAATTTGAGTTCTAGCATTCCACAATATAGGACATTCAAACACATAAAATATGTTGTTAATCATCTATGAATCAAAATGTATCATCATATAAAATTTTTTCTATACAGATATTTTCATAGATATATGTGCTTTCCCACAATCTGGTTTCTAAATGACATGGATTAATGGTCTATATAATAATTGGTTCATATATCGAACTCTCCATGTAAGTGATTTCCTACATGGATATATTACCTAATAAATAGAAGATTCTTCAATGTTGGCATTTATAATGTATATGGATCCTTTTACATGGTTTATAGGTCCTTTAAAGATGAATCTCAATGTATGAGATTGACGTTTACATAGATTAAACTAAATGTTTCCTTTTATGATGCCGGAAGTTATCTTGATTTTTGATATTCATAATATAGACTATGAATCCAAAACATATATTAGTCATTATAATGTAGTTCTTCCACCAAATTCAAAACATCATGAACTAGATGCACCACAAACCCATAAAAATATCTTATCATATGTGTTTCCTTCACTGACACCTGAGAAACTAGAAGTCCATGATCATCACATTAAATGAAAAACATCATCCTTCAATATGGGAATTTAGAGACAATAGGATGAGTATCATTGAATATAATCTATATATGTGGGATCTTTGGAAGCTCAGTTCATTTTCCAACACATTTTACCACAATACATTGTGTAAAATTTGTAATAGATCGTTTAAAATGGGATGTATAATGGATTATAAGGATTCACCACCAACAACATTAGATGGACCTTCGTGATCAACCACATCCACATACATCTGAATGTTGAAACTAGACATAAATGGAAGTATTGTAATCCCTTATCTAAAATTCAATTCCTAGAAATCATATATCAATTTTCTCTTGGGAAACTACCAATGGAAAAAATATTTTAATGAAATCACATGATAAAAAATCCCTCATTTCTTATATTTCTCTTTTTGTTTGGAAATTCATTAATAGAAATTCCCATCTTCTATCAAATTTTGTTCAAGAAACAATTTTTTTTCACATTTTTCAAAGTTAAATTTCATTTCAACACTATTTAATAATAATTATACCAAAATATTAATTTAAATTAATAAAATTAATTAACATAAATCTGATATATATTTGTTCTATACATGAAAATTCTCCATTATAATCTTAATTTCCACTTAAAAACATAATGAATTAATTAAATGTTTTGTGGTTGTGTGATAAAGAATGGTTCAATATAAAACTCACCAGCATATAAAAACATTGGAATCTTGGGAAATGTTCAATTCAAATGATTCATTTATAAAGGATTCAGGATTAATGAATTTCAGAATACATACGAAATCATTCAATAATCAATTAACAAAAATCAAGCCTCCAATATGAGTTCATGCCACATCTCTACTTTATTTCTCTCTGAAATATATGTTCCAAGAGAAATGATTTCAGTGACTCAAATGGAATAATATATATAATAAGAGGAATAAAACATTAAATATTAACTATGATCCTGAAACCATGATTTCACTTCACACTTTGTTGATAAAAATCAAAATATTTTCTTATAAATCAATTATCCCCTTCTTCTTAAAGGTTCAATATTACCCTTATTGTCATGATCTCCATTATAACAAGGGATTTCTATTTAAATTTTTCCAAGCCATAAACATTTGAATACACTATGTAGAGAAGTTATTTGTTTAGATTTATTCATAGAAACAGACCATATACCGTTATCTCAGACACTCATCTTGGGATACCAATTTCCCATTTCACTGTATATTCAGTCAGCTTATAATACTTCTTATTGGGCTGACCCCATAAGGTGTTCCATGGTTATTAGTATAAATAACTAATTTAAAATAAATGTTTATGCTTCATCTTGTTGTTTTTCCAAATCCACCAGAATCTAACCTATCAAGCTTTATTTCCCTAGTCTTTATTAAATATTTCGTTTAAAATAGTATCTAAAAACACTCAAAAATCAAAAAATCACTACAAATGTCGAAACAAAAGAATACCATTAAATAGGTTAGAGAATATACTTTTAGACTGATCACTGTGATTTTTTATTGGTAAAACCAAGAGGCATAGTAATTTATAATTTATATAGATAGAAAAAAACATAGTCACTAAAAAAAAGTAGACTTTTTCAAAAAGAATGAAACATGGGATTTTTTAGGCAGAAGTATTGAATTACCACTAAATTATAGGATGTAGTACCCTCTCCACCATAAATAAACCAAAATTATCCCCAATATGAACTATTAAAGTGGAAAAAACTAATGAAAAAAAGGTTACCAAAAAAATACATCATTGAAAAAAATAGAGAGATTTTTTTTATGATAGTTCAAAGAAAAGAATATTTCCAAATTTTCAGTTAACTTTAAATTGAACAATATTATAGAAATTTCATTCATTTTTTTATTATAAATATGAAATAATTCATCTTATAATTAAAACTCAATCATGAAAACCAACAACGTAATAAAAAAATTTAGTAGAAAAATAATGGGATAGCCACACGTATAAATTCTAGTCATTGGAAGAATTGAATACGAAAAAATTGAAATAAAACATCCCTAAATGAAGATTGGATTATTAGATTTCATGTTAGAAAATGTCTAGCCTACTCCAGCTTGATCACTCTCTTGATCAAAGTACTTATACGAAATCAATAGCGAGAATAAATTATAATTCAACAGTAAAATAGGCTGAAAATATTATATAATAATAAGAAGTTATGAATCAATTTAAAAATATATATTCTTTTCTTATTTTGATTTTTCATGTTCATAAATACATAATCAATGAAAAATGGGTTGACTAGTACAACTCATAACACCCTAGTGAGGAATAAATTCCTACCATCTGAACCCCATCCACCCACAACTGAATTAACCAACCATCATAGTAAAGTTATTAATTAAATTCAAAAGATGTTTCATACACTGTTTAAAAAAATAATACTATAAATACAAACAATGACCATATAATTTCAGAAAAATAATAAAAATATTTTCCTCTGAAGCTCTGTTTCCATGCTAGCTTATTTCATCTCATTCTTTTATTCTTAGCTCCATTCTATGTGTAACAAACTATTTTTATGATTATTTAAAGGCCCACTTTATTTTTCTTCTTCTCCTCGTATTTATTTTCCCCACCAGTTATTCCCTAATGGCCACATTCCTATTGATATTCATTCCCCAACTATTAACTGCTTCCTAGAAATATTTTTTCCCTCCTCACATCATTTTGAAAGTTAAGATGTCTGAATTTCTATAAAACAGTTTGTTCATTTGTTTGAATGAAATTGAATATTTTTATATTTCAATTAATATCAATATATGTATTTTAGTATATGTAGAAAGTTTCATCGACATATTCTATTTCACACCCAATCATACTAGATTGATGTATAATAATGGTATATATAGTCAAATGTTCACATACAAGAATCTCTGTATTAGAATTTTACTTCACATATCAACTAACCTTTATGAATCTCATTATTCAATTTATTCATTTATGACATAGTTGAATCATTTAATGTAGGTGAATGATTCAACATAGCAATAACTTGAAAAATAAAATTGAGTCTCAGTTAGCAGAAACATAATGTAGCATTTTTAGACATTAGTGGTTCACTCGACATACATGATTCCTGATATAACCTACTCATCCACTTAATTTATTTGGAATTAATATCGAGTTTTACCACCGAACACTAAATATTTCACATCAGAGGCAGTATATCCTAAAAAACACATCTTAATAATTAGGTGTGATTTCCTCAACCCTATGAAATACTACGTCCATGTTCATACCATTAAATGATAACCTCCATCCTTAAACAATGAAATCAGGTGAAAATGGGAGTAGATTCTTCAAAATGTAGAAAGAGTTGTGGGCTATCTGGTATATTTTGTCATATATCAGTTCATTTTAATACAGTCCTCAGAGGAAACTATGTTGTAGCTCATTTAAAAAATGGATTACAGAGGTGGCATAGGCTTCACAAACATCAACATTAGTTCCCAATTTTCAATCATCCTCTTCCACATTCTACTAAAAGTCAAAACTATCTAAGAATGGCTATATTGGAATCACGTGGCTGAAAATTTAATTTTAGGGAATTCCACATCATAATACTATGAGGAAACTACCATTTCATTGAGAATCCATATGAGATCAATTTCTACTACATAACATATTTTTTCTCTTTTTTTAATTCTCGTGTAGACATTATTAACGACTATTAAAAAATTTCATGAAATCACTTCTCACGATAGTATTTTAAGCCTTTCACTAAAGTATATAGTAATAGTAAATCATCTATAAATGTCTTTCCATTATTAGAATCAATGAACATAAATATCCAAACGATTTTTCAAATATTGAGAATTATTTATTATATGAATAACTAACCATTTGAAACTAATTAACTTAATTAAAATAGATGTGTAATCATTCAAAATAATGGTGACATATCACAAGAAATCATAAAAAATTGGGAATTCAAAAACAGAGTACGCACACTAGTTTGTCTCATGTGACTAACCAATTAATCAAGGTGCTATTTAATTTTGGCCCCAACCATTAATAAAAAAGTAATATTAATTCATCACAGAAAATATTGTTTATGAATAAAATTAATTAATATATCATTGTAATAAATAATCACATTAGAAAACTATTATATTAACATCATAATTTTCACAAATTGATAACTGAAATGTATTTCTTAATAAAAACACTCCAAAATGATGTAAGTATGAAATGGTATTCACACTTTCTATTTTAATTATTAAATTATTTAAATAATATAAAAAATATATAATATATTCATGATAATAAATAACATTTATATGAAGGAGATGTGAAGTTATGTGGGGTATGGGAAGTGATAAACAACATAATCACAAGGAAGTGAAGGTAATAAGAATAATCCTTACAGTAATTTATAGGTTTAAAAAATAAAATAGTGGGGGAATGGAAGGATATAATAAAATCCACAAAAAAAGATTTTTTTAGTAAAGGTTTGAATTTTGTAAAATATAGGGAAAAAGAAAGTAAAAAATTAAAAAACACCTTAATGATTTTGTAAATTTGTTGTAATGCAAAGATAAAAGTCACTTACAAAATCCCTTTAATGATAATTTAATAATAATTTTAAAATAATATTATTAAAATAATTTAAAATAATAGAATATTGTAAAAAATCAATAATTATATAAGAAAATATTCCTTGAAGGGTAAAAATATTCCTAAGTGGAATGAATTCGGTTTTACCGATTCTTAGTAAAGTAATATCACTTTCTTTTGAAAAAAATCATGGAATAATGGGAATATACATTAAATTTATAAATCCATAAAAAATTCAATTTCATCCATATATAGAGAAAATTTTACAATACATGGAAATACTTTCATGAAAACAACTTTTTAAAATATATTATTTCCATATATTTGTTAAGAAAGTTAAAATGTTTCTTGTATGAAAATTATTTGAAATTAATTTTTTTTTAATTTAATGTAAAATATTATTAAAATTAACCTGTAGGAATTATTAATGTGATAAAATAGCATTATTGATATTAAATAAAAAATTATGTATAAGAAAGAAAATGATTCCTGACCAAAGGAGAAATAGGTTGATTTTTATTATAAAAAGTCCATTGATATATTTTTTAGTACCATAGAGAGGAAAAACTATAATAACACATTAAAACCCATTAAATTTTTATATTGAAATAATATATATGGTTTTTATGAAATTAATAACAAAAAATCATGAAAATGGAAATTAATACATAAATATTTATGATAAAAAGTGAAATATTAAAATAATCCAATATAGTTTTTATAACACTTGAATAAAAAAACATAATATAAAGAAAATAAAATGGAAAATTAATAACCATAAATAAATAATAGATCATGATATGTCATTTTAAATAGGCAATATACTCACAAAAAAATGGAAATGTGTGTATAATTCAATACATTGAATGATATAGAAAGACATAGATAACTAAACCATTACAATGATCATAAAATTTGATGTAATAATAAATAAATAAAATTAATTTTTGGAATCAAAATTAAAATAATATAAAATTTTTAAATACCACAACAAAATAAATTTTCATCATACAACTAATACTTTCATAACATAGTCAACAAAGAAGTGAAATACCAATAAAAAGGAAATTGGGTATTGAATCCCCCTATATCGAATCCTAACATGTTTTATAGGGACATCTACTCTCCTCTATAATAAATATATTTTAAATATATAATTTCTTTAGAAAATTTTTTAGGTTCATTACTCCATTATGATTCATTTTATTTCTTTTATGATCATTTTTTATTAAGTTACTAAATCTATTTAATTTACATCGGCCATTCTCAGTTTTGTTTCTATATAATATTAAAGAGAGATTCTATATCAATATAATGGTAGAATGTACTATTAAAATGGTTCCATTTGATTTATATTTGTAAATTATTTAGGATATTATATTACTAAAATTAAAAATGTCTATTGTGTCATTAAATCTTAACATATCTATGAATTTTTTGGATAAACCAATTTTTTATGGTATATAATATCAATAATTGTTCACATTTAATTCCATTAATGTGAAGGATGTTTCATCCTTATGTAATTATGAACAACTAATAAATTAATTATTAAAATATCTAGTTATTTTTTCATATTCAATCATGACATATTATAATAGTGTTCATATAGTTTTCTAAAACAACCAAAAATAATACATGATATAATGGTTTAATGATTATGAACATGTTATTATATGTGTATAATATAACATTTAAGTAATATTAATTAATTTAAAGCATGTTATTATAGATATAAATTAGTTTAAATAATATTTATAGGAAGACACAAAATAAAAATAATGGTAACAATCTTTTAATTATAAATAACCTTAGTATTATTTTTTAATAGTAAATTTTTATGATGACCATTTATTACAAATATTAATAATGTAATATATAAGTTAACCTTCCAAAACCATTATAATTTTTGAAATATCATAAATATTCATTAATTAAGCTTTCTGAAACACCATTTAATTCACTAATGGAAAATTAAATACCTCATGAATATAGGTGGTAATCCTCATATACACACATGAAACATTTTAATTTACTAAGGATGGGGAGGGAAGAAAGGTAGAAAAAGGTTGTTCTACTGACATCTAAACATTTCAGTAAAATAATAAAAATAATTTTATATTATTTTTATGGGAATAAAATATTTTTATGATTTTACGTAAGAAATTAAATTAAAATATTTTGGTTTAAAATATTACCTCTTCCTTTGATATCCTCCATGTACTTGTTATTAAGGCCTTTCCAAGAGAGATTCATGGTCACACCATTGGATTTGTGATAGTATAATAGACATTGTTAGAGGGTTTTATATAAGGACCAGACCTTAAACCTTACATAATATTGAATTAAATGAATAATTCATAGTGAGGTTATTTTTAGGTTTATAGATTTATAGAATTACGACTTAGCTATTACATCTCAAAAGATTACAAAGTAGACACTGCAACACAGTTTCCATTTTTTTTACAAAACATGAACTCTTGAAAAAAAGTGTCATGTCTAATTCCATGTTTAAGAGAGAATGACTTTTCTTTGATCCCATCCTTGACTCTATTCCACTTTATGTCCTATGAAAAAATTTCAAAAACTTGGGATGAGCATAAAAAAGCTCAGTAAGAGATACACAATTAAGGAAACTATTTGTTTTTCAAAACAAAAAGTAAACCATGAATACATAATCATAATTTTTACTTTTATCCTTTATGAAGTAGTAAATACTCTTGACTGAATAAAAGATTATTACTTACCATTTTGTAACCAAAGGATTACCAAAAAACCAATATAAATAACACATAACATATAAAGGTATCTTGAGACATAAATATACAAAAATGGAATAACCATATGGTCGACTTCCACACATTTCACTAAATGGAATATCATTACGGCCGACTTCCATACCCAATGCATTGGAGGTTATAACGTAACCACGCGTCCTGGTATTCACGACACCACCCGTCATTTGGTTTATCACGTAAACACCCGTCAAATGTCCAAGTACCATTATAACACACAAAATATTTCAAATTTAAACATTTCACTAATAACATTTCATTTTCTATAACAAGATGTAATTTAATGATATTGAAATAATCAATCCATTTTCAAAAACCATTTAAAAAAATGATTTTTGAATCAAAGTGTCCCATAAAACTTTGATGGTTTTAATGGAATTATAATTTTAAAAAATTAATGTCCATAAAAATAAATACTAAAACCCATTTTTAAATTATGTACATTATATACAATGATTTAGAATAATAAATCTTTAAAACATTTAAAAACAAATTTTAGTTAAATAGTTTTTAACAAAATGAGAGACTCTTGAATACAAATAAAAGAAGATGAAAATTTAATCAGAACATTATAATACCATGAGAATAAAGTGAATCATGATATAATATGTAAAAGTAACGTATATAAACTATATTAGATTTAATTGGTGCATAAAAAAATGATGTCTCAATGGAAATTTAAATTGAGATGAAATCCCTTATAAAGATGGTATTCTTAAATTAAGGATAAATAAATCTCATAATAATGTGTGAGAAATTTAAATACACCCAATATAATTTGGTAATATGTGTAAAACAATCAGAGTTCATTAACACATACTCATTGGTTGACATATTCAATAAGTACAAGTTGAACCCAAAGAATCGAAATTGGGTTAAGAAGTTCCCTTGTAAAAATTCAATAGACTAATGGTGTCACATTTAAATTCCGAAAATTAGTTGATGTGATAAAAAGGGTATATAAACACTTGGAAATAAATTTTATTTCAATAAGGATATATAAGAACTAATCCCAACATAATAAGATGTAAATTAAAAGACAAGACAAAATGATGCCTTTTAAAAAGAGGAGGGTGAAAGGTTCCCTTACCGATTTGGTAACTTAAAAAACATACTCCACATGAAATAAGGATCATAAAATGAAGATGTAAATACTCAAAAATGAAATTATTATACACAAATATTACATTTAATATGTAGCTCATACACTACACCAAAATAAATAGTGGAAAATATAGAATGAATCTCACAAGAATAAATAGTGAGATGCAACCCTTTAAAATGTTGTAATCAATAGAGTCATATGACCAAAAGATAATAACCACCATATGAATCATAAAATAACATGAATATACTGAGAATAATGAGAATATATATATCTAATGGAAGTACACAATACACCAAATGCAATGAATAAGTGGCGAACAATGGAAATCACATAGAATTAAAAGTGAGATAAGAAAATCCCTTACGAAAATTCGGCATCCTAACGGCGCCACATAAAACATCCAAAAATGGAGTGATGAGACAAAATAGGGTATCTCATAATATTGACATAAACATTACAGTAAGAGGAATATAAAAGAACATCCACCAACATAATAAGGTGGAGCTTAAAAGAAGTGACATAAAAGATAGTACTTAAAAAGAAAGAGAGAGGTAGGATCTCGTACCTCATGTCAGACTTGACTAGATCATAATATAATATCCTAAATAATAAACTAAAGTTAATTTCTAATTGATTAAGAACAATTTTAATGTTTATTATTCCTTTTTATATAACTTATTACCATGTTATAAACATTATGTAATCATTTAAGTTAATAAAGTTTGTTTTGTCGATATTTGGTAATTGTGTCAAATATGGACTTCTTATAATTACATGTTGTTCATGCGGTCAAAGGATCATTATATACAGATTAGTATTCTTGTTTTTTATATCATATATATAATATATATTTATTATATACATTTATTTATAATAGTACATAACATTTAGCGGTAAGAATTGAAATGTACCGTTCATGGAGATGGTAAGTCGTACGTATGCATAAACGCTACTTTTATTCCTATTTATTATTTTAATATAAATAAAACATAATTATACATAGGTATATTATAATTACAGTCTAAAATAATATATAATATCATTAAATATATCCATTATACATCCCACATAAGGCATTAATGAGTCACATCACTTTGAGGGGCGATAGTATGCGCTTCCTCAAATGAGATTATCATATTTACCCACTATGGAAACCATAACGTCATGCTATAAATGGAAAATATAGAATCATAAAGAAAACATAAACATAATATATATCATATATAAATACATTTACACCATAATGGCCACCTTGATTGCCGGTTGGATATATTTGAACAATTATCATTTCATGAGGCGTTAGTTTTCTATCCACAGAAACATTATGTTCTTCATCCATTAGATGGAGGAGTGTGTATGTGTAGATAGAATACATATAATAACAATATCCTAGTATATTTAGGATACTGGTGTTGTTACAAAAGAATGGAATAAAAAGACTATGGGGGTTGGAGAATTAATATAAAAAAACAATTTAAGAGAAACCGTTACCTTTAATTTGGGTAACTCCCATTGGATTGAACGAAAGGACTTCTTGAAGTGCCTTATGCCTATGTTAAGGCTTCTAAAATGAGTATAGAATTGTAGGGAGATTAATTGGGCATAGTTTAGATGAGAAAAATGGCTATAGAGGTGTAAAGAATTTGATAGAAATTGTCTCCTTTTATAAGGAGGAGGGGGGGCTCTTTAGGAAAGTGTGAAAATATTATATTATTATATAATGATATTCAGTTTAAAAAGGTCAAAAAATCATTAAATATTAATATAAGACGACTCCTGATATAAATAAAATCATCCAATAATATTTTTAAATGTTTTGGATAATATTTTAATCAATAAAATCTTATTTATTTGAATCATTTATTAATGATGTAAATACTGCATCATTATCATGTAATAAATATTTTAATATATTTGATGTCTAAAAATTATAATAAAAATACCATGATGTAGGAAATATATTTAGCTTTCCAATTAATATTTATAGTCTAAAATATGACTTAAATAACACCATATAAAAATTCATTACTAAAGAATTTTTGTTAATGTAAATTTTGTCTTTACATTATGTTAATTAATCTAAATTGTCATTATCACTTCCATGTGGCTCAAAGGGGTCTCAAAATAGACCCAAAGATTCAAAATTTTGTTAATGACTCCTCCAATAAGGTTTGTAAAAGTGTTATGGTATTTTTTAATTATTATAATATTCTTTTAGCCTTGAATTACCATATTTACCTTTAACCGTGGTAAATAAAAGTCAAATATTACAATTCACCAAGAATTATTTTCATCTTATTGAACAAAATTTTACATCTTTATAACAACCATGTAAATAAAAGTCAAATATTACAATTCACCAAGAATTAATTCCCATTGTTAAAACAAATATCATGTTTTTAATAAACAATAACTATCATAATATCGACACTTGTTTATGTTCAATTTCAATGTGAAATTAATTCAAATGACCAACATTTGATTAAATGGTAAAAATATATTCTATTTACACTTTAAAAACAATTAAAATGATAATCTAAAAATAACAATAAATTATAATAAAACACAGTTTTGAATTACAATACAATATTTTCCCTATTCATTAAAAATTAAACTTTATCTGAAAAATTCCAAAAATTTACACAATGTATATTTTGATATCCCAATTCTAGAAAAGGATCTTATTTGGTCACATATAACATATAAAAATGACCAAAACTATATTTAAAGAGGGTTCACCATTAAAAGGTGGTAAATCAACCTTTTAATGTAAATTATGCTTAAAATTAGATTCATTCACATTTTAAGGATCTAAATTTTATTAGATAAAAGTAAATACATCTAACAAACATGTATAATCACATTTTAGATGGTTTTTTTCATTCCCACCAATAAAACGTTTACTAGTTAACTTTTGTTTAAAATAATAATAATATTATTAATAGTGTGCAACGTAAGATTCTAATGAAACCCATTATTGTGTATCAGGTATGCTATAGAACATAGAAACCCTTATAAGGTAAAATTAATATATAATTTAAAAATTAATAAATATGAAAAGTTATTATTTTTTATTTACCTGGGATGTTACATCCTTCCCCCATTTTGAAAAATGCGTCCCCGCAATATTAACATTTGTGCTCAGAATCATTATTGAAAGTCTCATATCCAAAAAATAGATTCAGTAAAACTATCAATTTAAATGAATTAAAGAGATGTACAATGGTCACCTTAGTTAAAACATACATATATTCCATGAAAACATGGATACAGATGATAACAAAATGGTCATTTTCTGATGGATAGTGATAAGAATCATGTTTTGGAGAAAGTTTACAACCAGAAAATCATAAACTTGTGATGTGTTACACATTATTTGATTCCTAGGTAGGAAAAGTTAACAGAAAAGGCTTTTGTTTAAACTTAATTTTTTTGGAGGAATTTATTTATGAGCATAACCAAAATCATAAGGAAATATACTTAATTTTCATGTAGACATTCATCTTTAACTATATTTCTAACACAAACTCATATTTTCTCCAAACGATGATTATTAAGGATGAATTTTTTTCACATTAAGAGCGTTATAATCATCTTCAAGAGAATCACATAATCAAAAAAGATGAACTATATATTTCCCATGTCTTTAGACCTTATCCAACACAATAATGGTTTTTGCGAGATCAGATAATCCCCAAAAAGGATAATCTTCTAAAAAAAGAAAAGCTAATCTTAATCTCCAAAATTTGTCCCACAAAACCCAAAGTTCCCCAAATACTATTCTATAAATAGATATAAATAAAATTAGTCAAAGTAATACAAAACTAAGATTTAAACCCAAATCTATGAAGGATTTAATCACATAGTCTTCCAAGAGAAATCTTAACATTTATCTCCAAATAACATCAGTTCTTCTTAAAGTCTCATATTGAAAAGTAATTAACCTAATCACTTAACCTACCTGATAGGTTAATCATTTCTATTAATAACCCAAGATCAAATTATTCTTTTAAAATAATATTACTAAAAATAATTAGTCAAACATACCATGGACCACATGTAGTCAAGTGGTAGGTGACAAATACCAGTCTCACTTTGGTTGTGTTTTTGATTCCCGCTACATCATCTGACGCGACAGGTTGTCACACAGTCTGCATGTTGTCCCTTTTCAAAAACTATATAATTTTATAACATTTCTAAAAGAGATAAATTTATGAAAAAAACCATAACATATTTTAACCATGAAGGCATTTTAATAAACTTCATTTTTCTTCCCAAAAATTTATTAACTTTTAATTTCCTGAAATTCATGGATCAAAAAAACCCAAATTGTTCTTTATAACTATATCCACAACAGAAAATATAATTATTACATGAATTAAATTTTCATATCTCAAACATTAGGGTTACACATTCTATAAAAAGTCTTCTATTGTAATCTCATCATCAAAAGTGCCATAATACTTTTAAGCATTTCACCATCCTAAAATCTACCATAACTCTTGATCCCATATATGTTGACCACTTACTCATTAACCATTCTTCATGTTCAATTAACCATTCATTAGAATCTTATTCTGAAATACTTCTTTCCTGCACACAACAATCATGAATCGTATCCTTAGATTCAATAATATCAATACATATGTTAAGAATTAATCCATACCTTTCATGGGTCCTTGAAAGTATCTTCATCCTCAATCAGAATGGAATTTGGTGTTGGAAATCATATATTTTTACGATCCATGTGATCCCATTCAAGAAAATTCTTCGCAGGACATGTGTTTTCATAATGAATATGCACACCACATTTAAAACATTCAATTGATCCCTCGGAAAGGACTTCATTCCCTTTACTAGAGTCACCTAGATGCTTCTTTTTCCCATGTATGGTTATTGATTTATGACCTTCATTCCCACATATATAGCATCTTTCTGTCCCATTGAAACATTTTCCTAGGTGTTTCATTCCATATCATTGTCACATTCGTTTTTGAACACACTAACCATTATGATTATTATCAGAACTTCTGTAGGGATTTGTTTCTTGAATATATGATTCCTTATAAAGATCACTAAGGTTCAGGTGGTCAATCATGACTCCATTTAGTAGGTTGCAAAAAAAACCACATGCATTCTCATTGGAGCTCTCATATCATTCAGTTTCTCATTCAGATAACTCTCACAGTTTTCTTCACATCGACTTTTACTTTGGTTCATGCTAGATCCGACCATTTACTAAAACCAAAAAGGTTAGAGTGAGTATATCATTAAACTCATCATATAATATCTTATGAGGAAGGTAAATACTAAGTCATGTTATCTTAAACTCATTCAAAATAACTATGAACCTTTCTAATATGCTAACCATTATGGTTTTGTCACTTATGTATAGATAACACCCTGTCCTCTAAAGGTATCTAAATTGACCTATAATACCAACTACAAGGACCCGACATTAAACCTTGCATAATATTTAATTAAATGAATAATTCGCATTTAGGATATTTTTAGGTTTAGAGATTTAGAGAATTAGGACATAACTATTACATTTCAAAAGATTACAAAGTAGACACTTCTATATAGATTCCATTTTTTATACAAAACATGAAATCTTGAAAAAAGAGTAATGTCTAATTCCATGTTTAAGAGAGAATGACTTTTCCTTGATCCCATCCTTGACCCTATTCCACTTTATGTCCTGTGAAAAAATTTCAAAAACATGGGATGAGCATAAAAAATCTCAGTAAGAGATACACAAAGAAGGAATATATTTGTTTTTCTAATCAACATGAAAACCATGAATACTTATACATAATTATTACTTATAACCTTTATGAAGTAGTAAATACTGTTCACTGCATAAAGGATTATTACTTACCATTTTGTTACCAAAGGATTACAACAAAACCGCATATAAATAACACATAACATATAAAGGTATCTTGAGACATAAACATACAGAAATTGAATAATCATATGGTCGAATTCCACATATTTCACTAAATGGAATAGCCTTATGGCCGACATTCATACCCAATGCATTGGAGGTTATAACACAACCACCCATCCTGGTATTCACAGCACCACCCGTTATTTGGTTTATCATGTAACCACCCATCAAAGGTCCAAGTACCATTATAAGACATAAAATATTTCAAATATAAACATTTCACTAATAACATTTCATTTTATATCACAAGATGTAAATTCAAGATATTGAAATAATCAATCCATTTTCAAAAACCATTTAAAAAAGATTTTTGAATCAAAGTGTACCATAAAACATTGAATATTTTAATGGATTTATAATTTCAAAAACATAATGTCCATATAATTAAATACTGAAAACCATTTTTATGACATGGACATTAAAAAAACTCATTTAGTGTAATAAATCATTAAAACATTTAAAATCATATTTTAGTTAAAAAGTTTTTAACAAAATGAGAGACTCTTGAATACACATAATTCATGATGAACATTTAATTAGAAGTTTATAATATCATCAGAATAAAGTTATTCATGATATAAAATGTCAAAGGATAGTATATACACTATATAAGAGTGAATTGGTGCATAACAACAATGATGTCTCAATGGAAATTTAAATTGAGATGAAATCAATTATAAATTTGGTATTCTTAAATTTAGGATAAATCAATCGCATAATTATGTGTGAAAAATATAAATAAACCCAATATAATTGGATATTATGTGTAAAAAAATCATAGTTCATTCACACATATTCATAGGGTAACATATTCAGTAAGTACAAACTGAACCCAAAGAATATAAATTGGGTTAATAAGTTCCCTTGTAAAAATTCTACAGTGTAACAGTGTCACATTAAAATACAAAAATTGAGTTGATGAGAAATAAATGGTATCTCAAAACTTGGGCATAATGTTTATATAAATAAGTATAGAAAATAACAAATCCCAACATAATAATATGTAAATTAAAAGACATAACAAAGAGATGTCTTTTAAAAAGAGGAGGGTGAAAGTTTCCCTTACCGATTTGGTAACTTACAAAACATACTCCACATGAAAGAAGGATCATAAAATGAATATGTAAATACTCATAAATGAAATTAATTTACACAAATATTACATTCATGGGCAGTACATACACCACACAAAAATATTGAGTGGCAATTATAGCATGAATCTCACGGGAATAAAAAGTGAGACGCAACCCTTTTCAACGTTGTAATCAACGGAGTCATAGGACCAAAAGATAATAACCACCAACTGAATCACAAAATACCATGAATATAATGAGAATCATGATAATATATATATATATATATATATAATGGCAGTACAAAATACACCACATGCATTGAATAAGTGGCGAGCAATGGAAATCTCACGGAATTATAAGTGAGATAAGAAAATCCCCTACAAAAATTCGGCAGCCTAACATTGCCACATAAAACATCCAAAAATAAATTAATGAGATCAAAAAGGGTCTCTCATCATTTTAAAATTAAAATTACAGTAATAGTAATATAAAATAACATTCCCAACATAAGAAACATGATCTTAAAAGAATTGACATAAAAGAGATCACATAAAAAGTAAGAGAGATGTAGGATCCCTTACCTCTTGTCATACTTGACTTGGTCTTTATTTAATCTCATGAATAATAAAATAAATTTAATTTGTACTTGAATAATAACCTTTTTAAAGTTTATTATTCCTTTTTATTACTTATTTCCATGTTATAAACATTATGTAATCATTTATGTTAATAATGTCTGTTTTAATGATATTTGGTACTTCAGTCAAAAATGGACTTCTTATAATTAAATGATGTTAATGTGGTCAAAGGTTAATTATATCCAGAATTATATTCATGATTTGGATATAATATATATCATATATATTCAAAATATACATGTATTTATAATAGCATATAACATTTAGAGGCAAGAAATGAAATGTACCGTTCACGGAGACCGTAAGCCGTACGTACGCATGAACACTAATTTCATTTTTATTTACTATTTTAGTGGAATTAAAACTTAATGATACATAGGTATATTAAAATTCCAGTATAATATCATATATAATATCATTAAATATATCCTTTATATATCCCACATAATCCATTAACGAGTCACATCACTTTGAGGGGGCGGTAGTTCGTGTTTCCTCAAATGAGATTATCGTATTTATCCACTATGGAAACCATAAAGGCATGCTATAAATGGGAAATATAGAAGGATAAAGAATACATAATAATAATATATATCATATATAAATATATTTCCATCATAATGGCCACCATTAGAAGTGGTAGGAGATATTTGAACAATCATCGTTTCGTGAGGCGTTAGTTTTCCATCTACAGAAACATTATGTTCTTCTTCTATTAGATGGAGGTGTGTGTATGTGTAGTTATAATAAATATAATAACAACATCCTAGTATATTTTGGATACTGGTGTTGTTACAAAAGAAAGGAATAAAAAGTGTTTAGGGGTTGGAGAAGTTAAATAATAGAAAACAATTTAAGAGAAACGGTTACCTTTAATTTGGGTAACTCCCTTTGGATTGAAACAAAGGACTTCTTGAAGTTCCTTCTTCCTAATGTAATGATTTTAACGGTAGGATAGGGACGTAGGGAGCTTAATTGGGATGATTTTAGACGATCCAAATGGCATGATAGGTGTGAGGAATTGGATATAAAAGGTCTCTTTTTATAGGGGAGAGGGGTTCATTAAGAACGTGTGATAATATTATTTTATTATAAAATGATATTCGGTTTAAAAAGGTCCTAAATTAATTATAGATGAATATAAGATTAATAAAGATTGAAATAAAATCATCCAATCATAATTGGACATGTTTTGGATAATATTTTAATCATTATAATCTTATTTATTTAAATTAATTATTAATGAGGTAAATACTGCATCATTATTGTGTCATAAATAATTTAATTTATTTAATGTATAAAAATTATAAAAAAACTACCATTATGTAGGAAATATTTTTATATTTACAATTAATATTTATAGCTGAAAATATGACTTATATAACACCATATAAAAATAAATTACTAAAAGATTTATGTTAATGTCAATTTTTCCTTCACCTTATATTAATTAATCTAAATTTTGATTATCACTTCCATGTGTCACAAAGGGGGTCCCAAAATTGACCCAAATATGACCTTGGTCATTAATTTATCAACCAATAAGTTTTGGAAATTTGTTAAGATAATTTTGAATTATTATAATATTCTTTTAACCTTAATTATTCAATTTACTTATATCTGTGGAAAATAAAAGTAAAAAGTTACTATTGACCAAAAACTATTTTCATCTTAATGAACCACATTTTACTTATTTATAACAAATAAGTATTTATAATTTTTGAAATTCAATTCATAGAAGTGGTATATTTTCATTTAAATGAAGAAGTCCGTTTTTTAACTAATACTAAGTGGTTTCGGTATTCATCAAAAATTGATGTTTTCAGCAAAATACCAAAAATTAAGCCTAAGAATTATTTGATATTACGATTTCAAAATGATATTTATTTTTTCAAATTCAAAATATACAAGTTTCATTAATTAATTTTAAAATTAATTCTTGTTGTTAAAACAAATACCGTGTCTTTAAGAAGCAATAACTATCAAAAGATTGACACTTGTTTATGATCAATTTCAATTTGAAATTATTCCAATGACCAACATTGGATTAAATTGAAAAAATATATTCTAGTTACACTTTAAAAACAATTAAATAGATAATATTACCATATAAATATATTATATTAAAACATAGTTTTGAATTAAAATACAATATTTTCACTATTCATTAAAAAATAAACATTATTGAAAAAATTCAAATGATTTACAAAAAGTACATTTTGATGTCCCCATTCAAAAGGAGGATTTTATTTGGTCATATAGAACATATAAAAATGTACAAAACTAGATTTAAATAGGGTTCATCAATAGAAGGCGGCAAATCGACCTTTTAATGTAAATTATGGTTAAAATTAGATTCATTCACATTTTAAGCCTCTAACATTAATTGGATAAAAGTAAATACATCTAACAGAAATGTATAATCACATTGTATTTGGTTTTTCTCATTCCCTCTAATACAACGTCTAAGAGTTAGCTTCTATTTAAAATAACAATATTTTATTATTAGTGTGCAACTTAAGATTCCAAATAAACACGTTGTTGCGTATCAGGTACGCTATTGAACATAGAAACCCTTTTAAAGTAAAATTAATATTAAATTCAAAAATTAATAAATATGAAAATCCATATTTTTTATTTACCTGGGATGTTGCATCCTTCCCCCTTTTGGAAATTGGATCCACACAGTTTTTAAATTTATACTCAGAAACATTATTAAAAGTCCCATATAAGGAAAAAAAGAGTCAATAAAAGTATCACTTTAATATAAATAGAGAGAAGTACAATGGTCACCAGAGTTAACCCATACTAATATTCCATGAAGACACGGATATGGAGGATAAACCAAATGGTCATGTTCTGATGGAGAGTGATATGAAACTTATTTAGGAGAAAGTTAACCACCAGAAAATCACAAACTTGTTATGGGTTAAACAGTCTTTGATTCCCCGGTAGGAAATGTTAACGAACAAGGTTTTTGTTTAAATTTACTTTTTGTGGAGGAATTTATTTATTAGCTTAACCGAAAACATAAGGAAATATACTTACTTCTCATATAGACATTCATCTTTTACTATAATTCTAACACAAACTCATATTTTCTCCAAATGATGAATATTCAGGATGAATTTTTTTCACATTAAGAGCGGTATAATCAACTTCGAGAGAATCAAATAAGCAACAAAAGATGAACTGTATATTTCTAATGTTTTTATACCTTAAACAAAACCAAAATGGTTTGTGCGAGTTCAGATATACCCAAAAAGGATAATCTTCTACAAAAAGAAAAAGTACTCTTAATCTCTAAAATTTGTCCAACAAAACCCAAAGTTAATAAAAAACTATTAAATAAATATCTATCCATAAAATTATTCAAAGTAATCCAAACTACGATTTAAACCCATATCTCTGAAGGATTTAAACACATAGTCTGCCAAGATAAATCATAATATTTATCTCAAAATAACATCAGTTATTCTTAAAGTCTCATATTTAAAAGTAATTAACCTAATCACATATCCTAGCTGATAGGTTAAGCACTTCCATAGATATCATAAGATCATCATATTCTTATAAAATCATCTGAATAAAAAGAATTAGTCAAACTAACCATGGACTTCACGTAGTCTAGTGGTAGGTGATAAATACCAGTTTCACTTTTGTTGTGGGATCGATTCCCGTAGCTTTGTCCAAAGATATGGGTTGTCACACGGTCTCTATGTTGTCCCTTTTCAATAACTATTTAGTTTTATATCATTCCCAAAATGAGATAAATTTATCAAAAACAACCATAACATATTTCAACAATGAAGGCATTCTAATAACTTTCATTTTTCATCCCAAAATTTATTTACCTATAATTTCATCAAATTCATGGATCATATAAACCCAAATAGTTCTTTATAACTATATCCAAAAAATAAAATATAATTATTCCTTGAATAAAATTTTCATATATCAAACATCAGGGTTAAACATACTACAAAAAGTCTTCTAATGTAATCCCATCATCAAAAGAGCCATAATAATTTTAAGCATTTCACCATCCTAAAATCTATCATAACTCACGAATCCCTTATATGTTAAACTCTTACTCATTCAACTTTCTTCATGATCCATCAACCATTTTTTACCAACTTATTTGGAAATAATTCTTTCCTACATAAAAAATCATGAATCATATCCTGAGATTCATTAATATCTAAACATATGTTAGGAATTAATCCATACAATTCATTTGTCATTGTCAGTTTCTTCATCCTCAATCGGAATGGAATTAGGTGTTGGTAAACATATATTAATATGATCCAAGTTATCCCATTTCGAAACATCTTCGTAGGACATGTGTTTTCATAATGAATATTCACAAAACATTGAAAACATTCAACTTATCCCTCGGAATGGAATTATTCCTTTTCCTAGAGTCAAATAGATGCTTCCTTTTTACATGGAAGGTTATTGCTTTATGACCTTAATTACCACATCTATAACATATTTCTTTCCCCTTGAAACTTTTTACTAGGATTTTCTCTCTATATCATTGACAAACAGGTTTTTTCACACACATACCATTATTATTATTACCTAAACATCCGTAGGGATTTGTTTCATGAATATATTATTCCTTATAATGATCACTAAGGTCACGTTGGTCAATCATGACACCAGATAGTTGGTTGAGAAAAACCACCATTGTTATCATTGAAGCTCCTATATCATTCAGTTTCTCGTTAAAATAATTGTCACAGTTTTCTTCACATCCACTGCTACTTTGGTTCCTGCTAGATCCAGCCATTTACTAAAATCAAAAAGGTCAGTGTGAGTATATCAGTAAAATCATCATATAATAGCTTATGAAGAGGTTAAATACTTAGTCATGTTATCTTAAACTCATTAAAAATGAATATGACTCTTTCTAATATACTAATTATTATGGTAATGTCACTTATGCTTAGATAACACCCTAACCTCTAATAGTATATAAACCAACCTCTGATACAAACTATAAGGACCTGACCTTAAACCTTAATTAATATTGAATTAAATGAATAATTAACATTGAAGATCTATTCAGGATTAATGATTTATAGAATTAAAACATAACTGTAACATCTCAAAACATTACAAAGTAGACACTTCTACACAGTTTCCATTTTTTTAAAAAACATGAAACTCTTGAAAAAAAAGTCATGTATAATTCCATGTTTAAGAGATAATGACTTTTCCATGATCCCATCGTTGACCCTATTCCACTTTTTTTACTTTGAAAAACATTTCATAAACATGGCATGAGCATACAAATCTCATTAAGGGATACAGAAAGAAGGAAACTGTTAATTTTATTCAAAACAACAAGTAAACCATGAATACTTAATCTAAAGTATTACTTTTAACCTTTATGATGTAGTAAATACTCTTCACTTAATAAAAGATTATTACTTACCATTTTGTAACCAAAGGATTACCAAACAAACCAATATAAATAAAACATAAAATATAAAGGTAACTTGAGACATAAACATACTTAAATGGTATAACCATACGGTTGATTTCCACACATTTCAGTAAATTGAATAGCCATATGACCGACTTCCATACCTAATGCATTAGAGGTTATAATGTAACTACCCATCCTGGTATTCACGACACCACCCTTCATTTGGTTTTTCACATAACCACCGGTCAAATGTCCAAGTACCATTATAAGACATAAAATAAATCAAATATAATCATTTCCCTAATAACATTTCATTTTCAATCACAAGATGTAATTTCAAGATATTGAAATAATCAATCCATTTTCAAAAAACCATTTAATAAAGATTTTTGAACAAAAGTGTCTCATACCACTTTGAATATTTTAATGGAATTATAATTTAAAAACATTAATGTCCATATAAATAAATAATGAAAACCATTTTTTAAAAATGGACATTAATGAAAATGATTTTGAATAATAAATCATAAAAACAATTATAATCATATTTTAGTTAAAGAGTTTTTAACAAAATGATTGACACTTGAATACAAATAATTTAGAAAGAATATTTAATCAGAACCTTATAATATCATGAGAAAAAAGGGATTCATGATATAATATGTCAAAGGATAGTATATACACCATATAAGGTTAATTGGTGCATAACATCCATGAAGTATCAATGGAAATTTAAATCGAGATGAAATCCATTATAAAGATATTATTCTTAAATTAAGGATAAATTAATCTAATAATTATGTGTGAAAAATATAAATAAACCAAATATAATTGGATATTATGTTTAATATAATCCGTGTTCACTCATAAATATTCATAGGGTGACATGTTAAATAAGAACAAATGGACCCTAAATAATCAAAATTGTGTTAAGAAGTTCACTTGTAAAAATTCGACAGCCTAACTGTGTCACATTAAAATTCAGAAAATGAGTTGTTGAGATAAAAAGTGTATGTCAACACATGGAAATAATTTTTACATCAATAAGTATATATAAGAACGTATCCCAAAATAGTAATATGTAAATTAAAAGACACAACAAAAATAAGTGTTTTAAAAAGAGGAGGGTGAAAGGTTCCCTTACCGATTTGGTAACTTAAAAAACATACGAAAAATGAAATAAGGATCATACAATGAAGATGTAAATACTCATAAATTAATTTATATTACACAATTATAACATTAATTGGACGTACATACAGCATAGATAAAAATAGTGGAAAATATAGCATGAATCTCATAGGAATAAAAAGTGAGTTGCAACCCATTACAACGTTGTAATCAACTGAGTCGTATGACCAAAAGATAGTAACCATCATATGAATCATAGAATACCATTAATATAATGAGAATCATGATAATATATATATATAATGTAATTACACAATACACCACATGAAATGTACAAGTGGCGAACAATGGAAATCTCACGGAATTAAAAGTTAGATAAGAAAATGCCTTACGAAAATTCGGCAGCCTAACGGTGCCATTTAAAACATAAAAAATTTATTGATGAGATCAAAAAGGGTCTCTCATCATATGAAAATAAAAATAACAGTAATAGTAATATAATAGAACATCCCCCAACATAATAAATACTATCTTAAAAGAACTGACATAAAAGAAAGTACTTAAAAAGAAAGAGAGAGGTATGATCCCTTACCTCGTGTCAGACTTGACTCGATCGTTCTTTAATCTTTTGAATAATAAAGTAAAGTTAATTTCTAATTGCTTATGAACATTTTTCAAGTTTATTATTCCTTTTTTATATAACTTATTACCATATTACAAACATTATGTAATCATTTATGACAATAATGATCGTTTTATCGATATTTGATACTTGAGTACAAAATGGACTACTTATAATTACATGTTGTTCATGTGGTCAAAGGTTAATTATATACAGAGTAATATTAATTATTTGGATATCATATATATCATATATATCCTTCATATACATGTATTTATAATAGTACATAACATTTAGAGGTATGAAATGAAATGTATCGTTCATGGAGACGGTAAGTCGTACGTACGCATTAACGCTACATTCATTTATATTTCTTATTTTAATGGAATTAAAATATAATGATACATAGGTATATTATAATTATAGTATAATATTTTTTATAATATCATTAAATATCTCTTTTATACATCCCACATAAGGCATTAACGAGTCACATCACTTTGAGGGGGTGGTAGTCCGTGCTTCCTCAAATGAGATTATTGTATTTACCCACTACGGAAACCATAATGGCGTGAAATAAATGGAAAATAAAGAAGCATAAAAAACAGAAACATAATATATTTCATATATAAATATATTACCATCATAATGGCCACAATGGGAGGCGGTTGGAGATATTTGAACAATCATTGTTTTGCGAGGCATTGGTTTTCCATCCACAGAAACATTATGTTCTTCATCCATTAGAGGGAGGTGTGTGTATGTGTAGTTAGAATAATTCTAATAAAAACATCCTAGTATATTTAGGATACTGGGTTTGTTACAAAATAAAGGAATTAAAATAGTTTAGGGGTTGGAGAAGTAAAATAAATAAAATTATGAGAAATCGTTACCATTAATCTGGGTAATTATCTTTGGATTGAACCAAAGGACTTCTTGAAGTTCCTTCTGCCTAAGGTAAGGCTTCTAAGGGGAGGATAGGTATGTAGGGAGCTTAATTTAGTAGAGTATAAACGAGAAAAATGGATTCATAGGTGTGATAAATTTGATATAATTGGTCTCCTTTTATAATGGATAGGAGGGGCTCTTTAAGAAAGTGTGAAAATATAATATTTATTATATAATGATATTCAGTATCAAAAGGTCCGAAAATCATTATTGATGAAGCTAAGATGACATGTGATCTAAATAAAATCAACCAATGATAATTTTACATTTTTTTATAATATTTTAATAATTAAAATCTTATTTATTGAAATAATTTATTAATGAGATAAATACTTCATCATTATTGTGTCATTAATAATTTAATTTATTTGATTTCTAAAAATCATAGAAAAATACGATGATGTAGGAAATATTTTTATATTTCCAGTTAATATTTATAGTCTCAAATAAGACTTATATAACACCATATAATAATTAATTACTAGAATATTTTTGTTAATGTCAATTTTGTCTTTACATTATATTAATTAATCTAAATTGTTATTATCACTTAAATGTGGCTCAAATGGGTCCCAAAATAGACCCAAAGATTCACATGGTCGTTAATGACTCATCCAATAAGGTTTGGACATGTGTTAAGAAAATTTTGAATTTTTATAAAATTATTTTAACCTTGAATTACCCTATTTACCTTTAACGGTGGTAAATAAAAGTCAAAATTTACTATTCACCAAAAATTATTTTCATCCTAATGAACCAAATTTTACATATTGACAACAACCATGTATATTGGTTTTTTTAAATTCAATTTACAGATGTGGAAGAATTTCATTTAAATGAAAAATTCTGTTTTTAAATGCTACTAAGTGGTTTCACTATTCATCAAAAATTGATGTCTTTTTCAGAAAACATACAAAAAATTCAGCCTAAGATTTATTTGTTATTCCAAATTAAAAAATGATGTTTATTTTCTCAAATTCAAAATATAAAAGTGTCATTAATTAATTTTAAAATTAATTCCCATTGTTAAAACAAATAACGTGTTTTTAATAAACAATAACTATCAAAAGATTGACAATTGTTTATGTTCAATTTCAAAATGAAATTAATTCCAATGACAAAAATTGGAATAAATGGTAAAAATATATCCTCATTAAACATTAAAACCAATTAAAAATATTATATTATCATATAAATAAATTATATTGAATCACAGTTTTGAAGTAAAATACAATATTTTTACTATTCATTAAAAAATAAACTTGATCGGAAAAATTCAAAAAAAAATTACACAAAGTAAATTTTGATGTACCCATTCTAAAAAATGATTTTATTTGGTCATAGAGAAAATATAAAAAAGACCAAAACTATATTTAAAGAGGGATCTCCATTAAAAGGTAGTAAATTGACCTTTTAATGTAAATTATGCTTAAAATTATATTCATTCACATTTTAAGCCTCTATCTTTTATTGGATAAAAGTAATAAATCTAAAAAACATGTATAATCACATTGTAGTTTGTTCTATTCATTCCCGCCAATACAATGGCTATGAGTTTACTTCCATTTAAAATAATAATATTTTATTATTAGTGTGCATCATAAGATTCCAAAGAAACCCATTGTTGTGTATCGGGTACACTATGGAACATAGAAACCCTTTTAATGTAAAATTAATATTTAATTCAAAAAATAATAAATATGAAAAATTTAAAGTTTTTATTTACCTGGGCTGTTACATTTTATATAATTATTATATAATATAAAAATCATATTTGTATTTTGAATTGTTAGATTGGTTCCTCTTTTATTGGGAAAAAATCATAGCCTTTCCGAAAATTTTATGTCTTTAAGGGTCATGAATGTCATTGAAAAAAGGATAGTTGCACATAAATTGAATCTTTTCAATATTATAATCCATATATCAACCATATATGTCTCATTATAATACTCTATATTGTTATAATATTAATTGAAATTCATTTCTAACATTAACTGATCATGACAGTCCTTTTTAAGGTCATTATCATAACTTGTCTTTAAAAATAACATGATGAATATAGAAAAAAATCATTCATTTTATTAAATTAAAATCTTTTTTATAAATTAACTATGGTAAAGGATCCATTTTATCCATATATTACCATAATAATTATTTTTTAAACCATTTACTTTGACTATTATTCACTTGGCGAAGAATTGTGTTGATAATGTGTAAACATTTACAATAATTATACAATATATTATATTTATAAAATAACAATGACATAAATATAATTTAGTCATAATTAATATTATATTTTATATCAATTTATAACATGTATTTATTCTTGTCTTTACCATGACAACATAATGAAAATATTAAGTAAGAATGAGTATCAAATTGTAACTATTTATTTATTTGAATAAAAAATGAAATTCACTATCATGAAAATTAATTCTAAAGGTAACAAAATTGGAGAAAAATTAATTTGGTGACAAATAATTCACTTCTTCACTAATTTACAGATAATATTTTTTGATATATCAATGCCTTAATCATTAATAGAACACATTTACCCAATTTTTTCCCATACCATCTTAACTAATTTTGACTTTGGTAACACACTTTCATGAATAAAATTGACATGGAAATATTTAACTATTATTATTATTATGATAATAAATATAGAATAGATTTTTCAAAATTTAATTTCGTGTTGTGGTAGAAAATTATATTAATATAAGTACACAAAACACGGTGAAAACCCTTATTTTAAAAAAAATGTGAGCACGAAAATTAATGTACAATAGAATCATGTATAAAATTTATTACCATGTAATATTATAGTTTATAGATAAAATATATTTTTTAATAACTTTATGGAATTCCAAAAATGAATGTATAATTTTGAATAGTCAATTAAAGGAAATAGACCAAACTGTTTTTAATAGAAAAAAATAAAACATAGGTTCCCAAAATTCAAGCTTCAGTTTTCAAATTTAACATCATAGTAATAAATTTTTATTTATATTAATAAAACTAGATTTTTCTTATATAATTATTTCACCTTTTTCAATTAATTCTTATATAATAATGATATCATAAAATATATGATACTTTTTTAAAAATAATTTTTCGTCTTTCACATAAATAATCAAAAACTTGAGAAAAATTATAAAAAATAACCCTAATATAGTTTTAACCTGTTAAATTACAAAATTATCTAAATTTAAACATTTTTAAATTATTATATTCATAAATTAATCATTTAAACAAAAATTAATATTGGAAAAAATTCCTTTATAAAAAAATACATTTTCAACATTAAGTGATCTAAAAATTATTTCAAAGCAATAAATAATTTATTTAATGATAATATATTAGGTAAAAAATTAAAATGTTAGAAATTATTATTATTATATTTAGAAATTTATCACTAAAATTTATAAACCATAAAACATATTTTGAAATAAAAACTTTTATATATTTAATAATATTAATTTGTTATCCTATAAATATTATATTTTTTAACTGATTACAATATTTTTATTTAACGAAGAAATATTATTATTAAAATATTGTTACTTTTATATCTAATATGTCAATTCTTGTTTTTAATTCATGATTTGTTATAAATAATCTACTCAAATTTTCATTTATTTAAAAAACTATTGTGTATTCACATCTAGAGACATTACTTCCCCCCCACACTCCATAAGTCACTTAAAATTGGAAATTTTAATTTTATTTACCTAAATGAATGTATCTTGAAAAAAGTATAACCTCATATCATGAAATTAAATTAATAATTAACAACATAAATTATTTTAATTTCACAATTAAGTATTTCTAAAGAAATTTTAGTATCATTATTGGACTCATACTTGTGAATATGTTTTCAAAATAATACTTAGGCATATGAGATATATTTTCAACATATTTATTGAAATATTTAACTTTTTACTGATGGAATTTAATGAATTATTTCTATAATAACCAGTATTGTTATGAGTTTGAATTTCAGATTATAATTGAACATTAAAATTGGTGGACTCCTCGTTTAATAATATACTTCATGAATTAGGTGAGGCCTATAAGGAAATCTATAAGAGGTGTTTTTTTAAATGAAATGATTCTTGAAGGGTCACTCACGGACTGGAATTTCAGTGCTAGGGGCCCAATGTAGTTAGGAATGCTACTGATCCCACAGGTAGCCGGTATTGTGGGAAGAGCCCCTACTGCCAAAAACTATGCTATGGAAAACCCTTAAACCTGGACATGCAAATTTTTGGGGTCATAATTAGGCTTATAGCCTCCTCAAACACATCAAATGGCTAGTGGGGTAGGATTCTAGGGTATTATTAATGGTGTTTTGGTCCTTTATTCCACTGATCCAATGTCACATTTTACATAAATATATCAAATTTTCAAGGGATATTTGGTATGGATCTATTTATATTCTCCCTTCAAGAGACTGACATAATCTGATGTGCATCTAGATAAAAATCGTTGGTGATTCTATGCCAGATCCTTCCATATTTATTTTTTAATCCTTCTTCATCATATATGAGTGGATCATTGTTCATGTCACATCTTGGAATGTGTTTTGAAAATTCCACCCATTTATGTATCAATTATCATAAAACAATAATTCTCATTATTAAGTGGACCATCATTTTTATAACGATTCTAATTAGATAATTAGTGATAGTTACGTTGGATAATGATGGAATTTTCTGTAATAAATGATTATTTGGATTGGTATAGATAAACAAATACTTGTAATGATGAAAATATGTCATTGATAGGGGTTTAATTTAAGGTATGTCCCTTGGTGATATGTAATTTTTCAATTAATTTTGTTGTGATCAACCCTATTAACATGGAATTTAATTATGGGGTTTTTCATGATGTAGAATCACTCGTGAGACATGAATGGATTAAACTCCATTGGATGATGTTATAGGAATGTTATGTCACTTGGTTGGTTTCTTTTATAGGTTTCAATTTAATTAAACTGAATTTACCCTTGTCTCATCAATTTATGATAGGGTGTTTTCTAGAATGATCTGAAAATGATGTTTTGAAATTTCTATCGGTGGTTGTTTAGGGTTCCATCATGGAAGTGATATCTACTATGTCATTTAGTGATAATTCCTTTTTCCTTTGTTTTTAATTTATTTGTAATAATATAATTAATTTTAATTTGGTTATAGTTAATTAGTTTGGAATGCTTGAGATTTAGTATAACTCATTGTGATTGATGGAGTATGAATGTAGTTGGATGTCGTAGACAATTAGTTGGGTGGGTTTTTATGGGATTAGGATCTGTGTTGAGGATGGTGGTCCCATTTTCTCTATAATATGGTAATATTACATTTTCTTTTGGCATGTGAGATAAGGTTTTTCACCGTTGGTGAATTACCCTTAAATTCATAATGGGATGTGAATAATAATTATTTTCTTATTAATTAATTGTAAAAATTTCTTCAATAATTAATGGAACTAAGTATAATGTAATTTGGAAAAATTCCAAGGACTATAATGGCCCCTGTTCGTTGGCATGATGCTAGTCTCTCTTGGACGAGACATGATTACAAATGTCTTACATAGGCTAAAATTTCATTTTTATGTGTGGTTATATTTCATGATACCAATTCCAATGAGACTACGTCCAATTATTTAATCACATTTGTGTTCATGAGTAGATTGCCAAAACATTATTGATGTTCTATCTCTTATGTGTTCTAGCATATCCCATGAGAGTATGTTTGATTGTTTAATCACATGTCAGTGTGTGTATAGCCCATTAAACCAGGTTTTATGTATTTATCACATGTGTGTGGGTGTGTAGATATAATTATAATAATGTTTATTATAATATACTTCTATATATACATGATGGATAGTTTTTTTGATGTTATGAGTGTTCCCATGTATCCTAAAATACCACACATGACTTAAGGATCTCATTTTTATAATTGTATCTACTATAACAAATGATGATATTATATATTCTATTTATTTGTATACTCTTACCTATTCTGTGTTTTATCATATTTCCATTGGAGGTATTGTTTTAGTATTTAATAATAGATGTAATTTCATGTTATGACAACCTCATTAATTACATGTTCGTCAGTAGGGATTCTAACCCTGGATTACTTATGATATCTATTATTAATAAGTTATATAATGGACCATAAGTAGCTAATATTATGGGTATAGAGAAGTTTTGTTAGCACATGACCACTCAAAATATGGCTTTTTGTTTCATTATTTTGATTTTAGCTCCTATATTCTGAGTTTTCACAATTATGTTTTTCATATATACCTTCTACTGATAATATCATATGTATTTAAATTTTATTTACTAGAAGGGTACTAAACTTCATTGGTGGCGTCATACTATTTTTTACTCATAACCTACTTTGGGATCGATGGAACCTTGGTACCTAAGAAACCCTCCCATATTCAAAGTACAATTTTATTTGAAGCTTGGGTTTGAAAAAAATTTCAGTTAGATTTATATGATTCTGGAGACCGAAGTATATGAGTCTTGGAGTTGGGTGAAGATAGTTTTGTACCATTTTTTCCCATGGTTTATCATCATATTCATTAAAGTCATTGCTTTTGATTCTAATGTTTTCAGATTCATTCATTACTGAAGATATATGATTGGTATCATTGCACAATTATTGTATACTTTTAAATGTTTTATTATTTATCTCTTATTTTTCACATGGATGGTGAGTATATTTCTCCCATGACATAAATTAGACCTTCACCACTATTTTTCATCCTCATTTATATGGGGAGACATTCCTGAGGTCACGTGTATTTCTTTATTGTACCCGATAATTAATGATGTGATGTTATAAATTAGTATTAGTGGTTTCCAATTTTCCTTTTTTGGGTAGAGCATAAATATATGAAATTGGAGTGTGTCATATCATTTTATAGAACATTGCATACTGTGTCATGAGAACCTTTCACATGTGATGTATAGTTTATAAGCCAATGGAATTTATGTATTTAATTTGTGTAATTATGATTATTGTATATTACTTCCTGTAACAAACATGATTTTTTATTTTTATTTTATATCAAATTTATTTGACTCCATGATGTATTATGGATAGGCTTCACATGCATCATATTCAACATGTAGGTTTATAGTAAAAAATATTTTTTCTCATGATTCTAATGATGAATGATCAATGAAATTTATTAGTTTCATAATTTTTTGCTGGATGTTCACAATTGAGTGTCTAATGATATTCTATTTGGATGAAACCCAATTAATGTCAAATTCTAATAGAAATTCAACTATGACTATAGTTTAGTGAACATTGGTGATGTTAATGGTGGTTTAGCTGATGATAATGATGATAGTTATGACACCAAATCCCTTATATAAATTTGTTGTGGTTTATATAATTTTATTTCACTTTTGTTCATAAATTTGTTTAGTAATGATTATTTTATGGGTATATATTAGATAGGTTTAGATAATTATGGTGTCATCTATAGCCTATGTTATGAGATCCTAGTTTCATAGTGGCATTTTGTTTAACCAAACTATGCATCTTAGGAATTTATGTTGTTGGTTTAAGAGCACGTATATCATTGAATTGATGTATATATATTCTTCGAAATTGTTATCTAATTGTTAACCATTAATGAATAAATTTTTTGGGTTTAGTATATAATATATTGGCCATGGTGGTGTGACACTGGTTACTAGTGAGTTGTTTCTCATGTTGTGTGCATGTAAACTGACTGAGAATGTCACTTTTGATGTGATATTCAATGATAATGAATATGAGATTGTTTTTATTGATGAAAATTCCATATTCATGTCAATGATACTTGAATATCAGATTTAAAGGGATTTCTAGTTGTTATATCTCTCTAGAGTATGGAGAACCTTGATTTCTAGATCATGTGTTATATGGATATTTTTGAGTTTTTTTGATTCTTGTGGCATTGATGATAAGGACATTGGTTTCTTAGACTAGTAGTTTAGAATGAGATGCACCACTGACTCCAATTAATAATCCTTTATGGTAAAACCTATGAGGGATAGAGTATTCGTATACATAAATAGGGATAAAAAACTTCTTGTGTGATGAGTGGGTTATGGTAAATCTTGGGAATAAAGGTATGATAATACTAGAGAGGAGAAATGAGATGCATCGAGTTTTCTTTAAATGGAACCTTGTAGAGTATGGATATTTATATAGGCATGTGATTCTAGGTTGTTGGTTTGTTATATAGTGGGAAATCACTGAATTAAGAGTATGTTTTCTATTAAACCACGCTGAGGAAAACAGCGATTCATGAGGATTCATATAGTGGTTTCATGAGGTAAATTATATCAGTGGAAGAGGGGTGTTGAGAAAACTATTGAATGTTATTATGGTCTTGTGGATGACCCACAAGGAGGTACTAATGGATGTTAATTTATATTTTCAGTTTTGGGTCACCCTTATAGTTAACAATATTAATATTTTAATGAATCATATATTTTTTTGATACTCATTTGTTGTTGTGTGTTGATTTTTCTCCATGTTGGAGATGAAATAAACAATGTATCAGGGTATCATTGTGTCATCATCCTATGTTTTTCGTCGATGTGCATGCTATGGTTTGGTGTCATGGCATACATAATGGTATAAAATCCATCTGGGTCAGATTTCAAAATCTAATAGTAGGATAATGGATTATTCATGTACATCATAAAGGGATAACTGAATATAGTTGACATCAAATTAAACAATATGTGTGTTTAAAGAATGTGGTGTTTTCAAGGAAATCGAGTAAGATTGGCTATTCATGCATAGTCATCATGTTTGATGATGAACTATTTTTTGGATGAGTATACCAATGCAAGCATGGTGATGTGATAATACACATACTTCTATATTGGGGATCATTAAAATTGTCACATATTAAATTACCTCCCTTGTGGGAAATGTTGTGGTCATTCATAAGCCTTCCTATTAAACTATCATGGTGACCCTAGAAGACTAATGTGAAACAGAACTAAGAACATCTTTTTCATAAATGAATTAGTGAGGTTTTATTGAAATGTAACACTAGATAGGGACTAGGAGTGGGATTTAGAATTCTGTATAAATTGATGTGAACTGAGTGGGATTTTGATTATTGGGGTATTGATACGTGACTAATATCATTTTGTCTTGTAGAAAGGGTTAGTTAATGAATTATTGTATGCCTAAGAAGTAGGTTTTATATTTAGAAGGGTTATGATAGATAAGTTGATTATATTGAGATGTAAGTCATCATGATATGTATACCGTGGAATGTTAGTTTCTTATGTCGAGAAGCAATTTAGGGAAATTACTAGAAGATTGCTGACTATTTTATCAATATGACCCAGTAGGTGGTTGGTTTAAACATCATTGATATCATCATATTTGGTATGACTAAGATCATTAGGGATTTATCATGGACTGTCTGTAATGGTTGATTTGATCAAGATAAAATAGTAATTAAATACATGTTGTTTCATATATTTACAAGTAATAAGTCCTAAAAATTGACATGAAACTCATTATTTCCTTTTATGGAGAGTGATGGAACGAAATTTTTAAAAGTGTGTCATTGAAATAAAATCATATTGTTCCATATTGTGATTTCTATGGTGGAAGAACAATGATTCTTCATTAGGAATATTTTTATAGAATTATGGCATGCCATGTTTAATGGATTTGGTGATCATGGTATAAATATTTGATGACGGTGAGCTCTTAGATTAGATTATTATATCATATTTCGTGTTAGACAATTTGAGTGTAATGGGAATTTAGGATTGTGTACAACATTATAGAGGTATTTTCGAATTCAAGATGTAGGGTGTCAAAATACTTATGGATAATTATTTAGGTTGATTGATAGTCTTTTTTCACATGCTACAAAAACAAATCGAGACTGTGAATCACAATGATGGGGAGAGTGTGACAACCCATGTAATTATATGTTTTAAATTTAGAGGAAGTTTAAAGAAAGATTTCTTTGTGGGATCATTCAGAGAACATGGTGATGAAACAAGGTCTGACCTAATTGAATGTCATAATGATGGGTTTTTGTAATTTAATGGAATGTCATAGGGAAAATTGATGTTCATAATATCAATGGTTGAGACACGGTGTTACTGGGTTTGCAGTTATATATATCGAAAATTATGTAGGGTGTCTAAAAGACCCTACTGCCAAAAAGGATACACTAGATATCCAGTTATCCTATATAGGATAGGCAGTGAGTTAGGTAGTTGGATAGATACTTAGAAGGACTCACCAGCTAGCTATTTGAGCAGAAATATCTAGCCAATGGGCCATACTATATATGGTATAATCAAGTTCATTTGGGTCATATTATTTATTGATGTCTCCTCATGTTTTATATATCTAGTTCAATTTTTTGTGTTCCATTTGTTCATTCCCTATTTACATTCTCCTTTCATGGGATTTTCATGATCCATGTATGATCTAGATGGAATTGTTCCTAATACAGGAAATATTATTTCTTCAACATTATTTTTGGCCACCTTTATTCACATTTATTAGATGATCATCATTTCATTCATCATGTATGTCACATCTGGGAAGATAATGTCCCTTATAATCCTTTAATGTATCAATTATCTCTTAAATATATTTCACATGATTGAATTAGAAACCAATTTATCATTGAAATAATACTGATTAGATAATAAGTAACAAATCCCTTTGATCAAGATGTAATTTTATAGAAAGAATGAGGATTTGGAAAAGTATGGAAAGAGGATGTCTATTAAGGATTAGCACATATCATTGAAGTAAATTTCAATGAATGTATATCATTTGGTGATCAATTCATTGTTTTAGGCCAATTTCATAAATATAAACCATCATACCATGGAATTCAGAGTTTCTTGGAGAGTGGCCCAATCATTTTTTGGATGATTTAATTGTGATGTTACATCACATAGTTGGTTCCATATAGATGTTCTATATTTATTATATTAAAAATCCCTCTTCTCATTACAACATGATAGTTATATTTCTAGATTCACATCTAATGAATGCAATAGCACTTCCATCGGTGGTTCTGTAGGATTGAAATAACGATATACATGCTCAATATACAAGATGGGGGTGAATTGTACACATTAAACATTTCCTTAAACATTGAAAGATATAAGTTTAATAAAGTTAAACTATGAAAATTCACAAAACCTCTAACACCAATTGGAGATATGGAACAAGGTATGAAGTTAACAAATTCTTGTTCAACACACTAGCTTGAATCAGGAAAGTCATTCTGAAAAATAGGTTCCGGAAATATGGATCTGAAAATTGAAACTTAACCAAAGTTTATAATATGAGATTCTACATTAAAGCTTATAGAATCTAAAATTAAATCAAAGTACAAGTGTAATGAACTATATGAATGTTATACTTTCCTTATAATACAAAAATTAGCAGAAAAACAAGTAGTAAAAATACAAGAAAGAAGATATAAGGCTTTTAACCCAAAGAGAAGGGTATCCAAAAACAATGGATAAAGGTCCCTTGATTTATAATTTCAAGCAGTTCTGTCTTACCCACACCAAGGTATGCCCTCGATACGAATATAGGAGAGTATGTCTTGCTATCCCCGCAAGCCCTCAACTTCAAGGTAGTTGGTACCACTGTCTTCCTCAACAAGGAAGCCCTCGAACTTCAAGGTATTCAGAACATCTGTCTTCCTATCCCCAGAATCCCTCGAATGTAATCACTAACATTTGGATTCTCATGAAGCAATCTGCACAGGGCAATGATTGAACAAGTAGTTCAAACATTCTGCACAATGCATGATAGTTAATAAGAGCCTCTCTCTTTAGAAATAACTTCAACAGCATGCAAGAACATGTTGTCAAGTTTTCGAAGTTCAGTATTAAGATCGTTCAAATGAGCTCCTATTTATAATAAAATTTACAATGGTCGGCTCCCTCCTCTAACAGTCATATTTTCCTTAAATTTCGGAGGGACCTGTACACGTGTCACTAAACCAACGGTTTGTTAGAAACAGAATGGATGACATCGTTTTATAAAAAATCATATGTAACTGAAACCACAACATTTTTTTACAATGAAACAAATGTAATCATAAGAAAGACTAGAATTCGGAATGTATGTTAATAGTAGTTCAGAGTCTAACCAAAATAGAATTCAGAGTCTATGAAAAAAAGGATATTCGGATTCTATTATTAAATGAAATTGGAATGTGAATTCTGTAGAGATTTGGAATCTGAATTCCCATGACAATTCGGATTCTAGTTTCACTAGAATTCAAAATCTGAACTAGTAAAAGTTCATAGTCAAACTAGTAATAGTTCCGAGTCGAACTAGTAAAAGTTCAAAGTATAACTATTAAAAGTTCGGAGTCGAACTCATAGATGTTTGGAGTCGAACTATTAAATGTTCGGAGTCGAAATAATAAATGTTCGTAGTCGAACTCAAAGAGGTTCAGAGTGGAACTTATAAAAGATCGGATTCCAAGAAATTGGAGTTGAAATTTTTTAAAGTTCGTATCCAGAATTCGGAATGAATGTTTATTAGAGTTTGTATCTAGAATTCAAAGTGGTACATTATTATAGTTATTATCCAAAATTATGAGGGGAACATTATTAGAGTTAACATCCAAAATTCAAAGTGGAACTTCATTAGTGTTCTCATCTTGAATTCGGGTCATATAAATAGAATGTTGCATACCTTAGAATCATATGATTCCGAGATTTTGGGTATGAATCTGATTTTCATATTTACGAAAATATTGCCATTTATATGTAAAATCTATGTTAGGGTAAATTTATTTAAGGAAGGAAATTTTCCTTATACAGGTAAAATATAGATTTTCTTAAGTATAGGGTGTTCATGATTTTCAAAACAAGAAGGAATGAAAATGTTCATAAGCAAAACCTTATTGACTCAACAATATCCCACTTTTTGGAAAGCACAAACATCCTTATGAAAAAAATGGGTACTTTGAAAAAATTTCATTAGACTTTGAAATTAAAACTTATTTTCCATTGTTCATGGATACTAGTTAATACAACTAACTCCCCCTTATTCATTGAAACTCTAAGGATTGTATTCTGAATTTCCAGAGTGGATTTTTCATTATCATGGGAATGAAAAACATTGTAGGGAGAAACTCCCCCTTAATTTACAAATATCATTACTTAGACATTTTTCGTTCAAAATTTTTCTTTCTCCTCTTTTGAATGGTTCCAGAGTCTGTGTATATTTCTGAACTGCCTCAACCTCTTCCATAGATAAAGGGTAGAATTCTCCAGATTTACTAGAAAACCCATCTTCATCCTCTTCAATGTATCATCACTTACCAGCATAAGCATACAATTCCAGACTTTTGATTTCCATACAACCTTGAAGGATTCTAAACACCGATCTATCATCTTAGATAATAAGGCAGGGAACATGATTATCTGATCTTTTAGGTTTCCTTCCTTGATGTTCTTTATTGTAATAAGAACATGCCTCATAAAACTTATATTTCTTTGATTTACCATGAAATCTAATACATAGATATCAATTTTCTTCATATTATCCTTGTCACCCCTTCTTGGTACGAGAAAACCATGTACCCACAGCTGTATAATTCCATTCTTCGGAGTGAGATGAGAAATCTTAGCCATCATAGCATCCTTAAGTGCAGGAAATTTCAATTCCTTCACCGTGTTGAGAATTCGTTGCTCATATGGAAGCTTATGTGAGAAAAACTCAGCTTCCCCTACATAGGATAAACACACCATGCTCGCGGCCTTGGTGTAAGATAACATGTATGTCTTCCCATAAGAATTGAAGTAAAACCACTCTCTTACATCTTCCTTTTGGAAGGAACCCAACTCATAGAAATCAATCAGTAAATCAGTATAAACCAGATCTTGTTTATCTGACTTTTCTAAGAAAACATCCTCCCACCCATTAAGGGAATCAAACTTATAGAAAACCAGATGAACTTACCTTTCCCTGAAAACTAACCACTTTGAGATTGGTTTTGAGATAGATATATCTTGGGATGTTGCTTCAACAGACATTCGGAACTGAGAGATTTGAAAGATTCGGAACAACTTTTCAAAGATCAGAACCGGCCGTGAGAAGAGCAATAGGGCTTAGAGTAGTGAATGCTTTGAAAAACCAATGTGGGATGAGTCTAGGAATCTCCTTTATATAGGCGATGAAGTCGACTTTACATCTTCCAAAAACCCTCTAACGGTTTAAATTCTCTTTTCCTTGATCTGATGGTTCATATCATACCTGCAATAAAATATAGAATTCGATGTTTTGAGGTTAATAAGAAAAACATTCGGATTTGAGGAAAACTAGAATCCGAATGATTTTAAAACTCATAAGAAAACACCAGCAAGCATAATATGACTATGAAATGTTAAGTAAGGAAATAATACCTTTCGGATTCCCCACAGAGTTTATTCGTAATAGGTTATATTCTTCTTTATGATCATTTTGACTACGAAAAACTAAATATGAAAAAATATAAGGTTTAAAAGACATTATGTACGAAATCATCAGTACGAAAATTATGAATACGAAAGACCCAATATGAAAAATATGAATATGAAAAAAAAATCCATTACAAAATTTATGAGTACAAAAATTTTAATTACGAAAGTTATAGTTCTGAAGATTTCCATTATGGAAATTTCAGTTCCAAAAACATCATTACAAAAATTTCGAGTACGAAAATTCTCATTACGGAGGTAACAATTATGACGATTTCCATTAAGGAAATTTCAGTTCCGAAAACATCATTATGAAAATTTCAAGTTCAAAAAATTTTATTATGAAAATTCTTGATTCAAAAATTTATGAGTAGGAAAAACATGAGTACGAAAAACAATCTACACAAAATTTTAGTTACAAAAGTTTGAAAAACAGATTATGAAAATTTTGATTAGGCTAACAATAAAATGTACCCCCCCCCCCTATGAAAAGGAGTTTATTATTATTAGGTGAATTTATAAACAAGAAGTTAATGAAGAATAATTACCTCACGGTTATCATTCCTATGTTTTTTTAATGCATTAAAATCTATTGATGGTAAATATTTTGTGAAAATATCAGCAATTTGATCTTGCGTTTCGATAAACTAAAGAATGATATCACTTTTAAATGTGTGAACCCTAAGAATGTGATGTCTAATATCTATGTGTTTTACAAGAGAGTGATTTTCTAGGTTTTTACTAAGGTAAATGGAACTTCTGTTATCACACAATATTTGAGTCTTAGTAAAACTCAAGCCATAATCTGTGAGTGTGTGTAGCATTCACAACACTTGAGCACAACCACATCCAGCTGCAAAATATTTAGCTTCACCAGTGGAGAGTGCTACTGAGTGTTGCTTCATTCATGACCAATAAACTAATGAATCTCATAAGAAATGAAAAGTTCTAGATTTACTATTTCTATTCATTCTACATCCACCAATGCCAGCATCTGGAAAGCTTTTTAAAACAAAATCATTTCCATATGTATAAAATAATCCTAGATTCATGGTTCCCTTTAAGTAGTGAAAAATTATTTTCACTGCCTTCAAATGGGATTCCTTTGGATTGGATTGATATCTCGCACATAAGAATACTGGAAACATTAAGTCCGAAGGACTAGTTATTAAGTATAGTAAACTTCCTATCATACCTCTAAAAGTTGTTTGATTTACTGGTTTACCAGCTTCATAAATATATAAAGGTTTTGAGGTACCGATGGGAGTACTTATACATTTAGTTTTGTCATATCCATACTTTTTAAAAAGATCATTAATATACTTATTTTGGGATATATAAGTCCCTTCTGGTTTTTGAGAAATTTTAAAACCATGGAAGAATGATAACTCTCCCATCATACTCATTTCAAACTCAGACATCATTATATTTGCAAAATAATCAGTTAAAGATTGCTGAGTTGAACCAAATATGATGTCATCAACAAAAATTTGAACAATCAAAACAATTTTCTTATATTTTTTTATAAAAATGGTTAGATCTACTTTTCCCTTAACATAGTTTTTTTGAATCAAAAATCTTGTAAGTCTATCATGACAGGCTCATGGGGCTTGTTTAAGGCCATACAACGAATTCGTAAGTCTAAAAACATGATCAGGGTATTTTGTGTCTTCAAATCCAGGAGGTTGTTCAACAAAAATGTCCTCTTGAACATAACCATTAAGTAAAGAACATTTCACATCCATTTGAAAATGATTAAAATTTAAGAATGCTGCAAAGGAATGTATGATATGAATATATTCATGTCTAGTTACTGGAGCATCGGTTTCTTAATAGTCTATTCCCTCTTGCTGATTATAGCCATTAGAAATTATTCTAGATTTATTTCATACAATGAATCCATTTTCATCACACCTGTTTCAAAAGACGAAATTTACTCCAACAGCAGATGTTTTTTTGGTCTTTCAACCAGGGTCCAGACTTTATTCCTTTCGAATTCATTTAGTTCATCTTGCATGGCTTTGATCCAATCATCATCACCTAATGCTTCATCAGTTTACTTTGGTTCTAATTGGGAATGAAATGCTAGATGTTCTACTTCATTCCTTAAGGTACTTCTAGTACATACAGGTTGATTTACATCACCAATGATACTGTCACGGGGATGATTATTGAGAAACACCCGGTTTGGATTTTGTAAAACCTGTTTATAAACATATGTTAGAAAATATTCTGGGGTAAATGTTTCAGATGTATCTTCTTGAATGTATTCCTTATCAGAAGGATCTTCTAACGAATTTTTATAATCAGTTTTTGAAAAAACATCCGAGGATGTAGGTTTGGATGATTTAAAAACAAAATGATCAGATTCATCAAAATTTACATGTACTGTTTCCTCAACAGTACAAGTGTTTTTATTGAAAACTCTTTAATCCTTTAAAGTTGTGGAGTAGCCTAAGAAAATTCCATCATCATATTTTGGTGTGAATTTGTGTAGATTATCCTTAGTATTCAGGATGAATAACTTTCAACCAAAAACCTTGAAGTAGGAATGTCTTTGTTTTCTACCATTCCATAACTCCAGAAGAGTTTTATTAAGAAACATTCTGATCAAAACTCGATTTATAGTGTAACAAGAAGAACGTACTTCTTTAGCCCTGTATTTTCTAGCTACAGAATATCCACTCAACATGGTTCTAGTTATCTTTTGAAGAATTAAATCTCTTATTTCAACTAAACCATTTTGTTGAGGAGTTCTAGGTGCTGAAAAGTTATGATTAATTCCTTTTCTACTACAAAAAGTATCAAAATCAGAATTTTGATATTCTCCTCGATGATCACTATGAATAGTATTCAATGGATGGGTTTTCACATTTTTAACATGGGCTCTAAAACATTTGAAATAATAAAAATCTTCAGACTTCATTGCTTGAAAATAGACCCATGTAAATCGGGTGTAATCCTCAACTAGAAAAACACATTGTATTTTCCTCCAATGCTTCCAATTTTTGTTGGACCAAAAATATCCATGTGCACTAACTGTAATGCATCAATTTTGGAGACATCAATGATTGATTTAAAACTAGATTTATGTTTCTTGACATATTGACAAGGACCAACAACTTTAGAAGAATCAAATCTATGCTCTGGTAGATCCTTAACTGATTTCTTCTTAGATAGTTTACAAAAGTTCCTAAGATTACAATGACATAGTCTTCTATGCCATAACCAAGAATGATCTTCCATTTCACCAAGGTAAGTCGTGGATACTAATGTAACATACCAAGTAAGTAATGAATAATATATATTCATATCTATGTCTATTTATAAATATTTATAGTGTTTTAGAGTTGTAAAATGAGAATAAATCCAATCATAAGCATGAAATACACTAATATTTTTAAAAGATTGTTTTACTGGGTTTTGATGGAACACCATTTTTAAATCTTTCTTTTGACAATTTTATAAGCTCTATTTGTCTAAATAAACTTATTATTAATTATTGAGACATTGAAATTTTCATTGGATAATTTTTTTGTATTTTTCGGACAATGTTCATTTTTTAATGAATAGTGAAAAATACTGTATTTTATATCAAAACTGCTTTTTCATATAATTTAATTATATGGTCATATTTTCTTTTTAATTGGTTTTAAAGGTTAAATATAATATATTTTTACCATTTAATCTAATAGTGGTCATTATAATTAATTTCACTTTGGAATTGGGCATAAACTGATGCCAATCTTTTCATAGATATTGTTTCCAAAAAACCTGCTATTTGTTTTGACAACGAGAATTATTTTCAAATTAATTATTGAAATTTCTGTGTTTGTAATTTGGTAAAATGGATTACATATTTGGAATAAAAAGGTCCAAATTATGTAATCAATACTCTTTTGTTTTTGGACTTTGTGAATAGTAACGATGGTGATTATCGTTAATTATCTTGATTAATTGGTAATCAGGTAGTTAAGGATAATAAAATAATATCATAATAATAAAAAATGACACCAACATGTGTCGTAATACTACTTTTTGTGTCATGTACGACCATGGGATGACTTTTTCCAATCTTGGGGACCCCATGGAATTGATTTTGTGTGATAATGACTTTTTATCTTTTTATTTTTTAAAGAAAGATAAATATAACAAAGAATGTATCTCCAGAGTAAAAAATTTTTAATTTTGTATACATAGATGATATTTTGGGCTTTAAATAGTCATTTGAAGGATAAAAATATTTTCTACATCAATGGTTTTTTTATGAATTTTTTGACATTAAATATATTAAATTATTTATAACATCATGATGATGCTGCGATTACCTCATAAATGAAAGATTTAAATAAAATAAAAATATAATGTAAAATCTAAGACACAAACTAGTCAAAGACCTATTGGATGAGTATATTTAGAACCCTTATCACCTTATCCTCAACATACATCAATGTGGGGTTTTTAAAATCTGAAACTCATTTGAAAATAAAGTAATATTTTATACCTTTCCAAGAGTGCCTCTCCTCTCCTCTTATAAAATGCCCCCAACTCTACCTCCTTACCCACACCTCTCAAGCCATTTCCTCTGCCAATCTCTACTCCATTTATCTCTCCACATCCCCCTCTTCATCCTATAAGCCTTACCTTAAGCAAAGATATCTTCAAGAAACCCTTTTGGTACAAACCAAGAGGAGTTACCTGATTTAAAGGTAAAGTCTTCTCTAATGTTATTTTGTTTTATTTTTCTTCTCCAACCCGCTAAACTCTTTTAATTAATTTCATTTGTAACAAAACCATTATTTTAAATATACTTTGATGTTGTTATAAGTATTATTAGAGCTACACATACACACACCTACATCTAATTTTTAAAGAACATATTGTTTCCGTGGATGGCGATTTTTTTGCCTCATGAAACGATGATTGTTCAATATTCATATAACACCTTCAAAGGTGGCCATTAAGATGTCACTAAATTTATATATGATATATAATATGTTTATTTTTTCCTTATTCTTCTATATTTTTCATTTATGGATTTCCTTTATGGCTTCCATTATGGGTAAACGCTATATCTTCATTTTAGGAAGTGTGGACTACCACCCCCTCAAAGTGATTTGATTCGTTAATTCAATATGTGGAATGTATAAAGGATTGAGTTAATGATATTATATATGATATAATACTGGAATTATTATATACCTTTATATCATTATGATTCAATTCAATTAAATAGGAAATAGAAATGAAAGTAGCGTTCATGCGTACGTACGGCTTACCGTCTCCATGAACTGTGCATTTCATTTCATACATCTAAATGTTATGTAATATTATAAATCCATGAAAAATGTTCTTAAGCAACTAGAAATTAACTCAAGTTTATTATTCAGGATGTTAAAGAATGATCGAGTCAAGTCAGACCTGAGGTATGGGACTTCATCTCAATATCCTTTCATTGAGGTATATTTTGTTTTATACACAACTTTCTTTTATACGGTGTTTAAACCCCTTTTACATTTATTTTTACTCAAAATGAATCATTTTTATTCAAAGATTTTACTAAATGATAAAAGTGAATGTTTTTTTTGTCGTACGTATGCGGGGACAACGATTTCTCCGCGGTCGTGACAATTATTTGAGCTTCACCTTCCTCTACAAGACATAATTTTTTTTATAAAAAATGAAAAATAAATACCATGTTTTACTTTTCTTTTATTTCGGTATTGAAAATGGTTTTCATAATGTTTTTATATCAATGTGTTGTATTGAAATCTTGTGATTGAAAATTTGATATGTTATGTTTCCATTATGCATTTTTTATGTCATACGATTATGTTATGGTTCTTGGGCATTTTTTCGAAGTTGGGAGATTCCATGATAAACTAAGCTCGCGTGAGCCCGATATAGCTCTCCAATGCATTGGGTAATGAGAAGAAGTTAAATGTTAAGGTTTCTACGAAGTGATTTAAGGAATATACTGTGATGGGTATTCCAAACATAACCATGAGGGTTACTCCCTATGTAAGAATGTTATGAATGCATCAAGATACCTGTATGTCTTATGATTTCTATGATTTATTCATGATTTTATGAGGTATGTTAAAGTGATTATGTTTTATTAGTAAAGTATGATTTCATACATGGACTAATGTTTTCATTTCACACTTTTATATCCATTACTGAGCTTTTTATGCTCATCCCATGTTGTTGAAATGTTTTTCACAGGTCAAGGGAAAAGTACATGATATGATGATAGTGTCAATGAAGTTTCAAGTAAGAATCCATGTACTATTTTAAATATGTTTCCATTTATGGGAAAAAAATAGTACTGTCTTTTATGTAACCAATTTGTTTAAATGTCGAATGTAATGCATGTTTTATGATCTAATTCTCTAAAACTCTAAACCTGAAAAGATCTTCAATGTGTATTATTTAAGTAACTCAATATTATGTAATGTTTAAGGATGCATACTTATAGTTGGTATCAGAGGATGGTTTACATAACTTTAGGAGTTAGAATTCCATTAAATAATTATCCAAAAATATTTTTTTATGGTCAAATTGAAATGATATAGCATTTGAAGATTACCATGTTGCTTCAACTAAGACATGTTGGTTAAGAATGGTTTTTTACAGAGGAAACAGGGAAGCAGTGCTAGGAAGGCATACATAAGGAAATAACCTTCCGAATCAGCATCCTAGGATGGTCAGAATTGGAACTAAATAGTTTGTTGCAGTAATGGCACAATTGACTCAAGCGATAAATGGTGGTGGTATCCATGCATGAGATCAGACTGATCAACCGCAGAGGAAAATGTCGGTGGTGGAACATTTCATGAGGCAAAATCCCACATCATTAAGAGGTTCATCTGAACCTGTTCTAGTCAAAGGGTTGATTAAATCACCAGAGAAGATTTTCAATGTCATGTGGTGCTCAGACAATCAAAAGGATAGTCTTGTTGTTTACCGTTTGGAGGGTGAAGCAGATCTGTGGTGGTCGATGGTTAAAAATATCTGGGATCTGATGAGATTGATTCTCTCGACTGGGATGAATTCAAAGTTATGTTTCTTGAGATGTATTTTCCTAATTCGATTCGACTTAGGATGGAAAAAAGATTACTGTTATTGAGGCAAGAGGAAGACTCAGGGGCTGCCTATGAAGAAAGGTTCAGCCGATTAACAAGGAATGCTCCAAATTTTATCTGAGCCCTTGATTGTAAAATCAATCATTTTTACTCCGGACATAAGCCAATATATTGAAGGGATTTAGCTTCTCACAAGTTCAAGAGTTCTGAAAATCTATTTCGATGTGCTGAGAAGGTGGAAATGGAGTTTGTCGATGATCAAGTGTTCTATAACAACCAGCTGAAGAAGAGATCGGGGAGACAGGAGAAAGGAAATAATTCTTCAAAAAGGTCTGATGGTAAGAAAACTAAGTTTCTAGTTTGTGATATGTGTGGAAAAAGGCATGCTGCGGAATGTCTTTTAAATTCTGGAAAGTGCTACTAATGTGGTTAGATGGGACCTAAGGCTCGTGATTGCACTGAAAATGATCAGGGTGATGGTAAGACCAAATTTTATTTATAGTTAGTTCAATGTTTTAATTTCAATGAGATGAGTCACTATGAAAATGAGTGTCTGAAAAAGAGATCGAGTGATGGGAAGCAGTTAGACTACAAACAGAAAGGGGTGGCGAAATCCTTTACAAATACATTAGCAGATGTCGGGCCTTCAAATGAAGTTGTACCAAGTACTTTGTTTCATTTCATAATATGCCAGTGGGTTGTTTTATTCAGGGTCGCCACATTCTTTCATCTCTGAAAACATTTCTAGTAAAATGGGAATACCATCTCATGAAATGACTGCTAAACTTGTGGTAAAAACACCAGGGTGAAATGTTGAGGCAAGAAATTTTTATAAGAATCTTCCTATCCTTATCCGTGGAAAAAACCTACTTGAAAACCCTATTGTTTGACCTCTAGTAGAATTTCATGTTATCCTGGGTATGGATTGGCTCTCTATTTACCATGATAAGATAAAATGTAGAGCTAAAGAAGTTTATTTTCAGAAATACTTTCAGTTTGTGTACAAGAACGAACCCTTACTATTGATAACATATCAAGAGGATGAGAATCTTGTAAAAGATGGAAATGAATTTTACCATGCACATATCGTTGAAAACAAGGGAACTATTCAGATTAATGTTATGCCAGTGGTAAATGAGTATCCTGATGTTTTTCCTGATGAGTTTCTTGGAATAATACTAGATCAGGAAGTTGAGTTTACTGATGACTTAGTTCCTGATGCTAAGAAAATTTCAAGACCCCCTTATCCAATGGCTCAAATTGAACATTTAGAGTTGAAGGAGCAATTTCAAGATTTATTAGAGAAAGGTTTCATTCGACCTAGTACATCACCATGGGGTGATCTTGTTTTATTTGTCAAAAAGAAAGTTGTTTTTATGAGACGTAGCATTGATTATAGAGCCTTGAATAACATCACTGTTAAGAACAAATATCCTTTGCCTCATATTGATGATATGTTTGATCAGCTCGAAGGTGGTTAGTATTTTTCAAAGGTTGACCTGAGATCGGGGTACCATCAGTTGAATGTAAAGGAAGAAGATGTTCCGAAGACCGCGTTTCGTACAAGATATGACCATTATGAATTTGTAGTTATGCCTTTTGGGCTAACCAATCCACCTTCTGTATTCATGGATCTTATGAATATAATTTTTGATGCGTTCTTGGATATGTTTTTGGTTGTTTTCATTGATGATATTTTGGTGTTTTCTAAAAGTAAAGAGGAGAATGAAAGACATTTCAGGGTTATTTTTCAATCCGTAAAGGAAAATAAATTTAATGGGAAATTCAGAAAGTGTGAGTTTTGGTTGCAACAAATTTCTTTCCTTGGTCATATTGTTTCTAAAGATGGAATAACTATGGATCCTGAAAATGAAATGGTTGTTGAAGAATGGCCACGACCCACAAATGTAACTGAGATTCATATTTTTCTTGGTTTGTCAGGCTATTACTGAAGGTTTGCTTGAAATTTTTCATGGTTATCTAGTCCAATGACTAAGCTAACTCAGATGGTTGTTATGTTTATCTGGTCAAAAGAATGTGATGATTGTTTTCAGTAATTGGAAGTAATATTGGAGAATGCTCTAGTTTGTCACTACCTTCAAGGAATGGTGATTTTGTTATCTATAGTTATGCTTCAATTAACAGAAATGGTTGCGTCTTAATGCAGAATGATCAGGTAATTTCTTATGCTTCACGTCATTAGAAAACTCATGAGGTAAATTACCCTACATAAAATTTGGAATTAGCTGCTATTGTTTTCACTTTAAAAATTTGGAGGCATCAATTGTATCGAGTAAAGTATGAAATATATACCGATAAAAAATGTTTAAAGTATATATTCACTTAGAAAGAATTCAACATGTGACAGAGGAGATGGCAAGAATTAATGAAGGATTATGATTGTACAATTCATTACCATCCGGGAGAAGAAAATAAAGTGGCTGATTCTTTAAGTTGAAAAAGCAATTCTTCATTAATAATGTTGCATTTAGAACGTGAACCTTTGGTTAAGGATTTGATGAACTTTGGCATAGAAGTTTTTGGTGCAGGATTTCCTTCTTTTTTGTTCAGTTATTAGTGAAATCTTCTTTATCAGACAGAATTAAGCAAGCATAAAAGTAAGACAATGAGTTGCTGAAAAAGGTAGAGCTGGTACGGAAGGGTAAGTTCATGGAATTCAACATTGGAAATGATTGTGTTTTTAGATTTCGGAAGAGATTGTGTGTGCCTTGTGATTAACAGTTTAAGAGAGAGTTGTTATGTGAAGCTTATAGTTCTCCATTTTCAGTTCATCCATGCAGTACTAAGATGTATTGAGATCTTCCAGAGTATTACTGGTGGGACGGAATGAAAAGAGATATTGCTGATTTTACTATGAAGTGTTTAAATAGTCAACAGGTAAAAGCAGAGCGGCAGTTACTTAATGGGATGCCTCAGCCTTTAATAGTACCAGATTGGAAATGGGAGAATATATCAGTGGACTTTGTTGTTGTATTTCTAAAGACACCTCAAGGTAATAATGAAATCTTTGTTGTTGTTGATTTCTTGACTAAATAATCTCATTTCCTTGCTATACGAGATAAATTTTCCCTAGATCAAATTTTTCATTTGTATATTAATGAGATAGTCAAGTTACATGGAGTTCCTCTCTCCATTGTATCTGATCGTTATCCCAGATTGACTTCTAAATTTTCGAAAGGCATCAGAAGTCGTTGGGTATTGAATTAAATTTTAGTACAACTTTTCATCCTCAGTCATATGGGCAGTTAGAAAGACAATTATGAATTTAGAGGATATTCTATGTGATTGTTCGATGGATTATCAAGTAATATGGGAGCAACATCTTTTATTGATTGAGCTTTCATATAATAACAGTTTTCATTCCAGTATAAATATGGCACCATTTGATGCATTATATTGGAAGAAGTGTCGAAATCCAACTTTCTGGGATGAAGTGGGTGAAAGGAAGTTGATGGGACAGAATTGGTAGAATATTTGGCAGAAAAGGTTCAACTGATATAGAAACACATGAGAACAGCTCAGAGAAGGCAGAAGAGTTATGCGGACAACATGAGGAAGGATCTCTCTTTTGAGTTAGGTGATCATGTTTTTCTCAATGTTTCACCTTGGAAAAGTGTGATGCAATTTGGTACGAAAGGAAAGATGAGTCCAAGGTTCATTGGACCATATGAAATTATGGATAGAGTTGGATAAATTGCATACCGAGTGTAATTACCTGTGAGTTTTACTCAGGTACACAATGTTTTTTCGGTTTCAATGTTAAGGAAGTACATGCCAGATCCATCTCATGTTTTGAGTCCAGAGGTAGTTCAACTGGAAGAGAATCTATCTTGTGAGGAACAACCTATGCAGATTCTTGACCACAGGGAGAATGTGTTGAGGAATATGGTCATTCATCATGTAAAAGTTTTTTGTAAAAACCACATGATTCAAGAGGCAACATGGAAATCTGAAAATGCAATGAGGGATAAATACCCCCACTTATTTGATAAGTAAATAAATTGCAGGGACGCAATATTCGAAATGGGGAAGGATGTAACATCCCAAGTAAGTATTGAATAATATATATTCTTATATATGTATATTTATGAATTAGATATTGTTTTCGAGGCTTAAAACAAGAATAAATCAAATCTTAAGCATGGAATACACTAATATTTTTAAAAGATTATTTTACTTCCTTTTGATAGAAAACCATTTTTAAATATATATTTTGAAACTTTTATAAGCTCTATCTGTCACAATAAACTTATTATTTATCATTGGGACATTGAAATTTAAATTTGATAATTTTTTGGTATTTTTCTGACAATGTTCATTTTTAATGAATAGTGAAAAATATTGTACTTTACATCAAAACTTCTTTTTCATACAATTTAATTATATGGTTAGATTATCTTTTTAACTGGTTTTAAAATGTAAATAGAATATATTTTTACCAGTTAATACAATAGTGGTCATTATAATTAATTTCACATTGGAATTGGGCATAATCTAAATCCAAACTTTTCAGAGATATTGTTTCAAAAAAACTAGCTATTTGTTTTGACAACGGGAATTATTTTTAAATTAATTATTAAAATTTATGTGTTTGGAATTTGGTAAAATGGATTAAATATTTGGAATCAAAAGGTCCAAATTATTTAATCAATACTCTTTGGTTTTTGGACTTTGTGAATAGTAACGGCGGTAATTATCTTTAATTATCTTTATTAATTAGTAATTGGGTAGTTAAGGATAATAAAATAATGTCATAACAATAACAAATGACACCAACATGTGTCCTAATACTACTGGTAGTGTCATGTCCGACCATGGTATGCCTTGTTCCAATCTTGGGGACCCCATGGAATCACATTGGTGTGATAATGACTTTTTGTCTTTTTATTTTTTAAAGAAAGTAAAATGTAACAAAGATTGTATCACCTGAGTAAAACATTTTTAATTGTGTCTAATAAATGATATATTAGAATATAAATAGACAATGTAAATCTAAAAATATTTCCTACATCATATATTTTTTATAATTTTTATACATTAAATAAATTAAATTATTTATGACATCATGATGATGCAACGATTACCTCATTAATGAACGATTTAAATAAAATGAAATGAAAATGTAAAATTCAAGACTTAAACTTTTGAAAGACCTATTTTATGAGTATATTTTGATCCCTTATCACCTTATCCTCTAAATAAATCGATTTGGGGCCTTTAAAATGATAAACACATTTAAAAATAATGTAACATTTTATACCTTTCCAAGAGTGCCCCTCCTCTCCTCTTATAAAAGGCCCCCACCTCTACCTCCTTACCCACACCTCTCAAGATATTGGATTGGCCAAGATCGGCTCATTTTATCTCTCCAAATCCCTATATTCATCCTATAATCCTTACCTTTTGTAGAAAGCTCTCCAAGAAACCCTTTTCGTACAAACCAAGAGGAGTTACCCGAATTAAAGGTAAAGATTTCTCTAATGTTATTGTGTTTTATTTTTCTTCTCCAACCCCCTAAATTATTTTTATTAATTTTTTTTGTAGAAACACCAGTATGTTCAATATACTAGGATTTTTTTATAAGAATTATTCTAGCTACACTTACACACACCTACATCTAATGGTTAAAGAACATACTGTTTCCATAGATGGAAAATTTTTCCCTCAAGAAATGATGATTGTTCAATATTCATATAACACCTTCAAAGGTGGCCATTAAAATGTCACTATATTTATATATGATATATAATATGTTGATGTTTTCCTTATGATTCTGAATTTTTCATTTATGGCATACCTTTATGGATTCCATTATGGGTAAACGCAATATCTTCATTTTAGGAAGTGCAGACTACCGCCCCCTCAAAGTGATTAGATTTGTTAATTCCATATGTGGAATGTATAAAGGATGGAGTTAATGATATTATATATGACATTATACTCTAATTATAATATGACTTTATATCATTATGATTCAATTCAATTAAATAGGAAATAAAAATGAAAGTACCGTTCATGCGTACGTACGGCTTACCGTCCCCATGAACGGTTCACTTCATTTCATACCTCTAAATGTTATGTAATATTATAAATGAAAGAATATACTGGATATATATGATATATATTATATCTATATCTTGAATATAATTCTGGATATAATGTATATTTTACCACATGAATAACTTGTAATTATAAAGAGTTTAATTTTGACTCAAGTACCAATGATCGACAAAACGACCATTATTAACTTAAATAATTACATAGTGATCATAACATGGTAATAATTGATATAAAAGGAATAATGAAATTGAAAAAGGTTATTAAGCAAGTATAAATTAATTCAAGTTTATTATTCATGACGTTAAATAATGATTGAGTCATGTCGGACCCAAGGTATGGGACTTCATCTCAATCTCCTTTCATTGAGGTAAATTTTGTTTTATACAAAACTTTATTTTATACTGTGTATAAACACCTTTGAATTTTACATTTACTCAAAAGTAATCTTTTTTATATGAATCGTTTACTAAATGACAAAAGGGAATGTTTTTTTGTCATATTTATGCGGCAACACCGAATTCTTCACCGCCGTAACCATTATTTGAGATTCGACTTCATCTACAAGCCACATCATTTTGAAAAAAAATGAAAAATAAATACCATGTTTTATATTTCTTTTATTTTGGAATTGAAAATGGTTTTCAAAATGTTTTTATATCAATGTGTTGTATTGATATCTTGTGATTGAAAAGTGTAAATGTTATGTTTCCTTTATGCATGTTTTCTGTGATACAATTATGTTATGGTTCTTGGGCATTGTTATGAAGATGGGTGGTTTTGTGATAAACTAAGGTCAGGTGAGCTCGTTATAGCTCTACAATGCATTGGGTAATGCAAAGGAGTTAAAATATAAGGTTTCTCTGAAGTGATTTAAGGAATATACTGTGATGGGTATTCCAAATGTAACCAGGAGGGTTACTCCCTATGTAAGAATGTTATGAATTCCTCAAGTTACCTTTATGTCTTATGATTTCTATGATTTATTCCTGATATGACGAGGTATGTTAAAGTGATTATGCTTAAGGAGTAATGTATGATTTCATACATGGGCTAATGTTTTCATTTCGTACTTTTATATCCCTTACTGAGATTTTTATGTTCATCCAAGGTTTTTGAAATGTTTTTCACAGGTCAAGGGAATGGTACATGATGTGATGATAGTGTTAAGGAAGTTTCAAGAAATAATCCATGATTTATTTTAAATATGTTTCAGATGATGGTAAAAATGAGTACTAACTTTTATGTAACCACTTTGTTTAAATGTGGAATGTAATGCATGTTTTATGGTCTAATTATCTAAAACTCTATACCTGAAAAGATCCTCAAAGTGTATTATTGATGTAACTGAAGATTAAGTAATGTTTAATGCTGGGGCCTTATACCTAAGGACTTCTAAGTTCAATGTGTAAACATTCTCTTGCCTATGGGCAGAAAGAATAAACACTTCCTTAGAATTGTGAACTAAACACTTATCATTTATAAAATTCACTAGTTATCCTTCATGACATAATTGGATTATGCGAATGAGGTTGTGCTTAAGAGTCTTAACAAACAAAACATTCGAAATCAATGTTTTAACAAGAAGAAAAATATTACCTATACCAACAATTTCACCCTGAGCATTATCTCAGAATGTTACATTTCCTCCTATCATCTTGATAATCTTTTCAAAATAGTTTATGTTACCATTCATATACCAAGATCATCTATTATCCATGTACCAAGTATTTTTGTTGTCATTCACCCTATTTTCCTGAATATGAGAAAAGAATTAGACTTTTGGAATCCAAACTTGTTTGGATATGAGATTTTCAGATAACAAAATTTTGGGAACCCACATATTCTATGAAAATTAAGCCTTATGAAAACCTAGATATTGGGTTTTGTTTAAAGAGAAATTAATCTCCTAGTGACCACCACATTGACACTTATTACAAAATGAGGAACTTTGTGGAACAAAGTAGTTGTTACTAAAAGTTGGTTTTGTAGGGGTATAACCAAATCCATATTAGTTTCTTAAAGGTCGTATTTGTGAATACATTTTATCAAAATTTTCATTCCCAGGGGTAAAATTTGACAAAAACTTATATTAGGAAAATATTTAAGGCTTCAGTTTTATAAGAAAGTTTTTATCTTTAAAAATATTATATTTGGAACTAGTGATAGGCTCGAAAAAACATTTATTAGAAATTACTTTTTCTAGTTCTTTAGAAAGTTTATTCTTCTATGAATTTATTTCCCCAAGATTTTTTGATACACTTATAAAATCAGAATTTTTCCTATCATGATCTTTAGAAAGATCGCATATTTCTTTTGTAAGAATAATATTCCTAGAGTTATCCTTATAATGCTTTTTATTGTGTTTGGAATTCTCATTATCAAGTAGATCAGCAACCCTAGAAACTTCTTCCTAGGTAGGTAAAGTATTTTTTTCATCAGAAGAGGATTCTTCTTCTGAAGAATTATACTATTTACTGTCATTAGAATTTAAAGAAAAATTGGTCAGTTATTCATCATTGGGTACATTAGCCATAAAGAAATGATTGTTAATAGGTAATCTTGCAATAAGACTAAGATTCTTCTATCGTGATGATTCATAATCAGAAGATTAATCTGAAGAGTCACCACCACTAGCACACCAGATGTCATTAGCTTCTAGAGCATTCATAGCTTTGGAATTATAATACTTATCTTTTTCCTTTTAGAATGCCTCTATTTCCATTCTTTCTTTTTTATCAACGGAAAATACGGTCTAATATGTCCATCTCTCTTGCATTCATAACAAATAACTTCTCTATCTTTCCTATATTTCCTTTCCTTTTTCTTATACATGGATTAGAATTTTATATAGCCAGCTATCTTGTTCATCCTTTGATGAAGATTTTCTAACTCATTCTCTTAGACATCACTCTCACAAGATACAGATTGGATAGTAAACTTATTAGACTTAGATCTGGTTACGCTCTCAGGAGTCTTTGCTTTCATGTGATTTGAAGTAGTAGTAAAAGAAATAGTACCATTCCCATTCTTCTTCATGGTGTTGTAAGAATCTCTCTTCATTCTTGTTTCATGTTGGATAAGAGTTCCAAACAGCTCATCTAAGGTAATTTGAGTGACCGAACTATTCTGAAAAATTGTTGTTCCCTTTGATTCCCACTAATTGAGAATAATATCATTAATATTATCTACAAGGGCATCAGCATCCATACGTTTTTCTCCCATAGATTGAAAGATATTCAAGATAGTCATAAATCATTATTACACTTTGCAAATAGGTTCACCATAAGGAAAATTTAAACCATGATACTCAGATTTCAACATAGCTCTTCTTGTCTCTATCACTTTGGATGTATCTAAATGAGTAACTTTAAGTTTCTTTTGTATACAGTTACATGTTTCACATGAACAAAATTGGCTATATATATTCATAGTCATTGATGAATTTACATAATTGCATACTTTATAGTTTAATTGATAATCATGCATATCTTGGATTGTGAAAGCACTCACTTCATTATCAGTAATTTTATAACTTCCAGTAAGCATAAAGAAGTTGTCTACTCATATATTGATGATGAATGTCTTCATTAGATCTCTCCAATATTCATAGTCATTCACATTAAAAATAGTTGGTCTTGTAGGGTTCAGGTTGTCAATATAACCAATGTTGATTCCTTCTATTCTTAATAAAATCATGGGCAACAAAACATGTTAGTAGGAAAAGATCGTAACCATAATTTTCAGAATAAAAAAATTGGAATGAAACACTCTTTCTAAGAAAGGATAAAGAATAATGAAAAATGGCCAAGAAAAACATATATGTGAGTATAAGTATTTCAAAGGCCTCCTCTGATACAATTTATTGGATCGAAATAACGATGTAGATGCTCAATATACAAGAGGGAGGGTGAATTGAACACATTAAAAATTACCTTAAACAAAGAATGATCTAAGTTTAAGAAAGTTAAACAATGAAAATTGACAAAACCTCTAACACCAAATGGAGAATTGGAACAAGGTATGAAGTAAAAAACTTCTAGTTCTACACACTTGCTTGAATCAGGAAGGTGATTCCGAAAAACAGTTTCCAGATATATGGATCTGAAAATTGAAACATAACCAATGTTTACAATATAAGATTCTACCTTAAAGTGTATAGAATCTAAAATCAAATAAAAGTACAAGTTTAAGGAAATATAAGAAGGTTATAATTTCCATACAATACAAAAATCATTTGAAAAATATGTAGTAAAACTACAAGTTACAAGATATAAGTCTTTTAACCCAAAGAGAAGGGTATCTAAGAACCTTGGATAACAGTCCCTTGATTTATACTTTCAAGAATGTCTATCTTACCCACCCCAAGGTAAGACCTCGATACAATGATCAGATTTTGTGTCTTTCTATCCCCACAAGCCCTCAACTTCAAGGTAGTTGGTACCTCTGTCTTCCTTAACAAGGAATACCTAGAACTTCAAGGTAGTAGGAACATCTGTCTTCCTATCCCTGGAAGCCCTCGAAGGTAATCACCGACATTCGGAGTCGCACGAATCAATCTGCACAAGGAAAATTTTGAAAAAGTAGTTAAAACATTTTGCATGAAGCATGAGAGTTAATAAGAGCCTCTCTCTCTAGAAATCACTTCAACATCGTGTAAGAACAAGTTGTCAAGTAGTTGAAGTTTAGTATTAATCTTGTTCAAATGAGATCCTATTTATTGGAAAAATTCCAACAGTCAGATCCCTCCTCTAACAGACATATTTTCATTAAATTTTTGAGGGACCTGTACATGTGTCACTAAACCAATGGTTTGTTAGAAACAGAATGTATGATATCATTTTATAACAAAACATATGTAACTGAAAGCACGACATCATTTTACAATGAAAAAAATATAAACATAAACAAAACTAGAATTTGGAATGTAAGCAAATAGTAGTTCAGAGTCTAACTAAAATGGAATTCAGAGTCTATGATAAAAAGAATATTCAGATTCTGTTTTAAAAAGATTTCAGAACCTGAATTTTGTAGAGATTCGGAGTCTGAATTCCCAAGGAAATTCAGATTCTTGTTTCACTAGAATCCATAATCTGAACTAGTAAAAGTTCGGAGTCGAACTAGTAAAAGTTCGGAGTCAAACTAGTAAATGTTTAGAGTCCAATGAATAAAATTTCAGAGTCGAACTCATTGATGTTCGGTGTTGAACTAATAATAGTTTACAGTCTATCTAATAAATGCTTGTAGTTGAACTCGTAGATGTTTGGAGTCAATCTTACAAAAGTTTAGAGTAATGAATTCGAGTTGGACTTTGTTAGAGTTCGTATCCAGAATTCGGAGTGACACATTAAGAAAGTTCGTATACAGAATTCAGAGTGGAACATCATTACACTTCTTATCCAAATTTCATAGTGGAACTTTATTAGAGTTCACATCCATAATTCAGAGTGGAACTTCATTACAGTTCTCATCTAGAATTCGGATCCTAAAAACAGAATGCTTCATACCATAGCATCATATGATTCCGAGGTTTTGGGTATGAATCCAATTTTCATATTTATGAAAAATATTTCTATATATATGAAAAATCCAGGTTAGGGTAAATTTATTTAAGGAATGAAATTTTCCTTATACATGTAAAATATAGTTTTGCTTATGTATAGGATGTTTGTGATTTTCAAAACAAGAAGTGATGAAAAACGTCAAAAGGAAAACCTTATTGACTCAGCAGGTTGGTCATAGTTCAAACTAGGTAGTCATATATGAAAAGTATTTCAGTAAGAATGAATTTTCAAATTTTTTTATATTCATTGTAATAATTTAATTAATAATAATTTAGCTTCAATTAATTAATTTTTAATTCTATATATTGAGTAGAACCTCATGTAAAATGATGGAAGCTAAACAGACACAGATGACATGTATATGATGTTGGCATTGACAGTAATGGGATTTGGCTCCATGTTAAGTTAGGTGGTCCCATGTACTCTATGGTAATTGTATTATTTGTTGGCACGCGATATGATGTTTTTCAATTTTGGTGATCGGCCCTTATATTATTAATCTTAAATGAATAATAATTAAGGATTAAATAATTAATTAACATTTTTTCTTAATTAATTTAAATTTTGAAAAACTGTTAAGGTCCTTGATGGACCCTTTCATAATGTATTGATGCTAACCGTCGATTGCTGAGGTTTGATCACTAATGTATGTAATTTAATACATGGAAATTTGTTAATTTTTTGTATTAATACAAGAACCCTAAATTCGTGATACCATTTTGGATAATTTAATCACATGTGTGTGCATGAATTTCACTGAAGAACATTATTAACTCTTTGATAACATGTGTGTTCATGTGTATCATGTGTGGATATGTTTAATTATTTGATAATATGTGTGTTCATCTATATCCAATTTTACCATTCATGGTTCTTGATCACATGTTTCTTGGTCTGTATGGATACTTGTACTCATTCTTGATATCGTAAAAATGTGCATATATATGAATCAAATGCTGATTTATGCAATAGTTTGACCAAGGAATAAAAATTGATCATGTATTCCTTATTGATCACAAGTGTGTGCTTATAGAAACTATGACTCATAATGAAATTAAATTTTATATCTGTATATATTATCTTAACTATTATGTGTTATATAACATTTCCTTTCGAGTCATTTTTTGTTATTTGATGGTAGGTAGGCCATAATGTTAAGAATACACTTTAGAGGAGAGTATTCACAACTTGTGATGAAGATGAAAATAGATTAGACATAGGGTAGAGGCATTATTTATTTTTTCCTGTCCCAATACATAGTTCCTAAGTATGATAGTCTTTTGGATTTCCCCAAGGGTATATTGAAATATGATTATCATATAAGACAACCAATGATTCTGAAATGATCCACTCTATAGCTTGTAAATGTTGAGTGACATGTTCATCATCCGGGTGGCTAGCCGATGATTACATTTATCCTCCATTATCATTACATACCTTCTTAGACCCAAACCATGTATGGAAAGGTTTCATGGAATCTTGTTAAGAACAATACCACTCGACATATTGGTGTTTTATTACTTGCCTATGAATTTGGTGATAATATCCCATGTGTGAGCAGTTGTGTATTGATAGTTTACTTTCTACTGAGCGTATCCCATGAAGGCACGTCATATTAGAAATCAATTTCATGACCATGATGGTGTTTTCCTACTATTTTTTACTGACACCGTACTTGGGTGGTCCAGTAACATGGGTACTTTAGTAACACCCAATTTATGAATGTATAGGTTGAGCTAAGGATTATATTTGATTCACTAGAAACATATCTTGCCAAGGGATTGGAAACAATATGAGGTGAGTATTAATGTTCGTAGCATAACCCCTTGTAAAAATTTTCAAGATGGGTGATAGGTGTATTGTATCTAATAATTTCTTTTAATTCTATTATGTCCACATTCATTCATTACTAATTATATGGTTCTGGTATCTATTTTATCTAATTGTATTCTTTTACATGATTGTTTGCTAATCATTTTTTCTTTACTCTGATGGAGGGTAAAGTATCCCCACTGCATTACATTGATAATCTATTCTAGTTGACAAAATCTAGGTTTTTGAGAGGTGTTCCTGAGGCCCTGCATAATTCTAACTCAGACCTAGTGATTTTAGTTGGGATGTTACAAATTAAAAATGAGATATAGAATTTAAGAAAATAGAATTATATGATTTCATAATTTCATCATGTCATTGTTTTTCAATCGATTTTCAACCATTTTCTAATATCATATTATAATTGATATATGTCAATGATTAATTATTCAATCCCTAATTAAATTAATAAACATATAATGAATCATAAGGTTCATGAAAAGGAGAAAAGTAATTTGGTAAGTCTCAAGAAATAAAATTAGTACAAGTTCTGAAAATATATATGATGAACAAGACTTATGTAAATAATTATTCTCCAAATACTAAACATTAAACCCTAATTATAAACATATATAATTCCATAAATAACTATACCATAAAAATATTTAAATATTCATTACCAAATTTGAACCCATAAATCAAAAATATTTAATAATATTTATCCAAAATCTACCTAACACTAATATACAATCAATGTTAATATCTTATGAAGTTGGGTATAAAAAATGTATATAATATAATCTTATATTATAATAAATATGAAAATTCTTTTGAAAATATATCAAAAGCTTAAATGTATAATTTCCCTAACAATACGTTTGAATTATATCAATATAAAAAAATTTCACCTAGTCACTTTTCAATCCAATGGTTATTTATATTATGAAACGTATGTTAAGAATATTATTGAAATCCATATTATATAATTAAATTAAAAACAAATCACATAAAAATCATAATTATTTTTTATCCCTCGGCCATATATTGCCTTTAAAAACCTATAAATATCACCAAAAATATCATTAATTTCCTTATAATACTATCAAATTAGTCCACCAAAAAGGGTATATATTCCATTAAAATTTATACAATTCATAAACATATCAACCCCTAATTGTATCAATAACTTTTAAATTATCTTTATCTGATATCATATTAATATATTGTTTTATCTAAAACCTAATATGATGTCACCCAAAACAACCTATTCCTGTATACTCAAATATGATGATAAAAACAAAACATTAGATTCTATCTTGGTACCAACTGATGAGACAAAATTTCCTTCATCCATAATAGAAAATATTTCATCAATTGCATACCCAATCAGTTTATATGTGTATATATTTAGGGAATCAAGGATAAAATGACTTTAAAACCCAATTTATGTCATTGGAAATTTTTCATTTCCTATATTTTGATATGGTTTTTTTATAAAATAAAATCTATATCATATCCCAAAAAATTTCTACATGAGGTACCCTTTTATGTATATAATATTTATTACCCTTTTTTATAACCTAGGAATATGGAAGCATTATAAGAGAAATATCAAATTCTCAATAAGTGGTATTGTTCAACAGAAGTTATAATTGAATAATCATTGAATGTGTAATATAGAAAGGATAAATGATAATTAGATGAAGTCATGAAACTAATAATATAAGATTAAAGTATATCCATAGATCAAAACCCCATGGATAATAATTAATGATTGATTGGTGATGTAAATAATAATTTCATACATGATAGTCATAACATATTGAATTCATCAGAGATACCACACATTCCATCATAAATAATTCAGATCGAATAAATAGAATCCCATTGATTGATTGTCCAATAAGATAGACCAACTATTTGATGGGATATGTAATTTCAAAACATATCAATCAATAAATTAGTACAATCAATTAATCAAATAATGGAATGAGTATCCAATACAATTCAAAATCATGAAACCATAGTATATATATTCATATTAGAAAATTACATTTCATAATATCTATATTTACCATATTCAATAACTAGATTTTTTTTCTTCATGGACACCATCCAATATGATTTATGTATGATTGGTTATTCACATAATATTGTTAAATTCATATAACATTGACTAAATAGTTGAAATTTTGTGGAAATTTTTATGATAATAAAGAACATCGGGACGATGTAGAAAATGATATAAAATATGAGACTAAGAGTGATAATGAACATAATAATAAAGAAGTGAGTGAATTTCGAATAGTACTTGCACACAAATTATTAAATAAAACATAAAGTAATGGGGAATAAAATGAGAATATCAATTCCACCAAATGTTGGTTTTGAGGTAATATATGGTCTTCTCAATAAATTATAATAAAAAGAAAGATAGTTTTTAAAAAAATAACATTAATATTTTTATAACATTATTAATAAAAAAAATTCAATTATAAAACTCCCTTTATGAGATGTAATGACAAATTTTAAGGAATTATTTGTAAAATAATTTATAATAATGTAATCTTGACAATGATATATAATTATGTAATAAAATTTGCAGTGAAATGTGAAATATATATAAGTGGATTGAAATCTCTTTTCAATACTCATATAAAAATAATATCCTTTTATTTTGAAAAATAAACATAATAATGGGAATAGAGATTACTTTTGGAAACCCATAAAAATATAGAATAGAATATATGGGATTAATGTTGGTCATTATAGTAGGAAAATAAATTCTGTTGGGAATTTATATAATATATACTATTATGAATCATTTTTAAATTATAATGAAAAAATAACTTATATGAGAATTGTTAAAAATATATAATTTAAACTATTTAAAAAAATTAAAATATTAAAGATATTGAGCATTAAAACACAATTATAAATAGAAAATATCATAGATCAAACCTAAGAGATTATTGGGATATATTTGACAAATAATCTCATGTAAGAGAGGAAATAAGTTTTATTATCTTATAAACATCCCTTTATTAATTTTAATTACTAAAGAGAGAAGAATTACGATAATACTAGAAAACATAAAAATAATTTGTGGAAAAGGAAATAAAAGATTTTTATAAATTAAATCGATAAAAATTTCTACAATATATATTTATTCATCAATAATTTTGATAAAATTTCACATTCAATAATTAACAGTAATGGTTTTAATAACACTTTAATTAATAACTATTGGAAGGGATAAAATGAAATTAAACATCATTTCACCTTATTAATGATTTTAACATGAAATAATAATTATAATAGTTATCATACTCATCATAATATGTATATAGGATCATATTTTAAAACTTGTATCAATTTAGAATGATTGAGATGAGAGATAGTTTTAAAGATAGTAATAATTAATTTAAGAATTAATCAATAAATTGATTATGTCCTAAAAAGTAAATCCATATAATCCAAATGTAAATAAAAAATAATATAATAATAATCAATAAAATACATAATTTTTTATAATATAGTGAACTGATAGTTTATATAACATAATATGTGGATATTGATTTGAGAATCCCCTTACCTTCAATCCTGAATCATTTTATACGTATATCTACCCTCATAAGAAAATAAAATATCTTAATTATAAATTTTAAACATAAAAAATTCATTATAATTAATTAAATATTATTCAAATGAGTTCATTTATTATAATTTTTTATTTAGTTACTAAATCTATTTAAATAACAGTGGTTGTATCGTGGTTGTTTAGTTTTTAATATCCAAAAATAGATTTTGAACCATTATAAACAAAAATGTAGATGTAAATGGTTATTAAAGATTTAAATATGTAATGTAAAAAAATTTATATTATTCTATAAGTTAAATAGATCAATAGATGAGGAAATTTTTACCTTTACATTAATTTTCCTTTGTATTATTATTTTTTATCGTTTAAAATAAGAAAAATTGTTCACTTTAAATTCCATTGATGTGATCAATGTTTCATATTTACATAATTATAATAAAAATCAAATTATAAATTTTTATATAAATTTAATACTATTTTATTATCCTTAATCATTCATGGAATATTATAATATCATTCATTTAGGTTGTAAAAACAAATAGAATAAGAACATGTTATAACAGTAAAATAAGTTAGAACATGTTATTATTTATTGTTAATGAAAGTTTTTTAAAATATTAATATTTAAAAAACCTTTCATTTATATTTAAATAATATTCAAAAATATTTATATGATGAATATAAATTAAAATAATTTTAATAATTTATTACTTACAATGATTCTTGGTCTTCTTATTTTACGTATTTAAATTTTATGATGGAGTTTTATTATTCATATTTATAATGGAATATCCAGATTATCATTCCAAATCCATATTAATATTATAAATTTAATACCTATTTCATAAATAAAAATTTGTAACTATTAATGTAAGTCATAAATAGAAAATGAAAATTTTCACTCGTAGTTGTAGTAGTCTATATGTAAGCATGAGATTCATTTCTAATTCTTAATGAATGTGAGGGAGAGAAGGTAGATAATTGTTATCACAATTGAAATTATTATTTGTAAATGGTATTGAATCCGATTACCCCTTACCTTTTAGTTTTTTAGTTTTTGGGGGATCTAAGAGGAGGTTTTGGGTGGAACTAGATAGCCAAGATGAAATTTCATCTTAATAGTGGATTCAAGAAAAAGATCCCTAGACTCCACCATAAGGTGGACCAATATGGTGTAGAGAAGATAAGTGAATCATAGGTATCTAAGAGTAATAATTTCATAGATACGATTTTTTTTGTTGTAATTTTCATTCCATGGTCATATGCTACAACATATGCCATTTGAGAATTGTGGCATGTAGAGACCAGCTATGATGTAGAGGTGAGCGGGTGAATTTGGGTGGTTCTGCCAATTTGAATGTAGTTTTTCCATTGGATATAATCTATGGTGTATCCGCCATTATGGTGAATTTATTTTATGGTCTTTTGTTCTAGAATTCCTCACGGAACCTACATAGGTTTATAATATCTACATCTTTGTGGGTGTCTTGCTTCTCAAATGCGGTTTGACAAAGAATAATGTGGTGTGGTCACTTTCAATACTATATTGTTTGCCATATTTGATCCTATTATATTACCTAGTCTAGTGAGATATAGTGTTGTTTAATGTTTTTATATAATTTATATAACTACCCAAACCCCCTATATACCCTATTTTTTCTATGATTTTTCCCTCAAACCATGGGTTCCCAACAGATATTCTTTAAGGGTGTTGATCCCCCTTTAAAAAAGAACCATCCACAACCTTATAAGGATTAATCACTAATGATCAAATGTGATTTTTACCTCATTTCTAGAAATTTAATTTCATTTTCATATCATTTCCAATTATTATTTCTTTCCATATTTTGTAATTTTATCTACATAAATCAAATGATGTTTATTTTAATGTTTTTTTTTCATGTTTGTTTCATGAAATTTTTAAAGGGATATATAATTCTTTATTGGAGAGGTGATCAGAGATCTATATTTTAGTTCTATTCTCTCTTCATTAATTTTAATTCTCTAAGGTATTATATTCATTGATTTTCCTTTTATTCTATTTGAAATCATAAATTAATCATGCTTTAGCTTCTTTTGGTTGAATAATAAATAAAGTTTTTAAAGGATAAATGAAATTAATGAAATTGTTTAGTGATAGAATGCTGTTTTCACCATGTTAATGGAATTTTTATTAAAATACCTGATAATGTTTTATATATGTTATGCTATTTAGAAATCTTTTTATACTTGGTTTCAAAAGACAAATTTATGAAATTGGAAAAAAACCCTAAAACTATAAATTGTTTGTTGGATAAATAAATGTAATGAGTCATTTTTAATGAAACTATTATTTTCTTTATTTTTTTTTATAAAAAATATAAAAAATGTTTTTTTAATTGCTTTTTTCATCTATTTAGACATGGAATTGACTAATGACCATGAATATATATTTTATAGATTATTTTAAGAGTATAATATCATATAATATATGATGTCTTAGTTTACCCGTATTTGTAACATGTGATAACTAAATCATTAAATTAAACATTGTGAAAACCATTTATCTGACCAATATATTTTTTTCTATGTCTATTAATCCCATATTCATTTGAAGGTTGAATTATTTATATTTGGAAAATGTGATTCTGTTTACATGTGAAGGTTGGATCACTTTTTTAGGGCATCAATTTCCCTATTGAGTTTTTTTCTATATTTAGTTTTGGTCTTGAGATGAGCCTTGTTCAAGGATGTGTTGTGAGTGTTGTATAGATATTGGATTATTGGATATGGGGTTATCCTCCAGTTTATTATTTCATATTATTCCTTAACGATGGTATGCATGGTGATATGAATTATGGTTTTGGGGATGGAACCATGTTTATTGAGTTCTTTGAAGATGGACATACACATTGTTTTGCTAAAATATGGATACTTTGATAATGATAATTTCATAAAAGGTCAATTGGTTTGGTTTATTGTTTATCTATATTACTTATTTTTACATAATGAGGTAGTAAGTCATTCTTAGTTATGAATCTCTATATTGAATATTGGGTTGTTTCATACAGTTAGAGTAATTTTGTGATTGTAATGATTAATAAATGTTTTAATAAATGAGGTTGGTTCATTTTGTAATGAAAAAGATGTCAATCCTTTAAAACCATGGACTATGTTGAATTATTTGAGGACTACAGAATTCACTTTGAAAGTTAATATAATTTAATCTATAGTAATATAAATTAATATATAATGAATTAATTAAAATACTTTATGTGGTGAAAAAAGTAATAATTAATTTAAATAATATTATTTAAATACCTTTGTGCTTATAGGATTTCATTATCATAGTGGTGGCTTCCAGTTTTCTACGAGACTATACTTGTATTTAATCCTATGAGTAGGTGAATTCTCAAATTGTTTTTGTGAGCTATATTATATCCTATATGTTTTATGATTTTATAAGCTAAAAAAACCATGTCGGCAGTGCAATTGACACCCATTGGACTCTGGGGGTGGTTTACCTAATAACTGCGTTGGTGACTAATTGATAGATAACTACCCCATATAGACCCACTCCCTTCTACATGTTGTATTATGTGTCGGTATGAATGTTGGATAGTTTCCCCATATATGTGTGTAGTGGGATATAATGGTTTGTGGCTATTTCACACACTTGTCTCTATAGATGTAGTATCTAAATGATTATTATACGTATGAAGTTTATGGGTTTTGATGGATCATGGTACATACACATTGTATAGGATGACATGGTGTGAAGTACAATACTTGATGTATGATACATGATATATAGGTCGTACTAGCTCATCACGAATACTCATGTACTATATGTTGATGTGAATTGAATCATGTGATGATGTGATGCACAAGATTCGTAATATGATATATTTTTATAGGTGTATTAAGGTTGGATTATTTTTGAGTGATATTCCTCATAATGTAAGACATTTGGTAATAGGGAAAAACTAGCGGGGGAGTGGTATTGGGGTATAATTTTATTGTTTCTATAATATGGTATCACATTTATAAGATACTTAATAATGCATACCTATCCTGAGGTTAGGATCATAGTATACCTATTTTTGTGACGAGTTGGATTCAATTGCTATTAAGTTGGATTTTATATTCTTTCATTATCATTTTTATGATATTATTTAGGGTGGATCCCATTGAGTGTACTTTTTATGCTAACCCTACATATATATAAACTATTTTCCAAATCACCAAGAGGGAGTTTGATATGGAAATGGATAATACTATCTCAAAGGTTTTATAAGAGTTTTTTTGGCATAATGGTTTTTTTTGTTATACCATTCGTGCATATAGTTCCCCTTAAATTGTACCAATGGATTAAGAAATTACATGTTTGTACATAAGATCCTTTTCACATCATTTTCTAAATAGTTTATTGGTTTATTTTTCTTATCTCTCATTATTTATTTTATTTTTAGAGCGTTGTGTGTTATATTTATATGAATATTATATCCTCATAAATTCTTATCATCCCATGGCTTATAACAGGAAGGCATTGATTACTCACCATCTCCCCTCTTTCGTTAAGAGCCTAGGAGAGGTACCTTTAGGGGTATGGGTCATAAAAAAGTGGTATAAAAGGTTCATATTGAGGGATAATATGGAGTTTCAAGTTATTAATAGTTGAGAAAACATGGGTTGGTATGGTTATAGTGTCAAATATATTTATTAAGTTATTTAAAAATGTTATATCATATAATACATGTTTATTTAGGACCCCATATGATCCGATTTACAATCCATTATATTTTCTGAGCATGCAAAGTGATGTGATAATAGTTATAAGGTAGAGACATATAAAAGGATCATGCATAATACATATTTGATCCTATATTTAAAATTAATAGACCTTAGAATATGTTAAACCCTCAATAAAATTAAATAAATAAACAATGTTAAATATTTTATATTATAGGTTTTGGAGAGTGTGATCATTTATTCTTTTCTAGGTATGGAAACAGTTAGATGTCTCCATCAGGTTCACACAACGGATTTAATGTAAGACATTCCACCAAATCATCATCAATTAGAGATTTATGAAATGTAAACATGGAGATAATTTTTTTTGAGTTTCAGCACTAGATCCTTTATAAATATGAGGGATCTATTTTAGACCCAATGATAGAAGGTCAGTTTGATGAGGGTGTGATAGATTTTTGTTTAATAAATTCTTTGAATAATCAATTGTTTTAATTATTTTTATGATTCTCTATGGAGTAGAGATGTTGTGTTGGATATTATTTTAGAGGGATTATGAAGAGTTAGAGGTCTAATGGGACAAGTTTAGGGACCATTTTTTTTTGGATTGTTTCTTTTTTCAACATTGAATGTGTCAAGTGACTATAAATTCCTTCCCCATTGATAAGTTATTTTCATTATGCATGATTTCATGAAATATTTCAATTCCCTAAACTAATATGATTCAATGATACTTCCCAATGAGGATTCTAGGGAGTTTTATTTTTTGGAGTATTTCTATCCATGGATCTAGTAATAGGTCACCCAGTTTATGAGGCAAATGTATATCTTTGTGGTGGAAATTTTAAAGGTTATTGAGTGGATGTTGGAATGTGACATATTTTCATTAGAGGATAAATAAGTGGATTCCTCACAAAGGGGATCTATAGTACATGTTTCCAAGTTACCTAAAAAGAATATGATTCACATAGTAAGGGTTAAGTCCCATAACACTTTATCTAATTTAATTTGATGTAATGGATCTTATTATTTTCAAAAATAATCATACCCATATTTTTCTTATGGATATAGGGGACATAACAAGAGTGAGTTCCCTAAATTTCTTAAATGTTATAATACCATTAGTTTCTCACATTTGGTTCCTCTAGTGAGCCAGTCTTCGCTAATGTAAAACGAGAAAGACAATCTAGCATTGAATCAATGGAATGGTTATGTGGAATTCATATGAATAACATTAAATTAATTTTTTTAAGATATCATAACGTGTCTATATATGCATTCTTAATCATGGTAAGAGTGGTCATGGCAAGATGCATGCACTAGTGTTTCTAGCACTAGGAGATCCGTGAATCATTTTATGAACCATTTTCTTTTCTCTTATTTGAATTAAATATTATTTTGATTCATGAGCTCAACACTAATTCATATCACCATCCTTAGTCCATACACTGGTACTATAGATTGAGATGATTAAAGTCCATTATCATTGACTAAGCTATTTATAGTTCACTATTATTTATAAAATGTATGTAAAGACAATTAATTAGTTTTCGAGAAGAACCTCTATTTTCAAGACATCATATATTTATTCATTTGGCCATACTAAATCATCCTCAATATGGAATAACTATATTTAATGTTGGATATTGTGTATTTAATTATGATTCGCGGTGGGTTGTATGTTCCTAATAGAGTGTCCTCCATGATCACTGATCAGTGATGCCCTCATATGGGTCGGAGGAATGTTTTACCCTTATCAACCGTAATGTACAATTTCAAACAATGTTCATTCAATGTTAATTCATCCTGGTTTCTTATGGTTTTTGATGGGTACCCTAATGTTTTTCTTAAGAGGATATGGAATTACCCCCTCCATGTGATATTATGTTTAGCATAGTGATATATTCAATAATTTCTCCCAAATAAATATATATATATTGGATACATCATTCCGATTTTTGAGTGTTAAGGGTATAGATCGATTATCAATTTTAGTGGGGTATTTTTTAGATGATTGTGTCATATTAGCATGTTCTAGTTTTGTTCATGAAGAAGGACGATGGAGATATTTAACATTTTATAAATTATCATTATGTTATCTTTTTGAAATATAAGAACCACATTAATATTACATGGAATTTTGAACTATTTCATCATCTGAAAGGAGGATGTTGGTTCTTGAAGATTGATCAGTAGTCATGTCATCATCAAATGTTCATAATGATTAGAATATTGTGAACACTATTTTGTTATTATTTTCATGGGTATGACGATTTAGTTTTGCATTTATTCAGTATTACAAACTATCTAGTCATGTTCATAGTTTGGAAAACACAGTTTCAAAGTGTTCCTCTATTGAATCATGGTATATTTCATCGATGAAATCTTTATGTACTCTATGTATAAGGGGTACCGTCCATACCATCTTCTTTCAATTTTTGGAGTTATTATACCAAAATAACTATTATGGGATCTTTCTTAGCATGATATTTGGTCTTAATACGTACATTTATTTCATAATATGATATCCCTATGAAGGATTATTTTTTAAATCATTCATATAGATAGGTAGTTTTTTCATTTTCAATCCACAAGATTGTTAGAGAGGTTTTGGGTGTCCATGGATTTATATTATATTTTAAAAGGTTTTCTGTATATTTGTATTAGGATTAGAGTCCTATATAAACTTTTATTATATATGATAAAGATTTATTTTTGACTAACCAGTGTTAGGTTTCACTCATGTACCTAACGGATAACATGGCCAATGTCATCTGCATTATGTTTTCCAAAATATAAAATTCAGTTTCAAGGATTCATTGATGCATTATGTATTGGTCTGGGTTTTGTTTTTATATAGAAGAGATCTGTTTTTTCTTAATGGGTCTCAAAAGCTATGACACTTGTAATTTAGCTATTCCACCCATGATTTCTAATTGGAAAATGATGTGTTTTCTTCATGGTTGTGGGGAAATTTCCTCATCAGTAATATTTTTTTACTGATCATAATATCCTTAAGAATTTCATCTGGCAATATGACTTGAACTTGTGTCAATGACTGTTTATTCAATTCATACATTACAATGAAGTCAAGATTTCTTATAAAACAAGTAATTGTAATTTTGTGTCTACGTATAGAGTAAGAAATAATGTAGGGTTATTGTGAGTGAATCGAGATATTCATAGAGAGTTAAGGAATATCTCTCAAGGATACATCTTGATATTAACGAGTTTTTGGAAGTGTTTTCATTTTCTTCATGAAAGTGAAATAAAATTTGATTTTTCAGGTGTTGGATTCCTATTTGGGGATACTATGATCATTTTTTGGAGATCCTTGGATGTTTTTATGGATTCCATTGATGGTTGGACTAAAGAATAATTACATAAGGTGTTATTTCAGGTGAGGATTATCATCCCTTTCAAAATGTGTGATATTTTTCTTTATAAGTTCCATAGATCATCCATGGTTGTAAATCGTAGTGTGATAATGATTTTTTGAAAACTAAGAAGGTTGTTTTTTGTCCTTTTTTATAGAGTGTAGTAACATATTTGTGTCTTTATATTTGGTTTTCAAGAAGGTGAATGTAAATAACCATTATTCTAGTGGTTTTCTCCAAAATTTTTGGTTATCATCAGTGGAATATGCTTGACATATAAATGTACATCATTATTATTTTACATCATGTTTTTTGGGTTTTTTTATATCTAGATATTGGATAATTTTATGAAATCATCCAACTTTATAGAATTTTAGGAGTCACAGTCACTGTAATTTTTATCAAGGTAGTATCTGGAGGAGGTGGTTAGACAACAATGATTCCTATGGATGATCATCTATGACTGTGAACTTCCTAATACCTATATAGTGTTGAGAGGTCTCTATAACGCTTTTATCTCTTAGTTATTACTTGTAACTACATTTTTTTCAAATATGGACTATCATAAATTTTTAATTAAGTAGACTCTTAAAGACATGTTTTGTTCTAATATCATAGATTTTTGGTGTTCCTGATTGTGGAAGCATACCATTTTTGATTTTTTCTAACGAAATATTATTCACACCAAAATATGAATGGAAATATTCTAATATCTATAAATCCAAACATTCTATTATCCATTCTGCTATGATGAGGTGAGATTGTTATAAATTGTCGATCCAATACGAGTGCAGAGAATGATAGAGGTTGTTCATGCAATTTTTGTAAGGATGAATGAAACACAAGATTATTAGATGTTGATTTTGGTCATAGGAGGAAAAAATTTAAGTTTGATGTTTGATATAATGTGTTTCATAAGGTAAATTATTACCATGGTTACTAATGGATGGGAAAAAAGATTAATCTTTCTCCTTAGATAGTATAGCCTTTCACGGTGTTGGATTGCATTTTAGTTGTGGTGTATCAGATAACAATTTCTATGAAGAATATATGGATGAATGTTGTATTCCATATTTCACAACTCTGTCATTACCTTATTAATGATTCCAAAATCATTGAGATGGATGAGATCAACATTGATAATGATGTGACCATCAGAGAGTTTCCTACTGTGATCCATACCCATTAGGAGAAGGGGATTCTCAGGCATGTTATTCCCTTGATTCATGTGTTTTGGGGATATAGTGGAATAGAGGAGAATTATATTAATAGATATACAATCAATGCCATAAATTATTAGTTTTTGTATATTTTCTAATACCATTTCTTATTTTTGGGTTTTTAATCTTTCTTTTATGAGATATATTCCTCTTAATTAATGTTCTATTAGTGAACTTACTATAATTTGTGAGTTACCTCTCCCATAAGAGTTTTATGATATAATTGTTGTTTTTGTGTGGTTTTTTTCATTGTTACATTAAATGATGTGGTTGACCTTCTATGTTGGTGTCATTATTTAGATTCATCTCTGGGTGTGGTTTTTTGGACAACCCTTTTACTTATTTTTTCATCAATTCTTTTTTTAATTAACAAGGATGTGAGTAGTTTCAGAGTCATATTATGTATGTTCACATAACCAAGAATCCCTTTTCATTGTGTTTTTGAGACATTAGATGTACTGAGAGTGATTTTCGGGTGTAATTGGGGATTTATATGTAAATATAATCTTAGTTGAGGAATTAATGGAACACATCCATGGTATATCACATATGGTGGACCACTATAGTTTTAACATGTCAGCTGCTTTGTAGGATTCCATGAGGAAAGGCATAATGGATACATTCATTTTTGGAATGGATTCAATTTTTAGTTAGGTTTTTAAATTATTAATTTTAAAACTATATCATGGAGAGGTCTCATATGAGATAGAGGACCATAGAGTGAATTTGGGTGGTTCAACCAATGCTGCAGTAGTTGGACCATGGGGGTTTGTTAGTTGTGTAGCCTCTATTTTGGATAATGGTTTCTATGGTGTGGTGGTATAGACGACACTGCAGTCCATCTAGGGGAATATAGAATCTGCACTATATTGGGAACCATGGATCATGAATTAGTTTTTCACTTGGAAGGTAGTAGTGTTTCCCCATTCAATGTGTTGTAGTTTGTACTATTTATCCAATTTTGTAGATTGGTCAAGGGAAGTTCACCATGGTTTTACTTTTTGTATACTGTAATTTATACCCAAACCCACTTTGAACCATCTTTTCTATTTAAACAAAATAATCAAGGTGGTATTTTTATGTCAATTTAAGCCCCTTTTGATTGGAATCAATCCCCATCTTCTTAGGATAAATATATGGTGATACAAGTTGAATAATACCTCTTGTTCGGTGGTTTCATCACTTTTTTTTCATTTTCCCTATTATTTTTATCAATAATATGTAATTTGACATATATCATTATAATCGAGATTATTTTGACATTATTGTATCATTTATAGTTTATTTCCTTAGAGGGGCGTATATTTATTATTTATTTTGAGACTTGTTTGAAGATCCACATTTCAGTTTCATTCTTTCTTAAATATGGTTGACATTTTGAGGTAGATGAATCATTTTTTATTCATTTATTATAAGCGATTTCATAAATTTTTGATGCATTAGCATATTTGGGAGGATGTTGAATAAACCCTAAAAATTGATAATTCAGATAAATGAAATGGTGGTTTATGGTTAGTGATAACATATATCTTCAACCATGTAAACCATATTACACTTAATGTACTAGGTATTGTGTCCTCTACATTATAATATTTATAATGTATTTTTATTCTTAGTTTATCATGTTAATTTTATGTAATTAGTAAATATATTAATTCCAATAATATTGTGATATGTAATTAAAAGTAATTATGCATGTCTAATGAATCCAATTTTCATAAATTTTATTGTAATGAACTGGATTCTAAATTCATGATTAATTTTTTTAATAATTCCTCGAGGTTATATAATGTACTAAATAAATTAAAGGTATATTTCATATTTTTTATAATAATTAAATATAATTTAACTTATATGGTGTTATTTAATGTTTAATGGATATGGAATGGACTCTGGAGATCTTGTATAAAGAGTTCAATGAATTTTAACAGTTGATCCCTATGGCTATTCATAGTTGAAACCAAGGATAATTAAATCCATTAATTCATGATATATTATAACTGGTTGTTTGATAATGATAAATGTTTTGGGTTCAGTGAGTCCATATTATTATGAAGGAATAATTCCTTATTCATTGTTCTGTGTTATATCATTTTCATTTCAATGACATATACCAATTTATTTTGTTGAATATATTTCACTAATGACTTCTTGGTTGTTTTTTTCATATGTATTTCTCTTGACATTAGCCTTGTTATGTAACAAGAAATGATACTAGGATGGTTGTTGAATAGTGAGATATGTTATAGATGGTAGGGGTTTGAGGTATAAATTTATTCTAGTGATTGAGAGATGAATGTCGATATGAATGATTGTTTAGGTGATAACATCAAGTTTATGGAATGTGTTGAAGGCTAGTTTACCAATTTTTTGTTCTGAAATTAGAGTTCTTTGTTAATGAATTTTTTTATTGTTTGATGATCGATTATCTTTTTAATTTTCATTAAATTTTCCCACTACTTGATAAAACATTATATTCATGCTTATCCATATATTAAAGGTACATATGGATGTTTCAAAGAGATCTTAGAATTATTAGATGATAATGCATAATAAATATTTTTAAACAAGGGGTTCATGCTTATTAGAATTAAAAATATAATAATAATGAAAAAAGATGGAATTTGATGGATTATTTCTAGACGGTGTGGACTTATCCTTGATTTATAATGTAATGTAATTTTAAATAATTTTAATTAGTGGATAATTAATTAATTAATATATGTTGAATTATTACAAAAATGAAATTATTAAATAAAATAAATATCTATGAATTCTTGTGGGATTATAGGATTTCTAGATCTTACCAGTTGAAGATTGGTGATTAAGAGATGATTATTCCAGTTAAGACTAATACCAGGTTAATTCCAATAGTGAAGTTTTGATATATATTATATCCTATATTTTTTATGATTTAATATGCTATCCAACCCATTCTGATAGGGTGACTGACACCCACTGGACTCTTTGAGTGTTATTCCCCAATATCCAAGTTGTTAGGGACAAAAGGATGACTACACCCTCAAGAACCACTCTATTCCCTTGGATGTATTATGTATTTGTATTAATGGTTGTTAGTTTAGAAATATATAAGTATAGAGTTTTGTAGTGGGGTTTTGTTATTAAAAACCACATGTATCTTTAGATACAATAGGCTATCAATAATTATTGGTATTATTTTTATGGGTTGTGATGGCGTGTGGTCCATACTCATTGCATATGTTATGATCGGTTGAGGTAAAAAACCTCATGTATGATGCAAATTATATGGGAAGTATTGGATCATAGAAAATACTTGTTTACTATAAATATATATAGATGTTTTGATGAGTTGATATGTTGTATAAGAGGAATCTGGTGGTAATTTAGTTTAAGTGTCTTCAGGATGACTTCTTTTAGAAGGAGAGAACTCATGACATTGTATGATATGGTGGAGAGGAAAACCAGTGGATTATTGGTAATTGGGTTATTTTATTTTTTAAAAAAAATTTATGACCAATTATATGTAATTCATTATAAGGGAAATCCATGATGAGGCTAGGTGCATAGTATACATGTTTAGGTGATGAGTTAGCATCACTTGTTGTTCACTAGGATTTAATATGATTTCGTAATATTTTTCATGAGAGATTCATGGGAGTATCCTTCTTAGTATATATTTTAGGCTAAAACTATATATATATATATATATATATATATACTAAATTTTATGTTATTTGTAAAAATTTAGAGATTCGGTTGCGTATTATTAATTCATGGGGTTTTAAAGATTTTTATAACCTTTGTGAAAATTGTCAGTTTTATCATTTGGTACATTTAGTTACATTTTATTTTTATGAGTTTTCTTTTTGAAATTATATGTATGTATATTGTAAATTTATTTCATAGTTCCCCAAAAAGGATTTTACTAGTGTACATTCCTTGTCTCTCATTACTCATTTTCTTTTTAGTGTATATATACCCCTATATTTTTGACTGTTCTTCCCTCAGTGCTTGTGGCCTACCTGTGGCATATTAGAGGTGGTATTAAAGAATTCACCATCTCCCTTATCTCATTTTCATTCTATATGGGGTACTATTAGGGGGGATGTGTTAATTATAAATTTAATAAACTATAAAATCTTATGTTATACTGTTAGTATGGGTGTTATAGATTTGTATGAGATTAATGAATGAAAAAACATGAAATAAATATATAAAGGTTGTTAGCTCCTAATTTGATATCATCCTTTAAATTATACTTATATACATTTAATGAGAAATTCCCAGTCCCACCAAAAGCTTGGGGATATGGTAAGAGGTGTTTCGATAGGTATTTGTGAAGAAATGTTTGTGAAAACAAAACTAATATGTGTCTTTCAATAAGTTATATTAAGCATCCTTTATAAGAAAAAATCAATGGAATTTTCTTAAATATAGATATTTAATTATCCATAATTACATTTTTGAGAGAAACATGTAAAATTGATAAAATATTTATGATTTATAAGGCCATATATCACCCATCTATGATTCAAGATAATACTGACAATAATTTTTACAATAGAGGAACATTAAATTCATTTTCTGTTTCATTTTAATAAGTTGAATTTAGAAAAATAAAGAGAAAAATGAAATTGAAATTTAACCCATTAGATCAATTATAACTTATAATTATTATCCATAAAAATTATGAAATCCATTAGTTAAACCAAATACTATCACTATGAATATTTTAAGAACCTTTTACTTCGACTTTTATACTAGTTGAACAAGCATCACATCTGGGATGTGTAATCATTTTCAATAATTATATAATTATATAAAATTTAAAAAAAATATACATATATATAATATAAATTAAATATTTTCTTGTATAAAATTTATTAATTGTTTCCCATATTATCACCATAGGAATATGTTGATGAAATTAAGTGAGAAAGAGTGCTATTTTGTAAATATTAAATTCATAATATAATAAAATAAATATATTATAAATAAAATAAGTAAAAATTTAGAAAATGTGGGAGATAAGAAAAAATTGTGGCCTATAAATAACTCAAAATTTCATTTATTGATATGGTTTTGTTATATTTTAAGTATTTTATCCTTGATTTATCACTTTTAACCTATTTTAGCATTCACAATGGAAACAAACATTTAGTTTAGTAAAACCATTTTGTGAATATATATGAAATTATAATTATTTATTAATATGAAAATTATGATTCCAAATGTGAATTTTTTTAAAATATTCAATTTCTCAATGTGGAAAAATTATTTTTTTTTAAAATTCCCAAAAAATGCAAAAAGATTTTTAAAAAAATGACATATTAAACATTGAATTTATTGTGCACCATACTAATGTATATAATTTATTCCAATTATATTAATTAATTTATTTATAAAAAAATATTTTGATGACCCTTAAAGATATAAAAAATTAATTTTTCCCTTTTAATACATAATTATAGGCAAAGAATCATAACAATTTTTTATTTGAATAAAATGTAACATAATATCGGAAAAGTCAATCATGTGATTCCAAATAAAAAATATGGTTTTAATATTCATTATTTTAGTTTATAAATAAATATTTTGATTATCTATTTGTTTCTTATATTTTAATTCATTATTATATCATTATTATATCATAAATGTTATGAGAATTACAAAATGGAATTTTTTTCTATTCACCTAAAAATTATCTATTTCATTAAAAATCATAAATAATAATCAAAAAATAATTTATACTTTATAAATTCAATAATAAATTTATTTTAATCAATTTAGAATAAGAAATTAAGAAATATATCTTCTAAATAAAAAATAATAATTTAAAATAAACTTTTATAGAAAATGGATTTTTAAGAATTATTCTCTCTTTATTTTATTTATTAACAATTTTTAATTAAAAGAATTTAAATAAGTATGTATATATATAAAAATATATTATTTCAACATTTTTATTTTGTAATAGTGGATGATAAAATTATTACCTCTTAAAAAATATTCTTTAAAAAAATATTTTTAACATTATATCATATTATTTATTATCTTAAAATATTAATCATTTTAAATTGATTATTTTATTATTAGTTACCAGATAATATATTAATTTTTTAATTTCCCTATTCATTTAAATATAATATGTTGTTTATTTTTTATTTTGATGCTTCGTGTGAAATGGTCAATCAAGAATATCATTTATTTGAAGAACAAATGTTTATTTAAATCTTAGGTTGTCACATAGTCAACATGTTGCGAACTTTAAAGAGTTTGAAGATCAACATGAAACCATATAATTTTTGTAATGGTGGAATTTTTTTCACCAAACTATGACCATGTTCCACCTCACATTCTGATAGTGAGTTCATATCGAGAAAGGCGACATGTATCAAACATGAAAATTAACAAAAAAACTGATCACACAATAATAAAAAAATTACATTACATTGTTAGTAGAATTGAAAAATAGTTATGAAAAACTACTGAAACAACTTATGTGTATAAAATAAATATTCAACAACAATTATTTAAAACATGGAAATCCAAAAAAACCATGGGAATTTGTCCAAAATGAAGAATCCATCATAATCATATAGTATATGGTATAAAATCACAAAATATAAAATGGATATCAAATATAGTACTTAATGTAATTATAATAATGACCACTATGTAGATGGATAATAAAATTAGTTTGAAAAACGAGGTACCCAACCAGAGAAATAAACAAAAATAGGCCCGATTGTGTGAATATAAGAATCAAAATCCAAATAAAAATTGTATAATAAGAACAAAAAATATCATAATAAACAACACCGTTGGTTAAAGAAAATAATATATTAGAATTCATTGTCAGTTACATATCCAAAATAGTTTTCAAACCCCATCCATTAGAAAAGAAACATATGTGGATATCACTACACCCATCCATATGTCTCTAAAATTAATAACCCTCATCATATATATTTACATTTTTTATCCTTTTTTAGAATCATGTGGTTTCTACTGGTGGAGGAACACCAATAAACACCCATTCCAAATCAAGTGAGGATAAGATCCAACCATAAAATTACATGTCAATGCATTAATTTAGATCTCGTTAAAATTATGGTCAAAATGTCTAAACCATAGTTGTTTTTCTAAATATTTTAACTCTATAACTATCTAAGATCATGTAAATATTCTTCTTAATTATAACGTACATTGATATGTCTCAGCATATTTTAAAAAGAATAGTTATTTCTTAAATAATGTAACATTGATTATCTCAAATGAAAATGTACATTTCCTTGTTAAGATTTATCTCAAAAATAAAATTCATCATCCATAATAATTTATTATAATTATAAGTTAATATAACAAGCATAGAATAAGTGGAAGATAAAGTAATACACATCTTCAGTCAATAATACCAAGGAATAGCTCTAATAGAAAATTATCAAATTTAAATCCTAAGATATATAGATCTATTCATATTTAGATCTATAATGGTCAAAATAATTGGTATCCCAATACCAAAACTAAACATTGAATCAAAATTTATATAAAGATATCAAAAAATATACTTCACTACCATAAAATTTTTTCTACCCTGACTTGATTGAATATTTCTAACTGCACCCACTACATGATCTATATTAGGTCTCGTACAAAACATCACATACATCAAATAGACAATATCAGATTAATATGGTATGTGATATATATCCCCTCTATCCTAAACAATAAAATGTTACAAAATACAATAAGGATAAAATATTGGGTAAGAGGAGTAATGAATGTGATGGATCTTATTCTTTTAATAAATAATCATACACTAATTTTTATTGTGGAGAAAAGGGGCATCAGAATATAGAGTTACCTACCTTTCTTAAAATGTGGCATACCATTAGTGTCTCACATTTGGTTTCAATATTGAGTCACTCTCGTTTGACGTAGAACTAGAAGGATAATATATCATTGAATAAAAATAGAGGATATGGGGAATTTTCACATACATGACATATTTTAAAGTTATTTTTCATTTAATTTACATCTTTTCTTTGTTTTGAGGTTTTCCTTAGGTTTTAGATAAAAATAGATAAGTATTCATGAATTGGGCCAAACCGTGAGCCCAAATCTAGATTAAAAAATAAATTTTGTATCTTTTATAAATTTTTTATTTTAAAGATTTTTCATCCATTCAAATTTCTACTTGACCTCCCCTAACCTATTAACACCACCAAGGTAATTTGGAGATTTTAGAAATCCATAACCAGGGTTTATTTGGGTTTTTATCTAAGGGGTTGGGCCAGCTCGAAATCCCAATTATTATTTTAAAAATAAATTTTGATTATGTTAGAACATGTTCGATGTTTAGGATTTTTCGGTGATTCCAAGTCTTAACCAAGACCAATTAACCTAGAAACACTTATGAACTATCTCCCCCATCTTTGGAGCTATGGTTAATAATGATTCAGTGCCGAACCTAATAGGATTCCTCATGTCTCCCAGATTTGAATAGTTCAAGTCTATAATTCATTAATAATTTAATTCTCAAATGTTTTCCTCCATTTCAGTTCCTAATTGACCTAATATATCTTGTTCTAATGGAACCTAAATTTTGGCTCTTTTAAATTTCAGCTACTGGTGTATGGGAGTGATTACTTCAAAATACTTCAAGTAAATAAGACCTTTTCTTTCCTCTTTTAAACTAATTTGGGTATCATTCATTGTTATTAGGGTTTCTTTGGTTATCATTGAGTTTCATAATGTCCAGAAAATAGGATTTAACATTGGGCTTTCTTGGCCAATTTTTTTGGTTTTAGGTTTGATCTTGGTCTCTCTTGGTGCGGCGGGGGTGCGATTTGATTTTCACATGGAGATTCAAGGGTTTTTGTTACTACGGTAGGTGATTCCATTGTGTGTGCAATTTATCTGAATTAGCTTTCTATGTTCATAGTCCCTTAATATTTATTTCACTTGAATGTTTCTGTAAAAATTGGTTTTAGTTTAATTTATAATGAAAATGAATTTTAAGTTCCAATTTTTGGTGAAATTGGGGGTCGTTCATTCAAATATTATATTGGTTCATTTTGGGCTGACCTATAATTACATAGTCGATTTTATTGAACTGTATTAGGACTAAAAATCATGTTTTGAATGTTTATTCTTTTTTTTGCTGTGAATGTTTGTTTAAATGGTGTTTGGGAAGCAAATGGGCTTTAACTGCCATGTTTGGGTGAAAAGGGTAGTTTTTAAAAGATATAACTTCCTAGTTCACATTGGGATTCCACATTACTGAATTGTTTGCTTCATTAAAGGGTGTTTAACTGAAATTTTGTTTTAATGACTTACATGTGTTCACATAGTGTGCAAAGTGGATATCTTAATGAGATTTGTGTGCAAAACAATGTGATGTATTGAGAGGTTGTTTTATTGAAAATAAAATTATTTTATTGTGTGTTTTAAATGGTATAAAATGTGTGTAGCTACTGTAATATTTGTTTGTGACCAGTGGTGATATTTTATATTCAAAATTATGTGTGTTGTTTGCTGAAATTGTTTGAGCACAAAAGGGGAAGCTCGGGTACCTAGGTGGGGCGGATTTGTACTAGTACGCCTAGTGGATCAGATAGGTTTTGTCCATGTTACAATTTGAATTTGGATAATGACAACTCTAACTAAAATATGTGGATAATAATTAGGGACCACTAGGTTATGGGTATGTTCCCTACTAGTGTCCCGTGCACGAGAATGAATTTTTCTATGGTTACTCTACACTGAGGTACGAGGTACATAGGGCCCAAGACAACCTAGTGCTTAGGGGTGTTCCCGATTTTGATGCTCATTGGATTTTTGGTATTTACCCTTGTTGTGGGGATTTTTTGGGATTTACTTTACAGTATATTACATGTCTATTTAATGTGGTATCATTCTGAAATTCTCGGATTGAAAACTATTTTCATTTGAAAGTTTTATTTCTTTGAATGTTAACACTGTTTCACATTTTGTATTCAAATTGCTTGTTTTGTTCACATTGTATTGCATGCTCTTTGGAATCATCTGGTGGTATACAAATGGGCTTAGTATCACACCCTACTTACACCCCTTGGGTGTATGTAGACCTGCTTATGCTTGACTCAGTTAAAAGGACCGCTAAGGGAGGTGGCAGTTCAGGGTGTTAGTCCCCATCGTTGGTGCAGTGTTTCAGAGAAGGCTTGCGGGTGATGACCCCATTTTCGTGTGGAGACCATGGGGATTTAATTATGTTGTAATTATTTGTTTTTAGAAACTTTTAGTGTATTTAAACACATGTCTTCATATCTGGTTTTGTTTATAATTTTTTAGCATGAAAATATCAGATTCTAATAATTGATTGTTTTTTATGATTTATGATTTCATACTCACGTAAATCCTTCCCAAACCAGATTTTTTTGATACCAAGGCACCTATTCCAAACCGTGTGGATAGGGAACTCCCTTCTTGTCATGTCACGGGGTAGGATTGGAGCAGTTTATGGCGGTGACTAGATTCGGTTCGTGACAAAATGGTATCAAAGGAGGTTCTCTCTTTGGGTCATGTTATTGGGGAAGAGTTGGCATAGTCTGGAGCTAGGATTTTTGGGACTTGAAATTTTAGTCATGGGTAGTGTTCCTGGCCAGCCCACCTCATGAAGGGATTCAAGTCACCATGGAAAGTATGGATTTATCTGAGTCCTTTGGTTTTCATCTTTTAATGATGTATATGGGAAATGAAAAAAGAGTTGGGAGAATAATCTCAGTGAGCTCGCAGGGCCTGGAAGGCCATGTGGAGCCGTGGATATTTCCATAGAATACTCTCTGTGACGGAGAAGTGATTGAAATATGTCTGCCAACCATATTTCCATGTCACCCGCTGAAACTAGTTTCCACTCACATTGTCTTGTGTCTCTTTGTTTTGGAATCACAGAAACTTGGTTTTTTATGAAAAAAATGACTTCACTTTATGGAGTATGAATTTTTGTGATGTTATTTTCTAGTAAAGTGGAAATGGTTTTTAGTATGTCTATAAATAAAATTTCAGAATTATTTCAAATGTGTAAATTATGTGTTTAAACCACTTTTGAAAGTATAAAATATGTTAATTGGGGTTTTGAAAATATGTTTCTAGTGGAATTTTTTTTAACCGTGGAAAAGTGTTTTCGATTGAATTAAGTATTCTAAAAATTTTGTGTGGGGGTTGAAGATGGATTTTGGGTTTGGTGACTACTGAACATTTGAAAAAAAAATTATGAACTTTTCGAACCTTGTCTTGAAATGAGAAGAGTTGAGTTCTTAATTAAACAAGGCTTTATGAAATGGGTTTTTTCATGAAATTAGATGTGTTTTGAAATGGGTTGAAATGTTTTGAAACAATTGTGAAAGGCCTGAATATGTTATTTTATTGAATTATTCATTCTTTTATAAATTGGTTTGTTAGACAAAAAATAGTGTTTTGATATTATGGTTAGTGTTTTTGAGAAAGGAAAATTGTGGTTAAAAGATTGATTTTAAAAAGAGGAAAGGTTTGATTTTTGGTATTTGGTATCCTCAAGGGCGACCACATGCATTGGTTTATTTGGGAATATGGATGGATATGAGGTGGGTTCCCAGTGTGGCTGGTAAACATGCACGTGTGAGGCTAATGAGATACCATCAGTAAATGCACAACCGACCAACACTATTTTTTAAATAATGTATTTGAAGGAACGTGTTGTGTTTTGATAATATATGGTTGGGAGGTATGGATTATGTGTTTTTGGGATTATTATTGTGGGATGTTTCGAGTCAATAACACCTCATTTTTGAACGATTTTTGGGTTTGTGTTTCATTGATATGTTGGAATGAAGTGTTCGTTAGTGGTACCTTTTGAGGAAAAGTTTGGGATGCCAATGTGGTTGCTCCCCTCATGTGTTCGGTTCAGGTTTGTGGTCTGTTGTGACTAAATGACAAGATTGGTTGTGTCCTTGGGTTTTCCAGTAGGCTAGGGTATATCCCCATAAAGTGTTAATGTATGAATCATGTTTTTCCTTTGGTGATTCGCCATTGGATGATCCTCCAGTTGATCAACACAAAGACTTTATTCTTGATGTTTGGAGATTGAATTTACCCCTCTTATTTTTCAATTATGTGGATCCCCCTACAGTGGTAGAGTATTTGTGGGAGGTTGAAATAGACTTTAGTTTCTTATGTTTCTTATGTTGTCCAAGGTCAATGAAGTTCAGGGTTTTCAATATAGAATGATGTCATAAAGGGCCTCTCGGTCTTTCATTAGTCTCATTGAAGAAAGATTTCATGTTAGGCCACCAGTGTGCAAGATCTGGCCAAGAGTGGCTATTATGGACACTTGCTGGAATCATGTTCTGTTTGGGACTCAGTACAAGGTCCCTCTCCTTTTGTTTTCTTTTATCCATAATGGTCATGTTCGGTGATGCCATTCGATGTCATATGTTCATTTGACTATAAGGGTGAATATTGTGCAATCTTATGAGAGTAAATATTTTGTTGGATGTGTGCCTCCCTATTGGAAATTCTAAATCCTATTTCCTAGAGGAATGTGTTTCTATTTGTCTTTTCATTCCGTTGTTTAGTATTCGAAGAAAAAAAGGGGTGATGTGTGTGCATCCTCTATGTTCTTGTTTTGGTAAAATGATGGGTTGGGGAAAAGTGGGTTTGAAGTGTGTCATGTCTCAATGAGACCATCTGAGAATATATTATAAGTTTTTTTGGCACTGGAAAAAGATGTTCAGTTTAGGGGTTTCCAAATCCTAACTGTGAGGTCGAAGATGCTTCAATCCATTGAGCTCCAGCCATAGGCCCTGAAGAGAAGTTGGCACGTAGTTAGGGGAAATCCTAGAGTCGTTCACAGTTTTGGTCAAGGTCATATCCTCAATATGAAAGATAAGAATAGTTTAAACCTCTGGTGTCGTCTTCTTATTCCAATTTCTCACATTTGGCGGAAATAGGTGTGAGTACCTTCTTCCCATGTCATACCCTGAGTTGATTTTTTCTCACCTTTGGGTTCCCTTGTGTTTTTGGAGAAATGTTTACAATTTGGGTTAAGAAGGTTAAAGTGCCTAGTTTGTGCAAGGTTATCAGTAACCGTGTGCGAACCCAGGGGACCGTGTTAGAAGAGAAAATAGCTACCACATGGTCTCCGTACATCCATGATCATTTTCCAAGGAAACTGTGTGATATTTCCTCATTAGACAGAATGATCTGCACAGTTAACTCAGGGTTTCCCAAACCGTGTGAACCAACCGTGCGGCCATGCCAGCTTCTTAAAATTCTGTTGTTTTTTGTTTTTATCCAATAATATTTAGTTAATATGGTTGGGTTATGGTTTGGTTATACCCACAATGGGTATCAGGTATGTTTCATTGGATGAATTCTGATATTAATCTACTCCTAATGCGGGGAAGTCCATTCGAGGCCCCCTGTTAGTGTCTTGATTTTGTCTTAAGTAATGTTGTGTTCATTATTATGGTGGGGAGACCCATCATGGGTATCATGTATGTTCTCTTGGAAAATGAATATTGTTAGTTTAACCCTTATTATGGTGAGATCATTCATTCCTTCCCCAATTGTTATCCTTATTCTGTCATAGAAATTGAGTTGTCCGTAGTGGTGGGATGTCCAGATTGGGTCACCCCATACTAGTGACTCAGTTTTATCCTTGGTGTATTCTAGGTAAAAGGTAGTATCGTTCAGGCATATCTATCCACAAATTGTTTACTTGGGTAAATTTTGGGTTGGAGAATACCCAATGGTTTTGTTTACGTAATGGTGTGGTAGCGTTATTCTAGTTCATTGTTCATTTCAAGTGGATTGCTTGAGTGTCTTCTTGTAGTGTTTGAGGTGTTTTGTTTTGGGATGTGTTTTGAATGTGTTTAATAATTTTATGTAATTGGGGTTATTTTTGGTTGGTGAGAGTATTATTTTCCTCTGTTTGATTAATTGGATATGTTCTTCCTTTTTGAAGCAGGTGAAAAAGTAGCAAGGAAGTTTGTCTTGGTCTATCGTTTGGGATTTGCTTTTGTATCTGGTCTTGTTGTGGAATTCTGGGGAGAGGAATTCTTTATGGTGGGTAGAATTTTCACATTAAAGAAATATTTTAAAGGTATTTTTCATTTAATTTACATCCATGCTTTGTTTTGGGGGTTTCCCTAGGTTTTAGGGAGGAATAGATGTGTATTCATGAATTGGGCCAAACCATGAGCCCAATTCCAGATTAAAAAATATAATTATATCTTTTATAAATTTTTCATTTTTAAACAATTTTCATCCATTAAAATTCCATGTTGAACTCCCATAAACTATTTACACCACCATGGTAATTTGGAGATTTTATAAATCCATAACCTGTTTTTTTTTTGTTTTTATCTAAGGGGTTAGGCCTGCCCGAAAGCCCAATTCCTGTTTTAAAAATAAATTGTGATTATGTTATAACATATTACATTAATGGGATTTTTTGGTGATTCTAAGTCTCAACCAAGACCAATTAACCCAGCTGCGCGTCTGAACTCTCTCCCCCCTCTTTGGAGCTCTGGTTAATCGCAATTTGGTGCCGAATTTCATAGGATTTCACAAATCGCCCAGATTTGAAGAGGTAAAGTATTTATTTCATAACTCACTCAATTATCAAGATTTTTCCTCCATTAAAGCTCCAAATTTACCTAATATATCTTGTTCGAACGAACCCAAAATTTTGCCTCTTTTAAATTTCTGCTTCTGGTGTTTTGGAGTGATTACTTCAAAATACTTCAAGTAAATGAGCCCTTTTCTTTCCTCTTCCAAACTACTTTGGGTTTTATTGATTTTTCATAGGGTTTATTTGGTTATCATTGAGTTTAATAATTTCCAGAAACTATTTTTTAGATCCTTGGGTTTAACATTGGGCTTTCTTGGCAAATTATTGTGGTTTTAGGTTTGATCTAGGTCTCTCTTGGTGCGGCGGGGGAGCCATTTGATTTTCGCATGGAGATTCAAGGGTTTTTGTTACTTTGGTAGGTGATTACATTGTGTGAGAAATTTATGTGAATTATCTTGTTGTGTTTATGGTACATTAATTATTATTTCATTTAAATGTTCTTGTAAAAATTGGTTTTAGTTGCATTTTTAATGCAAATGAATTTTCAGTTCCAATTTTTGGTGAAATTGGGGGGTTTTCATTCAAATATTTTATTGGTTCATTTTGGGCTGACCTATAATTACATAGTTGATTTTATTTAACTTTATTAGTAGTAAAAATAATGTTTTTAATGTTTATTCTTTTTTTTACTGTGAATGTTTTTTTAAATGGTGTTTGGGAAGCAAATGGGCTTTTAGTGACATGTTTGTGTGAAAATGGTGGTTTTTAAAACATATAACTTCTTGGTTCACATTGGGATTCCCCATAACTGAATTGTTGGATTCATTAAAGGGTATTGAAATGAAATTTTTTATAATGACTTACAAGTGTTCACATATTGTGCAATGTGGATATCTTAAAGTGCATTGTGTGCAAAACAATGTAATGTTTTGAGAGGTTGTTTTATTGAAAATAAAATAAATTATTGTGTGTTTTAAATCGTATAAAATGTGTGTAGCTACTGTACTATTTGTTTGTGACCAGTAGTGATATTTTATATCCAAAAGGATTTGTGTTGTTATCTGAAATTGTTTGATCACAAAAGGGGAAGCCCGGGTACCTAGGTAGGCGAATTTGTACTCGTACGACTACTGCATCGGATGGGTTTTGTCCATGTTCCACTTATTATTTTGATAACGACAACTCTAACTAAAATATGTGGATGATGATTGGGGACCACTAGGTTATGGTTATTATCCCTACTAGTGGCTCGTTCATGAGAACAGATTTTTCTATGGTTACTCTACACTGAGGTATGAGGTACATAGGGCCCGAGACAACCTAGTGCTTAGGGGTGTTCCCGATTCTGATTCTCATTGGATTCGTTTTACTTACCATTGTTGTGGGGTGTTTTTGGATTTACATTATAGTAGCTCGCAATTCTATTTAATGTGATAACATTATGAAATTCTCGGATTGAAAACTGTTTTCATTTTTAAGTTGCATTTCTTTGAATTTTAACAATGTTTCACGTTGTGTATTAAAATTGCTTGTTTTGTTCACATTGTATTTCCTGCTCTTTGGATTCATATGGTGGTATCTTATTGGGCTTCTGCTCACACCCAACTTAATCCCCTTCAGTGTATGTAGATCTACTTATGCTTGACTCAGGTAAAGGAAAGGCTAAGGGTGATGACGGTTCAGGGTGTTAGTCCCCATCGTTGGGGCGGAGTTGCGGAGAAGGCTTGCGGGTGATACCCCCTTGTCATGTGGAGTCCATGGGGATGTGATTATGTTGTCATTATTTGTTTTTATACCACTTGTAGTTTCTTTAACCACATTTATTCAGATCTGGTTTTGTTAAGTATTGTTTAGCATTAAAATTTCAGACTCTAATAATTAATTGTTTTTTATGATTTATGATTTCATACTCAGGTAAATCGTTCCCAAACCAGATTTGTTTGATACCCGGGCACTTGTGCCAGCCCGTGGGGATAGGGAACGCCCTTCGGGTCATGTCACAGGCTAGGTTTGTCCCAGTTTTTGTGGCGACCAGATTCAGTTCGTGACAGGAATTCATTGGAATATATTTAAATTCATTTTTCCTAAGATATCATATTAGGTCTATATATGTGTTCTTCATCATTTTAAGAGAGGTCATGGACAGCTGTATGCACTATAGATTCAAGAACTAGAAGATACATGTATCATTTTATGTACCATTTTCTTTTTTTATTTGGATTACTGCTTTTTGTGATTTAGGATCCCGATACTCTTTCATATCACCTTCCCTAGTCCATACATTGGGACTATATATTGAGAGGATTCATGTTCCATTATCATTGACTATGCTAGTTAGAGTTCACTATTATCTATGTAATGTATGTAGAGACTATGAATTAGTTTTGGGGCAGAACCTCCATTTTCAAGACTTCATATACTTATTCATTTGGACATACAACATCATACTCAATATGGAATAACTACATTTAGTGTAGGATATTGTGTATTTCATCAATAGTTAGGTTGTTTTATATGTTCCTAATGGAGTTTCTTCTATGATCATTGGTCAGTTATGCCTTCATATGGGAATGAGAAATGTTTTATCCTTATCATAAATAATGTCAAAGTTCATACAATGTTCATTCATTTTTAATTCATCCTTTATTCTTATGGTTTTAGATTGGTACCCTACTATTTTTCTTGAGAAGGATATAGAATTACCCCATCAATGTGAGATTATGTTTAAGATATAGATATTTTCAGAATGTTCTCCCAAATAAATGTATATATATTAGATATATCCTTCTACGGTTTGAGAGATGAGGGTATAGATTGATGATCAATTATAGTGGGGTATTGTTTTAACGAGTGTTTCATATTGGGGGGTACCAATTTTGTTCATGAAGAAGGTTGATGGAGGTATTTAAAATTTTATCAATTATCATCATTTGATCTTGGTGAATGATATGAACCTCATTAATATTACATGGAATGATGAATTATTTGATCATCTGTATGTAGGATGTTTATTCTTGAAGATCGATCAATAGTCAAGTTATCATCAAATTTTCATAAGGATAAGGATATTTTGAACAATATTTTATTATTATTTTAATGGGTATGAGGATTTCATTTTGATTCCATTCATTATTATAAACTCTCTAGTCGTTTTCATGGTTTTGAAAACGAAGTGTTCAAAGAGTTCATCTATTTATTAATGGTATATTTCATCAATAAAATCCTTATATACTAAATGTATAAGGGGTAACATTCATATCATCTTTTATAAATTTTTTTGAGTTCTTATACAAAAATAACTATTATGGAGGATTTCTAAGAGTGAAATTTTTTCATAATAAGTACATTTATTTCAGTATATCATATCACTATGAAAAAGTATTTTTGAATCACTCCGCTATAGAGCATGTTTTTTCATTTTCATTCCACAAGATTGTTAGATAGGTGTGGGTGTCCATAGTTTAAAATTATATTATAAAAGGTTTTTAGTATATTTATATTAGGTTAATAAAACACTAAATACATTAATCATATAGGATTATGATTTATTTTTTAAAAACCAATGATATTTTTCACTCAAGTAACTGAAGGATAACTTTTCCAATAATCTCTAATTTATGTTTTTCTAAAAAATAGAGTTCAGTTTGAGGTTTTCAATGATTATTTATGTATTGGTCTAGGATTTATTTTCATATAGAATAGATCTATTTTTCTTAATGTGTCTCAAACTTTATCTCCCTTCTAATGTAACTATTCCACCCTTGATTTTGAATTGGAAAATGTCGTGTTTTCTTTGAGGTTGTGGGAAAATTTCCTCATCAACAATATTTTATTTGATTTTACTGATCGTAATATCTTGAGGAATATCTTCTTATAATATGACTTGAACATGTGTCTATTATTGTTTACGTAATTCATACATTACTATGACATAATTATTTCTTATACACCAGGTAATGATAATGTTGTGTTTATGTGTAGAGTAAGAAAGAATAGAGTGTTGTTGTGAATGAATCCAGATTTTCATAGAGTTATGGAATATCTCTCAAGGATAAATGTTGATATTAGGAAGGTTGGGGATGAATTTTTATTTTCATCATGAAAGTGAAATAAAATAAAATTTTTCAGGTGGATGATTCCTATTTCGAGGATACTAAGGTCAAATTTGGGAGAGCATATGTGGTTTTTAGGGATTCTCATGATGGATAGACTAAAGATTAATAAAACTATGTGTTATTTTATGTGAGGATTTTCATCCCTTTTGAAATGTGTGAGAGTTTTCTCTATAAGTACCATATATCATACAGGGTGTAAATATTGGTGTGATAAAGATGTATAGGGAACTAAGAGGGTAGTTTTTGTGTCCTCGTTCTGAGAATCTAGTAAGATAGTTGTGTCTCAATATTTGATTTTCCAGAAGGTGAATGTAAATGACTATGTTTCTAGTTATTTTCTACGAACATTGGATTATCCATAGTGGAAGATGGACGACATCTGAATAAACTTCAATACGATTTTATGTCATGTTTTTTGGAGGTTTTTTGTTATATACAGATATTTTATCATTTGATGAAATCAACAATCTTTATAGAAGATGGGAAGTCAAACTCTGTAGAGTTTTTATCAAGGCAGTATCTGGAGGAGGTTATTAGGCTCTGAAGATTCCAATGGATGATCATTTCTAACAGTGAACATCATTATACCTCTATTGAATCGATAGGTATATAGAATATATTTTTCTATCAAGTATTACTAGTAATTAGTTTTCATCTAAATATGGACTATTAAAAATAGTGGAACAAGTAGACTATTAATGACATGTTTTGTTCCCACATCCATGATATTAGAGGTTCCTAGACGTAGAAGCAGACCTTTATTTATTTTTCTTAAAGAAATATTTTTCACTCCACCATTGGGATGGAACTATTCAAATATCAATACATCAAAACATTCTATTATCTATTATTATAAAGTAGGTTTAGATAGTTTGAAATTCTCAATCCAATACTATTGTAGAGATTGATAAAGGTTGTTCATGAAATTTTTTGTAATGATGAATGAAACACATGTTTTTCAATTGTTTAACGTAGATTATAGGAGGAGAACTTTGGAGTTTTATTTTTGATATCGTGTGTTTCTTAAGGTGAATTATTACCATGGTTATTAAAGTATTGACAATAATATTAATTTTCCCCTTGGATTTTATGGCCTTTCACGGTGTTGGATTGTATTATAGTTATGGGGTATCAGATAACAATTTTTCTGTAGAATATATGGATGAATGTTGTATTCAATATTTGACATCTCTATCATTTCCTTCTTAATGATTCCAAAATCATGAAAAAGGATGAGATCAATATTGATGATGATGTTACCCTAAGAGAGTGGCATGTGGAGATCCAGGCCCACAAGGAGAAGGGGATTATCAGGCATGTTATTCCCTTAGTTTGAGATTTTTAGTGATACTATGGAATTCATGAGAATTTTATTAATAGATATACAATCAGTGCACTGAATTTTTTTTTATATTTTCTAATACCATTTCTTATTTTTTGGGTTTTGAAATCATTTTTATGAGATGTATTCCTCTTCATTGTAGTTCTATTAGTGACCATAATATAATTTGAGAGTTATCCCCCCCTATGAAAGTGTTATTAGATGGTTGTTGTTTATGTGTGGATTCTTATTTAGTCACTTAAATTATATGGGTGAACTTATATATTGGTGTGATTAATTATAGTCATCTCAAGGGGTGGTTATTTTACAATCCTTTTACTTATTGTGTCTTCAGTTCGTTTTTTAATTCACAAGGATGTGAGTAGTTTGAAAGGTATCTGGTTTATATTCCCAGATCATTGAATCTCTTATCTTTGTGTTTTTGAGACATTGGATGTACAGAGAGGATTTTTTGGTTTTAATAGGATATTTATATAAAAAATATCATCTTAGTAGAGGATTTGATTGCACTGATCCATTGTATATCATATAAGGTGGACCACTATAGTTCAAACATGTCATCTACTGTGTAGGATTACCTGAGGAAGGAATTAATGACTGTTATCATTTTTGGAATGGATTCAATTTTTAGGTAGGTTATAGCATAATTCATTTGAGAACTGTGTCATTAAAAGGACTTCAATGAGATATAATTCGATGGAGGGAATTTGGGTTGTTCTACATATGTTGTAGTAGTTGGACCATAGGGATTTGGTAGTTGTGTAGCCTCTATTTTGGATAATAGATTCTATGGTGTGATGGTATAGACTAATCCATAGTCCATCCTGGGGCATATAGAACCTACACTATATAAAGAACTAAGGTTCTCGAATAAGTTTTTGACTAGTACGGTTGTGGTGGTTCCCCTTGCTTTGTGTTGTAGTCTATACTATTTATCCAATTTTGTTGAGTGGTCAAGGGATGATCACCATGGTGTTATGATTTTTATAATGCAATTAATACCCAAACACCCTTTGAACCATATTTTCGGTTTAAACCTAGGAATTGAAGTGATATTTTTAAGGCCATTTAAGCCCATTTCAATTGGAATCAACCCCCACCATCTATGGATAAATCTGTGTGATACAAGGTGAATAATACCACTTGTTTAGTGGTTTCATCTCCTTTTTTAAATTTTCCCTATTTTTTATTTCCATGATTTGTAATTTGATATCTATCATTATAATGGTGTCTCTTTTGACATTATTGTATCATTTATTGTTTTGTGTTCTTTGAGGGGCATATATTTATTTTTAATTTTGAGATTTGTTTGATAATCCACATTGTGGTTTCATTCTCACTTTAATAATGTTGACATTTTGAGGTAGGAAATTAATTTATTATTAACTAATTAAATGTGATATCATAAAATGTACATGAATTAGAATATTTGGGTGGATGATGAATAAACCCTAATAATATATAATTTATATTAATTAAATGGTGGTTTATGGTTAGTGATCACATCGATTTTCCACCATGATAACAGTTTTCCTATTAATTTATTAGGTTTTGTGTCATCTACTTTATACAATTTAGAATGTTTGTTATTCTTAGGTCATCATGTTAATTTTACGAAATTAGTAAAGAAATTAATTAAAATAGTAATGGGAGATATAATTAAATGTAAATATTCATGATTAATGAAACCATTTTCCATACATTTTTATGGTAATGAAAAGGATTTAAATTAATGATTAATTTTTTTATACTTCATGTAGTTTATTTAATAGACTAGGTTAAATAAACCTATTGTTCTTGTTTTATATAATAATTAAAGGAAATTTTAATTATAATGTATTATTTAATGTTTTATGAATTCGGAACGGACTCTAGAGATCATGTCTAAAGAGTTCAATATCTTTTAATAGTTGATCTCTATGATTACCCATAGTTGAGACCAATGATAATTAAATAAGTTAATTCACGATATATTATAACTGGTTGATTGATAAAGATAAATATTTGGGCTTTTGTGATTCCTTCTTATTGTGAATGAATAATTCCTTATACATAGTTCCATGTTATCTCATTTTTATTTGAAGGATTGATACCTTTTTATTTCACAGAATATATTTCACTATTATTTTTTCTGTTTTTTTTCTAATGTATTTCTCTAGACATGAGACTTATTATGTAATAGGATATTATCCTAGTATGTTTTTTGAATAATGATATATTTTAGGGATGGTATGGGTTTGAGGTAGAAATTAATCTTAGTGATGTTTTGATGAATGTCGATATGAATGATTATTTTGGTGATAGCATCAAGTTGATGAAATTGGTTGAAGAGGAGTTTTCTAGTTTTTGTTTGGAAATTGGTATTCTTTATTAATGAATTTTTTAGTGGTCGGATGGTTGAGTATTATTTTTATATACATTACATTTCCACACTACTTGATAAAACATTATATTCTTGGTTATCCATTTTGTAAAGGTAGATATGGATGATTCCATGAGATCCTGGAATTATGGGATGATAATGCTTATTAAATATTTTCACCCATGGGGTTTGTGCTTATTAGAAGGAAAAAATATACAAATCATGGGAAATGATAGAATTTTTTGTATTATTACTATAGGGTGTGGAATTATCCTTGGTTCTTAATACAATGTAATTTTAAATAATTTTAATTAATGGATAAATAAATAATTAATATATATTGAATGATTTCAAAAATGAAATAATTAATTGAAATAAATCTCTATGAATTTGTGTGGGATTATAGGATGTCTATATCTTACTGTTTGAAGATTGTTTACTAAGAGATGATTCTTATAGTTGAGAAAAATAGTAGGTTAATTCCAATAGATAGGTAGTGATATATATTATATGGTATATTTTTTATGATTTCATAAGCTAAACAACCAATTCTGATAAGGTGACTAACACCAAGTGGTCTCTTGGTGGGTTGTTCCCCAATATCCAGGTTATTAGGAAAAAATGGATGACTACACCCTCTCGGCCTTCTCTATTCCCTTGGATGTATTATTTATTAGTATCCATGGTTGTTAGTTTCCCTATATATGAGTATATAGTTTTTTAGTGGGTTTTTTTATTAAAAACAAATGCATCTCTAGATATAGTATGCTATGGATTATTATTGGTATAATTTGTATGGGTTGTGATGGCTTGTGGTCCATACTCATTGCATATATTGTGATCGGTTGACGTACAATACTTCATGTATGACACACATTATAAGGGAAGGGGTGGATCATATAAACTACTTGTTTACTATATAGATAAGTGGATGTTATTATTAGATGATATGTTTTATGAGATGAATCTTATGGTACTTACGTCCATGTGTCTTCAGATCCCAGGATGTACTATGTTATAGTGTAGACGAAATCTAGTGTATTAGTGGTAATATGGTTACCTTATTGATTTTACTAAATTATATGATCTCTTTTATGCGATTCTTAGTTAGAGATATCATTAATGAGGCTAGTAACATAGTATATATGTTTAGGTGATGAGTTATCTTCACTTGTTGTAGACTATGATTTAGTATGATTTCATTAGCTTTTGCAAGAGAAACTCGTGGGAGGTCCTTCTTAGTATACCTTTTATGCTAACCCGAAATATATATATATTAATTTTAATTTTATCTGTAGATGGTTGGATATTTAGTTTCATATTATTAATTCATAGGATTTTCATGATTTTTCTACCCTTTGTGTTCACTATCATTTTTATCATTTGTTACATCTATTTACTTTTCATTCCTATGAGTTTTCTATGACATTGTATGTATGTAAAGATTATATTTATTTCATATTACCATAAAAGGGATTTAACTAGTGTACATTCCTTGTCTCTCATTAACCATTTTATTTTTAGAGTATACTTCCCCTATATTTTTTAATGGTATTCCCTCAGTGCTTTTCACCATCCACTGGCATATTAGAGGTGATATTATATCATTAACCATCTCACTAATCTCATTTTCATCCAATAAGGGGTACCATTAGGGGGATGTTCTTGAAAAATTTGATAAACTATCGAAACATATGTTATACTGTAAGGATGGGTGTTGTACATTTGTATGATATTAATGAAGGATAAAACATGAAACAATTATATAATGGTTTTTATCCCTTCATTTTATATCCTCCTTTAAATTATAATTATATAAATTTTATTAGATATTTATAGTCACCCAAAAATCTCAGGGATATTGGAAGGAGTGTTTTGATAGGTATTTTTGACGAATTATTTGTGATAAAAACATGTGTGTGTCTTTGGAAAATTTATATTAAGTATCTTTTATGAGAAAAAATTAATTTAATTATATTATGTATTAGATATTTATGGGTCTATAATTACATTTTAAAAATAAAATTATCAAAATGATTAAATATTTATGATTTTCATGGAAATATATCTTGTACCTATGTTTCATGATAATACCTACAAATAATTTTTACAATAAAGAAACATTAAATTCATTTTCTATTTCATTTTAATAATTTGACATAACAAAAAAAAGTGAAAAATGTAATTCAAATTTAATCCATTAGATCATTTATAACTTATAATTACTAACCTTAAAAATTATTAATGGCTTTAGTTTGACCAAATTTATCAATATTAATATGCTAAGAACCTTTCTGTTTGACTTTTATACTAGTTGAACAAACATCACATTTGCGCTATGTACTCATTTTCATGAATTATATAATTATATAAAATTTTAAAATAATTATAAATATATATATTTAATTTATTCAAAATAAATATTTTCTTATATAACATTTAATAATTGTTTCCCTTATTATCACCACAAGAACATATTAATTAAATTAAGTGAAAAGGAGTGGCATTTTGTGAGCATTAATTTCATAATATAAAAAATAAATTATATTATAAAGTAGAATAAGTATAAATTTAGACAAAGTGGTATATATGATAAAATTGTGTCCTATAAATAACTATTAATCTTATTTAATGTTAATGTTTTGTGATATTATAAGGACTTTTTCCATGATTTATCACTTTTACCCTATTTTAGCACTCACAATGGTAAATAAAATTTAGTATAATAACACCATTTTTTGAATACAAATTAAATTAAAATTATTTCATAATATAAAATTTACAATTCCAAATTTGAAGTTTTTTATAATATTCAATTTTTAGACGTGGAAAAAATAATTTTTAATATAATTTCCCAAAAAATGGAAAATGATTTTTTTATAAATAACATATTAAGCATAGTATTTATATTAAAACATATTAATTTATTTAATTTATTAAAATTATATTTATTAAATTATGTAAAAAATAATATTATTATAACCCTTAGGGATATAGAAAATTGAATAGTAGAATTTAATAACTTATTATAGGAAAAGAATCATAATAGTTTTTATTTGAATAATTTATAAATTGTGTTCCAAAATGTCATGCATGAGATTCCCAATTACAAATGATGGTCTAATATGAATTATATTAGTTTAAAAATACGTATTTTGTTGATCTAAATATTTCTTATATTTTAAGTAATTTTTATATCATAATTATATCCTAAATGTTACGACACATGAAAAAATGGTATTTTTTTAATCACCTAAAAATTTACTATTTTATAGAAAATCATAAAAAATAATAATAAAATATTTTATATTCATAAATTAATAAATTATTTTATTTTCATAAAATAAAAATTAGGAAATACAAAAATTTTCCTTTAAAAAAATAAAAAAAATTATAAATTAAATTTATAGAAAATAGATTTTTAAGCATTATTCTATATTAATATTATTTAGTATCAATTTTTAATTATATAAATGAATGTAAGTCAGTTTATATAATGAAATATAATATGTTATCATATTTATTAATTAAAAGTGAATGATAAAATTATTTCCCTTTAAAAAAAATTTGCAGAAAAGATATTTTTAACATTAAATCATGTTATTTATTATCAGAAATATTTAATCATTTTTAATTGGTTATTATATTAATAGTTACCCGATGATATATTAATTTTTTATTCATCCTATTGATTTTTATATAATATGTTGTGTATTTTTTTTATTTTGGTGCTTTATATGAAACAATCGATTATGAATGTCATTTATTTGAAGAACAAATGTTTATTTCAATATTATGTTTTCACATCTTAAACATGTTTTGATCATTAAAAATGTTTGATGATATACATATAACCATAAAATTCTTCTAATGGTGGAATTTTTTCCACCCAAATATTACCAAGTTCTTCCTCACAAGATGATAATGAGTTCATATCTGGAAAGAAAACATGCATCAAACATGAAAATGAACAACAAAGTGATCCCACAATAACAAAAAAATTGCATTAAATTGTTAGTTGAAATGAAAAATATGTAGAAAAAATAATGAAAACACTTATGTATATAAAATAAATATTCAACAAAATATATATTTTTAATAAATAAAATAAAAAAAAACCAATGGGAATTTGTCCAGAAAGAAGAATCCATATTAATCATATAGTATATGTTATAAATAAAAAAATATGAAATGGATATCAAATATAGTACTTGATGTAAGAGGATTAATGGCCACAATTTTGATGAATTAAAAACATTTTTTTGAAAATTGAGTTACCCAACAAGATAAATAAACTAAAATAGATATGATTGTTTGAATAATAGATTCAAAATCCAAATAAAAGGTGTATAATAACAAGAAAAAATACCATAATAAATATCACCATTGGATAATGATAATAAAACAATAGAATTTATTGTCAGTTACATATCCAAAATAGGTGTCAAACCCTATCCATAGGAAAGAAACATATTTGGATATCACCACACCCATCCATAATTCTCTAAAAGGAAAAACCCTGATCATATATGTTTACATTTTTTATCCTTTTATTGAATCATTTTGACGCTAGGGGTGGAGGAACCCTAATGAACTCTCATTCGAAATGAATTGATGATAACAACCATCCATAAAATTAGATTTCAATTTATTAATCCATATATTGATAAAATTATGGTCAAAATGTTTACACCATAGTGGTTTTATTAAAACATTTATATCTCTAACAATATAGAATCAATTAAATATGATTCCTAATTATAACATACATCGATATGATAGAATATATTTTAAAAAGTATAGCTCGTTATTAAATAACAGAAGTAGGATTATGTCAAATGAAAATATACATGTCTTGGATAATAATGGGCTCAAAAATAATAATCTTTATCCACAATAATACAATATAATCATAAGTTTCTATAACAAACATAAAAGAATTGGTAGATATTGTAAAACACATATTCAGTATGTCATACCAAGAAAAAACTCCATTGAAAAATATTCAAATTGACTTGATAGGATATATAAATCATTAAATATCTAAATCTATAATAGTAATAATAATTTTATTCCCAATACCAAAACCAAACATTGAAACAAAATTTATATAAATATATCAAATAATATACTTCACTAGAATCTATTTTTTTAACCAAGATTTGATTGAATATTAATAAACACACACACTATGTGATATATATCGGGTCTAGTACACACCATCACATACATCAAATATCCAACATCATATTAGTATGGTATGTGATATGTATCCCCTCTATCCTACATAATAAAAGGTAACAAATTATAATTAGGTTAAAATATATTGTAATAAGAGTAATAACCATATTGTCTTTATCTATAAAAAATATTTGAATAAAAATATCAATCTATCTATCTAAAGGTAAATACATTTTCATAGCCCTTCTCCATGTATATATTTTCATATAATGAACATAATGTGTTGACACCAAGCCCTTCATTTAAAAATACATACAATGAACATTATTCAATTTTTCAATAAAATGAATATTATGGTAACAATCAGAATATGATCAACAAAAATAAACCATATACAGGAATCATAATAAATTAATCTCTAAACAAAATCATAATGATAATATAGATCTTCTATGAACCCTAATGAAAAATGGATGATTAATATTTCTTATACCACTACATATGATCTTGTTTGTTACCATATGAACTCTTCACAAACCAACATGCTTGATCTAATATATATATTTCAACAAAACCCTATATCTACAAAAAATTAATCTTTTTCTCTAACTCAACATATAAGAAATCTATTTGACATATATCTACTAAATTTGAAGATTCCAACAAGTATAAATACTAAACACAACACTAATGGATGAAATTTTTACCATATATGTGAAATTGTCGTCAATGAAAATTTCTTTATTGGACATAATATTTTAATAAGTAAAAATGTCATATATTCTTAAAAAATAGTATTTTTCATTTTTATTTCAATAAACCCCCCAACTTTTAAAATATCATTTACTTGTAATAATCATAAACAACTTAAATGATTGGTTTTTATCCAATAACATCATATTATTATAACAAACCTTAAATTTATTAAAAATAATACATGATTTATTAAAATAGATTACACATAATACAAAGAATAATATGAAAAAGGGTACCATCCTTGGGAATTAGGTACATTACACAACAATTTAAAATAGGATAACATCTTATTTATTGAAAACATCATTAACCTGATCACACTTACAACTGCATGGGATATCCTAGGTTTATTCATAAAAAAGGGGTGAGCAATAAAGCCCTATAAGGGAATAAACAAGCTATAACATGAAGAGAATAAAACTTGTTAAACAATTTCAATATAAATTAGGTATAAAAAATAGTATGAATAAAAAACATTAACAATGATACTTGATATATCATGATAATTATAAAGGCACCATGGGAAATATGGAAACTCCTTAGAATAGTACCTCATAAACATAGGTCATGTCTAATTACCAAGAAATCATGATGCAAAATGTCCCAAAAAGTAATCAGGTTTATTCCCTAACTCAACATGATTTATCTTAAGACTAAACATTATCCAATGCATTTTTGCGCTACATAATTCTTGGAACACATGTCACTTTCATTTCATTCTAATTCTTAATTGTAGCATATAGATCTTACAAAATGGATTCATTCATCATAAAATTTTATTCCATGATCATGTATTGAAAAATAAATATATGTATGTCCCTTGTAAAATAGTTATTCATGTATAAGGGTGGAAACCCTTGATATGAAATGGGTATGGTATTCACTACACAATTATTTGGCATAGAAATCATGGTGAATTTTCAGCGGCATAACTATGTAACATAAAAATTCATAAAAATATGCTGTTTATAGGGAATTTGGTATAAAATAATTTTCAAAATCAAGAGGAAAATTATAGGGACATGTAAAGACATATCCCACAATTAGTATTTGGAAATAAAAGGCACAATATAATAATGAAACTTGAATAAATAAGAGAAGGTGAGGATCTCTTACTTTAGTGTGTGTTTCCAAATCCTTGGGAGGGGATTCTTAAGAGATTGAGGGAAGATTGGGAAGAATATATAGAGGGCAAGGAAGAGTAATGAGATTCCCCATGGATTTTTAGATAAGATATATGGAAGCATGGGTGGTTTTATGTATTAAATGTGTGGGGATTTTATTAATATGTCTCAAACCTAGGATTTGGACTTTGTATTATAAAATAAACAAAATCAAATCCATTATGCTGATTTTTTATGTATTATTCCAAATGGGAGTGATTTTTACTGTTTTATATTTATATGAATTGAATTTACCATAATAATAAACTATCTTATGTAGAAGTGATTCACACTATTAAAAAATTATTTCAAACCTTAAAATATATTAATAGTTTTGGAGGATTCAAAAAATCATTATATATTAATAAAATAAACATAAAATCATATTATTTTAAATTAAAACATATATTTGGTCATGGATACTCTTTATAGAATTTATAATATAACTTTTGGGTTATCATAATATCATATTACACACAATATATTTATAACGTGTTAAATATTTACCTGAAAATTCTTTTTTCATTGAAATTTATAAAAACGTCACCCTTAGATAATTTATATATTTAGATTCCAAAAATAATATTTATTTTACCTAATTCTTTTATAAATATTTTTATTTTAAATTTAAAATAATAATCGACTTTAATTGATAAATGATGTGTTTCTTTACGAAAGTAATTTCCAAACCCTTATAAAAATTACATTTGACATAAAAAAATATGATAATTTATAAAAAAATATAATAAAATTAATACAAATATTTTTATAAAATATTTTTTTATTAATCCATAAATTCCTGAAAATAATATCCTTAATTTAATTTTAATATTTCCCAAAAATACTGTTAGTGGTTTATTGTATCAAAATAAAAATATTTTTTAAAGTAAAAATAATAGGATGAAAATATATTTATAATTCTATAAAAAAATGTACGTACATATATTTACAGGGTCATGATACATATCTATTTAATACACCAACAAACTCCCATAGTGTAAGGTGCATAATGGGTATACTTTTTTGGGATGGTTCAGCGTACAAGGATTGGTTCATGATGACGATGAGCTTGAACATCTCCCGTAAATGGTTTTTCTTATGCTTAATTTTCTAGATCTCGTCATGGTATTGTATAATTTCAAATACTAGAGATGTTCTCTCCCAGAGATGTTCATATAAATGGGCTTCATAGGGTATGATTAAACTGGTTGAGGTCAGCACTTTCTTTTTCTATGTCATCTGTATTTATTAAAACCATATAATTGTAATAATCATTTGAGCACTATTCAATGTATATTTTATCAATGTCAAATATTATTAATGGTATTTTAAATATGATAGGATATAATAAAATCAAATGAGTACCTCTTTTTTATAACCATATTGCATAATAATTCCATTAAGTATATCGTAATGGTAATTTTATTTATAACTATTCAGGTCATTACCATATCTCCCCATAATAAATATCACCAATTAAATTTTCATTACCAACACTAAATAAGATGAGGGAACTATTTCTCATCACTTCTTCCAGTTCCCACATTTCTTCTTCAAACTTGTGGTATCTTTACAATACTTTTACCCGTTGAATTGTTTTTGTATAAAATTGTATCTATGATAAAATGTTATCACAAAATTGTCTTCATAAGATATATAATTCACTAATATTATCACCAAGGGGTAGACTACATGTGAAGGCTCTGGTTTTTTCTCTCAATATTGGTATATATTGAATACAACAAGTAATTAAGATATGTTTTGTAAGGGTACAAGTTGGTAGGCTAGCACTCCAATAATATCTATGACCAAGAAGGATTTGATGTATCTTTTACTAATAATTACTTTCATCCAAAATATAATAACATCCTTCATATAAGATATATGGAGGAATACCGTATATCTAATTTGAAAATCAGGGTATTTTTAATGATTGTTAGCGTAACTCGTTGGTCAACTCTGAGTAGCTATGATATGCTTCTGAATGGTATTAACCTTTTCCACTATATTCTTGACCTATTTAGGACCACTATGTTTTCATTCCCAAAATTCATAACAATATGTATGTGATATGAACATCTTCCCATAATGGGCTTATAGGGAATTTTTTGGGTACTATAGTTGAAATTATTATTGTAAGAGAAATCGACTAGAAAAAGTAGTATGTCTCATCATACTTTTAAGTCCATAGAACATGCTCTCCATATTAATTTTACTTTTGAATAGTCTTATCAGAATAGGAATCATTTTACTAAAGTTCATCTAATATTTTGAGAATATTGGATACTTTTAAAAAAAATAGAGGTGAATATCAGATCTTGATTAGATACAATCGATATTTGTACCCTATAAAGCCTCACCAATTCATTGATTTATATCTATTCAATATTATCTAGTGAGGTGTCAACTCAAATCTCAATGAATTTTGTAGTCTTTTAAGATGATCCACCAAAAAATAGTTAACATTGTTTCCTCTGTATGTCTTTACTTGTCCAATGATAAATTTTAGGGTAATTTTTCCCATTTCCATGTAGGCATGGGTAATGGTTGCATCATCACCTTACTATTTTTCCATTATACTTCACATTATAACATTAAATAAATCATGATTTAAATTCCATGTCCCCATTATACATATAGTCCCAACAAGAGTGTTATCAGATATTGGGATACATATTTGTGATTAAAGGATGGATATAGAGGGTTGATCTATGCGTATCATCTAGAAAATCCTTCTTTTACATTGTATTTTATCATTCACGTAGTCTTGACCCAAATATCCCAAATCCTTCTTCATTATCACTGAACTCAATGAATTTTTCTTTTATAATAGTTTCCACATTCTTCTAAATCCCAACATCATTTCTCTATGAATGTTTATCTTCAACCAAAGGGATAGTTGATAATTAATTTGCGAAATGATTGATGATGGTTCATCCATTATGATTCCAATGTCTATTCTCTGTATATAAAAAAGGATTAGATCCCTCTCGATTATCATAAATTATAGAATTGCTGTCTCCCTCCTACGTAGATCATCTTCCAAATTTTTTCTTTCCTAGGGTAATAGTGGATAGAGAAATCTCAATCCCTGAATAGATCTAACGATCTTACCTGGGGAATATTCCTCTATTTCTACATCAATATATACCTGAGGATTGTTTGATCCATATGAATTTCACACTTTTCCCCAAAGAGATAATGCCACCATATTTTTCAAGTGAAGATCACTACAGCCAACTCTTGACCATCCATTGGGTGGTTATATTTGTTATATTTCAACATCCATGAATCATATGATATGAATTTGTCATTCTATATTATCACAAAATATGAACCATTCATTGAAGCATCACTGAATACCAGGAAATGTTCTCCAAAAATGGGTAGTGTGAGAAAATATGCAGTAATAAGACTAATTTTTAGCTCTATAAACCCCAAATCACACTCATAATTCCAAAATAAACATGACACCCTTATATATTATCTTGGATAGAGGGTTTGAAAATTGCGAAAAATTTATCACAAATTAATTATAATGCCCAGGTAAACCCAGGAAACTACAAATATTCATCATATATATTGGCCTCGACCATCCTTAAATAGATTCTATGTTTTAATGGTCTATATATATCCCATTATCTGTTATTATATTCTACAATAATGTGAAATCCATTAACCATAACTCATATTTACATTACTTGGAAAAAATATTCTCCTTCGTTAAGGTCTTTAACACATTGCTCAAATGATTCCAATTCTTCTAAATGGTTTTATAGTATATTAAAATATAATCTATAAAGGAGACCACAAATTTTTAGAGGTAATCCCTAAAGTCTCTATTCATCATGCTTGTGAATATTTCTAGAGAATAATTGAGTCCAAAAGGCATCACAATGATCTCATTGTGGTTGTATCTCTTACAAAAATAAGTCTTGGGGATATCCTCCTTCTTTACCCTAACATAGTAATATCATGACTGGAGATCCACCATGGAGATGTATTGTGCTCCATGTAGTTTATAAATCAATTCATCAATTTGTGGAAGAGGATAATTTTTCATTATCATGATCATTTTGAGCTCTTGATAATCAATTCAATGGTCCATTAATCCATCATTCTACTTGATTAAGAGGACCGGTTCACTCTGTATTGAAGCACATGTGTGTATGAACCCTTTATTAATATTTTTGTATCCTCATGTTCAATAAAATTCATACTAAATAATATCTTCGATAAGGATAATTCCCAATGTATAATCTCAATTGTTAATTCAACCTCTCGACTAGGATGAAGATAGACAATTCCTTAGGAAACACATAATTGTATTCCCTCACTATATTCATGTCTTCAAAATTGATTATTTCATTAGGCTAAATCTTATAATAATGATATGAATTACCATAGGGAAATAATATAGATGTATGAAATGATGGTACTAAAAAATATTCATCATTATACATTTAGTTGTACATAATTAGGGGTTAATTCACAATACATAGAGTGATTTTCATATCACAACTGTTTATGTTAACTCTATGTAGGTAATTCCAATACATGCTCATAATTACATAAAATTATACAAAAGGGATTATGTAAAGGTTTTTTGTGAGATATAAACCATGGTTTTTTATTAGGGAGGAGCTGTATTCTTTTTTTATAATATTTTCCTGATTTTTTATTTTCACCGTTAAATCTACATTCATGATTTTTTGTGGCGATTGAATAGTTTTACTAAAAAAATTTATAATAAGGAATTAAATGAACTAGAGTCAAAAACTATTTCTGATATAATTCAATGAATAACATTCATACAATTCACTACTTCATTTACGACATCCTCCTCAGTGAGTGAGATTTTAAAATATTTCCCTTTCAACATTGGGGTTTATTGTTGTCTCTGAAAACCCTTGTATTAGTGCTTTTATTGGAAAAGTGCTCAGGTTATTGTATTTGTAGAAATGAACAATGAATTTATGTTTGACTATATTATTCTTTTTATCCATCGCATTAGCGGGTTTCTCCATTTTGGAATAACTATCTATGTTCCCTTCCTTCGGGAACATAAATCATTTCTTTTCCCTATTAAGAAATTTTTAGGGTGATTTTTTATGAACAATTTACCAGTGTGATGTTGAAATTTCAGGGAACCATTGTATTTATCCTTCCATCTTCCAGAGTTAATGTACACTTTCCGCTTCTTATCCCCATTATATCCATGGGATTCGCTAATTTTCATTTCAACATTTAGGGAACATCAGACAAATTTTTATAGCTATCAAAGTCTCAAATTTCTAGGGCTTTTTGTAGACAATGTTTTATCCCCCCTAATAATTGTTGAACACTAAATTTATGGGTAATGATAAAGCTCAAGGTGAATAAAACATGTCTTGTGATGTTTTTCTCATACATCCTGATAGATTCCTCATATTTTTTTCTCTCCCATTCTATTTTACATAGGATAGTGCATGGAAAATGATTATTGAAAAACATTTTACAAAAATCCTTCCACCACGATGCAATGATATCTTCCTCAAGATTCGTATTCCTGATCATTGTCCACCATTGATCTGCTTCACCCTCAATATGAAAAACATCCAGTATAACCATCTCTTTTTTGGAACATTTAATGGTGTAGAATATCTTCTTAATGGATTTTATCCACTATTTCATTATAAAGGTATCATATAATCAATTTAAAGATAAATGCCTTTGTCTCATAGAGGACTCATTTTCATCCTGCCCTTTCTTATAAGGATTTGGGTGTTCCACATGATCTAGGATTCTATTCATAACCAGAGTCAATTGAGAAAGTATCTTTATAATTGTTTTGATTGCTTCTCCCATATAGATGGCCATCTCATTGGGCTAGTCATCACATTCCCATAACATTCATTATTTACTTGATTAATCATATTTCTATACATTTTCCATAATAAAGGAAAAATTGGGGATGAATATTTTAAACTTTTAAATACATAAATAATAATTTAATGATAATAAATGGATAACATATAACTTATATGTATTTAATTAAATTGTGAATTTATAGGATTTAATCATTGTTATCAATGATCTATTTCCTAGCATATATTATTATGTAATTTTTTTCCCTTAATAATGGTTCATAATAATATTTTGAATTTATAGAAGAAAATCCCCCAAGAGTGTCAAACTGGAAGTCTTGTAAGGCCCATTTTCATGTACCATGTTATGCCAAGTTAGACAAAATACACGTTGTAATAGTTTGTACCCCTACGTACATCAGTTTTGAAACCATGTCCACTTGAAGTATCCTTAAAGTGCTTTATTTTTATCATAAACCATATAATATATACTTAATAAAATTATGTATTTTTCTCATACATATTTTTATCCCAACTTCTGTCATTATAGTTTTTTAATCATAATCTCAAAATTTACTAATCCTCTGTTTGAAACAAACTATAACAAAACATTCACTATATTATACATTAATACATGATATATTACATTGGATTACATATAATATAGCAAAAAAGATGAATATGTCCAATTTATTTGAGAATTAAGTACATTAAATAAAAATGTAAAATAGGAAATACATCCACTTTATTGAAAAATTCATTAACATACTCAAACATAAAACAATATGGGAAATGAGGTATCTACATAGAACACTACATAAAAAACCTAATTCCATGCTATATTCTAAGTAATCATGGTGAAAAAGTACCAAAATGGAATTAATTTATGTACCAATATCAAATATCATTATAGTACACATTACCCAGTGCATTGAACTGTTATATAAATTCAGGTTCACCCATCACATTCATTTTATTCTTATTCTTATGTGTTCCGCATAGATAATTAATCAGGGATTCATTCATTATAATATTTTATTACATTATAATGGGGTATAATTATAATTACCCATCCTTAATCTTTACTTAATCTTGAGTTATTAGAAGATTACACATTGATGATCTTTTTAGGTTTAGAGTTTTAGAGAATTAGATCATAAATCATGCTTTACATTCCACATTTAAACAAGGAGGTTACATAAAAGACAATATTCACTTTTACCATCAATGGAAACATATTTAAAACAAAAAATGGATTCTTTCATGACACTTCATTGACACTATCATCACATAATGTACCTTTCCCTAGACCTATGAAAAACATTTCAAAAACTTGGGGTGAGCATAAAAAGATCAGTAAGGTATATAAAAACACAGAATGAAAACATTAGTCCATGTACACATAAAAATCAATGAAATCATACATTACTAATAAAACATAAGCACATTAACAGAACTCATCAAATCATCAATAAATCATAGAAACCATAAGACATCAAGGTAACTTGAGGCATTCATAACATTCTTATGTAGGGATTAACCCTCATGGTTAAATTTGGAATACCCATTACAGTATATTCCCTAAATTTATTTGGATAAACCATAGAGTTTAACCCCTTCATGTTACCCAATGCATTGGAGAGATACATCCGGCTCACCTATCCTTAGTTTATCATGGAACCACCCCTTTTCATAAATAATTCCCATGAACCATAACATAATCTTATCTCATAAAACATGCATGAAGAAACATATCATTTACACATTTCAATCAAAATATATCAATACAAAACAATGATATAACAAAAAAATTATCAAAACCATTTTCAATACCAAAATAAATGAAAAGTAAAACATGGTATTTATTTTTTTATTTAAAAAAAAGTTGTGGTTTGTAGAGGAAACTGAAACTTATATAATGGTCACAACGGTGGAAAGTTGTTGTCTTCACATACGTACAAAAAAAATTCACTTTTTTCATTTATTAAAACGATTCATATAAAAAGATTACTTTTGAATAAAAGTAATATTCAGGGGGTTTTATACACCGTATACATGATGGTTGTGTATAAAAAAAATATTCCTCAATAAAAGGAGATTGAGACGAAGTCCCTTACCACATGTCCAACTTGACTCGATCGTTCTTGAATCTCCTGAATAATAAAATTGATTTAATTTATAATTTCATAAAAACCTTTTTATTGTTCATTATTCATTTTCTATCACTTATTAGCATGTTATGAAAAATATGTAATTATTTATGTTTATAACAGTTGTTTTGTCAATCATAGGTACTAGAGTAAAAAATGGACTTCTTATAATTACAAGTTGTTCATGTGGTCAAAGGTTCATTATATCCAGAATTATATTCATGACATAGATATCATATATATCATATATATCTATTATATACATGCATTTATTATATTACATAACATTTAGTGGTATGAAATGAAATGCACCGTTAATGGAGATGGTAAGTCGTACTTAAGCATGGACGCTACATTCATTTCTATTCATATTTAATGGAATTTAAACATTATGATAAATAGTAGTATTATAATTATAGTATGGTATCATATATAATATCATTAAATCTATGCCTTATATGTTCCACATATGGTATTAGAGAATCAAATCACATTGAGGGGGTGGTAGTCCGCACTTCCAAAAAATGAAATTATCGCGTTTATCCAAAATGGAAACCATAAAGGTATGCCATAGAGGAAAAATACAGAAGAATAAAGAAACAATAAACATTTTATATATCATATATAAATATAGTGTCATCATAATGGCCACCTTTAAAGGTGTTAAATGAATATTGATGAATCATCGTTTCGTGAGGTAGAAATTCGCCATCCACGGAAATAGTATGTTCTTTATCCATCAGATGTAGTTGTGTGTAAGGTTAGATCGAATACATTTCATAACAACATCCTATTATTTTTAAGATATTTGTTCAGTTTCCAAATAAATTAATAAAAACAGTTTAGTGGGTTCGAGAAGAAAAATAAAACAAAAGAACATTAGAGAAGACTTTACATTTAAATCGGGTAACTCTTCTTGGTTTGAATCAAAAGAGTTTCTTGAAGAGCATCCTGCCTAAGGTAAGGCTTATATGATGAATATAGGGATTTGGATAGATAAAATGATCATATCTTTCATGATCCAATGGCATTAGAGGTGTGGGTATGTTGGTAGAGGTGGGGGCCTTTTATAAGAGGGAAGAGGGGCAGTCTTGGAAAGTCAAGAAATATTACTTTATATTAAAATGAGTTTCAGATTTTAAATGCCCCACATTGATATATTTCAATGATTTGGTGATAAGAGGTCGAAATATATTCACCCAATATCTTTTTGACAGGTGTATGTCTTAGATTTTACATTATCATTTCATTTTATTTAAAACGTTATTTAATGAGGTAATCGCTGCATCATCATAATGTCATAAATAATTTTATTTATTTAATGTCTAAAAATTATAAAAAAATAATCTGATATAGGAAATATTTTTATATTTCTAATGAATTTTTATTTTCCAAGATATCATTTATGTAGTCAAAATTAAAAGTGTTTTACTTGGGTGATACATACTTTGGTGATATTATCCTTTCTTTTAAAATAAAAAGATAAAGTGTCACTATCACACAAAAGTGATTCCATGGGGTCCCTAAGTTTGGCACAAGGCATCCCATTGTTGGACATGACACAACCAGTAGCATTAGGACACATTTTGTGTCATTTTGTATTATTATGTTATTATTTTATTATCCTTAACTACACGATTACTAATTAACAAAGATAATTAAAGAAAATTGTCGTTGTTACTATTCATAATGTCAAAAAACAAAATATTATTAATTATATAATTTAGACCATATGATTCAAAATATTTAATCCATTTTACCAAATTGTAAACACAGAAATTGAAATACTGAATTTAAAAATAATTCCCATTGTCAAAACAAATAGAGGGTTTTTTAGAAACAATTTCAATGAAATCATTGGCACTTGTTTATGATCAATTCCAAAGTGAAATCAATTATAATGACCAAAATTGGATTAAATGGTAAAAAAATATTCTAATTAATCTATAAAACCAATTATAAAGATAATATAACTATATAATTAAATTTTATGAAAATTTAGTTTTGATGTAAAAGGCAGTATTTTTCATTATTCATAAAAAAATAAACATTGTCATAAAAATACCAAAAAATTATCCAATGTAAATTTGAATGTCCCTATCATAAAGAATAAGTTTATTTTGAAAAATAAAGATTATAAAATTTCCAATTTATATATTTTATAATCGTTATCCATCAAAAGGAAGTAAAAGATTCTTTTAAAAAATTTAGTGTATTCCATGATTTTGATTGGATTTATTCTCATTTTAAGCCAATAAAACACTCTCTAATTCATAAATAGACATAGATAAGAATATATATTATTCATTAAATACATGGGATGTTACATCCTTCCCCCTTTATAAAATTGTGTCCACGCAATTTATTTACTTATCAAATAAGTGGGGGTATGTATCCCATATGGCATTTTCAAATTCCCATGTTTCCTATTCAATCATGTGGTTTTCCCACAAAACCCTTACATGATGAATCACTTTATTCCCCAATACATGCTCCATGTGGTCAAGAATCCAGATAGGTTGTTCCTAATAATTTAGTTTCCCTTCTAACTGAACTACCTATAGACTCAAAACATGAGATGGATCTAGCATGTACTTCCTTAACATTGAAACATGAAAAAAATTGTGTACATGAGATAAACATGGAGGTAATGCTACTTGGTATGAAAGTGATCCAACTCTCTCCAGAATTTCATATGGTCCTATGAGACTTGGAATTGTCTTTCCTTTCTTACCAAATCGTTTCACACTTTTCCATGGAGATACTTTGAGAAAAACATGATCACCTACCTCAATAGAGAGATCCTTCCTCTTATTGTCCGTATAACTCTTCTGCCTAGTCTGAGCTGTTCTCATGTGCCTCTGTATCAGCTGAATCTTTTTTTCCAACTCTTCTACCAATTCAGGTCCCATCAACATCCTTTCACCTACTTCATCCCAGAAAGTTGGAGTTCGACACCGCTTCTCATATAATGCCTCAAATGGTGCCATCTGCATACTGGAATGAAAACATTCATTATAATAAAACTCAACAAAAGAAAGATGTTGGCCCCAACATCCCTGATAATCCATCAAACATGCACGTAGCATATCCTCCAATGTTTGAATTGTTTGTTATTACTGCCAATATGATTTAGGATGAAAATTTGTACTAAAATTTAATTCAATACCCAACAACTTCTAAAGGCCTTTCCAAAAGTTAGAAGTAAACCTGGGATCACGATCAGATACAATGGAGAGGGGAACTCCATGGAACCTGACTATCTCATTAAGATACAAAAAAGAAAGTTGATCTAGGGTAAAATTATCTCATATAGCAAGGAAATGAGCATATTTAGTCAAGCCATCAACAATAACCCAGATTGCATTATTACCTCTAGGTGTCTTCAACAATCCCACAATGAAGTCCATGGATATATTCTCCCATTTCCACTCTAGTATAGGTAAAGGCCGAAGCATCCCCTTCATTAACTACTTCTCTGCTTTAACCTGTTGACAAGTCAAACACTTCACTGTAAAATTAGCAATATCTCTTTTCATTCTGTCCCACTAGTAATATTCCCAAAGATATCTATACATCTTAGTACTTCCTGGATGAACTGAAAATAGAGAACTATGATCTTCACATAACAATTCTCTCTTAAACTATGATTCACACGGCACACACAATGTCTTCCAAAACCTCAAAACAAAATCATTACAAATGTTGAAATCATGCAACTTACCCTTCTGAACTAGCTCTACCTTTTTCTGAAACTCATTGTCTTGCTTCTGTGCTTGATTAATTCTGTTTGACACAGAAGATTTCACTGATACCTAAAACAAAACAGAAGAACATCCTCCACAAACAACTTCTATGACAAAATTAATCAAATCCTCAACCAAAGGATCACATTCCAAATGAAAAATTGTTAAAGAAGCATTACTTTTTCGACTAAAAGCATAAAGAAAATTTATTTTCTTTTCTCGGATGGTAATGAATTCTAGAATCATAATCCTTGATTAATTTTAACCATCTCCTCTATCTCATGTTTAATTCATTCTATGTGAATATATACATTATACTTTTGTGATTAGTATATATTTCACACTTTACACCATACAAATGATGCCTCCAAATTTTTAAAACGAAATCAACAACAGCTAATTGCAAATCCTGTGTAGGGTAATTTACATCATGAGTTTTCAACATATGTGAAGAGTAAGCAATTACCTGATTATTCTGCATTAGGACGGAACCAGGTCCTATCAATGAAGCATCACTGTAGATAACAAATTCCCCATTCTTAGAAGGTAGTGCCCAAACTAGAGCATTCACCAATATTATTTTAATTTCCTGAAAAAAAATTATCACATTCTTCTGTCCAAATAAACATAACACCCTTCCGAGTTAGCTTAGTCATTGGACTAGATAACCAGGAAAATTTTCTAACAAACCTTCGGTAATAGCCTGCCAAACCAATGAAGCTACGAATATCAGTTACATTTCTGGGTCTTGGACATTCTTCAACAACCTCTATTTTTTCAGGATCTACAATTATTCCATCTTTAGAAACAATGTGACCAAGGAATGAAATTTTTTGCAACCAAAACTCACAATTTCTGAATTTCGCATACAATTTATTTTCATTTATGGTTTGATAAATAACCCTTAAATGACTTTCATTCTCCTCTTTAATTTTAGAAAACACAAAAAGTACATCAATGAAAACAACTAAAAACTTATCCATGAACTCATGGAAAATTCTATTCATAAGGTTCATGAATACAGCCAGTGCATTGGTCAACCCAAATAGCATTACTACCAATTCATAATGGCCTTATCTTGTACGAAACACAGTCTTCGGAACATCTTCTTCTTTTTCCTTCAACTGGTGGTACCCAGATCTCGGGTCAATCTTTGAAAAATACTGAGCTCCCTGGAGTTGATCCAAAAATTCATTGATATGAGGGAAAGGATGTTTTTTCTTAACAGTGATGTTATTCAAGGCTCTATAATCAATGCAAAGTCTCATTGAACCATCTTTATTTTTAACAAAAAGAATAGGATCACCCCATGGTGATGTGCTAGGTCGAATGAAACCTTTCTATAATAAATCGTGCAATTTCACCTTCAACTCTAAAAGTTCAATTGGAGAAATTCGATAAGGGGGTTTTGAAATTGGCTTAGCATCAAAAAATAAGTCAATAGTAAATTTAACTTACCGATCTGGTATTATTCTAGGCAAATCATCAGGAAAAACATCAAGATACTCATTTACAACTGGCACATCATTAATCTGAATAGTTCTTTTGTTTTCAACAATATGTGAAAGGTAACATTAATTTCTATCTTTTACAAGTTTGTCAGCCTCTTGATATGTTATCAATATTAAGGGTTCATTTTTTTACACAAATTGAAAGTATTTCTAAAAAGAAACTTCTTTAGATCTATATCCAATCATATCATTGTAAATAGAGAGCCAATCCATACCCAGGATAACATCAAACTCTAGTAGAGGTAAACCAATAAGGTTTTCAAGTAGGTTCTTTCCACAGATAAGGATTGGAAGATTCTTATAAATTATTTTTCCCTCAAAATTTCTTCCATGTGTTTTTACTACAATTTCCAGAGTCATTTCATGAGATAGAATTCCCAATTTACTAGAAATTTTTTCAGAGATGAAAGAATGTGTAGACACCAAATCGAACAACACATTGGCATAATCTAAGATTACAAAAAAAAGTACTTGATACCACTTCATTTTGTGGCCCAGCATCTACTGAAGTAGTCGCAAAGGATTTCACCACCCCTTTTTTCTTGAAGTATGACTGCTTCATATCACTCGAGCTCTTTGTCAGACACTAATTTTCATAATGACCCATCTCATTGCACTTGAAACATTTCACTAACTACAAATCAAATTTGGTCTTATCATCACCCTGATCTTTTTCAGTGTAATCACGAGCCTTATGTCTCGTATTACTAAATCAGTTTCACTTTCTAGAATTCAGAAGACATTCCCCAGCATGCCTTTTACCACATTTATCACAAAATGGAATCTTAGTTTTCTTACCATCAGAAGTTTTTGAAGAATTATTCCCTTTCTCCTGCCACCTCGATCTCTTCTTCAATTGGTTGTTATAGAACATTTGATCATCGACAAACTCCATTTAAACCTTCTCAGCACATCGAACAAGCTTTTCATAACTCATTAACTCACGAGTAGCTAAAACTCTTTGATATTTTTTCTTTAATCATGAGTAAAAACAATTGATTTTACAATCAAGGTCTCGGATAAAATATGGAGCATACCATGAAAATCGAGTGAATCTTTCATCATAAACAGCCACTAAGTCATCCTCTTGCCTCAATTCCAAGAATTTTATTTCCATCCTAAGTCGAAGAGCCTTAGGAAAATATTTCTCAAGAAACATACCTTTGAATTCATCCAAGTCAAGAGCATAAATCTCATTAGTTTCCCTATTATTTTTAACCATAGACCACCACTAATCTTCTTCACCCTCAAAATGGTAAATTTCATGACTATACTTTTGATTTTCTAAACACCCCCTGACATCGAAAATCTGCCCCAGTGCTTTAATCCACCCTTCAGCTAGCATAGGGTCAGGTGATCCTCTGAATGATGGGGGATGTGGCCTCATGAAATTTTCCACCACTGACATGTTCCTCTACGGTTTATCTAGCTGATCTCGTGCATGGATACCACATCAATTTATCGCATGAGTCAACTGCGCCATTACTGCAAAAAACTGTTCAGTTCCAATTCTGACCATCTCAGGATGCTGATTCGGAAGTTCATTTCCTTATGTATGCCTTCCCAGCATTACTTCCCTGTTTCCTTACGGGAAACCATTCTAAACAAATATGTCTTAGATAAAGAAACATGGAAATCATCAAATTCTATATCATTTCAATTTGACCATGAAAAAAATATATTTGGATAATCATTTAATAGAATTATAACTCCTAAAGTAATATAAACCACCTCTGATTCCAACTATAAGGCCCTAGCCTTAAACCTTACATAATCTTTAGTTTTTACAAGATTAGACATTGAGGATATTTTCAGATTTATATTTTTAGAGAATTAGATCATAAATCATGCATTACATTCCAGATTTGAACAAGGTGGTAACATTATTGACAATATTTAAATTTCCAATATAAGGAAACACATTTAAAACAAAATATGGATATCTTCATGACACTTCCTTGACACTATCATCACATCATGTAACGTTCCCATGAACTGTTAAAAACATTTCAAAAACTTGGGATCACCATAAAGAGCTCAGTAAGGTATATAAAAATAAAGAATGAAAACATTAGTCCATGTAAACATAAATATCAATGAAATCATAAGTTACTCCTAAAACATAAGCACTTTAACATACCTCATCAAATCATGAATGAATAATATAAATCATAAGTCATAAAGGCAACATGAGGCATTCATAACATTCCTACGTAGAGAGTAACCCTCATGGTTACGTTTGGAATACCCATCATAGTACATTCCCTAAATCTCTTCGGAAAATCCATAGAGATTAACCCTTTTGTGTTACCCAATTCATTGGAGAGCTATATCGGGCTCACCCACCCTTAGTTTATCACAGAACCACCTGTCTTCATAAAAAATGCCCAAGAACCATAACATAATCATATCACACAAAACATGCATGAAGGAAATATAGCATTTCCTTATTTCAATAACAAGATATCAATACAACACATTGATATAATAAAAAAAATTATCACAAAAATTATCAATACCAAAATAAAATAAAAGTAAAACATGGTATTTATTTTTTTCATTTAAAATAAAGTTATGTCTTGTAGAGGAATCTGAAATTCATATAATGGTCACGGCGGAAGAGAAGTCGTTGTCGCCGCATACGTACATCAAAAACAGTCCCTTTTATCATTTATTAAAATGATTCATATAAAAATATTCCATTTGAATAAAAGTAAAATTCAAATGGTTTTATACACCATATAAATGAAGGTTGTGTATAAAACAAAATATGCCTCAACAAAAGGAGATTGAGACGAAGTCCCTTACCTCGTGTCCAACTTGACTCGATCGTTCTTTAATCTCCTAAATAAAAAGCTTGAGTCAATTTATAATTTATTAAGAACCTTTTTCAAGTTCATTATTCCTTTTATATTACTTATTACCATGATATGAACACTATGTAATTATTTATGTTAATAACTGTCATTTTGTCGATCATTGGTACTTGATTAAAAAATTGACTTCTTATAATTACATGTTGTTCCTGGGGTCAATGGATCATTATATCTAGAATTATATTCATTATGTAGATATAATATATATCATATATATCCAGTATATACAATAATTTATAATATTACCTAGCATTTAGAGGTAATAAATGAAATACACCATTTATGGAGACAGTATGTCGTACGTACGCATGAACACTACTTTCATTTCTATTTAATATTTAATGGAATTAAAACATAATGATACATAGTATAATTATAATTGTAGTCTGGTATCATATATAATATCATTAAATCTATCATTTATATGTAACACATATGGTATTAATGAATCAAATCACTTTGAGGGGTGGTAGTCCGCACTTCCTGAAAAATGAAATTATCACGTTTATCCATAATGGAAACCATAAAGGTATGAAATAAATTAAAAATAAAGAAGAATAAAGAAAAAATAAACATATTATATATCTTATATAAATATAGTTACATCATAATGGTCACCTTTAAAGGTGTTAAAAGAATATTGAACAATCATCGTTTCATGAGGCAAAAATTTTCCATCCACAGAAACTGTATGTTCTTTAACCATTAGATATAGGTGTGTGTATGTGTAGGTTGAATTATATTCATAAAGACATCCTAGTATGTTGAAGAAACTGGTGTTGTTATAATATAAAGGAATAAAAATTGTTTAGGGGGTTTGAGAAGCAAAATAAAACAAAAGACATTAGAGAAGACATTACCTTTAAATCGGGTAACTCTTCTTGGTTTGAATCAAAAGGGTTTCTTGAAGAGCTTCCTGCCTATGGTAAGGCATCTTTGATTAACATAGGGATGTGTAATGATAATATTAGTAGAACCTGGCTGAGCCAATGGCTTTAGAGGTGTGGGTATAGTGGTAGAGGTGTGGGCCTTTCATAAGAGTGTAGAGGGGCACTCTTGTAAAGTCAAGAAATGTTACTTAATATTGAAATGAGTTTCAGATTTTAAAGTTCCTACATTGATGTATTTTCAAGGATAAAGTGATAAGGGTTCGAAATATACTCACCCAATAGGTTTTTGAGAGGTGTATGTATTAGATTTGACATTATCTTTTCATATTATTTAAATCATTAATTAATGAGGTAATCGCTGCATCATCATGGTGTCATAAATAATTTAATTTATTTAATTTCCAACAATTATAAAAAATACTATAATGTAGGAAATATTTTTATATTTAAAATTACTATTTATAGTTCAAGATATTATTTATGTAGAAAAAATTTAATTTTTTTTACTTGGGTGACACATACTTTGGTTATATTCTTCTTTCTTTAAAAATAAAAAGATAAAGTGTCACTATCACACAAAAGGGATTCCATGGGGTCCCAAAGTTTTCCACAAGGCATCCCATGGTCGGCCATGACACAACCAGTAGCATTAGGACACATTTTGGGTTAATTTTTTATTATTATGACATTATTTTATTATCCTTAACTACCAGATTACAAATTAATCAAGATAATTAAAGATAATTATCATCGTTACTATTCATAATGTCAAAAAACAAAAGAGTCTTAATTAAATAATTTGGTCCTACTGATTCAAAATATGTATTCCATTTTACCAAATTACAAACAAATAAATTTCAATAATTAATTTAAAAATAAGTCCCGTTGTCAAAACAAATAGCGGATTTTTTAGAAATAATTTCTATGAAAAGTTTGGCACTTGTTTATGACCAATTCAAATGTGAAATCAATTATAATGACTTCCATTGGATTAAATGGTAAAAACATATTGTAATTAAAAATTAAATCCAATTTTTATGATTATATAACCATATATTTAAATTAGATGAAAAATCATTTTTGATGTAAAATGCAGTATTTCTCACTATTCATAAAAAATGAACATTGTTAGAAAAATACCAAAAATTAATCCAATGTAACTTTCAATGTCCCAATCATAATGAATAAGTTTTTATTGAAAAATGGAGCTTATAAAATTGTCAAAATATATATTTTCTAATTGTTTACCATCAAAAGGCAGTAAAAAATTCGTTTAAAAATATCAGTGTATTCCATGCTTAAGATTGGATTTATTCGCATTTTAAGCATCTAAAAAACTATATAATTCATAAATTGACATAGATAAGAATATATATTATTCATTAATTAATTAGGATGTTACAATAAAATACAAAAATTTAAGTCCCATGTCAAATTATAATAATTTTATAATTATGAGGACCTTTATCAGAAATGGTTATGGTTTTCGTTACACAATTGTCTTCTCATGGATATTGAGGTGAAATCTCAGCAGCATCACATTGACACATTAAACCTAATAAAGTTGATTTATGATCAAAACCTATGTCTCAAATAAATTTTACATAGATTGGGAAGTAATAAGTATATGAATATATATATATATATATCCTAACATTATTAATTGGAATTATATTTCATAATATAATAAGGAAACTTGAATAAAGAATAAATGTTTAGTATCCCTTACTTGAGTGTGATTCTCCGAATTCTTGGGAGGGTATTTTTTAAGATCATGTTTTGTCCTTGGAGGAATATAGATCAGGGATTATAAATTAATGGAATTATCTAAGGATTTAGAGCAAAGAAAAATGGGATTTTTGTGTTTTTATATAGAAAATGAGTAGGGATTTTTATATTTCTCAAACCTAGGTTTTAGAATCTATATTATAAATTAACAAAACCACTATCACTCCCATGGTTTTAGCTAATGATTTCTTCCAAATGGGATTGTTTTATATATTTTTAAAAATTCCAGGGTACAATGTTAATTAAATGATACATTTTCTTTTGTTAAAGTGAAACACATTCTAAAATAAATGGTTTTATAACCATAAAATATATTATAGTTTTCGAAGGATTGATGATGGATTTAAAATATTTCTACAATAAAAATAAATAAAAATAATTTAAAATAAGAAATATATATTTGGTCATGTAAAATAAATATATAATTTATTACATCAATATTTGCTCATTATGATTTAATAATTCACTCCATATATTTATACGGTATTTAATTATTAACCAAAAATTCAAGTGTCTCGGAAAATTATGAAAAATTTAGTATTGGATAATTTTGAAATTCTGATTCCAAAAATAATATTAATTTTACGTAACTATTTTTATATGTATGTGTAAATTAAATTTTAAAATAAGAATAGACAATTATTGTGATGTGATGGGATTTTTTACAACAAATGTATTCAAACCCATTAAAGAATTATTTTTGACTTTAAAAAAATATATGATCATTTACATATCATAAAAATTATTTAATAATAATATGTTATTAAATTATTATATATTTCAAAAATCTATTAATTCATAAAAATAAATTTTATACATAAATTTTAATATTACTCTAACATACAATTTATGTTGTATTGTATAAAAATAAAGAAACATTTATAAAGTAAAAATATTATGATGAAGATATATTCATTACTATATAAAAAATAATATACGAATTAAAATATACAGGGACTTTATACATGTCCTATTAATGTAGTAGAAAATCACATAAGAGTAATGTGTGTTATTGTGAAACTTTTATGTGGTGGTTCAACATACATGGTTTGGGTCGGGATGTAGATGAGCTCATACATCTCCTATAAATGGTTTTTCTCTTGGTTAAGTTATTAGATATCATATTGGGATTGGTCAAACGAAAATCCCAATGATTATAACTCCATAATTGTCTCTAAATAAGGGATAAATAAGGAATTATCCTACTGTTTAAGGCTATCACTTCCTTTTACAAATTCAATTGGTTTAGTTAAACCCCTATATTTATAATAATTATGTGATCCCAATTCAAAAACAATGTTATCAATGGTAAAGTTGATTAATAGTAATTTTAATCCAATGAGATATAATAAATGAAAATACGTTCTTGGGTTTTTTATAACCATATTACATAATAAGACATTTAATTATATCACAAGTGAAATTTTATTTATAACCATACTGGTTGTTACACTCATTATACATTATCTCAACCCAATTATTTTCATAATCATTTTTTAATAACACGAAAAAATGTTACGGTTCTATATAGATTATTATGGGTTTAAAACATTGTTATTACTAATAAACCTTTGAATAATATATGAATAAAAAACATTAACTCTAACATGTTCACTCAAAACATCAATCTATGTATAAATATAATAGTTTATGTAAAAAATGTGAGGTAAAAATGAAAAAAACTAGCTCATTGCAAATAAAAAATATAAAAAATTATGATTTTTCATTTCTCCTTGTATGTCAATAATTATGTTTTTGAAAACTTATTTGATTTTGGTTAGTTTTTTTTGTGTAATAGTGGTCAAGACATGAGACATTTGGGCCAGTTTTGGGAATATACTTTTGTATTATATGAAGTAGAAGAAGGGGAGAAAAATTTCAATCTATATGATGAATTTATGATGTGAATACTATTTCTGAAAATAAATTTTCAAACCAACCTATGGATCCACACAAGGTGTGAATGCTTTCGGCCAATCGATTAATTTGAAAATCATTTCATTTGATGGAATCATTGTGTAAAATTTAATTCATGATTATTTTCAATTTAAGGTGATGATTTTATCTATAAATATGTAATTTACGAATTCATGATGGGATTCCATTCACATTAGGATTATGTCATTGTTATCCTTAAATAAATCATCCACCACCATGCATTTTGTGGAACATGGAACCCTTTATCTGAACTTCAGTCTCCATTTGATAAACTCTCCATTCCTAGTGATCTTGATGAAAGGCCATGTTTGATCTAGGTGGTCCATATATAGTTATTTATATTGAGACATCATGTTCTTCTTCATCATTTAAATCCATTATTGATAGATCTTTTATTTCTTGTATAATCTAATAAGTATATTTATGGCTACTGTGGATGTGATGTGTTGTCAACCTATTCTATTCTTTCGAGGTGGTTATTATAAATCAAAACCCTAATGTTTGTGCCTATGTTATTATTTTCTGATACTGTTAATTTAGTCTAGAACATTTTACGCACAACCAGTTTATTTGATTGAACCACTTATTTAATGAGATATATCTATATAGACATTCCAATAGTACTCATTATGTCCATTGGAATTGAGACTGAAATTTGTGGCCACCTGTAATGTGTACCATCATTAGAACATGATGAAACTTGCTCAGTTTGAGATTAGATCCCTAAGATGATTTTTTCTTTTGTTGATTACTCTCTTAACATAGGAATTGTTATAACAGATGTATTGTAGTAATTATTTATGATTTAATTTCCTTGTGTAAAATTTAATATTTTTCATACAAAAAAAATTATGTCTAAGGTCACTATGAACCAGGTTTTGTATACTTTTGAATATAATTCAGAACCAAATTAATGAAATATTTTTTGTTGACAAGTTATAATTTGATAAATTATTCACTTTTTCTTATGATCATATATCATATAGGTGTGTAGTTGTACTTGAAATTTCCTTGGGTAGATTTGTTGTTCATATAACACTTTTTATGGATAAGGGTTGGAAAATTATGAATGTTTAGTTTTTATTGATATGACTAATCATTATGTTGATGATTAATGGCTACGAGAATGATTTCAGTACCTCTTATGGGATAGGTTCACTGGTAATTGAGGCATGAGATAAATATATAATAATATATCATATTTATATGAACCGGATTCGTAGTTATCAGATTCCAATGGGTGATATTCTTGATAACATGTTGGATGATTACATTTTTATAAGATTTTTTTTGGGAATAGTCCTTATAAAGAGAATCTATCACCAATTGGGTGATATTTCCTTATATAAGAGGATACATTCCTATACATATGTATCTAGTAGTGAATCAATGCATGTTCGGAAGGACCTGTGTGTAACCCCTTGACTTTAGATTGAGTTGGTTATTTTAGGAGTGGTGTTAAAATTAAATATTAATACCTTGAGTATCGTTTTATTGCATGAATTTCATTTCTTATACATGATTTATTAAATATAGGTGTGTTGACCTACTGATTTGTACTCAAAACCAAGACAAGACATTGGTTGGTACCCAGATAGATATCATGTATGAACGTTTAGTGAAGGGAAATGGACATTGTTGATGACAGTTGTTTTCTGAATGGATTAAAACATGGAGATGGATTGACATGGAGAATTGGTCTGGGGATTTTGAGTAATTTTTTACATTTTTATTATTACGTTATATGTTTTAATTTTTGCATGTAATTTGGATACATTTCATCCTAACACAAGATGATTATATTTTAATAGAATTTTTCTTTATTCTACTAATTCATTTTTTCTATAATTTTTCCACTATTTTTTATAATCATTTATTATATCTATTAAATTGAAACTATTTTATAGATGTTATAGTCATCAGACTATATTATTTAAAACAATTATGTTACTATGATCCATTTAGAATATAGGGTGGTGCATTTGGGGTCATGTAGCCAAAATAGTTTAGTCAAATGGGGGAGTATTATGTCATGGTATAAAACAAAATGGTATCAGAGGAACAATTTTATTATTTATTTTTTCAGTATTTTGGAAATAAATAATGGAGACTATTATTATTCACGAATTGGGAATGATTTCATCTATGGGATTATTTAACCACTGTTTGCTGTAAAAACTGAGTTTAAACGGATGGGATTATGTTTCATAATGTTATCTTATAATAGCTTAGATGTTATTTCACCTTCGTTGATTCACTTGTTGTGTGATGTTATTTTTTATTGATATTTTTACTCATGGACTAGTATATAATTATATAAGTATAAATGCATCATGATAGGCACATAATTATATATGTGTACATTCCTAGTTCATGAGATGGACATATATAAAGCATATTATATATCATCTTAAATGAACTTTGCAATGAATTTCCAATAATAAATGATAAAAATGAACAAAATAATCTATTATGATATGTAAATAATTTTTGGAGACCATGTTTATAGGATACTTAAGTAAGTATATCTCTATTATTAGCACCAGATATGGTTTAATGGGTCTTGGGTTGTATGTTTTAAAGAGTGTGCGTGTCCTTGTAGACAAAATTACTCCTTGATGTCTTTGAATTAATAATAAACACAATCGTAATAAGCACACTCTTAATGAAGATAATCCTGAAAAACCTGTAGATCCATAGAATCTGATGGATGATCAGATCTATTAAATCTTCTTCAGAGTCATTAAATCTATAGAGAGAGAGATTATTTGGTAACTACTAGAACAATTATAATTAAAATTCCCATTTTAATTTAATTTATTTATTTTTATGTTATATGGTTATATGAAACATGGAACATAACTTTTTTATTATATACAATTTGATTTAAAATATCATTAATTATCATTACCATAGATAATATAGTCATTGAACAATGATCACATTAATAGTATAAATATATGGTTTTAACAAATCCAATCGACGAAGACAAAGGAAGTGATCACCTCAACTAGTAGGATTATACCATATGAAGACCCTTAATAGAGAATTTGAGGAAGATAGCACCACTAGTATTCCCCTTGACCAATCCCATGCTGATATCTAATATCCTAAGGATGAGTGAAACCGGTTATGGGTAAAGTTCATGTTCACTGGTATGAGGACCCAAATCATGATTTCCAAACCACCCCATGAATGTCTCTCCACTATGAACCATACACTTATAGTTTTTTCTGGTGAATTAATGTGATATGTATCAAGACCCTAGAAATATGATTATATAAATTATTTTTAGTTGAAAATGAATATATTTTCATCCAATTATTGTTACTTTTAAATGATATTATTTTGATATAGTATAAAATAAATAGTATATTTCAGTATTATTAAAATTCAATTAATGAACTTATATTGATATATTATTTGATTAATAAAATAAGTTATATTTTAATAATATATTATTATTAAATAGTTCTTACTAAATATAAATGATCATATAATTTTTATGTAGACACACATAATTTTTATATGGTTCGACAAATGTTTTCATAAAAAAATCAATCATTTCTTAATAAATATAGATTTTATTTTTAATCATGGAAAAATCAAATTTAAATATTTATTTAGGGAAAATTAAAATTATTTTTGGAATCATGATGCCAAAATTATAAAATTGTGAATATTTCATTATTTTATGATATAGGTGACTTTTGGGTAGAAATTAAATAATTTATAAATATACATTGTGCATTATGACATCATAAAAACACAAACATGATCAAATCAATACGTTAAATTGTATCCACGCCCAAATATATATTTTCCATTTTAAATAATTTTATATTATTTTTATATTATTTTTTTATAAATCAATTATGAATCCTCTAAAAACATATAATATATTTTTAGGTTTTGAAATCCATATTAGTGAGTATGTCTCCAATCAACAGAAATAAGGGGAATTAATTTCTAAATTTCAGACATTTTATTTATCAAAAAAATAACACCTCTCCCATTTGGTAGTATTTAATGGTTTTTTTGGTTAATTTATTATATAGATCCTAAAACCTATATATTAATGAAATTCCCATCATTTCAAATATAAACCCACCGAATGTCAAATTAATCATCATTAAAATAACAGAGATCATATAAAAACTATTCTCTCCACTCTCCAGAGTCCTCCCATGGTGTCCCCAATCTCTTAGTAAATTCCTCCTGAGCATTTGGAGTCACACACTCATGTTAGGGATCTTTTCCTTTCTCTTCATTATTCAAATGTCATATTTACCTTATATATTTTATCTTCATATTATAATAATGGGATATTTTATTTTATATACCCCTTACATTCATATTTTTTTCAAAATGGTGAGAGACCCATTTCTCTCTCATCAACTATTTTTTGGAATTTTTATATGACGTTATTATGCTGTTGAAATATCACTGTCATTTTCCATGCCAAAAAAATGTGTAGTGAATACCATACGCATTTACGATCAAAGGTTTTCAAATTTATAAACATATACTTTTTTGAATGGGGACATACATTTATTTATTTCACACTCATTTATCATTTAACAAAATAAGATGATGAATGGATCTATGTGGTATGATCTATGTGGAACAATTAAGCATGTGAATGAATTGAAAGTGAAGTGTGAACCAAGAATTATATTGCACTACAATGCATTGTGAAATTAATTTTCTCATGAGACATTATGTTAGGATAAAGGTTAAACAGGATTCATTTATGAGACCATTGTCTCTATGATGTCATGGAGGTTAAGGATTTTCCTAATTTATGATGTAATGGTTAATGTTTTTTCCACAATTCTCATGTTATGATTTTCATGTTTTATCATGTATCATTGTTCACGTTTATGATTCTTACTCTTTGTATTCCCCCTTGATAGGCCTATTATCTAACAACTATCACCTTATTCTAGGATTATTTTCTTTCCAGGCTTTATAACTCCCCCTTTTATTATGATTTCCCCATGTTACCTCGAACAATATTAAAATCCAGGTTATTTTAGAAGCATGTTAATGATGTTTTCAATAATGTTGGCGTATCCCATATTCAAGATGTTCTGCTTTGTACATAATTTCCAGAGACCGTAAACATGTCAATACTTTGTGTTTTATTATTTTTAATTTTATGTAATATATCATGATTTAATGTGTATTAAATAACAGGTTTGTTATATTTGGTATCAGAGGAATGGTTTAGTTATTTATTGGATTACGAATAGGAAAACTCTAGCAAACACCTTAGGAATAAGAATATGTACAAGAAAACATACCTAAATCTTAAAATGTATATATTAAGTGGTTAATGAAGAAATAAATCCCTATCTAGGCACTATATGTGGACATGGTTCTGGTATTGATATAACTAGGGAAAACCACTATAACAAGATGTTTCAGTCCTAACATGATACATCCTAGTACACAACAATGGGCCATACTGCACACATAGTAGGACACTCTTAAGGGATATGATTGGGTAAAATAAATATCTCATTATGAGCCATTATTATAGGAACTATAAAATTTTTATAAGAATATATGTTAGGAAATATATCACTGATAACATATATTGAATCCTAGATATCAATATGTTAATAAAATACATGTAATTTATATGTTCTCTTTTAAATGTATTTGTATTCTATTTTATGTTTTATATAGCTTAAAAATAATCATCACTAATTTTTACATATTTCTATCCAATGTCTTAAAATAGGTGGATTCAGGTTAACAATCAATGTGATAGGTGATGTGATGACTTCTCTAATGATATTCCCAACCTGATGGGAGTTGGAATTTAAAACATTGTGATGATAATCTCTTAGATGAATCACATCCTGAATAGAAACATAGATCATGCGGAGCACCCCAATCCCCCTAATAGATAGCATGATTCAATTATGTACCTTATGTAACAACGATCAATTTTGTTTAATGGATCATCTAATCACTTAATCATGGAACAATGGGTCATCTCCATTGAGAATATCTTCTCTATCCTTCATTGTTTTAAACAAGAGATATTCGTACTAGTTGTTTATTTAATGATGGATAATTTTATCCGTGGTGTACATTGATCAAGAATATGAATCATAAGGAATAGATTGATGCTATTGGTTTAATGAATTATATAAATAAAATTGATAGATTTTTTTCTCACACATTTCTAAATATAACTGAAAATGATTTACCTGAGCTTAAGAAAAAAGTTTATGAATCTATTAGGGTATATGAGAAAATTCCTAATAATTTCATTATCCTCCATTTATTTTATAAATTAACCATAATTCATGATTTAACACTTCATTTGTGGTCTAAAAATGAGCCTACTAAAATATATGGAGACCTGTGACTTTGATAGGTATGTGGAAATTCTCCGATGTTCCCTCAAAGTTTAAATGGATAATAGAAAAAATATATAGTATCATGGTGATAAGAAGTAGAAAGATAAATTTATTTCTACTTGTCTAATGAAGAAATATAATGGTTCCACTAAATTTTAAAAACATGCATGTCAAAGGTACTGAATGAAGCACCCATCAAATTTCTTATATTGGATGAGTAAATTCATTATGTGTGGGAAAGAAGGACACCTAGGTGAATACTGTTGATAGGTGGAACCAGATAATGTGCTAGAGGAAAGGAATTATCCACTCAACTCTCAATTCAATGTTTATTTCTTTAACTATAAGGAACATGGGAACATTAAAAACCCATACACTAAGGAAAGGGTTCTCAAATACAACCCACAACCTCCAAGGTAGTAAGGGTGAGATTATTCCATCACAACCGCTAAGGTGGATAAAAAAAATATTTTTTGATAGATACAGAATTTATTCCTTCATAGATAGAGAACATATATATTATTCTAGTTCTACACATTCCATAATATCATGTGATTTGATTAGACCTATTAACATACAAACATAAGTTATGGAAGTAGGTTTATTAGTGAAAAACTAAAAAGGGGCTATTATTTCATCCCAAGTATAAAAATCCTCCCCTATCACAACTCGTAGGATCAAATTTTTGATAAAACATATCATAATACCTTTGGTATAAATCTATGGAATTCTAGGAAGGTATGTTTTCCCCAATATATATCAAACATAAATTTATAGAATAATTAAGTCACTCTCCATATTAAAATTCAACAATCAATTTTTTACAATCCCACATATGTGGATGAATCTTATTTTTCATCAACTTCTCAATAATTTATATTATTTCCCTATGATCCAGCATATCTAGCTTCAATTATGGATTCTTTGGAAATTACCTTCTCATTTGAAATAAAAATTGTGAGGGAATATTATGATATTTTTCATGATGAATTTAATGGCCATCCTCTTAGCTGAGATGTTTAATTTTATATCAAGCTTATTCCGGTGGAATTACAATTATTCATGACTTTGTATAAAATTGATTTTTTAGTGCTTGAAGTGTTGAAGAAACAACTATAAGAGAATATGGTTAAAGGGATCATACAACCATGTTCATTACCATGTGGTGCATTAGGCCTCTTAATCAAGAATAATAATGGGTCAATGATCTTCTTCCATGGTTATCATGAGCTCAACGAGATCATGATAAATAACAAGAATCTTATACAATGGATTGATGAATTTTTTTGATCATCTATGTTGAAAAAAATACATCTCCAAGGGGAATCTATAGTCGGTATAATACCATGTCTGGGTGAAGAAGGTGTATATCCCCAAGTCAAAGTTTCATACAATTTATGGTAAATATGACTTCATAGTAGTTCATTTTGAGATCACTAGTTCCCCATAAATATCATATACTTGATAAATATATTCTTTATAAAGTACCTAAATAAATTACTTGTAGTCATTATATATGATATTATAATATACTTTAATAGAATGTAGGATCATATGATGAACCAAGGCACTGTTATAAAAACCTTGAGAAAGGATAACCATTTTGAAAATTAAAAAAAATATGACTTCTTGGTGAAGGAATTCTTATTCCTGGAATATCTCATCAAATGTTATGAGATATCTATAAACCCTTTAAAAATAAAAGAAAATAAAGGACGGTTATGTAACATACCATTTAAATAACGAATAATAGATATTCTAGTCTTTGTCTATTTATAAATAAGATAGTGTTTTAGAGGCTTAAAATGAGAATAAATCCAATCTTAAGCATGAAATACACTAATATTTTTGAAAGAATGTTTTACTGACTTTTGATGGAAACCCATTTTTAAATCTATATTTTGAAACTTTTATAAGCTCTATTTTTCAAAATAAAATTATTCTTTATTATTTCGATATTTAAATTTACATTTGATAATTTTTTGGTATTTTTCTGACAATGTTCATTTTTTTATGAACAGTGAAAATACCGAATTTTAAATCAAAACGGATTTTTCCACTAATTTAATTATATGGATATATTATCATTATAATTGGTTTTAAAGTTTAATTTGAATATATTTTTTCCATTTAATCCAATGGTGGTCATTATAATTTATTTCACTTTGTAGTTGGACATAAACAAGTGCCATACTTTTCGTAGAAATTGTTTCTAAAAAACCCGCTATTTGTTTTGTAAATGGGAATTATTTTTAAATTATTTATTGCAATTTCTGTGTTTAAAAATTGGTAAAATGGACACCATATTTGGAATCAGATGTTCCAAATTCTATAAATAAGACTCTTTTGTTTTTGGACATTATGAATAGTAACGACGGTAATTATCTTTAATTATCATGATTAATTAGTAATCGGGTAGTTAAGCATAATAAAATAATATCATAATAATAAAAAGTTACCCAAAAATGTCTCTTATTGATACTGGTTGTGTCCTGGACGACCATGGGATACCTTCTTCCAATCTTATGGACCACATGGAATCACTTTTGTGTGACCGTGACACTTTATCTTTTTATAGAGAATATCACAAAAGAATGTATCACCCAAGTAAAACAATTTTAATTTTGTCTGTGTAAATGATATCTTAGACTATAAAAACCAATTTGAATGATAAATATATTTCCTACATAATATTATTTTTCTTATAATTTTTAGACATTAAATAGAATAATTTATTTATGACATCATGATGATGCAGTGATTATCTCATTAATGAACGATTTAAATAAAATTAAAAGATAATGTAAAATATAAGACATACACATATCCGAAACTGATTGGATGAGAATATTTCGAACCCTTATTACCTTATCCTCTAAATATATCTATGTGGGACCTTTAAATCCGAAACTCATTTTAAAATAAAGTAACATTTCTTGGCTTTCCAAAAGTGCCCCTCCCTCTTATAAAAGGCCCCCCACCTCTACCTCCTTACCCACATTTATAAAGCCATTGGCTCAGACAAACACTACTAATTTGATCTCTCCACATCCCTCTCTTCATCCTATAATACATAACATAGGTAGGAAGCTCTTCGAGAAACCCTTTTGATTCAATCCAAGAGGAGTTACCCGATTTAAAGGTAAAGTCTTCTCTAACGTTCTTTTGTATTATTTTTCATCTCCAACCCCCTAAAATCATTTTATTCATTTCTTTTGTAACAACACCAATATCTTCAATATACTCGGATGTTTTTAGGTGGATTATTTGAGCTACACTTACACACACCTTCATCAAATGGTTAAAGAACATACTGTTTCTATGGATGGAGAATTTATGCATCACGAAACGACAATTGTTCAATATATTTTTAACACCTTTAAAGGTGGATATTAAGATGAAAATATATTTATATATGATATATAATATGTTAATGTTTTCCTTATGATTCTTTATTTTTCATTTATGTCATACCTTTATGGTTTCCATTATGGCTTAACGCGATAATTTCATTTTTTGGAAGTGTGGACTACCGCCCCCTCAAAGTTATTTGATTCGTTAATACCATATGTGGAATGTATAAAGGATAGATTTAATGATATTGTATATGATACCATAGTGGAATTATAATACTACTATTTATCATTATTTTTTAATTCCATTAAATATGAAAAATAAATGAAAGTAGCGTTCATGCGTACCTACGACTTACCGTCTCCTGAATGATGCATTTCATTTCTTACCTCTAAATGTTATATAATATTATAAATGCATGTATATACTGGATATATATTATATATATGATATATAAATCATGAATCTAGTTCTGGATATAATGGAAATTTTACCCCATGAACAACATGTAATTATAAGAAGTCCATTTTTTACTCAAGTACCAATGATCGACAAAACGACCATTATTAACATAAATAATTACATAATGTTCCTAACATGTTAATAAGTGATATAAAAGAAATGATGAAATTGAAAATAGATCTTAAGCAAGTAAAAATTAACTCATGTTTATTATTCAAGAGATTAAAGAGTGATCGAGTCAAGTCAGACACGAGGTAAGGGACTTTGTCTAAATCTCGTTTTATTGAGGCAAGTTATGTTTCATACACAACATTATTTTATACGGTGTATAAAACCATTGGAATTTTACTTTTATTCAAAAGAAATATTTTTATATGAAGCGTTTTAATAAATGAAAAAAGGGAATGTTTTTGTTGTACGCATGCGGCGACAAAGACTTCTCCACCGTCATGACCATTATTTGAGTTTCGGCTTCCTCTACAAGCCATAACATTTTTTAAAATGAAAAATAAATACCATGTTTTAATTTTCATTTATTTTAGTATTGAAAATGGGGTTGATAATGATTTTATTATATCAATGTGTTATTGATATCTTGTTATTAAAATGTGGGAATGTTATGTTTCCTTTATGCATGTTTTTTGTGATATGATTATGTTATGGTTCTTGGGCATTATTTATGAAGACGAGAGGTTCCGTGATAAACTACGGGCGGGTGATCCCAATATAGCTCTCCAATGAATTGGGTAATGTGAAGTGGTTAAATGCTAAAGTTTCTCCAAATAGATTTTGGGAATATATTGTGATGGGTATTCCAAACGTAACAATGAGGGTTACTCCCAATGTAAGAATGTTATGAATGCATCAAGTTACCTTTGTGTATTATGATTTCTATGATTTATTCATGATTTGATGAGGTATTCTAATGTGCTTCTGTTTTATGAGTAATGTATGATTTCATTGATTTTTATGTGTACATGGACTAATGTTTACATTCGTTATTTTTATATACCTTACTGAGCTTTTTATTCTCATCCCACATTTTTGAAATATTTTTCACAGGTCAAGGGAAATGTACATTATGTGATGATAGTGTCAAGGAAGTGTCATGAAAGAATCCATGTTTGTTTAAATATGTTTACTTTGATGTGAAAAGGGAATATTGTCTTTAATGTAACCACCTTGTTTAAATGTGAAATGTAATGCATGATTTATGATCTAATTCTCTAAAACTCTAAACCTGAAATGATCTTCAATGTGTAATCTTGAAATAAATCAAGATTAAGTAAGGTTTAAGGCTGGGGCTTTATAGTTGGTATCATAGGGTGGTTTAGAAAACATTAGGAGTTAGAATTATATTAAATGATTATCCAATTTTATTTAGGGTTAAACTAAAATGATATAGAATTTGAATAATACCATGTTGCTGACAAGATTGTTTAGAATGGGTTTCTGTAGAAGAAACAGGGAAGTAGTGCTAGGAAAGAATACAAATGGAAATGAACTTCCGAATCAGAAACCTTAGATGGATGGAATTGGAACTGAATAGTTTGTTGCAATAATGGGGAAGTTGACTCAAGCGATTAATGGTGGTGGTATCTATGCATGGGATTAGCCAGATCAACCGTAGAGGAACATGTCCGTGGTGGAACATTTCATGAGGAAACATCCCCCATCATTCAAAGGATCATCTGACCCTGTTCTAGCTGAATGGGGGATTGAAGCACTGGAGAAGATTTTCGATGTCATGGGGTATTTAGACAATCAAAAGATTAGTCTTGATATTTACTGTTTGGATGGTGAAGTAGATCAATGGTGGTCGATGGTTAAAAATATCAGGGACACGGATGATATTGATGCTCTTGAATGAGATTAATTCAATGGTATGTTTCTTGAGAAATATTTTCCTAAGGCTCTTCGACTTAGGAAGGTAAAAAATTCTTGTAATTGAGGTAAGAGGACGACTCAATGGCTTCTTATGAAGAAAGAATCACTTGATTGGAATGGTATGCCCCATATTTTATCTGAGGCCTTGATTGTAAAATCAATTGTTTTTACTCAGGATTAAAGCAAAAATATCGAATGGTTTTAGCTTCTCGCGAGTCTAAGAGTTATGAAAAGCTTGTTTTATGTGTTGAGAAGGTGGAAATAGAGTTTTTAGATGATCAAGTGTTCTATAAAAACCAATAGAAGAAGAGACTGAGATGGCAGGAGAAAGGGAAGAATTCATCAAAAAGGTCTGATGGTAAGAAAACTATGTTTCCAGTTTGTGATAAATGTGATAAAAGGTATGCTGGGGAATGACTTTTAAATTCTGGAAAGTGCTACCGATGTGGTATGATGGGACATAAGTCTCATGATTGTACTGAAAAAGATCAGGGTGATGGTAAGAACAAATTTGATTTATAGTTAGTGAAATGATTCATGTGTAATGAGATGGGCCATTATGAAAACGAGTGTCCGACAAAGAGCTCGAGTGATGGGAAGCAGTCAGACTACAAGAAAAAAGGGGTGGTGAAATCCATTGTGACTACTTCAGCAGATGTTGGGCCATAAAATGAAGTGGTATCAGATACATTGTTTATTTTCTCAGATTATGCCAATGTGTTGTTTGATTCTAGGTCTACACATTCTTTCATCTCTGAAAACATTTCTAGTAAATTGGGAATTCCATCTCAAGAAATGCTCATGAACTTGTCGTAAAAACACATGGGGGAAATGATGAGGCAAAAGTAATTTAAAAGAATCTTCCAATCCTTATATGAGGAATGAATCTACTTTAAAACCTTATTATTTTTCCTCTAGTTGAGTTTGATGTTATTATAGGTATGGATTGGATCTCTGTTTACCATGCTATGTTTGATTATAGAGGTAAAGAAGTTTTTTTTTCAAAAATAAATCAGTCTATGTACAAGAATGAACCCTTACTGTTGATAACATATCAAGAGGATGAGAAAATTCTAAAAGATGGAAATGAAAGTTACCTTGCACATACTGTTGAAAACCAAGAAACCGTTCAGATTAATGATGTGCCAGTGGTAAATGAGTATCCTGATGTTTTTCCTGATTAGTTCCCTGGAATAAAACCAAATCATGAAGCTGAATTTACTGTTGACTTAGTTCATGATGCTAAGCCAATTTCAAAACCCCCTTATCGAATGGCTCAAATTGAACTTTTAGAGTTGAAAGAGAAATTGCATGATTTATTTGATAAAGGTTTCATTTGACCTAGGACATCACCATGGGATTCTCTTATCTTATTTGTTAACAAGGAAGATGGTTCAATGAGACTTTTCATTGATTATAGAGCCTTGAATAACATCACTGTTAAGAACAAATATATTTTTCCTCATATCAATGATTTTTTTGATCAGCTCTAGGGAGCTCAGTATTTTTCAAAGATTGACATGAGATCGGGGTACCAGTAGTTGAAGATAAAGGAATCATATGTTCTGAAGACCATGTTTCATACAAGATATGGCCATTTTGAATTTTTAGTAATTCCTTTTAGATTGACCCATGCACCTACTGTATTCATGGACCTTATGAATAGAATTTTCCATGAGTTCTTGGATATGTTTTGGTTGTTTTCATTGATGATATTTTGGTGTTTTCTAAAAGTAAAGAGTTGAATGAAATACATTTAAGGGTAATTTTGCAAACCATAAAAGAAAAGAAATTGTATGGGAAATTCAGCAAGTGTGAGTTTTGGTTTCAACAAATTTCTTTCTTTAGTCATATTGATTCTAAAGATGGGATAACTGTTGATCCTGCAAAATTAAAGGTTTGTGGAAGAATGGCCAAGACCCACAAATGTAACTGAGATTCGTAGTTTTCTTGGTTTGGAAGGATATTACTGAAGGTTTGTTAGAAAATTTTCCCGGTTATCTAGTCCAATGACTAAGCTAACTCAGAAGGGTGTTATGTTTATCTGGACAAAAGAATGTGATGATTATATTCAAGAATTGTAAAGATGATAGGTTAATGCTCCTATATTGGCACTACCTTCCAGGAATGGTGAGATTGTTATATACAGTGATGCTTCATTGAAAGAAATTGGTTGTGTCCTAATACAGAATGATCAGGTAATTGCTTACGATTTAAGTCAGTTGAAAACTCATGAGGTAAATTACCCAACACATGATTTGGAATTAGCTGTTGTTGTTTTTTATTTGAAAATTTGGAGGCATCATTTGTATGGAGTAAAGTGTGAACTATATACTGATCACAAAAGTTTAATGTATATATTCACTCAGAAAGAATTGAACCTAAGACGGATGAGACGGCTAGAATTAATCAAGGATTATGATTGTATAATTCATTACCATTTGGGAAAAGCAAATAAAGTGGCTGATGCTTTGAGTCAAAAAAGTAATGCTTCATTAACAATGTTGCGTTTGGAACATGATCCATTGGTTAATGATTTGATAAACTTTGGCATATAAGTTGTTGGTGTGGGATGTCCTTCTGTTTTGTTTCAAGTATCAGTGAAATCTTCTCTATCAGACAGAATTAAGCAAGCATAGAAGCAAGAGAGTGAGTTGCAGAAAAGGGTAGAACTGGTTCAGAAAGGAATGTTGGCAGAATTCAACATTGATAATGATTATGTTTTGATATTTGGGAAGAGATTGCGTGTGTCTTGTGATTCAAATTTGAAGAGGGAGTTGTTATGTGAAGCTCATAGTTCTCCGTTTTCAGTTCATCCTAGCAGTACTATGATGTATAGAGATCTTCGAGAGTATAACTAGTGGGATTGAATGAAAAGAGATATTGTGGATTTTACTGTGAAGTTTTTTACTTGTCAACATGTTTAAGCAAAGTGGCAGTTACCAAAAGGGATGCTTCAAACATTATCAGTGCCTGAGTGGAAATGGGAGAATATATCCATGGACTTCGTTGTGAGATATCTGAATACACCTCATGGTAATAATGAAATCTGGGTTATTGTTGATCATTTGAATAAATCTGCTCATTTCCTTGGTATATGAGATACTTTATCCCTAGATTAACATTCTCATTTGTATCTTAAAGAAACAGTCAGGTTGAATGGAGTTCCCCTCTCCATTGTATCTGATCGTGATCCCAGGTTTACTTCTAACTTTTGGAAAGGCCTTCAGAAGTCATTGGGTACTGAATTAAATTTTAGTACATCTTTTCATCCTCTATCAGATGGGCATTAAGAACGAAAAATTCAGAATTTGGAGGATATGATAGGTGCTTGTACGATGTATTATCAGGGAATTTGGGACCAACATCTTTCTTTGGATGAGTTTTCTTATAATAACAGTTTCCATTATAGTATACAGATGGCACCATTTGAGGAATTATATGGGAAGCGATGTCGAACTCCAGCTTTTGGGATGAAGTGGGTGAAAGGAAGTTGATCAGACTGGAATTGGCAGAAGAGTTGGCAGAAAAAATTCAGTTGATACAGAGACACATGAGAACATCTTAGAGAAGGCAAAAAAGTTATGGGACAATAGGAGCACTATGAGAAAAATGTGTTATTGTGACAGGTCATTTGCGATGGGATATATTCCCTTTGAAAAAGGTCCGACTGAAGACACATTTGCGATGGGATTGCATTTCCATCGTAAATAATCAGTTATTTATGACGATGAGAGATGGCATGTCGCAATTGTTTTGGAACGACTTTCACGCCAAAACGTGGGAATGATATTTTCTACGGGACGTATCTTCCCTATCACAAATACTAGGCGGTGGTAAATAATATTTGCGATGGGCTCGCTGCTCGTCGCAAAAATTTTGGGCAGGATGGGTATTTGCGACGGGCCCGTCACAAATTCCCTTTTAACCACATGCTGTAATTAATACGGCGAATGTATTTGCGACGGGACCCGTCGCAAATTCCCTTTTAACCGTATGCTGCAATTAATGCGATGAAGGTATTTGCGATGGGTCCTGTCGCAAATACTTCTAATTGGGATGGTACACTCATCACAAATAATACCGTGGCATATAATCTAACCTATATATACCCCCATCCGTTTTTTAGAAAATCTAATTTTTCTCTATATTCTCTCTATAATCTTCAGTTTTAATAGTTTTATATTTTTTTCGAGTGGAATTCGAAGGCGTCAAAAAGTTCAGCATAAACTTTAAGTTATTTTTCTTTTATTTATTTTTATAATCATTTTTTTTATATTAATTTTAATTTTTGTTAAATAGTTGTAATTTAGATAAATTTAATTTAATTTATTATTTATATTTTGTTTTATTAATAAAATGATTCTGTTAGTAATAATTAGGCATAATTAGTAGATAAATAAAATAATTTTGTATAAATAGATTCTTTATCAATCAAGTAATCATTGTCTGGATACGAACAAGTAAATGTGGCTCGGGCACAGATGTACCAGGGGGGAAAGTCACGACATGGAATTCTAGGCCTGACCCATGGTATTCTGGTACACGATAACGGGCTTTGTTGTACTCTTGGTTCGACACTCCCGGATGATATTTGTTTGGTAATAATCTAATTTAATTAGAAATTCACTAATAATTAAAATAATTAATAAATACATTAAATAATTAGATAATAATTAGCTAGTAATTAGAATAATTACCAGATAATTAGAATAATTACTACATAATTAGAATAATTACCTGATAATTAGAATAATTACCAGATAATTAGGATAATTACCATATAATTAGAATAATGACCAGATAATTAGAATAATTACCAGATAATTAGAATAATTACCAGATAATTAGAATAATTACCTGATAGCTAGAATAATTACAAGATAATTAGAATAATTACCAGATAATTAGAATAATTACCAGATAATTAGAATAATTACCAGATAATTAGAAATATTACCCGAAAATTAGAAATATTACCAGATAAGTAGAAATATTACAAGATAATTAGAAATATTAAAATATAATTATAAATATTACCATATAATTAGAAATATTACCATATAATTAGAATAATTACCACATAATTAGTATAATTACCAGATAATTAGAATAATTAACAGATAATTAGAATAATTACCAGATAATTTGAATAGTTACTAGATAATTATAATAATTACCAGATAATTATAATAATTACCAGATAATTAGAATAATTACCGGATAATTAGAAATAATTACCAGATAATTAGAAATAATTACCAGATAATTAGAAATAATTACAATATAATTAGAAATATTACTAGATAATTAGAAATATTACCAGATAATTAGAATAATTAACATATAATTAGAATAATTACTAGATAATTAGTATAATTACAATATAATTAGAATAATTACCAGATAATTAGAAATATTACCACATAATTAGAAATAATTACCAGATAATTAGAAATAATTACCAGATAATTAGAAATAATTACAATATAATTATAAATATAACTAGATAATTAGAAATATTACCAGATAATTAGAATAATTAACATATAATTAGAATAACTACTAGATAATTAGTGTAATTACCATATAATTAGAATAAATACGAGATAATTAGAAATATTACCACATAATTGGAAATATTACTAGATTGTTAGAAATATTACCCAATAATTAGAAATATTACCTGATAATTAGAAATATTACCAGATAATTAGAATAATTAACGGATAATTAGAATAATTACCAGAAAATTAGAAATATTACCAAATAATTAGAAATATTACCAGATAATTAGAAATATTACCAGATAATTAGAAATATTTTCACATTCTGTATCCACATGTAATATTTTCATTCACTTTCAAAATTATAATTTTTTAATTATTTATAATAATATCATTCATTAATAATAATATTATTATTATATAATATTATAATATTAATATTATTAATATTATTATTCATATTTTATAATATTTAATATTTATATATATTTTAAATTTTTTAAATTTTTTAATTTACTTATAATATATTTAGTATGAATTATAATAATAATAATTTTATTATAATATTAATATTTTATTTTTTTTATTTTTATAATATTTAATAATTTTAATTTTTTATATTATTATTATTATATAATATTATTATATTAATATGATTAATAATATTATTTATATTTTCTAATAGATATTATTTATATATATATTATAATTTTCAAATACTTTAATTTAATTATAATATTTTTTAACATGAATAATAATAATAATAATATTTTATTATATTTTATTTTTTAAACTTATTTGTGACGGGATGACGACCCCGTCACAAAAGGTAATTACAACTGGCCTGTCGCAAATACTTTTTAATATACTTTTTGAATATTATTTATACTAATTTGCAATGGTATGAGTAACCTGATGCAAATAACATTTGTGATGGGCCTATCAGAAATGCTTATTTAAATATTTTGATAAATATATCCACTAGTATTAGAGACGAGAATTCTTCCTGTCGCTAATAATATTTTTAGCGACGGTTCCGTCACAAATAGATTTAGTTGCAACTCCATTTTCCGCAACGGGACATTTGCGACGGACCCTCGTCACAAATGACCCCTCACAAATAGGCCTATTTCTAGTAGTGGAGGAAGGATCTCCTTTTTGAGGTAGGTGATCATGTCTTCTCAAACTTTCTCCATGGAAATGTGTGATGTAATTTGGTAAGAAAGGAAAGCTAAGTCCAAGGTTCATTGGACCATATGAAATTCTAGAGAGAGTTGGATTAGTTGCATACCTAGTATCTTTACCTCTGAGTTTATCTCAGGTACACAATGTTTTTCATGTTTAAATGTTAAGGAAGTACATGCCCGATCCATCTCATGTTTTGAGTCCAGAGGTAGTTCAGTTGGAAAAAAATCTATCTTTTGATGAATAACCGGTTTATATTCTTGACCATAGGGTGAAAGTGTTGCAGAATAAGGTGATTAATCAAGTAAAAATTTTGTTGAAAAACCACATGATTGAAGAGGCATCATGGGAATCTGAAAATGCCATGAGGGATAAATACCCCACTTATTCGATAAGTAAATAAATTGCAAGGAGGAAATTTTCGAAAGGGGTGAAGGATGTAACATCCCAATTAAGTAATGAGTAGTAGATATTCTTATCAATGCCTATTTATGAATTTTATAGTGTTTTAGAGTCATAAAATGACTATAAATCCAATCTTAAGCATGGAATACACATATATTTTTATAAAAATGTTTTATTACCTTTTGATGAAAAACCATTTGTAAATCTATCTTTTGTCAATATTATAAGAATTATTTGCCAAAATATACTTATTCTTTATGATTGGGTCATTGAAATTTAAAATTGATGATTTTTTGGTATTTTTCTGACAATGTTCATTTTTTTATGAATAGTGAAAAATACTACATTTTACATCACAACTGTTTTTTCATCAAATTTAATAATATGGTTATATTATATTTATAATTTGTTTTAAAGTATAGTTAGAATATATTTTTACCATTTAATACAATTGTGGTCATTATAATTGATTTCACTTTGGAATTGGGAATAAACAAGTTCCATACTTTTCATATAAATTGTTTCTAAAAAACCCGCTATTTGTTTTGACAATGGGAATTATATTTAAATTTATTATTGAAATTTCTGTGTTTGGAATTTGGTAAAATTAATTCCTTATTTGGAATCATAAGCTCCAAATTATGTAATTATGACTCTTTTATTTTTTGAACATTATGAATAGTAACGATGACAATTATATTAACTTATCAGGATTAATTAGTAATCAGGTAGTTAAGGATAATAAAATAATATAATAATAATAACAACAAATGACCCCAAAATGTGTGCTAATTCTACTTTTTGTTTCATGGCCGACCATTGTATACCATGTGCCAAACGTAGGGACCCCATGGAATCATGTTTGTGTGATAGTGACACTTTATCTTTTTATGGAGAATATCACAAAAGAATGTATCTCAAAAGTAAAACAATTTTAATTTTATCTTTGTAAATGATATCTTATACTATAAATATTCATTGGAAATAAAAAATTATTTACTACATCATAGTGTTTTTTTATAATTTTTAGACATTAAATTAATTAATTTATTTATGACTTCATTATGATGTAGTTATTATCTCATTAATGAATGATTTAAATAAAATGAAAATATAATTTAAACTCTAAGACATAAACATGTCAAAAAACCTATTGGATGAGTATATTTCAAACCCTTATCACCATATCCTCGAAATATATCAATGTGGGACCATTAAAATTTGAAACTCATTTTAAAATAATGTAACATTTTTCGGATTTCCAAGAGTGCCCCTCCACCCTCTTATAAAAGGCCCCGACCTCTACCTCATTACCCACACTTCTCAAGCAATAGGCTCGTCCAAAATCTGCTCATTATATCTCTCCACATCCCTCTCTTCATCTAATAAGCCTTACCTTAGGCAAGAAGCTCTTCAATAAACCCTTTTGATTCAAACCAAGAGGAGTTACATGACTTAAAAGTAAATTCTTCTCTAATGTTATTTTGATTTATTTTGCTTCTCCAACCCCCTAAACTCTGTTCATTCATTTATTTTGTAACAAAACCAGTATCTTCAATATACTATGAATTTTTATTGTCAAGGATTCGAGCTACACTTACACACACCTTTGTCTAAAGGTTAATGAACATACTGTTTCTGTGGATGGGGAATTTATGCCTCACGAAACGATGATTGTTCAATATTCATTTAACTCCATTAAAGGTGGACATTAAGATGTCACAATATTTATATATGATATATAATATGTTTATTTTCCCTTATTCTTTTTTATTTTTCATTTATAGAATACCTTTATGGTTTCCATTATGGATAAATGCGATAATTTCATTTTTTGGAAGTGTGGACTACCGCCCCCTAAAAGTGATTTGATTTGTTAATAGCATATGTGGTACGTATAAAGGATAGATTTAACGATATTATATATTATACCATACTGGAATTATAATACTACTATTTATCATTATGTTTTAATTCTATTAAATACGAAAAAGAAATGAAAGTAGCATTCATGCGTACATACGACTTACCATCTCCATGAACGGTGAATTTAATTTTTTACCTATAAATGTTATTTAATATTATAAATTCTGGTATATAATGGATATATATTATATATATGATATCTACATCATGGATATAGTTTTGTTTATAATGGATATTTTACCCCATGAACAACATGTAATTATAAGAAGTACATTTTTAATTCAAGTACCAATGATCGACAAAAAGACCGATATTAACTTAAATAATTACATAGGGTTCATAACATGGTAATAAGTGATATAAATGGAATGATTAACTTGAAAAGGTTCTTAAGAAATTATAAATTAACTGATGTTTATTATTCAGGAGATTAACGAGTGATCGAGTCATGTCAGACCCGAGGTAAGGGACATCGTCTCAATCTCCTTTTATTGAGGTATATTCTATTTTATACACAACCTTCTTTTATAAGATGTATAAAAACCTTTAAATTTTACATTCATTCAAAAGGAATCTTTTTATATGAAGCAGTTTAATAAACAACAAAAGAGAATTGTTTTTTTGTACGTATGCGGTGACAACGAATTCTCCACCGCTGTGACCATTATTTGAGTTTCGGCTTCCTCTACAAGACATAACTTTTTTTTAAATGAAAAATAAATACCATGTTTTAGTTTTCTTTTATTTGGGTATTGAAAATGGTTTTGATAATGTTATTATTATGTTAATTTTTTATTGATATCTTGTGATTGAAATGTGGAAATGTTATGTTTCTTTTATGCATGTTTTATGTGATACAATTTTGTTATGGTTCTTGGGAATTGTTTATGAAGACGGGTGGTTCTGTGATAAACTACGGGCTGGTGAGCCTAATATAACTCTCCCATGCATTAGGTAATGTGAAGGTGTTAAACAATAAGGTTTCTTCAAAGATATTTATGGAATATATTGTGACGGGTATTCCAAACGTAACAATGAGGGTTACTCCCTATGTAAGAATGTTTTGAATGCCTCAAGTTACATTTATCTCTTATGATTTTTATGATTTATTTATGATTAGATGAGGTATTTTTATGTGCTTATGTTTTATGAGTAATGTATGATTTCATTGATTTTTATGTGTACATGGAATAATGTTTTCATTCCGTATTTTTATATAATTTACTGAGCATTTTATGCTCATCCCCTGTTTTTGAAAATGTTTTCATAGGTTAAGGGAAAGGTACATGATGTGATGATAGTTTCATGGAATTTTCATGAAATAATCCTTGTTTTGTTTTAAATATTCTTCCTTTGATGGGAAAAGTGGATATTGTCTTTAATGTAACCACCTTGTTTAAATGTGGAATGTAATGCATGATTTATGATCTAATTCTCTAAAACTCTAAACCTAAAAATATCCTCAATTTGTAATCTTGTAATAACTCAAGATTAGTCATGGTTTTAGGATGGGGCCTTATAGTTGGTATCATAGATCGGTTTAGAAATCTTTAGGAGTTATAATTATATTAAATTATTATCCCAAAATATATTTTATAGGGACCAATTGAAATGATATAGAATTTGAAGATTACCATGTTCCTTTATTTAATACATGTTTTTTTAGAATGTTTTTCCACAGAGGAAACAGGGAAGCAATGCTAGGAAGGCATACAGAAGGAAATGACCTTCCGAATCAACATCCTGAGATGGTCAGAATTGGAACTGAATAGTTTTTTTGCAGTAATGGCGCAATCGACTCAAGAGATAAATGGTGGTGGTATCCATGCATGAGATTAGCCAGATCAACGACAGAGGAACATGTCAGTGGTTGAACATTTCATGAGGAAACATCCCCCATCATTCAGAGGATCATGTGACCATGTGCTAGTTGAAGGGTTGATTAAAGCACTGGAGAAGTTTTTTGATGTCATGGGGTCTTCATACAATCAAAAGGATAGTCTTGATATTTATCGTTTGGCGGGTGAATCAGATCAGTGGTAGACAATGGTTAAAAATATCATGGATGCTGATGAGATTGATGCTCTTGACTGGAATGAATTTAAAGGTATGTTTCTTGAGAAATATTTTCCTATGGATCTTCGACAAAGGATGGAAAAAAAATCATGGAATTGAGGCCAAGGGACTACTCAGTGGATGCTTATGAAGAAAGGTTCACTAGATTGGCAAGGTATGCTTTAAATTTTATTCGAGACCTTGATAGTAAAATCAACCATTTTTACTCAGGATTAAAGAAAAAATATCACAGGGTTTTAGCTTATCACGAGTTCAAGAGTTATGAAAAGCATATTTGAGGTGCTTAGAAAGTGGAAATGGAGTTTTTAGATGATCAAGTGTTCTATAACAACCAACAGAAGAAGAGACCGAGGTGGCAGGAGAAAGGGAAAATTTCTTCAAAAAGGTCTGATGGTAAGAAAACTAAGTTTCCATTTTCTAAAAAATATGGTAAAAGGCATGCTGGGGAATGTCTTCTGAATTCTGGAAAGTGCTACTGATGTGGTAAGATGGGACATAAGTCTATTGATTTCGCAGAAAACGATCAGGGTGATGGTAAGACCAAATTTGATTTACAGTTAGTGAAATGTTTCAAGTGTAATGAGATCGGTCATTATGAAAACTAGTGTCCGACAAAGAGATCAAGTGATGGGAAGCAGTCAGACTACAAGAAAATAGTGGTGGTGAAATCCTTTGTGACTACTTCAGCAGATGTTGGGCCATCAAATGAAGTGGTATCAGGTACTTTGTTGGTTTTTTAGATTATGCCAATGTGTTGTTTGATCTGGGGAGTACACATTCCTTCATCTCTGAATACTTTTCTAGTAATTTGGGAATTCCATCTCAAGAAATGACTCCTGAACTTGTGGTAAAAACACGTAGTTGAAAAGTTGAGGAATAAATAATTTATAAGTATCTTCTTATCCTTATGTGTGGAAAGAACCTACTTGAAAACCTTATTCTTTTACCTCTAGTACAGTTTGATGTTATCCTGGGTATGGATTGGCTCTCCGTTTACCATGTTATGATTGATTATTGAGATAACAAAGTTTCTTTTCAGGAAGACATTCAGTTTGTGTACAAAAATGAACCCTTACTATTGATAACATATAAAGAGGCTTAGAAACTTGTAAAAGATGGAAATGAATGTTACCTTGCACATATTGTTGAAAATAAAGAAACCGTTCAGATTAATGATGTGCTAGGGGTTAATGAGTATCCTGATGTTTTTCCCAATGAGTTGTCTAGAATAATACCAGATCAGGAAGTTGAATTTTCTATTGACATAGTTACTGATGCAAATCCAATTTCAAATACTCCTTATCTAATGGATAAAATTGAACTTTTAGAGTTGAAGGAGAAATTGCATGATTTATAAGAGAAAGGTTTCATTCGACCAAGCACATAACCATGGGGTGTCCTGTATTATTTGCTAAAAAGAAAGATGGTTCAGTGATATTTTGCATTGATTATAGAGCCTTTAATAAGATCACTGTTAAGAAAAAATATCCTTTGCCTCATATCGATGATTTGTTCGATCAGCTCCAGGGACCTCAGTATTTCTCAATGATTGACCTGGGATTGTGGTACCATCGGTTGAAGGTAAAGTAAGAAGATGTTCTGAAGACCGTGTTTCATACAAGATATGGCCATTATGAATTATTAGTAATGCCTTTTGGGTTGACCAATGAACTTACTATATTCATGGACCTTATGAATAGAATATTCCATGAGTTCTTGAATATGTTTTTTGTTGTTTTCATTGATGATATTATGGTGTTTTCTAAAAGTAAATAGGAGAATGAAAGACATTAAAGGGTTATTTTGAATACCAAAAAAGAAAAAAAATTGTATGGGAAATTCAAAAAGTTTGAGTTTTGGTTGCAAAAAATTTCATTCCTTGGTCATATTGTTTCTAAATATGGGTTAACGGTTGATCCTGTAAAAAAAATGTTTTTTATGAATGACCAAGACCAACAAATGTAACTAATATTCATAGATTTCTTGGTTGGGCGGGATATTACTGAAGGTGCTTAGAAATAGTTCCTGGTTATCTTGTCCAATGACTAAGCTAACTCAAAAGGGTGTTATGTTTATCTGGATAAAATAATGTGATGATTGTATTCAGGAATTGAAAAGAAGATTGGTGAATGCTCTAGTTTTGGCACTATCATCCCGAAATGGTGAGTTTGTTATCTACAGTGATGCTTCATTGAATGGACTTGGTTGTGTCCTAATACAGAATGATCAAGTAATTGCTTATGCTTCATGTCAGTTGAAAACTAATGAGGTAAATTACCCAACACATGATTTGGAATTAGCTGCTGTTGTTTTTGCTTAAAAAATTTTGATGCATCATTTTTATGGTGTAAAGTGTGAAATATATAATGATCACAAATGTTTAAATTATATATTCACTCAGAGTGAATTGAACATGAGACATAGGAGATGGCTAGAATAAATCAAGGATTATGATTGTACGATTCATTACCATCTAGGAAAAGAAAATAAAGTTATTGATGCTTTGATTCAAAAATGTAATGATTCATTAACAATATTGTCTTTGGAACATGATCCTTTGCTTAAAGATTTGATGATCCTTTCTATAGAAGTTTTTGTTGCAAGATGTCCTTCTGATTTGTTTCAGGTATCAATGAAATCATCTCTATCAGACATAATTAAGAAAGCACATAAGCAAGACAGTGAGTTGCAGAAAAGGGTAGAGCTGGTTCAGAAAGGTATGTTGCCTGAATTCAACATTGATAATTATTGTGTTTTGAGAATTGGGAAGAGATTGTGTGTGACGTGTGATTCACATTTGAAGAGGGTGTTGTTATGTGAAAATCAAAGTTCTCTATTTTCAGTATATCCTGGCAGTACTATGATGTATAGAGATCTTCGAGAGTATTACTGGTGGGATGGAATGAAAAGAGATATTGCGGATTTAACTGTGAAGTGTTTGACTTGTCAACATGTTAAAGCAGAGTGGCAGTTACCGAAAGGGATTCATCAACCTTTATCAGTTCCAGAGTAGAAATGGGATATTATATCCATGGACTTTGTTGTGGGATTTTTGAAGACACCACTATGTAATAATGAAATCTGGGTTATTGTAGATCGCTTGACTAAATCTTCTCATTTCCTTGATATACATGATACTTTTTTCCTAGATCAAATTTCTCATTTCTATATTAAACAGATAGTCAGGTTGCATGGAGTTCCCCTCTCCATTGTATCTGATCATGATCCCAGGTATACTTCTGACTTTTTGAATAGCCTTTAAAAGTCGATGGGTACTGAATTAAATTTTAGTACAAATTTTCATCCTCAATCAGATGGGCAATTAGAACGAACAATTCAGACTTTGGAGGATATGCTACGTTCTTGTTCGATGAATTATCAGGGAAGTTGGGACCAACATCTTTCTTTGGTTGAGTTTTCTTATAATAACTTTTTTCATTCTAGTATACAGATGGTACCATTTGAAGCATTATATGGGAAGTGGTGGCGAACTCCAACTTTTTGGGATGAAGTGGGTGAATGGATGTTTATGGGACCAGAAATGGTAGAAGAGTTGGTAGAAAAAGTTCAGTTGATACATGGACACATGAGAACAGCTCAGAGTAGGCATAAAAGTTAAGCGGACAACATCAGGAAGGATCTCTCTTTTGAGGTAGGTGATCATGTCATCCTCAAAGTTTTTCCATTGAAAAGTGTAATGTGATTTGGTAAGAAAGGAAAGATGAGGCCAAGGTCCATTAAACCATATGCAATTCTAGAGAGAGTTGGATCAGTTGCGTACCGAGTATCTTTAGCTCTGAGTTTATCTCAGGTACACAATGTTTACAAGGTTTCAATGTTAAGGAAGTACATGCTACATCCAACACATGTTTTGAATCCAGAGGTAGTTCAGCTGGATGAGAATCAATATTATGAGGAACAACCTATCAATATTCTTGACCATGGGGAGAAATTGTTGTGGAATAAGTTGATTCATCATGTAATGGTTTTTTGGAAAAACCACATGATTGAAGAGGCAATATGGGAATCTGAAAATGCCATTTGGGATAAATACCCCCCACTTATTCAATAAATAAATAAATTTTGGGGTTGAAATTTTCTAAAGTGGGGAAGGATGTAACATCACAATTAAGTAATGAATAATATATATTCTTATCTATGTCTATTTATGAATTAGATATTGTTTTAGAGGCTTAAAATGAGAATAAATTAAATCTTAAGCATGGATGCACTAATATTTTTAAAAGAATGTTTTACTACATTTTGATGGTAAACCATTTTTAAATATACAATTTTACAATTCTATAAGCACTATTTGTGAAAATATACTTATTCTTTTTTATTAGTACATTTAAATTTTCATTGGATAATTTTTTGGTATTTTTCTGACAATGTTCATTTTTTATGAATATTTAAAATTACTACATTTTACATAAAAACTTATTTTTCATCTAATATAATTATATGGTTATATTATATTAATAATAGTTTTTAAATTTTAATTAGAATATATTTTTTTATCATTTAATCTAATGGTGGTTATTAAAACTGATTTCACTTTGGAATTGGGCATAAACAAGTGCCAAACTTTTCATAGAAATTGTTTCTAAAAAACCCGCTATTTGTTTTGACAATAGAAATTATTTTTAAATTTATTATTGCAATTTATATGTTTGGAATTTGGTAAAATGGATTCCATATTTGGAATCATAATGTCAAAATTATGTAATTATGACTTTTTTATTTTTGGACATTATGAATAGTAACGATGGTAATTATCATTAATTATCAAGATTAATTAGTATTCGGGTAGTTAAGGATAATAAAATAATATCATAATAATAACAAATGACCCCAACACATGTCCAAATGCTACTGGTTGTGTCATGGCCGACCATGGGATACCTTTTCCCAAACTTAGGGACCCCACTTTTGTGTGATAGTGACACTTTATCTTTTTATGGAGAATAACATAAAAGAATATATCACCAAAGTAATGCAATATTAATATTTTCTGTGTAAATTATCTCTTAGAATATAAATACTCATTGGAAGGATAAAATTATTTCCTACATCATAGTATTTTTTTTATAATTTTTCAACATTAAATTAATTAATTTATTTATGACATCATGATGATGCAACGATTATCTCATTAATGAACGATTTAAATAAAATGAAATGATAATGTAAAATATAAGACATACACTTGTAAAAAACCTATTGGAAGAGTATATTTCGTACCCTTATCACCTTAACCTAAAAATATAACAATATGGGACTTTTAAAATATGAGAGTCATTTTAAAATAAAGTAACATTAATTGGATTTCCAAGAGTGCCCCTCCTCCCTCTTATTAAAGGCCCCCACCTCTACCTCCTTACCCACACTTCTCATGCCTTTGGCTCATCCAAAATATGCTCATTATATCTCTACACAAACCTATATTCATACTAGAAGTCTTACCATAGGCATGAAGCTATTTAAGAAACCCTTTTGATTCAAACCAAGAGGAGTTACCTGATTTAAAGGTAATGTCTTCTCTAATGTTCTTTTGTTTATTTTTCTTCTCCAACCCCTTAACTCTTTTCATTAATTTATTTTGTAACAAAAACAGTATCTTCAATAAACTAGGATGTTTTTAAGTGAAGGATTACTGCTAAACATACACACAACTTCTTCTAATGGTTATAGAACATACTGTTTTTGTGGATGGAGAATTTCTGCCTCACGAAACGATGATTGTTCAATATTCTTTTAACATCATTAATGGTTTACCTTAATATGACACAATATTTATATATGATATATAATATGTTTATGTTTTCCTTATTCTTCTCTATTTTTGATTTATGGAATACCTTTATGGTTTCCATTATGGATAAACGCGATAATTTCATTTTTTGGAAGTGCGGACTACTGCCCCCTCAAAGTGATTTGATTCATTAATACCATATGAGGTACGTATAAAGGATAGATTTAATTATATTATATATGATAAAATTATATAATTATAATTCTACTATGTATCATTATGTTTTAATTCCATTAAATACGAAATACAAATGAATGTAGTGTTCATGCGTACGTACAGCTTACCGTCTCAATGAACGGTGCATTTCATTTATTACCTCTAAATGTTATGTAATATTATAAATGCTTGTATATGCTGGATATATATGATATATATGATATCTAAATCATGAATATAGTTCTGTATATAATGGATATTTTACCCCATGAAGAACATGTAATTATAAGATGTCTATTTTTGACTCAAGTACCCATGATCGACAAAAAGACCATTATTAACATAAATAATTACATAGTGTTCATAACATTGTAATAAGTGATAAAAAAGGAATTATGAACTTGAAAAAGGTTATTTAGAAAGTATAAATTAACTATAGTTTGTTATTCATGAGATTAAAGTGCGATCGAGTCAAGTCGGACCCAAGGTAAGGGACTTCGTCTCAATCTCCTTTTGTTGAGGCATATTTTGTTTTATACACAACCATCTTTTATATGGTGTATAAACCCTTTTAATTTTACTATTATTCAAAATAAATCTTTTAATATGAATCATTTTATTAAACAACAAAAGTGAATGTTTTTGTTGTACGTATGCGGTGACAATGACTTCTCCACCGCCGTGACCATTATTTGGGTTTCGGCTTCCTCTACATGCCATAACATTTTTTTTAAAATGAAAAATAAACAGAATGTTTTACTTTCATTTATTTTGGTATTGAAAATATTATTGATAATGTTTTTATTATATCAATGTGTTATTTATATCTTTCGATTGTAATATGGAAATATTATGTTTCCTTTATACATATTTTATGTGATACGATTATGTTATGGTTCCTGGGAACTGATTATGATGATAGGTTGTTCCATGATAAAATATGGGCAGGTGATCCCTATATATCTCTCCAATTCATTGGGTAACATGAAGGGGTTATATTATAAGTTTTCCCCGAAGATATTTAGGGAATATACTTTGATGTGTATTCCAAATGTAACCATGAGGGTTACTCTGTATGTAAAAATGTTATGAATGCCTGAAGTTACCTTTATGTATTATGATTTCTAGGATTTACTCATTATTTGATGAGGTATGTTAAAGTGCTTATGTTTTATGATTAATGTATAATTTCATTTATTTTTATGTGTACATGGACTAGTGTTTTCATTTATAATTTTTATATACCTTACTGAGATTTTTATGCTAATGCCATGTTTTTGAAATGTTTTTTACAAGTCAAGGGAATGGTACATGATGTGATGATATTGTCAAGGAAGTGTCATGAAAGAATCCATGTTTTGATTTGAATATGTTTCCTTTAATGGGAAAGTTATTTTTTTCTTTAATGTAACCACCTTGTTTAAATGTGGAATGTAATGCAAGATTTATGATCTAATTTTTTAAAACTCTAAACCTGAAATGAACCTCAATGTGTAATCCTGTAATAACTCAAGATTATGTAAGGTTTAAGGGTGGGGCCATATAGTTAAGGCAATAACCTATCAAAGGTATCTATAGTTTCCATGGATTAGATGGGTATTACTATCAATTTTTGTGAAACTTCTCATGATTTTCAATCCTTCTAACCAAGCTAACAAGGAAGGATGTCAAATATTTTTTGAATGATAAATGTGAAGAGATATTTAAGGTTCTGAAATGGATTCTTATCACTAACCATGTGCTCAAACTACCCATAAGTGGATAAATATTAGTAGTAATATGATATTCTTTGAAGAAGGGTTTGGAATATTTGATAATACAGAATAACAAATTTATATCATAGGCATCAGGGTAGTTGAACGATCACAAATAGAACTACCCAACTTTTTATCCGGACATGGCTGTAGTGATATTTTCATTGTAAATGTGGTACAATTATCTATTTTTGGAGAAATTTGAAACATATATTCATTACAAAATTATCAAATATATATTCCCATCTAAACTGTTAAATATACTCCAATCAAGTTGGTTAGTGGTGATCAAGGATTATGATTAATCAATCCAATAAAATCCAATAAATGAGATTAATATTTTAGATTATCTATGTATAAAGAACCCAACAATTATATCATTGATGTTAATTTATAGGGATATTATATACTTCTATTTATAATGTATTGACATGGGAACCATAAGGATGGAAAACCATAAATCCCTTCACAAATGATTTCTCAAATATCTCTTTTGGAGAAGTTAGTGGATGCTCAATGTAATGATATTAGAAATTAAAAAAATAGGATGTATAAGAAATGGTAAATTATAGGTGTTAAATGCTAATGAAGAAGGTTGTTTTTAGGTTTTGGTCATGATTATATGTACCATCAAATCATGAGATAATGAAGGAGATGTTGGATCATGCACATAGCTCAACCTTCTCTATCCATCATATAAGTACAAAGATGTATCAATATCTACTAGAAAAATGTTAGTGTTATAATATGAAGTATGTGATCGTATAATATACATCAAGATGTCATTTCTATCATCATGTTAAGGAGGAATGGCAAAACTCAATGGGGATGATGGAACCATTAACCATAACTGCAAGGAAATGGAAAAACATCAACATGGACATTGTCACCAGACATTTTATGAAATCTACAAGAAATAATGATATGTAGGTATTGGAGAATCACCGTATAAATTTTGAAAAATACATTATCATTACATTGGATTTCTCACCTGATAAACTTAGTAGAATATATATCATAGAGGTGGTAAGTATGCATGGAGTAACACTACCGATTGTATTCCAAAAGAATTCAAGATTCACCTCCATGTTCAAGAAAGTCACCAACATGATCTAAACACTGAGATAAATGTTAGTACATCCTATCATTATCAAACCTGATGGCATGTCTGATTGGACTACTCAAATAATGGAATACATGCGGATATCATGATATATTGAATTTAATGGAGGATTGGGACAAACAAATACATATGGTGAAGTTCACATACAAAAAAGCTTCCTCCTAAGCATCCAAATGGACCCCCCTATGAAGCCCTTTAACGGAATAGGTGTAGAACACCTACATATTTGGACGATGTTGGGAAATGAAAACTACTAGGTCAAGAAATGGTCACAAAAATGGTGAAAAGGGGTTATGACCATTTAGCAACACATAAAGTCTTCTCAGGTTCGATAGACAAACTAATCTAAAAATTAGTGACAATATAGTGTCCCTATACCTTTACACAGATAATTACATCATTTTAAGAATAATTAAATATCAAATAACAAGTTAATTATCATATATTCTACTGTCATAGAAGACTAGGTACAATAAAACTAAAAACATTGGACTAAATAAGCCATTTCTTTACTTATTATCTATTATGATATCCTAACATCCTTTGATCCCTTACATCAATATAGGATAACCTAGAGATAAAAATTGATGATCTAAAATTCCTAGTAAGAAAATACATACTAAAATAATTCTTAGAACATGGGTTATAATGTATAACTTAATGATATTAAATAAAATTAAGCATGATTAAACATATAGAATAATAACATATGGGACATGAGATCATAGAATCATGAAATCAAATTAATTTAGTAGGAACATAAAAGATGTATTTAACACAAGTCATGTCTTACTGCACATAGATGAGAACGATTCAAGGCCAACCACAAAGACCCATAAACATAACATCTCTTGAGTCAAAATATTAACCAAAGTATTGGAGTTCTCTCAGGGTTCACTCATAATATAATGTTATTTAATATTCGTTCCACATAAGTAACCATACATAAGTAATCAAAAATTAACATAAGAGTTACAAAAGAAAATAATTGGGTATCATGATCACGTCATTAGCATAATAAATGGTTGTATCATAAAAAAATCCAAAAAAAATAAAAGAATTAAATTATACATGAACATTCATTATATAATATATAGATATATCATGATAAGTGATTTCAAAAAATAAGTTAAATAATGTTTATGAAACTTTAGAAATAAATCATTTTATATGGTTTATGGGAAAACATTCAGGATTAATTAAAATGAAAAAGGAATATTTTTTTGTAAAAACCCAAAATTGAAAGAAATTATTTTCTCAAAATAATGTTATTGGTTTTATAAAATCAATTTTTTTCTTAAAACATATTATGGATAACACTTGAACATAGCTAATAATTTAGCAAGCTCTCTTAAATCATGCTTTCTTATTAAGAAGAATATTGTTTGACATTTTTTTGAAACAATTATAATCCTAGAAAATGGGGATGAATGGATCCTGATACATGATTTTCGAACTTATAAACAGAATTTAGAATATTAACATAAAAAATATAATTTTATTTGGTTAAGAAGAGAGAAAGAGTAACCCAAATTAATAGTAATGTTTGGGGATGAACCACTTAACTTATATCTAAAATAATTCTATACAAAGATCTTAACGTCCTAAATAATAAAATTATTTTCATTAATTTATAATTACCAAATACTTTATAATTTTATTTTATTTATTATAACTTTATTATGTTCATTTATGGAATTTTAATGGGTTAAGATATTCAATTTCATCATTAAAGAGCATTAGTTTCCTTGGTTTTCATGATCATTTTACGTGTATATGTGTATGGAAAATAATATTGAATTGTGTTAGTGGTCCAAAACTAAACATATAAGTTATTAATGAACATATAAAACATTAATAAACCATTTTTTCTACAATTGAAGATGATTTATTAGATAAATCATTAATTATAATCATTTAGATTAGTTTAGAAATTTTTGATCACAATGAACTCATTTGGTTTTATAAATTAATATCATGTGTAAAAAATGATTCCAAAACATTAAATAAGATAAAATAAATACATTTAAATATCATTCAACCATAAATTATTTTTTCATGACTATCTATGAATATTTGATTCAAAGATGAAAGCATGTCGTCTAAATAGGTGGCTAATCGACACCTCACAGATGACGTGTTCATTCTTAAAGTAAAAGGCATAGGAGAAGATATTTGATTAATTATTATTTCATAAACCTGAAAAAATTCTAGTATAGGTATGATATATGATTTTTCTTGAAATTTTTTTGAGTGGAGTTGTGTTCAGAAAAAGAATAAAAAGGAACAAGAAAATAAACTGAATGATAATAGAAGAGGGTTTTACCTCGTGATTCCATTTTCTTAAGAGCCTTTGTAAGGGTTTGGATTTAGTGTTTTTAAAAACAAAAGCTCCTAGGAATTGTTAGATGTTTGGGAAGAGAATTGGGTATAATTTTGACAAGGCTTATGTCTTGAGAGTTTTAAATAATAGAGGTGGTAAGGGGTGGTATTTATAGTGGAGGAGATGGTGTTTTTTCATTATTCTACTCAATATTTTATTATTTTTATCAAGGAAAGAAATATTTATTATTTATTAGAATAAACATAGTATCTTGACCATATGAATTCGACATTATGTTCTTACATCAACATTTCATCACCTATGACACCATAATTTATGTATTTAGCATTTATGGTAAATTTTCATATTTTTTTATCCCCCAAAAAATCATGTATTTTAGAAAAATCAAAAACATTCAACCAAATAATTTTTTATGTTTAGAATTAGAAATTGAAATAAATATTATAAAAAAATACTAAATAGGAGAAATGGTAATTTCAATTAAAATAAACCTTTACATAAAAAATATTGATTTTAAAAATATAAATGATTATATATCAATTTTAAAAATTATATAAGTTTTCATAAAATTATATTATAATCAAAAGACATAAAAATACTAATTAAAAAAAATTAAGAAAACATTTTTAATTTTTAAATTATGAAATTAATCCACAAAATTGAAATTAATTATTTATGATATATGAAAATATCAACTCTTAATTAATAATTTTTAAAATAATTATTTAAATATACTATGATATAGTTATATCATATTATAATTTATAATAAGATTAAATTTTATCTTTACTTTCATATGTCAGTTTAACATTCCTTTCTCTATATTACTATTCATAAGGGTCGCATTACAATTACAATTGTCAAGTTACTATTTCATCAGTTTAGGATTCATAACTTCTATAATTACTTCCTTTTTCATTCATTCATCATTTATAAATTATGAATTGCATTGTCTATGTGTTTATACAATATTAAATAATTTTGAGAGTAGAATTTTAACTAAAAAAACTATGGGTCATTACATTCCTCCCCCGAATGAAATTCGACCCTTGAAATTCAATTTTATATTCAATGTTGAAAACAGGTGTTGGTATTTTTCCTTCATCACTTCCATCAACCCCCATGTTGCCTCTACAAACTTATGGTTCATCCATATTAATTTGAAATGGTGTGTAGTCATATTGAAAATATATTAATCTCTAGGATCCATGATCTTCACTAGCTTCTCCTTATAGAAATATTATTTTCCAACTGTGCCACCACTAAAGTTAGTACATGTGAATCATCTAGTATGTAACTTATTAAGAGGGATACATGGAATACATTATGCACTTGAGAATTGGTTGGTAGAAGTTTTAGTTTATAGTCCACAACTATGACATGATAAAATATCCCTAATGGGCCAATGTACCTAGGACATAGCTTCCCTTTCTTCTTAAATCTCTTGATCATATTCCATGGAGATATGTAGAAGAATTCCAAGACTAATACATTAAACTCCAAGACTCATCTACCATTGTCTTTATTGATTATTTGTGTACTATGGGAAACCTTGATGTGTTTTTGAATGGTTTTCACCCTACCCAAAATTTCTTCAATGATTTCAAGTAATATAAGCTTATGTTAACAAACTTCATCTCATCATTTTGGTATTCTAAACCATTTCCCAAAAAGGGGATTATAAGGATCCATTTTGATGATGGAGTGGAATCAATTTTTGTATGAGATTTAGAGATGTTGACATTGTGGGTGCCATCCCACTATGAAGTCCGAAGAACATGTTCTCAACATGTATTCCAGTTTCTGAATATTCTGTTCAAATTGGCCATCATTTTGAGGATTATCAATCATACTATGGTTCATCTCAGTTCTTAAATAATGTTAATAAATTTTCCAGAACATGGTGGTAAATATCAGATCTCGACCGGATATAATAGATTGTGGTATTACATATAGCCTAACCACTTATTTGATGTATATCTATGTTTGTTTATCTGGTGAGAAGTCCTATAAAATTGTGATAATGTAAGATACCTTTGTAAGATGATCCAAAATATTCCTATTGATTTATTTTGAAATATATTGAAAAAATCTTTTGTGACATTTTCGGACTTCCCTGATGGTATTGGTAATGGTTGCGTAATCTATTTAGAATTTTTCGTTTGGGCCTTAACTTTATGATAATCTTGGAACATTGATGTATATTATGTGATCTCAATTTTCATATTTTGTCACTAAAAGTTCTCCCAAAGTCCTCGATTCATTTTTATGATCCATGGGTGAATAAAGAAGGTTGAGATATATGTTCTATTTATAAGATCATTATTTTTTGATATTTTTGCTGTCATACATATTCAGGACTCCAATCTTAGGACTCCATCCTCACCAATATTGAACTCAATGTATTTCCTATTTCAAATAACATCTACCCTTTTCTGAGCTTCAACATCATTCCTTTGAGAAACCATTTTTTTCTCTATAGGGGATGGTTAAGAAATAATTTGAGAAAGGATTGATGATATTCATACCTTAATGATTCCCATTTCCATCCATTCTATGTTTAAGAAGATTGGATCCTTATCAATTATCCGAATTTGTAAAATGTTGGATCCTTTCTACTTAGAGAATATACCACCTTATTTTCATTACTAGGATGTAGTAGATTGAGATATTATAATCCAAAATTAACTCTAACTATATTCACTGGAACATATCATTCTCCTTCTATGTGAATAAAAATTTGAGAATCTTATGATTAGTATATATCTCACTCGTATCCTCATTGAGTTAATACCGCTCGATTTTCATCATGAAGATTAAAGTCGCCATCTAAAGATCAAGCATAAGATAGTTTTGTTCATTAATTTTTAACTTTCATAAGGAATAGGATAACACATTATCATTTTTCATCATTACACAGCCTGATACATTATCTGAAGCATTTCTATACACACCAATGGTTTCTCCACTTTTTGAGTGTGAGAACTAAAACAATTATAAGACACTTTTTGGGCTATTTAAATCATTCATAACATTCTGGAGTCCAAAAAAAATACTACCATCCATTTCAAATTTGATATTGGGATTTAAAATCATGATATGTTCTTTACAAGATTTTATTAATACCCAAATAGGGCTTAAAAACTACTAATCTCCATTATAGAAGTTATTCTTGGCTATTCTTAGATTTCCTTTACCGTGGAAGGGTCCATAGTTATTCTATTACTAGTGAAACAATTATGCAAGAATGATAATTCCTCCATCCAGAACACACATATACTATAATCTGTATATATTTTCTCCCTTTGAAATGACTTCAGCATAGTGATCCAATGCTTCTTGCATTCCTCAATGCACATGGAGTATATCAGAATATCATCGATAAAGACTACCAAATATTTGTTGAGGTAATCTATAAAAACTCTATTCATTAAATACATGAAAATTGGGAGAGAATTAGTTAGTCCAAAGGACAACACTATAAACTGATAGTTTCCTAACCTCATTAGAAACGATGTAATGGGAATATCATCCTTTCCCACTTTTAATTGATAATATCTTGACTGAAGGTCCACATTATGGAAATAATTGGCCCCATGTAGCTGATCGATAAAGAAATCTATATGTGGTAGGGGATACATGTTATTTATTGTCACTTTTATGATCTCTTGATAACGGATGTAGAGGAGAATTGATCCATAATTTTATTGATAAATATGATTGGTGAACCCCATGGTGACACACTTGGATTTATAAAACCCTTTTCCATATTTTCATGTAATAGAATCTTCAGTTCTCCCATCTCTATGATGGCCATTCCATATAGTGTCTTTGATAAAGATAAAGATCTAAGAATATGTTCAATTGAGAACTAACCATCTAATTCAGTTGGATGACATGGAAACTCATTAGGTAATACATTATTATAATACCTCACGATGGGAATATATTCAACTATGATCTTCTCCGTTGTATCAATAATTTGTGTGAAATATGATTTCACATAAGGCAGTAATATACGAAGATGATATGATGATTCTAAAAAAGAATCACCTTCCTCATTACACTTGTAAATAATGGGAAGATGCTTCAGGATATGAAGAGTGATCTTTTTTTACCAATAGTTCATTTTATATATTTATAAAGATTTGAAATCCATGGAAAAAATTAGCATTAAACTCTACTAAAGGGTGTATGAATAGATTTTTGTAAGGTTCAATCCAAAAACATTAATAGGGGAGGATTAATCATCTCTAGAATGAATAATTACCCCACTATATATTCTCATAGATAACTCAACCACTATATTTTGAGGTGGTGTTTGAATAGTTCTACTAAAATTGAATGATATGAAAGAATGTGTTGAACCATAAAAAAATAATAAATTTTATATTCTTGAATTAAATAAAGACATATTTTCACCACATCATTGTCTAAATCCACCTAAATAGTATTGATGACATATTCCATTCCATTTTTCATTGGAGGTTATTGTTTATTGCCTTCGATAACCCTTGACATGGGTAATTGTTATTGAAAATTCCCATGTTCCTTATTGTTGAAACACTAAAATATAGGATGACTGTTGATCTGAACCTTCCTTTCATCTTCAACATTAGTGGAATTCTTTATATCACTTTGGCCTTTCTTAGATTGATTCCACATTCATTCTCATTGGATGAATTTTTTGTTTCCCTTTATACAATTCCCAGGATGAATCTTCCCTCAATTTTGACATGTGTTATATTAGATATTACTTTAGTTATGGGATTTATTTAATAACCCATCCATATTAAACTCTATTTTATGATATGTTTCATTGTTACCATGAGACCATTGAGATCGGTCGATCTCCATTTTAACCATGAGGTAACAAATACAATATCCTCATAGTTGGTGAAGTCTGTAATTACCAACACTTTTCATAGACTTACAGTTATTTTAATAAAAAGGTGATCCAACTTTCTTTCTGTGTTCATAAAAAATATAGTGTCATATCATGAAATCCTTGTAATTATTTATTCATAGGCCCCGATAGACTCATCTTCCCTCTACTTATGTCCATGGAACACACGTTCAATATTGAATAGTGGGTTCAGGGAAAATATTTACTAGGAAACATTTTCTTTGATTTAGCCTTAATACATAGAATCAATTTCCTCCTTGAAAATTTTGTTTTTTATTGTCCACCACTGATTAGCTCCCCATAAAAAAGATATCCTGCCAACACGAATTTCTCTTCTTCTGAGCACCAGAGAACATAGAATATCTATTTGATGGAGTTAATGAATTGTTCCCGGAAGATGGGATAAGAAAATCTACTAAACATGAGAGGCCATTTCATCATGAAATATTTGATGGGAACATTCTATTTCATTTGATAATGAGGGAGTTTCCTCTAAATCAATTAATTATTCATAACTTGTTCCATCTGAGCAGGTTTTGTCATAAATTTTTTATCACCTGTTCCCATCACATTTTGAATTTCATTTAGGAAATATCCACATTCCCTATCAAATATATTTTTTTAAAGTGTTATCCAATTTCAATCAATTAACTATGAAAAAGAAAGTACAATTATGGGTCTTGAATAGTTCGCTAATATGAATAAAAGAAAACCATTAAACGTAAAAGGATAAACTCTTAAAGGAAAATCATGTCCTAACTTGTGATTCCATATGTTTCAATATAGGTTATCCATAATTTTTTTCCTTACCAATATATTATTATGGGATTTCCCCATGTTCCACTAATAATGGTTTGTAATGATCTTATGAATTTATCATAGCATATCCCACAAGAGTGTTAACCTAGGTGAACAGTAAGTCACTTTTTCATGTACCTAGTTACCCTAAGTCTTGTCTAGAACACGATGTTGGTGTATTCACACCTAGGTACATATGTTCGAGAACCACATTCACATGTAGTATTCCTATAGAGTATTATTTTCTTAATAAACCACATACTCTATAAATACCAATATTTAGGGATGTTTTCTCATACATAGTCATATACAAAGGATTCATAGAGAATTCCTATATTCCAAGCTTCAATAAATAACTTAACATATCCTATGACACCAAATATTGTGACTGTATCCTTTTACACAAATCATTACACGATTTTAAGCATAAGTAATCATCAAATTACAAGATGAGGATCATAAATTCTAGTGTCATGGATGACTAGGTACATAAAACTAAAAAAATGGAACTAAATAAAAAATAATTAATTATCAACAATTTTGAGATCCTATACTATTTTTATCACATACATATGAATAGGATAATCAAGGATAAAATGAACAAATGGATGAGCTAAAAATACCACTTAGGTAATGAACAATAAAATAAAGCATATAACATGGGTTATAAGGCATAACATAATGATATAAGGCATGAAACATGATTAAACATTTGGAATCAGAGAATATTTAACATGGGATCTAATAATCATGGAATAATAGTAATGTGGTCAGAAATAAAACATGTCATTAGAATGAGTTAATGCTTGTTTCACATAGAGGAGTACAAGTCCAGGCTTGTTGCACATAGAAGAGCATGAGTCAAGGATATCCACCAAGACCATTTCACATAACGGCTCATGAGAATAAAAATTAAACCATTAATTGGGGTTATATTTATTTTCACCTATCGTACCTTGTTTGGGAATATTATTTCTATATAAATAATTAAACATAAACATAAGTGTTACCCGTGGAAAGAATTAGATATCATAATAATGTCAAAATTATAATAAATGAAATTTCATAAGATTATCAATGAAAGAAAGTAATTAAATCACAAATTAACATTAATAAATAAATATAGTAATATATCATTATAAACTTTTTTTAAAATGAATTTAAAATAGTGTTTAATAAACTTTATAAATATAAATTTTTATTATGGTTTATGGGAAAAAATTCAATATTCCATAAAATGGATATGAATATTTGTTTGTATAAATCCAGAATTGAGCCAAGGTATTTTTTCATGATAAAATGATTGAATTTAAAAAAATTAATTGTGGAATAAAAAATATTATGGAGCACACTTGAAAATGGGTATGAATTTGGGATGTTCCCTTAATTCGGGCTTGCTAATCAAGAAGAATTTAATAGGAACCTTTTAAAATAATGTGTATCCCTAAAAACAAGGATAAATGGATTCATCAACATGATTTTGGAAAATATAATCATAATATGTAATATCTATATAAAAATAAAATAAAATTTCATTTGGTTTAAAAATAGTGAAAGAGTACCCCGAAGGAATAATGGAGGTTGGGGATGAATATAATTCCTTAGGTCCAAAATGCTTCTGATCTCAATTTTATTGTCTAGAATAATAAAATTATATTATTTAATTAATATGTAATATAATATTTCTAATTGTATTTTATTTTTCATAACATATTTAAGTTCATTTAATGCTTGTTTATGGGTAATGATATTAAATTTCATTGTTTAGAATCGTTTGTTTCCATTGTTTTCAAGATCAGTTTACTTTTATATGTGTATGGAAAATTTCTAGAAGGATTTTAGTTGTCTATAAGTAAAAATATATATTAGTAATAAACATATATAATATTAAAATACCTTTTATATGAATCATTAGAAAAATCATTCATGATAATTATTTAGATTAACATAGCAATTTTAACCACGAAAAACTAAATTTGTTTTGTATGTTAATAAAATATGTAAACAATTTATAGAAAATAAAAATAAATTAAATACATATATTATAATATGTTTCTACCATAAATATTGTTTCAGTACCAGACTTGTAGATGAAATTGAATGATGAATGCACATTGTCTCCGATAGTGGTAAATCAGCACCTCATGAACGATGTTCTCATTATTAAAGTAAAAGATATATAAGAATTGATTTTAAGAATAATTATTCATAAACAAGATAAAATTATATTATATGTATTTTATAAGTGTTTTCATTACATTTGGATGTATGTTTGTTAGGATAGAAAATTAAAATAATGGAACTGAATGGAAATTGAATGAAAATGAAAGAGGGGTTTAACTCTTGATTCATTCTAGTTTAGAGCCCCTTTAGTGGATTGGATTTGGTCCTTTTTTAAGGATAAAATCTCTTTAATGAGTGAGAGATGATTACGAAGAGTATTGAACATAATTTGGACATGGATAAAGGCTTGAGTGGTATGAGTATGACAGATGGTGAGGGGTGGTATTTATACTAGAGGATAGGGATGTCTTCTCATTATTTTACTATTTTTATTAGTTTTATCTAGAAAATAAATAGTTTTGATTATTATGTATAAATATTTAACCTTGAGAATACCATATCAAGATATTTTGATTACATCAGCACTACATCTCCTATGACTCCATAATTCATGTATTTAACATTTATTGTAAATTTTAGTATTTTACAACTCACAAGAAAATCAAGTATTTTTAGAAAATCCGAAAAATTCCCTATATCCATTTTTCAACATTTATAATTCAAAAATGAAATACATTTTATAAAAAAATTTAATATATGAGAAATTAAAATTAAAATTAAAATCATCATTTACTTGTAGAAAACAGATTCTAAAATTATAAATACTTTTATATAACATTGAAAAAATAACTGAGGCCTCATAAAATTATCTTATAATTCTAATTAAAAAATTCTAATTTATGAATACATTTTTTGGAAGGAAATATTTTTTTAAATTATTAAATTATTCAAAGAAAATGCAATTAAATATTTATTAAATAAAATATACCAACACTTAATAAATAATTTTAAAAATATGTATTTTCTTATACTATGATATAATTATTTCATATTATCACTTGTAAGATTATTAAATTTAATTTATAATTTCCTAGGTGAGGTTTCTATTCCATTGTCTGGTTTACTATTTATAAGGTTCACTTTACTATACCAAATATCATGTTAATATTTCATTGGTATATGTTCTTTAATGACTATAATTACTTCTTATTTCATTCATTCATCATTTATAAGTCATGTGATGTGTTCACTATGTGTTGATAACATATGACATAATAATAAGATGAGAATTTCTATTGAGAAAACATTTTTGTTGTTGTAGAGGATACCTAGATTTTGATGTTGGAGATATGGTATTACACAAAATATCTTCATGGAAGAAATTGATGTGATTTAGGAATAAGGTAACACTTAGGAAAACATACATAGGCCCTATTGAGATCCTTGATTGTACCAGATTGGTGGCCTCCCGACATGCACTCCCACCTGACCTATATCAAGTTCATGATGTATTCAATTTATCCCTCTTTAGAAAGTACATAATAGACCAATCACATGTACTCAATCCAGATTTCATACCAATTAGACAATGATATCTCATAAGAGGTGCAGTTGGTGACCATTTTATACAACATAGAGAACATTCTACAATGTAAGACAATGCACCTGGTTAATGTTTTGTAGGGACACCACATGTTTGAAGAAGGAACGAGGGGACCAAATGAAGTGACAAAGCATAGTTTCCCTCATCTATTTTAGTGTGTTAAATGTAAAATTAGAGCATGAAATTTATAAAGGGGGAAGATTTAAATGACCAGATGTATTATAAATAAAATACTCCTTTTCATTTAATTAAGTTTCTTATTCTGTAATGTGATTATAAAAAACACATAAAAATATTTTTTTTATTATATCTAATAGGATTTAAAAATAGTTAAGTATTATTACCATAGATAATATAGTCTTTTAATAGTGATCACATGATTAATATAAATATAAGATTATAACGAACCCAATTGACAATGAAAAAAAGAGTGATGCCCTACGGCAGTAGGATTGTACGCAATGAAACCCATTTATCAAAGCTTCGGAGGGAGATATCATCATTAGTCATTGAACTTGACTAATATAAAGCTAATATCCAACAAATTAAGTTTGAGAAGTACTTTTTCTGGAGAAGTTCGAGCCCATCGAAATCATGACCCACACCATGTATGCCAAACCACCCCACAAAATGTATCACCATCATGCACCTTAATATTAGGAAATAATAATGCGTTTTAAATGGAAATGTGAAAATAACCAAGAAAAATGAGAACGTACATTAGTTTTTATAGAATAATGAATATATTTTCACCCTATTATTTTTAATTTGAAAATGTTTTTAATTTAATACAGTAAACCACAAATAGTTTTTTTTGGGTAATATTAAAATTTAATTATTGAATTTTTTTGATGAATTAATGGATTTTGGAAATATATAATATGTTAATAAAATAAAATTATTAAATAAGTTTTATTAAATATAAATGATCATTTAATATTTATGAAGGAAAACCTAACTTTGATATGGTTTTGAAAAATGTTAATATCAATAAAACTAGAAACATCTAAATAAATATTAATTTAATTTAAAAAAATATATATTTAGAAAATTATTTAGATAACATTAATATTTCTTTTTGAATCATAACATCAAATTTATCCAGTGGTTAATTTTTCATGAATTTACAAGAGACCATTTTTTGGGTAAAAATTAACTAATAAATCTATATACATTGTGTATTATGGAATCATAATGTCCCAAATGTGATTTACTAAATACTATAATAGGAATAAATGAATAAATTTATGATATCACCTAAAAATACTATGATTTTATGTTTATTTTTTTTGGTTTATAAATCTATTGTAAATCCTCCATAATCTAAAATATATTTAAAGCTTTAAAATCATTTCATTAAGAGTATGACTAACCTACACATAAGAAAGCATGTAATTTTATTACGTTATGTCATTAGAATTATAAATTAATTAATACCACCCTTAATTGGAATAAAACATGTGTAAAATCCATGGTAATGTTTTTGGGTTTGGTTATTTATTTATGTAGTGTCTAAAACATAAATAATAATGAAATCCCCATCATTTTTTATATAAATTCACCAATCCTTCCATTTATCTTCACAAAAACTAATTTTAAAATTACTATAATCTTATATAAACTCTTTAGAGTCCTCATATGGTTATCCTAATATCAAATGAATCCCATATTAAGAATTTTTAGTCACACACTCATGTATTGGATCTTTTCCTCTCTCCCCTTTATTCAAATATATTCTTTACATTTTGTATTTTATCTTACATTACATATAATAGGATATGTTATTTCATATCCCCATCACATTAAAATTTAATTTATAATTATTAATTACCCATTTATCTCTCATAAACCTATATTATAAATTTTCATATGATGTCGTTATGCTGTTGAAATTACACCTTGATTTTAAATGTCAAAAACAATTGTGTAGTGAATATCATATCCCTTTCCTATCAATAGTATTCACCTTTTTAAACATATTCATCATTGATATGGGACTTACATGTATATAATATACACCACATTATCATGGAATAAAATATTATGATGAAAGAATATATTTGTTATGATATATGTGGCATAATTAATCATGAGAATAAAATGAACGTGACTCGAGTGCCCAGAAGTATGTAGCGGTCAAATACATTGTGAAATTTTTAGACTCATAATACATCTTATCGGGATAGGGAGTGAACATTATTTATTTATATAACCTTTTACAACATGATTTCTTGATTTTTTATCATTCAACTATGTTTATGATGAAGAGTTTTATGTTGTGGCCATATTTCCCATGTCATGATTATCATGCCATATCTCTTTTCATTGATCATGTTTATGATTCCAAAAAAAAATTATACCTCATTGATATGCCTATTTGATAAAATGTATCACCTAATTTCCTGTTTATTCAAATAATAGGCCTTGTATATCATCAATTTTTTATTTTTGTCTCTAGGTTATCCCATGTAGTTTTAAAAGCCATGGATGTTAAGAATTTTGATAAGGAAGAATTTAATAATATTTTTGAATCTCATATTAATGATGTTATGCGATTTACCTAATTAACAATGACACTATGAATCTTGATATTTTAGATTTTATCATGTGATTGTTTTTAATAAAACATTAATTAATGATTAATAAAGAATATGGTTGTTATATCATCACATTTTACCTCAATGTCTGAGATGATTGGTGTGTTTCATATGCAGAACCCACCAATCTTATCTATGCAGGGAGGCCCCTATACATCTCAGATATTTACTAATTTAGTCTACATAATTTTTAATTACCCTATGGTATCTTCAAATATGTGGTTGATTTTTTTTAATTATATGATTTGAGGACCATCCAAGTGTTGGTGGGATATTCTTGAGTATGCAAGGTAGAACAAGGTGTTATCCTAAAATTATTTTTAGGTAATGATATTGTGACACTCCAATCTGGAGAAATTGTTGGATGATAATAATAGGGATTTCATGTATCAAAAATAGTATGGCATGACATTGATGGATATTGTTTTAGGTTTCATAGACCGGAATTTTTTTTCACCATCATTGTCAGCTCATGATGTCTTTTGGGAATAATGTTTCTACGATCGGATTTTCTATGAGATAGGGTCTCAAGTGAATTTATTTTTGAATTGAATCCATGAAGACATGATTAATCTGGATATCATCACATTATTTAATCTAATAGATTCTCAAATTCTTAACCTAGAAGTTTTATTATAGAGGTTTTATGGTCCTACTTCTAGTGTAAAGAATCAACACTAATGTAGTTTCTAATAGGGAAATAGTCGATAGAGAATCCCGAGGAGTGGACTTCTACCTTTGTATTATAGATATAATATTTTTTTAGTCCTGTTATATGGGACACAAGATCCCACATCTCCTATACCCCATAGTGGATTTTTTTGTATGTGAATGTCTGGTTTATCTTTAGAAGTTATATAAGGAATTTTACTTATATACCAACGGATGGGGATTAGGGTAGGTACCTCAATCAGGGAGTGACTCAACTACTCCTTAGAGGACCAGTAGTTGGTGAAGCACTAGAATTTTACTATGATGTAGTGGACATGGTAACCTAGTGTATGTGAAGAATTATCCCTTAGATGGAAGAGAAAATGGTAGTTAAAAATGAAAATGAAGTAAAATTAAAAAGATAGCTTCATGTTATATAGTCGACTTGAGCTAGCTTGGATAAAATACCCTCCAACACCAGAGTTTTGATTCTTATTTTATCAACCTATTATTATTTTTTATACAAGAGAGTCACATTTATTTAATATACTATATTTTCAAATTTTTTCACTTGATTGGGGAGATAAGGGATGGTTTTATAACCATGTACAGATAGTTGGGATTGTGGTCAGAAGATATCAACTGTTTTATGGGATATTCTATAGCGATTAGTGGATACCATTTATTTTGGTATTATTTATTTCTATAAATTATAGTATTTAATTTAATTCATTCCATGGACAAGATAGTTATATTATAGGATAAAATCAACTGTAATTAATAACTGAACCAGATGAAGATCAAGGAATGGTATCCCATTCCTTGAATTAATTACATTTTCAATCAACTGAGAGTCACAAAAATATTTTCTGATATTTAAATTTGGTATGGTTACCATCCATTTTGGGTGAGACCATATGTCATACCACTGAATTCATTTTGAATAAGGTATTTCTTATATATGTTTTGGGTTATTCCTTTTGTCTAGAAGTGTGCACTAATGGTATTATTGGATTTGATGAACCATAAAATTCATCATTTCGTGGAATATTTAGTGGTAGATTTTTCTTGTAACATAGGGTACACTTATTCAGTAGATGATAATTCCCCTTATCATGAAATCATACTGAGTATAATGCTAGAAAATATTCTTTTCAAAGATATATCTCCATGTAGTATCTTGATTGATATATTTTAATTAATAGTCCATGTTATCTTAGAGGATTCAATAGCAGTTGAACTAGATAAGATTTCATCCATGGTATCTTGCCAGTGGACTAAGAATGTATTCAAGATTCTGAGTTTCCTAGGATTAGATTGTTTTATGATTACATTATCTAGGGATTATATTTTTTAGAGGTTTTAATTCATATATTGACTAAGAAAGGGTTGACGTTTTGTTGGCCAAATGTTTATGATAGGTATTTCCATGAGCCTAAGAGAATATTGGCCCCAAGTATCATCCTAACTATGCATATGCTTGGAAAAGTGTATGTATTATCCAATTATTCTAAAAACCTTATGAGTGTGGGGTGAATTAGGGTATTACATATTAAGAAAACTACCCCGTTTGATCTTGATTCATTGATAAAAAACTATCTTCCCTCCCTTTCTGATATAAATTTATGAACATAAATAAAAATATTAATGAGAAACATCAATTTTAATAGGTTCACTAGCACATGATAATGTGTAATGATTATAAATAATTTTTTTTCCAATTTTCCATTTCTGCTAGTGGATAGCTATTACACTTTGTAGACAATATTTACTTTCCTTCATAGTTTAAAACCACTCACATTTTGAAAGCTCACTACTCTCTCAAATAATGTATGGTCTCCACTCCTCCAAATTATTATCATTTTGTCACATGAATCAATATTTTATACAACTCATTTATTTATAATTAAGTTACAAATTCATCTACCTGATCTATAATCCATTAAAATATGTTTACAAAAAAATTCATTTTCAATACATTCTTGATGTTTGTTGCTTTCATGATGCTCACTCAACCTTCACAAAACTTCCCATTTCATCACAAGAATATACTTCTTTCATGATTCCCAAAAAGTTCATGACTATCTACACTTATTTAATGTAAATATACTATTGGAATCATCATGTTTTAATCATGTTTTAATGATCATAAATCATATACATCCAGTTTAATCTATTTCAGGTCATGTGTAAATATAATTGATTTTTTATGCTGTTAAATAAATTTAATCAAGATATTAACTGCTATAAATCATGATTGATTATTAAATACTATATTTATCTTTGGACTATAATGATTTATTTTATGAATGGTTCAGTCCAATTCAATTTTTTGAATATTACTGCTTATGTCTATATACAGTTATTTGGATATGTCTGGTAAACTGTTAGTCTGCCACCATTTCTGGTTTTATCACAAAGGATCTAGACACTATGACCAAGACACCATGACCCAGAAACAGTAACCAAACACCACGACGAAGACACTGTGACCAGACACTGTGACTTAGATATAGCAACTCAGTCATTGTAACCTGTTTTTGATCAGTTGAAAACTATGACACTGGTTCCTTGTAAATACATCGTTCAAATTTTTGAAAATGACTGTACACCATGATCCTAACATCACATATGTGTTACAGACAATATGACATACGGGGTTCATAATGCATGCATCATGTCAGCTCCATCACCTGCACTATAAGAATAAGAAGAAATGTTTGGCCCAAAAATATACATGTAATAGAGTAGAAGAAGTGTGAAAATTCATGCGAAGAGGACTAACACATGTATCAAGATACATATTAATAACACATGAATCAATCATGAATCATAAAGCATGAATACAATAGATTAGATAAAATAACATCTTCAAAATAACAACTACACAAAGAAGAAGATCCAAATCTAACTGGAAACTAGAGCACCAGACGTTCAATACTCTTTTTCTCTCAAGAGGATCTAATTATTACATTCAATTCATCTTAAAAGTATATAGCAGCATAGAATAAAAATTCGAGCACATCTAACCTTATCTCGTCATCTTTTATCTGTTGTGTATTGTTTTTATATTTTAATCAGTTTGTGTGTTTGTTTGTATTTAAACAGACACTGTCTCTTGCACTAAACTAAGGGATATAAGATATCATTCCCCTCATATAATATTACACTTGTTTATTCTCATAGATAAATGTAGATGAGGTCCTTGTCTGAACTGGTAGTTTATACCCATGAAGAAATGAGGAAGAGGCCATGCGACCTGGATAGTCTTGTGCACTATTTTTTTCCTAGAACAAGTGTCTGGATCACGTTTATTAATATAAATTTTTTGGTGGTAGGTGATAACCATGTGGGGTGTATTCAGACATGACTTGAGACTGAACCCCTTGTTTTATATCAAATGAGATATTTAAATTAGTTCTCTCTGTTTTACATTATAATTCATAAATCTATCGATTTACATTGATAGTTAATCATGGGAAGAGGTTATAATTGTTTTGCACTATTAAAATAGCGTAAAATGTTATATCAAGAACTGATATTGAGATTAATTAGAATTAATCTATCTTATGAGAAGTTACGTAAATAGCCTAATGTTCATAATTGTATTACATTGATTAACTAGGCCATACTTTTTTTTAAGATAATTTTTTTAATAGAAACTTTCATATATACTCAATTTACCCCCCTCTTGTGTACTCTACTCCAACAAATATTTTGTATCAAATGAGATTAAAATTTAAGTTAAGACTATGTTTTTTAACCTATTAAACAATGATTTTAGTTGTAATTTAAGGATATGTAAATTTTTGTTAATTAGAAATTTCTATGTCATTCAAATTACTCATTTATTATGGATAATAGATGGAAGGTGTTGAAACAAATATACCAACATTTTTTAATGGAACGAATTATACCCAATTGAAAATTAAAAATAAAATTCATTTTGAATGTATGGGTTTTGAAATTCAGTATTCAATTATAAATGAGTAAAATATTCTTTTTACTGGTAGAATAACATGGGATGACCCAACTAAGACTACCTATAATAAAAACAGCAAATACATGAATTCTATATATTTCTCTTTATAAGGAATTTAAACAATTTCTTCTTATAAAACTACCCATGAAATATGGGATAATTTTTCTATTTCATATGAAGAAACTTATACGTTGAATGAAATTATAATTAATACATATACAATTAAATATGAAAACATAAAAATGAAACCTTATGAGCCTATTTCGGACATATATCTTTGTTTCAACAAAATTTTCATCAAATTCATTTTTCATAGAAGATAAGTCAATTCCATTGAAAAAAATAATGAGGATTCTCAGATGCCTACCTGAAGGATGGAGAGGAACCTCTATCTATAATAGAGAGTCATGTGATAGCAACATGTTACCTATAAAAGAGATTATTGGGAAACTAATGATATATGAAGTGGAGTTGAATGTTAATAAGGAAGGGGAGGATAAACCCAAATGAAAATTTATTGCATTTACGAACACCACCTCTAAACACAACGACAATTAGAAATTGGATGTCTCTATAGAAAGCTCTATCATTGAACAATTATCACATGATAGTGATTTGGAAATGGCTCTATTACCCATGATGTTTTAATAGAATTTACTAGAAGAATAACTTTTTCAGAAATTCTAATTTCAAAGAATGATATGATAAAAAGGAATGTTAGAATAAATATTGTAAAATAAGTGACGAGACTGATGAGATAGAATGTTATTAATGTATGAGAAAGGGACACGTAATTGTAGACTATCCCAAGATAAAGTAAAAAAAGAATTATAAGGAAAATGATAAAAATAATATAAAGGAAATGAAAGAAACGTGGAGTGATTCAGAGGACCGTTCATGTTACTCAAAATCATCACATGATGAACAAGATAACAAATCCAATATGTGTTTCATGAAAAACACATACGAGGTAACACTAGAATCTTTTGTACAAAATTATTATTATTGTGGAGATGAAAGTGATTTTAAAAATAAGAATAGAGAGGAAATTTCTCAGTACTGTAATATTCATGAAGAGACATGTAATGAAGTAAAATTTAAATACAAGTCATTAAAGAAACAATATGTTTTTACCACAATGGTTAACTATGAACTCGCTATAGAAAGGGCAAAATGATCAATTAATCAATAAAAAAAGTGCACTGAATCTATCTAATGAAAAATTTAAAAAGTACTTTAAAAGGATTACTAATGGGAAAGATACATTGGTACAAATTCTAGGAAAATAGGTTGCTTCGAAATATACTACTGGTGTTGGCTATCAAACAGGTAAAAGAAAATTTGGAAGAACCAATTTTTTTTCTACATCTAGGACATATGGCTTTACTCCTAGTTCTGGAAAATATCCTGCTAGTTCAAGTTATGGTTCAATCCCTACCGTTACAAAATTTTTGTGGACAAAAAGAGTTTATATTTCAAGAACATTATATAATTCTTATAGGAAACCTATGAAAAAGATGTGGTTTCCTAAAGCACTAGTCACTAATATTACTGGACCCAAAAAATATGGGTACCAAGGAATATTTTTATTTGACAATTTTGTAGGAAAATATCTTAATGATCTCCTGTAAAAGTATATGGTACTTGGATAGTGTGTGATTAAGACACCTGATAGGATATTATTAATTCTTCAAGATCATAATAAAAATTTATTGTGGACATTTCACCATTGGTGACAATTCCAATGTATAAATAATTGGACTTGGCCAAATCAGTAACTCTAAATTAGTTTTAATTACCAAACTTCTTTTTTTGATAGATAGATATATAATATGCTTAGTATTTTACAACTATGTGATGATGGATTTCATGTCAAATTTGAAAATGAATATTCCAATGTTTTAAATTAAAAAAATGAATTGGTGTTTTTTGATTTAATAAATGAAAATGTATACTTTTTAACATAGAGTCTATAGTTTCTCAAAATTCTTCATGTTTATGTTTACACGACAATGATTTTTGTCCTTGGAATAGAAGAATATAACACTACAATAGTCACTACCTTAGAAAGAAAACCAGAAACATTGTAGACAATGATCTACTAAAACTTTTGTTTCCAATTGATAAAGATTGAAATCCTTATTAAGAGGGAAATAAATACAAAATTTCCTTCAAACCAAATAAATAAGTGTCAACTTCTCATCCTCTCAAATTTGATCACAAGTATTCGTTTGGACCATCTATATTATCTAGCATAGTTGTAAGAACTATTTTTTTGTTCATAATAATAACTTTTCTTGGTATACATTGAATTTTTTTTAGATCACAAAATTGAATCCTGATCTCATTTCAACAAATATGATAAAAATAATGAAAATCATAGTTGACATAGAATTAAATCCATATGAAGTGATCGTAGATGTTAGTTCTAATATCAAATGTTTGAATCCTTTTTATCACAAAATCTCTTTATTCATAATTTCTCTTCCCCAAGAACACAACAAAAAAATAGAGTTGTAGAAAGAAGAAATATAACCTTTCAAGAGATTTCAAGAACCATGATTAGAGAATATGACTTACCTATTTATTTTTGGGATGAATATATAAATACAACATGATATAATATTAAAAGAGTGTTGGTTAGACCTATTATAAAAAGAACTCCATATGAGTTACAGAACAATAGAAACCACAAAGTAAGCTACTTCGACGTTTTTGGTTGCAATGTCTATATCCTTAATACTAAAGAAAATCGTGATAATTAATCATCCAATATTGATGATGGAATTTTTAAAGGATATTAAATCTCTAGTGAAGCTAGTATAGTGTTTAACAAAAGAACTAAATGTATGGAAGAGTATATCCATGTAAAATTTAATGACACAAATACACATAAGACTAAGACCACTATAGAGAATCTGGATAATGATGTTTCCTATATGGACATTAATTCAAAATCATTTAACCATCCAGTAATGGAATCTATGAAAAGATATGGTTTCAGATATTCTTCATATTAGAGTTATTATGAACCCGAAGCTATTGGACAACCTGAATAAACTAGTCCTTCTTTTTCTAAAGCTATTATAAATCTTACGAACCATCCTTTAGATTTAGTTGTAGGAGATTTAGATAAAGGAACTCAAATTAGAGCTTCTCTTATAAATCAACTTGATCATCATGTCTACTTGTCACAACATGAACCAAAAAACTTTAATGATGATATCAATGATGAATTTTGGGTGATGGAAATGAATGAAGAACATAATCAGTTTGAAAGGAACAATGTTTGGAAACTTGTTGAAATACCTAAATACAAATTTACCATAGACACTATGTGGGTGTTTAGAAATAACGTTTTTGAAGATAATGACATAGTCTGAAAAAAGGCTAGATTTGTTGCACAAGGCTATAGTGAAGAAGTGGGAATTGACTATTAGAAAACCTTTTCACCGATAGCAAGACATGAAGCCATCATAATTCTTCTTACTTGTGATTCATATCTGAATATAAAATTATATAAAATGGATGTTAAGAGTGCGTTAATAAATGGGTATATAGATAATGATGTCTTTGTTAAGAAGCCCCCTTCTTTTGAAAATATTCATTTCCCAAATAATTATTTTAAAATATCAAATTATTTGTATTGTTTAAAACAAGCTCCAAGAGCATGGTATGATAGATTATGTACTTTTATTATTTCCAATTTTTTTTACGAAATAAATAATTTATCATACCATTTTTATAAAAAAATTCTAATGATGTTTTAATAGTTTAATTTTATGTAGATAATATTATCTCTGGATCTTTAAAATAATTATTAATGTATTGAATTTTATAATATGATGAGAAAATAATTTGAAATGAGTTTAATGGGTTATCTAAAATTATTTCTTGGATTAAATATATTTAAAAATAATTATGGAATTGTTTTAAATCATATAATATATACTAGAGATCTACTAAGACGTTTTTTCATGGATATCACTAAAATTAGAGACACTCCAATGAGTATAACATGTAAGTTGGATCTTGATAAGTTGAAAAATTTATTGATCAAACCACTTACAGATGATTGATTGGAAGCTTACTCTACTTATCTACAAGCCCGCCAGATATTATGTTTACTTTATGTACTTGTTCTTACTTTCAATAAATTCTTAAGAAACCTCATTTAAATACTGTCAAAAGGATTTTAAAACACCTTAAGAATACACCCGATCTATGTATGTTCTATCCCAAGGGACAATCAGTTGAGTTAGTTACTCTATTTCTGATTTTGGTGGTTGTATATTAGAAAGAAAAAGGATCTATGGTACATGTAACTTTTTAGGCATGTCACTAGTATCATTATGCAGTAAGAAACAAAACTCTATTGCATTATCTACTATCGAAGCTGAGTACATAGATACAAGTTGTTGTTGTGCACAAATTTTGTGTATGAAACAAGAAATAATAGATTATGGATATGAATTATGGCATGTAACTATAAATTGTGACAATAAAAGTGCTATTAACATCTCAAAAAATTCTATTTCACACTCTAGAACAAAACATGCGGATTAAAACATCACTTTCTGAGAGACCATTATCAAAAAGGTGATATCACTTTGGAATTCATTTGAAATGAATATTGGATTACTAATATATGAACCAAACTAATGAATTATGAAATATTATATTACATCATACATGTATTGGGAATGATATATCTAAATTATTAATTGTACTTTTTCACAACATATTGATTCACAGTTTAAGGTTTCACATTTTACTATCATAATATTATTGTCCAAATATTACAGATCTAATGTTTTCTATCTTAACAGCTGTTGTTTCATGTTTACAGTCTCACAGTTACTATCTCTCAGTTATAGTCTAGAACATAATGTTTCAAATAATATAGTTACACCTTTTTTATGTCACACCATAGAGATGATACTATGAAAACTTGTTATTGTATCAACATGAAAACTCCATACAATCTCACCGTGAAAGTCAGTTATGGTGTCAACATAAAGAAACATTATTATTTTTTAATTTTATATCCTTTATCAATTAATTTATTGATTTATTTATTTACATTCTTTCACTTTTGAATTTTTGATGCTCGATATCCCTAAATGATACAAAATAATGATGTTTCATTCTTTTCTTCACCCATGCTCTCTTCCCTCAAACCTGTAAAGACCCAGATTTTCCATAATTTTTTTAATTATATGGAATTATTATGAGTGTGTGAAAAGTTACAGTGCATGATTCCGAGGCCTGGGGGTTCCCAGAATGAATTTACGAACTTTTCATAAGGTACGTTCTGTAAATGCGTGAGCGACACTCTCTAACTATTGAACCGGTGCTCAGATTATAAATTAGAGGGCACTGTTGAATCCACTTTGTTGAGATTTACATAAAATAGAATTCACTTTTCCATAGTATTTCTGGAATAAAATTTATGTTTTCGGACTTTTAAAAGAATAAAAATAATAAGTGACTTAATTTTTATTTTTCTTTCTTTTCCTCCAATGGACAAACTGAAACATGGGGCCAAATGGTGTGACCATTCAATCCAAAGTATCAGAAATGATGGAAAATTAGGAAGTTATTAATTAATTATCCCCCATTAATTATCAACGTCGTTACTTACCCTCCCCCTCTATAATTTATATGGAGCTTGGGAAGAGGTATCGACAATACTTAGCCAAGAAACGAAGTTCTATAAAAGTGTTAAGATGCCAAAAACCATAGAGAACAGAGAAGGTTCTAGTGAGAGGCGATAAGCAACACTGAAACCCTAAATCAATGATCTATGATCAAGCGACGTCGTTGGAGGCTATTAGTGGGGGACAACCAATACTAACCCACTTCCTCAATTGCGAGTGATCGCTATTGTTCTTGAGGTAGGGGTTTAATATTTGTTTAATTCAAGTGATTTTATTGAACCCTTTAATCCTCCCTCATGATTAAATGCTAATGAAAAGGGTGTGGGTCTTAAAAACCTATCCTAGACGCTCCTTTATATTTCTGCTGTTTTACCTCTGTGGTAGATGGTCGGCGCAACGACACCGACCAACTACGATGGAGGTGGCGTGTCTTCGTGCACTGCAAGAGGAGGTCATAAGACTATGTTGTGGAGGTCATCAAAGCATCCATAGAGTAGGTGTGTAGTGTCTCTACATGCTGAAGGTGAGAATGGGGCCACGGATCATCAGTCGCGACTGTCATAGGGGGCTTCCAACACATTGTTCAGTAGCTGAATGGAAGGGCGGAGTGACCAGCGCACCACCGATGGGCAAGAAGCTGCAGCTGAAACCATGGCCGACACAGTGACAGAGGTAGAATACACACCTTAAGAGGTTTCTACAATAAATGGGTAGAGTTCATGGGGTGCCTCAGTTCATGAAGCCGAATGGCCTCCAGCCCGTTCAGATCACCAGGGGAAAACACCCCCTATTTAGATCTAAGGAAGACCGTGGGCCGCACATCATGCAGCGAGGCCCCCTTGCGGGATGGGCCACCTACCTAGTGGGCCTCACCCCGTTATGGGTCAGTTTGTCTTCCTAGTGGTCCATAACACCTCGGATCTAGGCGACCCAAACCAGGTCAGGTCGTCCCAGTCCGAGTCATGTCGTCTCAGTTCGATCGGGTCAAACCAGATCTAGAAACACTTCATGTGCCATGACATCTAATTCTGACATCTATTTGATGAACCGTCTCTGGCACTAAGACCCTTGGAGAGTGTTTTTTATTTGGGTATACTCCACATGTGTTTTGGATAATGTTGGGTGTAGTTGGGTTGGATCAAACCCAAATCTAACTGGGCCCTCAAAACTAAAATGCTTATAACTCACCGACCGAGTGTCTGATTGATGCATTGTCTATCGTGTTGGAACCCTTATGACATGGAGTTCCATTTGGTTACTCTTTTATGGATCTTTGTGGTGGTCGAGGTATGACCGATATCTCGAGGGGAAGATTCTATGGAACCTGAGTGAACCAGATGAGAGGAATCTTGTGGCAGACTATAATGTGAAGAAAGAACATCGATCTTATGTGGGTCAGCATTTATAGATCCTGTGTGGGTAAAATTTTATCAGATATTTTGTTGTTCAGTTCTCATTGATCCTTTTTGGGTTAGTTTATATTGATCCTGTGTGGGTCAGATCATGTGTGGGTTAGTGGGGGTTAGTACCTATCAATCCTATGTTGGTCTGTTGCAGTTTTTTTAATAGTATATAATGATATATCTTACAAATAATCATCTAACATATATCAATAAGTTAATCCAGTGTGTGAGCTATGCCTTTTTCCGATGTGTTACTTCAATCTTCATGGTGTTACCTGTGTGGTACATCTAGCTTCATGGTGATTCCTTTGTGTTACTACTACCTTTGTGGTTTTGTTTTCATGGTGTTACATTTGTGTTACTCCTATCATCATTGTGTTTATTATGTGGTACTTTTACCACTTGGGTGTTTTCTACATGGTGTTACCTATGTGGTATTTCTACCTTCGTGGTGTTACTTTTGTGGTATTCTTTTCTCATGTATGAGATGAGTATTTCATTCCATCATAGGTATATGTATGGGAAGATACCTAAATAGAGTTGATGTATTGCTTTGTGGGTTTTCAATTGTGTAACTCAAGGAGTCCTATGGGGTTGTCGGAGTCCCAACTGATTATATTTATACCCACCCATGCATGGGCTACGCCCGCACCATGTTGTGTTTTGTGTAGACAACATACAACATTGATCGAGGCTGAATGAGCCAGGACTGGATGGTGTCAGAGGTGGATCATTTGGTGTGACATGACGCAAATACTAGAGATTGTGAGCTATACCTACCCTTCTGGTAGGATCCTCGGTGGACAATCCAAGAGCTTTTTTTCACTTGTTAGTTGTATTTCTACTTTGCAGTTGTACTTTTACTTTTTCTGTTGGGATTGAATTTTGACCACTTTATAATCATCAAACTTTTACTACATTAGATTACTTCATGGTTGTTTCTTGTTGTGTTCTTGAAATGTGTGTCTATACAGGTTAAAAGGAAATAACTTCCTGTTATAGGGATAATCCTTTCTGTTGCTAGTCTCATGACCCTAGCCTATTGAAGGAGGGCATTGGGTAGTCACGGCGTAGGGCCCAGGGGATGGGTCATGAAAAAGTTGTTTCAGAGGATTCAGTTCTATAGAAGAACCAGGGTTCTAATATCTTCTATTTGGCAATAGTGCTATGTTTTCTGAGTGTGGTTTTTAGTTTGGGGAATCCAGTGTTGGTGTAATGGATGACGAACCATGCACCAGGACCCTAAATTCTAATTTATGAACCAGAACATGAAAACACTGATTGCGTGTGTTTTGAAATGTTTTCTTTTGATCTCATGAGTCAGCTCATCAGGTATAACATAATGACTGTGGAACATCTTTTTTAACTCAGGATTCTTCCATGTATACATCCATCCAAGATTCCAGATAAAGTATGCAATGATGGCACACCGAGTGATGAAGACTCAGTGCAGGGCCTTCCTACGGCGTTAGCACCTTCAGGTGGTGTACAAACATCTCCACTATCCATTGGGTTTCCGCTACCACTATCCCCACCAGCAGAGGATTCAAGTCGATAGAGAATGTTGAATGATTTCCAGTTGTAGAGGCCTCTGAAGATTTAATTTGAGATGGACCCACATGATGCTGAGGACTTGCTGGAGGATGTGGCCAGAGTTTTTCTCTAAGTTGAGACACTAGCTGATCTGATGGTGATCTTAGAAGCTTGTCTCATCCAGGGAGAAGTTGGTTGATGATGGTGTCTGACACTCCAGATACACCATGAGGTGACCCTCATCTGGGAGAACATCAAGAGCATTTTCATGGAATAGATCATCCCAAAAATTCTACGGTCATTGTGTATACAGGAGCAGCTGCACTTACATAAGGGATGCATGACTATGGCCAAGTACTCAGTGAGGTGCATTTATCTATCATGATACTCCACCGACATGGCCTAAGACCCTTTAATTATGTCCTATAAATTTGATCAGGGTATCTGACAGGAGATTAGAGCATCAATGATATCCCTTAGAATTATGACATATATTGGAGTGTGGGAGTGAGCACTTTTATTGGAGAGATTCCTAGGTGAGTAGTAACCAACAACGAGAGCCACAACTGGATGATAGATGGTGGAGTCTTCTACAGAAGGTAGTATATGGATGATGTAGGGGCCCTAGCGGGACATGCCTTCTGGTGGGTTTCCTCGGGATATAGGGTTTGTGGTGTGGGGATAATGGGACAAAATTGGACAACTGAGGAGAAAGTAGTGCTACTCATGCTATGGGTAGGGTCACATGGCTTGTGGCTTCCCAAACCGCCATACAGACGACCAATAGATGATGAAAAGACCACCAAGGTAGAGGCAGAGATTCGATCTGGGGGGGTCAGTAGACAGTAGGCTAATGTGGCAGAGGAGCTGGCCGTGTTGCAGGCAGTGTATGACAATTCATGGTTCTACTGCCACTACCACTAGACAATATACCCCAACCACATGTAGCACGTGGAATGTGATGATCTCGGCTCTAGGTTTCTGAGGCCTAAGACTAGGGTGCTCCGTATATGATTTGAGGAATGATTTATTTCTACTCCACCTATGTTTCGGTACTTATAGAAACAATTTTAGTCAATCATTTATTATCACATTACTCGTTCGATGCTATGAGATTCCGTTGGAGTCATTGGCTCAATCCGTACATCCAGAGACTTCTACAGGAGAGTTTTTTGTGATTACACACTACTGCCGATAGAGTGATCTTACTATAGGATGCAAGAACTTCGATCAGGATTTTCTAGTAGTGGCATCGAGGCCTTAAGATTCCATCATGGGTATGGACTGCATATCCACAGTCCATGCCTAGATTGACTTTATTAGGCACATTGTGTGGTGTGTCCATGAATACGGGACTAAGTTGTCTTTCACAGGTGAGATGGGAATCTTTGACGCATAGGGTAGAATTACCTATGGGAGGCTATATCTAATCACACATGAGTTATCTATCCTTACACTTGGAGTAGTTGATGTTGAGGTTCTATGTTATCCTTTAGTGGTTGACCAGTATGCTGATTTCATTCATAAGGATGTTCTGGGAATACCTCCACGTAGAGAGGTAGTCTTTAAATCGACCTGTACCCCGGTATGGAAACGATATCTACATCCGCATATTGGATGGATACCATGGGTATTTGTGAGTTATGGGTATAATTCGAAGACTTGTAGAGGAATGGGTTCATATTGCCCAGTGTTTCTCCACAGGTAGCCCAGATGTTGTTTTCCATGAAGGAACATGGATGTTTGAGACTCTGTGTGGACTATCGACACCTGAAATTGGTGATCGTGATGAACAAGTATCTACTTCTAAGTATTGATGATCTTTTCAATCAGTATAATGTATCTCATTGGTTTTTGAAGTTAGACCTCGGATCAGGCTATCATTAACTCAGCGTACGAGATGGGGACATGCAGAAGATGACCTTTATATGTCGGTATGGCCACTATGAGATATTGGATATTCCATTCAGCATGACCAATTCCCATGTAGTGTTTATGAGAATCATGAAAAGGATCTTCAAGCCATACCATGATCCCTTTGTGGTGATCATCACTGACGACATCTTGATATACTCAACGTTAGAGGAGAAGCATGCCTATCATCTACAAATAGTTTGGGATACACTCTGAGAGCACTATATTTATGGTAAGATCACAATGTACAATTTCTGGATACGATAAGTCCACTTTCTATGACATGTTATCTTGGAGTCTATATTTGCAGTGGTTCCAGCAAAGATAAAGGCTTTACTTTCTTGGGGGCCACCCATGAGTGTGATCGAGTTGCGAAGATAGCTGGGGTTGGGTAGATAATACAAGAGAGATTTGCATGACTTTTCCAGAGCTGCGACACCCATCTCATCATTGAAAAAGATGTGACAACCCATTATATAGACGGAGAGATGCCAACAAAGTTTTCAGGAGCATAAGAAGAGACTGATGAGTTACCCACATAGATCCTACTAGAAGAGTTTGTTGGGTATGTAGTCTACTATAAATAATTAGAGACTGGACACGGGTGTGTCCTGATGCAGGAGGGAGAAATGTTTTTTATGATTTGTGAATGTTGTGGAAAATGAGAATAACTATTCTAAACATGAACAAGAGTTAGCATTAGTGGATTTATCCCAGAAGATGTGGCGACATTATTTTATGGTGAACATTTTGTATTATACTCTGATCACAAGAGTATCAGGTATATCATCCCTCAAAAGGACCTACACCTACGACAACTACATTGGATAGAGTTCCTCCTGGACTATGATTTTGATATAGTATATACCCTTGGGAAGGGGAATTTGGTGGCATATTCACTCTTTAAGAGGTCTAGTCTACAGTTGCTGAGTGAGCCGATAGAGCAGCTAGCCGCATTGCATATATCCTTCACGGAAAGAGATGGAGCAACATAACTATACTCTATAATAGTAACTACCCCACTAATTTAGCGAGTCCAGGAGGCACAACATGTGGACGTTGAGTGTGAGGTACAATGTGCTTAGATATCCACAAGAATATGTTCTGATAGATTTTATAAAGGTATGGATCACATCATCCAGTTCAGAGGACGTACCACCGTACCAATGGTTCTATGAGAGAAGGTGTTAAGGAATTCCATACATCCCCTCTGGTGGTGTATCCAGGTATGGAGAAGATGTAGCAGGACCTCTGGTATTAGCACTGGTGGCACGGGATGAAGAATGATGTGGCATAGTTTTTTTCATGATGCCTCACTTGTCAGCAAGTGAAGGTCAAGCATCAGGTTCACCAAGCTTAGCACAGACACAAGAAGTTACATAATGGAAGTGGGATGGTATTTCCATGGAAATTGTAATAGTGATTCCACCTAAGTACAGGGGACATGATTCCATAGGGGTGATTGTTTACTGACTCACCATGTCGGCATACTTTCTACATATCCAAGAGCATGGATCAGTAGATTTCACGGGATGCCTCTATGTACATGAGATTGTGTGACAACTTGGGGAACCATCGACGATCGTCTCTGTCCGGGATGTATTATTCACATCCTAGTTGTTGATGAAATTACCAGAGGTGTTCAATACTTATCTATGTTTAAGAGCGACCTTTCATCCGTAGATGGATGGTTAGACGGAGCAGACTATTCAGGAACTGGAGGACATGGTATATGCTTGCATCCTAGATTTTGGCCATAGTTTGGAGGATAAATTACACTAGTAGAGCTCACATACAACAATTATTATCACTCCACCATCGGTATGGACCATTCAAAGCCCTATATGGTTGACCATGATGATCACCTCTTTACTGGATGGACCCAGGGGTGTCAACACTTATTGGTCCAATGTTTTTATGGGCTACCACTAAGAAGATGCAAATCATACAGGTGCAGATGAAGACTGAAAAGAGCAGAAAGAATTCATATTCTGATAAGAGGTGGAGACCATTGGAGTTATATGAGGGGACCACATATTCTTGTGATTTTCTCCTCGACGGGGATTATAAAGATTTGGACTTGGCGGAAATATATCACCAAGGTTAATCAGATAATTTCTGATACATTAGAAGATAGGTGAGTTGGAATACATCATGGCACTTCCACTATAGCTAGATAGGGTGCATGAAGTCTTCCATGTATCCTAGTTGAGAAGATACGTGCATGCCCCATCATAAATCATCGACCACGAAGAGTATGACTTTGATGATGGGGAGACATTTATGGATGTTCTAGAAGGGATTGAGGATTGATAGGAGTAAGTCCTTTATGGGTGGTCGATACCTCTAGTGTGCATTCACTGGAAGAACGAGAACCACTAGGACCGTAAACGAGAATGGGAGGCTCAAATTCATACTCAGTACCCCCATTTGTTTTCATATACTATGTTAGGGCTTTCAGGGACGAAAAGCCCTACACTGTGGAGAATGTATAGTACCATATTTTCAATGCAAATTTTTAATAATATAGAATTATTAAAACTCTACGAAAATTGAAGGCCTGTGATTCCAAGGGCTGGTGTGCCCAGAATAAATTTCTAATCATTTTTTAAGGTACGTTCAGTAAACGGACAAGAGGAATTTTCTAAAATTTTAACCAGTGCTTGGATTAAAAATATTACTTCACCGTTGAATCCAAAATGCTTGGATTTTCTTAAGGGAGGCTTCATGTTGACTGTAGTAGGTATATAGAAAAATATAGGTTTTGGGTTATGGACAAGAATCATAAAAATAAGTTTGTTATTTTTTATTTTTAATTCCTTTCCATCAATGGTCAAATGACAACGTGGGACCAGCGATGTGTCAAGCCAATAAATGAGTTGGCCATTCAATCCAATGTAAAATAAACATTGAGGATATAGAAAGGTTTTTAATTTATGATCCCCTCTTAATTTTCAACTTCATTACTTACCCTACCCCTCTCGTATTTATATTAAATTTGGGGAGAGGTATCAGCACTACTTATCCAAGAAATGAAGTACTGACAAAGTGCCAAGATGCCAAACCGACAAGGAACATAGACAATTCTTGCGAGCGATGATGACCAACACTGAAACAATGAACTGATGATCAATGATCGAGAAATGTCGTTGGAGGGTAGTTGTGGGGGATGTAGAACACTGACCCAATTCCTTGATCGCGGGTGTTCTCCATCGTTCTTTAGGTATGGGTTTGATGTTTGTTTAATAAATGTGAATTTATTGAACCATTTAATACACCCTCATGAATACAAGCTAACACGGAAGGTGCATGCCTAACAGACTTGACCTGATCCCTCGGCTATCTTTCTACCCTTAAGACATTGTGGGAGATCATCAGTGCGATGGCACCAACCGGAAATAATTAAGGCAGAAAACCATCACACGCTACAAGAGGAGGTTGCAGATCTAAGCTCTGGCTGTCAAATGAGGAGGTCATCACATCGACCGACCATCGAAAGGAATCACAGTGCGACCAGTGTACTTCCGGTGGTAATGAAGTAGCAGACGATGCTGCGGCGGAGTCAAAACCCACACCTATAGTGGGTTCTGTAGTGACCAGGCGGCGCCAATGTGGCGTCACCATAACATGTATTTAGATAGAATCTGGGATGTTTGAGATACCAGGGAGAAACACATCGTTTCCCATCTCAGGAAGACTATGGGTTGTGCCTCATGCAGTTGGGCCGCCTTCCGAGCGACCCGTGCCCCCTTTCGGTTTGGGCCGTCTGCCTAGTGGGTTGCGCCCCCTTTTGGGATGGTCAACCTACCAAGTGAACCCTGTGTCAAGCAGGAAGCACACCGCACACCCTTGGGTTGGGAAACCCCCTTAAGGGCCTGGTCGCCCCCTTGGGGGCCAAGCCGACCCATTACTGGTTGGGTCGGACTATGGCCCGACGGGCAAAGTACGTCGTGGCCCTACCCTGCTGGGTCGAACCATAATCAGGTTGGGCCAACCCGAATCAATTCATGTCATCCCAGGCCAGGTTAGGTCTGGTCGTTCTAACTTGGTCAGACCAGACCCAGGCCTAACAGTACCCAACAATACATAAAAGTCCTTAACTTGAAATTTGGGCGTCCATTTGAGGAATCGTCTGTGATGCTGGGACCCTTGAGGAGTGATAGTCCAATGGGTATATTTCACATGCGTTTTGGAGAATGTGGGAGTAAAGTTGGATTGTATTGAACCGAAATCCAATCGGGCTCTTGGAACAAAAACACATATATCTCATAGAACAGATGTCTGATAGATGCACCGTCTGTCGCATTCGAACCCTTACAACATAGAAGTCCATTGGGTTACTTTTTTGTGGAACATAGTGGTTTTTAAGGTATGACCTATATCTCGAGTTGAATATTCTATGGAACATGAGTGCATTAGTTGCAAGGAATCCTATGGTGGCTGTAATGAGAAGAAAGATCATCGATCCCATGTGGTTCAGCACCTATCAATCCTATGTGGGTCAGCTTCTATCAGATCCTTTGTGGGTTAGTGCTCATCAATCCTGTGTGTGTCAGAACATACTGATCCTATGTGTGTTAGATCCTATATAGTTCAGTAGGGATTAGTACCTATTGATCATGTGTGGTTCAATAGTAGTGTTTTTTAACAGAATAAGATGATCTTTCTTATGAATAATCATATGTACTTCTGTACATAAGTGGCACCTATGTGTGAGCTGATTCTTTTACTTGTGTGGTAATTCAATCATCATGGTGCTACCTGTATTGAACTTCTTTCATTTTGAGGATTTCTGTGTGGTTCTTCTACCTTTGTGGTGTTGTCTTCGTTTTGTTACATGTGTGGTACTCCTAACTTTTTTGTTGATTCATGTGTGGTACTTCTACCATTGTGGTGTTGTCTTCATGGTGTTACATGTTTGATATTTCTACCTTCATGGTGATACAATTGTGGTATTATTCCTTCATGTATGAGATGTGTATATCATGAAAATATGGTTATATGTAATTCTATATACATAAGTAGAGTTTATGTATTTCTCTGTCGTTTTCCATTGCAGAACATTAAGAGACCTATGGGGGTTCCGTGGTCCCTAATAAATATCATTATTCTCACCCAGGCACGGGTTATGCCTACACCATGTTCTGTCTTATACAGATGATGGTCAACATTGATCAAGGATGAGGTGTCTAGGATTGGATGGTGTAGAGGTGGATCATTTGGTGTCACATGATGTAGTGACTACTGAACCTGAGTTGTACCTTCCCTCTTGGTAGGTCCCCCTGTGGATGATCTAGAAGCTATTTTTCCCTTTTCAATTGTATTTTTACTTTTTAGTTGTACATGTAGTTTTTCTATTGGGCATGTATTCTAGTCCCATTACTTTTAGTAGATGTTTACTACACCAGTTTACTTCATGGTTGATTCTTGTTGCATTCTTAGACTGTGTGTCTATTCAGGTTAAAAGGAAATGACTTCTAGTTTTAGGTATTTGCCTTTTTTGGTGCTAGTGGCTAGCCCCTGGCCTATAGAAGGTAGGCTTGGGGTAGTCACAATGTAGGGCCTAGAGGACGAGTCAAGAAAAAACCATAATCCATCCTTCTTCCATTATGTTCTCTCACTCCCTCAAACCTTCGTTGAATGACCAGAATGAAAAACATATCCTCCTCAACTCCAGATAACCGAATATAAAATAAGAATATGAAAATATCACCAATGATATCCCCCGATGGTCTTTTGAATCCTATCCATGTTGGATGAATTTTGATGATAGAAAAGGAAATCTTCCCCAAGTGGAAGCTGTCATGTACGTCATTAGAATTAAATGTACTAAAAGAATATGGATGGCTGGATTGGTTCACAAAGGAAAATATACTGATATATCAAAAGCTAGTTTCTTAGTAATATTATTTCATTCAATTATATATTGATAAAGAATATGGATTATTTGTGACAAGCTTGATCAATACAGAATGATGTACATTTCCTTCGAGTTTATGGGTTCCGTTCCTAAGGATACCACATGAAAAGATTTTTGAGAACTACCAGAGAGGTCCTCCACTTTCCAGTGATATATTTTTTTTAGAAGAATCCTTGGGGAGCTTGACTGGAAATAAAACAAAGAGAATATCTATTTCTATTGAGCAATATGGATAAACTGGACATTCATACAAGTTTATACAGAATCTGATTAGTAAAATAAAAAGAGACTTTTCTACACTCATGTATCTAGATGCCTATTAGATTTATCTTATAAATATATGAAACAAAATTAATCCCTGAATGTATATTATACATCATATGTGTGAGTTGATAAAGAATACCTCAAAGTAAAAAAATTTGTTCTACTCAATGTTTATATCTGGTATGCTTCATGAAAAAGGGTTGGCTAGACCAGATGAAGAAGTCATTAAGGAATATGAAAATTTTTATATAAAATTATATAGTCAAGAAAAGAAAATTAGTTTGAACCAGAGGAGAAAAGCATCGGTGGAAGATAATGATATGGTTTTTGAAAAGTTAAACTCGGTTGGGAATTCATCAAGACCTAAGGACATTTATGATCCTGGTATGGAACCAGATGATATTTCTAACTATCCTATCAATGTAGAATAAGAAGAGGTTATTGAACTTATATGGGAAACATTCATGGATAAAGAAGGTAGTCGACCTATTTCACAAGTCCTAATTGAGAATGATGTACCTATTCATGTAGAAAATATTGATTTGGAAGAAGAAAAAGATTATATAGAATAACATTTTATTATAGTAAGCGATAAGAATGTTCTGGATGAGAATTTAGACGAAGAAATTTTTCCTGAGAGAAATGTTGCTTCTTAGGAACAATTAGAGATACTAGAAATTCCTATGACTATCTCATTTGATAAGGAAATAATGGATCAATACATACAATTGGATAGAAAAGAAATGGGTGAATCTACTCAAGATGAAATTATGTAATTAAATAAATCAAATAAATGTTTTCTTCTTGTGAGAGATGCACTTGTTGAGGGGGAGAAACACCCCAATATGGAATGTGTTTATGTTTATAATCCAGTTGATCAAAGAACTATAGAAACATGGTATAAAATACCTAGAGATTTTGATGTGGATGATTCCTAAGAATCCTTAATTAATGGTATAGATCATTCAACTGTGTTTCAATTGAAACTGATCTCTCCTCTTGATGTTATCTCTACAAAAGAACCTAAACCTCTCTCAGCACCTATTTTGAACCATCATAAGATCCTTATACCTTATTAACTAAGGATAATTTGAAGCCTTTGGAGATACCTTATTGACTAGCATTGAAAACCTCATGAAAAATCATCCTAATCTTGCGAAAACATGAGTTAAAGAGATGATTCTCTATTTTTTGAAAATATCATATAGAAGATTCTTCCAAAAATGCTTCATGAAATTCAGAAGGTCAGAATTGAGATAAAATATTTAAGTGATGAGGTGAATTCTATTAGAGGTACTGTTGAAGATATATAGAGTGTCCTAAAATTAAGACCATATCCAATTTCTCATCACGATGATGATGATAAAGGTTAGATTTCACATGATTTTGTTCCTCTACATCAACCTAAAAAGACTTCCTTAGTTGATAGGGTAGCTGAAATAAACCCGAAACTAATTCAAGAACTGCATGAGCTTGTTATTGGTCTCAAAATATTTACTGATGAGTATAAGGGTTGTCTCCAGAAATTTCAAAATCAACTAAATTAACATACAATATCTATTAAAACATCTATTACCTATGGAAAGTCATCAAAACCCTCCTTTGATAGTGATATGATTAGAATGGATGTTAAGGAAGAACATCAATCAGTGCTTAGTGGCATTGACAAAGAATCTCTATATGTGATTGTGAAGAATAATGACATAATTATTGATTTTATATGAATTCATTCCAATATTTCAAATTATTATCAAGATGAAATTACCAAGAAGGTGTATTTCTACTTCAATTGGGTTTTATCAAAGCATGATATGACAATTCCTTTCATGTACCATGTAAAGAATCATAAAATCACTTAAGTCACTCAATATTTTAAAACTCATGTTCAAAAGCCAAAAGATTTCAACCTTTTGTTGTAAAAGTTCATAGAGGTCAATGATGAATTTCAAAAATCAATGATGTATGGTTTTAAGATTTTTGATGATTTTATCTTGTTATCGAGGCCTTATATTCATATGCAGAGCACTGCTATTGTGGCCCGTGGAATTGTACCCTTCTATCCATGTTTTCCTCCTTCCTCATTCAATGTCTTTTCCTCTAACTGTATGTATGTTTTACTGTATCTGAATTAGATTAGACCTATTATCCACAACAAAAAATTAACTCGGTCTTCCACTAAACGTACCTGTAACCCATATGTCTTTGTGGCACTCCCTCTTCCATCTCTTTCTGTTGTTTCTCATCCCTCTCCCAATTCTATTTCTGCTTCTGTGGCTTCTCCATTTGCTACTTCCAAGGGAAAAGGGAAGACTGTTAGTTATGTGGAATAGTGAACACTATCTTTGGATTGGGATATTTTTTATTTTTTTCCTACTCATTGTAATAACACATCTTTCTCCATAAAATGAAATTTTAACTCTTATTAACTATTCTATTATTTACTATTTTACTCATTTTGATAATCCCAAAAGGGGGAGGGAACCATACACTAAGGGACAGATATCACACTAAGAACATATATCTCACTCACATGATTTGTGAACATTAAAAGGGGGAGATTGTTGGGCTACTCATGTTTTAATCATGTTTTAATGATCACAAATCCTATAAATCATGTTTAATCTATTTCAAGTCATGTTTAAAGATGGTTGATTTATATATGTTGTTAAATAATTTTTCTGAAGATCATAATTACTATAAATCACGTTTGATTACTGTAACCTATATTTAAATTTTTTCTATAAAGATAACATTTATTTATTATTAATTATAATTTATTTAGTAAATATTGTTACTTATGTCTATATAATGATATTTGGATACGTCGAAGAAACTGTCAGATCACCACTTTTTAGGGAAAGGAACCATACACTGTGACCCAGACACAGAGACCAGACACCGTGACCCGACATTGTGACCCAAACTCTGTGAGAAGACAGCGTTACCTAGACACCATGACCGTGACTCTATGACTAGACACTTTTACCCATACACCGTGACCTAGACACCGTAACCTGCCCCATATCTGTGGAAAATTACGACACTGGTACCTTGTTAACACATCGTTCAATGTTAGGAAAATGACCAAACACAGTGATCCTAACACCACATATGTTCTATCAATTCCTAACTCTATAAAACTATGCCATAAAGAATTTATGACCTCTTAATGTCAAATAAGAAGGAATTATTTTGTGGTGATACCATTTCCATGTGACACCGTCTCTAGGGATACAATGACACCATCCATTAATATGTTTTGTTGTTTTCAATTTTATCTATAACGACCATATTTTAGTCCTTTTAAATTCACTAACATAATTAATATTTTTTAGAAATTTCACATAATAGTACATGGAATGAGGTTCAAACTATATGCATTATGTTAGATCCAACACAAACACTCCACGAATAAGATGCAAATCATGGCCCGAAAATGTACATGTTATAGAGTAGAAGAAGTGCAAGAATTCCTGTGAAAAGGACTGACACATTAAACAATATACAGAAAAGAACACACGACGAATTCCCGAATCAAAAATATGGAAGACCATAGATCAGATACAAGAACATATTTGAAATACCCACACTATATAGAACAGGAGATATATCTTACTAGAAACATGATACCCAGTCTTACGATACTCTATTTCTTGAAAGAAGAGAAAATTCTTACATCTGCTTCATCCTAGAAGTCCGTAGCTACATAGAATAACACTATGAGCACTTCTGTCCTTATCTCTTCATCTTTCTCCTTTTGTGTATTGTTGTTATCTTTCTAGAAGTGTGTTTGTGTATGTATTAATACACACAATATATCCTACATTAAATTGAGCGATACAATACATCATTTATCTCAAATATTTTTACACTTTTTATTTCCATGGATATGTGTGGAAGAAAACCGAGTGTGACAAGGTAGTTTATCCCCATGAAAAATTGAGCAAGAGGCTGTGTGACATGGACAATAATGTGAACTGTTGTTTACCCTGATCCATGTTGTGTGTCATGTTTATTAATATAATCCTCTTGGTGGTAGGTGAACACCATGTTTAGGGGATTAGGTCACATCTTGAGACTTAACCACTTGTTTTATATCAGCTGTGTTGTTAAATTTAGTTTTCTCTTCTTTACTGTATAATTTTGAAATCACTAGATATACATTGATAGTTAATCATGGAAATAAGTTCTAATTTTTTTTCTTATTATAATATCTTCAAACATAATATGAATAACTGATATTTCTGTTAATCAATCTTATGAGAAGTTATTTAAATAGTAAAAGATTCATAATAGTATTACATGGATTAAATAAGACATATTTATTTTTCTTGGGGAACGACTTATGAAAATATTTCAAACATCAATTATTTGTAGATACACACTTCACCCCCTCTTGAGTACTCTATATTGACCAACAAATAACCTTTTTGAATCATCCTCCTTTCATGAATCATTTTTATTCTTCATGGATATTAACACTCATATGAAGATCAATTAGGCTTTATGAAAGTCAATAAATTCGTGATTATTATTAATTTTGGTTAGAATACATAAATTTAAATAACATCCTTTCTTCATGAATAGTTAAGTACAAAAAACCATCCTGATTAACCTTCTAAAATTAAGATATTTTGGATTTTCATTAATGATTGCATGCTTTCAAAAGAGGGGGTAATGGCATATTTATATGGGTTGCCTCCCTTTCACAATTATTCATAGTTTGACACCATTTTTATTGAAGCTATTTCGTCATGTTAATTAAACTCTTTATCTTCTATAAGGACTAGGGAAATTTCCCGTTTATGATGTTTATCATAGTCATGGTGTTATACCATCAATCCTTGTTGAAATTTCAAACCATAAAACATTTAATCCTTAATGAATCACTGAAACATTACAAAAAAATCCCAAATAATAAAAAACATGTGACTTTTTCCATATTTTAATGAGTAACTCATTGAAATTTGAAATTCTAGCTTCTTTATTCATCTTCCATATTTTGGACCCCAAAAATTTGGCTAACAATGTGTATTGACTCCCACTTGTATACCCATCTTTCTATTCCACCTGAAAAATGTAAATTCATATTTTTTGGATATTTTTCAATATATCTATTCCAAAAGAATATCATAACTCCACAACTACCCTTGGAAACCGATTTTTTTATAAAAAAAATCATACAAAAAATTATAAACTTTCGCATTGATGGAATTTTTCCCATTAATATCCCTCTTTGGATTTATTGAAAACACTTCTTCATTTTGATACCTAGTTGATTAATATTCAATAATTTACACAAATTTACTTCTTGTAATTCAGATAGAGATCAATTATTCACTCAACACATACTCTAAGTACACATGATCCATGCATGCCATGATAAACTAGGGGAGTATGAAATGTTCATAAATGAAGCAGATAATTCCAAAACAATGAAACTAAATTCATCATGAAATCTATATATCATGAAATATAACCTTTGATAGATTATTTTTAGAGTCTTTTTATTTAAAATTACCCATACATAATTATCCACTTTATTTTCTTCTCTCATATCATTGATGAAGAATTTTTCTCCCCCTTTTATAGCCACAACTTCTCCCCCATTGTCAATGAACCTCAAGGTCATTCCCTTGATGTATACAATAGGGTAAAAATATAGATCAACACAGTATAGAAAAACAAGTCATACCTCAGGGATAGGGGGTTTAATATCCACACTTTTTCTTGTGTGATGATCCGAGTAAACTCTAATATCTTGTCAATTCCACTCAAAAATGCCTTGCATAACACCTTAATCATAATGATTAAAAAAATTAATTCTATATGAACATACTCATACCTCAAAATACCATGACCCCCCTTCCCCTTGACTAAATTATTCAAGATTTCAATGTAAATTTTCCTTGAGTGATGGACTAGATTTTTTTATTAGATTAATATCACTGGAATTATCATAATGGATTTTAATTGGAGACTTAACATAGACTCTGATATCATAATGTAGTTTTTTCATCCAAAATATTTTTGTGAAAGCTACAGTGGTAACTATATAATGCACCGCCTGATGTTTATTTCTATAATCTACTGAACTGGACCAATCTACATTTATAAAGCCTAATAACTATTTATATTATTTTTTAATGAATAACAAACCAAAATCCACTATTCCCCTAAAATAGAAAAGTATTATTTTTTAATGAATGAAAGTGGATTTATTAGGTATTTCATTGTTATTGTGATTTGTGGAATGTAAAAAACAATATATTTTCATGTCACTATTCTTTATAAAATACTACTAATCTAATGGCTATATTTTGTGACATTAATTGGAATTCCTTCATCATCTCATGATAGTTTCAACCTGATAGCCACATCATTCTTCATCCCATTAAAATTATCGATAACCAATATTCTCAAAAAATCCATGGAATATTTGGATTGTTAATTTAGTGTTTAATTTTTTCCTTATGTCACCTGAAAATCAAGCAAAAATGCCTATTAAATAATCATAAAAATCTTAAACTATCTTTTCATAATTTATATGAACTTTTTAAAATTCACATCATCTAATCCACCAAATATTATGTCATCAATAAACACAATCACCATTATCCTTTTATTAATATCATTTTGGACATTGATATTATTATCAAATCCACCATGACGAAAACCGAGCATCTTCGTTTACTGATCAATCCTTGATTTCCATACTCTCAGTGATTGCTTCATCTCAAATATTACATTCCCAATGAAAAAAAATTGTTTCTTCTTATAGAATGATAAAAACATATTTATTCATGATATAAACTTCTTCTTAAACGTCCCTGTATAGAAATTCTTATATAACATACCTCTAGAACATTTTGAAATTTATTTTCACTATTTTGGCCAAAAATAATCTGATTATCTTTAGCCTCACTATAGGTGAAAATATTTCTGCAACATTGATTCCCAATTGATTGTAGCACAATTTGAACATGATTCATGTTTTTTTAATCACAACACCATATTAATTCATATTTATATTAATGACACATTTATAATCAAGGACAATATCATTTTCTATACTGTAAAAAAATACCCTATGGATAATTATTCTAAATTTTTTCAATATTTTCATCCATATCTTGAACACTATTTTCATCTCTATATAATTCCTCAAATAATTTACATTATATTTGATATTGTAATTATTATTTTTGTAATGAAATCATCCTTCAAGTTTGAACTGGTGTTGCATGAACAAAAATGTTATTTTTCCTTTCAATTTCTTCACAACACTTTGTCTTCCATAATGATATAGATATTAATTTCACCTTATCAGTATCAATATCTACTAATGAATCAGCATCTTCCACGTCTATTCCACCTTATTTACTTACCTCCTAATCACTATTATCTATAAACGTTTCACATTATTGTTAATGATTTACTTTATTCTCTACTAAAGTGACATAATTGATTTTGACACCTTTTCTCATCCTCTTATTTAAACATATATTTGCCTTACATTTTCTAGAATAACAAAGGAATATACCATCATCTGTATGAGATAAAAATTTCAAATGTTTCTCCTTTTAAGAATAAAACACTTATTTTTTATGATTTAAAATTATTTTAATGTTTTCTTTTTTCCATACCACAAATTGTAAAGATTAATTCATTATTTGGACAAATTATTGAACTGTTAGATATGTATATTGATATCAATAATTATTCCTTTAGTAATTTTTCTTGTAATCCTTTTTAATATAAATTTTTAAGCATGTTTTTTATGATTAAATGTATTCTCTCAACCACTCCATTTTGTTTAGGATTTCTCATAGCTAAAGCTTAATGTTGTATCCTGTGTTTCTTGAGATAATATTATAATTTTCTATTTTTCAATTATGTTCCATTATCCATAAATACCATTAGAATTTTATATCAAAGGATCCTTTCTAATTCACTAAAATATTTTATTTTATGAAAACGAACACATATTACTTGAGGTAAATGTTAAATAACCACTCCATCCATCTGGAAGCATCAATTAAAAGAACATAATACCTCTTATAATCAATGGATCATTGTTAGATAAGTCTAAAAACATATGTATTTTCCAATTCCGGAACTCGAGTTATATTTTGGTCTTTTTAATTGTGTGTATTTCTTATAATATTACCTTTTTGAAAAGAATAAAATTTGTGAGTATGATAATGTGATATCAGGAAGAGATCTCATGTTGCATCACATTTTACTAGATTATATAAGGATAGATGTCATAGATGGTCGATATATTTATTCCATGACCTAAGTTATTTCTTTTGGTATAGAAATTATACATATTCTCCTCCACTCACATGTTAGAGATTCTCTATTGTGATATTTCACAATAAAACATATATACCATATTTTCCCTTGAAGATAGACATTTTCATGGTAAATATTAAATAATTTCTAAATTCATGTTATAGTAAAACATTTATAATGTTGTGACTGAGACCATCGATGACTAATAAATCAGTAAGTCTCATTTATTTTCCCCTAAATTTTTCTTTTCCTGATACAATGATCATTAGGCATTCATAGATTCCAAATTTTAAAACACACTACATTTCATATGTAACACCCCAAGATTTTATAGTGTGTTATTTCTTCAAAATAATTCAATAATTTTCACTACACGCAACACCAAGTTCAATCGCACCATGACTTACCAAACAAGCTGTTCAAAAGAGGTTATGAATAGTGTTAACTAAATTTTAAACTTTATATAATCCTTATAATTTTAGAATCCATATTATGAGTTTCTTAGACATAATGTAAGAACAAAATCATTTTCAGTATTTCACTTTTACCAAATTTTAATAGTGAACCCTTTTTAGATACTATATTTTAAACTTTTTTACTAAATGGGGACATCAAAAATTTAAAATGAAACATACCAAGCTTCCACGGTACGCTAGCGTGTGTTGTACGCAACACCGAGTTCTAACACACCGTAACCAATCAAACTAGCCGTTATGAATAGTAATACCTACTTTTTGAAATTATATATATTTTATATTTGAAAATGGACTTCATTTTTGGATTCATAATATCGAATTTAGCCTATGGTGAAATTTTGGTACATTTCGGATAACTTTCATATTTTGATGAATAGTGAAAATTACTAAATTTTAATTAAAAACAAATTTTTAATCAAATTAATTACTAGTGATAAATTATGAATTTGAGTGGTTTTAAAGTATATTTAGAATATATTTTTACCATTTAATATAATTTTGGTCATTGGACATAATTTTACAATTAAACCGAACATAACCAAGTGTCAATCTTTTGATAGTTATTATCTTTTAAAAACACGCTTTTTGTTTTGACAGCGGGAATTAATTTTAAATTAATTTCTGCCACTTCTGTGTTTTGAATTTAGAAAAATGGATTCCATATTTGGAATCAGGATGTTCAAATTGTGTAAATAGGTAACTTTTATTTTTAGACATTTTGAATAATTACTGTGGTAAATATTTTATTTACCATGGTTAAGGGTAAATCCGGTAAATAAGGGTTAAAAAATAATATTATAATAATATAAAATTACCCTAAAACGTGTCCTAACCTTATTGGTGGACACATACCCGACCATGAGCATCCTTGGGTCAATTTGGGGACCCCTTGGAGCCACTTGTATGTGGTAGGGACACATTATATTAATAAAGTTAAAATAAAAATAAAAATGGCATAAGCTTACATCTTTTAGAAGAACAATTTTTACATAGGGTTATACATGTTGGATTTTCAATTATAAATATTCATTAGAAAGCTAAAAAGATTTCTTACATGATGATATTTTATTTATAATTTTTAGACATCAAATAAGTTAAATTATTAATGACACAATAATGATGCAATGTTTACCTCATTAATAAATCATTGAAATAAATAATATTATAATGATTAAAATATTATCTAAAACCTGTCCAATTCTTATTGGTTGATGTTATTTAGAATATGAGTCATCTTATCTTCGACCTCAATTATTTTTGGACCATTATAAACCGAATATAATTATATTATAAAGTAATACTTTCACTCTTTCCTAAAGAGCCCCTCCTCTCCCTTATAAAAGGAGACCACTTCTACTCATTCCTCACACCTCTCAAGCCACTTGGCTCGTCCAAACTCTGCCCAAATAAGCTCCCCACATCCCTCTCCTCATCCTTGAAGCATCCCCTTAGGAAGAAAGCATTTCAAGAAGTCCTTTGGTTCCAACCAAAGTGAGTTACCTAAATTAAAGGTAACGATTTCTCTTAAATTATTTTCATTTATTTTGCTTCTTCAACCCCCAAACTCTTTTTATTTCCTTTCTTTTGTAACAACACAAGTATCCTAAATATACTAGGATGTTGTTATAAGAAGTATTCAAACAACACATACACAAAACTCCATCTAATGGATGATGAACATAATGTTTCTGTGGATGGCAAACTAACGCCTCACGAAAGGATGATTGTTCAAATACATCTTACCGCCTCTCATGGTGGCCATTATTATGGAACTGTAATTAAATATGATATTAATGATATATATTTTATATATAAGCTTCTGTAATTCCATTTTATTTCATACCATTATTCGTTTCATGTTGTATATACATACGATAATTTCATTTGAGGAAGTGCGGACTACCGCCCCCTTAAAATGATATGACTCGTTCATACCACACATGGAACGTATAAAGGATGGTGTTAATGAACTTAAGTAACATATATAAAATATTATATTATACTGGAATAGTAATATACCTATTTATCATTTGGATTCGATTCTTTTAAAATAAAAATTAAATGGAAGTAGCGTTCGTGCGTACGTATGGACTACCGTCTCCACGAACGCGATGAGATTCATTCTCCATCGTATCCATTCAAGTATAATTATCATTTAATGATTTAAAAATTATTTTTAAGGACTTGATATCATTCTGGATATGAATAAGATACAACAAACATGACTTATGTAACAAAACATATAAAGAAAATGAGTAAGTTAACACCCGAAACGGCGATAATACTAAGATATTATTATCAAATCAATATTAAAAGATCTTATATGATATCATATTAATGTATATGATTCTTGTATAATTTAGTAACAATTATTTCACTATTATACAGGAGGTTAACCTACCCCAACCAAGGAAAAGTACAAGGTAAGGGTTATTTCACAATCTCTTCATTATCCGAGGTTGTATTATACGTAATAATCTACTGGGACCTCTTTATCATCCACATCCATGTTTCTTCGAAATGTATTTCAAAACATTTTTACTATTTACAAGAATATGGGTTAAAGTCATTTATACCCTTGTTTGACTTTTTATAAGAGCTTTATAAAGGAATCTTTCCGTCGTTTTCAAAACAAGGTCCTTTTTAACCTTTTCGACAGAATTGAGGTAAGAATATTTTTTTTAACTTATACGGCGGGTGCGGTTATTTTCCGCCGTTATAAAATCGTCGAAGCTTTCCATACAAGCTTATAAGAATATTTTCAAAGAAAATGTTTTATTTTATATGGATCTTAAATGATTTCAAAATAAAAGGAGATACTTCTTTAAAAAAAAATTTTGATTTCATCTATGTCAACATCCTTTGATGGATTTTAAGATTATTTGAAGTTGATTTATTATGATACAAAACTTCTATATTGTATTGAAGGTTTTGTGATATGTTTGACTGTGGATGTGCTATTTTTATACCATTCATAGTTTATGGTGAAATTATTGACATTTTGTATGCTAGTTTTAATACGAATGTTTATGTTATGTTTAAACCTTTTCATATGGGAATGCATTGGACTTAATAAGTGACGGGTGGAGCCCACTATAGCTCCTCGATGCATCGGTAGGTCTCATGAGACAAACTAGTGTCTTGGCACAAGGCCTTGACAAAATCTTATTTGTATTCTTGGCACGAGGCCTTGACTATGTGGTTATGATAGTCTGGCATTATGCATTCCAACATTATGAAAGTGGTTATTGATTTTTTCATGTGATTATTCGATTAGTAGAATATCCATGTGAATAATTAAATGGCATTATTTCATTTTATTTATCCCATACCATGTTGAAAGTTCATGTTTGAAAGGCTTTTGTTTTAGTTATACATTTCCTTAAATGTTTATTCTTATTTATGAATGTTTCCGCTATATTGTTATCCTTACTGGGCATTTGAGCTCACCCCTTTTCTATGTTTTATTTTTCCCAGGATGTGAAGAAGTTAGTTATGAATGACCTTCAGGGATATTATGAGGGGATTATAGTGTGGATTGTGGAAACATAATGTTGTTGTATTAGTTTTTCATTTTATGATGTAATATAAAACTTATTAATATATCTAGTGTTTCCAAGGCTACTAAACCAATCAGTCTTTCGAGATTTGATCTTTCTTGTGATCATGCCAATGTTATGTAATAATGCACCGACTCTGGGTAACTGGGGTCGGGGCGTTACAGTTGGTATCAGAGGAAGTTTAGTACAAACCTTGGAAACTAGATTTAGATAAACTCTGATTAGAGCACATAGACCTAAGATGAACTTTGAGGATTAGTATAGAAGAACTTCCTAGAATTTTGGTATTGTAGAGATTTTGTGAGTTTTCCGAGCAATACATCCCTGTCTGGATACGATCAGGTAGAGGCGGCTCTGGCACAGATGTACCTAGGGGTAAAACCCGAAAACACCGCTTTGAGCTAGACTCGAACGGGAACTGGTGCACGACAACGGGCCTTGCTGCACTCTTGGTTACGACACTCCCGGGGGATATGCTTAGGATAATTCTCATTTTCATTAAAAACCATTATGAAGGTTTTATGAGTATATACATCCTCAAAGGCGACATTTTTATGATTATGGATTATATCCATAAAGAGTTCAATTTATGTTAAGAGTTTTATAAGTATGGGATTATGTATTTTGATTCATAAACTGATCTAGTTTATGCCATTGTTTAGAAATGGCGCCCAGTAGAAGGAATGAGAACTCCAGAAATACTCATGATTCAAAGAGAAGGAAGGATCATATCTTTCATGGTCTTAAGCTAGAATTTATAAGAGAAATATTCACCCATGTATTATCATCATATGAAGAAATAATATCATGTGTTGATAAGATAAGTAAAGAGTTTACTGAGTCCTATGGCTTTGAAGGGAAGCAAGAGAAGAATAGGATGGAAGAGAGAAAGATGGATAAAGGGAAGAGGTAAAAGAAGAATTTTCCCATATGTGGTAACTGTGGAAAGAAACACCCTGAAACTTGCCTGAAAGGAATGGGTGTTTGTTATAAGTGTGGAGGAAAAGGGCACAAAGTACGTGACTGCAAGGGTAAGAAAATGGTTTCAAATGTAAAATGCTTCATTTTAAGGAGTTTGGACACTACGCGAACCTATGTCCCAGTCATCAGACTATGCCGCAAATGATGCTATTGGATAATAATCAAGTTATGATACTACGACAGATGAAGAGGAATGATTAGAGTTCTTATGTTGATTATGTCAATTGAGTGTTGTATCAACAATGTATTTGTTATAATAATTATGGAGTATATAAGGATTGTACTGCAGTACTATTTCATTAAGGACTTGAGATTGTGTGAAACAAAGAAAAGTGACTCAACAGCAGGATAAATTTTTGGAAAATATATGGTTGAGAGAATGATAAACCATAATATAGTTCTGATACCGAGTTAGTGATTTTGGAATAATACATGATTGTTTTGGATAAATTATATTAGATATTCTTGACTACCTTGGAACTGATTAATGATCTGTATATTCCATTATTGTTTGGTTTTAAAACATTTTTGGATTGATGAGGTATATCCAGCATTCTATATGGAATAAGGGAGCATGAATGTAATCAATAAGGAATATGGTAATTCAGGATGTTTCAGTGTATTAAAAGAATACATGATGAAGGTATTCATATGCAATTACGTGGTAAAAAGGATCTACATTATGTTTAACTTCCTTATAAATGTTGGACTGTGAGTTTGGTCAGAAATATTTTGGATAAATTCTAGTTTGAGATTAATTTTGGATTGCCATAAAAGGACAACCCGGAGGTCGGGCGGTAACCCGTCGCGTCCGGCAAGGCTGCGAGACTTGAACCCGCAACCGAAGGGAGACAAGGGTGTATCACCTACCACTGGCCCACGAGATGTCCTGGATTAAATAATGTAGTTTTTTTTAAAAGATCTGGTAGATGAATTATAAATTCATTTATTTTGTAACCATGTACGAATATTATAAATAGAAATTATTTTTACGTTCTATTATCTTTTAGAGTGAAAGATGAGTTTGTGGTAGAAATTTATTAATGGATAAAACTCTAATTATAATGTAAGTATATCTCCTTATGATCTTAGCCAATCTCATAAATAAATTCCTCAACATTAATAAAAGGAACTTAGAACAAAAATGTTGTCCTAGATGGTACCTTAAATCATCACTAATTTATGGCTTTGGGATTGTTGGCCTTTTCATAGCCATGTTCTCTACCACTCTCCATCATATAATTGATGGTTAGATTTCTCTTCCATATCCATATTTTCCTACATGAAACCCTAGTATGTGTTATTTTCGGTAATCTTTATACTTTCCACTCTTTATTTTAAATAGAGGCCTCATTAATTCATTTTTCGATGTGGGATTTCAACTAAGATATTTTGAAACGTCAAAAATGTGTTATCCTAATACCCTATGTTTTGTTGAACCGATGGTATTTCAAATCATCATAGATTGATGAATTTAAGGACCTCAATTTTACACTTTTTTGTGATTGACGACCTCAATCACCACCTATAAATATTTACGTTTTTCCTCCAATTATATGTCTCTAATTGCCACCAATGTTCTCCTAATCGAGATCATAATTTGGTGGTGACCCTTTGATTTCTCTTTTCCTCATATTAAGACTAAATTTTAGTAACCCAATTTCCGATGTGGGTTTTCCCACAAATATATTTTCTATTTTCAACCTTTTATTTTTGAAGAACAATTTCAAATTGCGAGGACGCAATTTATTGAAGGAGGGGAGAATGTAACACCCCAAGATTTTATAGTGTGTTATTTCTTCAAAATAATTCAATAACTTTCACTACACGCAACACCAAGTTCAATCGCACCATGACTTACCAAACAAGCTGTTCAAAAGAGGTTATGAATAGTGTTAACTAAATTCTAATCTTTATATAATCCTTATAATTTTAGAATCCATATTATGAGTTTCTTAGACATAATGTAAGAACAAATTCATTTTCAGTATTTCACTTTTACCAAATTTTAATAGTGAACCCTTTTTAGATACTATATTTTAAACTTTTTGACTAAATGGGGACATCAAAAATTTAAAATGAAACATCCCAAGCTTCCACGGTACGCTAGCGTGTGTTGTACGCAACACCGAGTTCTAACACACCGTAACCAATCAAACTAGCAGTTATGAATAGTAATACCTACTTTTTGAAATTATATATATTTTATATTTGAAAATGGACTTCATTTTTGGATTCAGAATATCGAATTTAGCCTAAGGTGAAATTTTGGTACATTTCGGATAACTTTCATATTTTGATGAATAGTGAAAATTACTAAATTTTAATTAAAAACAACTTTTTTAATCAAATTAATTACTAGTGATAAATTATGAATTTGAGTGGTTTTAAAGTATATTTAGAATATATTTTTACCATTTAATATAATTTTGGTAATTGGACATAATTTTACAATTAAACCGAACATAAACAAGTGTCAATCTTTTGATAGTTATTATCTCTTAAAAACACGCTTTTGGTTTTGACAGCGGGAATTAATTTTAAATTAATTTCTGCCACTTCTGTGTTTTGAATTTAGAAAAATGGATTCCATATTTGGAATCAGGATGTTCAAATTGTGTAAATAGGTAACTTTTATATTTAGACATTTTGAATAATTACTGTGGTAAATATTTTATTTACCATGGTTAAGGGTAAATCCGGTAAATAAGGGTTAAAAAATAATATTATAATAATATAAAATTACCCTAAAACGTGTCCTAACCTTATTGGTGGACACATACCCGACCATGAGCATCCTTGGGTCAATTTGGGGACCCCTTGAAGCCACTTGTATGTGGTAGGGACACATTATATTAATAAAGTTAAAATAAAAATAAAAATGGCATAAGCTTACATCTTTTAGAAGAACAATTTTTACATAGGGTTATACATGTTGGATTTACGATTATAAATATTCATTAGAAAGCTAAACAGATTTCCTACATGATGATATTTTATTTATAATTTTTAGACATCAAATAAGTTAAATTATTAATGAAACAATAATGATGCAATGTTTACCTCATTAATAAATCATTGAAATAAATAATATTATAATGATTAAAATATTATCTAAAACCTGTCCAATTCTTATTGGTTGATGTTATTTAGAATATGAGTCATCTTATCTTCGACCTCAATGATTTTTGGACCATTATAAACCGAATATAATTATATTATAAAGTAATACTTTCACTCTTTCCTAAAGAGCCCCTCCTCTCCCTTATAAAAGGAGACCACTTCTACTCATTCCTCACACCTCTCAAGCCACTTGGCTCGTCCAAACTCTGCCCAAATAAGCTCCCCACATCCCTCTCCTCATCCTTGAAGCATCCCCTTAGGAAGAAAGCATTTCAAGAAGTCCTTTGGTTCCAACCAAAGTGAGTTACCTAAATTAAAGGTAACGATTTCTCTTAAATTATTTTCATTTATTTTGCTTCTTCAACCCCCAAACTCTTTTTATTTCCTTTGTTTTGTAACAACACAAGTATCCTAAATATACTAGGATGTTGTTATAAGAAGTATTCAAACAACACATACACAAAACTCCATCTAATGGATGATGAACATAATGTTTCTGTGGATGGCAAACTAACGCCTCACGAAAGGATGATTGTTCAAATACATCTTACCGCCTCTCATGGTGGCCATTATTATGGAACTGTAATTAAATATGATATTAATGATATATATTTTATATATAAGCTTCTGTAATTCCATTTTATTTCATACCATTATTCGTTTCATGTTGTATATACATACGATAATTTCATTTGAGGAAGTGCGGACTACCGCCCCCTTAAAATGATATGACTCGTTCATACCACACATGGAACGTATAAAGGATGGTGTTAATGAACATAAGTAACATATATAAAATATTATATTATACTGGAATAGTAATATACCTATGTATCATTTGGATTTGATTCTTTTAAAATAAAAATTAAATGGAAGTAGCGTTCGTGCGTACGTACGGACTACCGTCTCCACGAACGCGATGAGATTCATTCTCCATCGTATCCATTCAAGTATAATTTTCATTTAATGATTTAAAAATGATTTTTAAGGACTTGATATCATTCTGGATATGAATAAGATACAACAAACATGACTTATGTAACAAAACATATAAAGAAAATGAGTAAGTTAACACCCGAAACGGCGATAATACTAAGATATTATTATCAAATCAATATTAAAAGATCATATATGATATCATATTAATTTATATGATTATTGTATAATTTAGTAACAATTATTTCACTATTATACAGGAGGTTAACCTACCCCAACCAAGGAAAAGTACAAGGTAAGGGTTATTTCACAATCTCTTCATTATCCGAGGTTGTATTATACGTAATAATCTACTGGGACCTCTTTATCATCCACATCCACGTTTCTTCGAAATGTATTTCAAAACATTTTTACTATTTACAAGAATATGGGTTAAAGTCATTTATACCCTTGTTTGAATTTTATAAGAGGTTTATAAAGGAATCTTTCCGTCGTTTTCAAAACAAGGTCCTTTTTAACCTTTTCGACAGAATTGAGGTAAGAATATTTTTTTTAACTTATACGGCGGGTGCGGTTATTTTCCACCGTTATAAAATCGTCGAAGCTTTCCATACAAGCTTATAAGAATATTTTCAAAGAAAATGTTTTATTTTATATGGATCTTAAATGATTTCAAAATAAAAGGAGATACTTCTTTAAAAAAGAATTTTGATTTCATCTATGTCAACATCTTTTGATGAATTTTAAGATTATTTGAAGTTGATTTATTATGATACAAAACTTCTATATTGTATTGAAGGTTTTGTGATATTTTTGACTGTGGATGTGCTATTTTTATACCATTCATAGTTTATGGTGAAATTATTGACATTTCGTATGCTAGTTTTAATAAGAATGTTTATGTTATGTTTAAACCTTTTCATATGGGAATGCATTGGACTTAATAAGTGACGGGTGGAGCCCGCTATAGCTCCTTGATGCATCGGTAGGTCTCATGAGACAAACTAGTGTCTTGGCACAAGGCCTTGACAAAATCTTATTTGTATTCTTGGCACGAGGCCTTGACTATGTGGTTATGATAGTCTGGCATTATGCATTCCAACATTATGAAAGTGGTTATTGATTTTTGCATGTGATTATTCGATTAGTAGAATATCCATGTGAATAAGTAAATGGCATTATTTCATTTTATTTATCCCATACCATGTCGAAAGTTCATGTTTGAAAGGCTTTTGTTTTAGTTATACATTTCCTTAAATGTTTATTCTTATTTATGAAAGTTTCCGCTATATTGTTATCCTTACTGGGCATTTGAGCTCACCCCTTTTCTATGTTTTATTTTTCCCAGGATGTGAAGAAGTAAGTTATGAATGACCTTCAGGGATATTATGAGGGGATTATAGTGTGGATTGTGGAACCATTATGTTGTTGTATTAGTTTTTCATTTTATGATGTAATGTAAAACTTATGAATATATCTAGTGTTTCCAAGGCTACTAAACCAATCGGTCTTTTGATATTTGATCATTCTTGTGATCATGCCAATGTTATGTAATAATGCACCGACTCTGGGTAACTGGGGTCGGGGAGTTACATCATATTATATGTCAGTAATAGGAAAATTATTTACCTTCATATGGGATGTTTATATTCTATCAAGGATCCATACACGTACATGATCAAAATATATAAGGGCAATCTTTGCCACCACATTCTACCCAAATATTTTATTTTTGATTCATGTCACTAGATTCATACCATTTTTGTACTAATATTTAGGATCATACTCAAAGTATGATGGACCAAATTCTCCATGTAGAGTTAAAAAAAGATTCTCTATTTTAATCACACGTGATGATTTATCTAGTTACATTATACAACAATATTTATATTCTTTAAACCATTCCTATACAAATATTAATGATTAGTATTGATCAATGTGTCTTAATCCTCCACACCATAATTAATGACCGTGAAAAATATTCATTGAATATTTAACTCTATATGGACACCTTTATTTATCATGTTCTGTTCAATACATGTGGTCAAGGTAATATGAATGTTAGTAATTTTACATATTTACATAGTAATAAAACCTCATACTAGGTGTATTCTAGTACAATATTATAGGAATGGATAATCCTTGGGTATTATTATTTATTTAATTATGATTTTTACCTTAATTAGTTTTCATCATCATAGTGCATTATTGAGGTAACATAAACCTCCATAGATTTCTATTTTTGATCAACCTCATATCATATTTAGCATTTATATTTGTATTATATATCTTTATCAGTAGACCACAGTACTCAACATATTTATTTTTTATCCCCACAGTAACCTTTTTTTGTGATGTCCTATTGGGAGTCAAGGGACTCTCTTTATTTTCTCATTTTTTTCCATGTTGATGAATTCTTCTTCATGTTCTTCAACACATTTATATTGACATTTTTTTTGATATTCAAACCATTGATCACTCATTTATTTTATTCATCATTAATACTGTACTCAAAAACATTTTTTGAGTTCTATATATTTAAAGACATAATATTTTCAATTTACTATATCATCTTATACATATATTTTTCTTATTACTACAGGTTGAGTTAGGAATCATGAACCACTCTGTTGGATATCAATTTTTTGGATCTACAAAAATTTATATCCAAAAGAGATTATTCTAATTATCCCAAAATATCAACTATTCCATCACCTTATTCATTATAACTGTCAACATATTCCCTTATTTATGAGCAACCAATTACTACCCCCATAGAATTTTTTCCATGATCCTTACAGTTCTCCATCTCTTCAACATCAGATTTTCAGGAGCAATAATCATCTAACGTAAGGAGTTTATTTTTTTTTGAAGAAAATTATCTATGAATTTATTAAATATCACTTTTGATGAAGACTTCATTATGGTAATTTCAAATTCATCTTGATCATTATAGATAATCTTCTTAGGGAACCTTGTGGTATGAACTAGAAACATTACACATCAAAAAAATGACGGGGAGTTCTCTTTTTTAATTTTCTCTACAACTTTCTATATTTTATTAATGGAATTACATGACCTCATATGTGTCTCCTTTTTCTTATTCATCCTCAATAATGATATTCTTCATGGTCTTTAATGCCTCTTATTTATACTTCCATTTTTCTAAATACTCAATATAATCAATTCAAATCTCATATGTGACAATAGTACTATGAAATATATCATATTTTACCTACTTTGGATCATTATCTTCAAGAACATAGACATTTTTTTGAACAAAGGTTTATGTCAGCACAATATATGCATAACAATATTTACATATTCACAAATTCCTATATGATAATACATTTCATCCACAAAAACATTCTCCAGATCAAATAATTCATCCATATACTCATTGGGTATCATTCTCAAATCATTATATTTGTTCCAAAAATACAATTAATTATTCTTCTCAAAATTTTAAAACACCTTCAATGATATTTATCAGAATTTACTACATATAATTCATTGAGATACAACAAATCACATTTTCATATATTTTATGACAAAACTATAACCATAATGCAATGATTAATCTGGTTTCAGCTTCTAATTATCTTCGGTCAAAATCTAATAAATGACCACTATCAACATTGGCCAGAATTTCATGGAATAAATATATATAAATATACACCTCTAAATACCATAAATAGTTCTAAATATTATTCATCCAAAACATAAAATTATTCCAATCAAATTTCAGAATACCTTTATATTTGAAAAACTCCATTGAAACCCCTTTGAGAGAAATAATTAAATCATCATTTGTATTTGATACCAATTGTTAGCCCAACTAGATTTGACACCCTGAGAGGGGGGCTGAATCAGTGTATGACAGAAAAAAAAACCACTTTTTTGTATCATGTTTCATTTTTTAAAAATAATCATCTCTCTATTTCACATTGAAATTTATGGATAGAAATGAAAGAATTCATGATACATATCTATTTTAATTGTTCTACCCATACTAGGATTTTTCCTAGGAGAATAAAAAATAAATATGCCCATGTACCAAATCTACTAAAGTGAACTACTATTACAATGATCAGAGTGAACTTGTTTTCTCTCCTATTTTATTACCAATCACAATTTAAATGATCATTTCACTCTCAACTAATGTGTGCTCCATATTCTTTCAAATGATTATACTTTTTATCACATGAATCAATATGTTATACATGTCATTTTCTGCATCATTATGTTCGACCTTCTTCCACTTGATGAATACCACTATACCACAAATTTACTATGAAATTAATTTTTCAAACATTATTGATGCTTAGTAGATACATGAAAATCACACAGCCTTAATAAAACATTCTAATTATTCACACAAGATTTTTGAATTTATGAACCCTATAACATTCTGAAAGATGTCCACTTTCATGAAGCTCAAACACCGTTTAAGAAGCACCATCCTTCCAAAAATATCACTTAGCCTTCCAAAAAATCCAAAATTTAATGAAGATCACTAAGCCTTCATGATTGAAAATACATTCATGATTATTTCAACTATCAGTTATCTAACAAGGCCTTTAGAAAAATTATTTTATCGTAAATTTTTTCTCAAGAACATCATTTGTGAATCACCTTTGTGATTTCAAAGAAATTTGATTTTAATTAAGGATTTATTTCTTTCATATGAGGGTTAGAGGAATATTTATAGGTGTTGACTCCCTATTATAAAGCTTCCATGATCCCCATGATCTTTAAACAAATCTTCCAATTATTTTCCACAAACCTCTCTTCATTTACGAATAATATAAGAAATATTTTATCTTCATTCTTTATGTAGTCAATGATCATTACAGGCTCTATATCATCTATTCCTTTTCCTTATGATGTTTTCAAAATTACTATCCATCAACCATGGTAAAAATCCACAAATTCCATAAGAATCCTTCTTTGCTGATAAACACAATATACCCCAAAAACATTTCTATTATTCCTTGAGGGATTTTCCCAATATTTTTCTATGACTTGTGACTCTTATAGAGTCTCAAATAGATATATTATGAGTTAGGATGGGCGAGTAGTTTCTTATAGATCCATATTGGTGAAATCTCATTAATGTAATTACCCAAATCTCTTTATGTTGTTATTATTAGTGGTGTATTCCTTAATATGTTTACATCACTATATTTTGAGTCAGATATTTTTTGTGTACATAAACAATAAAAATAATAAGTACATTGTTTATTAGTAATACTTGAACCTTTAGAAAATAATGTCATACGATTATCTTATGTATTTCAACTTCATGTTGTGATACCCATATGGAAAGTAAACATCATTTATAAGGCCTTTAACTAAAAGATGAAAAAAGGAATTTTTTCATTTCTATAATGACTGGGGACCCGTTGAACTCTTTAGATACATTCATGTATATGTTAGGTATTCCCAGGGATGGAAAGATAAGATTTAATCATTGGTTGTACCAACAATTTTAAAATTAATCAGGGAAGAATAATTATTTGATCACAAGGGATTAACTTTGAGGGAAAACATATATGTTTGGGAGCCACCAACATGATGGTCTTTTGGGAGTGGTGATGTTCATAGATTCCATGTCTACCTATGGCTACATATGGGATTTCATGAAGAGATAATGAGGTAGTTCCATGCTTCTCTATAGATGGTACTTCTTGTTCTAACAATGGCGTATCGTGATCTCCATAGATTGTGCTATTTTGAATAATGAAGAGATAAATTGATGGATTTTTGGTTAGATATTTCACCATCACTCGTGAATCCCAGACATTATGGGACTTCTAGAATAGAGTTTCCTCTCCCATTTCTATAGAGTAAATGGGATCATGTCACTCTGGATTTCATGACAATATTTTCCCAAGACTCCATTAAAGAATAATTTTGTATGGGTATTCATGGATCAACTAGTGATGGTATCCCACTTCATACTTATTAGGGAGAAATTCACCACTAATTAAGTGGTTAGTCTTTACATGTGTGAAATAGTTTTACTACATGGTGTTTCGAGGTGTAATGTTTTTGATTGAAATACTCATTACACATCTTATTTATTGGAATGGTCTTCATAAATCACTAGTTTCAGAAGTCCTTATATGTACCTCCTTTCACCCTCAAACTAACAGAATATTAGAAAGAATGATTTTTATTTTATAGGATTTAATGTGATCCAATATAAAGGATTTTTTTAGTTCTTGGGAGAAATATTTTGAACTCATGGAGTTTTCATATAATAATATCTTCTAAACATCAATCCAAATGAATCATGTAGAGTCCTTATATGGTAGCATGTTTCATTCACCAAATTATTGGTTAGAGGTAGGTGATTCATCTATCATTAGGCCTAGTCCAATACATGATACATTTGATCACATCCAATTGACTAGAAGACGGTTGGTGACTGTAAAGAGATAGTAGAAATCAAACATCCACCATCGAAATAACCTCTATATTTTAAGGGAAGTCATAAGACATTAATATGGGTGTCTCATAAGATAAGAAAACACTATTTCATGAAAAATTAAATTAGGAACCCTGGGATTTTGGCCTATATGAGATTATTGAAAGGGTTGGTCATGTGGCATAAGGTTTAACACTCCACAAAGCTAAAACATCATGATTTATGTTTTCATATGTTGTATCTTCAGATATATATTCTTTCCCCCTCTCACAAGATTTATGTTGTCATAATTTAGTTGGATATTAATGAATCCTTTGAGGAACAACAAATCCATATCATAGATTATAGTGAAAAGAATCTCTAAGGGAAAACCATTCAACTATTTTCAGTGTAGTGGCAGTGTGGGAATGTGTAAGAGGGTAAATGAGAGAGGGAATATTATATTTTGAAATCAAGGATAGTATTTTCATTGATAAACTATAGTGATTCATAGATCATCTTAAGAATGATATATTATATTTATGGGAGTTTATATGATAAAAATGTTTTCTATGTAAGTCACTCTATATGTTTTTGTAATCCTTTTTATGTGCAGTTTGTTTTTTATTGAATCATGGTGGTCAATCCTTAATTAATTTGGAATTTTTTTGGGTATGTATTGTTTTTACTTAGGTATATGTAGAAGGGGAACTAAATATCATACGAAAGAACAAATTTAACAAATTAATTGTTTTAACTAAAAAAAGGATCCATACAAGGCATGAATGGTTTTGGTAAATCTGTAAATCATTAATTCACATTGTCTGATTGGTTCATGACATGAAAGTAGTTTCTCATAGATTTTTAATCCAATGTAATGGATTTATTGTAAAAAACATGAATCAAGTAATTCGTTGTAACACCCCGACCCCAGTTACCCAGAGTCGGTGCATTATTACATAACATTGGCATGATCACAAGAAAGATCAAATCTCGAAAGACCGATTGGTTTAGTAGCCTTGGAAACACTAGATATATTCATAAGTTTTACATTACATCATAAAATGAAAAACTAATACAACAACATAATGTTTCCACAATCCACACTATAATCCCCTCATAATATCCCTGCAGGTCATTCATAACTTACATCTTCACATCCTGGGAAAAATAAAACATAGAAAAGGGGTGATCTCAAATGCCCAGTAAGGATAACAATATAGCGGAAACTATCATAAATAAGAATAAACTTTTAAGGCAATGTATAACTAAAACAAAAGCCTTTCAAACATGAACTTTCAACATGGTATGACATAAATAAAATGAAATAATGCCATTTACTTATTCACATGGATATTATACTAATCGAATAATCACATGAAAAAATCAATAACCACTTTCATAATGTTGGAATGCATAATGCCAGACTATCATAACCACATAGTAAAGACCTCGTGCCAAGACTACAAATAAGATTTTGTCAAGGCCTTGTGCCAAGACACTAGTTTGTCTCATGAGACCTACCGATGCATCGAGGAGCTATAGCGGGCTCCACCCGTCACTTATTAAGTCCAATGCATTACCATATGAAAAGGTTTAAACATAACATAAACATTCGTATTAAATCTAGTATACGAAATGTCAATAATTTTACCATAAACTATGAATGGTATAAAAATATCACATCCATAGTCAAACATATCACAAAACCTTCAATACAATATAGAAGTTTTGTATCATAATAAATCAACTTCAAATAATATTAAAATCCATCAAAGGATGTTGACGTAGATGAAATCAAAATTATTTTTAAAGAAATATCTCCTTTTATTTTGAAATCATTTAAGATCCATATAAAATAAAACATTTTCTTTGAAAATATTCTTATAATCTTGTAAGGAAAGCTTTGAAGATTTTATAACGGCGTAAAATAACCGCACCCGCCGTATAAACATTCTTAACTTAATTCTGTCGAAAAGGTTAAAAAGGACCTTGTTTTGAAAACGACCGAAAGATTCCTTTATAAACCACTTATAAAAGTCAAAAAGGGTATAAATGACTTTAACTCATAATCTAGTAAATAGTAAAAATGTTTTGAAATACATTTTTAAGAAACATGGATGTGGATGATAAAGAGATCCCAGTAGATTATTACGTATAAACAACCTTGGATAATGAAGAGGTTGTAAAGTAAACCCTTACCAATTTGGTAAATTATGAAACATACAATCCATAAAAGAGGTATCATACAATTAATATGTAAATACACATAAATTATAGTGTATTACACAATGAATATAATTATGGGCAGTACATACACCACACATAAGGTGATGGTGGCAATATGGCATGAATCTCACGGAAATAAGGAGTGAGATGAAAACCCCTTACCTTGTACTTTTCCTTGGTTGGGGTAGGTTATCCTCCTGTATAATGGTGAAATAGTTGTTATTAAATTATAAAAGAATCATATATAATAATATGATATCATATATGATCTTTTAACATTAATTTGTTAATAATATCTTAGAATTATCGTCGTTTTGGTAGTTAACTTACTCATTTTCTTTTATATGTTTTGTTACATAAGCCATGGTTGTTGTATCTTATTCATATCCAGAATGATATCTAGTCCTTAAACATCATTTTTAAATCATCAAATGATAATTATACTTGAATGGATACGATGGAAAATGAATCTCATCGCGTTTGTGGAGACGGTAGTCCGTACGTACGCACGAGCGACAATATCATTCTTTTTATATTAAAATAATATATAAATGGATGGTATATCATATATACAGAATCATTAACATGTTATATTTATTATTTAAATGCGTTACACATCATTATTATACCCATCCAAATAATATTATATTGAATAACAATTACACCACGACGTGGAGACGGTAGTCCGTACGTACGCACGTATGGTGACATGTTATTCAAAGGGTGGATAGAATACTGAATATGGTTGTACCATATTTATAATAACATCACATTATATGTGAGATACTGGAGTTATTATTTTATAATGGTAATAACAAAGGAAGAAGAAGTGGAAGAAGAAATGAACTTGGAGAAGGGTGGTGAAATCATTACCTCTTCTTCGGGTTCTTCCTTTTGATTTGATCAAAAGGGCTCCTTAGGTTGGCTTTCTGATCCAACTAAGGCCTCTAGGATGTAGTGAGGGATGTTGGGAGAGTATTTGGGCAGATTTTGGCCGATGCAAAAGGCTTTATGGTGTGAAAAAAATGAGAAGGAGGAGTGCCCTTTTATAAGAGGGGTGAGGGGCACCTTTGGAAAAGCTAGAAATATTAATTTATAATAAATTCATATTCGGTTTCTAATGGCTCCAAAGCTTATTATTCAAAGGTTAAGGTGGGGATAGGTCTAAAAACACTCAACCAATAGAATTTAGACAGGTTTGGGTACTTGTATTAACCTTATTTTTAAGTATTAACTCTAAGTTAATTAGTTTCACTTTTACAATGTCTCTTTGTATTTTTATATAATATGGTTAATAAACTTACTATATACATCCAAGCGACCCCCAAGTGGTACATTAATGATGAACCTATCATGATATAAGTCTCTTGGCCGAACCTTAGATTTTTAGGAATTTAATATCAATTAATAATATAATATTTGTTTTAAGAACTCTTTTATGTCAATTTTGACACTATTCAATAGTTGATTTTTGTGAAACTCATAACAGATTGATTACTTTGAAAAAAGTAAATTATATCAATAATAATATATCATATTATCCTAGAAAATTAGTTTAATTCATTAAAAGTTTCATATTATATTTATTTGGGTATTTATAATATCAATTATTTTAATTTTTCACTATTATAGTAATTACTGCATCATCATTGTGTCATAAATAAAATAAATTATTTAATGTCTAAAAATTAAAAATTAAAATATCATTATGTATGAAATCTTTTTAGCTTTATAATGAAAATTTGTAATCTAAAATCCAACATATATAACCCTATGTAACAATTGTTTTTCTAAAAGATATATGCTTGTGTCATTTTTGTATTCATTTTAACTTAATTAAAATAAAGTGTCATTATCACTTACAAGTGGATCCATGGGGTCCCAAAATAGACCCAAAGATTCCCATGGTCGACCATGTATCAACCAATAGGGTTAAGACACGTTTTAAGGTAATTTCGTATTATTATAATATAATTATTTTAACCCTTATTTACCGGATTTACCCTTAACCATGGTAAATAAAATATTTACCGCAGTAATTATTCAAAATGTCTAAAAAAAAGTTACCTATTTACACAATTTGAACATCCTGATTCCAAATATGGAATCCATTTTTCTAAATTCAAAACACAGAAGTGGCAGAAATTAATTTAAAATTAATTTCCACTGTCAAAACAAAAAGCGTGTTTTTAAGAGATAATAACTATCAAAAGATTGACACTTGTTTATCTTCGGTTTAATTGTAAAATTTTGTCTAATGACCAACATTATATTTAATTGTAAAAATATATTCTAAATATACTTTAAAACCACTCAGATTCATAATTTATCACTATTAATTATTTTGATTAAAAAAGTTGTTTTTAATTAAAATTTAGTAATTTTCACTATTCATCAAAATATGAAAGTTTATCCGAAAAGTACCAAAATTTCACCTTAGGATAAATTCGATATTCCGAATCCAAAAATGAGGTCCATTTTAAAATATAAAATATATATAACTTCAAAAAGTAGGTATTACTATTCATAACAGCTAGTTTGATTGGTTACGGTGTGTTAGAACTCGAAGTTGCGTACAACACACGCTACTGTTTTATTCAAAGGAAAGCGTACCGTGGAAGCTTGGGATGTTTCATTTTAAATTTTTTGATGTCTCCATTTAGTCAAAAAGTTTAAAATATTGTATTTAAAAAGGTTTCACTATCAAAAGTTGATAAAAGTGCAATACTGAAAATGAATCTGTTCTTGCATTAAGACTAAGAAACTCATAATATGGATTCTAAAATTATAAGGATTATATAAAGTTTAAAATTTAGATAATACTATTCATGACCTCTTTTAATGGCTTTTTTTGGGTAAGTCATGGTGCAATTGAACTCAGTGTTGCGTGTAGTGCAAGTTATTGAATTATTTTGAAGAAATAACACACTACGAAATCTTGGGGTGTTACATTCTCCCATCCTTCAATAAATTGCGTCCCCGCAATTTGAAATTGTTCTTCAAAAATAAATGGTTGAAAGTAGAAAATATATTTTTGGGAAAACCCACATCGGAAATTGGGTTACTAAAATTTAGTCTTAATATGAGGAAAAGAGAAATCAAAGGGTCACCACCAAATTATGATCTCGATTAGGAGAACATTGGTGGAAATTAGAGACATATAATCGGAGGAAAAACGTAAATATTTATAGGTAGTGATTGAGGTCATCAATCACAAAAAAGTATAAAATTGAGGTCCTTAAACTCATCAATCTATGATGATTTGAAATACCATCGGTTCAACAAAACATAGAGTATTAGGATAACACATTTTTGACGTTTCAAAATATCTTATTTGAAATCCCACATCGAAAAATGAATTAATGAGGCCTCTATTTAAAATAAAGAGTGGAAAGTATGAAGATTACCGAAAATAACACAAACTAGGGTTCCATGTAGGAAAATATGGATATGGAGGAGAAATCTAACCATCAATTATCTGATGGAGAGTGGTAGAGAACATGGCTATGAAAAGGCCAACAATCCCAAAGCCATAAATTAGTGATGATTTAAGGTACCACCTAGGGAAACATTTTTGTTCTAAGTTCATTTTATTAATGTTGAGGAATTTATTTATGATATTGGCTAAGATCATAAGGAGATATACTTACTTTATAATTAGAGTTTTGTCCATTAATAAATTTCTACCATAAACTCATCTTTCACTCGTAAAAAAAATTATATTTATACTATTCGTACAGGGTTCCAAAATAAATGAATTTATAATTCATCTACCAGATCTTTTAAAAAAACTACATTATTTAATCCAGGACATCTCTTGGGCCAGTGGTAGGTGATACACCCTTGTCGCCATTCGGTTGCGGGTTCAAGTCTCGCAGCCTTGCCGGACGCGACGGGTTGCCTCCCGACCTCCGGGTTGTCCTTTTATAGAAATCCAAAATAATCCAAACTAGAACTATCCAAAATACTTCTATCCAAACTCACAGTCCAACATTTATAAGGAAGGTAAACATAATATAGATCCTTTTTACCCCGTAATAGCATATGAATACCTTCATCATGTATTACCATATTCCTTATTGATTACATTCATGTTCCCTTATTCCATATAGAATGCTGGATATACTTCATTAATCCAAAAATGTTTTAAACCCCAAAAATGATGGAATATACAAATCATTAATCAGCTTCAAGGTAGTCAATAATATCCAATATAATTTATCCAAATCAATCATGTATTATTCTAAAATCACCACCTCGGTATCTGAACCATATTATGGTTTATCTTTCTCTCAACCATATATTTTCCAAACATTTAACCTGCTACTGAGTCACTTTTCTTTGTTCCACACCATCTCAAGTCCTTAATGAAATAGTACTGCAGTACAATCCTTATATACTCCATGATTATTGTAACAAGTACATTGTTGAGACAACACTCAATTGACATAATCAACATAAGAACTCTAATCATTCCTCTTCATCTGTGGTAGTATCATAACATGATTATTATCCAATAACATCATTTGCGGCATAGTCTGATGACTGGGACATATGTTCGCGTAGTGTCCAAACTCCGTGCAAATGAAGCATTGTACATTTGAAACCATTTTCTTACCCTTGCAGTCACGTACTTTGTGCCCTTTTCCTCCACACTTATAACAAACTCCCATTCCTTTCAGGCAACTTCCAGGGTGTTTCTTTCCACAGTTACCACATATGGGAAAATTCTTCTTTTCCCTCTTCCCTTTATCCATCTTTCTCTCTTCCATCCGTTTCTTCTCTTGCTTCCCTTCAAAGCCATAGGACTCAGTAAACTCTTTACTTATCATATCAACACATGATATTATTTCTTCATATGATGATAATACATGGGAGACTATTTCTCTTATAAATTCTAGCTTAAGACCATGAGAGATATGATCCTTCCTTCTCTTTGAATCATGTGCATTTCTGGAGTTATCATTCCTTCTACTGGGCGCCATTTCTAAACAATGGCATAAACTAGATTAGTTTATGAGTCAAAATACATAATCTCATACTTATAAAACACTTAACATAAATTTAACTATTTATGGATATAATCCATAATCATAAAAATGTTTTCTTTGAGAATGTATATACTCATAAACCCTTCTTAATGGTTTGTAAAGAAAATGAGAATTATCCTAAGCATATCCCCCGGGAGTGTCGTAACCAAGAGTGCAGCAAGGCCCGTTGTCGTGCACCAGTTCTTGTTCGAGTCTAGCTCAAAGCGGTGTTTTTGGGTTTTACCCCTAGGTACATCTGTGCCAGAGCCGCCTCTACCTGCTCATAACCAGACAGGGATGTATTGCTCGGAAAACTCACAAAATCTCTACAATACCAAAATTCTAGGAAGTTCTTCTACACTAATCCTCAAAGTTCATCTTAGGTCTACGTGCTCTAATCAGAGTTTATCTAAATCTAGCTTCCAAGGATTGTACTAAACTTCCTCTGATACCAACTGTAACGCCCCGACCCCAGTTACCCAGAGTCGGTGCATTATTACATAACATTGGCATGATCACAAGAAAGATCAAATCTCGAAAGACCGATTGGTTTAGTAGCCTTGGAAACACAAGATATATTCATAAGTTTTACATTACCTCATAAAATGAAAAACTAATACAACAACATAATGTTTCCACAATCCACACTATAATCCCCTCATAATATCCCTGCAGGTCATTCATAACTTACATCTTCACATCCTGGGAAAAATAAAACATAGAAAAGGGGTGAGCTCAAATGCCCAGTAAGGATAACAATATAGCGGAAACTTTCATAAATAATAATAAACTTTTAAGGCAATGTATAACTAAAACAAAAGCCTTTCAAACATGAACTTTCAACATGGTATGACATAAATAAAATGAAATAATGCCATTTACTTATTCACATGGATATTCTACTAATCGAATAATCACATGCAAAAATCAATAACCACTTTCATAATGTTGGAATGCATAATGCCAAACTATCATAACCACATAGTCAAGACCTCGTGCCAAGACTACAAATAAGATTTTGTCAAGGCCTTGTGCCAAGACACTAGTTTGTCTCATGAGACCTACCGATGCATCGAGGAGCTATAGCGGGCTCCACCCGTCACTTATTAAGTCCAATACATTCCCATATGAAAAGGTTTAAACATAACATAAACATTCGTATTAAATCTAGCATACGAAATGTCAATAATTTCACCATAAACTATGAATGGTATAAAAATAGCACATCCATAGTCAAACATATCACAAAACCTTCAATACAATATAGAAGTTTTGTATCATAATAAATCAACTTCAAATAATCTTAAAATCCATCAAAGGATGTTGACGTAAATGAAATCAAAATTCTTTTTAAAGAAATATCTCCTTTTATTTTGAAATCATTTAAGATCCATATAAAATAAAACATTTTCTTTGAAAATATTCTTATAATCTTGTAAGGAAAGCTTTGAAGATTTTATAACGGCGTAAAATAACCGCACCCGCCGTATAAACATTCTTACCTTAATTCTGTCGAAAAGGTTAAAAAGGACCTTGTTTTGAAAATGACCGAAAGATTCCTTTATAAACCACTTATAAAAGTCAAAAAGGGTATAAATTACTTTAACTCATAATCTAGTAAATAGTAAAAATGTTTTGAAATACATTTTTAAGAAACATGGATGTGGATGATAAAGAGATCCCAGTAGATTATTACGTATAAACAACCTTGGATAATGAAGAGGTTGTAAAGTAAACCCTTACCAATTTGGTAAATTATGAAACATACAACCCATAAAAGAGGTATCATACAATTAATATGTAAATACATATAAATTAGAGTGTATTACATAAAGAATATAATTATGGGCAGTACATACACCACACATAAGGTGATGGTGGCAATATGGCATGAATCTCACGGAAATAAGGAGTGAGATGAAAACCCCTTAAATTTTACTTTTCCTTGGTTGGGGTAGGTTATCCTCCTGTATAATGGTGAAATAGTTGTTATTAAATTATACGAGAATCATATATAATAATATGATATCATATATGATCTTTTAACATTAATTTGTTAATAATATCTTAGAATTATCGTCGTTTTGGGAGTTAACTTAGTCATTTTCTTTTATATGTTTTGTTACATAAGCCATGGTTGTTGTATCTTATTCATATCCAGAATGATATCTAGTCCTTAAACATCATTTTTAAATCATCAAATGATAATTATACTTGAATGGATACGATGGAGAATGAATCTCATCGCGTTCGTGGAGACGGTAGTCCGTACGTACGCACGAGCGACAATATCATTCTTTTGATATTAAAATAATATATAAATGGATGGTATATGATATATACAGAATCATTAACATGTTATATTTATTATTTACATGCATTACACATCATTATTATACCCATCCAAATAATATTATATTGAATAACAATTACACCACGACGTGGAGACGGTAGTCCGTACGTACGCACGTATGGTGACATGTTATTCAAAGGGTTGATAGAATACTGAATATGGTTGTACAATATTTATAATAACATCACAGTATATGTGAGATACTGGAGTTATTATTTTATAATGGTAAGAACAAAGGAAGAAGAAGTGGAAGAAGAAATGAACTTGGAGAAGGGTGGTGAAATCATTACCTCTTCTTCGGGTTCTTCCTTTTGATTTGATCAAAAGGGCTCCATAGGTTGGCTTTCTGATCAAACTAAGGCCTCTATGTTGTAGTGAGGGATGTTGGGAGAGTATTTGGGCAGAGTTTGGCCGAACCAAAAGGTTTGATGGTGTGAAGAAATGAGAAGGAGGAGTGCCCTTTTATAAGAGGGGTGAGGGGCACCTTTGGAAAAGCTAGAAATATTAATTTATAATAAATTCATATTCGGTTTCTAATGGCTCCAAAGCTTATTATTCAAAGGTTAAGGTGGGGATAGGTCGAAAACCACTCAAACAATAGAATTTAGACAGGTTTTGGTACTTATATTAACCTTATCTTTAAGTATTAACTCTAAGTTAATTAGTTTCACTTTTACAATGTCTCTTTGTATTTTTATATAATATGGTTAATAAACATACTATATACATCAAAGAGACCCCCAAGTGGTACATTAATGATGAACCTATCATTATATAAGTCTCTTGGCAGAACCTTATATTTTTATGAATTTAATATCAATTAATAATATAATATTTGTTTTAAGAACTCTTTTATGTCAATTTTGACACTATTCAATAGTTGATTTTTGTAAAACTCATAACAGATTGATTACTTTGAAAAAATTAAATTAAATAAATACTAATATATCATATTATCCTATAAAATTAGTTTAATTCATTAAAAGTCTCATATTATATTTATTTGGGTATTTATAATATCAATTATTTTAATTTTTCACTATTATAGTAATTACTGCATCATCATTGTGTCATAAATAAAATAAATTTATTTAATGTCTAAAAATTACAAATAAAATATCATTATGTAGGATATCTTTTTAGCTTTCTAATGAATATTTATAATCTAAAATCCAACATATATAACCCTATGTAACAATTGTTTTTCTAAAAGATATATGCTTCTGTCATTTTTGTATTCATTTTAACTTAATTAAAATAAAGTGTCATTATCACTTACAAGTGGATCCATGGGGTCCCAAAATAGACCCAAAGATTCCCATGGTCGACCATGTATCAACCAATAGGGTTAAGACACGTTTTAGGGTAATTTAGTATTATTATAATATTAGTTTTTAACCCTTATTTACCGGATTTACCCTTAACCATGGTAAATAAAATATTTACCGCAGTAATTATTCAAAATGTCTAAAAATAAAAGTTACCTATTTACACAATTTGAACATCCTGATTCTAAATATGGAATCCATTTTTCTAAATTCAAAACACAGAAGTGGCAGAAATTAATTTAAAATTAATTCCCGCTGTCAAAACAAAAAGCGTGTTTTTAAGAGATAATAACTATCAAAAGATTGACACTTGTTTATGTTCGGTTTAATTGTAAAATTTTGTCTAATTACCAACATTATATTAAATTGTAAAAATATATTCTAAATATACTTTAAAACCACTCAGATTCATAATTTATCACTATTAATTATTTTGATTAAAAAAGTTGTTTTTAATTAAAATTTAGTAATTTTCACTATTCATCAAAATATGAAAGTTTATCCGAAAAGTACCAAAATTTCACCTTAGGCTAAATTCAATATTCCGAATCCAAAAAATGAAGTCCATTTTAAAATATAAAATATATATAACTTAAAAAATTAGGTATTACTATTCATAACAGCTAGTTTGATTGGTTACGGTGTGTTAGAACTCGAAGTTGCGTACAACACACGCTACTGTTTTATTCAAAGGAAAGCGTACCGTGGAAGCTTGGGATGTTTCATTTTAAATTTTTTGATGTCTCCATTTAGTCAAAAAGTTTAAAATATTTTATTTAAAATGGTTTCACTATCAAAAGTTGATAAAAGTGCAATACTGAAAATGAATCTGTTCTTGCATTATGACTAAGAAACTCATAATATGGATTCTAAAATTATAAGGATTATATAAAGTTTAAAATTTAGTTAATACTATTCATGACCTATTTTAATGGCTTTTTTTTGGTATGTCATGGTGCAATTGAACTCAGTGTTGCGTGTAGTGCAAGTTATTGAATTATTTTGAAGAAATAACACACTATGAAATCTTGGGGTGTTACATTCATGATGTGAATCATATTTATGTTACAATTATGTCACACCCATAATTAAATAAAACCTCCACCACCTTGAATTTTTTTTGATAGTATAGCCCTTTCAATTTACAAAAGCCTCCCATCGATTATCTCGACATTCCCTTTGAGCCATGAGTAACACCACATTGCATATAGGTGTTTTTGACCTTTATTTGTAAGATAATCTATTGGGGTCTTCTTCTGTTTCTCAATCCAATTTTTATGAAATTGTTTGTTTCTCATTTAAGGGATAAAAGATACTAATTTCTACATTGTGCATAAGGTGTTTTCTATATATTATTTACTATTGTGGTGGGGGGTCTAAATAAAATATCTACTATAAGATTTAGTGTTTAATTATGTTCTGTTTGGTTTTCATATCGACACACCATGCATGAAACTATTTTATTTTGATATTTTTATTATTTAATTATATATACCGATATAGACCTCCCAATGGATCCCATTAGGTCCATTGGTGTTTATTCTATGACTTTTAAACCCCTAAAAAGTGATAGTGGCTTAGACTTTTTTGAAACATGGTCTTTCTATCTTTAGATCCCTGATATGATTTGTTAATTTATTGATTATTTGATTGACATAGTAATTGGAATAATTCATAAATTGTAAAGGTTTCTTGATATAGATTCAGCTTGAATTAAATGGAACGACTGGTCCAATAATGATCATAGGGCCATGATCACAATGAAACAAGATTGATATAATTATGATGTTAATTTTTATCATATAATAATAAAATATATTTTCTATACAACATATAAATTGATAAATTGTTTATTGTGTCTTATGATGAAAAATCTGGTATCTCTGTTGTTAGACATTTGTTTTTCATACATACATTTTGTTTTATTATCAAACTATTTTGAATGATGCCTGAGGGTGGGATTTTTATTGGAATTCTTTGTTTTTCATGATATGAATCATTATTATATTGACACATTGGGGATATGTTTATGATTTCCATCCCACATTTGGGTTAGGTTTCCAGTAACATGATGTTTGAGGGAATAATATATAACTATATTGGATATTTGAGGAATATATTCACTGTCATGAGATGCCTAAGTGTGAGATTCTAGATAGATTGTGAACCGAGATCATTTGATCATATGATATTTTTGTAATTAATACTTGATAAGAGAATATAAAACTGATTGGGTGATCCATCCTGATGAAGGAGTATCCTTCCATAGAATGTGATATAAAGAAGGTCACCAAATCATGTTGTGCTAGAATCAAGTGTTACACTAGAGCATCAGGGGGAGTAGTTTATTTTAATTTCAAATGTTAATTGATTAAATTAATACCTAGAATATATGTTTATTTCATGAAGTGCATTTATTAGACTGATTTTTTTAGAAATTTTATTGTGGAACTATATAGTTTTACTCACACTCAAGATGGTCAACCATTTGGTAAGTAGATAAATTTCATTGATGCACGTTTAGTCAAGTGTAAGGGACCTTGATGATGACTGTTGTTTGAAATATGGGTTGGATCATAGAGACCATACTACATGAAGATCATGTGTGAGGATTTAGATTATTGTAGATAGTCTCCTTATTTTTTTTCATTTAATTTAAAAAAATTAATTAGATAAATTTGAGTATGACATAATATGATTCTATTATTATTATATTGATCTTTAAATGGTTAGGTTGTATATTGTTAATTATTTTTTCTCTAAAATTGTTTTCTAATTGATTATTATTGCAACAATATTTATACTCTATTATAGAGGATATAGCCTCCCAGTATATTATCTACACCCTCGCTACTAGTTGTAATCCTCTAGAATACATGTGGGGGGAACATGAGATATTTTAGCCAACCCCATTCAGTCACTTGAGGGTGAATTGAGATTTTGGATTTTACAATTTCATTAATTTTATTTTTATACAATATTAAGAACTATAATATTCTAATCCACCATAAACATTGTTTCGAAAGTTTTGATAAGTTTTTTTAAAACATTATTATAAATCCAATTCCCAAACTCATCGTAACCGAAATAAAAAAAATTGTTTTCATTTAAACCCATCTACGGTGGATATCTCATCTCATGTAACATGAACACAGTCGTTGCAACAAAAATCACATAAGTGGTAATATATTATCACTTTTCTATAAAAATAAATTTATGTGTGTCTTCATGCAAAAAATATATGAGTGATATATTTTTAATATATGAAACATTATATATATACTCAACCAAATAATTTATGTGGAAATATACAACAATTTGTTACTATTATGCTATTTCCATCAATGAATGGTTTATAAACTCACTTAACAATTTATTTAACAAGCATTTGGTGGATTACTCTATTGTTGAAAATCTTCCAACATGCAATAATCATAGATAGGTCCAGCTTACTCACCACCATTGCAATTGAAAACACATTCCACCGGCTTACTGTTTTCCATGTAAAATAATAAATAAAATTGATCAAAATAACTAATCACCTATCATCGTAATATAAAATAGAAATCTACATCAGGAATGAGTAGCCATAAATATAATTCAAACAATAAATTACACAAATAATTTTTTTTTCATTAGAAAACAAACATCATAATGCACCAACTCAAGTACTTTTGAATTCTTGTGAAAATGGTAACTATTGAAACTAACTATAGTATATTTTCAAATAATATAATGATCAAATGTGTATAATTTGAACTGATTCATAAGCATAAGAAAATTTATCTTCTCTATGAAACCAAGTACCTTCTCACTAATGTGAATTATCCCCTTGTTCAATAAATTTTTAAAAAATGAACTTAACAACTTAAGAAGTATCACTAGAAATAGAATCTCTAGAATAGTAAAAACCAAAAAACTTATTTCTAATGACACAACCATGGAACCCATTTTTTCATTCCAATACCCATCTCAAACCTTATTCATAAACCCATAATAATCTAGAACACTGGTATAAATTAGATGAATCAATACCTAAAAAACATGATGAATCTTATTTTAAATCAGCATACATTCTATACTGGTCTCCATAAAATAGCCTCTCTTTTTAAATTGTTGTCCTGGACATCATTTCCAATCATTAAAATCGCGAAATTACTTTTTTTATAATATATAATTATCTACTTCCTCAATGTCCCTTGAAAATATGCGCCTTTATTAGAAAAAACAAGAGTCATTAAAATAAATATTAATGGAATAATAAATAATAATAAAATCACTATTTGTAGTTGAATTGACATGATCATATTCATCACCACTTTTTATTTAATTGATTTTATATAATTGTATTTTATATTTCTAATGGATAAAAAATTTAAATTCCCATTATTTCTATAATTATTACACTCAATTTATATATACTTCGATATATACTTTCTCCTGACCTTACATTTACCTCCTTTCTATTTTCTCAATTTCATTCCAAATATCTAAGCCTTTAATCAATGTAAAAAATATCTAAATAACATATCTGCTGAATATATATCGATAATAATTCAATGAGAACACGGAAATTAAAAAAATATTTATCACATCATCATTAGGAGAGAAATAATTTATAATAATACCCAAATGATCCCATGAGTCTAATATAGTTTTATATAACCAAATATCTAAAAACACATCCTCTAAATAAATACCCACTATGAATAACTAAATAAAATAACCTTTATGTTCTCTGAAACAATATCAGGTAGATGTAAATTTTTTATCTCATGTTTTCCACCTTTTTGAAAAAAACTATTTATTATTTCATACCTTAGAAATATATGTATCCTCAAACTTATCTTTAAATTTTTTTTGTGACACATGATGATGAAATGGATCATCATGTCTTATTGAATCATCTAAATCATATATATATATAAATATTATTATTCATTAGATATTATTTGTTGATTCAAGATATGAATCATTGATAAATTATTTAAATTGAAAATGAAACTTATCCCCAATTTTTAATCACTAAATATGAACATCTGAATCATTATAATATATTATCCACATTTAATTAATATTCATAATATACTATAATAAGTTTGTAACACTAACATTGGGTCCTTGATGTTTCACTATACTGTTTCATTGGAATTTATGAGATTAGAAAAATAGTTGAGTTAATTAGACTGTGGCCATGATAGATGATAATTAGAAGATAATAATTTTTTATTTTAATGATATATATCATTGAAAAAGGGTTATTCATAACGGTATGAATGTTTCTTCTTTTATAACTGAATAAAAGATCATTTTTGTGAAGAAGATATATTCTTATCTAATATTATTAGCCTATTAATGGTTTAAAGGATAAAAACAAAATACTTCGTGGAGTTTGGGGATAGAATATTTTGACAAATCTAGAAACTTATATTGAAAAAATATTTCTAATCATATAAGAAATTATGTTCTTTCATTTTCCCTTTCTATCATAGTAACAGGTTTTTAACAATCCAATTTATGCATTAGTAAAAATATTAAATATCAAAACTAAATAATTTTTTAAAAAAAACCAATAAATATGACCCATATTTATCATTATTAAATAAAATAATATTATAAAAATACTATTTAAATTAAAATATTTCATATATAGAATATTATTTTCCCATAGAAAAAAGAAGATTTAGAAATTATGTATTCAAAATCATAGTTATAATTGGATTTCAATAAAATATATAATAATAGAATTATATATGTTTCTTAAAATCATATTAAATTTATAATATTAAATATTTTAAATTTATTCAGTACATAAAGATATTATAATGTAAAAGAAGTAATTCTTGGAAAATAAAATATCTACCACCTTGATTGGATTTAACTATATTCTTTGTAAAAAATATTTCTCACAATATTGAAATTATCCTTATTACAAAATTTTATCACATTGATAAATAATATATAATACATTTTATATATATTTGTCTTCATGTGAATTAAATTTAGTTTTAATATAACCATATAAATACAATTTTATGATTAATGCATTATATATGTTTCCAAAATAATATAAATGATTTATACTAAAACAATATACTAATATTTAAAGAAAACATTGCTTATAAATATTCATACTTATAATATAAAAATATTTAAAAAAACATAATATAGATCACATATTATGATAAAGTGAAAAAAGTGACTGTTTATAGAAAAATCATTATTTTTTTAATAAAAACCTAAAACCAAAATATTTAAAAAATTGTAAGAAATAATCTTAGTATATTATTTTTTATTGTAAATCTAAAAGTGAAATAAATATTTTATAAAATTTATAATTATACTTATAAAATAAATTATTGATATAATAATTTAATATAAGAAATATATTTTTTAGGAAAATGATTTTTTAAGAATAAAAGCCTCCATAATTCCTATTTATTATCATTTTTTAAAAGAATTAGAAATATTTAAATAATTATTTTTCACATATATTAACATTATTGATAATGTGTTTCATGAAATTGATATTTATAACTTAGTAATAGGAAACATTTATTAAATTATAATTTTTAGTAGTAATTGATTTGATTATTCATTTTTATTAACCTACTTTATTTCATTCATTTTGAGTTAACCTTTTTTTCATTATTCATACCTTTCATAAACTGATTACTCCAAAATATTCATTATAAAAATATATATTGGTTTAATTGTTCATAAAAAAAATATATGTTATCTAAATATATCACCATTTAATTTTTTTCGGAGTTGTATGTAGACCATTATACTGAAAATATTATATTAAATTATGGTAATTTAAATATTATATAGTGAAATCATAATTTACTATAACTTTATATATAATCATGGTTTTGTAATTGATGTATAAGTTTTATGTCAATATGAAAACATTATTATAAGTAATCTATAAATGGATCCGACCCATTCAAAATTTCACATGTAATTATAATAAGAGATTAAGATCTAGATTCATAAGGAAAAAATTCACCAAAACCATGAAAATTATTTTTATTCTACTCATACATATAGTTAATTTTTATAACATAATAACCCATAGTTTGTAAAAAGATACAAGAAATAAGAAATTAAAATATCTACAGTGAAAACTCACTATCCTCAAAATTAATAGTAAATGGGTTGTCCTTTCCATATATGTATGGTTGTTAGATAATTTTTCCTTCATTATCCCTTTGATTTTATCTATGACTTACATAATGACCAATTCTATTTTAATTTAAGTAAATGATATTTTTTTTCTACTCCCTTACAGTAAATCTTGTTACTTTTATGACGAATATTACCAAACATATAACATTTACCTGTCATTTTATAGAAATTTTCCCAAATATTCTTTTAAATTATTAAAATGTATTAAATTATATTATAATATTTAGATCATATTTATGATATGAATTTTTATGAGATTTCAATATTATGTACTTTATTTGGGCTTTAATTTCAAATAGCATCATGCTGTTAACCAGAAATCATGATATCATGTTTTCCATAATAAATGTATGTTTTACTTGTTTTCATATCATATTAGAAAAATTATTTGGATTGTTTTTATATTGTATAGGGAATCCATTTTTATCATGGTCCATTTTTTCACTATCCACATGAAAAACCTATAGAGTGAAAATGAATTAAAATAAATTAAAGATAAATATAAAAAAATAACCATTAAATAATTTAACCACATGATGTATCACAATATGACACAATAATTTTATCTTAAAGTTCATAAAAATCATCTTATATCAATATTATTACCACCTATATCACCATTAGATTATACAAAATAATTATTAATTCAACAGAGGATTAAATGTTGTGGGTTTTTAATATATTTTGATAGAATTTTGAAAACATTGATTAAAAACGTATGATGATCTATTTTAGAAAATTTTATAAAAATAACACATTGAAATCATTTATCATAAAATCCAACAAACCCATTATCTCCGAAAACACATATCAATTAATATTTACCATAACATATAAATCAATGTATTTAAATTGATGTTTTCTATTTTTATTTTCAAAATAGTTTTCCTATCCAAAATGTATTTGAATCCTTCAAAATGGATCATTAATTGATTATGAATTAACCAAATCATATCCCATAGGATTATTAAACAATGTGTTTAGTTATCACACATATTCATTCAACATGTGTTGATTGAGTTAATTAATAATCCACCATTTTCATAGTTATTACCCCTATGTACATATATTCTAGATATTAAATCAATATGTAGTTTCTTTATCTGGATATAATTTTAGGGGAAATTTACAATAGAATTTTTTTCAAAATTTTTGATTGTATCCAATACATATAATTCTCAAATAGACATATATCATGGTATTTTAATAATTTAATCATGTATATAAAAGTGCATTATTCACTTCACATTAAATCATTTATCACCTAAATAGGTTTTGTACCCTTTAAATTGTGATCATCCCTAACATTACAAGGAAAACATTATACACAATAAAAATCATATTATCCAAATTAATTTAATACATTCTCTCATAATAGTTATGATTCCCCCAAAATATTCACTTTGATCTGGTGCGATTAACAAAAACATTATTTTCAGTGATAGATACCAATCCTATATTCTGATGGATAACAATCTCATAATATCATGAAATAGAACCATTAAATTTATACCAATGTTATTTTATTCCTCAAAATGTAAGTATATAAGAAAAACCATGAACTAATATAAAACATTACTTTGTATTCAATTTAATAATACTCGTATCATATGAAATAATTTAATCCAAAAAAATTCATGAACATTTAATAAAAATTTATCAACACTGGATATCATGTTCGATATCCTATTTAATTCATGTATTCTTTAAATTAGGAAATGTATTCAATATAAGGATTAAACTCAAAATGTCAAATAGTAAAACATAATACTAAAAATCGTTATTGAATAAACATTGAATATATATTATTATATATTTATTTACTAATAAACATTTAATATTAAGCTGGATCTAATGGTATTCTTTATCCAGGAAACTTTATAAAAACATCTATATCAATAATTAAGGATAACATAATCTTGACTTTAATAATTTAAATAATCAAGTTATTATTTCAAGACATTTTAGGAACTATATAGATATAGGGTAAGTTGAAAAAAACAAATATTATTATATTTCATAATACCTATCAATTCTTCAATGTGTTATATAATGCAGGACCCCACCTATAACATATTTAATACTAATGTATTTATCACATTAATAAGTATAATATAATTATAATTACAAATAATATTCCATATGATAATAATAAGGCACATAATATTAATATTTTTTAAAATTTCAATATAAGTGATTCCATTATCATAACCCATTGAGAGAAAAGCAGGTGAATGATCAGACAATTAATATTAATAAAGTCAATTATTATTCATTTTAGAAATAAATTGCATAACTTCAATACTCTTCACAATTTTAATAAAAGGAATAACATGATCTTAACCACTATGATGTATAGTGGTTGATAATTAAAGGGTAAAAGAACTCATGTAGAACTATGGATACATATTTGGATGTTGATATATTTAGAAATCATAATGGAAAAAAATACTTGGATAATATAACATAAATTGTGATTAGGATATTATTTGATTGGTAAAAGGAGCATATTACCCTAGAAAATAAATAAATATTAGATTGAAAATATTATAATATAAAATATATTATGAAAAAGATTTTTTTAAAATAAATAAATTTTAATAAAAGTAAAATCCTAAAATATCTTTCTGAAGGCATTTATAAATGGACAAACCAGACGATAATATATGTCATTAGAAAAAATATTTTTCAAAATGTGAGGTGATGTTTTTTTGAAAGATATTATATTCGATATTAATATTCATTTTTTTAAAATGAAATGACATAAGATTAAACTTTTTTAAATGTGGATATAATTAGACACATAAGAATTTGAAAAGAAAAATCCTTTTTAATATGACAAGCTATACCATTGTTAAAAACAAAAATTGTAAAAAATAGTGAAAAACACTCATTATTCAAATATCATTTTGCAGAATATTATTATAAAATAATATATGATAAATTATTCTTGGGGGTTAACAATTTAATATAGAATATTTTTATTATGTAACAATATAAGTACATGAAATGTAACATGAGATAGCAACATATAAAATGAGAAACATAATACTTGACGAAATAAATATATCAAAAAGTGTTGTTTTTTATAAATTTCAATTTGGGTAAAATAATTATAATATTTAATAAATTTATAAATTTCTATAATTACACAACCATTCATGTAAACTAGGATGATCATAACAAAATAAATGAAAATTGAGTTTTCAAGAAACATTATAAATGGAAAAAAAAATTGAGTAAAATGAAATTTATAAAATGGTACTAATTTTTATATGTATTGAACATAAATATATATGAGATTTATTTATAAATGGGGATTTAACATGCCATTAAACTGTAATTATTGATCAAATTAATAATCATGTCTCAAAGAATTACTGTTTCATACAAATAACCATTGTAGATAGAGTAACATATTAATAAAAAACACATTACTGGAGTTTTCTTATAGTTAATGTTAATATAAAATTAATAATATATAAATCATCAAATTAAATCACATTTAAGCGATAAATAAAACCCATAAATTGATTTAGCAGAATAATATATGACATGTATCAAGGGGTGAAATTTGAAACATAAACACATACATTTTAAGAGATTTTATCTATTCATATGCCTAAAATTATTAATAATTATGATTATTAGATACCTTACTATGAACTTAATTCATCAATATATAGTGAAATATAAACCATATATTTACATATATATTTATTGATTATATTGTTTTTCTAATATTTTCTTGAAAATTATTTCAATTTCATCATATTTGTGTATGTTTTGGGATCAAATATGATTTTTAAATAAAATATTAAATATTTAGTATAATATCTCACAAATAATAAAACGCATTTCTTTATTATTAAAATAAAATATTGGGAATATTTATGTTAACATAGTTGTCTATGATAGAGTTTTTATACCATCATTCATGAAGATGGGTAAACTGACCACAAACATGAACATGTAATATCACGATGTGTGATTATTTTTAAATAAGTGGATAATATTATAATATATAATATATAAATATATTTTTATATATATTTATATTTTTTAATCATATATTATGATTTTAGATAGTTAATTAAAATTAATATAAAACATTAAAATAATGTTACATTATAGAGGTATCATTCATTACAATGCATGGTTTGAGTTCATTCCCATATTTTATTTTTATTCTTATTCTAATGATGATTTTTGTTTTATGGTTGTTCATGACAAATTCTCCTTCTCGAAAGTTCGGTAACAAGATATTATTGTCAAATCCATCACGCAAAAACCACACATTAGGTTGAACCGAAGGGGCTCTGGTGGTTTGGGATCTATTTATATAGATGTTCGTTGGATGTCGTGCTGTCTCGAATGTGCATCGATGCTCTTGATACCTTTTCTTATGTACTGTACTCCATTTTGGACTAGTATGAATGTGTTTGTGTCAGTTTTGGGACAGTGCTGGTGCTATGTTTGGCGTCAGGGGCACGTATCGGCGGTGTGGATCCAGTTCTCTGTCTCGACATTTGCCTATCACATTAGTTCTCTTCTATTCATGGGGTTCTTTTCACACGGTTCTTCTTAGTTTTTGATGGTCCTTGGATCATGTTGGTGTGGTTCGGCCTCAGATGATGTTTGGCCTTGTGATGTTTCATATTGGATGATGGTGGACCCTTCGATAGTTTGTTTATGTTAACAGTTTTGTTCAATATTCTATTTTTGATTTCATCCACACATCATCAGGAGTGATAGGAGAAGGGTTTCAACTATGATTTTTTGATATTTATTGTTTTGATTTTCTAGTTCATCACCCTCAGGTTCTACGACATATAGTGGAGTTTGGAATGAATTTATTATTTGGGATGGTGGCGATGGAGATGTTGATTGGGGAAACTATGAAGACTTATGCTGGATGGTTCTCGCAGGTTTTCGGGTGGAGAAGGTAGCAATGTGCATGACACATGACAAAGGTGGACTTCAGAGAAGGTGGTAGTGGTGGTGAGTGATGTGTTGATGTGAAGATGGTGATGGTTGGCCGAAAATGTCATGATGGTGGGTCTCAGATATGAAAGGGCGGTCATTGTGGTCCGTTTGGGTCTGGTGGCAGATGCATGAATCATGGGGTTTACAACTGGAGGAGGCTCGTTTCTTAAGGATCTGTGTCCCAAGGCATCCCAATGGTGATAGTTATGATGCATGAATTTTTTAAATTCCAATTTTCTTACATTGTTTTAATCGAGTCATGGTTTTATTGTTTACGGAGTTCGATTTAAATCTTGCAAATAGGATGGTAAAACTTATATATGATTGTGAGGTTACCACATCCCCATAAAGTTGATTTCAAAAATAAAAAAAAATAATTTTTAGGGTATTTAAGATAATTTTTATATAGAATAAAATTATTTTTCAATTATATTTTTACACCATTAAAGGATCAAATGATAAAATATTTCTAAATAAAAGAGTTCTCAGTGATAATAGGATGATAAATTTTATCCCATGTATTTCCAAAAAGTATGTTTAATCTTGTCATATGGAATTTTTTCTTTGGTTTTTATTTTTTCCATTTTTTACATTCACAACCTATTTGTTACAATGTAATTTATTTTTTCCAAAAAATTTACCCTTACCTATTATGTTTTTGGTGAAACTAAATATAATAATAATTTATTGTGATTAAATTTATATATAATATATTATTATCTATGAAATTAATAAATTTCTTATATATGGAAGCTCATTAAAATAATGGGGTTTCCCACATTATGTGTTCATAATATTAGTCATAATTGGTTACCAATTATATTTCTATGGGAAAAAATTATATAATAACATAATAAACATGATATTTTAATAATTAATATATTATTAATTTAAATTAATAAATTATAAATCCTATAATAAATAAACAACAATTTTTGGGAAATAATAGTAATAAATTTATCATATATGTTATTTATTATCTTATTAATCCTAGTTTTATTCTTAAAATTTAAATTGGTAATATTAAATAAAATGATCATTCATATCTAAAATGTGAAATACATTTATATTTATTTATATTTTACTGATTATGAGATGTAACTATTAATATAATATAATAAAATGTTCTTTAGAATGAAATTATTAATGTTTTTAAAAATATATATATTATTTTTATAAAAAAAATTCATAATATTATATTCTTATGTCATTTAAATATATATATATTTTTTATATAATACACAATACAGTATCAAAGACAATAGTTTCATTCTTATATTGTGATAATTTAATAAAAAGGAACTGTTTTAAAAAGTAATTATTTTTTCACTATTCACCTAAAAAAATTATATCATGAAAATTAAAAAATTAAATTTTATGTCATAATTGTTATACTAAATCAAAAAATGAGGTCAATTTTATGAGCATTATATTATAAAACAAATAAATTAAATATTTTACTAGTTCAATATTTTATAATTAAATCTATTTTCTAATGAAAATAATATTTATAATATTATCCATTATAATTAATATTTCATATAAATTACTAATTAAATTTATTTTAAAAAATTATACATCTTAAATATATTTTATTATCAATTTTAACATGTTTTAAGAAATATAATGGTGTATCACAAACAATATATATTTTTGAAAGAACATATTTTTAAATAATAAATTATCTTATTTATCATTTTGTGTTAAAAAATATTTCATTCATATTTAAATTTCCATTTAATTAAAATATAAATATATTCATAATAATAGTAACCCTTATTCATGTTCATTATTTCAATTTCTTGTTTTTATAATTCGTACGTAACTATTAATATATTATCTAAATGTACTATTATTTCATTTTCATTTTGTGTTGTGTGCAATGAAATTTATACAACACTTTGGGATCATATAATGAATTTCAAATATTAATAAATCCTGGTGTTATTGAAATATATAAATGAAAAATTGACTTTATTTAATTGAATCATTTATTTACAACATATAAAAATTGTCATGAATCATATTTAATTCTCAATGATTATTTATGAAATAGTTTATTTTTTAACATTATATTATTAATATGGAAACTAAATAAACATTTTACCCTTAAATTTTAGGTGTTCCCAAAATAGAATAACATTTAATGCATTGAGTAATATATTATATATAAAGAGATGATGTAAATGGGAATGTAGAGTGAACCAATTATATTTTTTTCATTGAGAATGTGGTGTGATCACAATCCACTAGGTGATGATTACCTTGTAAATGAGTAGGGGAGTATGTAATTTTTTATTATTTTTATGATTATTTCACATTTTTATATTATATTTCTTGGAATATGAATGATATCTCATGGTACTACATTAATAATATTCATTCAAAATTTATTGTAAAATTTAAATTATATATTCATAATTTTGATTTCACTACATTGTATTCAAATTAAATAGTTACGTGTATATACATGTATGTTCATATTACACAAATATATGATATGTGATTGATATCACTCATTTTTTAAGAGTTAACAAATCTCTAAGATCTTCCATTATTTAGTTTTAATTTTCTAGATAATGAAATGGATTAAAAGATATTATTTTTTTATAAAAAGTATTCTGACATAAAAATATGGAAAAAAATTTCACAGTGTTATTTTTGGGTCAACTAACTACACCTCTTCCATGCCATCACATCCTCACTTATATATATATGATATTTCTATTTCTACACAATATTATCAAAATTCCACATGTCATTTCTATATTTATCTCATATATTTGTGTAAATATGATTTTTGATGAAAATAGAACTCGCTCAAAGATTAATTCATTACGATAATATATTTTATCCAAAATATTAATAAATGAGAAATCAATTCATGAACCAAGAAGATATTTTTTTATTAGAAACGAAATCTTTTAGGGTTAAAATTTCAGGATTTGATCTAGCATGACTGAATCATAAATTGTAATGAATCTTAATGTTACCGTCATATATCATTTTAAAAGTTCATTAGGTAGATGATTAATATAGATGTTATAAATCTCCCATAATGGAGGCCTTTCCATCATTATAACATAGTGAAATATTGAAACAAAACATAGAACCACCTACCTATGAATATTTATTAATACATGATAAACAACTACTAAAAAAATAAAAAATTTATTATTTTAATATATTATAATTATAATGTAATCCATCTAAATATAAAAATAAAAAACAATAAATCCTAACATAGAAAAAATACATATGAATTTATATATGATATTGGTGCCTAAGACAACACCCAAAACAATCACCGACATGAAACATTATTTATTTAAGAATATTATGATGAAAAAATATTCCCAAATGACCTTGAAAAACAATATATAAAAATTGAGATATTAAATATTATACATACCAGCTGATTCCCTTATGAAAAATAACAATGTAAATATCCAGCATATATATTAATAACTAAAATAATCTACTTATACATTTTTAATTCCTCCACAACCAAATACCCCATGTAAATATTATGTCAAATATAAACTATTAAAATATATTATCTTTATGTGTTAACATATTATCTGAATTAATTTATTAAATATTTGAAATTAATATAACCCAATTAATATATCTAAGGATTTAGCTTATTTAATTCAATTGTTACTATGAAAAATCACTCATTTTATTAAAATGTATACATATAATACATCAGATAATTTCATAATATTATAAGCCCATCGAAAACCAAATAACACCAACAAAGTCCCCAATAGTCCTAATGCATTTTTCATGAATGAAATAAAAAAAATTCTTTTGTATTAATGGGAATATAATCCACCAAAATACCTAATAAAATACTTTTAATGTTCTTATCTTCTCCATAAACAATTTATTTACTTATAATAATCATATATAATTCAATAAATATGTTGGGGATACTCTTAGACTAATATTATATTATATCATCTTCATAGTGTTTGAAGGATACACCGATGTAATCCATCCTGTAGTTTACATTTGATTAAATCATATTCATTAATATAACGATGTAAAAATAAATAGAATATTCATTCTTGAACATGATATCAAACCCCTTGATCATGATATAATCATAATATTTTATCATCTCATCACGGTATCCATTATGATAAATCAAAATATTTATGTCTTCAGTGAAATCATTATATTACATAATTCTTATTTTTAAAACTCCAAACAATAATTAAGTTAAATCACTCATACTATTAAGAATCAATAGTTTGGGGGCATAAAGTAATTGGTTAGGGCCATTCCCAACAAGTATTATCAATCAATATTTATAGATTTCCCTACATAAAAACATTAATATTTATACAAAAATCCCATGATAGAAATATCTCGCATTTAATTTATAATTTTTTTAAATTTATCAAATATTTCCACAACTTCTAACCACACCATTAGAATTTAAATGAGGCTTGTATAATTTTCATGATAAATCATAACATGAGAGATTAAGAGATCACTAATTCTGACTATGTTAGAGTTTTATTAAATAAATATATGGTATTGAAAATATATATATTGGGACCTTTTTTTCAATATTAAAATTTAAGAAAAATAAGACTTAAAAAATTTTATAATACTGTATTTATAGAGATGTGGTTATAATTTGACATTAAAAAATCAAATTTATTATCATATTAAACCCTAGAATAACGTATATATAAATAATAAAAATATTATTATTATTTATAAGACATCCACATAACATGTATTTGACATAAATTTTATTCATTTAAAAAATTATTTACTCTTCATTCATTAATAAATCATTTCAGCAGTCAATATTTTTTTCTCACCATCAAACATATTAAGTACCAGATAAAGTAGAAAATCTATTTATCTATTAGGAAATAAAAATGATACTATTTTATAAACTGATAAATAAATAGGGTTGATCAACCAATATACCTAACTAAACAATATCCAAAATATTTGGGATCAATTTTCTAAAATAATTATAAAAATAATATACATTTTTATTTTGATTTCTAGATAAAGATATTGTGGGTAATACTATACAACTTTATCCATGTTTTTTGTATCATATACCTATATTCCAACATCAAAAAAAACATCCCATCTATCCCATAGAGAAATTTAACAACATGGTAACTATAATCATCCTTCTACACCCACAAACCATGTAATATAATTTACTAGTTATGAAATAACTTGAAAAATATGTTTTATAGTATATTTCATCAACCTATATGTTTGATTAATTTAAATTAAACATCTAGAAGGAACAAGATAATATTCCACCATGGGTTAGGACTAAATTAAATAATTATATTCCATCAATGGGATGTATATATTGACATCAAAAGATTGTAAAAATAAACCCTTTCATTATTCCTTAATGTAATGCCACTCGTGACATACCCAATGTGTCAAACAACATAGTGAACTTTTAACCTCATGATTTATGAAATATAAAAATGAATATGATTCATGATACACATTACTACTAATCATAGTTTCATGGGATTATTATAAAATCCTAAAAAATTATTTTTTCAATGACACCTGAATCATGGAGAATTCCTGTTAGAGTATCCATTGAAATAACATCTATTTATTGAAATATCTGAGTGTAGATTTTATAATTTGACTCAAATATTACCAAAATACAAACAACAATATAATATATAGTCTATATCATATTCTATTACATTAATATGACATAGAACATTAGTTTAATTATTATTTTCATTTTTTATACATTGATAATCGTTTCTGAGAACTGCTATATAATTTCCAGGTGGAATGTTTCCTATAGACATTATCAAATTTTCTATCGTATAGATGGAAAGTTATGTTGTAAAAATAAATTATATTAATTTTATTTTTTAACTATGATTATACAATTTAATCTAATGGAAAAGGTAATTTTTTTTGTAGAATGACCATCTGAAACAGACTACAACATGAACTAAACAAATGTGCTAAACATTTTAATCCATGTAGACTTCATAAAATATTTATGCTTCTCTTGAGATAAAAATTTGGTTAAATGGTATTCCATGTTCTCCTATATAAATACACATCACATGTAAAAATAAAATTTTAGATTAAATTCTTTCAATAGTTGAATCTTAAAATGTATAATCTTTATCTATTAGTGAATTTTGATGTTCACTGAAATAGAAAAAATTTCTATATTATCATAATACAAAGAGATATATATTTTATCAATATAAACCACACAATTATTTTGGATGATGTAGGTGATTGATAATGATTTTTATCTTAATTATAATCAATAAATTATCAAGGTATGAATGTAATCCCATCACTCTCATGATCGTGTTCCGTATAAGGACACATTTAATATAGAAAAGTATTTCATGATATAGTAGAACTAATACCCTATAATATTTTTCCAAACTAAATGATTTGATAATCTTTTCAATTTATATACCATGACATAGTTCATGAAAAATAATGGGTCTATTAAGATGAATCCTGATTTTGAAAATGTCAACTACTTTACCAATATCCATCATAAAAAATAGTTGTTCTACCAGTACATAACCATGTATTTGGATTCTAACTCACTTAAAAAATTAATATTTGATCTGTATATTCCACTAAGTAAATGATCAAACTTGAAAAAAATTATCAACCGGAACACATATAATATTATTTCTTTATAAATCCATACACTCACAAAGAATCACAGAAAATTAATAATCTCAAAACCAGGTAGAGGATTTAATCCATAAATATTTTTTTACAACATCGATAACATTTTCCTAGTACCGAGATTAACAAACCCTTCACATTGTTTCTTATGTACATTTTTTTATGGATTACAATAAGAATTTTGTTTTTTCAAAAAACTAAAAAATATCATAGTCATGAAATAATTCTATATAATTTTAAATTATGAGGGATTTAAAGATTTTTATTGGTAAAATGATTCATCAGAGTCAAATACATGACATTTCATAAACCATTTATCCATAAGTAATTCCTTTAAGGTACTAACATTACCTTTAGTGTTGTATTTTTCATTGAATAACTGTTTGATACAAACGATAATTGCAACAACCGGTGGATCAGTTGAAACAAGGTTATGTTTTTGATTTATGGAATCCATAATCAAATTTCAATATGAATATCCATTTTTAAAAAAATTATATCTCTAAATATTTCATATATGATTTTCAATAAACATTTTCAAACAATAATTATTAACCATCCTTAGTTAGAATAATACATTAAAATAATATTTCGTATCCTTTAAGGTTACCCTACATTATACCAGTTTCTCATTAACTCCATCTTCTTTATGTACTACATGAAGTTTTTACTTTTCCATGGATTCTATATCTTCAACATCAATAACACTGAAATCAACCACTCTCCAATTATCTGTTTTGATGATGTGATACCTATCTATATATATACCCTCTAAAAACATTATGTATGTTTCTTATGAGGGTTTATATAGGTAATAGCACATCATTTCATTATGGTATTATATAAATATTACCTTTTTCCTAAAGAGAGATACATTGTCTATTTAACATGACAAAATAATAGCCATTCAACCTAATAAATATCAAGGAGACAATCGAAACATAATTAATATAAATAAAAACTAATTTATGTCTTATGTATCTTTATATTTCTCCTGGTTTAGTGTGTATTTCATACTATATAATTAATATCCCAAAAATGAATTAAAATATTATTAAGAAATGTAATCAGACTCAATATGTCATAATAGATTTAGGTCTCTGTTCTATTTATAAAAATATAGTGTAATATATAAGGTGGAGTGTTTTGGTATACAATCCCTCAATTCTGTAATCTTTTGATGAATTATTTTATTATATATTTTTCTTTATGATCAATTTAAATTTTTTTAGTATCGATATCGAGTTGATTCAAATATTTTTTTAATTTCTTGAATTTCTTGGGGGTTATTACATGTATATCACTATCTAAATAAATCCATATCAATATAATTAATTTTTTATGGTAATCAAGTATGTTATTCAACCTCTGGATACTACTAAAAATTTCATAAACACATCAGTTTCTTCAAATTCTAGACTATATTAATCCATTACAAAAATAAATATAAAGGGTTACTTGATCACAAATCCTAGTAATATATTGGAAATCATTACATGGAATTTACTTGAAATAGTTTAAGTACTCTTCTTAGGGGAGCATTGATGAGTGATTTGTAATTTTATGACCTAGAAATTGCTTTAATACTTGGTTGTTATATGATTCTAGTGTTCTTACTAATATATCAACCAACAAGACATTGAATTTTTAATATAATACATATATACCACTATTTTGTTATTCCATATTATTACAGATGTCAACATGATAGAAATAACATACATGGTTTCCAAAAATGAAAAAGATAATTCATATCAAGACAAGAGACCAATGTAATATTTTCCGAAACAAAAATAATATAATTACTTTTAATTAAAAAATGATTATTCCTATTGAATGTCATAAGTGTTTATCTTCAGTATTCAAGGAAGTGAAATACACTATATTGGAACCTCCATGATCTCATTCCCCTCAAGATTCCCTCTTCTATCTTCCTGGTTCCAATATTTTTTAAATATATAAATGTAGAAAAAGACATTTCTCTTACCCAAATAGTATATGAGGAAAATTTTCAATAGATAATTAATACACCTTACGATTACCGTTGATACTTATTTTTACTATTTATCACTCAATGTTCTATATTAAAACATGAAAAAAAGATTGAATTTTTTTGAATTTCATTCTTTTGGATGTTCTTCTTTTAAGATGGTATTTGGTCATCAACAATGTAAAAGGATTAAATCGTTAGTCCTTTTTCTATGTAATTATTTTATTCACCATAAGAACCATTGAATCGTTACTCCTCATGTCAGTATCAATAGTATGAATTTGAATGATTAGTTTTGAAAGGTAATTTTCAATAGTAACCGTATTATAATTCATAATGAAGCTATTTTAAGACTATTTTTTTTATAAAATATTGAGTTTTATGTGAGACTCATATGTAAGAAATAATTTAAGGATGAGTATTCACACCATGTAGTCAATAATCATGGGCATATGTGGCCTAGATAGTTACAAATATAAAATCATGGATGTGAATAATGACTTGGAGATATCTGATATATTTATTAATTAATTGTACTTGAAAAAATCATGGAGACGAAATAAAATTCTAAATTCATCCATGCATTCAAGAATATTATAAACCATAATAGAAAAACCAAAAACATTAAAAATTACACATCTAATATATCATGCTTATTTCATTCAGAAGGGAGATAATTTCTCTATAATAGTCTTATATATCAGATTTTTAGGTTATCAAAAATATAATACATACAATTTGAGGAGTTACCATAGTACAATACACAATCATCAGTTCAATTTTGAATATTTTTTGATAATGATAATGTTTTCCATATTGTGTATAAATAACTATTATAATGATTTTTATGAGTGAAATTTATATTTATACAAAAAATAATGAATATTTTATTTATTTAATTTATTAAAAAATGTTTTACATTAAAACTTTTTACTTTTTGTCTCCCAAATTGTTTTACAAGTATTGATATCCCTCACCCTCAATGTGAAATTATACTCTCATAACGATAATTGAGTTTCATTGTTCAATATTTTCAATCTAAAAACTCTAATGTTGGATGGTAATGATATTATATAGTATATATGTAAGAATTTCATTTTTAGAGACTAACCCACACCTCCATGATCAATTGAGTGGAAAACCAAATCCCAGAAACCCAGTCCTTATTTTCCACAACAGTTGACTCTAGATTAACACAGAACATAGAAATTTCAAATAAACATTATATAAATTCTATTTATAAGAAAACATTATTTTGGACTATTAAAAAAGTTATGGTACCCTCGCGATGTGTTTTTTATTTTAATTAAAACTATTGTTTCTTTTTTAGATCAAATAATAAAAAGGTTTCACCGATATAATATTATATTTAAATGATTTAACCATTTTATATTACATGAAAAATAATCCCATTTTTGCAATGAAATGCCAGTTAATGTAATCTGACGTTCACTTATGATATTGAAGATTTTGAAATAACATTTATAAATAATAATAGTTTTTATGTTTTATCTTGAATACATGTTACTTAATTTATTTATTGTGATATATATATAATAATAATGAATAAAGATGTATGATCTTAAAAAATATACAATAACATGTTTGTATAATAGACGAGAAACCAAAATTATTCCCCATGGGATATTGTATTGATTAATGTTTTTATCGAGATACCACATTCTAACAATTAAATTATGAATATTTTTTATTTGATATTTCTCAACTCAGAAAATGAACTCCCTCATCTCACATGGTATCTCCATCAATTACATATAAATTTAGTTTTACAAAATTATTGGGAAACCTATGTTGATTTAAACGGGGTTTCCTTAAAATAAATCATAGAAACAACATACTATAATAATGAGGAGGTGATGAAATTATTTCAATTATATTAATTGAAAATTATAACTAAAAAATATATTTAATTAATTATATATAATGTTAACAATAATAAATAGGACATTCTAGGATTTTGAACCTCTAGAAAATGAAATGAATATATAATAGATGATTTGAAATAATTAAAATCAATTTATATATATTATTATGAAAACCCCATTTGAATTTTTTAAAATTATTAATTTCATTTATCTTAGTTTTTTTTAATTCTCTCACACATAAATCTCATAAATTCTATATGGAATATTCATGACATAAACAGTAATTATAGACAATAAAGTAGAATTTATTAATTATTAAATGATTTATTAAATTCAAGGCTCATATTATTTCAATATTTTATTTAATTTTTTAATAAATAAATTAATTTTACATAATTTAATAATTTTTTTCTTTGCAAAAAAAATTTACTAAAAAGTTACATGTTGTGTTCATTTATTATTATATAACCATGAACATATATGAGGAATAAATGTTTATCAATAAAATATTTCATTTCATTGACTGACGAGTCATAAGTCTTGTGTTTCTTTTGTGGTATTTATATAAAATCCACCATTAGAATCAACATGATCATTAGATATTGGAAATAATAAGTCACTAGGGGATTCACATTAGTTTAGTTATACTTATATCATCAATAATACATCTATTCTATCACAGGTGGTTTTATAAAATGTTTCTAAACACACAATTAACACTAATTTTTCCTTTAATCTATTTATAGAAAATTATATATACACCATATGCATTTTATAAGGTTTTATAGATCATGTTTATGATCATAAAAGAAAATATCTAGTGTAGAGTCATCACACTATAAGTTTTTATTTCATTAATCAACATGTATCCAATGAAACATCTAGGTGAAGTGAAGTTGTTCACATGGTGTTTACATTCATTCACATGGGTTGTATACATTCCACCTCAATTAAATCTTCAACTCCACCTAATGGAATAAAAAATCTTTTTATATTTTTTTATTACTTTATTTATCATTATATGAATCATGAATAATGAAAATTAATATGCAAAAATACATTAATTGAATTAATTATTTAATAATGAATAAATTAAAAGTGAAAAACTAACAACATCTGCATATAATTATTCAAATAATGATAAATATTTATATGATATTAAGTTACCCATCATAGATATCTTGAAATATATGATGTTTAGTTGAATTTTTAATGATCATGGATAATTAAATTTTACAATCAACTTTTTGTCATTATACTTGGATCAATATTGAATCAATTTCCCAGAATCCTTGTATAGTGTATCCCACATTTAATTTATAATTATTTCAGATTTTCCATGATTTACCTATCATAATAATTCATTCGGTAATATAAAATTTGGTTGGAAATTATTATTGACCATAGTTTGGGATGGATGAATCAATGGAACATTCCCTCCGACAGTGATCCACATACGAACAAGTATTTCTGAATTATTTTTAGAGTGCTATGAGTGGTATTCAAATGTATCCATGCCATGAATCAATCATTCTGGATTTAAAAAAATTAGAATCTCAATGCGGTTGGTTGGATTATTTTTGGTATCGCATAATTGGACTGTGTATAACAATGATAACATGGATCATAGAATGTATAGTTTTGTTGAGAATATATTTGTGATTTAGAGAATTACACATGGAGTGATATGTTTTGAAAAACAACATATAAGAAATCCATTATTTACAAAATTTTATAGAGTACTGTTTAAAGATCCCATGATAAAATTTTAAATTCACAAAGAATAAATAATATTCCCATAAAACCATTAACACAACATGTGAATATAATAATATTATTATTAGTATTAAAATGAAATTCCCCTAAACTGTAGACAAATTAAATTTCAACCTGCCAAAATAAATAAATATTTATTTATTCTAATTAAATTCCACTATCCCTGGACTATAAATAAGTATTATCTTCCACCTCATTATATACTAAACCATATATAAATATGTTTTATATAATTAAATAAATATATTTATGTATATTATACATAAACATATAAACACTTATAATCCAAAAACATATTACTCTGAATTTTATTCATTTGGATTGAGAATTCTTTTATAATATTCTTATAATATTCCAATAGAATTTAATTGATTTTATTTTACAGACATAATTTGTGACCCTCAATTAATTTATCAATTTGTAACTAGTCTAAACATTAAAATGTACAAGGTAATCATTTAGAAAAATTCTAGGGGAACCATAGACAAAATAGACAATTTATGAATGATATTAAAGATCTTGGGAATAATGAACATGTAATATTTTCCCATTATTCTGATATATATTGTATTACATGTTGGCTAAATTTTTTCATTAAATTGTTCTCTGAAATCCAAAGAATTTACATTCTTGAAGTCCACATAGTAATAAGAAATAATATCAATGGAAATAATCGCTATTTTTCATTCCATCAATAAGAATATGATACTCAATTCCAACATAAGAGACACATCCTATATATAGTTATTAATTAATGATATGTACGTCATGATAAACCCAACATATCTAACTTCATCGTGAATTATTTTAATCATTACATATACAATACATCTACATAAATATTTCATGAAAAAAATTACTAACAATATTAGAGTAAAATTTTTATTATTGGGGACAATTGATATAAATGTGCAATGAAAATTTCAAAATGTGAAATTCTTATTGAAGATCATATTCTAATAACCTCCCTTAATTAAAATGACCAACGGTGGATATCATGATAAGGTTTATCAATATCAAATGAGCCCACTATAATTTAAATCTTTTATCATATATGTATTATTAGACTTTATAATTTGGTCATATAATAATTTTAAAAAGAAAAATTTGTACTATCTAAAGTATCTCATCATAATAGTGACATGCTAATAACATTAATGGTAAAAGGAATCCATTAGATGTTAGAACATATACCATTATGTATAAGAACATGTAGGATGTTGTAATAAATTTTATAATATTATATTGATCTTCCATGAACATAAATTTAAATATATTTTATAAATGATTTATATTTTATGGAACCACAAAATCCAATAATAATAACACTACACACAACATAAGAAGATACGTTTAGGGAAAAAAATTAAAATTCCATCCTCATGAGTAATCTAGATCATTATCATAATGATAAAAATAATTTAAAAATATTTCATATTATTCCTCAATAGTAAAATATGTTTTTATATGATGCATTATATTGGTTATTTCCACACATTTATCATTTAATATATTTTATAAAAAGAACTAATAGATAATTTATAGCATATATCTTCCCAACAATAAATATATATTATACTACTAGGATACAAAATATAAATGTGAATGAAAATGATAATGTGTAATATTAAGAAAATAGTACATTTTTATCCTCATAAAATTAGAATCATATAAAATAATGATAGTAATGTAATTACCACCTATATTTGAACTCAAATAACATCCAATGGAGGAATAAATGGTAATTATATTTGGAAAATAAATTTATCACTTAATTAATCATCCAGATGATGAAATTGTTATATAATATATTGTCTAATAATATATAGGACCTTAATTATCCCCAAATCATATTCATTTATCACTATATTGATTTAAATAATAATACCTCTTAAAATAAACCAATGTAGATATATGTTTATCAGTAGAACCATACACATATTCACATATCTCATTAGAGTCACTTTACATGTATCAAAAAATATGTAATTCATCATAAATATTATATATAAACATTTATGATATATTTATTGTGAAACATTCACTTATAATGATATTAAAATTAAATAAGATAGATAAATATATTGATATACTCATAATAGAGGGCCATTGTGCTTCGTTAAAATTTGTGATCTTTCATGTTTGTAGATCATATCAATGTAAAATATATAGAAATAATTAAAATTCCTTCCAAATGAACTATTATTTTCTAAAAAATAACTTTATCATAATGTATATGGAATATATATACATTTTTACTATAAACATTCATAAAGTGTAAATTGTATGATGATTTACTATTTTATTGAATCCTAGATCATGTGAATATATGTATTGGTGACAAGGACAATACCACAGATAAAGATTATACATGAAATATTGTGCATGAATTGTTTTCTCTATGATAATAAATTTATTTTACAGAAACATTCACCCGATCAAATAATTCATCCATATAATCATTTTGGTTCATTGTCAAATCCTAGTATTTTTTCCAAAAAACAAATTGTTTTTCTTCTCAAAATTTTGAAACACCTTCAATGATATTTAGTAAAAATTACCACATAGAATTTGATAATATATCTCTTCTTTGGTTACATGAACACAATCATTGCAACAAAAAACACATAAGTGGTAATATTTGATAACTTTTCTATATAAATAAATTAATATGTATCTTAATGAAAAAAAATATGTGTGATATATTTTTAATATATTAAATAATATAAATATACTTACCAGAACAGTTTATCAGAAAATGTGTACCACTATGTTACTATTAAACCATTTCCATCAATGTATGGTCTATAAACTAAGATACACAATTTATTTAAGGTGTATTTTTTGGATTATTCTATTGTCTAAAGTCTTCCAACATGAAATAATCATCGAAAGGACCAGATAACTCACCACTAATGCTAGTGAAATCACATTCCATCAGCTTACTAGTTTCCAAGTAATCTAATAACTAAAATCACTCAAAATAACTAATCACCTAACATTAGAATATAAAATATAAATCCAAATCTTGCATGAGTAGTTATCAATATAATTCAATCAATAAATTACACAACTGAATTTATTATATTTCAATAGAAAACAAACATCATAATGCACCAACTCAAGTACTTTTGACTTCTTGTGAAAATGTTTACTATTGAAACTAACCATAGTCTATTTTCCAATAATACAATGATCACATGTGTATAGTTTGAACGCCTTTATAAGTAGAATAAAATTTATATTGTTTATAGAACCGTGTACCCTATCACTAATGTGTATTATCCTCTTGTTCAGTAGCTTGTTAAAAATGAACTTAATGACAGAAGAAGTATCACTTGAAATAGAAGCTCTAGTATAGTAAAAACCTAAAAACATATTTCCTCAAGACACTTACTTGGAACCCATTTTTTTATTCCAATATCCATCTCATACATTATTGATAAACCCATAATCATCCAGAACACCATTATAAATTAGATTAATCAAAACCTACAAAACATGTTGAATATTATTTTAAGTCAACTAAATTTGTATACTGCTTACCAAATAAAGAGACTCTCAATCTAAATTGTTATCCTAACCATCATTTCCAATCATAAAAATCACAAAATTACTAATTTTATATGATATAAATATATAATTCCTCAATGTCACTTGAAAATAGAAGCCCCTATTAGAAATAACACAATTATATTAAATGAAATATTAATTGAATGATAAAACAAAATAAGATCACCCTCTATAGTTTAATTTACATGATCATATTCATCACTATTTTTTCTTTTATTGATTTTATATCATTATATTTTTTATTTATAATTGATAAAAAAATTAAATTCCCTTTATTTATATAATTATTTCACTCAATTTATTTCTACTTCGATATATACTTTATTCTGACCTTGCTTTTACGTCATTGTCAGTATCCTCAATTTCAATCCCAATATCTACCCATTTACTCAATGGAAAAAATATCTACATAATATATATACTGAATATATATCCATAAAAATCAATGAAAATACCATAATTAAAACAAATTATCACCATAACCTTAGAAGATGAATCATTTATAGTAATACACAAATTATCCCTTGAATCTAATATAGTTTTATATAACCATGTCTATAAAAATACATCCTACAAATTAATAACAATTAGATATAACTAAATAAAATAACTTTTATGTTCACTGAAACAATATAAAGTAGATGTAAATTTATTTGTCTCGTGTTTCCAACCTTTTTGATAAAAAAACAATTTTTTATTTCATACCATGGAAGTATAAGTAGCCTCAAGCTTAACCTGTGAATTTTTTTTCATGAGATATATTGACATAATAGATCATCAGGACTTCTTAAAAAATCTAAATCATATAGTTCTCAAAATACATTTCCTCATTAGAAATTATTTTTGGATTCATGATATTAAATATTGACATATTATTTCACTTGAAAATAAAACTTATCATCAGTTTTTAATCACTAAATATGATAATTTGAATCATTAAATAGATTATCCACATTTAATTAATATTCATAATATACTGTATTAAGTTTGTAACACTAACATTGGGTCCTTGATGTTTCACTCTAATGTTTCATTGAAATTTATGAGATTAGGAAAAATAGTTGAGTTGATAGTACTATGTCCAAGATAGATGATAAGTGCCCGATATTAATTTCTTATTTTATTGATATAAATCTTTGAAAAATGGATAGTCATAATGGTATGTATGTTTTTTCTTTTATAACTGAATAGAAGATCATTTTTGGGAAGAAGATATATTAATCACTGATATAATTAACCAATTAATGGATCAATGGATCAAAAAATAATACTTTATGGAGTTTTGGTGTTAGAATAGTTTGAAAAATCCCGAATCATGTATTGAAAAAATATTGTTAATCATGCTAGAAATCATTTTATTTATGCTTTTTAATTTTCCTTTTTTAACATAGTAATTGATTTTTAACAAACTAATTTATGAATTACTAAAAATATTGAATAACCAAAAATAATAATTTTTTTGAAAAACCCATAAATATGACATCCATTAATCATACTTCAATTAAAAAATATTATAAAACAACATTTTAAATTAAAACATTTCATATATGGAAAATTATTTTTCCATCGAAAAATTGAGATTTGACAATTATGTATTCTAAATAATAGTTAGAATTGGATTTCAATAAAATATATGATAATATAATTATATATGTTTCATAAAATCAAATTAATTTTATAATATAAAATATTTTAAATTTTTTCACTACATAAATATATTATAATGTAAAACAAGTAATTTATGAAATATAAAATATTCAACACTATGATTACAATTAACAATTTTTTTAGTAAATAGAATTTTCTATAAAAAATTGAAATTATCCTTATTACCTAATATGATCACATTGATAAATAATATGGAATCCATATTATATATTTTATATCTACATGTGATTTAAATTATGTTTTCATATAACCTTATAAAAACAATTTTAAGATTAATGCATTATATATGTTTTAAACAAAAATATATGAGTTATATTAAAAAAAATTTATATTAATTTAAAATTTTTCTTATAAATGTTCATACATATTATATAAAATTATTTAAAAAATGTAAAATTGATCATGTATTATGATAATGTGAAAAAAGTGACTGTTTATAGAAAAATCATTATTTTGTTAACAAAAACCTAAAAATAAAATATTTAAAAACAATTTGGATAAAAATAATATTAGGATATTATTTTTTATTATAAATATAAAAGTGGAATAATTTTTTTAAAATTATTCTTATTATACATATAAATTAAAATTTTAATATAATAATTAAATATAATAAAAATATTTTTTTTGGAAAATGGTTTTAAAACAAATAACCTATATAATTCATATTTATTATCATTTTATAAATGAATTAGAAATAATTAATTAATTATATTTCAAATATATTATCATTATTGATAATATGTTTCCTGAAATTTATATTTATAACTTAGTAATAAGAAACATTTATTAAATTATCATTCTTAATAGTAATTGATATGATTATTCATATTATTTAACCTATATTATTTAATTTTTATTAAGTGCACATTTTTTTCTTTATTCATACATTTCATAAAGTGATTACTCCAAAATATTCAATTTAAAAATATATATTCGTTTTATTGTTCATAAAAAATATATATATTTTATTTAAATATATCACCATTTCATTTATTATTGGTGTTGTCTGTGGACCATTATATTGAAAATATTAGATTAGATTGACAAAATTTTAATAATATATAGTGAAATAATAATTAAATATAACCTTATAGATAATCACTTTTTTTATGGATGTATAAAATTTTATTTTTATATTAAAACATTATTATAAGTAATATATAAAGGGATCTGACCCATTCAAAATTTCACATATAATTATAATAAAAGATTATGATCTAGATTCCTAAGGAAAAACTTCCCCAATATCAGGAAAATTATTTATATTCTACTCATACATATAGATATTTTTTATAACTTAATAACCCAATTTTTATTAAAGGATACATGAAATATAGAATTAGAATATCTATATTGAAAACTCACTATCCTGAAAATTAATTATAAATGAGTTGCCTTTTATATATATGTATTGTTGATAGAGACTTTTTCTATCATTATCCGTTTTAATTAGACTATGATTCACTTAATGACCAATTCTATTTTAATTTATGTAAAATTTATTTTTTCCCCACCCTTACAATATTTCATGTTAGTTTGACGACCATTATCACGACACATATATCATCCACCAGTCATATTATGGAAATTTACCCCAATATTCTTTTAAATTAAAGATATGAATGAAATTAAATATTATTATATAGATCATATTTATAATATCAAATTTTTTGAGATTTAACTTTATATACATTATTTGGGATTTAATTTCAAATATCATCATGTTGTTTACTATAATTCATGATATAATGTTTTCCATAATTAATGAATCTTTTACACCTTTTCTTATCATATTAAAAATTTAATATGGACGGTTTTTATATTGTATATGGAATCCATTTTTATCAAGATCCATTTTATCATCATCCACATGATAAGCCTATAGAGTGAACATGAATTTAAATAAATTTAAAATAAATATAAAAAATAACCATTAGAATATTTATCCATAGGATTTCTCACAATATGACACAATCATTTTATCCTAAAGTTCATAAAAATCACCTTATATCAATATTTATACCACCTATATCACCCTTAGATTATCAAATATAATTATTAGTTCAGTATAGTATTAAATGGGGTGGGTTTTTTAATACATTTTGACATAATTCAGAAAACAATGTTAAAAAATTATGACGATCTATTTTATAAAATTTAATAAAATTAACTCATTGAGATATTTAACTTAATATCCAACATTCCCATTATCATGGAAAAAACAAATCAATTAATATGTACCATAATATATCAATCAAATCATTTTAATTGATCTTTTCTGTTTTCAATTTCATAATAGTTTACCTAACTAAAATGTTTTTGAATCCATGAAAATAGTTCATTAATTGAATATGAATTAAAAAAATCATATCACCTAGTATTATTAAACAATTTTTTATGTTCTCCCTCATATTCATTCACCATGTGATGATTGAGTTAATTACTAATCCACCCTTTTCATTTTTATTACTCTATGTACATATATTCCAGATCATACATCAATATGTAGTCTCTTTATCAGGATATAATTTTTGGGGAACTGTTAAATATCATTTTTATCAAAATTCTAGATATTATTCAATACATATAATTATCACATAGACATATCACTAGGTATTTTAATAATGTTATCATGTTTATAAAAGTGCATTATTCACTTAATATTAAACCATACAGTACCCAAATAGGTTCTATACCATTCTAATTTTGATCATCCCTAACATTCATAGGAAAAAATTATCCCCAATAAACATCATATTCTACAAATTAATATAAACCCTTCTCTCATACAAACAATTATTCCCCAAAACTATTCACTTTGATCTTGTGCGATAAACACAAACATTATTTTTTGTGTTTGATACCAACTCTATATTCTGATGTATAACAATCACATATAAATCATGAAATAAAACCAATATTCCATTAAATATATACCCATGTTCTTTTATTCATATATATATAAGTATATAAGACAAAACATAAACTAATATAATTCATTACATTGTAATCTAAGTGATAATTTTCTCATCATATGAAACAACATAATCCATAACATTTCATGAACATTTCCTAAAAAATTCTCAACATTTATATCATGTTTGACATATCATGTTTAATACATGTATTCTTAAAATATGTAAATGTATTAAATTTAAGGGTTAAACACAAAAAGTAAAAAAGTAAAACATAATACTAAAAATAACTATGGAATAAACATGGTATGTATATATTTTTAAATGTTTATGTACTTATCAATATTTAATATTAAGGTGGATGTAATTGTATTATTTATCAATGAAACATTATTAAAACATCTATATCAATAATTAAGGATTACATAATGATAATCATAATAATGTAAAAAATCAAGTTATTATTTCAAGACATTTTAGGAACTATATAGATATGGTGTGAGTTAAAAAAAATCAAAAGTTACTATATTTCATTATACATATCAATGCTTCAATGTGTTATATAATACAAGACCCCAGAAATAAAATCATTAAGACTAATGTATTTATCACATGAATAAATAAAATATAATTACCATTTCTAATTATAAACCATATAAAAATAATAATTAATATAATATTAATGTTTTTTAAAATGCCAATATAAGTGATAACATGATCATAACCCATCCAGAGAAAGAATGTGAATGGTCAAACAATTGATTTTATGAAAGTCAATAATCATTCATATTAGAATAAAAATATTTAAAACATCAATACTCTTCACCATGTTAATAAAACGGAAAAGATGATCTTAACCATTATAGATTATAGTGGTTGGTAATTAAATGGTAAAAGAACTTAGGTTGAAAAATGGATACACATTAGGATGTTGATATATTTATAAATCAAAATTGAAAAAAAATAATTGGATGATATTACCCAAAATGTGATCAGGAAATTTTTTGATTGGAAAAATTAGTTAATTACCATAAAAAATAAAGAAATATTAGATTATAAATATTTTAATATAAAATATATCAGTGAAAATATTTTTGAAAATAAAAAAATAAATGGAATTTAAATCCTAAAATATCTTGTATAAGTCATTTCTAAATGGAAAAAATAGAAGAAAATATATTTCACTAGAAAATATATTTTTCAAAATGTGATGAGAAATTATTTTTAAAGATATAACATTCAAGATTAATTATCAATTTGTTTTTAAATTAAATGACATAATATTCAACTTTTTTAAATGTAGAGATAATTAAACACATAATAATTTGAAAGGAGAAATATTTTTTAATATGAAATAGTATACCTTTTTCAAAACTAACATTGTAAAAAATAGTGACAAACACACAGTATTCAAACACCATTTTCCAAAATATTATTATAAAATAATATATGATAAATTATTCTATGGGGTTAACTATTTCATGTGGAATATTATAATTATGAAACAATATAACAACATGAATTGAAACTTTAGTAACCAACATATATAATGAGATATGGAAAACATAACTAAATAAATATATCAAAAAGGTTTTGTTTTTTATAAATTTAAATTTGGGTAAAAATTTATAATATTTCATAATTTCATAAATTTGTATAATTATACCACCATTTATGTAAACTAGGATGATCATAACAAAATAAATTAAAATTGAGTTTTCAAAAAACATTACTAATGGCATAAAAATTGAGTAAAATTCAATTTATAAAATGGCACTAATTTGAATTTTTATTGAACATAAATAAATATGATAGTTCTTTATAAATAAGTATTTAACATTCTATTAAACCTAAATTATTTTTCAAATTAATAATCATGTCTCAATGAATTTTTGTTTGAGAAAAATTACACTTGTAGATATGGTAACATATTAATAAAAACACATTAGTGGAGTTTTCTTATAGTTAATGTTAATATATAATTAATAATATATAAATCATTAAATTAAATCACATTTAGGCATAAATACCCCCCAAAAATTGATTTACCATAATAATACATGACATGTATCAAGGGGTGAAATTTGAAACATAAACCCTTATATATTCATTGATTTATTCTATGCATATGGCTAACCATGTTGATAATTATGATTATTAGATACCGTACTATAAACCTAATTCATCAATATATAGTGAAATATAGGCCATTTATTTCCATATTATATTTATTCCTTATATAGTTTTTCTAATGTCTGGTTGAATATTAATTCAATTTCATCTTATTTGGAAAAGTTTTGGGATAAAATATGATATTTAAATAATATCTTAAATATTAAATATAATATTTCAAAATCATAAAACTTTTTTTTATTATTAACATATAATATAGTTAATATTGATGTTAACATAGTTTTCTGTGATAGAGTTTTTATAGCATTATTCATGAAGATTGGTAAACTAACCACAACATGAACATGCAATATCTTGATGTGTGATTATTATTAATTAAGTGTATAATAATATAATATATAAATAATAATTATTTTTTAGTTATATTTATATTGGTGAACCATATATTATTATATTAGCTAATTCATTAAAAAGTATAAAAAATTAAAATTAATTAACTTTATAGAGGTAACATTCTATACAATGCACGGTTGTGGTTCTTTCCACTCTTTTCTTAGTATTCTTCTTCTATTTATGTTCTTTGATTTTTTCTAGTCCGCTATATATTCGTGTTCCCTAAAGGTTGGTACCATGATCATATTGTCGGAAGCTTCGTGAAAATCCCCACATTGGGATAACCTGAATGGGCTCTGGTGGTTTGGGTTCTGTTGGTATCGACGATTGGTGGATATTGTGTTGGATAGAATACACATATCTTCTCTTTCTACCTTTTTCATATCTACTGGACTCTATTTTGGTCTAGTATTAATCAGTTTGTATCAGTTTTGGGATAGTTTTGGTTTTGTTTTAGTCGTTAGCGGCGCATATCGGTGGTGTCAATCCAATTCTTCGTTTTGACAATTGTTTATCACGGTGGTTCTCTTCGGTTCGTTGGGTTATATTCACTTGTTTCTTCTCATTTTTTGATAGTAATTCGATCATGGTGGTGTGGTTTTCCCTCAGGTGATGTTTTCCCTGGTGATGTTTCAGATTTGATGATGGTGTACCCTCCAACAATTTTTTATCGTTATCAGATTTTTTTCAATGTTCTTGTTTGGTTTTCATCCTCACAACATTAGGAGTGATAAGATAAGGGTTTTTTTCAACTCCGATGTTTTGAATTTTATGGTTTGGATTTTTATTGTTCATCACCCTCTAGTTATTTTTAGTGTTGTTTGGAATGCATGTATTATTTGGGATGGGGGTGACGACGGTGTTGTTTGGGGAAACTATGAAGAATTATACTAGATGGTTCTCACAGGTGTTCGAGTGGAGAAGGTAGTGAGGTGCACGACACGTGATTTCCATGGAAGTCGAAGAAGGTGGCGGTGGAGACAAGTGATTTGTTGATGTGATGATGGTGATGGTTGGCTAACAATGTCATGATGGTGGGTCTCAGATATGAAAGGGTGGTCATTGTGATGGGTTTGGGTCTTGAGGAATATGCAAAAACATGGGTGGCACAACTTGAGGAGGCTCATTTATCTAGAATCTGTGACCCATGGTTTCCCAATGGTGACTGGTATGATGCATGATTTTTTAAAATTCAAATTTTGTTACTATGTATTAATCTGGTCATAGGTTTTTTATTTACTGTGTTCGATTTTAATAATACGATTGGATGGAAAGGGTTGTATTTGAATGTGATGTTACCACATCCTCATAAAGTGGATTTCAAAAAAGAAATGATTTTGAGGTAATTTATGATAATTTCTCTACATAAATAATTTAATTTTGGATTATATTATTACACCATTAAAGTATCAAATGATAAAAAACTTCTATATAATATCGTTCTCAGTGATAATGGGATGATAAATCATATCCCATGTATTTCTATAAAATATGTTTAATCCCGTAGGATGGAATTTTTTCTTTGGTTTTTTCTTTTTCCATTTTTTACGTTCACAAACTATTTGTAAAAATGTAATGTATTTTATCAAAAATCATTACCATTACCTGTTATGTTTTTGGTGAAAATAAATGTAATAACAATTTATTATGATTAAATTTCTATATAATGTATTATTATCTATAAAACTAATACAATTCTTATATAGAGACGCCCATTATATTACAATAATAGGTTTTCACACATTATGTGTTCCCAATATTAGTCATCATTGGTTACCAATTATATTTATGAGGTAAAATATTATATGATAACATAATAAACTTAATATTTTAATAATTAAAATTAATTAATTAAAATTAATAAATTAAAAATTCCACAATATATATAAAACAATTTTGGGAAATAACACTATTAAATTTATCATAGTCCTTTTTTATTATCTTATTAATCAATGTTTTATTCTAAAAATTCAAATTGGAATTATTAAATAATATGATCATTCATATCTAAAATATGAAATACTTTTATATTTATTTATGTTTTATTGATTATGAAATGTAACTACTAATATAATAGTATAAAATGTTATTTAGAAAAAAAATATTTAATGTTTCTAAACCGAGATATATTATTTTTATAAAAATATCATTATATTATATTTTTATGTCATTTAAATATATATATTTATATATATATATTACACCATAAGGTTTCAAAAACAATTTTTTTCATTCTTTTATTTTGATAATTTCATAAAAAATGAAATGTTCTAAAAAGTCATTATTATTTTACAATTCACCTAAAATAATTATTTCATGAAAATTAAAAAAGTTCATATCATGTCATAATTGTTATACTAAATCAAAAAATGTGTTTCATTGTAGGAGCATTATATTATAAAATATATAAATTAAATATTTTACTAGAACCATATTTTATAAATAAAAATATTTTTAAGGAACATTATATTTATAATATTATCCATTATTAATAATATTTCTTATAAATTACTAATTAAATTTATTTTAACAAATTATTCGTGTTAAATATATTTTATTATCAATTGTCACAAGATTGTATAAATATAATGGTATATCACATACAATATATATTTTTGAAAAAACATATTTGTAAATAATAAATTATCTTATTTATCATTTTATGTAAAAAACTATTTCATTTATATTAAAATTATCATTTAATTACATTATAATTATTTTCATAATATTGGTTACCCTTATCCATTTCCATTATTTCAATTTCATGGTTTTCAAATTCATATGTAACTATTAATATATTATGTAAATGTACAATTATTTCATTTAAATTTTATGTTGTGAGAAGTGGAATATATACAACACATTGGGATAATTTAATGAATTTCAAATATTAAAATATACTGGTGTTATTGAATTATATAAAAAAAATTGACTTTATTTTATTGAATGATTTATTTACATCATAGAAAAATTTTCATGAATCGTATTTCTTTCTCAATGATTATTTATGAAATAGTTTATTTTTGAACGTTATATTATTAATATGGAAAATAAATAAACTATCTATCCTTAACTATTAGGTTGTTGCAAAACTAAATAGAACGTAATGCATTGAGTAGTATATAATATATAAACAGAATTTTTAAATGGGAATTTAGAGTTAACCAATAAAATTTTTTTCATTGAGAATGTGGAGTAAGCACAATCCACTAGGTGATTATTACTTTGTAAATGAGTAGGGGAGTATGTATGTTTTTATTATTTTTATGATTATTCCACATTTTTATATTATATTTCTTGGAATATGAATGTTATCTCATTGTACTACAATAATAATATTCATTTAAAATTTATTCTTATATTCATATTATATTATCATAATTATGATTTCACTACATTGTATACATAATAAACAATTATTTTTATATAAATTTATGTTTATATTACACAAACATATGATATGTGATTGATATCACTCATGTTTTAACACTTAAAAAAACATTACACTCTTCCTTTATTTAGTATAATGCATCTATGTAATGAAATGGAGTAAAAGATATTATTTTCTTATAAGAGGTATTGCAATATAAAAATATGGAAAACAATTCATATTGTTAGGTTTGGGTCAACTAACAATAGCTCTTCCATGCTCTCACTTCCTCAATAATATATAGGATACTTATATTTCTACACAATATTATCAAAACTCCACATGTCATTTATATATTGATCTCTAATATGTGTGTAAATATGATGTTCAGTGAAAATTGAACTTGATCGATGATTCATTCATTATGATCATGTATTTTATCCAATATATTAATAAACATGTTTTGAATTCTTGAACCAACAATATTTTTTTTATAATAAACGAAATCATTTAGAGTAAAAATTTCACGATTTGATCCAACATGAATGAATCAAACAATGTAATGAAACTTAGTGTTACCATCATATATCAATTTAAAAAAAAAATTAGGTAGATGAATAATATAGATGGTGTAAATCTCTTATAATGGAGGCATTTCCATTTTTATAACATATTTAAATATTGAAACAAAACATAGAAACCACCAACCCATGAATATTTATTAATCCATAATAAAAAATTGATAAAAAATAAAAAATAAAATATTTTAATACAGTATAATTATAATGTAATCCATTTAAATATAATAATAAAAAACAATAAATCCTAACATTGAAAAAACACATAGGAACTTATATATGATTTTGGTGCCAAATACAACACCCAAAAACAATATCATAAATGAAATTTTATTTATTTTTGAATATGATGATGAAAAAAGTATTCCAAAATGACCATGAATAACTATATATAAAAATATAGATATTAAATACTATACATACTATATTATTTCCTTATGAAACACAAAAATTTTAACATCTATTATATAAAATAATAACTGAAATAATCTACTTATACGTTTTATTTTCTACCCAAAAAAATCACCAATGTAAATATTATGTCAAATATCAACTGTTAAAATATCCTATCCTTAATATTTAACATATTATTTGAATGAATTTATTTAATATTTTTAATTAATATAACACATTTAATATATATACAGAGTTAGCTTATTTAATTCAACTAACACTATGAAAAATAACACATTTTATTAAAATTTATATATATAATTCATCACAGACATTCATAATATATTAATCCAATCAAAAACCAACTAACACCAACAATGTCACCAACAGTCCTAATGCCTCTTTTCATAAAGGAAATAACCCATTTTTTCTTCCAATTATTGGGAATATAATCCACCAAAATACCTAATAAAATACTTTTAAAGTTCATATCTTCTTCATAAACTTTTTAATTACATATAATAATCATATATAATTCTATCAATATTTTTGGGATACACTTAGTTGGAAATCATATTATCTTACCTTCTTAGTGTTTGAAGGCCACACCGATGTAATCCATCAAGAAATTCACATCTCATTAAAATCTATTCATTCATATAATGATGTAAAAGTTAATAGAATATGAAATATCAAACATGATCTCATACCCATGATCATGATATAATCTTAAAATATCTTCATCTCATCTTGGTAACCATTACAATAAATCAATATATCTATGTCTACGGTGAAATCATTATATTACATAAATCATATTTTTAATACTCCAAACAATAATTAGGTTAAATCACTTCTTCTTGTAAGAATAAATTGTTTTCAGTAATAAAGGGATCAGTTAGGACCATTCTAAACAAGTCTTATCAATCAATATCCCTATATATCTATACTGAATACAATAATATTTATTCAAAAACTCCATGATAGAAATATCTCACATTTAATTTATAAATTGTTTATATTTATCAATAATTTCCACAACATGTAATTATATATTCATATTTTTCCAATTTAACCATAAAATAAAATCATATTGGGATGGATGAATTGGCGATTTATTTCCTCTAGTGGTGATATTATCAATAAATATGATTCTAAAATCATCACAATATGGTTCTTCAGATTCAAGTTGGAATGTTCCAATTCCTTGAACCATTTTTTGATAATCATACGATTATAATTTAAATGAGGAATGTATAATTTTTGTGAACAATCATAACATTATAGTTTAAGATATCACTAATTCTGAGATATATTGTAGTTTTATTAATAATATATATGGGATTGAGAAAATATATTTTGGGAACTATTTTTCAATATTAAATTTTAAGCAGAATATTACAATTATAATTTTATAATAATCTATTTATATAAATATGGTTATAATGTGACCTCCAAAAATCCAGTTTAATATCTTATTAATCCCTAGAATATATCTTATATAAATAATAACAATATTATTATTATTTATAAGACATTCACATAACATTTTTCCGACATAAATTCTATTCATATAAAAAATTAATTACTCTTCATTCATTAATATTACATTTCACCAGTCAATAATTTATTCTCACCATCAAACATATTAAGTACAATATAAAGTAGAAAATATATTTATCTATGATGAAATAAAAAATCCAACTATTTTATATTCTGATAATGAAATTGTTGTGATCAACTAATATACCTAACGAATCCATTTCAAAAATATTTGGGAACAATTTTTTAAAATAATTATAAAATAATATAAAATTTAATTTTGATTACTCGATAGAGATATTGTGGGCAATACTATGCCCCATTATCCATTTTTATAATATAATACACATATATTCCAACATCAAAATAAAAAAATATCACATCTCACCCATAGAGAAATGTAAAAACATAAAAACTATAATCATCCTTCTACACACCCATACCATGTAATATAATTTAATAGTCATGATATAACATGAAAATAGGTTTCATAGTATATTTCATCAACCTATATGTTTGAATATCTTCCATTAAACTCTTAGAAGGAATAATATATTATACCACCATGGGTTATGACTAAATTAAATAATTACATTCCATCACTGGGATGCATATATTAAAATAAAAAGAATGTAAAAATCATCTCTTTCATTATTCCTTTAATTTTGCCACTCGTGATATACCCAATGTGTCAAACACCATAGTGAACTATTAACCTCATGATTTATGAAATAAAAATATTAATATGATCTATGATACACATTAATAATAATCATAGTTTCATGGGATTATTTTAAAATCCTAAAAATTTAATTTTCCAATGAAACTTGAACTATGGGGAATTCTTATTAGAGGATCCATTGAAATAAAATCCCATTGGTGAAATTTCCATGTGTAAAAATTAGTATTTGACTCAAATTATTACCAAAATACATACACCAATATCATATATAGTCTATATCATATTTTATTACATTAATATGATATAGAACATTAGATTAATATTTATTTTCATTCTTTATATAGTGTTAATCATTGCATGGAACTGCTATATAATTTCTAGGTGGAATGTTTCCTAGGGACATTATCAAATTATCTATCATATAGAAGGAAAATTATGTTGTAATCATAATTTATATTATATTTATTTTTGAACTATGATTATACAATTTCAGCTAATGTACAAGGTAATTTTTGTATGGAATGACCATCTACAACAGACTACCACATGAACTAAATAAATCTGATAACAATTTTAATCTAGGTAGAATTTATAAAATATTTATGCTTCGCTTGAGATAAAAATTTAGTTAAATGGTATTCCATGTTCTCCTATATGAATACTATTCCCATTTAAAAATAACCTTGTAGATTAAATTATTTCAATATTTGAATGTTATAATATATATGCTTTACCTATTGGTGAATTTTGATGCCCATTGAAAAGGAAAAAAATACTGTATTCTCAAAATACATAATTATTTGGATTTAATGAATATAAAGAACACAATTATTTTGGATGATGTTGTTGATCGATAAAGATTTTTTATCTTAATTTGAATCAATAATATAGATCAAATTTATTGTTTAATTAACCACAACATTTTTTTTGGTCTCTTCAGGATCATGGGTCGTCTATTAAGTGTGGTGAAATTTCATGATTAAAATAGAATTCCATACTCTATTAGAAAACTATATTCTTTGTATCTCAAAATTATTAGATCCTTATATATATTATAAATATTTAATATAGCCATAGTATTCCTTAAATAATAAAAATATTCTTAAAAATAAAATATACATTTCTATATGATTCGATATAAGTCTAATATCAGTGTTAGAGGCAAAGAAACACCAATAATATTATAGAAAAGGTGTATAAAATTTTCACTCTCTTAAATTATCAAGGTATGATTGTAATCCCATCACTCACACTATCATGTTGTGTCTAAGGACACATTTAATATAAAAAATTATTTCAGGATATAGTAGAACTAATCCACTCTGGTATTATTCAACACTAAAGGAATTAAGAAACATGTCAATTTATATACCATGACACAGTACACAAAAAATCATTGGTCTATTATGATGAATCATGATTTTGATAATGTTCACTACTTTACCAATATCCATCAAAATGAAATAGTGGTTCTACTATTACATATTTACCTATTTGGATTGTACATCATTTAAAAAAATAAATATTTGACCCCTATATTCCACCATGTAAATGATCAAACTTGGAAAATGTATCAATAATAACACATATAAAATTAATTATTTATGAAACCATAACCTCACAAAGAATCACACAAAATTAATAATCTCAATCCAATATAGAGGATTTAATCCATAAATATATTTTTACAACTTCGATAACTTTTTGGCATTTCCTAGATTAACAAACCCATCATGTTGTTTCTTATAGTCATATTTTTATTGATTCTAATAAGAATTTTTTATTTTCATAAAACTAAAAAATCTAACAGTCATGCAATAATTTTATATCATATTTAATTATGTGGGATTTAAAGATAGAATTTTGGTAATATGTTTCATAATAGTCAAATACAGGAAATTTCATAAACTATTTATCCATAAGTAATTGTTTACGGGTACTAACATTACCTTTTGTTTTGAAATTATCATTGAATTCCCATTTGAACCGAACTATAATTTCCACAACTAGTAGATCAATTGAATCATGTTTTTGTTTCTGATTTACGAAATCCATCTAAAAATTCATTATGAATATCCATTTTTTGGAAAATGAACATTCTAAATATTCTTTATATGATATTCAATAACCATTTTCAAACAATAATTTGTAAACATCCTTAGTTGCAATAATCCATTACAAGCATATTTCTTATCCTCTAAGGATACCCTACACTGTACTGGATTCTCATGAACTCCATCTTCTTCATGTACTACTGGATGTTTTTACTTTTCCGTGTATTCTATATCTTCAACATCAGTATCACTAAATTCAATCTCTCTCTAATCATCTATTTTGATGATTTGATACCTCCCTATAAATATACCCTCTTCAAAAATTATGTACATTTCTTATGAGGGTTCATATAGGTAATAACACATCATTTCATTATGATATTATATAAATATTACCTTTTTCATCAAGGGAGTTACATTGTCTCTTTAACATGAAATTATAATAACCATTAAACCCATTAAATATCAAAGAGACAGTAGAAACATAAGTGCCTTAAATAAAAAATAAACTATGTCTTATTTCACTTTACATGTCACTTGGTTTAGTGTGTATTTCACAGTATATAATGAATATCCCAAAAATGAATTAAAACATTATCAGGAAATCTAATCAGACTCACCATGTGATAAAAAGTTTTTGTATTTGTTATATTTATAAAAATATAGTGTAATATATAAGGTGAATTGTTTTGGGAAACTATCCTACAATTCTATAATGTTCTGATTAATTAATCTATATATATTTCTCGCTATGATCATTTTAAATATTTGTAGTATTGTTATGAAGTTGATTCAATAAATATTTTTTGAGATCATTAAATTTAATGTGGATTATTACATTTATATCACTATCTAAATAAATCCATTTCAATATAATTAATATTTTGAGGTAATGAAGAATGTCAGTCAACCTCTAGATACTACTAGAAATTGTATACACACATCAGTTTTTAAAAATTTGTTACTATATTCATCCATTTAACATATAAATTTAAAAGGTGAATTGATCACCATTCCAAGTAATAAATCGGAAATTATTAAAGGGAATTTACTCGAAATAGTTTAAATATTCTTCATAGGGGAGAATTAATTAGTGATTTGTAATTTTATGACCTAGAAAATTCTTCAATACTTAGTTGTTATATGATTCTAGTGTGCTTAGTAATATATCAACCAACAAGACATTTAATTTTTAATATAATATATAAATACCACTATTATGTTATTCTATACAGTTACAAATTAAAATATGATAGAAAAAACCCATATGGTTTCCAAAAATGAAAAAAAAATCATATCAAGAAAAGATAACAATGTAATATTCTCATTAACAAAAATAATATAAATAGATTTTACTAAAAATATGATAATTCATATTGAATATTATAACTTTTCATCATTAGTATTCAAGGAAGTCAAATGGGCTATATTTGGAACCTCCATGATCCCATTCCCCACTAGATTCCATCTTCTATCTTCATGGTTCCTTATTTTTTAAATATATATATATGCAGTAGAAGTCATATCTCTTACATAACTAGTATATGAGGACATTTTTCACTTGATAATGGATACACCTTACGATTAACCTTTATAATTCTTTTTACAATTCATCTCTCAATGATCAATATTACAACATGAGAATAAGATTGAATTTTATTCAATTTCATTCCTTTGGATGTTCATCTTATAACATGGTATTTGTTCATCAGCCATATATAAGGATTAAATCATTATTCCTTTTTCCATGTAATTTTTTTATTCACAATAAGAATTATTGAATTGTTACACCCCACATATTTATCAAAAGGGTGAATATGAATGATTAGTTTTGTAAGAGAATTATCAACAGTGGTTGTATTATAATTCATAATGAAGATATGTTATGACTATTTTGTTTATGCAATAATGTGTTTTTTTGTCAGACTCATATAGAAGTAATAATTTGAGGATGAGTAAGAAAACCATGTAGTCAATCATCATGGGCATATGTGGCCTAGTTAGTAATTAATATACAATATTGGATTTGAATAATGACTTAGAGATATCTAATATATATTCATTATTTTTTCATTGAAAAATCATGGAGACGAAACAAAATTCCAAATGCATCCATGCTATCAAGAATATTATAAATAATAATAGACAAACCAACAACATTAAAAATTACACATCTAATAGATCATTCATGTATCATTTAAAAGGTCGATCATTTCCCCAGAATAAGCATATATGTAGGTTTTTTAGGATTTCATGAATCTAGTACATAAAATTTGAGTTTTTACCGTAGTAAAATTCATAAGCATCAGTTCATTTTTGAAAAATTTGGGATAGTGATAATGTTTTCTATATAGAAATATTTTACTTTTCTTCACCCTCATTTTTTACTTGTATTGATATCCCTCACCCTCAATGTGAAATTATCCTCTCATATCGATAACCTAGTTTCAATGATCCATATTTTCAATCAAAAAACTCCAATGTTGGTTGGTAAAGATATTTTATAGTATATAATTATGAATTTAATTTTTAGATACTAAATCGCAACTCCATGATCAATTGAGTGGATACCCAAATCTATGAAACATAGTCCTTATTTTCCACAATAGTTGACTATAGATTAATACTGAGCATTGAAATTTCTAATCAACATTATAAAAATTTTGTTTATAAAAAAACATTATTTATGACTAATAAATAATTTAAGGTACCCTCGTGATGGGATTTTTATTTTCATTTAAACTATTTTTTCCATTTTAGATCAAATAATAATAAGGTTTCACCAATATAGTATTTTATTTAAATGATTTTACATTTTATTATTATATGAAAAATAATCCCATTTTATTTAAAAAATACCCGTTAATAATATTCAATGATCACTTATGATATTGACCAATTTAAAATAATATTTATAAATAATAAAATTTTTTATGTTCTATCTAGAATACATGTTATTTCATTTATTTAATGTGATATATATAATAGAATAATGAATATAGATGTATGATCTTACAAAATATGTTATAAAATGTTTGTCTAATGGATGAGAATCGAAAAATAGGCAACAAGAAAAATATTACAGATGAAATGTTTTCTCAGGATACCACATTCTAACTATTCTATTATGAATATTCTTTATTTGTTACTTCTCAAATAATGAAGTGAACTACCTCATCTCACTTGGGATCTCCATAAATGACATATGTATTTAGTCATACAAAAGTGATGGGAAACAAATTATTATTTAAATGGAGTTTCCATAAAATAAATAATATAAACAACATGCTATAATAATTAGTAGGAGATGAAATTATATCAATTTTATTAATTGAAAATTATAACGAAAAAATTATTTAATTAAATAAATATAATGTTAAAAATAATACATAAGATGTTTTAGGATTTTTATCCTGTATAACATTAATTGAATATATAAAAGTAGATATTAAATAATTAAAATCAATTAATATATATTATTATGACAACAAAATATCAATTGATTAAAAAAATTAATTCCATTTATCTTAGTTTCCATTATAATTCTCTCAAACAAAAACCTCATAAACGCAATATGTAAAATTAATGAAATAACCAATTTTTATAAACAGTAATTTAGAATTTATTAATTAGTAAAATATTTATCAATTCAAAGACGCATACGATTTCAACATTATATATAATTATTTAATAAGTAAATTAATTTAACATAATTTAATAATTTTTTTCTTTGATACTAAATAACATTTTCTAAAAATTAACATGTTGTGTTAAATTCATGTTATGAATCCATGACCATATACGAGTACTAAATGTGTATCTATAAAATATTTCAATTATTTGACAAACATGTTATATGTCATGTGTTTCTTTTGTGGTGTTCATATAATATCCACCTTTAGAATCAACACGATCATCAGATATGGTAAATAATAAGTCACTAGGGAATGTACACTAGTTTTATTATACTTATCTCATTAATGATACATCAAATCTATCATAGGTGGTTTTATAAAGTGTTTCTGAACTCAAAATTAACAAGAACTATTCCTTCAATTTATTTATAGAAAATTAAATATACACCATATATATTTCATAAGGTTTGACAGATCATGTTTATGATCATAAAAGAAAATATCTAGTGTATAATAATCAAACTATAAGTTTTTATTTCAATTAAAACCATTTATCGAATGAAACATCTAGATGAAGTGAACATGGTCACATTGTGTTTACATTCATTCACATGTTGTGTATAGATTCCAACCCAATTGTATCATCAACTACTCCTAATGGAATATACAATCTTTTTAATTTTTTTTATTAATTTATTTAACATTATATGAATCATGTAAAATGAAAAGTATTATGCCAAAAATAACATTAATTGACTTAATTATTTAATAATGAATACATCAAAAGTGAAAAACTAACAACATATTCATATTATTATTAAGTGAGTAATAAATAATTATAACTTATTAAGTTACCCATCTAATATATCTTAATATATATATGGTTTAGTTTAAATTTTAAAGATAATTTTCAATTAAATTTTACAACCAAATTGTTATGATTATCTTTGGAATGATTTGGAAAAAATTTATCTGAATCCATGAAGAAGGTATGCCACATTTAATTTATAATTAATTCCGATTTTAAATGATTTACCTATCATAAAAATTCATTCATCAATATAAAATTATGTTGGCCGTTATTATTGAACATAGATTGTGATGGTTGAATCAATGGTACATTCCCTCATGAGGTGATCCATATATGAAATAGTATTTCTGAATTATTCTTGAGAGTTCTATGAGTGGTATTCAAATTTATCGATGCCATGAATCAATCATTATGGATTAAAAAATTTATAATCTCAATGTAGTTTGTGGGATTATTTTGCGTATCCCATAATTGGAGTGTGTATTAAAGTGAAAACCTGGATCATGGAACGTATTGTGTTATTGAGAATATATTTCAGATTTAGAGAATTACACAGGGAGTAAAATGTTTTAAAAAAATGTTAAGATATAAATTATTTACAAAATTTTATAGAGTACTTTTTATAGATCCAAAGATGAAATGTTAATTTAAAAATTAATAAATATTATTCCAATAAACCCATTAACACCCCATGTGAAAAATATTATAATATTATTAGTATTTAATTGAAATTCACCTAAACCGTGGACAAATTAAATTTCATCCCACCAAAATAAATAAATATTTATTTATTTTCATTATATTACCCTATCACTAGACTATAACTAAGTATTATCTTTCACATCATTATGTACTAAATGATATATAAAAGTGTTTTAAATAATTAAATAAATGTAATTTTCTATATTATAAATCGACATATAAATACTTATGATCAAAAAACATATTACTCTGAATATCATCCATTTAAATGAGATTTATTTTATAATATACTTGTAAAATTCAAAGAGATTTTAATTGATTTTATTTCACACACATAAAGTGTGACCCCAAATTCATTTTTTAATTTGTAACTAGTCTAAATGTTCAAACATACAAGGTTATAATCTAGAAAATTTCCAGGGAAACCATAGACAAAATATTTAATTTATGAATGAAATTAAAGATCTTGGGAACACTAACCTTGTAATATATTCCCATTATTTTGATATATATTTTAATACAGATTGGCTAGATTTTTTCTTCAACTGTTCTCTCAAATCCCATAAATTTACAATTTTGAAATCCACACAGTAATAAGTAAAAATGTTAATAGAAATAATCTATATTTTCATTCCATCAATAAGAATATGATATTCAATTACAACATAAGGGACACATCCTATATCTAGTTATTAATTAATGATATGTAACCCATGATACACCTAACATACATAACTTCATCATGATTTATTTTATTCATTACTTATACTATACATCGACATTAACATTTAATGAAAAAAAATTAATAACAATATTAGAGTCAAATGTTTATTATAGAGTACTATAGATAGGAATGTCTAATAAAAATTTCAAAATGTGTAATTTTTTTTGTATATAATCTTATAATATCCTCCCATATTGAAAATTTCCAAGGGTGGACATCATGATATGTTTTTTCAACATCCAATGAGCCAACCACACATTAAATCGTGCTTCATATATGTATTATTAGAATTTATAATTTGGTCATATAATAATTTTTTAAATGAAAATGTATAGTATCTAAAGTATCTCTTCATAATAGAGACATGCTAATAACATTTTTGGTAAAAGGAATCCATTAGACGTTAGAATATACACCATCTTGCAAATGAACAAGTAGGATGTGGAAATAAATTTTATAATATTATATTGATCTTCGAGGAACATAAATTTAAATCTATTGTATGATGGACATAAATTTTATGGCACCGCCAAATCCAATAATCATGACACTACACTCAACATATAAATACACATCTATGGAGGAAAATTAAAATTCCCTCATCATTAGTAATCTAGATCATTTTCATAATGATCAAAATAATTTAAAAATATTTCATATTTTTCCTCAATAGTAAAATATGTTTTTCTATGATTCATTATTTTGGGGCATTCAACACATTGCTCATTTAATATTTTTTATAAAAAGAACTAATATATAATTTATAGAACATATCTTCCGCACAGTAAATATATATTACAGTATTGTGATACAAAATAGAAATGTGAATGAAAATGATAATGTGTATTATTAAGAATGATATTATATTTTTATCCTCATAAAATTTGAATCATATAAAATGATGATAGTAATTTTTTTCTCACCTATATTTGAACTCAAATAATATCCAATGGTGGGTTAAATGGTAATTATATTCGGAATATAAATTTATCACCTAATTGATCATCTAACTGAATTAAATTGTTATATAATATTTTCTATAATCATATATAAGACCTTAATTATCACTACATATATAAGACCTTAATTGTTACCAAATCATATTAATTTCTCACTATATTGATTTATATAATAAATCCATCATAAAATAAACAATTTTTGATAGATATTAATCAGTATAACCATACACATCTTCATATATCTCATTAGAGTCTCTTAACATGTATTAGACAGTATTTAATTCATCGAAAATATTACAAATATAAATTTATGATATATTTTTTAACAAAATTTTACTTATAATGATATTAAAATCAAATCAAATATATAAATATTTTGATATAATCATTATAGAGGGCCGTTGGGTTTCATTAAAATTTATGATCTTCCATGTTTATTGATGATATCAATGTAAAGTATTTTTATATAATAATAATTCCTTCCAAATGAACTATTATTTTATCAAAAATATCTTCATCATAATGTATATAGAATATACATCCATTTTCACTATTATATTTCATAATGTCGACATTGTATGACGATTAAATATTTTATTGAATCCTAGATCAAGTGAATATATGTAGTGATGATAAGGTCAATACCATGGATCACGATTATACATCCAATATTGTACATGAATTGTCTTGTACATATTATGATCACAATGTAACAAACTGATTTTTTATCTAGTATCCAATAAAAATATGATCTGCAAAATATTTTTTTTGCAAAAATATTAATTTTTATAATTATAATATCATTATAATTATATTTATTTAATTAAAATATTAATATTTTTATTATTATTGTTTCACATGTATTTATAAACACAATAGCTATGAATTAACTTCTATATAAATTTTTTTTGTTCATGGTTTATATACTTATGATATTGTAATTTCTTTTTAGTCAATCATACCCATTATATACTAATATATATATAGTAAGATAATATATAAATATTTATATTATAATAGCTGGATCCCCATTATGTTTTCTATTAAATATTAAATATTTTATTATTATAAATTAATTTTTTATCTAAAATTCAGATTGGTTGTATTATTTATTAGAATTTGGGCTCTCCTGTCACTGGGAGAATGAGAAACTCACTCATTCTAGCAAGATCAACCATTCCCACTAGAGTAAATGACCATACAAACCACCTCACAAAATTCAGACACATTACATTATTTATTAATTAGTATTGACATAAAATATTATAACAAGACAATATATATTCCATTGATATCATTTTCACTATCACTTTTCTAAATAAAAGACACATGAAAACAAAAAAAGTAAAACATTTTGTAAACCATTTATTTTTTAAAACTGGTCCAATCCTAGATTTATATCTATTTGAAAAAATATTTTGATTCACAATACAGGAGTTTTTCTTCCTCTAATCCTAAAACAAGCCCCAAAACCCTAAAATTTTCCATTACATGATTATTTTAAAATTTAAATCATGTAATTGAACATATAAACCCACTAAATTATAATTAATTGATACAATGGATTTCCCTTTGTGATCCATGTATAAGGGGTTTTAAAACCTCTTTTAAAAAATCTATTCTTAATTTTATTTTTATACATTTTTATTCCAGTATAATATTTAATTCTTGTGATATTACAAATTGATATCATAGATAATTAGAATAAATTAACTTTAATCACATGACTATAAAAAATTTAAATTATTATTAATATAAATTCAAGAATAATTACTCTTATTTATGAATTATTATTCAACAACAATGATCAATATTAAATATAAAATATGATAATAATGTTAAAAAATTCTACAAGTAAGGGGTCCATCACAAACATACTAATATACAATATTGATTTACTTGTAACACCCTTGTCCAATAAACCAAAATTGTTCATAACAAGGGGTTCTATGGGAACACATGAAAACAACCAAACACAATTGGCTTCTATATAGTATAGAGGTCCAGATATAAATAATTGGATATTATTCATTTAATTTTGTGACTACAAGTTCATACTAGAGAATAATAATTTTTTTCAAACCCCATATATATATATATATAATAAATAATATATAAAATAAGATGGTAGTAAAGAGGGTATCAAATAATATATAATATTTTAAAGAAATTATACACATTATTCATTTGAAATATAATAGTGTAAAAAGAAATAGATTATTTAAGTAAAATTAACAAAATATATAAAAAACATTTTGAACTCCAAATAATACATTAATCGTAATATAAAATATAACAATTAAATATAATAACATGTATCCCTGATAAAAATATAAATTATTATCGAATCTTTGACCTAAAAATTCATTATTATTCAATTCAATTTATATAAATCCAAACTGATACCTTCCTCTCAAGTAAATTTTGAATGTATTCCCCAAAATATTGAATCCAAATCATTGTATGTTGGTAGGGGAGTTCTATTGAATAATTATGATTCCCCACTATTAATCATGACACTAATTTGTAGAAATTATTTTTCTCTACATGAGAATAATATATAATGGAGATTAGTGATATATATGACTCACTAAACATGAAATAATTCCTATCAAACCTAAATATATCATTCCTATAATGGATAATTACTATAAAAATAATATATCCCAGAGTAATAACATGTACAATGATGATTGGAGCTTACATGATATTAATATAAATAATGGTATACATACCCTCATTATATAAAAAGTTATTCTAAATTAACATGGTTGTTAAATTAGATGTATTATAAAAATAGTTCTCCCCATGTTCATTAATTTTCTCATTACAGAGTCCCACATTAAGCATTGACCATCTAACATCCCTTAAATATTTAAATCCATAAAATATAATTTGTAATATTGATGATATCGAGAAATAAAATTAAAAAAAATCATATTGGGTTGAGACATTAAATAAAAACAAAATGTTCATGAAAAAAGGACATAAAAAATTCACTAAATACATATGTTTCAAATAAAATGTTTTCACAAGATTAAATAATGAGATAAATTAAACTATTAAGACAAAAAATAATAAAAAATTAATCATAATTCTTATTTCATACCGCATTTTATCTCATCAATCCCCACTAAAGATACCATTTTGAGAATTGAATTAGAAAGTCAATTCTAATTCATAAAGCAAAAGTCATAAATTAGAATAAATACCACTGATATGATCTTATTGGTTCTCATATGTAAGGAAATTATAGTGACCTAACAAAAAAAATCAAGAAGTTCATTAATAAATCTATATATTTAATATATGTTATAATTTGTCACACATGAAAACATCCAAATGGTTTAGTGTATTACATATTACCCACATAGAGGTCTTATTTATACATAGTTGTGGAATATTTTCGATAATAATTACACAAACTTCATATATATATTTATCATAAGCTGTAATCATCAATATAACATGAGAGATGTAAATATAAAACAAATTATATGAGTTTCAGTATAATGTTAATAATATTGGATAATAATTAATTATAATAAATGTGAAAAATATATAAATATGAATATAATGGTGGTGCATAAGAAAATCATACCATGTATAGCATATATTATAAATCATGATTCATAGAAAAATCACATGTAGAACATAATATGTAAATCCAAATGGTGTGGAAACATTAGATAATAAACATGAGTTGTGGGAGAAAAAAATAGAAATAGAATATTCATACTAGCCTTCCATAATCCTTGGTATAAAAATATATATCATATTTAATGTACCTTTACTATTAATATATATCTTTATATACATGTTATAAATTCATAATCATAATAATACTCATGCACATCCATGGGAGATGTGTCCTAAATAAACTTTTACCCACACACAACCATTGAGTTAATCTACACCAAAATTATAACCCCAAAAAACCATGTGAGGATATATAAACCACAACTATAACCCAAGTATACCTTATGTGCTTAAATAATTTGTAATTATTGTAGTTCCTAACATTTTGGTAACAACATGGAATAAATTTTACCTACACACATCCCAATGATAATTGTAAAACCAAAATTTCTCAAATATAGAATATAATTATATCACGAGATGTAATACCTTCACTAATGCATTTGTGTGTGATTTACACATAAAAATATAGAAATTATTATTTTGAAAATGAATAAAAAAATTTAATAATTAATTAAAAAAAATAAACAAAATAATCATTAATAAGAAAATTAATATTATGTTAAAATATGACATAAAAGTGAATAATATATGACAATGGTATGGAAAAGTGATTAACATATTTTAAAATGAATTTATTTAAAACCCACATCATTAATAAGATAATGATATTTTTATGTGAACATTTCTGAATATGTGGACCATTTTTAGATTAAAAAACATTTGAGTTAGCACTTTGGGATATATAAAATTATACAGTATAAAAAATAATCACAAAGAGAAAAAATCCATTTAAAAAGATTGTAATTATTCATAAAATATTACATTTTTATATGGAAAAATAAATTCTATAAGGAATATTACAATATATGAAACCTTATTTCACTACAAAAGAATATAAATTTGAAATACAAAAATAAAATAGTATAGATCAATTAAATTGTGAAATATCACAATATGTGTAGTGTAATAATGTCTCAATAAAATATTTTAGTTTAGAAATCCCCTTTCCTTTATTCCCATGTAAAAAAATATTCTCAAAACATCCATAAAATAGACTTTACTATCATAATTAAATATTTCAGAATCCATTTTCATATAAATTAATCCTTTATGTTCATTATTTATGATCACATAATGTGAATTTAATAATATATCATTTATTATTTCAATTTTTTTTCTAGTCACTTTTTTTTCGAGCATGACTTATGATGTTCATTTCAGTACCCATTATTTGAAATAATTTTTATCATTATTTGGACATATGTGTTTGTGTAATTATTTTTTTAGAAATATTGAAAATCATATAATCCAATTATAAAGAGTCTCTCATCATTTCATAAAGATGAAATCAGTGATGGATTAGTTTGAGGTTATTTAACATTTTTAATTGATTATGAAATAAAAATCATTATTTGTTGATTTTTTCATAACAAATAAAAAATATGTTATTTTATCAAAATTTTATATAAATTATAATAAATATATTAAAAATAATTACCATTTATAAATATAGTAGTGAAAAATATAACATATTGTACTTGGGGGTGGTATATACCCATAAAAATGGATGGTGATTTCATATCTCATTGAAAAAAATATAAGTAATATGGATTGTTATTTTTAGAACCCATCACATGTTATATATATCATAACTATAGAATAAATTTTTTATTATGACCATACATCTATATATATGACTAGAAATGTATCATTTTATGTTTTATAAGTGTTTGTCCACTTAAACACATGATTTAATTTTTTTCAATTTTCATAAGGGGCAGGGGAGAATTGACTAATTTTTTTTTCAGAATAATGGAAAACATAATGGGTAACAAAGATTATAATTTCTTAAAATAAAAATGGATAAAATAAAGACGAAATTATAAAATATATAGAAAATATTTTAGTCCAATGGTTGATCATATAATGAGAACTTCAAGTTTCTCATTGAAGTCTCCATTGAATGAAATATCATACACTAATTTATTATTATAATAATATAATGAGGGATCAAAAGCATTGTAGAAGAATTAAAAATGGATGAATTTAAGAACAACACCAAATTATTATAGTTTTATTGAAGTGGTTGTGAGTAATGCATTTTAAAACATGTATGAATATACAATATTAAACATTTTTACATAATATAATGAGAGATCCTGATAAAAATTTCACAAGAAAATAATAGATAATTATTTAGTGGATATTGAGATATTGTAGATAATATATCAACCATTATGTTATAAACTTTATTTTAACATTTATGAATCCCTTTAACCATTTTATAATTATTTTTTTAATTTATACACTTACCAAGGTAACTATTTTTACCTTTGTTCACATTATCATTATTCTTAAAAATATTATGTACTATATTAGATGATTATAACCCAATAGTCCAATATTTTTAATCAAATTGATTTTGAATAATTTTTATAATAACAAAAAATATTATTTCCTTAAATGTATAATGTATTAACAAATAATTTTTGAAATATATTATGTATGTTATAAACATTCAAATATTTGTTTTTTATACTTAAATAATATCTCAGAATAAAACATGATACCTATAAAACATATATATTATCAATAAAAATATTTTAAATTTATAGGAAGTAATTATAATGATGTGATGTCAAAAACACATTCTAAATTAAAAAACAAATTTTTCCACTATTCACAGTGAAATCAATTATATTATAAATATTATATATAATAAAATTATAATTATTTTAATATTCATAAAAAAAATTATTCTCATATGTTTAATGTAAATAAATAAATAATATAATCCTTTATTTAAATAAAATAAAAAAATATAATAGAATGTATTTATTAGTAAAAAGTAAAATTGTAATATCATATTTAAACATTACAAAATTCTTATAAATTACAAATTATTTTATTGGTAACATATTTTTTACAATTTTCAATATATTTTTCAAATATATCATAACAATATAATTTTTAGATTTTATTTGTAGGACTAAAATAATATTTTAGTTAATTTTAAACACTAATTGAATTCAAATATTATAATAAATAAAAAATATTTAATGTAAACCCATATTTCATAATTATTTAATGGTATTTAAACCCAATACTTTTATTTAAATTTATTAATCGTTATGTTTAATACTAATAATAATATTTAAATGTATATTCGGGTTTTATATCTTTATCATTTCTTATGATGAAAGAAATAAAAAATACAATATATTTAAGGAATATTTATATTAAAATCCAAGGACATAAATTTCTACCGTTAAGCAATTTCAGACTTGGGAATTTAGAATATAAATTATTAAAAATAAATAAAAGAGATATGTTAAGATGAACATGAGACATTAAATAATTTTAAATGAGATTTGTACCAAAATATATGATTTATAAATTAGAGGGATGATTTTTCCACTATTTTAGGGATATATTATTATTTTTATATATATTTTCAAAGGTATTTTTTAAAATATTATGCATCATACAAGTTTCTAGAAGAGTTTCTTGTTTTAATGACAGTCATAATGTGCTATAGTTCTATAGTCTCTTTTAGAGGCTCATATGTACATCAGTTTATGTTCATGTTTAGATACATCACGACATTTATTTTTTTGATTATATATATTATTGTGAGAAATAAAGAAAATTTACATAATTATATGAATTTGTGTAAGAAATATAAATTGGTTTTATAATGTTGTGTATAATGAAAATTTTATTTTGAAATCCCCTTTCATCATTCATATATATACAAAATCACACATGAACTGAGTGAAATTTATGAAACCATGGGTTGTTGTAGAAATATATAAAAAAATATAATTTTTAAAATAATGTGTATATATGATACCCTGATATACACTCCACTATATATTTATAAAGGATTTTATGACCACTTTTATTTTGTGACATTGAATAATGTTGACAATAACTATTATCGTAATTCACTAATTTACTAATATACATGAATTGAGTCGTTAAAATATGAAAAAATATTTAAATTTCCCCACATAATATTCAAATAAATATATAATAGTTAGATATTTTATTAAGTAACATGAAATTGAGTTGAAGTATAGAAAAAGTGATAGAGGCATGCAATCAATACTTTTAAATAAATATTGTTATTAAATCATACTAGATGGATAAGAGTGTATTTAATGAATTACTAAATTTATCTTGATAACATATTTCTAATAAATATAAGACTAAATAATAATACAGTAAATTAACTAACAAACACATCATGTTATTGTAATATGATACCTCATATTTCACTTGATTAAATAAAATAAAAATAGTTAGTCATGACTGTTCTACAAAATCAGATGTGAATATGTGTAAAAATATATATAAATTTTTAATTTTATATCATATCAATTTATTTGATAAAGGGTTTCCTGGAAAATAGACATTCATTTAAGACTATAAGACTATTAGGTCAACATTAGGTTGGGTTTTTTCATACTTCATGAATAGATCCTTCAATATAACTATATAATAAATATTTCATTGTTTTTGTTAAAAAAATAATTAAACAATTCATATACCCCATGAAATTTTAGTTAGATGTGAATTATAAGGCTCCATTATCATTCATCATGTTGATAACTATGTCGATTGTCAACCAACCCTTTTAGAGGTGATTACATGTGGGTTCATCAACACAAATGACACATACAACTAAAATATTTGGAAAATCATATACAATTAATATAAAAAAACTAAAGACATTACCAACACTTAATGATGACCCCAAATAATTATCATCATGTCTATTTTTTAGTTTGATTCAATTCATATAAAAAGATAATTAACTAAACTAATCTAAAAAATTGATTACTCTTCTCTAATAAAAGAATTCATGTAACATTCAAAAAATACATAAATAATATATTCATATAAATTTTGGATTTATAAACATAAAAGGATTATTTAATAAAATGGAGCAAACATATTAGTTTCATAGATACTAGATATATAGAAACATGATTTTTGTAAAAAAATATCATTTATTAAAATACAACCGATAGTAGATCCATTCTATAATTCTTATAAATTTTCATCTTCTTGAAAATTGAAGTGATGGAGAGAATGTTTTTAGGACATATGGTTAATAACTGAAAATATAATAGATAATAATTAGTGTTCAAATGTGTGATGAATGTTATACTAGTGGTATAATCACTACATATAAAAATCATATAAAATTATTTGAAAACTAAAATCAAGAGTCTTCGAATAAGTCATGGAATAACATATATAATGATTCATATCCATATAGAATCATTAATCAATGTAAATGATCCATAGAGTATTACAATGGAATAATAATTTCCATAATAGTGTAGAATTAATATAGTAATAACAAATATATCATTTTTATTAAAGAATAACAAAAATTATGTCAACAAATCATTTTATGATATTCTCATAACTATAATTATACACCTCTATAGACAAGTGACCATACCATATCTACAATTATACACATGTACATCAATATGATAATAGATAAAATAAAATTTTTCCCACATAAAACATATTAATAATAAATAAACTATATATATATCAACAATCGACATTACATGAATATTTAATTTGTAATTATGGGAATTCACATCATTATGTGCATAAATAAACATAAATTATAACCACAAAAAACCCTTTAAGTATATCTAAAGCACAATTACATCCACACAGAAAACAAGTACCGTGGGAGATATAAACTGTATCCAAAGCATATTATGATGATATGGGAGCCCAATATTCCTCATCTATATATATGTGAAAAATTAAAATTCATATCATTCATATTATATAAATAATACTAATGATGTGATGTTGGTTTATAAATTTTTAAAATTTTATCAATTAAAAAATTATCATTTTATTCTAAAAACATGAACATCCATATAGTGTATTGAAAACACAACATATACTGTGATTTATGAACCATTACATCATTATATAATAATATAATGAATATGAAGAGAAATCATGAAAAAATATTCTCCCTAAAATTAGTTTCCCAATATCACATTAAAGATAAAATATTTTAATGTCACATTAAAGATTAAATATTTTTAAGAAAAATAGAAAACATCATAAAACATTACATCCAAAAAATATAAATATAATAATATGAGAAATAAATCATATATCTATATATGATGTTGATGGTATTATGATAATATCATGTTATGGAAAATACTTATCAATAGAGTAATAAACCAATATTTAAATCCCAGATTATTAAAAGGATTAAATATATTTATATTAAATTGAATAATTTTAAATATTAGTATCATTATTGATAAAATAATATTTTTCTATTTATAATGGTGATCATATAAGGGAATAAAAACATGAATATGGAGGATAATTCCATTGAAATATATTTGAATGATTTTTAATAAAAATCGTTTTTATCAAATAAAATCATCAAGGATGAAAAATTAATTTGAAACATTATTTCTAAAATAAATGATGATGGAAATTCTACATTCAATTATCATAGATTACAATAATTTAATTTTTAAAGTTCACATTCTTAGTGGAGTGATCATATTTCCAAAAAGGTATTTGATTCATCAAATCACCATATCATTATTGTTTCATAGACATTTGATCTCTATGATCCTGTAAAAAAATATCTTAATAAACAATTTATAAATCTTATTATGTTCATTATCTATTTATATACTCAATTTATGTTCATTTATTATAAATATATTGGGTTTTTACCACTTATTTTTAAAATCTGATGTTTGTAATATTAGTTATTTCACACAATATATATTGTATTGATTTCATACCCTATTCTTTAATAAATATTTTTATATTTTAATAATCCATATAATATAATATAATTTAAGTCATATTATAAAATAATATTTATAATCTATTATTTTAGTGCATTCTTATGTTTCGGAGAGTAAAAATTAATGATGAATTAGTTTTTGGGTAATTTAACAACATTTATGGATTTCAAAATAAAAACCCTTATTTTATTAATTAATAATCAAAAATAATATTACTTTTATTTATTAATCCTATATATCATATATACTTATCAAGGAAAATTTATAACATTCAATAAAGGTGGTAGTGAAAAAATTAATATACCAATCCATGGATGTGGTTGTTCGCATGATTACAAGGATGATGATAATGATTCCCATATAACCAGAGAGGATATTATTGTAGATTATTATTTTATGAAAATAAAACATGTTATATATATTTTTCCAATTTATTAATTTATTTATTAGGTTCATCATTTTATGGTGGTGAAGAAAAAAACACATTTTGTCAGAGGGAGATGTTTGCACATATACATAACTGGAATTTTCATTTTTTTGGGGAATTGGAGAGGTGGTAATTGTTTATTAATAAATTATATAAATATTCTATATACTATATTAAAATAATTAATCATAAAATACTAGGATATGAAAAATTTAAATTTAATAATAAAAGGAAATTATTGTTTGTAATTTTTTGATCTTATATTGATAACGCTTTGTTTCTTTTGAAAGAATACTTAGATTGATAGTGACTAGGAAAATATATTTGGAGAATAATTTTATGATGGTAATATTTTATAATAATTTATTTAATGAGTGTATATTCTTAGGTGGTGATTAAATTTCTAGACTGTTATTGAAGGGGTGGTCGAAGGCCCATTTTTTAAGTGATGATAATGTAATTTTTGTAAATATTTCAAGTAAATATAAAGGGAACAAATCATAAACATGTTACATGTAACAAATAATATATATGAACTGTTATGAGGGTGATATATGTTCAATCAGTTCTCAAAAAAATTGAATTAAAATAACTTTTTAACATGTTTCGTTCCATTTACAACATGAATTATTACATTTTCCACTATATATATTACCATGGTAATTTTTTTCCATGTGTAAATTAATCATTATTTCATTAAATAATGATTTAATTTATCCATATATTACAAACTAATTATTAATATGAAATCCATTTACTTGGAATCAATTACAAAATATGATAAAAATTATTTAAAAAAACTAATTTATATTTTTTTCAAATTATTATGAATGTTCTAATATAATATATATGGGTATGTAATTAAAAAATAAAATAAAATAGATAATTTTTACTAAAATATATATTTATGAAAGAAATTTTTTCATTAGATTCAAAATGAGAATATTTCTATGTGATTCCATAAAAGCTACAATATTTTTAAAAACATTAATTTTCACAACAATCCTAAAATTAAATTATTTCATAAAAATAAAAAAATAATATATAGATATTATTAAGATTAATAAATAATATTTACCTTTTTCTAAAAATAAATCATATAATTTTAAAATTACATATTTAAATAAAATCCCAAAACTATAGTGGGATAGTATACATATTGGACATGGTATTTTCAAATTATTCACTATTTATATTTATTATATATTAAAAATTAATAAATAATTAATTGGTAATATATTTTTCTTAATATTAAATTTTTTATATTTAAACATAATAAATATATATTCTTTAAAAAATTAATTTATTTTATTAAAATATAATGTTATGTGTAAAAGGGGTTTTGGTTGGTTTTATTTTTTATAATTGATTTTATTTAGTATTAAAAATAAAATTATTTTAAATAAATATTTTATAAATTTTGAATGCTTTTGTTAAACATATAATTTAATAGATTGTTATTATTGATCATATTTTATACATATATTTTTTTAAATATATCATGGTATTCAATTATATTTAACGCATCTTATAGAGAAATTTACTGAAGAAGTTATTTGTTTGTAGAAAATATATATTAAAATAATAGGTTTAAAAACTAATTAATTATATCATATAAATAGATATTCATTATATAAGTTGAGTTCCATGTACATGGTCATACCTCTGGTGGATCGTGGGAGCCCAAAATATACATAAATTTATGTTATCTATGAATATCATCCGAAGGATATACTGCAATCTTTCTTAGTATATCATCAATAAAAACAACAAATATAAATTTATGAACAGAGATGCACATCTTGTCCATTTAATACTTATCCATGTAAAATAAACATGCTTATATAATTTCAAAAATAAATATTATGATAATATATTTCCCGTGTATGAAACCCTATAGTTTTTAATGACGTTGCCAATCATTTTTTAAATTTAAATAATGATCTATTTAACAAAACCCCCATAGAGATGAGAAAATATTTTTTTAAACATAATTGGTGATTGATATAAGATATTTCATCATAATAGATAAAAATTCTTAGTATTTTTTTAAAATAAAATACATTCATCATTACAAAATTACATCTGAAAAAATAAATACAAAATAGTTATAGTACAAAAAATTCATTCATGAAACCATTAAACTATTTATTCTTTAAAACCTTATGAAGTGATATAATACAAGGGTGTTTTTGAATTATTATTAGTGTTATGTAAAGTTGAATATATTATGAATCAAAAATACAAAATTAATATCGATAGTAAGATATTCCAACATATATCCCATTTACTGAGTAACATAACACTAATGATTGGATATGGTAAAATGCACATGGTAAAATAAAAAATTGAATTAATATTTTATTTAATAAATAATAATAAAATCCATATTAGATATGTCGTACAAGATAAGGTATGGTAAATAAATTAAAACACATTCCATTAAATCAATAACATAAGCATAAATAGTATCCATTCATTATATCAATGTGATAATACTATATATAATAATAAATATATATTCAGTGATGGAATTGCATATTATAAAACATCATATCCTTTGACATCATCATATATATACAATAATGTATTTTACCATATATTGTTTAATGAATGGTCATGACTTCACCATTACATTGTAATAAATGTAATCATATTAATTCACCTCATGATAATATCATTGGATCATTAGAATATCGATAATCCATCCACACCCTTGACTCTATTTGAAATGAATTCCTCGTATATAGAATGATCAATATTACTCATGAAAAATATTCTATAGAAATAATTATATGTATTGAGTAATGAATAAATATCTAATTGCATTTTAACAACAATATCGAATAATATATTTAATAATGAAAAGAATGTAAAATGAAATTTTTATCAGAAAATACAAATATCCATGATATAAATTATATTTATATGTTTGAGAAATGTATTACAAAATTATCAAAATTATTTACATGTTTAAAGGTAATGTTAATGGATATAAAATTAAAAAATAATGAAAATGAAATTAAATTCCCTAGTCTATTTAATAACAAACCATCTATAGATAGTGTTATGGAGACATCATTAAAAAATAAATCAGAAATAGGACAATACAATGTTATTTTCATTGATGAGAAGAAATATAGCATCATGATCTTAGTTCTCTCATATGTAACCTCTCCATGTTATCTAGATAACCTCAATGGAACACTCTATTAATTTTTTATAAAAAGCCAACAAATTTATTTTTTATATATCTCAAAATGAACTAAACATTGAGTTTTAACTAACCATTATATATTATTAATATTATTTTATAAATACAATATTTATTGTAACAAAATATTATTTTTAATGAGTAAAATTACATTTGATATCATGGGAGACACAGAACACCCTGATTATAAGAGAATATATCATTATGAAACTTAATGATATATTTCATTAAATTCAATCCCTTTGATAGCATTATTTACATACAATAATATATTTAAATGAAATATAATATTAAATTAAAATATAATTATTTAATCATAAACATTATAATATACTATTTATGGTAGAGGGTGGGGATGTGAAAAGCTTAATTAGTATTTTTTTAGGATCAAAAGAAAATAAATATTTCGGGTACTCTTTCCGGGTATCAATTTACCATTGTTTTAATCTATTTCTGTAAATAGTCATGATTTGGGTAAGACCCGAATGGCCCAAAGGCCTAATTTTTTAATTTTATTATAGATAATACCCATTTTAAGGGTTGAAGGGGAACCCGTACAAGACCCGTATGCCCAAGGAACAAGGGCCGACATGACCCGTAATACATGAACTGAAGGCCCAGAGGCATACCATGCCCAATACCTGACCCGTAGGCCCAGCCCACTAGAACTGCCCCTCCCCAGCATCTGCATCATTGATTGCCTTTAGCTCCCCAACTGCATTGCTAATCGGCTAGCATTACCTCGTACAAAGCTGCACAATGCATAGTCACGATGGCGGTTTCCATATCCTCTCATTCATCCAATCCAGTTAGCTCTCCATCAAGTGACTGCTACTGGTGCTCTGATCCACATCTAGAGCCTTCTCTGTGTGAACTGGGCCATTTCATGGTATTCAGTAACCTGAAGGCCCGGTCGCCCGAAGGCATTTCATGGCCCGAAGGCCCTGAGACCCGTAAGCCCAAACCAGTGGTCCGGAAGCCCAAATCAGATGAATAGTCTTGTTACTACAATACCGATCATTTCCTTCTATAGTTCATGCTACAATTCTGCTACACTATGGTATAACAGCGGAACATGTGATAGGAGAATGGTTAAAAAATTATTCTTACAAAGAATAAATCATGAAATCCTAATTGAATTGGGAATAATTGATCTAACTATGTAGCATTTATAGGAAACCATATATAGGGTTATTAAAATATATATATATGATATTAAAAAATATTAAACCCCCTCTTTATATCCATAATCACCAACTCATCCAAATATAGGTTTACTTACTCATTGATGTAACACCCCACGATTTTGTGAGAAATATTATTTTTAATTTCTTTGATGACTTTTGTTGTATGATACACAAAGATTATCTTGCACAATACGCAACACTATATTATTTTGTAGTATACACAAACACTATTCATGGCGAGTGTTTCCCGCAAGAGAGACCTTCCTAAATAACGTGTGTTGTACGCAAGACAGAGTTTCACTAAACAACGATATATTGTTATAATATTATTATAAACTAGCTGTTATGAATAGTATAAACCAAATTTTTAATTTTATAACATTATTATTCATCATAATCAGTTTCTATAACAATTTATAATAACAAAATCTATTTTTTGTAAAATGGAAATATTTTTCCAAAAATAAATTTTTGCTGCCTTTTGATGGCGCACCAACATTAAATATAGTTTTTGACATGTTTATTAGTTGAATTTGACAAAATAATGTTTTTGATTGCAATTAGTATATAAAAATTTACTTTGGATTATTTTTTAACATTAATCTGTTAACATTTATATTTTGATGAATAGTAAAAATACACTATATTTTAATTAAAAAAAACTTTTATCATAAAGATAATTTATAATGTAAAATTATAATTTTTAAAGCTTTTGTAGAATAAATATAATATATTTTTACCAAAAAATATAATGTAATCAATTATAATTAATTTTACATTGAATTCATAGGTAAAAACATTTCAATCTTTTACAATGTTTTAACTTTTAGAAACCATTTTCTCAACAGCGGGATTAATTTTAAATTAAATACTGCAACTTCTATGTTTTGAATTTTGAAATATGGAATCCATATTTATAATTAGTAGGTCCAAATTATGTTAATAGTTTACTTTTTATTTTTAGCCATTATGAATAGTAACTATAGTAAATTTTATTTACAATTGTTAAAGGGAAATCAGGTAATTAAGGGTAATAATAATATAATAAATTTACCTTAACACTTTTATTAATATAATTATATGATTATATTTATCTTAAAACATAATTCTTATGAAATGGAATCCATTTAAACCCACTTGGATGTGATTAAGACCTATATTTTATTTTATTTAAAGGAAAGTGAAATATGTCTCACTAAAACCTTAATAATTATGGTATTTTTGATATAAATTTATACACAATATAAAATCTAGTATAATTACTCATTTGTAATCTAAAAATTATTTCTTTATCTTGGTAATTTATTTGTAATTTTAAATTAATAGATAATTACTTTAATAGCTTATACATTAACGATGAAGAAATTATTTATTTAGTGAAAAATCAATATTATAGTTTTTATTAAAAACATAATACCCAAAAAAATCCCAAAAACAGGACCAAAACATATTGGTTGAGTATATCTACACCATAATCATTAATGTGTCGACTTTTGGACCATTTGGAGCAATATAAAATAGGTTAGGACATTTATATTAATTTTTAAAAAATATGTCAAAGCGGTCACCATCATAATTTAATTAATATAATAATTTAAAATTTGTTATTTTAATATGATAAATATGATTAAAATTATTTAATTTTTAATAATTATGCAATACATAAGTATATTAAATAATTATACAAAAAAGTTGTAGTAATTAGTTTGTAAAAATAAATATAAAATAAATTATTTCAAATGTATTAAAATTAACATTAAATGAACTAATTAATTTTCAACAGAAATTTTCTAGATGAATATGACATCTTAGGTATATTTTAAATATTTTATTTCCTAAAATATATTCTCAGTGGTTTTTATTTATATTCAAATAGTTGAATTGTGTCAAAATTGGCACTATTGATGTTTTATGAAAATAACATATTATTATATTATTTGAAAGTCGCAAAAATATTTAAAAATTTAAAATTAAAATTATTATGGTCTAAAATTTCATAATGTATCAAATTATGTACAATTAACAACACATAAGTAGGTATTTGTAACCATTTCAAATTTATAACATTATTACCACAAATAAAATTAAATAGATTGAATATTGATAAATCAAAATGATAAGTTTTAAAATATTCTCAAAACATGTCTTAATTTGATTGGATGATGACATTAAAACCCTATATTATCTCATATTTGAATTTGAGTCCTTTTGGATGTTTTTATGTGGGTTTTGAGTTAATTATAAATTAATATTTTTGAGAGTTTCATAAACTTCCCATGTCCTCTCTTATAAAAGGGCACCTCCTCCCTCTCCACTTAATAACATTTTGATCCTAAAAGCTTTGCCAAAACCTGTAAATTTCTCTTCCTCACTTCACTAGAAACATTCTAGAGGTCCTTGTATTCTTAACATACAATTTTTAGTTCCCTAAAAGGAGGTTTAGATGAGGCATGTCAAAGAAGAGGAAATCTCTTCTACCGATTCATTCAGGTTTCTTTATTATTATAAATACTCTATGTTAGTTGTTTAATTATAAAGTAATAACATCAGTATAACTAATATACTGATATGTTATTATAAATAAGAAACAACCCTATTTCCCCTTCTATGCACCCTACAGAAAATGAAATCACCGCGCGTGCATACGTACGACTTACCGTCTCCACGCTTTTGTGTAATCTATTTTTCCACCACCACCTTACATGTATTGGTATAATGTTGGAAAAATAATATCAATATATTATTATTATAACATAATATTAATTCTTTATATATTAGATCATCCACTCAAATTCCATTCAATAATTATGGGAACGATATCATCGCTTAAGCGTATGTCTGGATTACCGTCTCCACAATGTTATGAGATTCATTCTCCATGTTAACAATTAAAAAATGATTTCAAAGTATATATAATAAGTAATCATGAAATATATTACATAATAATGCTACTGGATATATATATATATATATGTCATTTACATCCATTAAATTTAATAAGTAAATGAAAACAATGTTCATGCGTACGTACATTCTACCGTCTCCATGAATAGTGTATTTCACTCCATTTATTAATATATTATATATATATTCGGAATATATATTATATATTAATAATGCTTTACATTATGGAATTAATTAATCATGATCTATGTAATCATATGAATAATTAAAATTTAAAACATGTATGATAAATGAAATGATTTTACCCAAAACGCTGCTTTAACATGGAATTGACAAATGAGCGGGTAATATAAAGTCATATGTGAATATAATTTGATATCAAAAATATTATTATGGTTTTATTAAAAGTTAATAATATGTTTAAAACAACTATACAGGAGTCTCGGAAACATACAGAAGAAATTGGAAATAATGTAAGGGATAATTATTCCAATCTCGTTCTTATCTATGATTTTTTATTCGTAAATATTTACTGGGGATATATTTTTCATCCGTATCCATGTTTTATCTAAAATTTTACATTAACTGTTTAATATTCTTCCATTTATGTTTAAATTCATATTTACCCTTTTTTGACTTTTACCACATGGTATGGAATGAATCATTCTTTTGTTTACCAAATGAGGTACTTTTTGACTTTTCCGATAAAAGTACGAGGGGACTGTTTTTTTAAATTATATGGAATTAATTGATTTTTAAGGTTTCATTATTCCTTTTTTTAGGAATATTCCTCTAAAATATTAATTTATTATTTTCAACAAAATCATTTTCTTTTAAAATTGCGTGGCATTTTTTGAAAAGAAAATGATTTTGAAGAATAAATGATATTTTCCTCAAGAAATTATTTCAAGTGTTTTATCAAAACTATTTTCTATATAATATGAGATTATTTAGTATTTTTATGTTTTAAGTATAAATTATCTATTATTTACCTAGTTTTATTTTTCTTATGATGAAATGATATCCTTTTGTTTTATATGGATTATGTTATGAAGGGAAGATGTTTATGAAACCGATTTTATTCTTTGGGTTATGATGACAGATTTATGATTATTTTGTGGAACATGTAAGAATGATTTAAATATGACATGGGTGGGACATATATCTCCTTCCAATAAATTGGTTCATGATTTATATCTCATGAGATAGACATTTCTAGAACAAAAACTTAATCTTTTTCAGTAATACAGGGCTAGAATGGAAGGTAAACCCAGTTCAGTAATGGACTTTGTCCACTATGATGGTCTTGAAGCAATTACTTGGCTACTATGGAAATAATATAATGTGCTTAATGTTTTACCACAATTACATTTTTTATTCCTCTGATATTTTATCATGATTAATGTTTCATTCAGATATATTACTTATGTACTACCAAGATTTATGACATTACTCATGTTTAATGTTCATTTTTTTACGTTCAAATGTTTATGGATAGTTTGATAATCATTATGTTTACCCTTACTGAGTATTTGAGCTCACCATTTTTATGATTTCTTTTACCCAGGATATAATGAAAGGTTTTAGGTGAGAAAACAAAAAGGGGAAGATCTTTATGGGTGATTTTGAATATCATTCAACAAGATTAGAAGATTATGTTCCAAGTTTCCAATGACACAAAACTATTATGATCCTTGGGTTTCTATTTTTTTCATTTATTAAGTATTTTGAAAAAGTAATTTAATTTTCATGTATGTCAAGCTTTGGGTCTCTACAATAGTTATCAGGGGAACAATTTAGTTAATCTTTGGAAACCAGGATGTGAAATATTTAGTGAGATCACTATAGATATTTATAAGGTATGCCTAGGGATGTCCCTAAAGATATTTATAAGTATAGTTTACAGTCCTAGAATTATTATAACGGTCATAAATCACCTAGGATTAAACCTACGATGTTAGTGGTTGAATATACTCTCCATGATTATGTCACGACTCGCCTTCACCAAAAGGAGGGAAGAGTCAGCGGATTGCCAGGCCCTTCCTTCTTTAAGTTGAAGGAGAGATAATGACCCCCGAAACCCGCCTTCAATAGGTCCCGGAGTGGCGACTAGCACCAAGGGTATAGAAAATTCTCGCAAATGGAAGGCATTACCCTTTTTATTATTTAGGATCGGGAAAAAGGACAAGTCGACCTCCCAAAAAAGAAAAGAAACAAGTTTATATAAATGAACCCAAATAAAGACCCCATGCATGTTTAAACAGTTTACAACAAGGTACAAGTACAAAAGAAAAATAAAGCTCTCAAGTACAATACCAAAAGAAAACAAAGATACGACAACAGCGACAACTCCAACTGTCCGACTAATAGGGTCCCGCGCAGCCCTGGTAGTCCTCCTGGAAACCTGAAAGTAAACGTAGGGTGAGAATACAAGTACACTCAGTAGGGAAAACCAAGACTCTCGTGCACAAGTGGGGGAACGTACTAAAGTCCCGTGAGAAAAGAGTGAACCAAACAACTAACAAGGCAAACTATCCATCCCAGGCCTCACCAAGGCTCACTCCCCAAATAATGCAAGTCAAGTAATATATATAATAAGATCACATCGATGTTTGGGTACCCCGCGCCACTTCCCCACTGGTTATTGAGACATCCTACGCATCGGACCAATCCCTCCATTCTCACCGCAGTCCCAATGCCACACCCGCCCGCACACACCTGGGCCACCACCACACGCAGTCCCACTACCAAATCCCGCCCGCACACACCTGGGCCACAACCACACGCAGTCCCACTGCCAAATCCCGCCTGCACACACCTGGGCCTCAACTGTCACAAGTAACCATGCCTGCAAACAACTAGGCCAGAACAACCACCGCTACGCACGAAGACACCTGGGCTAAAGGATCCACTGCCATGCCCGAAAACACCTGGGCCTCATCCCGAAGACACTTGGGAAACCACCTGCCGCACACACCTGGCCAACCACCACAACACCCTGCCCGATGGTTCTTGGGCTAATAATGGACTTCAGGCCATCACAGCCTGCCCGAAGGTACTTGGGCTATCCGGGAAAGGGAGCAGAAAAGGAGCTAATAACCAGCCACTAAGTATAGTGTTGGGAAAAACACCCTTCCCCCATAAATGGGGGTGTTCGGCACTAAGTTCTCAACATGGGTGGGGCGCGAATAAGAAACACAAAGCTACAAGTATAGATATAGGTAACAAACACTCACCCAAAACTTAGGTTTTCCTAGCCAACCTACAGAACACAATACCACAGCGTCCGAGTCACAATTCACGACCCTTGCCCACAAAACCATTTGTCCCATTCTTGTTTCACGTTCAGTCAAAATGTTCAATTAATTTTAAGCACTACTGGGCAACTACCATAAGCATAACCAAGGAAAACGTCAAAGCATAGATCAACCAAAACACTCACACCCGGTTCTTCCAACAGAGGATCTCTCCCCAATTTGTGATAAAAACTCACAACCACTGAAACCATGCCAACAAGAGATCCCATCCCCCAAATTCACACAGCCACCGAGAGTATAAAAAGAACAGGGGATCCCATCCCCTCCCACATTTCCAGCAAACGGCCCGAAGGGAAAACAACCACTAACCACTACCAACACAAGTCAGGGATTTTCAGATTTAAACGATTTAACACACTCCATGATTTCAAATTCCGTGTGTTCTAACCGGGAGTTATCACAGAAGGGCCGATCCTGGTGCTTTCAATTATTCAGCCGGATATACGTGGTTAACCCATTTCACAGCAGGAGTTCACAATTTCAGCAACCCATTTAAAACATCATGAGGGGATTCAAGTGCACACACACGACCACCAACGGCCTCAATTTTCAGAAAACATAAACCAGTACAACAAAAGGGATGATCACAAGATAAAGCATAACAACGATCACAACCCCTTCCCCTTCTTCCTTTAGAACTTCGTTTATTATCTTTATTAGGGTTTGGTTTAACCAATTCCATAGGAACAAAAGTAGCGCCCACCCCGCATGATACACAAAAGTGAGAGACGAGAGAAATTCCCTACTTGTTGATAGATGATCGACGTTTAGGCCGGGGGCGCGGAACTTTACGGATAATGACGCGGAGGTCCCGATGCACCAGAAGAGCCACGATAGAAGAAGGGGGGGAATCCACGGCCTAACCCTTAATTATAAGAGCTGGGGACGGTTGAGATGAAACACAAAACCACGGAAGACGAGGGAGTCGTGGGTTGACCACGTGGCTTGACTCATCTTTAATGGCACTGGGTGGTTTTAACCGACCCATGAATTAATGAAGCATTTAATTAAAACCTTTGTGCGCGTTTCGGATTCCCAAGATATTTTTAACAAGGCAGAATAGGGTTTAAAACCCTATTTGCGAAAAAGGAACGTTACTGGAACAACTTGGCAAGGCCGGGAGACGTCGGCCGGTCTCACCGATCGGTGTCACCGATCGGTACCCCGCAAGGAAACCGGATTTTTGGCAAAGGAAGGGACCAAGGGGGGTCTGGGTCATCACATCAGATACCTCTTAAACGATTCTCGTCCCCGAGAATCAAAACAAACCAGAAGGAAAGAGAGGATCCGAACAACCATCTTCGAAGATACCTCTTAGGAGTGGACCCCCGCTAATTGAAAACACTCCCTATTAAGAACCAAGAAACATACCACGCCAAACCGCCCGGTCATGTGGGTTTGGGGAGTTCCCCTCCCCCATGTCAAGATATTATCCTCTTTGGGTGGCACTGACTCGCCCGCACGGGTTTAATCGCATCCACCTTAATGCGTCCTGATTAGGGGTCGGGTTTCCCCTTCCCTTTATCCGGGGCTTTCCACACATAACAGAGGAAAGGAACTAGCACATTTCATAGACAAAAAGGTCAAACGTTCTGTCACAACAGGCACCAAAGGTTCAAAGCTCAGAACAACTCGGGGTTTTGGGCACGCATCTGTGCTTCCCTCTCCCACGTACTCTCTTCGAGGCCGCCATGTCTCCACAACACACGAACCAGGCCGACGGTTCATCCACGGAGCACTTTCTCCTTGCGATCCTCGATTCTGACTGGCCGTTCCTCGAAGGTCGCGTCTCCTCCCACATCTAGCTCTCCCCAGTTGATGACATGAGAGTCATCATGTAAGTACTGACGAAGCTGGGAGACATGGAAGACGTCATGGACCCTCTCCAACTGAGGTGGTAGGGCCAGCTGATATGCTACCTCGCCAACTCGCCTCAGCACCTCGAAAGGTCCGATGAACCTAGGGGAGAGCTTACTCCCCTTTCCGAACCTCCTCTGCCCCCGTCGAGGGGAAACCTTCAAAAACACATGATCTCCCACCTCGAACTTCAGGGGCCTCCTCCGACGATCAGCATAAGATTTCTGCCGATCCTGAGCTGCTTTCATCCTCTCCCGCACTAGCTGGACTTTCTCCGTGGTGCTCTGCACTACTTCTGGTCCAAGAGTACCAGTCTCACCAACCTCTGCCCATCATAAGGGTGAACGACATGGTCTTCCATACAAAGCCTCAAAAGGATCCATGCCGATAGTAGAGTGAAAACTGTTGTTGTAGGCAAACTCTACTAAAGGCAAGTGTCGTACCCATGATCCTCCGAAATCCAGAACACATGCTCGCAGCATGTCCTCCAAGGTCTGGATAGTCCGCTCTGTCTGCCCATCAGTCTGAGGGTGAAAAGCAGTGCTAAGGCGTAGTTGGGTGCCAAAAGCATGCTGTAACCCCTTCCAGACTCGTGAGGTGAATCGAGTGTCCCGATCTGAGACGATCGTTTTCGGAACTCCATGCAAACGCACCACCTCATCCATGTACCTCTGTGCTAAGGTACTCACGGGTCCTGACTCCTTGATAGCCAAGAAGTGAGCAGATTTTGTCAATCGATCCACCACTACCCAGATAGCATCATGCCCGCCCTGAGCTCTGGGTAGTCCCGTGACGAAGTCCATCGAGACGTCGTCCCACTTCCACTCGGGAACATCTAGAGGATGCAACAGACCACCAGGAACACGGTGTTCAGCCTTCACCTGCTGACACACCAGGCATTTAGCCACGAACTCTGCCACTGCCCGTTTCACCCCGGGCCACCAAAACTGTCCCCTCAGGCCTTGGTACATTTTCGAAACACCCGGATGTACTGCCAAGGCTGAGCTATGGAACTCACGAAGGACTTCATCACGCATCACCTCTGGAACAAACAACCTCCGATGAAAGAGCATCCGACGTCGGCTGTCCTCCGACCATCCTTCAGGGGCGTTCCCCTGATCGATACGATCCCGCAACACTTCCACCTCAGGATCTCCCCACTGAGACTCTTCTACTTGCTGCAACAAAGAGGACTATACCGTCATCTGAAAAAAACAGCCTCTAGTACCTTCCACCCTTGCATCCAAGTGCAAGGCAGCCAACTCCCCCATCGCCTTCCAAGCATCAGCAGATTTCCGAAGCACCTTCTGATGCGGCTTCCTGCTCAGGGCATCAGCCACAACGTTTCCCTTACCTTCAGTGTATGAGATATCAAAGTCGTAGTCCTGGAGAAACTCGACCCACCTCCGCTGTCGCAAGTTCAAGTCACGCTGGGAGAAGATATAGCGCAAGCTTTTGTGATCGGTGAAGACCACAAAGCACTCCCCAAAGAGGTAATGTCGCCACAGCTTTAATGGGAACACTACCGCTGCAAGCTCCAGGTCATGGGTGGCATAGTTCCGCTCATGGGGGCGTAGCTGCCTGGACCCGTAAGAGATCACCCCTTGTCGCTGCATCAATACGCACCCCAAGCCCTGTCCTGAAGCATCACAGAATACCTCATAGGCCATCCCTTCTTCTAGCAATCTCAACACTGGGGCACTAACCAGTTTTTCTTTTAGGAAGCTGAAGGACGACTCACACTGCTCGCTCCACATGAAAACCTGGTCCTTCATGGTCAAAGCCGTCAAAGGGGCTGCTACCCGGGAGAAGTTGGGTACGAATCTCCGGTAGTAGCCTGCCAGTCCAAGGAAACTCCGAACTTCCGCCACATTCTTGGGTGCTGCCCAAGAAACAATTGCCTCAACCTTTGATGGGTCGACTGCTACTCCCTGGTCAGACACTACATGTCCGAGGAAGTGCACTTCTCGTGCCCAGAACTTGCACTTTGACAACTTCCCATAGAGCTGGTGCTATCGGAAGACCTCCAAAACCGTCCTCAGGTGCTCTGCATGGTCCTCTTCTGACTTTGAATTGATCAGGATATCGTCGATGAACACCACCACAAACCGATCCAGGTACTCACGAAAGATGGAGTTCATAAGCCCCATGAACACGACCGGGGCGTTCGTAACACCAAAGGGCATGACCACGAACTCGAAGTGCCCATACCTGCACCTGAACGCCGTCTTCGGGACGTCGTTATCCTTCACCCTCAGCTGGTGGTACCCGGATCGCAGGTCGATCATTGAGAACCATCCTGCCCCCTTCAGCTGGTCGAAAAGATTATCTATCCTCGGAAGAGGGTAGCGGTTCTTGATCGTTACCTGATTCCGCCTCCTGTAATCGATGCACAACCTGAGGCCACCATCTGCCTTCTTTGAGAACAAGACTGGGGCACCCCTCGGTGATGCACTTGGACGAACATAACCCCTCTTCATCAGATCGTCAATCTGTATCCGCAACTCCCGTAGCTCCGAAGGTGCCATCCGGTAAGGAGCCATCGTGATTGGTCGAGAGCCGGGCTGCAGGTCTATCCCGAACTCGATGTCACATCGAGTGGGTAGAGTCGTCACCTCCTCAGGAAAGACGTCCATAAATTCACGAACGATCTCTGGTACTTCCACCATTTCCTCATCTGTTGATTCTATCGTCAGTTCGGTCAACAAGGAGAGGAGAGGTTCCTCCCTCCTGTTTCCCTTCGGACAGCTCCGCTCGCCGGTGAAAGTAACACGCTGGCCGTCCAAACCGGAGAACACCACCCTCCCTTGGAAAAAGTCGATGACGGCGCTCACAGAAAATAGCCAGTCGATGCCTAGGATGACATCGTACGGCCGAATCTGTAGCAGAAGGAGATCCTTAACCGACTGATGTGGCCCCAACATCAGTCTACATCCCCGACAAACGAACAGCAAGTCGGTCTGACCTCCAACTGGTGTGCTCAACACCAGGGGCACTGGAAGTCTCTCGGCATCAAGACCCAAGGCGCGGGCTAGACTGGGTGCAACAAAGGAGTGCGAAGCTCCGGTATCGAACAAATCATAAGCAAGAGTGCTAAACACACTTATCGTACCTCGAACAACCTCTGGACCTGCTGGAACTGTTGCTTCTGCGGCGTGTAACTATCCACGCCCAGCTCCCCTGCCCCTCGGCTGTCGGCCACCTCCCCGACCACGCCCTGGTCGAGGTCCCTGGGGAGCGCCCTGAGGTCGGCCTCCCCCTCCTATGTCTGTCTGCGGAGGAGCGGGAGCTCGCTGTCCCTGCTGCTGCTGCTGGAAGGGTCTGGCTGGGAACTGCTGCTGCGGCGGACGCTGGGGATGACTGCCACTGCTGTACTGCACCCGATCGAGGCACTGACTCCGAAGATGTCCAGGGCTCCCGCAGATGAAGCACCGTGGTCCCGAGCCTGAAGGAAAAGAACGTGGGCCAGGGGATCGAAACTGAAACTGCTGCGGCCTGCTCCCTGCGGGTCGGAACCTGGAGGGTCCCGATGCCGGAGGCCTAGTGCTGACGGCCTTCCCCTTCGATGGTCCTAGCTGGATCCCTTCTCGTGACAGTCCACCTAGAGCGTGCATCTTTTCCACCACTTCGGCCTTCTTCTGAACCTCTAAGTATGTCGGAAGGGTAAAGGGGGTAACAGCATACTGGAGGGAGGGTCGGAGCGCCTCCTCCAAACGTCTTGCCCGAGACTCCTCATCGGGAAAGAGGTCCGGAGCAAAACGCAGGAGGTCCTTGAACTTGATTCCAAGTTCCCTCACGGACATGCTCCCCTGATGGAGGGAGAGTAGCTCCTACCTCTTCTCCGCCTTCATTGTCGAGGAGAGGAACTCCGCCCGGAACTCCTTCTCGAAGTCCGCCCAAGAAACCTCAGACTCTTTCCTACTCCCCAGGTGAAGCATCCACCACTGACGTGCCGCTCCTCGCATCTGGCTAACAGCCAGAGGAATCCAGTACTCCGTCGGGGCCCGAATCAGGCCGAAGGCTATGACTAGCTCCTCCAGCCAGCCTTCCGTCTTCATGTCGGAGGTGCTGCCCTCATATTTCTCGAGGGCCTGTCGCTGAAAGTCTCGAAGAGTCTTCTGCCACTGGTCGTCCTCTTCCTCCCGACCAGCTCTCTGCCGATTGGCCAAAGTAGTCTCAGGAGTCTCGATCGCCTGTACCACACGTGGTCGCCTTCCAGGTGCCATAGCGGCAAGGTAAACAAGGAATGCCTAAGCCCATTAGTGCAAAGAAAACCGTTCTCAAAACTTATTAAGATTTAATTTATTCTTAATTTCCCAAGACATCCCAGAAACACAAAAACACAAGTCATTTATGATGCATGTACCTTTCCTAGGGTCTCTACCCTGCAATCAGTGTGGCCTCACTTGGTCGTTCGGTAGGTCTAGAGTCCTTGCATCGGATCACGGGGGGCCCTAAAATCCCGTGTCCTAGCCGGTCCTCCCTAGCCTAATTCACGCACCAAGGTCACCCAACGCTGTTGCCTCACCATCCCATGCAATCCTTACTGTGCCTAACTCCAGACTCCGTCCTATCTCTCAACCTCACCTTTGATACCATTCTGTCACGACCCGCCTTCACCAAAAGGAGGGAAGAGTCAGCGGATTGTCAGGCCCTTCCTTCTTTAAGTTGAAGGAGAGATAATGACCCCCGAAACCCGCCTTCAATAGGTCCCGGAGTGGCGACTAGCACCAAGGGTATAGAAAATTCTCGCAAATGGAAGGCATTACCCTTTTTATTATTTAGGATCGGGAAAAAGGACAAGTCGACCTCCCAAAAAGGAAAAGAAACAAGTTTATATAAATGAACCCAAATAAAGACCCCATGCATGTTTAAACAGTTTACAACAAGGTAAAAGTACAAAAGAAAAAGAAAGCTCTCAAGTACAATACCAAAAGAAAACAAAGATATGACAACAGCGACAACTCCAACTGTCTGACTAATAGGGTCCCGTGCAGCCCTGGTAGTCCTCCTGGAAACCTGAAAGTAAACGTAGGGTGAGCATACAAGTACACTCAGTAGGGAAAACCAAGACTCTCGTGCACATGTGGGGGAACGTACTAAAGTCCCGTGAGAAAAGAGTGATCCATACAACTAACAAGGCAAACTATCCATCCCAGGCCTCACCAAGGCTCACTCCCCAAATAACGCAAGTCATGTAATATATATAATAAGAGCACATCGATGTTTGGGTACCCCGCGCCACTTCCCCACTGGTTATTGAGACATCCTACGCATCGGACCAATCCCGCCATTCTCACCGCAGTCCCACTGCCACACCCGCCCGCACACACCTGGGCCACCACCACACGCAGTCCCACTGCCAAATCCCGCCCGCACACACCTGGGCCACAACCACACGCAGTCCCACTGCCAAATCCCGCCCGCACACACCTGGGCCTCAACTGTCACAAGTAACCATGCCTGCAAACACCTAGGCCAGAACAACCACCGCTACGCCCGAAGACACCTGGGCTAAAGGATCCACTGCCACGCCCGAAAACACCTGGGCCTCATCCCGAAGACACTTGGGAAACCACCTGCCGCACACACCTGGCCAACCACCACAACACCCTGCCCGATGGTTCTTGGGCTAATAATGGACTTCAGGCCATCATAGCCTGCCCGAAGGTACTTGGGCTATCCGGGAAAGGGAGCAGAAAAGGAGCTAATAACCAGCCACTAAGTATAGTGTTGGGAAAAACACCCTTCCCCAATAAATGGGGGTGTTCGGCACTAAGTGCTCAACTTGGGTGGGGCGCGAATAAGAAACACAAAGCTACAAGTATAGATATAGGTAACAAACACTCACCCAAAACATAGGTTTTCCTAGCCAACCTACAGAACACAATACCACAGCGTCCGAGTCACAATTCACGACCCTTGCCCACAAAACCATTTGTCCCATTCTTGTTTCACGTTCAGTCAAAATGTTAAATTAATTTTAAGCACTACTGGGCAACTACCATAAGCATAACCAAGGAAAACGTCAAAGCATAGATCAACCAAAACACTCACACCCGGTTCTGCCAACAGAGGATCTCTCCCCAATTTGTGATAAAAACTCACAACCACTGAAACCATGCCAACAGGAGATCCCATCCCCCAAATTCACACAGCCACCGAGAGTATAAAAAGAACAGGGGATCCCATCCCCTCCCACATTTCCAGCAAACGGCCCGAAGGGAAAACAACCACTAACCACTACCAACACAAGTCAGGGATTTTCAGATTTAAACGATTTAACACACTCCATGATTTCAAATTCCGTGTGTTCTAACCGGGAGTTATCACAAAAGGGCCGATCCTGGTGCTTTCAATTATTCAGCCGGATATACGTGGTTAACCAATTTCACAGCAGGAGTTCACAATTTCAGCAACCCATTTAAAACATCATGAGGGGATTCAAGTGCACACACACGACCACCAACAGCCTCAATTTTCAGAAAACATAAACCAGTACAACAAAAGGGATGATCACAAGATAAAGCATAACAACGATCACAACCCCTTCCCCTTCTTCCTATAGAACTTCGTTTATTATCTTCATTAGGGTTTGGTTCAACCAATTCCATAGGAACAAAAGTAGCGCCCACCCCGCATGATACACAAAAGTGAGAGACGAGAGAAATTCCCTACTTGTTGATAGATGATCGACGTTTAGGCCGGGGGCGCGGAACTTTACGGATAACGACGCGGCGGTCCCGATCCACCAGAAGAGCCACGATCGAAGAAGGGGGGGAAGCCACGGCCTAACCCTTAATTATAAGAGCTGGGGACGGTTGAGATGAAACACAAAACCACGGAAGACGAGGGAGTCGTGGGTTGGCCACGTGGCTTGACTCATCATTAATGGCACTGGGTGGTTTTAACCGACCCATGAATTAATAAAGAATTTAATTAAAACCTTTGTGTGCGTTTCGGATTCCCAAGATATTTTTTACAAGGCAGAATAGGGTTTAAAACCCTATTTACGAAAAAAGGAACGTTACTGGAACAACTTGGCAAGGCTGGGCGACGTCGGCCGGTCTCACCGATCGGTGTCACCGATCGGTCTCTCCGATCGGTCTCACCGATCGGTCTCACCGATCGGTACCCCGCAAGGAAACCGGATTTTTGGCAAAGGAAGGGACCAAGGGGGGTCTGGGTCATCACAGATTATGTTTTTTTTCCTACTGTGATTTTTGCATCTCACACTATTAATTTTGGGTTTAGAAAATTGATGGAAATAGGAATATTCTTGTTAATGGAGAATATGATGGACAAAGTAATGATATTATTCATGATCAAGAAAATGAAATTGCATTTGGACAGAAAATCATCGTTATTATTCCTAATCAGTAATCTCATAATATGATCAATAATCTCAACTTTGGAATGTTTTACGATACATATAATAAGTGAAAAATAGAGTTTCATGATGATCATAGAGGAAATAAAAATTAATTTTCCTCATGTAAATCATATGGGAAGAGACATCAAGCAGAATGTTTCAACCGAACTGGATGATACATTGGTTATAGAAATGAAATGAAAAAATACTGTAATTGCAAATAAAAATAATCAGATAAATAAATGGACAAGGATAGTGGTATTGCTAAGACATATAAAAGGTTAAATGTTTTAAATTTCGATTTTACAGGATTTATGAAAACCCATTCCCTACGAGAAAATCCTATGATGGGAATCAGCTTGGTCTTATGGGTGGTATTTTTTTTGTTGACGATGAAGACACTATAAATGATATATCATATGAAAGAAGTGTTAAGGAATAAAATGATGAAGCTCGATCAATGGTTTAATAAGGAACTGTAATGATAATATGTTTATCAAGATTAATGTTCTGTTGGTAATTTATTGGTACTATAGAATAAAAAACATAAAATATTGTTAAACTATTTTTTTTCCTAATGTAATTGAAATTATATGTTGAATAGTACCGGTAACCATGAAAAGTGATTGAAATATTTTTGGAAAAAATATGATATGAGCCTAATGAAGGGATAAGGAGAAACTAATATGTTGGATATTATTGATGAACTCATGACTAATATAAGGAAAAAGTTACACAATGGTTTGAGAATATAAAATTTTTTGGATTTTGGTATTTGGAAATAATTATCTTTTGATAGCATTCATGTTTTCACTAGGGTTCAATGTTATTTCAAGATTATGTTATTCACATTTTTAGAATATGACCAACATTATATATTTTATGATATATGGGGGATAAATGATTGTAATCACATGCTTTGTATATGACCTCTCTAGTAATATTTTTCATTATACTATGATATTGGATAGAATTATTTTGGATAAGCCAATATAATGGAATAGATTATGTTAGAAATCAGATAGTATAGTTTAAGGCTAGAACATTTTGATATTATTTCTGAAATGTTATAATAGTATAGTTTTAGAAAAAGGACAACCCATAGGATGAGTGAAAACTTGTCACATCAGACAAGGATGCGGGAATTGAACCCACAATAGAAGTGTGACATGCCTTTATCACCTACCACTGGCCTACAGAAAGTCCCTAGTTAGTAGAACTTACTTTTATTTTATTAAACGGTGTGATAGTTGAAGTATAAGTCCATTTTTGGAATCATATACGGTTAATCTCAACATATATGTAATTATATATATTTAATAACATTTGCTATGTTATTGAGAGAGATTGAATAACCTATCATTCAATCGTATGATATGCTAACATTTCAAGGAAAAATTCAACTTCATTTCTATAAATAAGAGATGAAGTGGAAATTATTCAGGGAATGAAAAACTATGATATTATACTAAAATCTAGTATATATTTATCTTTATGAAAAAAGTCATCAACTTTAAGGAAATGATCTTGTAAACCAAAAATGTTGTCCTAGTACCCTCATATATGATGAATCAGATGGTACCATAGATCATCACAAATTTATGGCTTTGTGATTGTTTGATTTTTCATAGCCCTGTTCTCTACCACTCTCCATTAGAACATGATTGTAAGATTTCTCTTCCATATCCATATTTACCCTATGTCCTAATATGTGGAATCCCAGTGATAAGTTAATTTGGGCAACCATTACATTTCATATATTAGTTTTTAAAATTATGTTTTAGTATTATTGTTTATGATGTGGGTTTCTATGAAAGAAACATTCAAGTAGCAAACCATTTATAACCACGATGAATTTCGAATGAGAAATTCATTTTATGGGGGGCTAGAATGTTGCACATTGAGATTTTATGTGGAATATTAATTTTAATTTCTTGGATTTCTTGTGGTGTACGCTACACCAAGATTATCTTGAACTATACACAAAACATTATTATCTATTATTATACGCAAACATTATTCTTGGCTTCTGTTGCACGCACGAACGACCTTCCTCAATAGCCTATGTTGTACGCAATACTGAGTTTCACTAAATAATGATATATTGTTATAATATTATTAGGAACAAGCTGTTTTGAATACTATTGAGAAAATTTTGAATTTTTTAACATATTAATTTATCTTTATCATTTTCGAAAACATGTTATGAGAGGAAAATCAATTTTTTCATATAAAGGAATTTTTTTTCCAAAAATACAGTTTTGCTGCATTTTGATGGAGCAACTAATTTAAATATAGTTATTGACACGTTTATGAGTTATTATTGAAAAAATATAGTTATTCATTTTAGAAAGTATATAAAAATTTACTTTAGATAATTTTTTATTATTTTTCTGTTAACATTCATATTTTGATGAATACTACAAATACACTAAATTTAAATTAAAAACAACTTTTTTAATCAAGATAATTAATATGGTAACATTATAATATTGAATTGTTTTGAAGTATTAATAGAATATATATTAAACATTTAATATAATTTATGTCGTTATCATTAATTTTACATTGAATTCATAGATAAAAACATTGCAATCTTTTGCAATGTTTTATATTTTAAAACACGTTTTTCCACAGTGGGGCTAATTTTAAATTAATTACACGAACTTATGTATTTTTAATTTGAAAAAATGGATTCCATATTTATAATAATTAGGTCCAAATTATGTCAATAGGATAATTTTTTATGCATTATTAAGAGTAACTATGGTAAATTTTAATTACCACTGTTAATGGTAAATCATGCAATTAAGGGTAGAAATAATATTATAAAATTTCCCTAACACATGTTTTAATATAATTGGATGATTATATTTATCCTCAAAACATGCTTGGGACTAAATTAAATATATTGGAACCCACTTGGATGTGATTAAGACCTTTATTTTATTTTTTTAATTATAATTTAAATATGTCTCACTCAAACAATAATAATTAAAGTAATTTTCATATAATTTTAGACAGAATATAAATTATATTATAAATACTCATTTGAAATATAATATATTTTTATTTATCATGGAAATTTATTTTTAATTTCTGAATAAATATAAAATTACTTAAATAGCTTATACATTAATGATGAAGAAATTATTTATTTAGTGAAAAATAAATAATATAGTTTTTATAAACATATTATTTCCCATCAAAACGCCAAAAAACATGACTAAAACATATTGGTCGAGTATATAAACAACATAAGCATCATATTATATACATGTGGACTATTTTGAGCATTAAGAAACAGAATAAGACATTTATATTATTTTATTTTAAATGATGTCAATGATGTCACCTTCATAAAATAATGAAAATAACAATTTAAATGTTGTAATTTTAAGATGATACATTCAATTAAAAGTATTATTAAGAAGAATATTTAATTTATTTTAATCATTTTATTTTATTTTTAAATTTAAGGCATCAAATAAATATATTTAATAATTATACAAAAATGTTGTAATAATTATTTTATTAAGAGAAAAATCAAATAAACAATTTAAAAGTATTAAAATAAATATTATATGAACTAATTAATGTGTTCCACGAATTTTATAGATAAATATGTCTTGTTAAAATTCTATAAAATATTTTTTTCGAATATATATTCTGTTTGTATTTTATTTAAATTCAAATAAATGAATTGTGTCAAAATTGACACTATTGATATTTTATGAAAATAACATATTATTTAATTATTTAAAAATCCCAAAAATATTTAAAAATTACAAATATAAATTTATATGGTCTACCACGTCATTATGTATCTTATTTTGTACAATTAACAACACATAAGTAAGTATTTATAACCATTTAAAATTTATAACATTATTACCACCCATAATATTAAATCGATTAAATAAGGAAAAATCAAAATGATAAGGTTTAAAATAATATTAATAAATGCCTAAATTTGATTTTATGATGATATTACTACCCTTTCTTATCTCATTTCCGAATTTGAGTCACTTTGGATGTTTTTATGTGGGGTTTGAGTTTATTATAAATTAATATTTTTGAGAGCTTCTTAAAGTGTCAATCTTTTCTCTTATAAAAGGGCACCTCCTCCCTCTCCTCATCACAATAATTTGAGACTTCATGATCAGAAAATCCCTTACCATTAATCTTATCCACTTCCCTAGAAATATTCTTGAGGTCATGGTATTCTTCAAATAACAACTTTAGATCCCTAAAAAGTTGTTTAGAAGAGGCGCGTCGAAGAAGAGGTACTCTCCTCTACCAATTATTTCATGTTCCTTTATTCATATACTTTTTCTTATTTAGTTGTTTCATTATAATGTAATAACATTATTATAAATAATATACTTATATGTTATTATAAATATTAAACAACTCTATTTTCCTTCTATCCAACCTAAAAAAATGAAATCACCACGCGTGTTTACGTACGACTTGCCGTCTCCACGCTGTGGTGTAATCTGTTTTTCCACCACCACCTTACATGGATGGGTATAATGGTGGAAATAATAACAATATATTATTATAATAACATAATACTAATTCTTAGATATTATATGATCGACTTTAATTCAATTCAATAATTATGGGAACGATATCATCGGTCATTGGTACGTACGGATTACCATCTCGACAATGCGATAAGATTCATTCTCCATGTTAACCAGTCAAAAAGGATTATAAAGTACATATAATAAGTAATCATGAAATATAGGACATAATAATGCTACTATATTTATGTATATATGTATATATATTATTTAATTCCTTTCAATTTTATATGGAAATGAAAACAACGCTCATTCGTACGTATTCCCTACTGTCTCCATGAACGGTGTATTTCATTCCATTTATTGATATATTATATATATAGTATGAATATATATTATATATAAAGAATTTTTTAGATTATATAAGTAATTAATCATGATCTATTTAATCATATGAATAATTTCAAGTCAAAACTTGTATGATAAATGAAACGATTTTACCCAAAATGCTGCTTTAACATGGAATTGACAAATGAACGGGTAATATAATGTCTTAAGTGAATAATATATAATATAATAAATATTATTATGGTTCAATTACAATTTAATAATATGTCTAAACCCACAATAAATGAGTCTTAGTCACATATGGAAGCAATTTGACAAAAGGTAATGGATAATTATTCCAATCTCATTCTTATCTAGGATTGTTTATTCATATGTAGTTACTGGGGATATGTTTATCATCAATATCCATGTTTTCTCAAAATGTTACATTAAATGTTTAATATTTTTCCATGTATTTTTAATGCCAATTTATCTCCTTTTTTGACATTTACCACATGGTATGGAAGGAATCTTTCTTTTGTTTACCATAAGAGGTACTTTTTGACTTTTTCGGAAAAAGTAATAGAAGACTATTTTATTAATTTATATGGAATGAATGGATTCTTACGGTTTCATAATGCCTTAATTTAATGAATCTCCATCTACAATATTTTATGATTATTTTTAACAAAATACTGTTCTTTTTAAAAAAAAATTCATTTTGTGAAATGAAAATGATTTTGAAGAAGAAATGATATTTTCCTCAAGAATTCATTTCAAGTATTTTATCAAAAATATTTTCCATCTAAGATCAAATTATTTAGTATGTTTATGTTTGAATTATAATATCTCTATTATTTAAATGGATTAATTTTTCTTATGGTGAATTTATCTCCGTTTGTTTAATAAGGATTGTGTTATGAAGGGATGATGTTTATGAAACACATTTTTTTCATTGGGTTATGATGAATGATTTATGATCGTTTTGTGGCATGCAGAAAAATGATTTCAATATGAGATGGGTGGGACATATATCTCCATCCAGTGCATTGGCTAAAGATTTATATCTCATGATATAGACATGGATATAATATAAAGTAAATCTGGTTCAGTAATACAAGGCTGGAATGACAAGTAAACCCGGTTCAATAATGGACTTTGTCCACAATAATGGTCTCAGTAGCACTGCCTTGGGTACTATGGAAGTCATATCATGTGATTAATGGTTTTCCATAGTTTCATATTTTATTCCGAATATATTTTATCATGATTGATGTTCTTTTCTGATTTATGAATTATTTACTACCAAGATTTATATCATTACTCATGTTTTATGTTCATGTTTTTATGTTCAAATATTTATGGATTTTTTGATGTTCTCCATGTTTATCCTTATTGAGAATTTGAGCTCACTTTTTTTATGTTTTATTTTCTCTAGGATATAATGAATAGTTTTAGGTATTAAAAGAAAAAGGGGAGTATCTTTGTGGGATACTTTAAAGATCATTCACCATGATTAGAGGATTATGTTCTGAGTTTCCAAAAACACTGAATTATTATGGTCCTTGGGTGTCTATTTTTGTTATGTATTATGTATTCCATAAAAGTAATTTAACATCCATGTATGTCTACCTTTGGGTCTCTACAATGGAGGTGTCTATAAAGATTCCATGTTCCTTTAAACTCCTTCCTTTACAAATCAAAGATCTATTGGGATAATATAGACTCGTCCTCCGAATTTGATTTCTTCTGTGAATGGGTTTCTCTCCCTCTCATTGTTCTCTCTCATTAGGGAGGGATGAATCCTCTCATTAATGATATTTTTCTCATATATTTAAATTTTTTACATTTATTTGGATTAGGATTATATGTTTTGAGTCAATATATCCTCTTCTGTTGTAAATTTTATTGTTTTATATTGAATAGATTGTTATAGATTGGATAAATTCCAGAAAAATTCTGATGTTTGCATTATGAATATCGAATTTTTGTTTTATTGATCATGATCTCATGTCAATAATTATACATTTCATTTACAATATAGAAAATTTATTTTAATATAGAAAAATAATTTCATTCCCATGAAATTGTGAGACCATGATGGATCTCACTATACCCATTCAAGATTATAAGGCACGAAATGAAGGAGACCCCTAGGTTATGAAAATATCCAAGAAATTAGGATTATCAAAATTTAAATAGTAGAGTAATGTGTATATATAATTTAACTAAATAATTATTTCATGGTTTGATAATAAAATTTAATTAGTTTATTTTCATAACGTCTAATGGATAATGATATGAGTAATGATTAATGATAGATTGATTAATGGGTCATTTATCATGTTATTCCATTTAATTAATATATTCAATACATGGCTATGTTTTATGAATTAAATTGTACACCATATATTGAATGACTCACGATAATGTCATTGACTAAAAACTATGATATATATCATCAAGAAATTGAGAACCATTCATTGTGGGTGAGGGAATATTGCTCAAAGTACCCATCGGGTGAGAGATTGATATTATGCCCCCTGCGTTTATATTTATATCTGAATTTTGAAAATAATTTTCTTTTGAGATATTGATGGTCTATGTACCGCTGTGGTGCAATACTAATGCTCTAGTCCCATGATGTGTGAATGCGAATTTATTATAGACTCACACTACATGTACCCATGATAATATTATCAGGACTTATAATATAAGGACGAAAATGTAAATAAAATTAAATTGAATAGTGAGATTCCATTATTTGAGTTAAATTAAAATCCATATGTTGTATTTTTTATAATCCTCTACTGGACAAAGTAGGTATGGTGTGGTTAAATAAAGAATAATCAATTTGAAACCATTTAACTTATGACATTTGATTTTATAATTTATAGAACTATATAGACATTCATATATATATATATAATATATTTTTTTAAACATCATTGTTTGTGGTCTAGTATGTTTTACAAACACCGTGCTTGTTCCATTAGATTGGTTCTATAATAATCTTTAATTTTGCAGTGTTGGATAATGGAAAGAGATTTATATTTGATAGATGAGATTTGATTATGAAAAAATCATGGATTAGTGAACTATAGATGATTTAGGGAGACTATTTGTAATTTTTAGTGTGTCATTATTTTTTTCATTAAACAGTTGTAAATTTTATAGAATTAAATATTTGAGGCTTCATAAAATAGAATGTGATGAGTGTGTTTTGGAAAATGAAAAATATTTTTATTAGTTGGGAAATAATAATAATTTGGTTCTAAATAATAAAATAATAATGGTAAATTTTTTTATATATATTAATATTAAATAGTTTAATATTTTTTTAAATGATAAACTTATATTAATGAATTTTTTTTACAAATTGTTATCAACGACCCATGTTATAGATGGTTGGGTCTAGATTGTTCGTGGGTTTAGACCATGGGGATTTATGCATTGTATAATTTAATTTTGTCATATGTGAATCACTCTTGTTAATTTTTTTTAATGAAATGTTATGTTCACAAATAAATATTCATGAAAATGTAGAGATATTATTCTATGATGGATTTTTTGGAAGGATAAAAAAAGGACATGCCTGAAAATATGTCTCTTACTGTCTGAGAAGATGCCCCAATTGATTTAGGTGAGGGAGAGAAAGTTCAATTATGTTTGAACCTGAATTATATTATGAAGTACATTAAATGATGTATTTTGGGGTTGATAAATTATATTTTTTATATCACCCAATAGTTTATACAGTTTCACCCACCAATGTTCAGTTGAAAAGGTAGTCCTAAGTTAGGTGACTTTTAGATTGAGTATATCGATACCATCCATGAATATTTAGGTAATCCTAGGGAGAAAATATTCAAATTATAATCCAATATGCAAAAGGAACATAAAATAATTTGTTTTATATTTAGGGTTGGGTTCGGAATATGGAGGGTGCCATATGAAAAGACTTCTAATATATATTATTGGAAAAACATTACTGATAGAATCTCAGTCAAGAGATGGTGGAAGAGTAAATGTGATTGTCCTAGAGAATCAATTAAATGATGGGAAATTCAAGTCAGATCAATGTTTTTCTATGAATTATTAAATATTTAGTATAGGATTATAATGTTATGGTGAGATATTTTCTGGAATTTATTAAATTTTATAGTAAGACCTATCCTATTACCTTTTATTTGATGAATTTTCTAAGATACTAAATTAGGCTCTAATTTATGAGGGGAAGGTGAAGTAGGCTATTAGTGGAGTACATGTGATTCCTGATTAATGTCTAGGATTTATATCTTCAATGATCATGATTATTACTTTTGAGAACATATATCTGATTAGAAATAAATAGTCTAGTTATGGGTAAGTAGTTATGGGTTAGGATTAGGTACATAGTAAAGTAATTGAGTGTTCTTCCATTATTATGGTAGGCCTAGTTATATTCTCTTTCATTGTACCCAACCTGCGATGGAGTTCTGATCTTGTAATAGGGTAGTACATTCTTATAGGTACTGCTAGAACCCCTAACCAATGTGTATTGATTGAGTGGAAATTCATGACTAGATTATTGGAAGGGGGTGTTATACCCCATACCAGTATTGTAGTTACACTTTTATTGTTTTGGTTGGTTAGGGAAGAGAATGTAGTATATCAGGGAATGTAGAATCATATAATTTTATTAATTCAATATATGATAGATAGATATGAGAATTGGGGGAGATTAAATGTCAGTTAAGTTCAATTAATCCAACATATATTGGTTAAAAGGTTACATCACTGAGTGGAAAAAAACAATTAATGTATATTATATACTTTAAAGAACATTATTTGATATAAATGAATCACATTATATTATATCAATGAATAATTTGAAATGTTTGAATCTTATGGTATAAATTTTGAGTTATATTATGTTGATCGACACACAACTGGGTGTATAGTGTATGGAAATCTCTCCATGTAAGGGATGGTCTATTGAGAATGGTGAGTATCCTTCCCAACGAATATTTATTTGCAAAAAATATTTTGTTTTTTATTTATTATTGTTATGTCTTGCATAGTATTATTCATATACAACAAATATTTTTTTGATAGGATAGTGACCTTCATGTCTCATAAGGGTAAAATTTTTGTTCATCATGAAAAATGGGATATCTAGCCATGTCATAAAAGTAAAAATCATCAGAAATTGTGGGAGATCAACACCAAGGTTCAATGACTATTTTTGTATCATGGGGGAGAATAATTGTATTTTTTCACCCATGATAGACAAATTTAAAGAGGTATTACCTAATACATTACAATGCTTACACCATAGATAGATGTTGTGTTCACAATAAATTTAATTACTATGATTGAAACAGTTTCCACTACACCATACCAAATAGAACCAATATATCAAAATGGTAAATTTAGTTAGATATAATAATTTATGTGTATTATATTTATATATATGATTATTTTTCTATGTAGTTATGTAGTTTTTTTTCTAATAAGGTTGATGGTATGTTACATTTGGCAGTCGATTACAATATGTTGAACCAGGTGATAGTTAAGAACCAACATCCACATTCCTATATTGATGGTATAATTGGCAATTTGATACGATATTGTGTGTTATACAAGTTTTACATGAGATAGATGTATCATTGGATGATAATTATACCTTTTTATATAATGAATACTAATTTTTAGCATGTATGTACTATAAAGGATTTTATTTAATCCTTTTGGTATAAAAATTATTATGGATGAGTTTTTTACCATGATGAATGAATTTTTTCACCCATACCTAATTTAATTTATATTTTTTATTGCATGAATTGTTTTACTCAATATCTGTTAAAAAACATTCCCATCAACTTGACATAATCATGAGTACATATAGAGTTCATCTTCTATAATCCATCCTATATATGTGTCAGTTATTGATCAATAGAGTTAATTTAATGTGTCTCATCATCTATGAGAATGGTGTTTCAGTGGAAAACAATTATAGGTATCTCGTTCATTATAGAATCCAAAAAATAAATTTATATCAAAATTATTTTTGGATTACTGGGCTATTGTAATATATTCATAAAATATTTTTCTCTTTTGATAGTTCCAATTTTAAGTTTGATTAAATTTTTATCATTTTTCCAAGGTGTAAAACATTGTAAATTATTTATTGTCATTGGATAAGTGTTAAAATACCACAATAAATTTGTTTTTATCTAGGATTGTTGAGGAGTTTACATTGTTTTTTAGTTAATATAATTTTAGACATGGAGTAGTGTTTATGAATAGAGATCTTTTTATGCAATATAGTGCATGAATGTTGAGGTCACAGGAAAATAATTACCCTAAAAATGTTACCATGTTAGCCTAGTGGATTCGTAATTATCAGGTTGGAAGCATTACCTAATGAGAGAAAATTTCACTGTGTATATCAATCAATTTTTTTGGAATTTTATATTTTCCAAAACTAGATTTTATCCTTCGGTAGTGTAGATGGGTTGATTTAATGAAGTCATTTTATTTTGACATAGCTTACACAAATGGAGAGGTAATATGTGTTTCTAATTCTTTGAGATGTAATACATAAAAGAAGATAGTCCATTAGTCTAACTCTTATTTTGACATTATTGGATGAGATGCATGTGTGTGTTTACGAGGAAAGGGAAAAACATCCCATTTATCTTTATCAGTTGAGTTAGCACATTCATACCAGATCATGGAAAAGAATAATGTGTACCATGAGTGTTTAATGTTGAGTAAAATTTTTGAGTTAGAAATATCCCTTTTAGATTGGCCATAGATTATGAGTAATTCATCTATGTTCATAGGCATGTTTTGTACATAAATGGGTGCATGATAAGATCATCCACAACATTCATGAATCGAAGTGGAAGATGAAATACTTGTCGGACAAAAACATACTATGAACTATTTTGAAAGTATTGGTTTCCAGTAATGAAAATTGATGTTTCATTTATTATGAAATGATGATTCACTAATCAATGCATGAAATAAGAGCATCATTGATGATATGGTTTTCTAAAGTCGTTACATATTCCAGAATGGAAGGTGTATGATGTTACAATTTAATTTGTTGTAGATTTTTTGAGGACCCCTAGGAAGGGTGATGTGATATTGGTGATTATGTAAATGATGAAAAAATAATAACATTTAATTCTACGATAAGCAGTCAAGGTTGATTATTTTGTATATATACATGTTCATGAGATAATATTTTTTCATGGGGTTCCATGTGGTATTATTCATGACTAGGAACAAGATTTTACATAATAATTATAAATGGTTTTTATAATGGGTTTTGTATCCAAATGTTTCCTAGTAAAACATTTAACCCAATGATATTGGGTCAATTAGTGCACAATATTCTGGTTATGGATGAATTTCTATAAGTGTGCATCGTTGACATTTGGGGATATTGGGATAATAAAATAGCATTGGTTGAGTTCATCCATAACAACACTTGTGATGATACTTTTTAGAAGGGACCATATGAGGATATTAATACATGAACATGAAAATAAAGTATATATTTTATGGAGGATAGTGAGTTAGAGTTATTGGTATTGAGTCTCATGAAAGAATCATTAGAATAATTTCAATTGATTATGAAATAAATAATTAAATATTTTAGTAGTCTGAAGCATTTTTCATTTTAAAATCATCATAACATTCTTTTAAAGTGGTTGAACATGTATCATGTGTTTATGATATTATGACACCATTTAATTTAGTGGTATGATATATTGGAGGCTTTTTGATTTTTCTTATACACTGGATGATCAGAACATGTTTTTCCCAATTAGTGCACCCATGCCTAGAAACTTTGATCCTTGATACTCAGGGATATCTTTATGTTGTTTCATGAATAAAAATATTATTCACCCAATAATGCGATACAATTATCCCCTCAAATTATGGCTGAAAAGTTGTCCCTCATGGTCTACCTGACCAGGTATCAAATTTAAGAAACTATGGAGATGGTTTTAAATGCTCTAAGAATTAGATAATAAATTCTTGAACCCCCTAGTTTGTATCTTTAATCACCCCACTCAATCTAATAATGTTTACATAGTCTTGTATGGGCTTGAGATGATGCCTAGGTCATTCAGACTAATTACTATTCAAATATATTATCTAGTGGATGTTAATTGAATCATGTCTATTATGTGATTCCTTTTTGGATTGGGTTCTTTTTTCTCCCATATTTCTTTCCATTTTTCAACAGAAAATCCCCCCCAGGGATGATAAGTAATAAAATGTTCTAATGGTACTTATTTTTTGGATCCTGATCCCAGTTTTTGATACTCAATCATCTCTGTCATATTGAATTTGAATATTATAAATTTAATTGAGTGTTACTAATTGGATATTATTTATCAATTATACTAGATAGATGGTATAATTTATAATTCCCATAATACTTATCATGATATTTTTTTAGTTAAACATTTTCATTAGATTGTTGATAAATTAATTTTAAATTAATAAAATAACGTGATTCTAATTGAAGTGTGAAATCCTTCAGGGATCTTGAAGTATCAAATGGATATTATGATATTGGGATTAATATAAACCTATAGGTTATGTCAATATAAATTTAATGAAAATTCATAAAATGAAAAAAGGGGCATCATTATCATATGGAATTGATTTAAATATTTCTTTATGGGTTGGAAATGCGATATATAGGGTTTATTGGACTAACCGCTAAGGATTAATAAGATGAGTAATGATTATTGATTAATTAATTAATGGGACGTGATCATGTTTTTCCTAGTGATAAATGTAATGATTTCATATATTCCAAGGAAAAATAATTTGGTTAACCATGTTCTGAATGATTGAAAATAAGATTAAAGATAATGAACATAGATAGATAACTTTAAATAATTATAATTAATTAGTTTTCAGTTAGTTAATAATGCTCCATGTTCCCATGGATTTGAAAACTGATTCTATAATCCATCAATGTTTATTTATTTGTGAATTTTAATAATGAGTTTTGGGTTATGGAATGATGCTCCCTAAACCAATGCGGTATCAGGGTGATGATCCATGCCCCATATTTTTGAATGTGAAATAATGTTTGATTGAAACTAGAATTATTCGTGATAATTGTTTTTTCATGTTTCCATAAGGTAATGAATAATATTTTAATCAAAATTAACAATTAAATCCCATGAATGGTTAACAATTTAGAATATGTATGGTGAATGGGTCAAACTCAGACATAGTTTCTAGAAGGTGTGTTGTGCTTGACTAAAGAATTCTAATTCATGAACATTTTTATTTTATCATTTGATATTTATTCTGTGTACAAATACATACACAATTATTAACTAGATATATCATTAGAATCTATTTTTTTCGTTTCCTTCTAAGTTGTATAGACACCCTATATTTCCCCGTCTGATTGGTACTCAAATAGACTTCATATTGGAAAAAAAATTAGTGAGAGAGGCCTATGTTATATATATAATTTCAGATTCATTATAAACCATGGATGAATGTAAAATGTATCATGTGAGGACTATATTATTAATTTTTAGTTTGTATTTACTTTGGGGATTCATTAGACACATAAATATTGTATATCATTCCATATTTATTGCATTGGAATATTTTACATTAAATTATTTTTCTATTTATTCATATGTTGTTTCCTTTATTTTTCATTATTATAATATAATTTTTATATTGAAAATTTATTTTCCCAATTGTTCCAAATTAATAAAGAGGGTATATTCTCCTCATTTTTTATATTATACCGCCTTTTCAAGTTGGCGGCCTCCGAAAAACTTGGAGATGTTCCAGAGGACATGTGGTGAACCAGATTAGAGAATTAGTATGATGTATATGGGTTAGGTCATTTAAAATTTGCATCAAATGTGGTTTTATTTTCATCTCAATTGGCATACATTTCTGGATTGTTGGGTAGGAGACTAGGATGATTTTTCCCTTTATTATGATCATGTACATGGGATTGGAAACATTTATGATGGGTAGACCACCTATACTAATGATGGTATTGTTCTCTTGGATTTTTAATGTTACTTAAGTTTGTTATTTATCTTGGGATGATGCAATTGTAATGTGATATTGTTGTTTTATGAGATATTTCTCATCGATTGGTATATAATTAAATTTTTTCTGTGTCCATCATTTTTCGAATTGTGTATTTTATGTGACAAGAATCGTAATAGGCATGAGTAAAATAATAATTGATTATATGGGGAATAAAATATTTTTTTTCATTATTTTTTGTAATCTAAAAGAATTTTCTCCTAATAATATAATAATATTGGTTAAAAGATGATAAATTGGCTAATTTTAATTTGTAAATTTTTTGTGTCTCTTGAGAACATTTTAATATTATAAGGTTGTTTATAGAGTGTTACCCAAGTCCTAGGTTAGGGATGGATAAAGGTTGATATAGTGCATCATTTGTGACTATGGGGAAATATATTATAAATAATTTATTATATAATTATGTGAATCAATTTTGTTAAAATGTGTTAATTATGTTTTTTTCTCCAAAAATGTTTTCCTAAAATTGTAGTGACATCAAATTATTATGACAACTGATTCTTGGATGACATGAGGTCATTGGTGAAAATCTACCTCTAGTAGTGGGATAAGAGGTCCTGATTGTTACAGGTAATGTAGAGGAAGATTATATTTAGGGTAACTCTTATCATTTTATATATATCATGGATAGTGACCTAGGTTGGGTACTGTGAATTATTTATAATCTGTTGTGGGAGTTTGGGATACTTCATCTATTGTTGTTAATTGTGTACGATGTCCCTGAAAATGATGAGTTATGTATTGAGACTATCTTGTAAATCTTGGATTACTTTGAGACTCATACTGATAAAACAAAAAATTATTAGCCTAAATATTTCAAGGACTATCTGTGTACGAGTTGGATATTCATGATTTTGATGAAAAGTTGAATAGAATTTTATCTAAAGACATAGTATAGAAATTTTTAGAACACTTTCTCCCATTGATTCCAAATAAGTCTATGGAAAAATATTTTATGTTCTTTTCGTAAGGATTCATAAAAGGGTTTTTATATAACGGTCCATCCAACGATTCATGACTCATTTTTATAGCATTTTTTGGTTATGAGGAACATGTGGAAATACATTTACAGGATGAATATAATTATTATATTATATCTGAAGTTAATATCATATTTTTAATGAATATCATTGAGGTACTCAATAATTATCATATTTATGAGGTGAACTTGATGTAAGCTTAATGTATTGTACATTATGTATCTACTAGATGACTAGAAGGAAAATATTATGAGTGCAGAAATATGCATTATGAAAACACTCACAATAGTAGTGGAAAATAGAGTATCTATGGTGGTGAATCAGTTACACTTAGTTGTAATTGAGGATTCATCCATTATTGTTGTAGTCTGGGATAAATTCATTGTTTGTGACCCCAAAAACAATTGGAGTTCCAATCTTGTAGCAAGATGGGACATTTGGAGATTTATAACATGATTACATGAATGATGTATAGTGAAAGCCAACAATTTTTTAATAATATTTCTAGAAGTGGGTATTCTACACCCCACACTTCGGGTAGTTGGAGTTCTACTAGTCAAACAAGATTAGATGGTGGAGGTGGTTCTTCAGGGTAAGAGGAGAACATATAAGCATAATAGTACAATAAAAGAAAATCAGACCAGGAAACATTGTAGTGTGTTATTCCAGGTACATGAAATTAAGCCCAATCTTTTTGATAGAGAGGTTGGGCCATCGATTGTTAGAGGTACGACTCTTTTATCTTCTACTCTTTCTAGAAAATAATTTTATTCATTATCCACACATTATTTTTTTATTCAAACTTTTGAATAGTTGGGTCTGATGGAGGTGTTTGTGATGGGTGTTATGATGATGGATGCGTTGTTCGATGTAAAGTTGAATGAAATATATCAATCAATGGGATTTTTAATCATGGTCGGTGAGTGTCATTTTATTTGGGATATTTACACAAAATAATTTTCAGGTTTTGAATTTAATTTTATTATGGACATGATATTATAGTTTCAAGACAACATCTATGGTTACCATATGACTGTAACCATTACATCCCATAATATAAATAGTTTCATTAATCATGGAAAATTGTATATCTAGTAATATCATGTATGTAATGTTCATAAAAAACTAATATATATCTCCTCACATGTGTAATGTTTTTTTACAAGATGAAGGTAGTGTGAAGCATATTTTCTTTCTTACCATATAAGATGGATTTTTGCAAATGATTCCGGAAAACATGTTAGTGATACCACTATAGAGAGATGTAGAGTTCATATTTGATTTAAAACTTGTAGATGAACCAGCTTTCAATCCATCATACCCAATGGAACCAATTGTTTGTGATGATAATAGGCAGAACTAGATTTATTGATGGATAATGCCTTTATTTATCAGATTATGTTATCTTGGTGTTCTCCAATTTCAATTCCCAATAAAGTGTATGTGATGTTTTTTATGTTTGACGGTTACTGGGAGTTTAATAAATTGATCAGTACGATCTAGTATCGTTTATTGAGTATGAATGACCTCTTTGTCCTTCTAAGAGGGGATATTTTATTTTTCAAGATATTCATTATATCAAGTTATAATCAGTATAGTGTCATACGATTTTTTAAATCATAGATTCTTTTTAGATCATGCTGTGGAATATATGACTTCATTATAATTATATTTGAGTTGAATAACACTCCATCTAGGATTAATAGCTTGATGAATCAAACACTTGACCCCTAATGGGGATCATTTTTTGTTTTTTTTTGAAGTCAAATTTTTGTTCTACAAGACACAAGATGATTAATCCCAACAAATAGACATAATCTGGACTATAATAAGTGGGAATTAGCTATACAAAAAATCAATCATTTTTTTAATTCTGGTTCCACATGATGCATTTCATTGGTCACATAATATATGATAAATGTTTTTAAGTGGACGCATATAATGTACCCGAATTTTTTTACTAACATTGTCCAAATAATGTTTTTGATATCATATTCATTGTCGTATTAGAGGGATGTTACCCAAGATTCCAAAATAATATTCTCAATTGATAATGCATTTTTTATGTTTTAACAATGAAGGGTATCATTTTTTAATTTTTTGGGTTATTTGGTCATACATACCTAGATTTGGTTATTTGTTTGAATACAATACAAAATATTATACTATGGGTGAGGTTTATACCATGATTTGTGATGGATCATGCATCAAACATAGATTAGTGTTGATGAAGGGATATTTAATTTTTTTATATGGTTTACAACATTTGATTCCTCATAAATATAATTAGACTATGTATGATATACATTTATCCTTTGTAGTTTATCAATGATGTTTTTATAGAAGTATCTATTTGGAGAAATGATTATTTTGCATACCTATCACTATATTTTGATGTATATCGTGTCACAATGATATTTTAACATATAAAAGTGGAATAGAGAAGAGTATATGAAGTAATTTTACTTTGATCTGGACTATAGAATTGGAATGGGAAAGACTATTACAAACCCTTTTATATTAAATACATAGGTTCATTAATTTTAAAATTCATAATTTTACATGAAGATGATGAATTTATATTCGTAGATGAATTTATGTGTTAAAGAGTACTGGTAATGGATGAACCATGTATCCTTATTATTTGAGTATATCATTATTAACCATGATAGGTTAATGTAGTTTCAGTTACTAGAGTGTCTATTGTAGATAGACAATTATGATTGTGTGGATACTCCTCTTTAGCTGGCCATAGATTAAAAAGAAATCACATATTTTTAGTTCCATGTTGTTGTTCAAAAATTTATTTTAGATAATATGATGAATTAGTTTCATGAATCAATATAGGTGGTGCATCATAGTTTGAGAATAATTTACCAAGGCACATGTGAACAGTATTGGTGGTCAATCATGAAAATGTAAATAATAGGTTTTATGAAATTATGCAACACTTTTATGTAGGTGAAGGAAATGAATCTATGAAATGTTAGTTTTCTACATATGTTTCCCATTAGAGAATGGAATTCGTATTATAATACCATTTAAATTATGGTAGTTCTTCATAGGACCCCTCAGATGAATTTTGTGATATAGTTGATAGTGGAATCCTTGAGAAAAGTATAATAATATTTTCTAATTATCGAAAAATTCATTATTGTTCATTTGGATGATATTTATTTTCAAGAGATATTATATTTTCATGGGTTTCTAATTGGTAGAGTTTAGAATCATGATGTGCATATTACTTATCAATCTTGGAATGTATTACAAAATGAAATGGGTACCTAGGTTTTTATGAGTAAAAATATGAGGCTGTTGAGTATGAGTTATTTTAATGTTATCTCATGCATGAGACATAAGAAGATGTTTTTTTATTCACGAATCCTAAATAATGATATAAAATATCAAAAATGGATCTATTCATCCCCAGATCCTAAAAATAAACACTGATGTAATGATATATCATTGGAACAATTGGGTGTGTTTCAAATAGTGAATTGTGGATCTCATAGTGTAATACATAAGATATTTCAAAAAAATGGTTTTATATACATTGGAGAGTATAAATGTATACAAAGATAGATCCTCCAAAAAACTAATCAATTTAAAGATAATGAATAATGCTAAATCAAATTGATTATATAGTTAAAATAAAATCATTATTTACATATGGTTAACTATATATGTACCACTCCATGACTTTTTGACAATATAAAAAACCAAAATAGATAAATAAAAATTTATATTTTTTAGCTATGGATCATACCCATTATTTATTATCCCTCAAAATTAATCCCCCATAAAACAATTTTTTTCTCCTGTCCTATCTAATTCATAATACATGATTCTTATATAAGAATGCATACCACCTAAAAATCATCATCTCATCGTTATAATAATTTATATAATCACAATAGAAACTATTAAATAAGTATAACATCCATAAAATAACATATAATAATCAAATTTGAATCAATCCATTATAGTTGGTTTGTAGGTAATGAAAAATAAATTAATTAATTAAAAGTGAGATACACTCATAGGTTATAACCTAGAGATTATATCAACTAGAAATAAATATATTGTATAACTGGGATTCATTGGAGAATCTATTAATTTATACTATATAAAATAATTAAATATAATTTAGGCATTCATACTTGCATTCTACATTTGGTTGAGATATTGGAAAATGTCAGATTTTATCCATCAAAATCCCCATTGAATAACATGTTTAGAGAATCATCTAAAACATAATTACATTGTGTATATAATCCCTCTTATCAATCAATGTAGAATAAATATATAATAATAAAAATTAGTGACTATTTATTACAAGACATGATTAGGGGAAAATATCCTACCCAACAATCAATCTATATATAATGTACCACATCTACACATAACCACAATACCAGTTTTTTGAAATAAAATGATAAAAATAGAAAACATTCATCGATGTGAATCATCATTAATCATATATAAAATAAATAATAAATATATAATTTATTAAATAACAAAATATATTATGGGATAAGAACTCACATTGAAAAATAAGAAATATTCATCTTCAATAATAATAATTCCAATTCCATGTTTCGTCCAACTCACATAGAGATTTTTTCCCAAAAGATTCACTGAAAAAATTTAATAGTAATAAAAAATTAAAATCATCAACACACATCACCATAAATTGATTATAATTTAATCATATTCCATGTTTTTAGGTATGTTATGAAACATCCAAATAAAATCATTTGGAATATTTATATCTAAAGATAATAAAAATTATAAAACATGATTAAATTAAGATCAAAATTGAATACAAATAAGAATACAAAAATCAAGATCTCAAGTGATAGATACTAACCCAGAAACAACCCCAACAAAATGAATATGATCTTGGAAATCCAAACTATCAATTATGTTCATATATCATAACATTATCCACATCCTTCTACTAAGAAAAATAGATTATAAGTAAAACATTAATGAGTATCACTGAACATAAAAAAACCTAGAAAAAAATATAGAGATTGAAAAAATAAAATATTATAATGGGATTAATATCCTTTGGTATATATATAAATTAAAATACTTATTTTGGATGGAAAATAAATTAATGAAATGATGTATATGACCTTTAGGAATGAAATATAAGGAATCCTAGGATATGATTTAAAACATCCACAAACCATTATTTTTTGAAAAAATATATTACCATATCGATTTAAAAAATTCCATATGAAATGATTTCACCAAATCAAAAATCTATATAAATAAAATATAATATATAATATCATCCTTGTATTGAAACTTATATCATGTTATATAATTTTTATGAATGAAATTGGATCTTATTTCATAATCATTATTTATTATCTCTATGTTTTACCAAATCACGATGCTTACCCCATTTTAATAGGTGATTTATGTTAGAGAATAACATCCATAAAATAATCAGTTATCACACTATCTACAACATATTACGATGCATCATCAAAAATTATATAAAGAGTATACGTAATTATTGAAACTTACAGTAGTTAAATTCAAAAATATTATTTAAATCATATAAATTCCACAATTTATTCAATGAATTATAAACAAGATATATAAAAAATACATAAATTAATAAATTGATATGAAGAAATTATATTGTTGTGTTTCCATCAAAAACACAAGAACTAGAACATAATAGTGGACATAGATCTACAACATGTTTTCCCAAGAATAACCCAAAATTACTAAGTATTTATCACTATAATAATCCACAATAAATCACCAATAAAAAATACAATAACTGAAGGAAACGAAAATTTCATATAATGGAATGGTCAAATGGGTGACTGACATATAATCAAAGTGGAAGAAAGAATCATTCCTTCACTTGGTCTACACGGTCATGCAATATCATTCAAATGGTCGTGTCATGTCTCTAAACACCCAACACTCATTGGATATGGAAATGGAACCAAAGCCATTATGATCTTATCCAATGCTCATTGTCCATCTAAAACACCGAGATGGTACCTATACAAACAAGTTCATCTAGAGACACTGCCATATCATCATCTCATTATCTTCTAGCCCAAGGTTACGTCCCACCTTAGGTTTTATAGTTAGAAAGAGAAAAAATTCGGTGTCACAACACCATCCTTCATCGAAATTTCATACAAGACCCACCCTTAAGCATTCTAGCGATGCGTCTCGCATGATTTATGAATAAAATAATATGGTGTATTATTCATCGCCCTTAAAGCCCTTGTAGAGACAGATATTTATGTAACGCCCTAGTCAAAACAAACAACACTCATCCCACCTGAAAACGTGTCCAACGATGGTCCTTCACTGACTACATTATTAAACAAGAGAAAGAACTAGTAATTCCATTCTGGTCGACCATTTTAGATGATGGTCGGTTTAGTAGACAAGTGTTTTATAGACTAAACAGTGATGTCTTCTTCAACGGTATCTCACTTATACCGTGAACATGTCCATCAAAGTTTATACCTGACCTCCTGTGATGTTCATTGATTTAGGCATCACCAAGTCCAAGAACAAATCTAGGGTACCCTCGGACTGTCACAACAAGTGTGAAAGGAGCTAACCCAAGGTAGCCCATACTCCATGTTTACGAGTGAGTTGTTGAACAAGTGAAAGATGCACATATACAAACATCGACTGAGCCCAAAACATCATTGGTCTGGAAGTCATGTTAGATGAAATAGATGGTGTACAAAAATTTGTTAGGAATTCCAACACAGAAATCCAAGGATCACTGAAGAAAAAAACAACCCTTGATAATAACGATACATTAGAGTGAAAAACTGAAAAAAAAACTCCCAAAATTCCAAAAAAAACATTTAATGCATTAACATAGCGTATGACGGTTGCACTCGTATTTCATCAAGGATGAAGGCAAGATAGGGAACATTCTCTTCAATTATTGAAGAGTAAATTAATAGGATTAGAATATTACCAAAATAAAAAAATAGAAAAAAATTTCTTGAAAACCAAACCAAACTAACTGGTGTGTGAAAATCCCAGAGTCTCTGGAAGTCAACATGAGTATTGAGACAAATATGATTCTTTTAAAATATAATTAATTTTACTAATTTTATGACCAGAATCATATTTAACAGCACACTACTTGACAATTATACTGAACTAAATCATATCGTCACAATATTTATCACTTGATGGTACAAAATACGAGAAAGCATAATATCCCGAGGTGATACATAAGCAATATGAATTTTAACTCGGAGGACGATGTATTGAATCATCCATAACCATGGAGAATAGAGGGGAAAACAACCTATGAAGAAAATGATAATTCTTATGGCATGCGTAATATGATGGAAATGAACATTTCCTGATGCTCAACCTTGAGGAAAATTTAAAAGGAAAACATGATCACCTATGTTAACAATGGTTTCATTTTAAGAAAGGTGGACCGACTAGGAGAAATGAATATCAAAATGTTCTATTCAAAAGTAACTGAAGGAGAAACTCACACTATCATTATAACATGAACTTAAATAGAGGATATCGCTACAGTTTCCATATCTAACCCCTTTATATTTAATCACATTTAATCATTAATCATCAGAATATTTAATGAAAACATCATGAATCATTTTTCAAAACCAACCACAAGGTACATGATCTTAAAAAATGCCACAAGGGAAAAGAAGCACATTTTTTTAAAACCCCATTTTAAAACAATTTAAAATAATTGAAATCTCATCCTTAATTATAAAATCTATCACATAAATTTAATTTATGAAGATAAGGAAACCTACAAGGGTCCAACTAATCCATCATGGGTCAATTAGAATGCAACCCAAAAATAGTTGTTCAATTATTAAGAGAGATAACAACCATACTGGGTTATCTCATAAAAACATGTACCAACCAACCTACAAGTTACTAGTTGTTACATTAGGTAGCTAACCAATTAATTTGAAATTATAACTTACTCAAACACATATAATCTTAGATATATGGGTGTTTGTCAACCTAATAAGTGAGTATACACTATATAGTCTATGGCATTTGTCTCTAATTGAAAAGTAAACCAATAAATTTTCTCTAAGAAACCAATTATATAAAAAACAACATAGAAGGTCACTACAAGAATGTAACAGAGAGAGACCTGATGTAATCATATAAGCATAAAATTTTAATCACAGAGACATGATAATAAGCACAAAATCAAGATACAAGGAAAACATGGTTTTAAACATTAATCATGGTAATAGACTGGCACGCTAAATATATCACATAATCATGGTAACTAAAAAGGTATGATAAATAATTATAGGGAATGGAATACATTCAAGGCACATAATTTGAATTAGTAGTAAGCCTAAAATTAAACTACATGGCATGGAAATATGCATGGCATGTGAATTCATATGTGACTTTTATGATGCAAGAAATGATTGATCCTTACCTTCACATACCAAGGGTAAAATATCATAAAATCCATAAATTCATAAGTAGAAGAAATTACAAAAATCACTCAAGGTTAAATCATATCAATTGTAACATCCAGAAGCATGAACAATTATCGCAACCCTTGTCACTTGGTCATTTCCCATACATGGGGTGATCATTCCCAGGCATGACTATTATCCAAGCAATGACACATTTTTAGTATCATGTCTACCATCCCAAAATAGCAATACAAAGGAAAAATATCATCTCTGATACCAATAGTAACGGCCTAGTTCAGCCGACGATCATGCTATTGTCCGCTTTGGTCCAAGCCCCCATGGTTTTGTTTCCCCTGGGAGCTGGCTGTCATGTACCCCAGAAAAAAGGCCTAATGATGGGAGAGGTATCCACCCCACCTTATAAAGGGGTGATTTGTGCACCTCCTCCTTTGATGTGGTATTTCCATAACCCACCCACTAGTAGGGCCCATCGTCCACCCTGGCACATCAAATGGACACCACCTCTGATACCACTTTATAACATCCCGACCCAGCTCACCTCAAAGACAGTGACCGGACCGTTGGGTTATATGACTTCATGTGCATCTCCCCAAATGCTAGTGGTTTCAGACTACTAGTGAGGGCCTTTCTGTGTCCGAGGGGGAGACTATGCCCTCATAGGTAATTTATATTATCACAGAAGAAGTAAAAATTAATTAATAATAAATATCAGAATAATATAAATGAATAAACTATAGAAGAAGCAATATAAACAATCAAAGTGAAAAAATACGTAAGTGCGTAAGCTCAATGAACATTGCCATGCCATGATGTATGTCTATACTGAAAGTGTAGAAAACAAAACCAAATCATGCTATCAACTAAAAATAAAAGAAGCAAAGTGTGATAAATTCATCACAAGAAAATCTTGGTCGTCTACCCCATTCTCCATCTTACGAAGCAACAATCAATAAAGAATCATATGTGGAATGCTTCTGATTATCAATTCCTACAATCATATAATATACTTGGGTGTTAATGAAGCTTAATCATGGTGTGAGATGAAATCCCAGTAGGCCGACACCCAAGTTGTATAAACCATTCCATTTCGTGTAATGATAAAATAAATTGTGCCATTATATAAAAATTTCAGATAATTTATTAAGTGTAATGGAATAATTAAGTCAACTCGAGTTCCAAACGACATTCGTGCCTTATCACCTGATTCAGCCTTAGCAGTTAATGAGAAATGGTCCCTATCAAAATAATTCACGTAAATATATATATATATATATATAACCCAAAAAGAAACAAGTTAATCAAGAAATAAGTACTCCCTAGGCATGTGCTTTAACATGGGGTCAAATTCAAGTGTCAACCAGGTGCACTTCCACCTATCAAAAGAATATATCAACTCTCAAGTGACTAAAAAAGAAAATAATATAAACCATATTACATCATTATAAAGTTTTATGTTGAGAGTTATAGTATTTTACCATCACTAAGACATCACGATGGAACATCCATCAATGTATCCAATACCATCGAGCTTATCCAATGTAATCATTCAAAATACCATGTATCACCTGAGACATGACTTTACCCTAAGTTCTTCATGATCTCACAAAATGGTGTTGAGTGTCATATGAGGCTGGATTAGCCACATTGGCATCAGATCTGTCCTGATGGGCCCTTTTGGAACTGGTATAACTAATAAGTATTAGAAATCCCTGGGAAATCTTCGTCCATAAAATCCATTGACACCACCCCAACACATAGAGGAAACGAGTCAGGAACGCAGGGTCTATGTGTGGCCCTTAAAATTGGACCCACCTCATTTCCCCTCCTAAACTTAATTAATGTTTTCACAGAAGTAGATATTGCATAATCAACATATAAACTCACACCTTGAAAACTAACTAGACACACACCTGCATCACAAGGTACAAAAACATTATTGTAGTATATGAATATTAATAAAGAAATATATTGCATCAACATAATTAGATAAATGAACTTTTAAATAAATAAATAATTGAGCACAAAAAAATACCTTGAATCCATCAATTCCCAATTCATAATTAATCTAAATTATTTATTTGAATTCAAATAAAAAATAATAGGTTATACATCACATGCAATTAATCAAATTAAATCCCCAGGGATGCACATTTATATAATTAAATAATTCAGCACAAAAAATACCAAATATCCAACAATTAAAGGTTCATAATTATAAGGAAATAATTATTTAAATTAATAACAACAAAAATATGTTACACAATACATGTAATTATATGAATTAAATAACCCTACTAATAGAATTTATACCGACCATGTCAGCACACCCAAAGGGGTGTCCAACCACATTGCAACAAATTAATCAATTTAATTCATGATCAAAAGGGTTGAAATAACTAGATGAAACAAAGTGTTTGGGTGAATTTTCATAAAGCCTGTAGGCACCGACTAACGGAACAACTTTTCATTTTTATAAATCACAACGAAATGGAGGGAAAGAGAGTAGAAACCCTACCTTATGTTCACAGGTGATCCTATGATCCGTATTAGGCATTGATTTTACCTAAATAGTAGAAAACAAATGATTTTAGAGAAACCCATAAATAGGGTAAAATCATTCCGTGATGAACTGTGCATTGGATACATAAAGAAAACTTACGATTCCACTTGACCAAGGATAACCTATCCCCAAGGTTTACTGTGCATCTAAAGGTGAATAAACCCGATGAAATATGGAGAAGATATAGTCTTTTGAAGAAGGAGCGGGGGGTGTGCCAGTTAGAGGGAGAGGGAGGTGTGACTTGAGGGAGAGGAGGAGAAGAGGATATGAAAAAATAGAAGGAAATATAAAGAATAAAAATAAAAAAAAAGAAAAAAATGAGAAAAAATAAAAGAAAAGGAAAAAGGAAAATAAATAAAAGAAAAATAAAAAGGATGGGAAGGAAAAATTATTAAATCAAATAAAAATAGAAATTTTCCATTTTAATTATTTTTACATTTTCTTTGTAACCCCCTTCCTATTTTATTTATAATTTTTTTTTATAATTTCTTTCATTCTTTTTAATTTATTTGAATCCTTTATTATCGATTTTCAATCATTAATTAATATTTTTAAATCCCAAACATCTTGCTAAAGCATGAAATAATATTTTACAAAAAATGCATGGAGTTATTTAAATTATCTAAATAGATTCCAGGGACCCGTAGCAAGGTGTGCTGACAAGTTCCCTAGGTATCTTTAAAAAGTTTAGACAATAGAAACTTTAATTTTCTGCATCGTGATATAATTTGATATGATAAAATAATTAAATTTGTTATTATTTAATATAACCCATCAAGGTCACCATTAATATTTTAACAATATTACCATTAAAAAAATATACCAGTTATTAAATAAATTTTTATTGTGAATTTCTATTTTGTTGGAACACTTAATTATATATCATTTATTACATTTCCTAGTTATTATTTACACCGGGACACAATTTATTAATTTTGATAGTGAATTTCCATTTTATGACATCAACACAAATAAAAATATTAATAATAATAATATTATTATTATTATTTCTAATGGACAATAAAAATATTTCACCTAATTAAATAATTTTCAGGTGAGATATGACTAAACATTAGCCGCTCGCAAATGTTATACCATACCTAGGGTAAACCTAGCGTCTCAGAACTATTGGTGATTTCATATTTCTCATTTGACACACTATTTATGAGAAAATAATTATTTATTATATAAAAAACCTAATAATTAATTAATTAAAAATAATTATGGAATAATCAGGTGTGAAGTTTCAAATCACCCGATGCGAATCAACGTTAAACCCTTCCTAGTGTAAACCCAATATTTCGGACTTAATAGTTTTATCATATTAATAATATGGTGCACCATTTGAGTGTAATTTTATTTTTGTTGGAAAGAAACAAACACATATATCAATAAAATAAACCTAATATTTTTATTCTATCTACGCCATAGTGTCGAATTTTGGAATAAAATGTTTTGACTCTTGGTTTGTAAAACTCGGCTACCTAGTTAACGGCGAAATTTAATTTCCTTAAATTTTTCATCTGTTTCAAAACAAGGGACGTTATAGATATCATTGGGTCAATTGGAGGAGAAACAAGTGGAAATATATTTCATAATTACATGGCATAAGTTGTATTTTTTGTAACAACATGATAAAGTTGTGGTAGACAATTCATTATTATGGAAATTCCTATAAAAAATTAGTGTTATTTGGGTATCCTTTATGAAAGGGGTTTGAGTGAAACCTCAAAAAGAAATCATATCTTGAACCCCCATATCATTATTATTTAATACATGTTAAACCCTAATAAAATGTATCAGTCTCCAAAATAGTGAATGTTTGTGACACAATATAAAGGACACCATTGTGCAACCCATATTTCACACTATATAGACCATTACGACTGTAGTGAAATTTAAATTTCCCATGATCACTATAGTGAATTATAAGAAAATTCTCACATAAACTCCTAAAGTGAAATTCCAAAAACAACTAACCCCTCGTGGATCATTGGCACAAATCATGCATGAAGACACATGGTTCTCCAAAATCAACGAAGGAAAACTCACTACCAGTGCTCTATAATATTAACAATATATATAGGCCTTATTATATTCATTGAACTAAAATAAAAAATAAAACTAGACTACCCCATAATTGAAATAATGATTTCTTGACACCCTTCCTCCATTTTAACTTTAAACTCCATCTATAGTTATACTAACAAATTACTTCCGTAATGACTAATGTATCCATGAACATTTAATTTTTTTAAAAGAAACGTGACCATAAAGTAGACATAACTCCCATAATGGAACATATTCATTTAAGTAACATAACTTCTTTCTTAAGATAATATAGAATAGAATCATTACTATATCTATAAATAGATGCAATCATCTAAAACTATTAGTCACACTAACATGGAAACCCATTTTAAAAAAAAAACATACATAATCACAATAAAATTTCATATTGTTTTAATTTTACTCAATATTATCACATAACCAATATTCCTTATCAGGAATGATTATAGATATTAATCCCGTGTTTCATAAATCCATTATAAAAAATGACATTTGAATCATTTAATGATTCATTGAAATAAATTTTCATTTCTATTAAATTATTTTTTTATTATAATAGAAACCAAACTATTTTTGGAATATGAGTTAAAATGTACCTAATAAAAAAGTTAAAATTCCTAACATTTTCCAATATAAAATTTTATTCTAATTACCCATTAAAAAAAAATTTTGTAAGATGTGTTCTTCTTTTTCAATATTATATCAATACCATGAAGTCCTATATATAGAAATATTCCAAACAATATCACACAATAAGTAAACAATATATATAATAAAAAAGGCATAATATATCAAAATTTCAATATATTCAACATCATAATCATATCTACCATAATAACATATATGTAACATAATCTCATGCTACCAGAATGTCTAGACAACTCCACAAGAGAAAAAATCATCTGAAAAGTGGATTCACTAACATAAAACAGACTAATTTCATTAATGATGGATAAAACATGATAAAAAATGTGCGGATAACTCTTAAACACACATGAGTCTAAATTTTAAAAAATATTTCATTTATAATCACATATATATGGAAAATATGTTATAAACCTAAATTAGATAACCCCTCAAGTTGATACATGACCCGAATATTCATATAACTATTGGGAATTCCCGATCCCCATGGGATCTTGAATAATACTCATTAATTAGTAATAAACATATTGAATTATGTAGCCTAACCCAATTCAAAAACATGACATATATTGACAGATTATTGAAGAAATTGATGAAGAAGAACCCATGAAATATATATCATGATAAAAAAAGATATTAAGTGATAATACTCAATTGTATGTAATGAATATTCTAGGTACAAGTCTAATAAAAAATGAAAAAAATACAACTAATAAACATCTCCATTAGATAACAGGGGAAAATATAACCATATAATAACTGGCTACCTAGATAGATATATCTGATACCCACCCCCTCATTGTGGTGCCTTTGTTTTTCATGCATCTTAATGCATAATAATTTATTTTTACCACCAAATTGGTTCGTAGGGTTTGAGATAAATATATTCAGTAGGATTTAACCTAGATTTTCCGTAACTATTTTATTTACAAAAATATAAAATACTAAACATTTAAAAAAACAAGGCATTATAATCAGAAAAAATGTTTTTATATTGAAATCAAAGTATAAAATTTTACATGTTTTAAAATTTTAAAATAATTGTGAAAAAATAATTTCAAATCATATAATATTTTTATATTAAATTATTTTTATGATTTTTTCACAAAGAATCTCATGTCCAGAATAATAAAAACCATAATGTAGGTAACATTACTCCAAGGATCACACTAGGGAATCCTATAATAATTCTCAAAACACATCATGTGACTATATTTAACCCAATTTCATAAACATTAGCCTCAAGACAGTTGAAACACCAAATGAATGAATACACTAATAATACAAATATAATGTCCATGGATCAATGGGAATAGGGATCATATAAATATCCCCTGAGTAAATAACCCCTGTAATAAAAATATTTATGGCCATAAGATACACATTATTTATAATTACCTAAGGATACCCATGTTGTATATTTTCAAAAACATTTTATCAAAATCTTGAATTTGATATCATTTTATAAGTCAATTTAAAATTAATTAAAAATAAAATCTCATTTACATAGAAAATTATAACAATATTTTTTCAAAAAACCAATTTCCATGCACATAGTTCATTCATGATGTAGAGACGCAAATCTTGGAATACATGGAAATTACATTACTTTTGTGGAATACATAACAAAAACAGACACACAAGTACCATAATGGTTTAGTGTCTTTGAAACTCAGAATATTATCTTCTAATCATGGTGAATGATCTTAAACAACTCCCATAACGATTATACACATTTTGTTTCCTTACCTAAAACCTATATTTATTTCCTAGGGAAAATAAAACATAAAAAGGGTGAGGTCATATGCCCAATAAGGTAAAATATAGAGAACATAAAACAATCCATAAATATTTGAAAGGAAAATTTGAACATGAAATTTAAAATCAAAATCTTGAGCAAAGACATAAATCATCAAAGTAGGTAATGCATATATAAAAATTGAACAACAACCATGTTAAAATATAATGGGAATAAAACATGTAATTGTGTAAACCATTCAGCACAATATATTCTTTCCATAGTATCCAATGAATTTCTTCCAAGACCATCTTAGTGGAAAAAGTCCCTTTCTGAATCGAGTACACTCCTCGTTCTAGTCCTTTAACACTGAACCGGATTAAATTACCATTCCATGCATGTCTATCTCATGACTTATAAATATTTACCTAATTCATTAGATGGATATATAGGTCCCACCCATCTCATATTGAAATCATCCTTACTTGTGCCACAAAAAAAACATACATCATTCATAATAACCCACAGAATAAAATGGGTTTCATAAACATCATCCCATCATCAAATAATCTATATAAAAAAATGGATATCATTTCATAATAAGAAAAGTGAATCCATGTAAATCATAGGGACTTTATACTTTAAACATACACATATGAAATAATGTCATCTTAGATGGAAAATGGTTTTGATAAAACACTTGAAATGAATTCTTGGGGAAAATATCCTTTCTTTTTCAAAATCATTTTAATTTCACGAAATGTCATGAAATTTTAGAAGAATGATATATTTTTGAAAATAGTTATTAAATAATTTTGAGGAAGCTTCATTAAAAATAAGGCTTTATGAAACCGTAAAAATCTGTTCGTGCCGTATAAGTTAAAAAAACATGCTTCTCGTACTTTTTCCAGAAAAGTAAAAAAAGTACCTCGTAACATAAACAAAAGAAAGAGTCCTTACATACCATGTATTACACGTAAAAATGGGTAAAAATAACTTTAAACATACATTAAAACACTTTTATAAAACATGGAAATGGATGATAGAAATAACCCCATTAAATACTTACAAATAAGCAATCTCGGATAAAAATGTGATTTGCAAAAATATCTCTTACCTTAGTCTGATATGCTTTGTATGGATCCTAACCTCCTGTATAATGATTTAAATAATGTCATTGACTTATTAAATAATCATATTCATTGTTATGATATCATATATGTTTCACTTATTACTTTATATTACCCATTTTTTTTGTAAATTCCATGTTAAAGTAACGTTTTGTGTAAAATAAATTCATTTATCGTATGTATTTAGACTTTTTGTTCTTGATATTATTACTTATATAAATATTTACATAATTACATAATGTAAAAAATTATTTATATTAATCATATACCTTTATATTATAGATCGATAAAAGGAATGAAATACACTGTTCATGGAGACGGTAGGCCGTACGTACGCATGAACGTTGTTTTCATTTTCTTATTGAATTGAATAAAACTAAATAGATGACATATATATATATATATATACATAAATACAGTAGCATTATTATTTCATATATTTCATTATTATTCATTATATAATCTTAATTATCATTCATGTATGGTTAACATGGATAATGAATCTCATCACGTCATGGAGACGGTTGTTCGTACGTACGCACGAGAGATGAAATCGTTCCAATATTTATAGATTTGGAGTGGATGGAATAATATATCATAACTAGTATGATGTTATAATAACCATATAGAGATATTATTTACACCATTATACCCATCCATGTAAGGTGTTGGTGGAAAAACAGATTACACCATGACGTGGAGACTGTATTCCGTACGTACACACGCGCGATGATTTTTTTTCCGTAGGATAGATAGAATGTGAAATAGGGATGCTTAATACCTATAATAACATATCAGTAAATGATTGATACTGATTTTATTACTTCATAATTAAACAACTAAAGAAGAAGAAGTGGAAGAAGAAATAAAGTTGAAAGAATTGGTAACAGACATTACCTTTTCATTGAAGTGTATCTTTGAGACCTCCTCTTAGGGAACTAAAATCGGCCTTTGAAGAAGACCAGGATCTCTAGGATGTTTCAAATAAATTGTAGAAGAAAATGTTTCAGGGGTTTACCAAGCGTGAATGCTCAATGTGGTGTATGGAGGAGAGGGAGTAGGTGCCCTTTTATAAGGGAGGAGAGGGGCACCTTTGGAATTCTAAAAAATATTAGTTTAATATAAATTCAAAACCCACATAAAAACCTCCAAAAATGACTCAATTCTAATATTAGATTAGATAGGGTTATAATATCATCAAAAAATCAAATTTAGACATGTTTCGATCTTATTTTAAACCTTATAATTTTGATTTATCCTTATTTAATCTAATTAAGTTTATTTGTGTTAATTTAATTCTAAATTTTAAATGGTTATAAATAATCACTTATGTGTTGTTAATTTTCCATAATTGGATACTTTATTACATTATAGACTATAAAAGTTTCAATTTATAATTTTTAAATATTTTGGTGATTTTTAAACAATTTAATAATATGTTATTTTTATAAAATAACAATAGTGTCAATTTTAACACTATTCATTTATTTGAATTTACATAAACAATATACAGAAGATATAGTCGAACTAAAAGATTTAATAGATTCATAAATGTAATATTAATATATAAAATTAGTGGAGGACATTAAATAGTTCATATAATATTTATTTTAATATTTTTAAAACCATTTATTTGATATTTCTCTTAATAAAATAATTTCAACATCACTATTATGTCTCCGTTAATGATAATTATTTAATCCATAAAAATTCTAAATAAATTCATATGATGCATATAATTTTATTACCTTTCCGGAGACAAATTATATTCGATGTTTCATAAAGTTTATGACTACTCTAAAATTATTATACTTATAAGATTTAAGAAAGTGACATGTCGTCACATTCTTTGGTTTAAATAATAATTAAATTATTTTCATTGAAAAAACTCCATTAAATTAATCAAATCCAACCTTTATGAGATATGGGTCGACTTTTAGTAATCCAATAGGATTTTGGCAGGTTTTAGGGTAATTTTACAATCTTATATTTACCCTTAATTACCCGATTTACCTATAACTAATGTAAATAAAATTTACCGTAGCTACTATTCGTAATTCCCAAAAATATAAAATTATCCTATTAACATAATTTTGACCCACTGATTCCAAATATGGAATAAATTTTTCTAAATTTAGAACAAAAAAAGTTGCAGAAATTAAATTAAAATTAATCCCGTGGTCGAAAGAAAATGGGTTTTTGTTTAAAACATTGCAAAAGATTGAATTTATTTGACATACGAATTCAATTTAAAATAAATTATAATGACATAAACTATATTAAATGGTAAAAATATATTCTATTTATACTTCAAAACCATTCCATATTATAATTTAACCACATAAATTATTACGATGAAAAAAATTGTTTTTAATTAAAATATAGCGTGTTTTTACTATTCAATAATTTATGAATGTTATCAGAATAATATGAAAAGTTTATCTAAGGTAGAATTTTATATCCTTATTCCAAAGAATAAATTTATTTTGTAAAATTGAACTTATAATAATGTCAAAAACTAGATTTAATGTGGGTGTTCCATCAAATGGTGGTAAAACTGCATTTTTTTTAAAATACTTATTTTTCCCGAAATATTTATTGTGTTCTTATACCATGTTATAGAAAACGTGTAAGATGAATAATAATGTTATGATATTAAAATTTTAGTTAATACTATTCATAATGGCTAGTTCATAATATTATAATAATATATCATTGTTTAGTAAAACCTGGTATGGCGTACAACACTCGCTATCGAGGAAGGTCGCGATTGCGTGTAATGCAAGCCAAGTTAGGGTTGCGTGTAGTGCAATACATCTTTTTTGTTGCATATAATGCATGTTCATACAATGTTGCGTATAGAAAAAGATAGTCCTGTTGTATCATAAAACTCATGACATCAAATAAATAAAAAATAATACTTATTATAAAATATCATGTTGTTGCATTCTACCACCCTTAAAATGAATTTCACCCTCAAAATTCGGCGGGGTTATACGTGGTCTTCTACTTGAAAGTTTCTTTAATTGAAACCCACATCATAAAATGAAATACCAAAACATATCTTTAAAAACTAAATTATGAAAGGTAACAGTTTTCCAAATTAACTAATCCCTGGGTTTCTACATAGGAGAACATAGGTGAAAATATGGATATGGAAGAGAAATCTAACCATCAGGTTCTGATGGTGAGTGGTACAGAACATGGCTATGAAAATTCCAACAATCACAAAGCCGTAGATTTTTTATGATCTAATGTACCATCTGATTCATTAGATATAAGGGTACTTGGACAACATTTTTGGTTTTCAAGATCATTTCAATAATGTTGATGAATTAAAAGAAATACTTATATGATTTTGTTACAATCTCACTATTGTTCACGAATTAACCAATTTCCACATCATATATTAAGGAAATGAAGTTGAATTTGTTATTCAGGAAGTGTTAGCAGATCATGTGATAGAATGATGGGTCATTCCATCTGTTTCAAACAAAAGGTTAGCAAAAGTTGTCAAATATACATAAGTCTATCTATGTTGTGGTTAATCATATACAATTCCAAAAATGAACATATTCTTCATATATCATACCGCTTAATAAAATAAAACTAGTTTATACTAACCAGGTACTTCCTGTAGGCCAGTGGTAGGTGATAATGTCCAGTTGCACTTCGGTTGTCGGTTTGATTCTCAAAGCCTTGTCTGACGCGATGGGTTATCGCCCGTCCTGGAGGTTGTCCTTTTTCTAAAACTACATTACTATAACATCCAACCAATAATTTTGAAAAAAGTTTTCTCCTTAAACAATACCTACTTATGTCCAACATAATCCATTCCAATCATTAGGCTTATCTAAAATACTTCGGTCCAAGATCATAGTATAATGAAAACAATTAATACAAATGTTATCTACCAAGAATGTGAATACAAGAATTTATCCCACATATATCATAAGATATATCTTGTTGGTTGCATTCCAAACACATGAATACCTTACACATATATTCTCTTGAAACATAAATTATCATAGAACCTTAGTGAAAACATGAATGTTGTCAAAAGGTAACTCATTCAACATACAAAAATCCCAAAATTTCAATATACTCAAACAACGATATCACTTTGTCCTTATATAATTCATGAGCTCATTAATACTATCATACATTTCATTATTTATATAGCACATATTTATGTGGATTTTAGGTGCTTTCCAAAAATATCTGAATAACCTTTCATGATTATTGGTACCATTTATCATACACTTTAAAAACATAAGGAAAGAAAACACTGTAACAATCCTTAGATGTCTCTTTATACAATAGTACCATGAGATTATGTATACAAAATTACTCTTGATAAACATGTAATCATTCCACTACCTTCTAAAACCATTGACCGAGCTTTAACAATTCTTTCATCTAACATATCATTTGTAGTCTCTTCATCATCATCCACATAATTACTACTCATATGACCATGTTGATTCTCTTCATGATATTTTCCCTTATGGAATTTGATAGAATAATGCCCATACATTCCACATTTAAAACATCTAATCATTTTTTATGCTGTAGAAATACCATTATCCTTGTCTATGGTGATAACTAAACCTTTTCTTTTTCACTTACTAGATTTTTTTCCTTCTTTTCCACACCCAAAGCATCTTCCAGTTCCTTTGAAACAATCTCCCCGATGCCTCTTCCCACATGATTTAAATGAGGGAAATTGAACTTTCTTTCCTCTATGATCATCGTGAAACTCCATCTTTCTCTTATTATCTGAGTCAGTAAACATACCAAATTTCAGTTTATTGATCATATTATGAGATTGCTGATTCGGCATAATAACAATGTTTGGACTTCCAAATCCGGTTTCATTTGGTTGCTCATGAATATTATCATTCCATTGTCTGTCATATCCTCCATTATAGTGAATCGTCCTGTTTCCAGCCATTTTCTAAAACCCAAAATGAATAGTTTGAGAGGAAAAATTCATGATAGGGGAAAAACATAGTAAAGGGGGAGTACCCTCAACATCTAACATCATAGGTTAAATTCTAAGATCGTTACTGTAGTTCATGGACTATATCCTATACGTATATTTATCCTTATGGATATCCCTAGACATACCTTAGAAATATCACTAGGGATCTCACTAACGTTTTCGCATCCTAGTTTCCAGAGGTTGACTAATACTTTCCTCTGATACCAACTGTAGAGACCCAAAGCTTTACGTACATGGACATTACATTACTTTTTTGGAATACATAATAAAAAAATACACACAAGGATCTTAATAGTTTAGTGTCTTTGGGAACTCATAATATTATCTTCTAATCATGGTGAAAGATCTTCAACAACGCCCTTAACAATCTTCCCCTTTTTGTTTCCTTACCTAAAACCTTTCTTTATTTCCTGGGGAAAATATAACATAAAAAGGGTGATCTCAAATGCTCAGTAAGGGAAAACATAGAGAACATAAAACAATCCATAAACATTTGATAGAAAAAACATGAACATGAAATTTAAACATCAAAATCTTGAGTAATGACATAAATCCTGGAAGTAGGTAAGGAATATATCAAAATGGAACATCAACCTTGTTAAAATATAATGGGAATAAAACATGTAATTGTGGGAACCATTCAGTACATGATATGATTTCCAAAGTCTCCAAGGCATTGCTTCCAAAACCATCTTCGTGGACAAAGTCCCTTTCTGAAACGAGTTCACTCCTCGTTCCAGTCCTGTAACACTGTACCAGATTAACTTATTGTTCCATCCATGTCTATATCATGAGATATAAATCTTTACCCAATGCATTCGTGGGAGATATAGGTCCCACCTATCTCATATTGAAATCAATCTTACTTGTGCCCCAAAATAAACATACATCATTCATAATAACCCAACGAATAAAATGGGTTTCATAAACATATTCCCATCATCACATAATCCATATAAAAGAAATGGATATCCTTTCATAATATGAAAAGTGAATCCATGTATATCCTAGAGACTTTATACTTGAAACATACACATATGAAATAACATCATCATAGATGGAAAATGGTTTTGATAATACACTTGAAATGAATTCTTGAGGAAAATATCCTTTCTTCTTCAAAATCAATTTCATTTCAGAAAACATCAAGCAATTTTAAAAGAATGATATATTGTTGAAAATAGTCATGAAATATTTTGGAGGAATCTTCATGAAAATAAGGGTTTATAAAACTGTAAAAATCCGTTCGTGTCGTATAAGTTAAAAAAACATTCTTCTCGTACTTTTGCCGAAAAAGTCAAAAAAGTACCTCATAACGTAAAAAAAAGAAATATTCCTTACATACCATGTACTAAAAGTCAAAAATGGGTAAAAATGTCTTTAAACATACATGAAGACACTTTTATAAAACATGTACTTGGATGATAGAAATGACCCTAGTAAATACTTACGAATAAGCAATCTCAGATAAAAATGAGATTTACAAAATTATCCCTTACATTAGGTCTGATATACTTTGTATGGATCCAAACCTACAATATAATGATTTAAATAATGTCATTTACTTATAAAATAATAATATTCATTGTTATGATATCATATATGTTTCACTTATGACTTTATATTACCCGTTTTTTGGTAAATTCCATGTTAAAGTAGCGTTTTGGGTAAAATCATTTAATTTATCGTATGTGTTTCGACTTGCTGTTATTGATATTTTTACTTATATCCTGATTTAAATAATTCCATAATTTAAAACATTATTTATATTAATCATATACATATATATTATAGATCGATAAAAGGAATGAAATACACCGTTCATGGAGACAGTAGGCCGTACGTATGCATGAATGCTGTTTTTGTTTCCTTATTGAATTGAATGAAACTAAATAGATGACATATATATATATACATAAATCCAGTAGAATTATTATTTCATATATTTAATTATTATTCATTATATAATCTTTATGATCATTCATGTATGGTTAACATGGAGAATGCATCTCATCGCGTCGTGGAGACGGTAGTCTGTACGTACGCACAAGCGATTATATCATTACAATAATTATTGAATTTGATTGTATGGTATAATATAACAAAACCAGTATGATGTTATAATAACAATATATAGTTATTATTTACACCATTATACCAATCCATGTAGGGTGTTAGTGGAAAAACAGATTACACCATGGCGTGGAGACGGTATTCCGTACGTACGCACGCGCGGTGATTTTGTTTTCCTTTGGATGGATTGAAGGTGAAATTGGTTTGTTTCATAATTATAATAAAATATCAGTATATTAGTGATACTTATGTTATTACTTCATAATTAAACAACTAAATAAGAAGAAGTGGTAGAAGAAATAAATTTGAAAGAATCGATAAGGGACATTACATCTTCCTTGAAGCTCATCTTTGAGACCTCTTCTTAGGGCACTAAAATTGGTCTTTGAAAAAAACCATGACCTCTAGTATGTCAACAGGGAAGTGGAGAAAAGAATTTGGCATGTATTGGCCGAGAATTAAGGCTCAATGTGGTGTAAGGGGGAGGGGGAGGAGGTTCCCTTTTATAAGGGAGGAGAGGGGCACCATTGGAATCCTCAAAAATATTAGTTTAATATAAATTCAAACCCCACATAAAATCATCCAAAAATGACTCAATAATAATTTTAGATGAGGTAGGGTTTTAATATCATTAAAAAATAAAAATTAGACATGTTTTGAACTTATTTGAAACCTTATCATTTTGATTTATCCTTATTTAATCTAATTATGTTTATTTGTGGTAATACAATTCTAAATTTTAAATTGTTATAAATAATCACGTATGTGTTGTTAATTTTCCATAATTGGATATTTTATTACATTTTAGACTATATAAATTTCAATATAATTTTTTTAAATATTTTTGTGATTTTTAACCAATTTAATAATATGTTATTTTTATAAAATAACAATAGTGTCAATTTTGGCACTATTCATTTATTAGAATTTAAATAGAAAATATACAGAATATATGTTCGAACTAAAAGATTTAATAGATTTATAACATGTAATATTTATCTATAAAATTAGTGTATCACATTAAATAGTTCATATTATATTTATTTTAATATTTTTAAAACTATTTATTTGATATTTCTCTTTATAAAATAATTTCAACATCTCTATTATGTCTCATTTAATGATAATTATTAAATCCCTAAAAATTATAAATAAATTCATATGATGTAAATAATTTTATTAGATTTCTGGATAACATTTATATCCTAAGTTTCATGATGTTTATCTCTAACCTAAAATTATTATTCTTATAATATTTAAGAAAGTGACATGTTGTCACTTTCTCTGGTTTTAAAAATAATTAAATTATTTTCAGGAACAAAATTCCATTAAATGAATCTAATCCGACCATTAGGTTATATGGGTCTACTTTTAGTCATTAAATAGGATTTTTACAGGTGTTAGGATAATTTTCCAATCTTATATTTACCTATTTTTACCATATTTACCTTTAACTATGGTAAATAAAATTTACCGTAGTTACTATTCATAATTCCCAAAAATAAAAAGTTTCCTATTAGCATAATTTGAAAACACTGATTCCAAATATGGTATCCATTTTTCTAAATTCAATACAAAAAATTTGTAGAAATTATATTAAAATTTATCCCAGTTTTTAAAGAAAATGGGGTTTTTTTAAAACATTGCAAAAGATTAAATTTATTTAACCTACGAATTCAATGTAAAATCGATGCTAATGGTATACATTATATTAAATGGTAAAAATATATTCTATTTATACTTTAAAACCATTAAATATTATAACTTAACCACATAAATTATTACGATGAAAAAAATTGTTTTTAATTAAAATATAGCGTGTTTTTACTATTCATTAAAATATGAAAGTTATCAGAATAATATCAAAATTTTATCCAAGGTAAAATTTTATATCCTTATTTGAAGAAATAATTTTATTTTGTAAAATTGAACTTATAAACATGTCAAATACTAGATTCAATGTGGGTGTTCCATCAAAAGGCGGCAAAACTATATTTTTTGAAAAATACTGATTTTTCAAACAAAAATTATTTTGTTCTTATACCATGTTCTAGAAAATGTTTAAGATGAATAATATTGTTATAAAATTAAAATTTAATTAAATAATATTCAGAACTTCTAGTTCATAATATTATAAAAATAAATCACTGTTTAGTAGAACACGGTATTGCGTACAACCCACGCTATCGAGAAAAGTCACGATTCCGTGTAATGAAAGCCAAGTCAGGGTTGTGTGTAGTGCAATAATCTTTTTTTGTTGAGTATACTAGAAGCTAATACAGTGTTGTTTATAGCACAAGATAGTCATGTTCTAGCATAAAACACATGACATCAAATAAATTAAAAAGAATAATTTTCATAAAATATCGGGTTGTTACACATGCCTTATTAATTTGAATAACAATTTTTAAATTGGATAAATATAGTTCATACATTATAGACTAGATATGGAACCACCTACCTTAATAATGGATCATAAATACCTACAATGGGATCATCCTATATGATTGAATTGAAGGACAAAATGGAAGAACATAAATCAATACTCACAAAATATATTCAATTAAATAAGAAAAATGGTAAGTGGATATAATAACAAAAAACCTACATTAAGAAAATCAGAAACCACACAACAACCAACACTATGGTTTGCATATAGACAATGATAACATAAAAAAACTCATAAATTACAAGATAATCACCACAACACGACCAAATTATATGAAACTGTTTCACAACGATGCGGGAGTGACCAATGATAATAAATAAATATAAGTATCGATTTTATATAGATATGTAGTTATAAAATAATTAAGATAAATCAGTAAAAGAAATGATTTACAATGTATATATTTCCCTATTAATGAATGGTAGTGTTCATTTGTATCAGGACTGAAAGCCTCAGCCAAATGAATATAAAATCATACATAGAATGCATGACGAACTACAATACGTTAAAATATCAAACATTCAATCCTAGGATCCTGATTTTAAATCTAATAGATAATTATAGGTTAAAAAATGTGTAATCATTTCCATGAAATTACCTATCAATCATTTCATAATGCGAACCCTTTTTTCCAAACGTGTAATAAATTGGCACTCTGAAAAAGTTTGCGACATCGTCATGGAAAAATATTTCAATCATATAATGCTTCTATGAAGTGAAATCATCGTGTATAATTTTTTTATATAAACACATGGAAAATCCCCTAACTCAAAAACAAACTCCAAATGACCTCTTCCTTTCTCTTAAAAAATTTATACCATTACTCTAGATATTCCATAAAACATAAACCCCAACAAATTAGTACATTTTCAACAGTAGTGGATATCCATCATATGAAGACCCAAATTAAACCAAAACAAATATATATACAAAAATAGTGATTTTAAGTATCATAAGAAATGATAATGGGGTGTTACAAAAAATAAACTATAAGTCTTTTCATCCATAATAATTCTTATAGAAGACTTATTTCTAGAAAAATTTGAGGCTACATATCACTCATCAATGGCTAAGGTTCCAATGTGTTGTGAGGATATAATTTTTGTACCTATAATAATATGAAAAAAGAAATCCAATTCACACAAAATACAATTACCTAAATATCACCAATGTCCATTACCTAACCATAATCAAAATATCTACCTCCAAATCAAACACTTTCCAACTCAAAATTTTAGAGGTATCAGGATGGAACATCCCAGAAGAGATATATATATAAAACATCATAAATACCCATAAAATTAACTATAAATACGAACTATTAATAAATCCTAAAAATCAACCTAGTGACCACAAACGTTCCACTATATCTCAGAGACATATTTCCCTATTTTAGATGATGATTGTCACCCAACCAAGGAGTACAATACAAGAAAAAAACTAACCACTAACTAAAATCTCAAAATGATCTAGAAAAAAATATTAATAATATTTATTTTTACTATTTTCAATAACAATACTCTGACATATTTCATGAATGTTCACATAAATATCCCAAAAAAGACTTGATATTATAATGGTGGCATCACCCGCCTATAAAAAACAGAGTGGTTCCTTGTATAAGAGTCCATACAAATCCTTTATAGAATACATTTTGATCAAAAATTGAAAAATATTTTTATAGTAAAACTCAAAAAAATATATAAAAAACATGAAACACATAAATCTATGAAATACGTATAGAAAATATCCATCTAGATTTGAATCAATTACTTTGTCTAATTTTATGCTTGATGATGGAAGTTTGTACTCAACTTGATCTTAGTTCCAATCATGTCATATTGACTCTTCCTTAACCATTAGGTAATAATAGGATAAAAATTAGAAATAATATTAGAGGTAACTACTGAATCCTCATTATATCAGGTATATATAGCATACGTCATTCCTAATCATTTTTTGGATAATAATTAAGATTAATTGAACAGGATTTTTAAAAAATATGATCACCACCCAGATATAATTCATAACTTCAAGAATATGTTGTAATATATAAAAAAATTCCCATGGGATCCTCACCCCATTTTATAACCATCAACAGGTGAGTTTAGAGAAATACATAATTTTATTAGATTCTCTAAATAACTATATTGTCATGTGTGACAATGAAACACATGATCTACAATGTCATCTTTCTTAGCCAAACTCCAGAATCATCATCTAATTTCATAATAAATCTTCTTAGTTTATATATTAGTTGATCATAAAAAGGAAGGGAGTAATGTAAAAATTATCTCCTAAGAAATAATTGGATTGAAAAATGATCACTAAATTGTCGAATACCATCTAAAGAGAGAGACCAGCCAAAAATTGTATCCCCATCACTTAAAATTCCAAAATTTCCAAAAACTCTTCTTCTTGTTTTTAATATAGTATAATATACAAAAGGAGATATTATGATAACTAAAAATTACATTGAATCATATCATAACTTTACTCCTAATCATTGAGGGAAAACTGATCATTGTGTCTTATAAGGTTCCACTCCTCTTGCAATTCAAGAATAGCCTCTAATGGTACATTATGCTAAAAGAATATTCAATGATATTTTTATTACTCGAGGTGTAAGAAATTTCCAAGTAAACTATATTATGGTATTCCAGCAACATATTTTTTGTAAGTTTAATATCATTATGATAAAACATAACGATCACATTCTTATTGAAAGAGAAGAGAAATAACCTTAGCCCAAAATTGTAGTGTCCAAAAATATTAAGGGATATTATAATTATTGAATTATCTAAATCCTGATTTGGGAAATTATTATCTTTCTATAAAATTTCTTGAGAATCATAAGACATCACTTGATCATTTTTAATGAGCACATAACCCATATCGTCACCATCAGCATCACATAAACTTATATACCCCTTACCAAACATTGTTTGGATCAGAAAAAGAGTTGATGTGAGAAGATTTTTTAACACATTAGTAAATGAATTATAATTTTCAACCCATGTGAATATCACACATTTCCTATTATGTCCAATCAAGGAAAACAATCCACTGATAAATCATATATGAAAATTCAATATTACCCAGTAATTCCAAGTAATATTTGAATCTATAATATATTTTATAGATCTTTCCGTTAAAATAAAACCTTCACCTTCTATAATTAACTCATTATACATTCTTTTAAATAATGTGTCTATATAAATTTAAATCAATATCTTTATATTTCATTTTTTATACATTATATAAACATAGTTTCTCTTCAATTTTTCTTAAACCAAACTAATGCTATGCTTATTCTCCCACTCATATGTCAAATAAACCAAAATATTATCCCTAAAAAGTGCCAATTTTTTTGACATACTCATGGAATATTTAGTTTGTAAAATACAGGAGATCATAATATGTGATATTAATGAATATGATAAAACATGGAATTTTCAATTGGCAAACCTCCTCTATAACGTTTTATTTAATATATCAGACTCCTAGACACTCAATTTATGATATCCATACTAATTATTAATCTTTAGAATATAACTTTCATTCATTAAATAATAATAAATATCATACACATTGGAAAAGGATACTCATTAAAATATGTTTTATGGTTCCACATCTGATATCCCAAAACAATTTGGATTGATCCATCCCCTGTACTGGGAAAGTGAATAAGGGATGCCCAAAGTGAGACATTATGATGATCAAAACCCTTTCCCCTTAAATCATAGAAAATAATCTTTATCTCACATAGCTAAATTATCCACATATGATAAGAGTGTTTTGAGGTTATCTATGTACCTATCACTAAGTCAATCATAAATTATACCTCTCCCTCTAGATAATACAAGAGAAATAATATTGGAAAACATCAGGACTATCCTAAATAATACAATGAAGATTAATAATAGAAGAAACTTCTTTCGGATCATCTACTATATAGCATAATAATATCATTATGTACAAGAGGGAAGGCATTTCACTACCTATGATTAGATCCCTTTTTCCCTAAAACACCAAAGAATTCACATATATTGAAAATAACAAAACATATTGATTATCATTATTAATATCAACACGATGATAAATAATATATTCCATCATGAGGATAAATTCAAATAGTTCTATATAGAGAGTGAATAAATCATATAATAAATCTAAATTAGCAAATGAGGAGATCAGGAACGACACCAAATCCCCTTATATTTCAACTTTTCCTGAAATATTTCCCATTCCATAATAATAGACACATGTACGTTATGAATTTGATGTATATAAAATGAATTTCTAGATACAAATTATTCGTATGGACATGTATTATGTAATGAAGTCACTACTAATGAGGACATAATGAAGAACCTATCACTGTCACATGACATGCATATAATTACATTGTGAATTCACCCATAGTGTTAATGTACTTCACTCGTGAGGCATGTTCTTAGTGACATAGAGTTATTGAGGAATCTACAACACTATGATATCCTTTATACCCAATAATACTTGAACATAAATATGTGATTATTTTTAATGATAAAATCATTTTACATGAGAATGAAATCCATAACAGTTCTTTGTCTTCACATGTGTCAAAAAATAAGGACGAGTGTTCCAAACCATTCCACATTGGTAGTAGCTCATCAGATCGTTACATGATATATATATTTTTCTCTAAGAGTCAATATATTATGAAACTCCCCCAACACACATACAATAAACATTTAACTTCATGTCCTCACCTATGTTCCATTGAATCTTCCAACGTGTGGATGAATAGGGGATGAATAACTAAAATTTCACATTATAAAATAATCCGCCATAATTTCCTTCTCTATGTTTTTCATATAGTTAAAAGACAACAATATAAATACCAATTATCAAATAAATGGTTAGAAACTCTGATGTTATTATCATGTCTTCATTTGATCATTCATAACTACTCCCAAATTTGAAAAAACATGTCTGTTAACTATTTGGTGTACACCATCACAAGTAACTCTCCATACTATACGGAGTGAATCTCCTTAATTAGTGTCTATTAATAGAATTTATCATGATGGAGAGTTTTGGAAACCATCATGTCTGAGGAGGCATACCATTCAACATGTTCAACTAAATAAAACCATCACATTCATGGAAATTCAAGGATTAACACCACGAATTATACATTGATATTTTTAGGGGTATCCATGAAGTCAATGACCTGATCAATATTTTAAACATAACCTCCTCCATAGGTGGTCCACTAAAACATATAAAATATTGGTTATTCTTTAAAAAAACTCCCTTGATTGATAAATAATTTTGAAATTCATTGTTTTACTTTGACAACATCATTCTTTACATGTGGAATGTTTTACTCAAGATCATGAATAACCCGTAGAATATACCTAAAAAAATTCTGATCTAGAAGTGGATTCCACTGAGGATTATCCACTACACCCACATATTGAAATTATAGATGACCTATGAGAGTAAATTAACATCAAACCAAAATAGAAGAAAATAATATGCAATAATACAATCTCAGTTAAGGCAAGAGAATAATAATAAATAATAGATACTATGTTAATGAATTAAAAATAAATAAATATGAATCTCAACATCCTATGTTAACAGAGTCTCATCCCTGAAATAAAAATAAAAACCCTAACAAAAACATACCTTTTGTGTCTCGATAATAATATATTCAATATACCATCATGAGAATACTAATCACAAACTGACCTCTAATACCTAATTTAGATGAACCCACATTATATTCCACCACAAACAGCTACCTGATCTAAACCATCACATGCTCGTAGTGAATTTTTAATCTTTATGTGTAGAAGACTAACAGATGAGAATAAAAAACAACCAAAGGGAACAATTTCCCAAATATGATGCAAAAATATGAAATATATATATAATCTTGATAGGGTCATACATCTGAAGATAACATCAAAAATGTATTTCATATAAAGATGTAAATAATATAAATGATAAATCAAAAAAATACTTAAACAATAAACATGGTAAAATCCAGATAAATATGAAAATTATAACCAAAATTGATACTCAATGTGATAGTATGGAAATCATCCCTCCATATCACTACAAGAAAACATACACAGATAATAGAAACCGCAAGGCCTCGCCACTGAGCCTTTCCAGTCTTCATATTGAAGGAAAAAATATTTTATATGAACTATAGAAGGACTATTTATGGTGTGAGATAATCATTCATATTAGTCTCCCACATATGTTTTCTTTATCATATCGATGTACCAAAATCTAAACATTATTATATTTAACGAAAACAAACCATGATAATCTGTTAAATTTTTATTTTAAGAACATGGTAAACAATTTAACTTTCAAAACAATTCCAAATAATCTAGGTATGAATGTTTCAATGAAAATAATATATAAATATATATAGATATATCTAGGAAATTAAATTAATATATCACATGTCATCTCATATACATAATAGTAAAAAAACAAATTAGTTAAAATTACATGATGTATAACACTAGGTATGGCAAGAAAAATGCTCATAACACATCATATGACTACTGTAAACCAATTTCCTTATAAAATTGTTCTATGGTGTGTAGAAATACCCCCAACAATAAATTCCCATACTATATTCATATCCAATCCTAATAAAAATGTTCAAACAGAGTATTGGAAAACAATTAGTGAACCACCCCAACCCACACCGATAGTAAATTGTACATCTTCACTATGCTACAACATCCACATATGTATATATAGATTTCAATACTACCAGGATGAGTTTTCATTATATTAATATTATCATTATGAAGGCGTCGTTCAACCTCCAGGTTCTTCACTTCAAACTAGGGTATTCATGTAAATATTTAAATACACAAAAATGATTCCAAATAGAGGATGATAAAACAAATGAACCAAATACAAATCGAGCACCTTTGAACGTTATTAATATACAAACCCCTTATTATCTATATAAGAATACCTAATGTAGATTATAAAATTATATATTTAAATATATATGTTTATAAGATAACATGTAAAAAAATTCTAAGGATAGTTCATGTATCATGCATAGATTTCTAATAGACCCATTAATGAAAATTAATACTTGATCCCAATTAAGACCAATGAGTCATATGAAATATAATTTACCCCACATAGGATCATAGTACAACTCCACAATTAATATATTATTTATATTCATTATAATTGATAGTAACTATTAAACATTTTATTCATCAAAATCTAGGTTTGTCATGTAATTTATAATTCTTAAGTCCAAGTAATGATATCAATTCGCTAACTCTATATGATATTGATCCTATGACAAACATAATTTGATACCATTTTATACAATTATATTTGGATAAAAAAAATTAATAGAGATAGGGGACCACATGATCATAATATTACCACCCTGTAAGCTATTGACTTCTAACTAGTGATGAAGAAAAACATTAAAATTTGAGATACTATTTACTCATGTATAATATAAAAAGTTCATAATAGATAATTTTGAGAATCCACAATGGCCACCTTTTTCAATGAAATACCCAAAAATAATATATAATAAATAGGTCTTCATTGAGGCCTCTAACCATCGTGATTATAAAAAACAATCCACCTAATTTGATAAAATATGGAATAGCTAATAAAGTAAATGAGGTACATAGCATAAATCATAAGAAGAAATTATCTGAATGATTGACATATGTGGGTATATATATTGTACAATATAGAAACTGAAATAAATATATTATTCTTTACCCAAACTCATATAACCATTTCCATCCATATTAATGGTCTCCAATACCAATATCAACATAATCCATGACTTCAGAAATACTTTGATTCCGAAAAATGATATAAAACAAGAATTTTTATCTATGTATATTTAAACTGTTATTTTTCACATAGAAAGGGAAGAAGACAAGCAATCAAATAAAATTCACTAACATTCCCTAATAAAATTATTGATAATTTTCATGTTAATGTGTTTTATATTATTACAATGTAAAAATTCATTATTTATTTAAATAAATCGTTATGAAAAATCCCCTGTATATTCTCATACAGGTCAAACCAATATGGAAACATGGAAAAAACACACACACATAATCCAACAGATGATGTGATACTTCCATGATTCTCAAAAGTCCCACTACGTAGATTTGAATGTCTCACAATAACTTATAACCCAATAAGTAGTGAAATAATATTACAGTCATCACATTCAAATTAACATCAATATTAACATTATCATTTTCTCTATGACATGTTTATCGATGACCATACCACCAAAACTAATAGTTAAATTTCATAAGAACTACCAATCCTTCATACACCACACATCATCAGTGATAAAATTATGGTAATCCATAATTAACATTGGTAATTCTGAATATATCAATTATATTCATAAATAATATATCCCAATAAATTATTATAAAACTCCCCATCAACAAAATGAGCACATAAATCATATAACAATGTATTAGTCAACTAGATATTGACTAAATGAAATGTTTATAGAAATTGAAGATCCATATAATCAAATTATAATCTCAATAACTAGACATTTAATAGTAAAACCCCCAAAATTGATTAACCAACACCAATTGTTCTAATATCTGTAATGGGGAAAAATTTAAAACGCTCTTCTTGAGGATGAATCCCAACATGATCCCAATCATAATCTATAAAAAACTCATAAATTATAAACCAAATTCATTAGACAATGTAACATAATTTATGAGTTAAATAATGTAATAATATTACATAATGAACCCTCATTATGAACATACATAATATAGCTAAACTATTCATACATAAAACATATATGTATGAAATTTTTAATACATATTTTTCTAATTAGATAACACCGTTATATAAAGGAATTTTATTGTTATCTTTGATATGAGATGCATGATATTTAGATGTAATGGAGGTGGATTTATATTAGAAGGTGCACAATGATTTAACTCAAATAAATAAAATAAAGTGATTATATTTATCATATATTATGGTGGGTTAAATTCATTGAATGTGGTATCAAAGAGGTAACTCTTCCACCGCATGATATCTGCTGATGAAGCATCATAAAAATGATCTAATTATAATAGAGGGTAATGTTCAATTTAACTCATTTAAAAGTAAATAACTTCATAGTATTATAACTATATAGTATTTTATTGGATACGTAATGACTTTATTAATATCCCTTGGGCTTAAACTCATTACAAGGTGTAATATATTAATCACCTCTTCTAACTATTTAATCACTAAAAAAATGGTAATAATTACATGTATTTCTGTTTATATAAATATTAAAAACATTAGAGTAATTTATTTTGATATTTAAAATAACTATTTTAGAATCTCAATAAAAAATACAAATTCATCTTTCAACCAAATATTTTAGAATTTTACAATTCTGTTCGGTCATCAATATGTAATAATGTAGTCTGCTAAAAATTCTTATTGGTAATGATTTTTACCCAAATAATACTAAAAAATCACTCAACCGGATATTAAATCAATAATAAATAATATAATTCCAAATATAATTTCATTTCATATATCCACCAAAAAAATCATTTTCTGATGAACAAAATTTACACAAATGTTCAATTTTTACAAAACTCCCAATACTAAATCACCAATATTTACACTAGGAATTAAATTATTTCGATCTTCTAATTTTAATGAATTTCTTCTCAATTGTCCCTTTTTTCTTTTCAAATCAGATTTTTCATACAAATGAAATATTCTCATAATCCATATAATTATCATCATATAGTTCACGAATAAGCTTATCTATTCCACCATCAATATCAGTTCATTGTATTTTTTATCTGATGGTTCTTACAACTATTATATAATTTTATTAAATTCAAATTTCTATTAATGTCTCTCCCACTAATGAAATTACAATGAATTTTTTTCCAAGAAATCCAATTCATTATAATTCAAGATGACCCAATATTACATTGAATATCTAACAATAGTCCCTGAAATATTATGTATCCCTTAATAAATCCCAAAATATATTTTAAGATACCCAATTTCAATTTGATATGAGTCTTTTAGTCTACAAACAAAACAATTGGAAACATATTGTACAACCATAATTTTTTATTTCAATACCCATAAAATAATTTTATGCACGCAAAAATCACATTGTTTGTCTAAAATTACACATTGGTATCTAAGGGGGTTTTTAACAGTACATGATCCTAAAATACAAAAAAATAAATAATTATTTCATAAAAAATAAATTACCGTCCAAAATAATAATTATTTACAAATAAAAAATAAAATATATTTGATAGAATGTATATTTTACATTTCTCAATCTCAAAGTCACTTTTTTTATTTTCTGAAATTACACATACTTTACATTTCATTCAACCAACATGATTTCCACCACTAAACTATGTTTTTACATTAGATTATAAAATATGAAAAATAGATTCCATTTGGGGGATAAATAATTAAAATTTTATATATAAAATTTTATATCATCTAATATAAATAAAAGTATTTCATATGTAAAAAATCATTGAAAATAAGGAATTTCACACCAATGAAAAAATGGAACATAAGACATATGAAATTAAACTAATGTGTTACTATCAATAATAATATGTCGCTAAAATACCACCTATTTTTCAAATGTAATTTTATAATCACACTAAAATTGAATCATTTAGATGTTATTTTATATTCTTAACCTCATAAAAAATACAATATTGATCCCAATTCTATAACCAAGACATTTCAATTTTTATTCCATTTGAAATCCATGAATATTATTATTACCATTTTACAATGAAATAATTTGGATAAATTATTATATTAAAGCAACATATTTTATGATAAAAACAGGGTCTTATTTTGAACATGTTTACAAACCAACATAAAAAAATACAAGGTATGTACCTTACAAAAATAGTTGGACAATTTCCCATAGTTATGAAATTAGAAAACCTACATTGTGTTTGTTAACATTAAAAATTGATTTATCCCAACCTATTTTTAAGGGAACGCAATAAATATCAAATAATGTGAAAGCTATTGTAATTATAAAAACACAAAAAAAATATCATTAAATTATCCTGATACTAAATATGAAATGGAATTCTACCTCATTGAAATTTCTTCCTTAAAACCTAAGATTAAACCTAGATCTACAAAATATTATAATAATTTTTTTTATAAAGAAACATGAATTACTCAGTTAAAATCATTTTCATTTAGAAAAATAAAAATTTAGAAATTAAAAATAAAATTAGAGTACTATAATGACAATGAAGACTATACTGAAATGATATTGTATACATATGAAATAAACATGAGACTATAATTAAAAAAATTGAGATATTATAAAACGTTTTTGATTGATAATTTAACAAAATTAATTAAAAACATTAAATCAGATCTGTTGGTTGAAATTAAGCCTTATAACATTGTGAAATTACAAAAAAACATTATTTAAAAATTGATTCTATAGAGTATAAGAAATCCCAATGTTTTCAAATTTTATTCATATTAATTTGATAAAATTAAACTCCATATAATAATATAATATATTGGAAAACTATAGAAAAAATAAGTGAATGAAAAAATGAAAGAGAAGGAGAAGGATATACATTGGTTTATTGAAAAATATTTTTTATTAATTATCGAATCTGAGGAATGGTGGGATGGTATGGGAAAATAAAAGTGGTCCCCCACAATTTGTAATGATAAAAAAATGAGGTTATTTAAATATTATTTTATTAAAATTCCCCATTTCCCAATAAAGTATAAAAAATTTATGCATGCCAGGTACTAGGAATAAATTTATGAACTACCTATAAAATCAACGGTTACATAATAGTATATAATTATATACTTCGTGAATAAATACTAGAAATGTGTCACTAGTTATTCATTTAGGTTCATATAGTTTCTATTATGATTTGTAGGTGGAACTAATTGGCATCAAGACCTTCATATTTCAATAAAAAACACTGAAACATGGATCAATTATTTTCTACACATTTTTAATCTCCAAAACACCAAATTTTTCATTAAATACATGTATAGATAATGAATTTATCAATATACAAAAAAAATGATCAATTCCACCCCATCCATAATATTGATATGAATATTATCTTTCTTCTAGTTCATCATCATCTGAAGGTATAGTTTTTAAAACTAGGGTATAATAACTACCTAGAAATTTGACTAAGGATGATCTGTTAATAACTATTTAATTGAAAATTCCATTGAATATATGAGGGTATGACCTATATTAAGATATCCAATTATATAACTAGAATGTGAAACATCATATCCCATGTATCATTTATAAATAAAATTTTAAGAAATATTTCATTTTTTGGGAAATATAAAACAATAGATCATAAATTATTTAATTAATTTAATGTGTCTAATTTCATCATCCAATGAAAATAATGAATTGGAACATTATGAAAAATTATAAATTCTAGAATTAATGTTGTAGTTAGAAAATATATTTCATATTCAACTGTATAATAAAATAAAATTTCCATCAATATAAATTATGAAATCTGGGGGTGGCCCATTAAATTATTATTTATTTAAATGATCAAATTCAACCGAAATATGAAATATTTCAATCAATAATATTTATAAAAACGTCTTAAATATTATATTTTGAACACAAGGAAACCATAAATAATTATTTTGTGGTCTTTTACTAGGTTTTGTTGAAATATATATATTTGTAAAAAAATTATAAAGATTCGATAATTTTTTGGAAAACATAAAAACTAAAAATTGGTTTCCTTTTAAATGGGTAAATTATAAAAAACTATCCATAAAAAGAAAAATACCTCCCCATACAACCTCAAACCCATCATAATGTTTAATATAGTATGGCCTCAGAAAAAAACATCCATGTAATATACAAATTTAAAAAATAATGGTTCATTGATCCAATACACCACATTCAATAAATATTATATCAATAAATATTTAGAAGAATAATCATAGGAGATAATGAACGTGCTCGGAAAAAATTACACAATTATTAATTAAACTATATTCTCATAAATTCAGAATCAACCTCAACATTCATCGTGACAAAATGTGAGAGTATACAAAATTAGGTATGATAGCCACATATTTAATTTCAACTCCTTTGTGCTCACATAAATAATAAAATATATTCATTACACAGTATTAAAAAGAATTATTAAAATGTTATTTATGACATTCTATTGGCCTCTCAACATATTTATTTCCACTCTTAATACCATTCTAGAAAATCAATGATTCAGGTGAACATTGATTAAAACGTATCAACTCATAAAAATAAATTTCAATTTATGTGAAAAAAATATAAATTTTTCCAACATATCATTAATGAAAATTTCATGAACCATCTTTTTCCTAGTCAAAAAACCCATAAAATGAAATTTTATATACTCACATATACAATGTAAATAATTTATATTTTTTACTAATCCATCCTCAAATTTGAAATTAGAATATTTGAAATAAATAGAATGTAATTGAACTATACATTTTTAATGAATCATGAAATAAATAATCCACTATTGATGATAAAAATGCATATAAATAAAGGGAAACCAACATACAACACCAACATACATACTATGTAGATGAAATTGTAATTTTAATAATTACTAATGAAATATTCATTTTATTATATCCTTATATAAAATGATTATAAATGAAATATTAAAAAATAATCATGTTTACTAATTTATCCACATAAATTTACCAAATCATTATTTTCACACATTACATGGATTATTACAGATGAAATTACTGTTATAACATGTATATATAGTAGTGTGTTCCTATAATGCCTTTATATCATTGATACCATGTTCACTATAACTCAAGGAATATACACATAATAGATGATTTAACCATATATAGGTTTTTGAATATTTTAAAAACACTATTCCTTTATAGAATAACATCATAATCCCTATAGATGAGAGGATACAACACGTGAATCTATAAAACTATATAATATCATTATCAGATAATATCATCAAATAAAAATATTTCTCAAATATCAACCCCATTTGCTAGCTAAACTAAGATAGAAATATTTTAATATCAATGCAATTCAAATCACTTTATACCATCCTCCCATTCTTTTGGATCATATTATTCATCCATCCAATTATTTTAAAATTTACATACAACTAGAATTTAATATAAATAAAAATTATCAAATTATAATAAATTGATAATTACCACCCTTTATTTATATACAAATATTATCAACATGGACATAATGTAATAATTTCAACTACTATACAAGAACGTTCTTCAAGAAAAGCCTATATAATAATATTATTTTTTAATTATTTTATATCATTTAAGGTATCAAATATATCATACCACGTATTCAATGGAAGATTAATCCCTCAAAACCAATTTAAAATATAAAAAGATAAAATTAATTTGAAAAAATATTTTCCAGCAGACATTAAAAAAACTAATTGAGATAACATCTTTCGTTCAATGATTTTTATAATTGAGTCCAGTCCATTTTTTAAAACAATTTTATGGTTCCCATTATAATAATATCCACATAATTACAATAATGAATTGTTTTACATTTTTATAATTTAAATTCATATAAAATATTTTCATGGTAGTTTATATTCATTACATAAAAAGAATAATTCAATTTCATATTACATATTTTGAGTTAAATATCTTACATATAATAACCCAAGGACATGTAATAATTAGAGAGATTTTGTAAATATATTTCTTGATTTCAATTATGTACTTGATTCAAAATTAACAAACAATAATTTATAATATTAGTTTTAAATGTGTAACTGAAATTTAAATCCATTCCTAATAAAATTATTTCTGATTGTATGATAAATATTGGTAAATAAATTATAATTAATAAGATATTTCATCTTCAGATATCATCTATAAACTTGTAGCCACATCATTGATGAAAATAGATAATGAAATTAAGTTTAAAAACATAACCTTTTTTAATATGTAATATATTTGATTCATTAAAAAACTATAAAATGATTGTTGTTTCCAACAGATTACCCTAATAATATTAGGCATCATCATAAAAATTTATTTCATCAATGTAACATGTTTTTTATAAAATGGAAAAAAACTATCATAACTCAGATAAGTCATATTTATTGTATCCTCAATATCACTGACAATAAATATTAAAGCATGAAATATATACTAAAATAAGTTTAATAAAAAATGTCAACATTATGAAACATGGGAGGTCCGAACACTAAAAGGGAGTCATATAATGCCACTAATCCCTCCCAAATCACCCATGCATGAGTCAAATAATGTTATCTCAACAACATGAGATACCCCAAACTATAAGAGTATCAATACTAAACATTGTAGTTGGTGATTAATAGATAATACACATCTTATGATTTCATATATATTATCAATTGAAGTATCATAATATGTAAAAATGATACTCAAAAGCTCGATTGTTTTATAAGAAATCAATATTACAATATCTAGAATATATTGTGAGAATTTTTTAATTATAAATCTATTAAATGTTTCCATGAAACATAGTAATAGAAAAAAAATTTAATTTTTTTATTTATATATATTTAATGTAATAAGAAATTAATAAACCTCAAAAAAGGATCTATGTAAATGAATTATAGGTAGATAATCTTATTTCTTATATAGGGATATACCAACTTCAATACCCATGTGTGGTTCATTGTATTGTCAGAATGAACTATTATACATTATGAAAATATAAAGAATATTCCAAAAATTATCCAATCCCCATATGTAATTCACCATGTATATATATTTATTTCATTTTAAATAATATTCATTTATCTTATATCTACTGTTAAATTCAATTTCGTGTATTAATAAACCATATACATACTATATAAGTTTCATTATTAAAATATCAACATCATATCTTGTCTATAAATTTAGATATAATATTAATAATAAATAATTTATGAAAATTAATCATTATTTTTTTTACATTATTAAAATGTATTGATTTATAAATAATATATATGTCTTCCATTTTTTGTAAAGTCATTTTATCCATTAATTATATGTTTTGATAAAAATTACGATTTATTTCATTTCGTTTTCTTATAGTATATTCAATTTCTAAAACATTGACAAAATATATTTGTTAAAATATAAATAATTTTTTAAATTCTTAATAAAATGTCATCTTAAGTTAAATTTTGGTATTTTAGGGAAATAATTATATTTACTAAATAGTAAAATTATCAAATTTGAATAAAAATGTATTTTCCATTCATATTGTTCAAGGAAATATTTTTTTTAAATTTATTTTAAAATCACATTAGCTAAATTTTATTAAATATAATAAAATAAATTCCATGTAAATTTACATTATACTTATTTTTTTAGGAAAAGATTTTTATACATAAAAATGAATTTTCATAAAAAAAATATTTTCATCATATTTAATGAAAGAAATAGTAATTGTAAATTTTACATAACAAATAAATATAATTTAAGAAAATAATTTTCATATTTTTTATCCAAATATCGAAAAATTTTAATGTTTCAGTATACATTTTTTATCATAATTAATAATAAAACATTATAATTTTGTTACCAACTCTAAGGAGAAATTAGGTTTATTATGGTGTATAGTAAGTTATACAGTTATGATTGGAAAATAAACATGTCAAAATAATAATTTAATTGTCTATTTCAATCATATCTCATATACACATCAATTATATAACATTTTGATGTAATATGTATTAAATATGACCTTAATATTTTTTAATATATTAAAAACATCCAAATGTATTTTCTTCTTCACTTATAAATGGACATATGCTCTTACATATTCTATAAAAATAAATTACCTATTATCAAAAAAAATATATACACTTTACATTTACAATATTTACATACCTCAATTTTGAGTTTCTAGTTTGACCAGAATAGCATCTTATCAAGGCCAAATATTTAATCCAAATTAGTGATTCCAATTAAGATGTATAAATCATAATTGGGTACATTGAAATTTATTTATTCTCTTACCTAATATAATATAATTAAATCTAATAGTTTAAATAGAATACAATTTAAAATATATAAATTAATAATATTATGATCATCGAACAACAATTTTCCACATTTTTCCTATAAATATGAAATAAAATTATCGTTAGTGCATATATATGGACTATGACCACCTGATGGAAATATAATTATGTTTACATAACCATGACTAGTTGATGTATATTATCATGTATTTAATTATTTTATATGTTATATAAGATAATAAAATGGTTATATAATGATAAAATTAAATTTATCATTCTTTTTATACATTCATGAATATGAAAAACATTGTTAATGCATAGGTATAGTTTACAATATCCAAGAGTAATGTAATATATCATTTATTTTCCCTTTCTGGATTATTATATATGTTATTATTATATATATATATATATTTATATACATATGAATCTAAGATAATTATAAACATTATTTATATTATGGGACCATAATCATCATAAATGACCACAACTGCTGAACTGAAGTATTAATGAGATTTGATACACTTAAAACATAAAAACTACTACTATAGAGATGAATTATTAATAAATAGGTATTTAAATGTTATAATTGGAACAAATATTATAGTATAAGTATTTATATTGTTTATTTATTTATTTATAATAAATTTAAATTTATTAATCATGAATTAATAGATCTGAAAATGGAATCCATATTTTTTTCGAAAAGTATCTTCAACTCAATACTAATTTATTGAGTAATGTCTGTTGGTATGTACCTATGTAATTTTATGATGTTTATATACAAAAAAATTTAAATTTTATTGAATGTATCCTTAATTATTCATTTAATTTAATTTAAAATTAAAATTATTTCATCTATATTGTTTTAAATCAAATTTTATTAACATGGTATGGGTTTACCACCACAAATTACCTTCTTTGAGTGATATATAATATAACACAACAATATTATTTTATATATTTTATATTATTCTCCTTTTATATTTTTTCATTAATAATATTATTTTTATTATATTTACTATTTCATTAGATGGTATTTCTTTAATATGACATATGAATTAAATTTTCACAATATTGTAATGGTTTGATGTTATAATGTTAGTTTAACTAGAATACTAGTTTCATGTATTAATACTATTCAAATTGATGATATAATTCTCTCATATGTTTTTTTTATAATTTTGTATTTATTTTTTTGTATGACATGTATTCATTTAATTTATTTATATTGGATACTTAATAACCAGAATGAGTTCTTAAAGAAAAACTGATCTATTTCTATCTTCATGTAGAACTATTTTTATTTCATATTCATATTTTATTTAAAATATTTTCATGAATATTTTCCAAATACACAATGATTTTATATTATTTTTAAACTTTTTTTAATAAAATAAATAAAAAGTATTATTAAATTCATCTTTATAAAGAAGTCCAATTAAAAAACAAAGTGAAGAAAAAAATTCTTTTCACATAAAAAATATGAATAAATTTTAGTAGGTTCAAGACAATTCAATGTTTTAATGAATCTATTACAATAATAATTAAGTTTTAAGGAATTTTATTAATTTGAATTTTGTAAATTTTCAGATTAGAATTATGTTATTTTCAAATGAAATTAATATTTTCGTAATGTAATAATAAAATTATATATTAACAGTTTTTTCAACTAAAATAAATTCAGTCGAAGTTAGTTTTATTTAACTATGAATGTTATCCAATGATACCATATTTATTATTTATATGGTCAGATTAATATTTTTGTGACAAAATATTGATGAAAAATATTATCCCTTTAATGGGGTTAGCCTGGATGGAATGATATAATATTTAATGAGCATGTGGAATACATTTTATGCCTAATAATTATTTTTTTAGTATGTCTATTATATCCCTATAATGAATTCATTAGTTATTAATTTTTTATATTCTCAAAGGATACAAAATAATTTATATCAGTCTCATATGAAAGAATATTATTGGTTAGACTATGACCTACAAGGCTACATATGATGTTATCTCAATCCAAAAGTTGGTATATTGGAGGTTAACCCAAGCATGACATATATGGAATGTCATGGTGGATATCCTAGATATTAGATTTACATGATTTTGACTACACTATAATTTAGTCTACTAAATTATAAAATAATATTCGACTAATATTATAATTTCTTTTGTTTATCCTTTTATTACATTTTATCCCTGCATAATGACCTCCCAAGATTTATTCTATGAATAATTCTTATGATATAATAAATTATTGTTGTGGTTTTCAAAATTTATTCTCAAGTAATCAAACAAATATGATCATTTTATTTTTAAATGATCATTAATATCTTCCATTTTTTCCTTTCCTCTTAATTTTAGACCACCATTTATTATGTCTATTTTCTCCATGATATGATAGAAGGGCATTAGTAATATATTTCTAGAAATAGTTTTTTTTCAGAAGAACAAAATAGAATACATAGTAGATCATTTAGTTAAATGTTTATTATGTATCACTATATACAATGAATTTAAAATTTTATCTTTATAACATAGATTGTAAAAAAATATATTGAAAATTAATCTAATAAGACTTAATATTTATGAGATTAATTCTTGGGTCACTATAGTATGTAATAGAGAAGGGTTTATTTATTTTCTGAAAATTGTATAAGAAACTATTGTGAGAACTAATAGTATATTCCCAAGTTTATGAAAATATACAAATTTATTTTTACGGAGTGAAATTTAGTTTTCCTTTAACATACATCAATATCAAAATACTATAAATTTAATGTGTCGTTGTTATAGATTCATTTGGAGGCCACCACATGAAATGTGAAAAATTATGTGTTAAGTCGATCATCAATGGTGCAAAAATAGTCGGCCTACGACTACACACTCGTATAGAAACCACATAAGGATAATCATAGGTTAATATATAATTTTTTATTGATGTCTTCAAAAGGATTTTAATAAATTATAGCCAAATATAATCATGGATAAAATAGTTTTCAATGTTATAAAATATTTTGTCATAATTTCTGAATATTTTAATTGATATTTAATAATTTTTTGGTTTATAACATTGATTAATTAATACCTCTCTATTCCATTTGGATTTACTCAATTGATGATACATTATGTAACCATGTTAATTCAGAATTTTACCAAAATTTCAATGGTTTTCATCGTACATAAATAAATTATATATAAGAGGGAGTTAAAAAAATTATATTCATATAAAACTTCCTTAATTCATGAATTATAGTAATTATAGAAATTAGAAAATATGGGAAAACTTTATATTTATTTCATCATGAGAAATCACCCCCCATGTTTTAGAATGATTTCATATCGATTAATTATGGTGAATTGGATCACAACTAACAAAAAGATTATTTTTAATTAGTTATTTAATTGTGAAAATATTCAATATATGTTTAACATTTTGATGTTGATTTTTATGTATGGTTTCCTATTATAATCAATGTGAGGATTCATAAAAAAATTGATTCAACAAATTGGGGTTAGTTTTTAAGGATATTTTTTAAAAAGTACCTTAGGAAAATAATTCATAAGAAAATGTATAATTAATTCATTCTTATAATGTAGAATTATTATTATTCCATTTGTACATTTGATGAAACATTCACAAGACATGAGATGTATGGTTATAGTATTATCATCCAATATAAATGTGAGATTGATATTTTAATTAGCATCATAAAATATGTTTCATATTAGAAATATCTTTAGGTGACTAAATTAAGCATGGAGAAATAATTTTCTTCTCTATGTATTAAGAAATGGATATTCTAGTAGCCTATAGATCCCTTAGTTCTGATTAGAAAATCTTGATGGAATTTGAAGGGAATTTTAACAAATAGAACCATAGATAGAACAAGATGAGTATTAATTTATCGAAGATATCTGTATTTAAATAATTAATAATTTACAAATGGCATTATTTTATAAATTTTTTCAAATAATATTTCATTGATAGATCCAATTCTAATGTGATGGGATAATTCTTTCTACTTATTTGTATGGAAAAAAAATTCAATAAAATTCACCACCCACACACCAGGGATTCAAATGTAAGTATTATATTAATAATATATACCTTTAGTTTAATATGTTTGTTAATAATTATTATACTCATTAGGAACCTCTTATGACCAATAATTATGGGAAATATCATACAATCGCGATTATCGATGTAGGTTATGATAATGAAGTGGTGAAAGGTACACTTACCATCCAATATAGAACATAAAAAATATTAATTGATTATCAACCTAAAAACACTTTTAAATAAAAACACATTTATACATGTATAATGTTACCTCATTAACAATTTCATATTTAATTAGCTGTAAAATATCATAATGGTGTGATGATTATATATAAATTCTAAAATTCACCTCTGATTTATGTTTGTGATCATGTTCATCCTATGAATCCTATTATTCCACTAGTTTATTTCAATTTTATTGTTATATGTATTTATAATAATTATATAATCCCATTTATGTTTTAGTGGAAGTAATGTCTCAATTTATGTAATGAAATATCATTTGAGCTTTCATCACTTAAATAACAAATTTTAATTTTTAATGGATGTTACATCCGATTTTGGGTCTTAAATCATATTAAATATAGTTATTTATCTTTGATAATAATACAGAAACTAAAAATCAATGACATTCCTATTGTAGGGAAGTTTTTTATATATATTAGGAAGAGCATAAAATATAATTATGGTTTTAAAATTTGTGTTTTCAATAGTAATCATACATTGTTAAATAGATATTTTAGAAACACCAAAGAGAATGGACCTAATTTTGTTATAGGAGTTGAAGAATAACATTTATCAAATAATTATAATGGATTCATTATTCCCTTTTCATCATCAGGTGGTGCTCCTGTTAATTGTTTATGAATAATTATAGTTCAATTCATCTCTCTATTTATTTTTGGGAGAAAAACAATAACATATTATAAAATATATTTCATATTGCATTTAATTTCTTCAATTAATTATATATATATATATAATTATATTATTTATATTTGATATTTATAAAATAAAATAATTTCTAAAAGAGAATATACCCAATAAAAAATTCCATATTAGTAATGGACTCTTTGAATTTATATTGAATTCATTTTATTAAAATTAAATATACCTTTGAATATGATAGATTTAATGAATAGAATACTTTGATTATTCCTGGATTAGTATGTGATAGTGTTTCCAGTATATATTCATATGTATTCCTTGAGAATTTATAATCCTTAAGATCCCATAAGGAATTTGTAAATTAACATAATGAATAATTATAAGTATGAAATTTTTTACATGTATGAATTTTCTCTATTGAATATTTTAATATTAGGTCTTAAAATATCATCTACAACTATCATGATATATCCATCAAATGTATTTATTATTGAACATTTTTTCATATGAAACAATGTGATGGAGATAAATTTGTTTCTTATATTGGATTGATATTATCAAAATATATATATTTCTTTAACCTAATAACTATACTCTCAATGTTATTAAGGAAGGAATTTAATTTTCTTCACTCCAATATTGTTTAATAAAACAAAAATGAACTATGTAGATGAGTTTTCAGTGCACCTATGATCACAATAACATATAGTGGATTGGATTTTTTGAATTACTGTGATTAATTGATAAAGGGACTCAGATGTGTAATTATACATATTTTTATTTTTTATTTTTATTACACTCACAAGAGGAAGATGAACATGAAAAATTAACTATCCCATAACCACTAGTTACGATTTTCAATAATTGGATAAAACATATGGAGGAATTATATTTATAAAAATGGTGTTACATGTCTAAAAAAGATTAATTTTTTTATTATATATTAACGTAGAAATTGTTGAATATGTTTTAAAAAATAAAGTTACATTTGACTAAAGATTCTGACATTTAAAAACAATACCACCATTGAAAATTGAATAAATAGTTTAATAGAAGATTATAGTTGTTTAAGGTAAATTTTATATGATTATGATATTAAAAGATACATTATTTTGGTATTATAAAAGTATATACCTTTTCATCTTGAAGTATTTTGAGATGTGATATATTGTTCAAAAGAATGTCCTACCGTCTATTAATTTAAATAATATAGAGTTTAAAAAGAATTATATAGACATAAAAAAGTATTTGAGATATATTTTTTTGTTCACCCATGATTATGATTGAATGATAATTTCAAATAATAATATATGAGTTCTGTTAATACCACACATTGAGAATGAGCTATTGGAAGAATCCCTTTACTCATCATTCACTATTCTTCCCTAGAGTATGAAAATTTATATATTATTAAAAGTGTATTTAATGTGATAAAGTATAAGGATATGTGTTTTAAAGTAGGTGGGGTGGCCAAATAATTTTATACATAAATATATGATAGCATATTAGGTGAATATTCAACACATCTCATAATAAAATATTCCATATAACCAAAACAGTTTAATGACATTGGAGAATATATACATAATTAATTTTATTTGTTGCAATATATTCCATGTTTAATAATCTGTATTATATTATAAATGAAGTCTATGACATACCCACTAAAAAGTGTTATTTATATCCTTGAGAAACCAACCCTCAGAAATGATTTCATTAAATTATCATAATGTATGAATTTAATCGATATCAATTAATTATAATAATTTATAATAAGAAAAAGAGTACTAGTTTGAGGACTTGATAAAAATTTTAAATAAAAATATGTAATCCAGAAATTATTAGTAATCAATATTTATGGAATAAAGATTTTTTTTCATAATAGAACATCTAAGTAAAAAGTTTGTGGAATTATCCCTAGTTAATCATGATCCATGAATCATATAATTGCATAACATAGTCATTTTTTAATTCATATAAGAATAAAAAATAATTTTCTTAGACAGGGACCACAAAAAAAATGTAATGGTTGTTTGGGTTACCTAAATCATCCATAATTTCTTTATTAAAGGTTCACTTAAAAAACTATTAGAGTAGACAAATTACATTACTAAACTGGATCTCATCCCCACTTAAGTCATTATTACCACTTTTTATTTCCATCATTACCCATTATAATTGAGGTATATATAATGATAGTCCAAACCATCTCATATTAAAAACCATACATATTTTTTCCACATGATTACAAAACATTCATTATAATATCATACCATAATTCATTGATAATAAACATGTATGAAAAATATTTCATTATTTTTTCATTTCATTACCATTTAAAAAATTAAATTCAAATTTGTTTCATCATTATATAATAAAACAATAGGAATGAAATGTGTTTTATATAATCTCCCTTAAATCATCATCCTCATAATCCCTCTAATGAATGACTGCAGATGGTCTGAAAAGATTATATCTCCCTTGATGGCTAAAAATATTTAATCAGTATTGACATAGATGAAAACATATATTAAATGATCATTGAATGATCTATTTAAATTTATTTATGATAAACATTTATTTTGATATGATTTAAAACTAAAAATTCTCAAAAATAGTGGAAAAAATTATGTTTTAAAATTACTGAGGAAACATTTAATAGAAAATAAATGAAATGATGTCCATGATTGCTGGATAAACTATTCATATTATTTAAATTAAAAAAACATTCTTTTCAAACCATGGATAAAAAAATACATACACGTTTATATTAAATTACTCCAATTCAAACTACTGTTAATAAATTATGTGATTGTGAAAATGTCCTTTGTAAAACATTTATATTTTCATTAATAACATTCAAGAAACAATTTTATACACTGTGGACATGGATGAATATGTTCATCATCCAAATATAAAATATGTTAGTAATATAACAACTATATAAATAAATAAATGGGGAGAAAATATTTAGGTGTTAAATTAAAAGATCTTTATAATTTACCTCAATATTGATTCCATCATAATAAAAAAATATTAAAATATCATCAAATCATAAATCATGTTCATCATAGTTCATCATTATTCATAAATGTTCAAATACCATATATAATAAATATTGAGTTATTATAAATGTAATGACTCTCTCCATAGTAACCTAACTATGGGGGATACTTTATTACATTTATATAGATATTAGGGTTCAAATCCTTAAGGACCCATCAATATTGAAGTTTTAGTGAACAATATAAAGGCATGATAACCAATTTGTATAGGGAAATTAAATACAAATCTTAGAGATGTAAAACATTTGGAATCCTTTAAATCATTCCATGAATCCTTCTTATTATCTAAGGAAAAAAGAAAAAATAATGTTGGGCTCAAATACAATGTAATGGTTATGTAAAAGGGATTAAATATTGAATAAAATTTAATATTCAATTTGGTATTTTATATTATAGAAATTACATTCAATGTAATCAATATATTTAGCACGAAATAATGCATTATCAGTATGGATTGATAAATATATTAACACACATTCCATTTACCCGATAACATTTTGATCATAATATGATAAGTTGTATTTAATATAAAAAGTTAGATAATTGAAAACATGTTCCATTTTATGCATAAATTTTGAATGAAATGAAACAAATATAATATTTAACAGATAATATCATTAATGATGTTAATAATTGAATTTTAAATAAATCAAATTCTTTATTATTAGTCATTAAGACCTCATGCTTCATTATACCTCCATTATCAGGGACATTAATAAGGAAATTTATTATTTTTGTTAAATACTCATCTGATTTCAGTAATTTGGTTTCTTCATGATACCCCTCGATGAATCTAGGGTCTATCTACAAGTGGGAAACACCTATCCTGGAATGTAAAAATCATTCCTCATATATCGAAGATTCAATTTAATCATGAAAAATGTTATATATCATAAAATATTTATATTATGTAATTAATACACATTTTTTTAAATTTATCAATATAATAAAATAAAAATTAATGGGAAAATAGTATATACATATGGTATATTGTTTAAGAACTAATCATATCCATCTTATAATGAAAATGTATATTTATGAGAATTGTAATTTCCAATGAAACATGATAATGAGAAAGTATGTGTCTGAAGTGAATAATAATAATAAACAATATAAACAAAAAATCATAGGTGACCATGGATTCATTAATAATATAGGTTTCTTTTGATTTAATAAATAAATTTTTATTCATTTTTTATACATCAATGGGGAAATATATAAAACAAAAAAAATTGAATTGGTGCATATGAACAAATATATCATAATAAAATGGGAATTCAGATGAAATTCGTTATCACATGGTGATGTTCATGTGCAATCCCCTTTTAAAAAAAATTGAAATTGATCAGAAAATACAATAAATTATAATTGATTAACTACAGTACATGTATAAAGGGAATTATGTACATTATATAAACAAAATTGAGTGAGAAAAAATTAAATATTCTCTGTGGAAGATAAATTGAGGTGATGTATATAAACCTAATTTTACCTATAGTTTAAGGGTTTTATAAAAATAATTATTTTTTAATAAATTAATATAAATTTTATGATCTCATATATGAACCTATAATAATATTTTAACGCATATTTTTTAATATGATTTATTTATTTTTATTGCATTATAAGTTCATTACCTTATTTCATGTGTGTTTAGTCTTCAATAATCCATTTCATGTAAATAAGTCTTAAATCCACCATCTGTATAATTATAATACTTTCATAATTATAATATTTACTAATTATTTACCTTATTTGAACCATTTAATATAGTTGGTCATAGAAATTGAGTTTCTTTCCTTCCTGGATACAGTAGGTTGTGCCTACATAAGAGTGATGATATCATCCCATTAACAGGTGAAATGGTAATGGAACATAGGTTAAATTAATTTTCCATAATTTATAAAATATCATGTAGTTCATATATATTCATTAAATATAGACTTTTGACCTTCCATGTAAATAATATGTGAAAAAATCACATCACATTGCGAGCTGGTAGTCTATCGCACACAGAAGCGACATAAAAATATTTTAAATGAAATATAAAGTAATAAGTTTCATGTGATATTATTGTTTAATAGTTATAATTATATAATTATATTTATATGTAAATATTAAATATATAATTAAATCAAAGAATGAGATTTGTTGATAGAAAATGAGTTACATCATTTCACAATGTATCACCCTGCCATTCACGTGATCAAATATTTCATTTCACATTTCATGGATGTGGAAAAGGGGTTAGCTCAAACCATAAAAAAAGTATCATCTCAATATATGATATATAATTTTATTGTTATAAAATGGTGATTTAAATATATTTTATGTAGTTTTATGAATAAATATAATATAATATTTTCAAATGAATGTTATCTCTTTTTTGAATATCCTCTTTGGGTTTTCACCAAATATTTTATTAAGATATAATTATAATAAATTCAGCTTATATAGTATGTTTATACATAAGTAATGATTATATTTTTGTATAAAATTTCAAATCCATTTTTTAATGTGTAAATAGTATAGGAGTGTGGGTGCCCTTATATTAGTGAGGCAGTGGACAGACATTAATTATTTGAAAAGAATCAATTAAAATAATGTTTTAATAATGTATAAAGCCTCATAACTGTGTAATTATCGAATCATGTTGGAGAAAAATGATTATATATCCATCTAAATGGTTATGGAAAACATTGTAGGTCATATTACCCTTTTTTTATTTTAAGCCCCTATAAATCAGTCGTTACCTTATCCATAGTAAATAATTTTTACTACAATTACAATATATAATGGTAAAAAATTTTGTTACATTATTATATAATATAAATTATTCTAAATTGAAAAGTGCATTCCCTTTTTCTAAATTCAATTCACTAAAGTGGATGTATCTAATCAAAATTACACTCATAGACTAGATGAAAAAGTGATTTTACAAAGAAAATATTATCATAATTATTGATTATTTTAATATCAAAATTCATTATAAAATTATATACATTGAACTAAATTATAATAATTATAATATAATTTAACTATTGTTAATTTTATGATGTTTTAAAATAAAATTATAGATTTGAAATACCATTAAATTATAATAAGTTTTCAATAATGAAACAAAATTCATTAATATTCATTGAAAAAAAATCTTTTAAGAAATATTTCTCATATTCAATCAAATCTGATTTTGATTATATTATTTAAAAATTGAATTGAATTTTATTTTTTTTCGTTTTCAAAGAAATAATTTTTTTTAGAATTTGAATATTTGTGATTAATCAAATTTATATGATAAAATATAATACATTTGAAAACATTTCTATTTGTTTTGAATGATTATTTATTATTTATAATCAAAATATAAAAATTATATTATTGATTTTTATTATATTTAATACATTCTGTTATATAGAATATGTTATAATGTTTTTGATTGAATAATATCAGGTATCATGTTTCATTTTAACCAAATGATGTGTTCATTTCAATTACTAAAGATGTTGAATTAACTTAAAAAGAAATTAATTATAATGTATCTCGGTGAAAAAAAATTATATCTTACAATAATTTTATCTTCTAAATTACATGGATATTACCATATAAAATGACGATCATAGTTCATCTTCCTAATATTCATTGGTTCCCACATTTCATAATCCATTTTATGATTTCTCTAATGATCTATTACTCGTCAGTTTGTATGATTCCCTAATAAATGATGAATTGAAAAAAAAATCTAGATGGATTCATCCCAGTAAAATATATTATTTTAAAATTATAATTCAACATAGGTGATAACATGTGTTAGTTCTAGAATTTACATCTTTTATAGTGATATATGTAACACATCATGTACTTTTGAATGAGTCTATGGAATTTACATTTAGTAATAAACTAATATAATTATTCCATAGATTTTATTGTTCTTAATATACATATGGATCATATTTATATTCTGAATTAAAAAATAAACAACATTCCATAGAAATAATCTAATGACTACATGATCTCACACATGAAATTTTCAAATCCTTCAATTAATTGTTGGAAAAATTCCTTTTCCTATTTTTAACTTCATTATTATGAGCCTGAATAATCATTAACATTTTATTTCATCATCCTATTTTGAGTAAACAATTTTTCATTCACATACATTATTCTAACATATGGGGGCATAAAATCTATTTTGAAATAAATCTTCATAAATACGACATTAGAATAATTGAATGGAAATAATTATTTCAGGAAATATCTGCCAATGGGAAATAGGGATACCAAATACATTAAATGTATTGAGATCATGAACCCATCCTAAAAAAAGAATGTTTTTATAATCCCATAAATATGACCATAACATTTTGTATGGTATTAAGTGTTTTAATGAAATTCACAATTATGATACTTCTGATGAATCTCCCTAATATTAAAGTAAACCATGGACTATTAGAGGTAATGATCAAAAGAGTTGTTCTATAGAGTCTTAAAATTCAATTATATTTATCATTTAAATGTGTTGAAGAGGTAAATATTCGCTTATAAAGAGGAAATTTTCTTATTTTCTTAGTTGATCAATAATAACCCATATCAAATCATTATTTTAACAATTCATTGGATGTCCTAGGAAAATGGCAATAGAATTTTTTTCCCATTTCAATATAAGAATATGAAGAGATTTAATGACTCTCAAGGATGTTGAATTTCAGGATTAACCGATTGAAAAAACAAAATTCATGATAAATAGTCCAAACATTCATTCTTCATGTCATCCCACCAAAAATGATTCCTCAAATCCCATAACATGATAAGGGTACCATGGTTTATTGTGAGTTTCTAGAAATGTTTTATATCTATCATTTCCCTTATTAACTCATTTATTTATGGACCACATGTTGTATATCCAAATATCATAAAAAATTAAAAAAAACTAATATTTTAAATTCATTAAAATGTCTATTTTTTTGGATTGTTTTCATCATCATATATATAAGTATTTTTTAAAACAATAATGCAATTAAAAAAATTTTAATGGAGAGATATATCCCCTTTCATAATAATTCCCACTTAAATATTTACTAGATCTATGATCCTAGGATCCCTCTCCATAATAATTTATGATATAAATTAAATTTCATTCCTTATTAACACCTATGTTACTTAATGTTTTCACTATTTGGTAGTGTATTAATAAATCAGAACAATAGATTACTGCGAGACATGTACTTTTTAGTATATTGTTCTTTTTCTATAAAAATATGTTTTTAGGATTTTAGGATCTATTTATATCTACAATATTTTACAATAGGGATAATATCTCAATATCAAGAAATCAATGATTATGTCTACTAACTCTTGATCATGTATTAGATAGCTTTATTCCTGATCCTTCAATTTCATTGAGAAAATTTTAATAAAAATATAATTTTTCATCACTACTAAATTAATCCTTTTATTCAATGCATCATTAGAAAAAATATATATAACTTATTGATGGTATATTTAAAATTAATTCATTTAAAAAGATCTCTTCATTTCAAGATAAAAATAATAACATTACCTTATTGAAAAAATGATAACCCTATTATGTGTAATCTCTATTAATAGGATATCCAATTTAGCTAAATTATAAACAAATCCTTGATAATAAAATTAAAAACCAATGAAACTATATACCATAGTTGTGTTCATTTGATTAAATAATTAAATGACTACAATTTTTTTTTTTTCAATTTTTATTCCATCATTGTAAAAAAATTTCTAAAAAACATATTCCACCTCAAAATTTTACTTACTAAATTTCATATAAAACTACATCCTTTTAAGAGTTCCAAAAATATCTTATAAGTGATTATAAATGTTCCCAATGATTCTAAAATGCATAAATACATCATCAATGAATACCAAAAAAAAATTACAATGAAATTCATGGAATATTCAATTTATTAGTTATAGAAAAATAGGGCGAGCATTATTTAATATAAATGGAAATATGAATGAATTGTAATTTAATTACCACATACAATATACATTATTTGGGATTAATTCATTATTTATTGATTGCATATGATACCAAGAAACAAGATAATTCATGAAAAAAATTTATTCTCTATAATGATTATTGAATAACTCAAAAATATTTATAAGATAATAATTGATTATTATAATAATAACACTAATTTACTGATTAATTATAGATAGACTCATGTCTTTTTCACTCTTACTAATTATGGGAATAGGTTCTCCCTAGAGTTAAATAAATGAGATAATAAATTTCTTATCACACATATCCTCTAGATATTTCATCAACTCCAGAAATTCTATAGTGTCTGTTCTATAGAGATTAATTAATTTTTGTTAAATATCAGGGATATGATCCATGAAAAATTCTACAACACACATCGTTGGATATCCGAGAAACTCCTTCGAACATACTTAATCTTATTCGGATATAATATGTTCAACCCCAATTTTATTATTACCTTCTCTATCCATTGATTATTATTTCTATTCTTTATTAAGATTCTCTATAAAAGGTAATCTAGTGGTGGATCTTGACATGAATCATATCATGAAATCACAATTATAATGATAAATAATTTTATATCATATTTTTCAATCCTAATTGCTTTTTAATTACATTAATTTTTTCATTAAATTTTTTTAATCAAGTTAATTCCAAGGATTAATCATGATAAATATATATATTGGATAATAAAATCAAAAAAAATATGGTTTATGAGTTATAATGGGTACATTTGGACACATCCATATTTTAGTGAGACTTATATTATATGTTTTGATAGATAAATATCATATTAATGTTGTATGGAAAATTTGAACTTTATTTAAAAACAAGGAAGATAATAATGTCTGATAGGAAGAGAGTAAAATAATGAAATATATAAGCCTGATGGTAATATTGACATACCTTCCACCATATTATTGGGTACTCTATACCCTTATAGTGATAACATAATATTAGCCTTATCCCTATGTAATTTTATATTGTGGATTCCCATGAAAATTAATGATTTCGATTCTATTGTACCCCATCTCCCTAATGCTTAATGATTGAATATCATTATTTTCATTCTTAGATTTTAATTCTTTATCCTGATGAAACAAATATAAACACACATGAAAAAGATCTAAATCCTTTCAATAATTTCACATGTTGAACCTCGCCACATTTATCACAATATTTCCATTGACTTATTTTAATTTTTGTGATTGACACATTAATTTTTTTTTGGTGCTTATTGAACCCCTCTACTTATTGATTTACTTTTTCTTATAGGTTCTAGAGAATTCCTTCTCAATTTTTATAGAAGATAAAACTATTTCATTATAGGATGAACATTTTTGACTCACGTGATCCCTTCAAATAATTATTTTACCCCTTAAATAATTGGAAAAAATTTCAATCCATGTTTCATATGTAATTTATAATATACTTAGACAACCATGTAAATATATCTTGACACTCAATAACACAATCTTATTCATTTTTTAATATGATATAGGAATTTATCTTCATTCATGTTTATTGACCATTATGGAAATATTTTACAAATATTGTATCTTCAAAATATTTCACAAAAATTTATTATATTTCATCTTCCATCTTAGTATTCTAGATCAGTGGCCACCATTATTCAGAATCACCATAAATACAACATACAAAAAGTGTCTCCTTTTCTTTTTCAACACAACCCAATTGGATAAATATATTCTCATGGGAAATAATACAATTCTCAAATAACCTTTTATTAGTATTCAAATTAAATTATTATTCTTATATCGCATGTAGTGATCCAAAATTGAAAAATCACACAGGGGAACTAGTTCCGCTTTCTGAGAAAGTTTAATTTTCAAAACCTTTTAAGTATTACATAATATATCCAGGAAATAATTAGTTACAATACATCTAATATTTTCTTTATCATCATAAAATTCTATACATTGGCTATGATCATTTATATTCTACTTCCTTCAAGAAGGAATATCTAAAAATTCCTATATAATGGATTAGATAATAAATTTATGATTTCTATATAATATTTTATAATTATAAATAGAATGAATATATTTACATAAATTGAAAAAAAAATTCATTGTTAGTACCAGAACCATACAATTTGATTTTTGGGGATATCATTATTATCAAATCGTTTATAATTATCTATAATAATAATTTGAATTATCCCAAACATATTACACATGAGTGTCAAATTATGTTTTTAGTATGGTTTTTTGTACATATATAATGTAACTCTCAATTTAATCCTAACATTTCTTTTATATGAGTTATTACACCATGTTACATTAATAATAAGAACAAATCCACTTATAGTATCATGAAATGGTTATATTTTTAGGAAAACCCATATTTTCTCATCCTCACCAAAACATCTTGATAATATGATATATTTTTCCTCATCTAATATCACTGGGTCCGGTTTCCTAATATATGTCCTCCATTAAAAATTTCCCATGGTTTAAATTAATCATCCTTTGATACAATGTATAATGACCAAAACCAATATATCCCTGAGTCGGTGGATAATTTATTACATTGTCAATAAAATAAGTTGTAAAATCAAGATGGACAGATCAATTTATCAGTATTGTAGAATGTGTTATATACTTGATAACCATTTAACATAGGGAACTAAAATAAAATATATATAGAATACAGTTGTAACACTTGATCTCATTCTAATAATTTTGAATTCATAATGGTATGTTTATTTACATGAAAAACATTCCATTTTATCAATTACATTATAAATAAAAATATATAATTAGTAAGGAAATGCAAAAAAATAAAAATAAATTCATTTTAATTATTACAATAAGTAACATAAATTTTTAAGTCATAATAAATATTTATTTTTAATTAATTACAACCTAATTATATTTAATAAATAAAAAAGAATAAAATTATCCTACATATAATAAAATGATGAAAATAACATTGATATTAATAATAAAAAATGAATTATAAATGATGTAAATTTTTAATTTTTTAATTTTATGATATCCTAAATCATGATAATTCTACTATAAAGTCCTTTCATAAGTCACCTTAAAATAATTTGTACAAATCTATATAATTTTTCTAACTGGATTGTCACATGATACCTATTGATGAAAAAAAGGGATGTCTATAACATTAACCCACAAGTTATATCATGTCCATAAAACTCCACATATATAGATTAATCAATTATACTCTTTTATAATGATCCATATCACCGAATATCCATATAAAGTAAAGAATAAAAATTGTACAATATTTCCCAAGACAAACATATAACATTCAATATAGAAAATGACATTAAAAATTATCTAATATTATTGGTAATAATGGTATCCATTATACAATGAATGTGTACTGTTATGATAAATTAATTTTAGTATGAAAAATTCTCACCTGAAAATGATTGTCTCAAGATAAACTTAACAATCACAAAATCAAACAAGAAATATGACATGGCCATCAATTAATCTGGAATATGGTTTTTATAATTAAATAATTATTTACTATTTAATCATGATAAATACATCTATTTGGTTTAATTTATAATTGATAATGTGAATAGGTGTTTATTATAAAATTTTTCTCAATGAAAAGGAAATTGAGACTTGTTTCATTACCACATGGTAATATTAAACTAAAATACCCTCAGATGAAATAAATAAAATTGGACAATAAATTCATTTATTTATGAGGGAATCATGAAATTACATATATAATTGTAACTATTTTAACCCTATAAAATAAAATATGTGATTAATAATAAAAAATTCCACAATGAAATGAAATTGAGATGAAGTCCCTTAACTATTTAATTACATAATTTGAATGATATTTAAAATAAATTATATTGGTTTAAAAAAGGTAATTAAATTATTTGAGAACCATAATCACATTTTTTAAGTTCATATATTATCCTCCTATAGTAATTTTATCACCCATTTGTTAATTACATTTCATAATTTTCATTATTTTGGTTGTTAATTTCCATGTTTTCAAACGCATGTTTTGTCAAAATAGTTCATGTTTATTTATATTGAACATAAATAAATCACTTCAACATATATTATAATGTTATAAATATCAAATTTACTCATTTTAAATACTAATATAACCATTAATGGATGTTTTCAATTGACAATGACTCCCATAACATTGTGGAGATAGTAGGTCATTCATATGCATGAGTAATTATACCATTCTATTACGTGTGAATGAATTTGGTAGAGTATGATACATAAAAATTAAAAAATTCATATCTTGTAATATATTTCACATTTATTAATTATTTTTTTATTTCCTTCCATGTGAAGCGTTTGTGTCAATAAAATAACATCTATTTGTGAGGTGGAAGTATGCCTTACACACAAGCAATGTTATCATTTTTAAAATGGAATGGAATTTAATATTTTATATGTGATATTGTCATAAAATAACAATAATTATATGAATAATATTATATAAAACATTAAATCCATCATTATATCCAATAATGATTTGTGTTAACTGAAAAGAAGTTACACATGTTTGTGATGTTTATGTCCACCTAACTATGAACAACAATTTCATTTATCATTTATGGAAGTGTAGATGGATATATGTTTCTTATATTGAATGAAGAAATATCAGTATATGGATGATAATTGTGTATTTATAATAACCTGATCGAATAATATTTTATGGATTTATGAAAATAAATAAATAAAAAATAATCAGTTTACAACATAGGATATTCATCATAAGAACTCATTAGGTTTGGACTAAGACACTACCTTGGATTCATTAATAACATAATATTTTTCAATTGGTTTGGTATTGGACTATGTAATTTATATGGATGGATCCTATCACTACCAAATTGATTTTTAATTGTGTGGTTGTGTGGAGAGGGTTGGATTTTTATATATGGTAGAGAAGACATATATTTAATTTTTGAAAATAATACACTAATACAACATTTTTATCATGTCAAAAAACCCAAAAATGGAAAAATATTAGCCCTTATATGTTATATGGTATGAACATGTCCAAAAATATAGTTTTGAGAATGTTTGTAGGTCATTGTAACCATTATCCATTTTTATTATCCTATTATAAATCTGTTTCTACCATAACCATTGTCACAACCCATCCTCGGGGCCCATGTCATGACTATCCCAAGCCTGCCTTCCATAGGCCAGGGGATGTAGACTAGAACCAAAGGCGTAAATCCTGATAAATGGGATGGAATTGCCTTTATATAAGTAAAGAAACACAACAGCGTACCCAAGATGATGTAAAGACTAAGTAAACTAAGTACAAAAGTAAGTACAAAAAATTATATGGGCAAGAATACAAAACCAACAGAATGTACAGTACAAAAATAAAGAATGAACAATTGCAGTAAAGTAAACCAGCAACCACTAAGTTGTCCTCCAGATATCCCACCTAATGGGTGGGTTCTGATGTTCTCCTCAGCTCCTTGGGTCCAGCCTTCTGATCCGTGTATGTCCCGCCAAGTGGTCCGCCTCTAAGTACCATCCCGCTACACTAGACACCACCTCAATCAGTGTTGTCTGTCGTTTGCATCCAACACAATGTAGTGAGGGCATATCCCATGCAAGGGTGAGTATACGATACTCATTAGAGATCCCATGACCCCTGAAGGTCTCCCAAAATCCGCAAAGGATAAATCAAAAAGAAAAGATACAAACACGAAGTATCAACCAACTGTACTTTGGTATATGACCATACATATACCTAAGTCATCAATTCTATTTTGTCTCCAATTTCCATGCCCAAGTACAACCTAGTCCACACAGGAAAGCACAACCCCGTCCAGATAGGAATGATAGTCAATCACATCAATAATAGTGATTGAAAGTCAATACTCAGCTCAAACATGTATAATACTCACAAACTCGGGTGGAGATGATAGATGTAGCCTCTGACTCATATCCCCTACTGAACCCACATAGGATCCAAGTACAGAAATCGTCATTTCCAAAACCATGTAGGATCCTTGTACAGTAACTCTGAATGTCGAACCCACGTAGGATCCAAGTACAATCGTCATCTCTGGTGAACCCACAATGGATCCAAGTACAGTCGTCCTCGCGACTAAACCCACGTAGGATCCAATTACAGTCATCATCGTCGTCGCATCCACATCCATCTCTAGGGTTCCCACAGACAGCGTTCTTGATAGCAAGAGGGTCCGCTCCATGAGTAAAGAGGGGGTCGATACATCAACTGTCATGAAGTCCAGTGTGGATGTGTCCCGAAGGTCCACCACGTCATATGGGGAAAAACCAAACAAACGTGTCTAAGACACTGAGTACAATATGAACAAGCCATTTTCCAAAATGTATACAACGTGTTAGTAGGGTTACACACCGTGTCTTCAGACATCGGGTACTGCCTGTGTACCAAAACCCATGTCGACAGGCTATTCATTTAAAAAGTTTGTACACGGCGTGTGGAATGGTTACACGCCGTCTCTTCAGTCCCAAGGGACGGTCCTTGTACCACAACCTGTGTTGAAGGGTTGTTCATGTAAAAAGTATGTACAAGGCGTGTGGTATGGTAACACGCCATGTCTAAACTTTTGGGATCGGCTCTGTGTATGCTAGCCATGTGCCTGTACAGGGTCTCAACCCGTGTTCTCCAACCCGTGTAATCAGTACACGGGTTATCCTGCACCATTGGCCTTGTTTTTCCATGTGGTAGGGTACATAAACATGTACTCCACACCATGTCTTTGTATTACCGAGTTACACACCGAGTCTCGCGTAGCTGCCACCTCCTTGCGATGTGGAAAGTACACGATGTGTCACAGAGGTCACACGACGTGTGTTAGTCATTGGACGTCTGATTCCCTACCCGTAGAAATGCACACACTACACGGAGTGTTCTCCATGAGTACACGTCTTGTAGTCATGAATTTTCCTAAAATGACGCCTCTGGCCAGCACACCTCCCTTGTTTCCGGTTCTTCATTCAGATTATTTGTTCATCACGAAACATGAGACTCCAGGTTTTCCCATTGCCCGGAAGCCGGTTTTGGCGTTCTCGGGCTTCCGTTCAGCTCCAAAAACACGTTTTGAATTCTAGATTGAAGAAAATTGGTGGAACGGTACATCTTGTTCTAATCTAAAACATCGCCCGCTATAGTAAACAGACCTCCAATTGGTTTCTGTGATGATGAGTCTTCAATTTGGGATCGTTTCATCTCTTAACGATCTTGTAACAATCAATTGTTTGTCACCCATGAAGAACACAAAGAACCACCAACAATCAAAAAATTGGTGGAGGATTCAGAACGTGTTAGTTTGCCCCAGTGTCTCCGCATTAGTTCAGTAGCAGGCGGTTAAAGAGGACAAAACAAGAAGTAAATAAGATTCAATCATTAACCCAATCAAAACACACCCCTACCTCGAAAATAAGTTCATAGTTGACATGTGTTGTGAATGACGGTGGTGTTTCCATCGTCTTCTGTGTACACACAAGGAAGGTATGTCTCCTCTTTTGTCATAGAGGGAAGAAGAGGATGAATAACTATAGTCGCCAGTTTTATGTTCTTCATCGGAGAGTTGGTGTTCTTCGTTGAGGATGATGTTCTATAAAAACACCAGCATTCTCCCAATTCATCCACACACAATAATTCTAACCAAAATAAAGTAAATCCTCTCCTTTTTATCTATTATTTTTCCACGCATTAAAATTTACAAAATTCAAATTTTAATTCACCTAAAAAATTAAACCATGAGTCGTCTAATTAATTAATTGATAGGTTGGCAATTTTTAAAGAGGGAGAGTGGGGATAGGAAGAGTTACACATTTAAAGGATACAAAAAATGGGGAGTTTACATGTAATTTACATGGGAGTTCAAAGGGGGTTAAGGGGTTATGGAATGTGAAAAGGTTGGGGCTCGTGTGGGCCCCACCTCCCAAATAACCACACATGAGAATTTGGGTGGTTGTTGGCCCCAACAACATCTTCCCATGGGAGAGTTTAACTTCCATGGATAATAAAATAAAGTTGCACACAATTTTATTTACTTCTTATTTAAACCCCAAAATTTAGCTTCTTATCCTATGAAAAGTTATCAATGGTAAAAGTACTCTTAGAAAAATAAAGGCACTAAGAGTTCATCGGTGCCCTTGGATTTCAATTCTGAGCACCGGTTCAAAATTTAGAAAAACCTGCTAGTTCGTTTACTGAACCTACCCAAGAAAAACATAAAAAATTGATTCTGGACACACCGGGCCTCAGAATCAGGTGCCATCTGAAACTACATACATGTAGAATTCCAAATAATTTAAGGGAAACAAATTTCTTTGAAATTTATGGGTCTTTACAATATTTCTACATTAGGGCTTTACGTCCCCATAAATCTACCTCACAAACTAGGGAAAAATTAGGGTATTGTGCATGCATCTGAGCCTCCCACTCCCATGTTCTCTCTTGGATGTTCTCGTGCTGCCAACAAATACGTACCAGAGGAATCGACCATCCACATAGGACCCACTCCTATCGATCCTCGATCTCAACCGGGACATCCGCAAATGCCGCCCTATCTTCGATGTCCAGCTCCCCGTGATCAATGATATGCATTGGATCATGCATGTATCTCTTCATCTGGGATACGTGGAAGATGCTGTGCACCCGATGCAACTGAGGTGAATGGGAGAGGCGATAAGCCACCTCACCTATCTTACTGAGAACCTAGAATGGTCCGATAAAGTGCAGAGATTACTTTCCGGCCTATCCAAATATCTATAATCCACGTCGTGGTGAGACCCGTAAGAAAACATGGTCTCCATCCTAGAAATAAATTGCTCTACGCCTCCAATCAACATAGGATTCTTGTCTTCTCTGTGTAGTCCTCATCTTCTCCTGGATGATCTGCACCTTCTTCATCATATCCTGGACCATCTCTAGTTTGACCAGTGCTAACTCCCCTGGGTCTGTCCAGGACAGAGGTGATCTACATGGTCGGCTATATGATGCCTCGTATGGTGCCATCCCGATGGTGGAGTGGTAGCTTTTGTTGTTCAAAAACTAAACCAAGGGTAGGTGATCCTCTCAGCTATGACCAATGTCAAGGACTCATGCACAAAGCATGTCCTCGAGTGTCTCAATAGTCAGCTCCGTTTGGCAATCCGTCTGAGGATGAAAGGCAGTGCTCAGGCATAGCTGCGTCCCAAAAGCCTTCTACAACCCCTACTAAAGCTGAGAAATAAAGCGAGCATCTAGATTGGAGATGAAAGATGATGGCACACCATGAAGCCGTATGATCTCTTGAATGACGAGGTGTCCCTTGGTCCCCACTGTGCCCTACTCTCAGATTGGTAGGAAGTTGGCCGAATTAGTGAGTCGGTCGACAATCACTCAGATGGAGTCATGTCCTTTAGAAGTACGGTGGTGCCCCATCATGAAATCCATAGATATCCAATCCAACTTCTACTCTGGGACCTCTATGGGATGCACCAAGCCTACCAAAACATTGTGCTAATCCTTCACCTGGTGGCAGGTGAGGCATCGTGGAACAAAATCTGCCACAACCTTCTTCGTACCCAGCCACTAGTGATATCGTCTGAGATACTTGTACATCATCACCATGCCTGGATGTACTGCAAGAGGGGAAGTGTTAACTCCCTAAGTAGTTCCACATTCATTGCAATTGGTACCATGGTACGTCCTGTGAAGAGGATGCTGTGCTTTGCTCCTTCAGAAAATTCATCAGGCGCCTGCCCTATAGAAATATGAGCATGTCACGTCTCACAGTCAATGTCCCCACATTGTGCCTCTCTGAACCACTGAAGTAGTGGAGGAGTGACTATGAGGGACTGTAGGAAGGCTGTCTCATCTCTATCCACAAATGATATCTGCAAAGCAGCTAACTGCTCTGTCGCCTCTCCAAGTAGCTGAATCCCTAACCTTCTGTTGAGAGCATCACCCACAACGTTCCCCTTCCTAGAAGTATAGACAATCTCAAAGTCACATTTCTAGAAGAACTCAAGCCATCAACATTGTCTCAGGTTCAGGTTCTTCTTCCAGAATATGTACCTGAGACTCTAGGGGTTAGAGTAGACTGTAAGAGCTCTCCCATCAGATAGTGCCCACACATCTTCAAGGCGAAGACCACTACTGAAACTCTAGGTCATGGGTATTGTTGTTCTTCTCATGATGGCTTAACTTTCGTAAACCATAAGTGATCACTACCCGCTTATATATCAGGACAAACCCAAGTCTGGTCCCTGGTGCATCACAGTAAACTACGTACACTACTCCCTCCTCTGGTAGCCTCAAGATGGGTTCACTAGTCAATCTCTGTCTCAGCTCCTACAAGCTCTGCTGACATCTATCTGACCACACGAAGGGTTTCCCCTTGTTTATCAAAGATGAAAGGGGTGCTGTAACTCTGGATAAGTCTGGAACAAATCTCTGATAGTACCCAGCCAGACCTAGGAAACTCTGCACCTCCATCACACTCCTAGGTGGCTCCCAAGAAAGTATTTCCTCAATCATCACAGGATCTTCCACAACACCCACCTTAGAGGTGATGTTCCCTAGGATGTAGACCAATCTAATCCAGAACTGAAACTACGAGATGATACCATAAAGATGGTTCTCTTGGAGTTTGTCCCGTACAACCTACAAGTTGTAGGCATGCTCCTCCTTAGTAGTCGAGTAAATTAGTATGTCGTCGATGAAGACTACGACAAATCGATCGAGGTATGGCTGGAAGATCCTGTTCATGAGACTCATGAACACTACTGGAGTATTGTTTATGCCAAAAGGAATAACCAAGAACTCATAGTGTCCATACCGAAACCTGAAGGTCATCTCTTGCACATCCTCATCTCGAACTCAGAGCTGATGATAACCTGATCCAAGGTCTGTCTTCGAGAACCATCGCGCTCCATAGAGTTGATCAAATAGGTCGTAAATCCTAGGGAGTGTATACTAGTTCTTTACGTTCACCTAATTCATGAGACGGTAGTCGACACATAGTCGTAAGCTCTTATCCGACTTCTTGGAGAATAAAATTGGAGAAGACCAGGTTGAAACACATGGTTAGATGAATCCCTTACCCTGCATGTCCTCCAACTATACCTGCATCTCATGAAGCTCAGAGGGAGACATCCAATAAGCTGGTGTAGATATCAGTGTTTTACTAGGGTAAATTTCAATATAGAAGTCAAACTCTCTGTGAGGAGGTAGTTCTGGAACATCGTCAGGGAAAACGTCCACATATTGATCCTCCACAACAGGAAAACTAAGACACCACACACAAACTGTTATGAGGATGAGACTAGCCAAATGATGTGTGATCGGTTTCCCTCTCCTCTACATAATCCCATCCTGTGATGTAAAGGCTCCATTCTCACCGGTGATGGAAATCCTGCTCCAATTTTTGCGCACACACTGCACTTTGCGCCTAATACAGTCAATCTGGGCATGGACTATAGTTAACCAGTCTATACCCAAGATGAAGTCATAAGGCATCGACGCCACTATAAAAATATACTAGACTAATCTCTCACCTCATAGAGTAAACTCACACTGCCGACACCAGTGTTTAATCATTGATTCCACTCTCGTAGGAGTCTCCATATGTAAGGATCGAGCCGACAACTCTGTCGAAATCTCCGAGCTCCAACAAAGGAAGAAGAAATAAAAGAATGACTTGCTCCTGTGTCTATAAGAACTACATAAAGGGTGGAGTATACTTAGATAGTACCTTGAATCATCTCAGGTGCACTGTGGTCATAGTCCTCGACTGCTTGGAGCTGAGCATGCCCCTATCTTCCAGCTCCCTAAGGTCAGGGTGGTTCTCCTGGTGGTGGTGGTGGTAGAGCCTCGAAGCGTCGTCCACCACCTACTACTTGGCCAGCTCCTCTGCCTCGTCCTCCAGCTCCCTATAGACCTAAATGGTCAAACCTCTACCTCTTCCTGGGTGGTCCCTCAACCATCTGTTTCTCCTCTGCATGGTGGGTCGGGCAGTCACGAGCCATGTGGCCCTGCCCGCCACATGCATAGCACTGCCTGCCTCTCGTATGACTGGATCTGCTGCGTGTGACCCGCGCCTCTGAAGCAGTATCCTGAGGTCGCCCACCTAATGGCCTGGTCATCTTATACATCAGTGAAATATGTCAACTGTCGGCTACAGAAGACTCCGCTAAGGGTTACCCTGTAGTAGGCCTCGCTACTGGCGTAGGCTCAGCAAGGAAGCTCTCCACAAGAAGGGCTCGATACAGTAATCCTTCCTGCATTAGAATGTGGAGGGAGATCATCGAAGCCCTAATCTAATGCCTCAGTCCCTGCTCAAAGGTCCGGGCCTAGAATAATGGGTCATGTACCATGTCCGTGGAGTAGCACGAGAGGTCTATAAACCTCGCCGAGTACTTGGCTACAGTCATGTTGCGCTGCCGCAGATGTAGTAACTCCTGGATGTGCACCTCATGGAGGGTGGCAGGAACAAAATCTGAGTGAAAGAGGCTCTTGAAGTCTATCCAATATAGAGAAGCCTCTTCGTACACCTAAAGAATCTGGCTCCACTATCTACCTGTTGCTGCATGCAGGAGACTCATGGAAAGGATCACCATAAGATCAACTGGTGTCCATACCAATCTGAATACTCGGAAAATAGACTCCATCCAATCCTCAGCTACATGAGGGTCCCTCTCTCTATGGAACCTAGGAAGCCTCTATCGCTGAAACTCATGCAGTGCACTCAAGCGGCATGCACTCTTCGCTTATAGGGCTGGTGGTATCGGTTGCCCAGCGGGTAGAGGTACCGTTGGTGCCTCTGCTGTAATGGGGCCCCGTACCGAGGCCTCATCACTCATTGGCTTCCATCTTGCACAAAGCTCGGAACCCTAGCTGGCTGTCGTCAGAGGGCCATCCTAAAATTAAACAGGTGTGCCACTTTTAATACAGTATACCTGGTGAGCTGAAAAAAAGTAATCACAATGAAAAATTTTTAAACACACATGCAGAAATTGTTTTCCAGAACTGAGTCAGAAATTAGAAGTCAGTGTCCTGGTGTATGGATACGTCGGTTTACACATAAAAACTGGTCTCCTATGACTAATAACCACATAAAATACTCTTAAAAAATTTTCTTCACAGAAGAAATTATCATATTTTTGAGTTATAGGGTAGAACCGACTGTTATGGTACCAATTTTTCACAACCCATCATCGGGGCCCGTGTCGTGACTACCCCAAGCCCACCTTCCATAGGCCTGGGGCTAGCAACCAGCACCAAAGTTGTAAATCCTGATAAAAGGGATGGAATTTCCATTATATAAATAATGAAACTCAATAGTGTACGCAAGCTGAAGTAGTCACTATGTAAAATGAGTACAATAGTTAGTCATAGAAAGTAATTAGGCTAAAATACAAACCCAATTGAAAGTACAGTACAATAGTAAAGAACTACCAGCTGTAGTAAAGTAAACCAGCAACCACTGAGTCATCCTATGGATATCCCACCAGAAGGGGGGGTAGAGATGGTCTCCTCAGCTCCTTATGTTCGGTCGTCCGCTCTGTGTATGTCCCGCCAAGTGGTCCACCTCTAGGTACCATCCCACTCCACTAGATTCCACCTTGATTAGTGTTGTTTGTCATCTGTATCCAACACAACATAGTGCGGGAATATCCTGTGCAGGGTTGAGTATATGATACTTAATAGGGATCTCAAGACCCCCAAAGGTCTCCTAGAATACACAAAGGATAAACCAAAATGGAATGATACAAACACAAAGTATCAACTAACTCTACTTTGGTATATGCCCATACATATACCTAATTTATCAATTCTAGTTTGGCTCCAACTCATGAGCCCATGTACAACCCAGTTCACATAAGAAAACACAACCCAACCCACACAAGAAAGCATGTCAATCAAATCGATGATTGTGATTGAATGTCAAGACTCATCTCACACTGGTATATTACTAATGAAGAGGGATGGAGATGATAGATGTAGGCACCGAATCATATCCCATGCCGAACCCACGTAGGATCCATGTATAGAAGTCATCGCTGCTAAACCCACATAGGATCCATATATAGTAACTATCACTTCCAAACCCATGTAGGATCCATGTATAGTCATCATCGCTGCTGAACCAATGGAGGATCCAAGTATAGTCGTCCTCACTGCCAAAACCACATAGGATCCAAGTACAATCGTCATCGTCGTTGCAGTCGCAGCAAGATCTAGGGTTCCCGAAGATAGTGTTCATGATTCTTGGAGGGTCCTCTCTATGAGTAAAGAGGAGGTCGATACATTAACTGTCACGAAGTAAAGAGTTGATGTATCCTGAATCTCTGCCACATTATTGGGGGATAATCCAAACAAACATGTTAATGACACTGAGTACAAGATGACCAAGCCATTTTCAAAAATGTACACGGCGTGTTGGTATGGTTACACTCCATGTCTTCAGACCTCGGGTACTATATGTGTACCATGGAACTTCTTGAAGGGATGTTTGTTTAAAAATTATGTACATGGAATGCGGTATGGTTACACGTGGTGTCTTTAGTCCCTGGGTACTGTCCGTGTACTACATCCTGTGTCGAAGGGTTGATCATGTAAAAAAATATGTACAAGGCATGCAGTATGGTTACACGCCGTGTCCAAACTTCTGGGGTCGGCTCCATGTACACTTGTCATGTGCCCGTACATGGCCTCAACCTCTGTTCTCCAACCCCTATAATCAGTACACTGGATATCCCGCACCATTGGCCATGTCTAGCCGTGTTGTAGGGTATATGCACGAGTACTCCACACCGTGTCTGTGTATTCTTGGGTTACACGCCGAGTCTCGCGTATCCACCACCTCCTTGTTGTGTGGACAGTACACACATTTTAAAATATGTCACGCGCTATGTTTTATTCGTCCGATGTTTGAAACTCTTTCCATATAATGCCCGCTCTATAACGTTTTTTCTCATGGTGTAATCGCCGTGTTGTCTGGAATTTTCCAGAAACAATGTCGCTGTCTAGAGAGCCTACGTTGTCGTCGGTTCTTCATTATGATCATCTGTTCATCACGTAACATCAGACTCTAGGTCGCCCAATTGTCTTGAAGTCGATTCCATCGTTCTCGGGCTTCTGTTCGGCTCCGAAAACACATTTTGAATTCTAGCTCGAAGAACGGTCGAGGAACGGTCCATCCAATTCCAGTCCGAACCGTCGCCCGCTATAGTCGTTGCACCTCCGCAAGGATTCCATGATGATGATTCCTAAATTTTGGATTGTTGTGTCACTTGAAGAACTCGTAATGATCTGTTGTTCTTCACCCATGAAGAACACAATGAACAGCCAATAGTCACAAAATTGGCAAGGATTCCGACCGTGTTATTTTGGACCGGTCTCTCTACATTAGTCTAGTATCAGGCGGTTAAAGAGAACAAAACAAGAATGAATGAAGATTCAATCATTGGCCCAATCAAAACACACCCCAACCTTAAAAAGAAGTTCATGGTTGACAAGCATCATGAATGATGATTTCATTTCCGTCGTCGTCGTTGTTCACCCAAGGAAGTGATGTATCTACTTTTGTCATAGAGAGAAGAAGAGGATGAAGAACTACGGTCGCTGAGTTGATGTTCTTTGTCGGAGAGTTGGCTTTCTTCATTGTGGATGAAGTTCTAAAAAAACACCAGCCTTCTCCCAATTCCTCCTCACACCAAAATTCTAACCATAATAAAATAAGGCCACTCCTTATTTTATTTTATATTTACATTCATTCAAATTTAAAAAATTCAAATTAAAATTCACTTAATTAATTAATCCAAGAGTTGTATAATTAAATAAGTAATAATTTGGAATGTTTTAAGGAGGGAGTTAGGGGATAGAAAGAGTTACACATTTAAAGGATACGAAAAAATGGGGATTTTCCTTGTAATTAACATGGGAGTTCAACGTGGTTTAAGGGGTTATGGAATGTGGAAATGTTGGGGATTGTGTGTGCCCCACCTCCCACATAACCACACATGGGATGTTGGGTGGTTGTGGGCCCCACCAACAACATCCCATGGGAGAGTTTAACTTCCAAGGATAATAAAATAAAATTGTACACAATTTAATTTACTGCTTATGTAAACCCCAAAATTTAACTTCTTCTCCCATGAAAACACATCTATAGTAAAATTCCTCTTAAGAAAATACAGGCATTGCGAGTTCAACGGTGCCCTCAGATTTCATTTCCGAGCACTGGTTCAAAAGATAGAAAAACCTGATCGTTGGTTTACTAAACATACCCGAGCTAAACTTCAGAAATTGATTCCGGGCACTTTGGGCCTCAGAATCTGGTGCTGTCTGAAACCGCATACTCGTAAAATTCCAAAGAATTTAAGAAAAGAAAATTCCTTCAAATTTTCGGGTCATTAGGACCATGAAAATTAGTTTTTACAAAATTTTCTAAAGATAATGGTCAGAGGGAAATCATTTATTATATAATTTAATTAATTATTATTCTAGAAATACAATTCATTTTTCAAATTCAATTTCAAAATAAGAGATTCAAGTTTAAAACTAAACCTGCTTAAAAAAATGAAAAAATAGGTTTTCAATTAAATCATTTATTATGTATATTATTATATAATAGATAATTTCAATATGAAACTAATTCCACTAATAAAAATTCATATATTATTAAATTAATAGCTATTTTTATTTAAAATAAAATTTAAAATTTAATTTCACTTTTTTATCAATTTATACAGAATGTGGGTTTTGAATAAAAATATTTTTTTCATTATTCATTGAAAAATGAATATTACCAGAAAAAGATTCAAGCTGAAATGTTAATTGATATATTTATTTTAAAAATTATATTTATTTTAAAAATTAATGTACATCAAAAAATGAAATTTTTTTTACCATATGTGCAAAAGAAGTAATGAAACTATTTTCATTGAAAAATTACAGTCACTAATTTTTTTTTCAATTATAGTCAAATGATTTTTTTTTCATTTATAATCATTATTGGGCCATAATTTTCAATAATTATAGTCAATATAATTTATCTAATACAGCATAGGGGTTATTTTTTAATGATCGTGATTAAATAATATAGAGTATTATGTTTCATTTAATCTGTTTGATGAGTACTTCATAGGATATGGAAGTGAATGGAGTTATTTCATATGTAATAAATTTTTTTAAATTAATTATGTGAAAAAATAAATATATTTTAGAGTCATATTATTAAATAATTAACATGTTTCATTTAAACTATTTATCATAATATATATCATATTTCTTTACTGTATACACTTTTATAATTATTTACATCATGAATTAATGAAAAATGAGTTGCATCATTAAGTTGAGGTGGTAGTCAAAACATACGCATGAGCGATGCTATCACATTCATGAAATGAAATTTAGGTTCTTAAATCATATATTATAATTAAAAATGTATAATTAGTTCAAGAACATCATATATAAACATTAGATCCATCATTAAATTATTCTATGAATGATAGTTACAGAAAATTAATGCTATCATTACGTAGAGGTGGTAGTCGTTATGTACGAATGAATGGTAATTTGATTTCATATTTTATATAAATATTGAGGAATATGGTTTTGAATCAATATAATATAAATTATTTATATTTATTTATCTTAATTAATGTTTATTTAATTTATAAAATATATTAAGTTGAATTTGATGATGAAATAAAATTGAAAAATCTTCTTTCAGAGTTATACAGCTATGTTGAAAAATTTTATATAGTTTGCAAATGAATCCTTAATAGGATGTTATTATAATAAATAGAATACCTCACATATTTTTGGATCTATTTTAAGTAGGGATTTGGTTAGGTATTATTTATGACATATGGCTCATTATTTTTGAGGAAGAGAGGATATGTTATACACTTTTATAAGGGTATTAGATGAAAAATATAGAATTTTTAGAAACACTAAAAGATAAAAAAAACTTTTAAAAAATTATTGCAGATATAAAATTACAAAGTATAAAATATAATAATTATATATATAGAATATCATAAAAAAATATGAATTTATTTTTTCATATTTTAAACATTATTGTAACACCCCATGGATCCACTTGTATGTGATAATGACACTTTATATTAATTATGTTAAAGTAAATACAAAAATGAAATAAGTATATATTTTTTAGAAAAACAATTTTTACATAGGGTAATATATGTTGGATTTTCATCTATAAATATTCATCAGAAAGATAAAAATATTTCCTACATAATGGTGTTTTATTAATAATTTTTATACCTTTAATAGTTAAATATATTTATGACACAATAATGATTCAGTATTTTACTTATTAATGAAAGAATAAAATAATTTTTATTATAAATGTAAAAATAAATATAATTTGAAAGTTTTGATGAAATACAAGAATTTTTATGGTTATGATGACATGTTAGGATTACTCAAATGAATTTTATTTGAATTAATAGAGTTGATAAGACTTTAACAAAAATCAATTATTGAATAATTGTCAAAATTGACATAAAATAAATTTAAAAAAAAATATTTTATTATTAATTGATATTCAATTCCTAAAAAACTATGGTTTTTCCAAGAGACTTATATCAGGATATTTGTATCATTAATTGACCACATGGTGGTATCTTGGATGTATATGGTATGTTTATTAACCATATTATATAAAAATACAAAGTGACATGGTAAATGTCAATCAAATTAACTAAGAGTTTAAACTAAAAGATAAGGTTAATATAAGTAAAAATCCTATCAAAAATCTTTTTGTTGAGTGGTTTTAGACCTATCCCCATCTTAACCATTAAATAATACACTTATGAGCCTTTATAAATGGAATAAAAATTTATCAAAAAAATAAAATTTCTAGCTTTTTCAAAGGTGCCCCTCACCCCTCTTATAAAAGGGCACTCCCCCTTCTCAATAATTAACACATTCAAAGCCTTTTTGTTAGGCCAACCCCTACCCAAATACTCTCTAAAATTCCCTCATTTCAGCCTAGATTCCTTATTTTGATCAAAAATCCAACTTACAGAGCCCTTTTGATCAAATAAAAAGAAAGAACCCGATGAAGAGATAATGTTTTCATCACCCTCTTTCAAGTTCCATTCTTATTCCACTTCTTCATTCTTTGATATTTCCATTCTAAAACAATAACTCCAGTATCTTCTATACACTGTCATGTTATTATAAATATAGTATAACCATATTCTGTATTCTATCAGTCCTTTGAATGACATGTCGGCATACGTGGGTACGTACAGCTTACCATCTCCACGTCATGGTGTAATTGTTATTCAAAACACTATTATTTGGATGGGTATAATAATGATGTTTAAATCAGGTAAATAATTAATATGAATTGATAATGATTGTGTATATATGGTATACCATCCAATTATATATTATTATAATATCAAAAGAATGATATTGTCGCTCGTGCATACGTACAGACTACCATCTCCACGAACGTGATGAGATTCATTCTCCATCGTATCCATTCAAGTATAATTCTCATTTGATGATTAAAAACAATGTTTAAGGAAGTGATATCATTATGGATATGAATAAGATACATCCTATCCATAACAATCACAGCTTATGTAACAAAACATGATTAGTAAGATAACACCGGAAACGACGATAATACTAAGATATTATTAACAAAGCAATGTTAAAAGATCATATATGATATCATATTAATGTATATGATTCTTGTATAATTTAGTAACAATTATTTAACCATTATACATGTGGTTAACCTACCCTCAACTAAGGAAAAGTACAAGGTAAGAGTTTATTTCACAATCTCTTCATTATCTGAGGTTGTTTATAAGTAATTATCTACTAGGACCTCTATATCATCCACATCCATGTTTCGTAAAAATTTATTTCAAATTATTCTTACTATTTTACATAATATGGGTTAAAGTCATTTATATACTTATTTTAATTTTTAGAAGAAGTATATAAAGGAATCATTCCGTCATTTTCCAAACAAGGTGCTTTTTAACCTTTTCGACAAAATTATGGTAAGAATGTCTTTCTTAACATATATGGTGGGTGTGGCTATTTTTTGCCATTATATACTCATCTAAGCTTCCCTTACAAGATTATAAGAATATTTTCAAAAGTAAATGTTTTAGTTCATATGAATCATAAATGATTTCAAAATTGAAAGAGTCATTTTTCTAAAAAGGTTTTTCATTTCATTTATGTCAACATCCTTTGATGGATTTTAACATTATTTGAAGTTGATTTGTTATGATACAAATATTCCATATTGTGTTGAATGTTTTGTTATATGTTTGACTGGGGATGTGTTATTTTTATACCATTAATGTTTTATGGTTAAAGTATTGGCATTTCGTATGCTATTTTTAACATGAATGTTTATGATATGTTTAAACCTTTTCATATGAGGAATGTATTGGACTTAGTAAGTGAAAGGTGGAGCCCGCTATAGCTTCTCGATGCATCGGTAGGTCTCATGAGACAACTAGATGTGGAATTGGACGTGGACCTTTCTGAATTTTATTTATGGTTTTGGCCGAGGCCTTAATCATTTTTAGAAGTCTTGGCTAAGGCCTTCAAAAATGTTTCAGAATGTCCGGCATTATACATTCCCTCATTATAGAAATAATATTTATGGTTCATGTGGTAATTAGACTAAAAGAATACACATGATTATGTTTTATTAAGGCATTATTTTCTCATATCACATTCTTTCCATCAATGTATTCATGTTTATTATTATTAAATGCATGTGGTTTCAAATATTTACCCTGCATTATATTTATGTCATTTTCCGCAGTATTACTTACCCTTACTGAGCGTTTGAGCTCACCCCTTTCTATGTTTTATTTTTCCCAGTATTTGAAGAAGTATTTTATGAATGACCAGTTGGGATAGTATGTGGGGATATGAGTGTGGACTATAGAGACTATGTTGTTATATTTTTCATTTTTATGATGTAATGTAAGACTTATGAATATATCTAGTGTTTCCAAGGCTAATAAACTGATCGGTCTTTTGAGATTTGATCATTCATCTGATCAGGACATTGTTTTGTAATAATGCACCAACACTATGTAACTGTGGTTGGGGAATTACAGTTGGTATCAGTGGAAGTTTAGTACAAACCTTTGAAGCTATATTTAGATAAACTCAGATTAGAGCACATAGACCTAAGAAGGACTTTGAGGACTAGTATAGAGGAACATCTTAAAATTTTGGTATTGTAGAGATTTAGTGAGTTTTTCGAGAAATATATCCATGTCTTGATACAAGTAGTTATAGATAGCTCTGGCACAGATGTACCTAGTGGTAAAACCCAAAAACACCGCTTTGATCTAGACTCGAATAGGAACTGGTGAATGACAATGGGCCTTGCTGTGCTTTTGGTTATGACACTCCCAGGGGATATATTTAGGATAATTATCATTTTCATTACGAACCATTATGAAGGGTTTATGAGTATATAATTCCTAAAAGAAAAAAATTTTATGGTTAGGGATTATATCCATAAAATGTTCAATTTATGTTATGTGTTTTACATGTATGGAATTATGTATTTTGATTCATAAGATGATCTAGTTTAGTCCATTGTTTAGGAATGGAGCCTAGTGGAAGAAATAGAAACTGTATAAATGCACACACTCCATGTAGTTATTTACCACCTGATCAAGATAATTATAGTGGACTTGGTGATGTAACTGGTGCTGACCATCTTATCAACATACTGGAACAACTCACTCAGGTTATGAATAATAACCTTACTTGTACGGAGAACCCTGATCCACAGCGTGGAGGATCAATGTTAGATCTCTTCATGAGGTAGTAACCACAAACACTCAATGGGAGTATAAATCCATTAGTATATGATAAAAGGATAAGTTCCCTAGAGAAAATATTTCATGCCTTGGGGAGTAATGAAAGGGAAAAAGTTATCATGGCAGTTTACTGCTTCACCGGAGGTGCTGATCAATGGTGGTAATTGATTCAAAACACAAAGTAAGATGATGAAATATCAAATATGGAATGGAGGGAGTTCAAGGATCTGTTATTATAAAAATAAATTTCTCATGACCATCGAGTAGATATGGAAAGACAATTTCTCATTCTGAGGAAAAAGGTTGATGAGAATGTCGCAAAGTATGAGTCTAACTTTACAAGGTTAGGAAGGTATGTTGGAGATTATATACGTAAAACAAGAAGTAATATTGATCATTTCTTTGATGGGATAAAACCATTTCTTAGTCAAGCATTAGTTTCACAATCCTTCTCATCGTATGAAGATATTGTCTCATGTACTGTCTAGATGGAAAATGAGTTCTCTAAGTCTTTTGACTTTAAATGAAAGCAAGAGAAGAAGAGATCTGAAGAGCAATCTGGGAAAGGAAATAAGGAAATAGGGATGAAGGGAATAATTGAATATCCACCATGTGACAATTGCGGAAGGAAACACCCTGGATCCTGTCTAAAAGGAAAAGGAGTGTGCTACAAATGTGGACAGAATGGCTGTCTAGCTGGTGATTGTAAAAAAAAGGAAGATGCTACTGATTTACAATGCTACAATTATAGGGTGATGGGAGATTATGAAAATGAATTCCCTAAGCATCAAGGAAAAATACCTCAGAAAATTCCAATGGATCAAGGCCATGCTTATGCAATCATTACTGCTGATGTTGAAGCCCCAAAAGACGTGGTGGTAGTTAATTTAATGGTTTCCTCATGTTTAGAAAATGCATTATTTGATTCTGGATCATCGCATTGTTTCATATCTTCCTATTTTTCTATGAAAATTAGATATTTTGATTTTGGTTTAACAAGGGAGTTTTCAGTTAACACTCCTAAGAGAAGTATCATTGCATCGAAGTTTTTTGAATCAGTCCCCATTAGAGAACATAAATGTTATTTATCCATTGATCTCATAGTCATACCTATGATTGAATTTCATATAATCCTTGGAATGGATTGGATTTAAGACCATGATGTGAGTATTAATTGTAATAAGAAGGAGGTTATGATTCTTGTTAATGATGATAAGGAACACCTTATCTTTAGAGAAGAATCGTCACCACAGAATTCTTTTCTCGATCCACCCCTAGTAGCTCAAATAAATTCAATTATCGGTGAGGGAGAAAATTAAATAACTCTGGGTGAGGAAAGAAATGTTCAAATAAAGTATGTACCTATTGTGAATGAATATGTAGATGTTTTTCCGGATGATTTACCTGGACATTCTCCAGAATGAGAAGTTGATTCTTCCATTGATTTAATTCTAGGATCAAGGCCTATATCGAAGACACCTTATATAATGTCCACTATAGAATTAGTGGAACTAAAGAAACAACTAAAGTAATTGAGAAATAAGGTATTTATTTTCCATAGTGTTTCTCCATGGGTAGCCCATGTTGGTTTTGTTAAACATTAACATGGATATATGAGGTTATGTATCGACTATAGGGAGATCACTACTATAACAATAAAGAACATGTATCCTCTACCTCACATTGATTATTTATTTGAACCACTACATGGAGATAAATAATATTCAAATATTGGCCATCGATCTCGATACCATCAGTTGTGTGTGATGGATTAAGACATTCCGAAGACAACATTTCAAACCAGGAATGATAATTAAGAGTTTAAATTAATGCCTTTTGGGATGACTAATGCACCCTCTGTTTTCACGGATCGAATGAATACAATTTTCAAGGAATATAACGATGATTTTTTGGTTGTATTTATTGATGATATATTTTTATACTCCAAAATCTACGAAGATCATGAAAATCACTTGGCCATTATCTTGATGATACTATGAAGAAATGAATTATATGGGATGTTTAGCATGTGTAAATTCTGGCTTCAGGAGATTTATTTTCATGCCCATATTTTCTCTAAAGATAGAATCTCTGTTGATCCTTCTATGACCAAGGTAGTCCATGAATGGTCATCACCTATGAGTATAACTGAGGTACCCAGTTTTATTGGTTTGGTAGGTTATTATCAATGTTTCGTCCATAATTTTTCACGATTGGCTAACCCATTAACAAAGATCACAACTAAAGGGGTTAAATTTGTTTAGACAAAAGAGAGTGAAGAATGTTTTGAAGAATTGAAGAGAATATTAGCCGATTATCCTATATTGACTCTACCATCGGGGAATGATGGGTTTGTTATTTATAGTGATACATCAAAGAAAGGACTTGGTTGTGTCCTTATATAGAATGACAGGGTTATTGCTTATGCATCACAAAAGTTAAAAATTCATCAGAAAAAACTATCCTATTCATGATCTCGAGATAGAATTTGTGATATTTGCTTTGAAGATATGGAGTCACTCCCTCTATGGTGAAAATTGAGAGATTTATACTGATCACAAGAGTTTGAAGTATATTTTCTCACAAAAAGAAATCAACATGAGGAAAAGGAGATGTCTTGAATTACTCAAGGATTATGATTGTACGATACACTTCCACCTAAGATAAGAAAATAAGGTGGTAGATGCTTTAATCTGAAAAGTTCATGGAGTTTTGAAAAATATGATAATTGAAAGGGATCAAATATTCATGTATCTAGTGAAGATGGACATACGAATAACCATGGAAGGTGAAAAATCAATGCTTTTTAAAATGGTTGCCAAACCATATTAAATAGAAAGTATTAAGAGTTCTCAGACCGATGATGAAGAATTACAAAAGAAGATTAAAGTTGTGAATGATGGGAGATTGAGAGGCTTTGTGTATAAAGAAGGAATTTTGAAATTTGGGAAGAGACATTGTGTTCCCAATATACCTGCTTTAAAAAGGTAATTGTTAGACGATGCTCATTTTTCCAATTTCTCTATACACCCTGGGACCACCAAAATGAATAGATATTTAAAGGAACTTTTTTGCTGGGACATCATAATGTGGGAGATTGCTGATTTCGTGTCACGATGTATGGTTTGTCAACAAGTGAATGTTGGAAAGCAACAGACTAGAGGAGTCATGAATCCTATTCCCATAGCTGAGTGGAAATGTGATAATATCAAAATGGACTTTGTCATGGGACTACCAAAGAATCTAGAAGGAACGATTCAATATGGGTCATATTTGACCATCTTACCAAGTCAGCACATTTTCATTCTATAAAAGAGGATTTACCACTTGAAAGTATATCAAGAATATATATTAATGATGTTATGAGACTCCATGGATTACCCTTATCGATTGTCTCAGATCTTGATCCCCGCTTTAAATCATGATTCTAGAAAAGTCATCAGAAGGCCTTGGATACTGAACTTCATTTGAGCACTGCTTACCACCCTGAAACAGATAGACAATCAGAACTGACTATTCAAACCATAGAAGACAAGTTGGGATCTTTCTCACATGACTTTCAGGGTCTGTGGGATCAATATTTACCTCTGGTAGAATTTTCCTATAACAATAGCTTCCATTATAGCAATCAAATGGCTCCATATGAAGCGTTATACAGAAAGAGATGTCTCACACCAACCTGTTGTGACGACTTTGGTGAAATAAAACTTGTCGGCCTAGAACTGGTGGAGGAAACGATGGAGAAGGTGAAGGTAATCCAAAACCACATCAAAGGAGCTCAATGTATACTGAAGAGCTATGCTGACAACCGAAGGAAGTATTTGTAATTTTAGGTAGGAGATTATATTTTCGTGAAGGTATCTCTATGGAAGGGAGTTATATGTTTTGACAAGAAAGGTAAATTGAGTCTCAGGTGCATAGGACCTTTTTAAATTCTAGAACAAATTGGGGTTGTTTCTTACCTTTTGGCAATGCCGCCAAGTCTCTCCAATGTTCACGATGTATTCCACGTACCACTATTGATAAAATACATACATGACCCAATGCATGTACTCACATACTAGGAATTAGAACTGGAACCCAATCAGTCTTATTGCGAAGATCATTTCAGGATTCTTGATACAAAAGAACAAGTGTTGAGAAACCGGATGACTCATCTAGTAAAAGTTCTATGGAGAAACCATAAAATTGAAGAGGCAACGTGGGAACCCATGGAACTTATGATGAAGAATCACCCGAGTCTTTTTAAGAAGTAATATTATATGAAATATTGAGGATGAAATTATTTGAATAATGGGATATTGTAACACCCCATGGATCCATTTGTATGTGATAATGACATTATATATTAATTAAGTTAAAGTAAATACAAAAATGACAAAAGCATATATCTTTTAGAAAAACAATTTTTTTCATAGGTTTATATATATTGTATTTTCGACTATAAATATTCATTCGAAAGATAAAAAGATTTTCTACAAAATTGTATTTTATTTATAATTTATAGACATTTAATAATTAAAATTTTTTATGACACAATAATGATTCAGTATTTTCCTTATTAATGAATGAATAAAATAATTGTTTTTATAAATATTAAAATAAATATAATTTGAATGTTCTGATGACATCCACGAATTTTATTGGTTACGATGAAATTTTTGGATTACTTAGATGAATTTTATTCGAATTAATAATGTTTTTAAGATGTCAAAAAAATCAATAATTGAATAAGTGTCAAAATTGACATAGAATAGTTTTTAAAACAAATACTATATTATTAATTGAAATTCAATTTGTAAAAATTTATGGGTCATACAAGAGACTTATATCATGATATGTGTATCATTAATGAACCACTTGGGGGTCTCTTGGATGTATATGGTATGTTTATTAACTATATAATATAAAAATACAAAGTGACATGGTAAATGTCAATCTATTGGATGAGTGCTTTTCGACCTATCCCCACCCTAAAATTTAAATAATCAACTTTGGAGCCATTACAAACCGAATATTCATTTATTATAAAATAATATTTCTAGCTTTTCCAAAGTGCCCCTCACCCCTCTTATAAAAGGGCACTCCCCGATCTCACTAATTCACACATTCATAGCCTTTTGGATCGGCCAAAACCTTCCCAAATACTCTCTCAACTTCTCTAAAATCAACCTAGAGGCCTTAATTTGATCCGGAAGCCAACCTATGGATCCCTTTTGATCCAATCAAAAGGAAGAACCCGAAAAAGATGTAATGTTTTCACCACCCTTTTTAAAATTCATTTATTCTTCTACTTCTTCATTCTTTGTTATTTCCAATCTAAAACAATATTTCCAGTATCTTTTATATAAATTGATGTTATTATAAATATGGTATAACCATATTCATTATTCTTCCCATCCTTTGATTAAAATGTCACCATACATGCGTACGTACGACTTACTGTCTCCACGTCGTGGTGTAATTGTTATTCAATACACTATTATTTGGATGGGTATAATAATGATGTTTAATTCATGTAAATAATAAATATAACATGATAATGATTCTTTATATATGAAATAGAATCCAATTATATATTATTATAATATCAAAAGAATGATATTGTCGATCGTGCATACGTACAGACTACCATCTCCACGATCTCAAAGAGATTCATCCTCCATCATATCCATTCAAGTATTATTATCATTTGATGATTAAAAAAAAATGTTTAAGGACTTTATATAATTCTGGATATTAATATGATACAACACATCCATAAAAAACAAGACTTATGTAACGAATAATGACGAGTAAGTTAACACCTGAAATGATGATAATATTAAGATATTATTAACAATGAAATTTTAAAAGTTCATATATGATATCATATTAATGTATATGATTATTGAGTAATTTAATAACAATTATTTCACCATTATATAGGAGGTTAACCTACCCTTAACCAAGGAATAGTAAATGGTAAGGGTTTATTTAAAAATCTCTTCATTGTCCGAGGTTGTTTATACGTAATTATCTGAAAGGACCTCTTTATCATATACATCCATGTTTCTTAAAAATGAATTTCAAATCATTCTTACTATTTTACAAAATATGGGTTAAAGTCATTTATACCCTTGTTTTTATTTTTATAAGATGTTTATAAAGGAATCATTCCGTAGTTTTCCAATCAACTTCCTTTTTAACCTTTTTGACAAAATTAAGGAAAGAATGTCTTTTTTAACTTATACGGCGGGTGCAGCTATATTTTGCTATTATAAACTCGTCAAAGCTTCCCTTAAAAGATTATAAGAATATTTTAAAAATTAAATGTTGTATTTCAGATTAATATTAAATGATTTCAAAATAGAAATAGATATTTCTCTAAAAAGGGTTTTGATTTCCTCTATGTCAACATCCTTTGATGGATTTTAACTTTATTTGATGTTGATTTATTATGATACAAAACATCCTTATTTTATTGAATGTTTTGTGATATGATTAACTGTGGATGTGTTATTTTTATACCATTCATGGTTTATGGTTAATGTATTGACATTTCATATGCTAGTTTTAATACGAATGTTTATGATATGTTTAAACCTTTTAATATGAGGAATGTATTGGACTTAGAAAGTGGCGGATGGATCCCTCTATAGCAACTCGATGCATCGGTAGGTCTCATGAGACAACTAGAAGTGGAATTTTCTGAGGCACTTTTCCAATTTGATTTATGGTTTTGGCCGAGGCCTTAATCATTTTTAGGCATCTTGGCCGAGTCCTTGACAAAATGATTCAGAATGTCTGACATTATACATTCATGCATTATGGAAATAAAATTTATGGTTCATGTGGTTATTCTACTCGTATAATACCCATGATTATGTTTTATTATGGCATTATTTTCTCATTTCATATTCTTTCCAAAAAAGTATCTTGTTTATTATTGGTAAAGGCATGTGATTTCAATTATTTACCATGCTTAATATTTATGTCATTTTCCACTATATTACTTACCATTACTGGGAGTTTGAGCTCACCCCATTCTATGTTTTAATTTTCCCAGGATATGAAGAAGAATTTTATGAATGACCCGTAGGGATAGTATGTGGGGATATGATTGTGGAATATGGAGACCTTGTTGTTATAGTTTTCATTTTTTTTGATGTAATGTAAGACTTATGAATATATCTAGTGTTTCCAGGTCTTCGAATCTAATCGGTCTTTCAATATTTGATCTTTCTTATGATCATGACAATGTTATGTAATAATGTACCTACTCTGGGTGACTGCGGTCAGGCAGTTACAATTATCTTTTCTATTAACTCCCACATAAATATCAATTTATCCATAATTTTAGTAACAGATTTTCACTATTTATACTATTCATTATGAAATAAAATTAAGTGTAAATTATTAAATTATATTATTTAATTGAATTTAACATATTTAATATATTTTATAATATTTTAAATTTTGTATTGTTATAAAATAAATTTAAATATTATAAATAAAACACATCAATATTGCTTTAGAAAAATTCATTTTTAATCAAAAAAGTATATTTACCTTCATTCCAATCAATGTAAAAACTATTAGATGAATCTTAAAGTATTTTTGTGAATATAATAATTAATATATTCATTATAATAATTCATAAATATTTGTTAGTTTAATTTATTATAAAATAATAAATTCATCATATAAAAACACTTTATTAGAAAAGCATATATTTCTAGGCTAATGTAGTATTACTTTCATTTATAGACATTTGAAATCTAGGGAATTCATTTTACATGTGAATAAAAAAAGTATTGACAATAATGATAATATTATTAATATATTCCAATTGATCATAATGATGATACCTATCTCAATATTTCATAAAACTTTTATTGTATTTTTACATTTGTTGAATCCAGATGTTGCGCGTAAGGAACAATATTAATAATAGAATATTTTATCTAATAATAATATAAAAAATAATTTCATTTTTTTCATTATACATAATTATATTAATTTAAACCATGAAATTACCTATATATGTTATAAAATAACTATTTATACTTCTTCCACATTACGTAATTGTGTTCATATATAGCATAATAAAAAAATCATAAAAAATCATTGCAAATGACAGTGGATTTGTTTTGATGAACATTAACTCCATGGTCCAATATCACTATCAATTAATCCTCATAAGAAATTTCATTCTCTACTTGCATGACCACATAAATTATTAAATGTTATAGTTTATATATGTTCTTCATCAGGAAAGATACATGGAACTCATTTTGAACTTGATAGATATTTTATGGATGTTCAAATATATAAGAAACTATCCAAATATAATCCAGAATTTAATCGAGTACAATATATCTTGGGATTACTTATTCCTTAATTTGAAATATTGTACCCTTTTTCAATGGGAAACATCATAGTAATACCCTCCTAGAAACATCGAACATCATATGTCACGAATAATTATCAGAATAACAATTTAATTTACATTGATATTTATTGACATGGTGGTGAATTTCTATAACCACATCCTCTATTCCCTCATATTACATATGGAAAATTTTATTTCATTATCCTACTATATTTTGTAAATTTGGTGTCATAAACATCCTTCAATGGAGTTATTGAAAATGAACCATCTAAATATTCAAGCGAATGATATTATTGTATGAATATTCAACCATATAAAGGTGTTCATTCCAATAACTTTTAATTAAAATAACATTATTTCAAAATATATTATTTGGTTTGAACACTCCTTTTGTACTTAATATCTATGTTGTGATCAAATTTAGTACTTATCCCCAAAATTGTGTCATGTTCGGTTTGATGATTTTTCAAGAAGATCATGTTAATCCTTGGATCCCAAAATGTTATAAATGAGTGTAGTACTCAAGGATATTTATAAAATTTCTTAATATATTCATTAATAATAATGTCCTGATATACATATTATCCAATGTAAAAAGTGTTCTGATTTTATATGTGGATCAAATATAATAGAAATATAGTATTCCCCTTCTGATATTTTATAGTGTATGATGATGGACATGGTAATGTTTTACCTTTTTAATTGAGGTATAGAAAATGGTTGTAAAATACACTCAAAAAAACCCTAAAAATTAACACAGAATCATAATATAAATAATGATACATAATCTTTAATATCCAATTTCATTTTGTCCCACTATAAATAAAAATTTATATCTCAATACATCAATATACATTTGAGATGAATAAAGAATTATGAAGTCTATGCTTCATCAAACATCTATTTATTCGGGTCTTTTTTAGATGAGACACATAATTGTTCTGTTAAAATTATTTTAAATACCATGAATCTAGAAACCAAGATTCGATGGGATATTTATGATATTTCCATTTTATACTAGTGATAGCATCCCAATGGGCTAAATAGTATATCAGTAATTGGAATAATAAATCCCATTTTCTCAATGGAATTATAATATTCAATATTACAATGGTAAAATTTTAACATCATTGAAACTCTTTCAAATATATCTTCTCCATATCCAAGGAAAAGGAGACAAATAAATTTTGGTCTAAAATGACCAGTTTGGGATATTTCTGATATAAGCTATCAATCATAATTAAGAAATAATAAATAAAGTATGGTAATTAACTATGTTCCCATTTCATTTGTTCAATATCATGGCATTTATGAACAACATGGAAGTAATATATTAAGATCACATAGTTCCATATAAATAATAAAATTATCGTAATGATTTCCATAGTATATCAAAACTGTTGAAATAATAATGTGTACATTATCAACTTATAACACAATGAAGGTACACATAATGCTATACATGAAAAAAATACCATCGTTTCCATGTGATACTATATATTACTAAAATGGATGATTCCCTTGAAAAATAATCAATGTAGATTGTTTCTTGAGACAAAATGATGTATGGAGGGGCTGTAATGGGCCTCCCGAACCACATTCTAAATTAAATAAATTCATCTTTTGAATGTTTTGAATAATATTTTAGTACATAATCAACAAAAACATTTTTATTTAAAAACTAGAATTTAAATTTAAATACTTCCACCTTTCAAACTAATCATAAAACATATAGAGAATAAATATGGTTTAATACATTAAAAAATATTCTATAGTGGAGTATACATAATATAAATGGTTTTTTAAATTTATCAATATATTTTCTTTAAAAATAACATAAAATAGTTCTGGTGGAATACACCCTTTCACATTGACATTGTATTATAAAATCTAAAAATTTCATAATTTGTTGATAAAATTTATTCCAAAATAATCATTGAATAATGTAATTGAATATACAATAAATTTATGAGAGAAAAATATTAGAAATTTAATTCATTTATTATACTTTATAACAACAATACTTTCCAACTTCTACAATCAAAGTCAAAAAAGTCGTTATCTGAAAAATGATATGAATTATCAATATAAAATATTTATTAAAGTTTCAAGTATGGATAATAATTTATTTAATAAAATACTTATGAATATAAAATATTATTTACAGAATACATTTTAAATAATATATGGAAATGTGTATAACAATTTTCTCATTGAAAGAAATGATATTTATTTACCTTGAATATTTTAATTTGATACCATGAGTAATTAAAAGAGTAAAAATAAAAGATACTTTTATAGTTTAAAAAAATATTCAATGGAGAAGAAAAAATTTTCTATTGATTATTAGAAAAATATATAGTTCTCATAAATATTATTAAATATAAACAATCATGAATAATTTCAAGAATGATAAATAAACACTAACATCATTTTCAACATATCAATAATAAAACATATAACATAAATTAAAAAAGTTTATAACATGAATATAATGTGAATCTTGATATTTAATATCAATGGTGTAGTATATATTACACATGAAATGATTTTGTATTGAATATAGCATATATCTCACAGAGACAAAATATAGATTAGAAACCACTCATAGAGATCATATCATTAATGTGATAATTAATCATTGAAGATATTTTGTTTATCAAATTTAAATAAATAAATTTATTATTTGTAATTAATATTAAATCAATACAATTTCATTCTTAAAATAATATTTTTATGTTATATTCAATGTAGAAGGGTTTTGTCCTACTGATAGTATATTGTGTTAATAAAGTACTTACAATATGTCTCAATGGTAACATATGTTATTTAACATCCCAAATAATAAACATATGTTAATTATTTACGCTCATATTAAAAATATTCATGTTTATTATATATTTGATTATATTTATTAAAATTATATATTTAATTATATATTCATTTTTTTTACAAAAAAATGTTTTGATGATATTCAATTAAAAATTCCAAAATGACTTTTATTGGATGACCATGGTAAAATTGGTCATTATTCCATCAAACACAGAATAATAATCATTACATAATTCTCTCATTTACTAATCAGGTTGTCTTTTGAAACCATACTTATGTTATGGTTACACAAATTTATATACAATATAATCATGGGGATGGAAATTTGAACGTATCCACAAGTAATGTATCCAATCTTGTACAATACTGATGGAAAGAAATAATGTACTATTATAAAACAATTAAAATTTTATTATATAGGAAAACTATATTATTCATTTAACAATACATATATATATCATATATGTGATTTGTTGATTGAAAATGAACCATATTGGATTATGAAGTTTGTAGTCCACATGTATGGACGATCAATTTTATTTTTTCTCAGTGGATATAACATTTTGAAAGAATATAATGTTTTTCCATTTATTATTGATATTAATATATGTAATATAGAAAAAGAAAAATTAACTAATCAGTATAACCTTCGTTGAGAGATGTCTATGGAAAAAATTGCATTAGTTTGTGAGGCAGTGGCCCACTGTGCACACAAACGATGGTTTTGTTTCCTATTTGATGGAAGAGTAGATGTATGTATATTTTTCCAATAGCATATTTAAATATCATTATATAAGAATTTATTTCATTTTAGAAATCTTGATTATGTTTATATATATATTTATATAATAATATTAATAAATAAAACTAAAATATTCATTTAATGACTATATTTCTTTCATATATAATCTATATTCCACTACACCTAAAGCCTTATATAATTGATATTGCACATAAATAAAAAACTCGTTAACAAGGATATATATTTTTAATGGTATTTTGGTATGTATTGGAGGAAATATAGTTATTAGGATTTTGGGGTACAATTACAATTAATCACACACACACACTTGACAGCTAGTTCTTAATGAAATCCCATTGTCCCCCTAGGGAATACCCCACCCATAAAGTATTATTTATTCAATATAAGGATTTTTGGACCAGTGTTCATGAAGCCCAATACATGGCCTATAGGACTAGTGGGTATGGATTCACAATACAGGGAACGTATTCCCATTAATTATATCTAAATTACCATTGGTGAATATTGATGTACTGTTACCCTAGCTACTATAATACTTCTATTATGTTGCAACCACTATAATTCATTAAATAGTGTCAAATACCCCTATTGTGATTGTATTTCAATACTGAGTGGAGCAGTAATTCAGTAATTTCAAAAAATAATAATGTATTAAAAATTATTTCTAATAAAATATTATAACGAAATGATATATTTCAATGATAGTATATGTGTTGGTCTCAATAATCTATATAATAAAATATGGACATGTTTAGGTGGGTTTTTTCACTCAAATATTTTTCTTTTATTTAGGTTTAACCAATTTTGATGATTACAACTGTATCAATGATTTTTAACACTATTAAGGGTGAACATAGATATTATATAAGTACTATTCGTTAAATAATCGAAAATGGATGACAATTTAAACTCAATATAAATCACTTCAAAATATATATTATTTTATTGAATTTTAATTCACATATGAAATTTCTATTTGATATAATATATCATAAACATTAACTATTGAAAAATCATTTTAATTTCAAATTAAAAATGACATGAAATAAATGGAATTAGAATATAATAATTTAACACATTTTTAAAATTTTATATTTATTTTTATGAATTCATTGAAAAGAATAATTAATTAAAAATATATTATAATTAATATTTTTAAGCATTTTTTTTATTTTTCTATTAATCAAATAAGTTTTATGGAATCTTGGTATAAGTATTTTAGATAATTATTACATTTTAAAATTTTATAAATAAATTAACTAGATTAAAAGTAAATTATCACTAAAATTAATATTCATATCTTTACATATTTTTGTACTGTATTCATAAAAAATATATTAATTAAAAACATGAAACTATAATTTTTTATCTTTTATTTAAATTTTAGAATGGTAAATATAAAAGAAATATGGAAGGGGGTGACCATGTATTTTATGATCATATATAAATAAAAATATTGAAATCATTTAATATGATAAATAAATGTTTTAGGATCAATATTTATTCATTAAATTATTATTTTAAATTTTAGTTACAAGATTTATCCATATCGGGGTGAATATTATTTTAAAAGGATACAAATCATAATAAAAACATTAAAAGGTACATATTGACCTAGACTCGAACTCAAAATAAAAAATATTTATCTAATTTTTTATGACTAAATAATTATAACTAGAATAATTTTAAGATAAACTAAGACCAAAAATGGAATGAAATGCAGGTTTTTGATAAAAAAATTTATAATAATGGTAATATTTTATACCATATTCATCTATAAAATTAATTCAAATTAATATAATTTGACTCTATATAGTAAAATGTAATTAATGAAATTTCAAAACAGGATTAAATTTTATCATTACTTTTTAAACACTCTTTTAAAAATTACTATTTACCTTATGAATCCGTATAATGTTCCTAGAAAAATAAATAATTTTTGAAAAAGATCATCTTTCCAATATAACACAATATTCGTATGATAATTTCAAACATTATTCCTTTTTATAAAATTAAATATCCAAATTTTGAGGTAATTAAATTTTTATAATCTCATAAAATAAATACAAATAATTTTTGAATGATATATATTTCTTAATGGTAAAATATCTTTAACACAAATTTTAGGTTTATTTAATTAGTGTTAATCAAAATATTTTAAAAAAGAGAGATATTTATAAATATGAAATAATTTATTTAATATTATTCATAGCATAAAATTTAATGGATCAATTATATTTGTAATATTTATAAAATAGAATTTCATTGTTCTTTTAATCTTATGGGTGTGTTTTTTGTATACTATCAAACATAGTATTCTTTTTAAAATCATGATGTGTAACACTAACCCTGACATAAAAAATTAGCATTATTTCTATTTGAACATGATATATGTGGTGAAATTTTTTATATAAGAAATTATATTTTCAAGAATTTTATATCATAATAGGGTTTAATAAATGTTCATCTGAAAAAAAATATAAAAGGGAAACATGAATTTCATCTGGAATAAAATATACATGTGTTCAATGTAGTAGATAATGATTGGTACATGATGAATTTTACATGAATGAAAATAAAATTCTTATATTACTAGGGATATGTAAATAGAAAATTAATCACAAAAAATTGAATTAACATGGGAATGTTAATGAAGAAAACATAGAATAATGAGGATTTAAAAAGAACATATTTTTATAAATAATAACAGTAATATGGAAATGTTTTTTTTCATGATAATCCTACCAACACTGATGAATTTAATAAACATATATACTATGAACATAATGAAATTTATATACTCTATAACAACAATTTATTCCTCTAATCAAATTTGCACCATAATATCATTATATTTTTAAATGATGAGAAATCAAGATTATTTTCATAATGCATGAGTCACTATAATATAGTTGTAATGTAATATATAATGAATTAATGATAATAAACATATTCCTCCAATATTTTGTCCTTAACAAAAAACCAAGTGCTTTTAGAAGGTAATGAAATTACAAAAATCAATAAACATTTATATGATGAAATGACTCATTAATCCCTAAATACTCAATTGTAACACCATATTATTAACAGTAATCATCAGGATAAATAATAAAACATAAAATTTTAAAAAAATATTTACAATAATGTTTGGGAATTTTTTTTGAAAGACTTGAAACCATATTCTCCTAATATTAATTAAAAATTTAATAAAATCATAAATAGCCACTAATATTGACATATAACATAATCCTAAAATCTCAAAAAAATACTAATAATTTCAAGAAATAACCTGAATAACAATAAAAAGAAATCAAAATAATTTATTCTCCCACCATATATTCATCATTTATACCGAGAACAAAATCACAACTTACATAGAAATATTCTATATAAATTAATCATAATTTATTTTAAAAAAATGTATAGATAATTTTGTAAAATAACATTAATATCATATTCAAAAAATCACATTTATATCACATGGTCATAATTAAACATATCTTAATAAATTTAAATAACACATATTTACATCATAATGAAAGATCACATTAACAATGAAAATTTCTTATAAAATTTAACATTTATACACAAAATATATAGATTTATTCCATTACTAGAAAATTAAAATATACTAAACCAATGGGCTTTATTCACACATGTATTTCTCGAAAAAAAATTAATCATGTTAAAATTATATCACATAAAACCGAAAAAACGGTATCAATACGTTTAAACAAAACATCATACATAGAATTATTAACACAAAAAATTATATTTGTCCCATATAAAAACTTATTTTTTTCCATTTTCCCAATTATATAAATAATCATAAAAGATTAAACTGAAAATGTAAATTAACATAATAATATCCATTATGAGTGCCAAACTATGTGTGTTTTATGAGAACACACACCATAAACTAGAATGATTTTTTGAAATATAAAAGATCAATACAATTCAAGATTTGTATTTCTATATTCATCAATGCCAATTTCTTATCCACACGAAGAATCAGGATTGTAATTTTTTTTAGGAATGCCACATTTTATTCAAATTAAAAAATCATTAGGATGTTATATAATTCTTGTACTTATCATTAATGATAGTCATGGGATAATTTTCTCTAATATATATTATCATAAAACTAGTTCTTGTTGTATCAACTAAATATCATTTGATACAAACTACAATGAACCTGAATAAAGTAGGCTATAATCGATGTTAACTGTATAAAAGTATCATAAATTTCAAATGATCAAATAATTATTGAAATAATAGTATATTATTCATGGTAATTTATAATTATACAGTATTCCCATTTTTTAAAATTCAAATTATAGTTAAAACACAAAATTTTAGATTTATAACATCCTTGAAACCCATTCAATGGTTTATTTTACATATTATAGTTAATAAAAATCAAATAAATGATAAATCTATGTCTAAATATTAGTTATGTAGACCATATAATATCTCAAGGAAATACAAAATTACTATCTCGGAATTGTAAATTATTATAAGACCTATCAATTTAATAAATTACAATATCCTAATGAATAATATGGATGGAAAATGATTTTCAATTATTAATCTATAAATAATTACATGTGGATGATGCTTATATATTTATATCAAAACAAATAAAATAATAATGTTTATATGAATAATCAATCACATAATGATTTAATTTGTAACGAAATACATAATTAACATAACATCAGAGACATATTCCAAGAAATATTATATTATTGGGTAAGACCTTATCTAAATACTCAAACCAGTTTTCCTTGTGAGACATACAAATGTATTAAGAAGATAAAGTGGTCCCTTTCTGTCAGTTTAAAAGTATGAAAAATTCATCATATGAAGGGTATGAATATATATTCAATACATAATAATTATGAACATTTATATTTTAAAATTAACCTATTGAATGTGCATATATTACCATGTTAAACTAATCATTAACATTCAAGATATATAAAAATTTTGATATCTTTTGAATGTATACCCTTGTGTAGATTAATTTCAATGAAGGGTAATTATCATTTATGATCAGAAATACCATAAAAATCACATTACAAATTCATGAGGAAGATATATTTTTCATATTAATTTGAACCTATGAAAACAAGATATTTTATTAGTTTAAGGGAAACCATATTCCATGAAAATATTTAGATAATACTGTAATATAAGAACCCAATAATTTTTTTAAAATTATTTAATAAAACATTGTTCAAGTTGTGTAATTAAAATACCATTTTATCTATACATTTATATGAAATGTCCAAATGTTACTCGCTTAGAAAATGAAAAAAATAATAAGTTTAAAAAATATTCAAAAAACTAAAAAATCTGTGAACATGTCTTTAATATACAACTATTAAATATTAAAACCCCTTTTTTAATTCATCTTACTGAAAATATGAACATTGATGAAAATAATTCCAAAATATATAGATATAAATGTTAGTTTTAATTAACAACATTATTTTTGATCCATTGAGATCACATAGGAGAAAATGAAATTTATACATACATTTTGAATGAATAACTAGACATGGAGAAAATAGACTTGGATTATTATTGAAATATCTAATAATACCCCAAAAAGGTAGTGAATGATAAACAATATTGAATTAAGAGGATATTATAATATAAACTAATAGTTCTTTGGTTTCATTTGAATAATATGCCCAATATCATTAAAAAAACATTAAAACCCATGAATATAACTGGAATCATGATATATAATATCAATGGTGTTTTATATAAATCACCTAAATGAAAATAGTGATGAATGTGGAATATTTCTCCATGAAATATAATTGAGATGAGAAAACCGTAAATATTATCCTATCATTTGTTTGAGAAATAAAAACTAAAGTGAATATGTGTAACATATTAATAATGTTAATAAATGTTAATTATAATATAAATTAATTTTTGGCCTTTTCACACAGAATATTGGAATAACATATATAGTGAAATTGTAATATAACAAGATTAAATGGTATTGAGATATAGAATCTATTTCCACTTTTTAAAATTCATTTCAAACACCCTTGAATGAAATAATTTTAATTGTTATTTAAAAATCATTTAAATATAAATAATATTGAATTAAAATTTAGAAAATTTGGGAATATATACTATATAATAAATAGTAGGTTCATAACATTAAATTATGATTCAATGTACTATAATTGAGAATATATTTATTACAGTGGTAATAAAATCAATGTATAAATTATTCTATTATGTGATTATTTATGCAAAATGTAAATCTACACATAAAAATTTCTTAATACAAATTAAATAAACAATAATATAATTATACTCATTATCCTAGAATATAATTATCGATAAAGAACTCATTTGATCCAATGAATGTTGATTGAGATAATAAACCCATTTCCCATGATATTATACATCTTTTATGAAATTGATCATGATGAATAATGAACTTATGTTTATTATTTATATATTATAAAGAACCATTTTCAATTTTCTTATTTATTTTATCTTATTTTTTACAATGTCATATTTAATTAAATAATAAATTAAATTCATGTCAGATTATTAGATGATATTATATTCATATTTCAAAAAATATTACAATAGTATCACAATAGTTATATATTTCATTATTCTGTAATATCTAGAATATTATTCAGGAAATAATAATCAATTTTATACATCAATTTTTATTAAAAAACTAGATGTTATATATGATTATAATAAATGAACTATGTTATAATCATAGAGACAATACGTCATATGAATGCATCAATAATGTTTCCAAAATTAAACTATCATGAAATAAAGAATTAATGTAACATTTTTTTCGTTAAATAATAATAATTATATCATAAAAACTATATTATTAATTTTTATAAAATATATATCATCCAATTGAAGTAGTGATGGGAAACGATGAAAATCGCTTTGCAGAAGTGGTAGTCTACACAAACACATGGAAAACATAATAATTTTATAATAGCTATAATGTTAATAAATATTATGACATATTTTTATTTAATAATTAATCTTGTTTTATTTATATAATATATAATCATTAAATCCATCATTATAAATTGGTATGAGAGGCACTGATAGAATGTAAATTATGTATGTTTATAAAATGAGAGTGTAATCCCTCAGATCATTCGGTGTATTATTTTTAAATATTATATGGGATTATTACGAGACCAGACGCAGGGACGACACCTCATTTCAGGGCACAGTGAGCTCAGAACGGTGGTTTGAAACTCAATATGTTAAGTGAGTCGACACTCATGCAGGGTTGTGGCAGTTTCCAAATGGATGCCCGGATTAAAAATCTTATGGCGCCATTGCATCCGAGACAATGACTTTACCCATGAACAAGCCTTACCTCGACTGGCGCGGGTCGAGGGAAGAAGTTAAATTTTGGACGTTTTTACTAAAATAAAAATAAAATAATTTTTTCAATGTTTATTTTATTTTTATGGAAACATCCACTACAGCACAGCGATAAGGAAGCTTTTTCAATTCTAAATTCAATTTCATAATGGCTTAGAAATAGAAACATGACTCATTAGTGCCGCATCATAACAGAATGTTGAATCATGTTTCCCTTTTTAATTGGTTAAGAGATTGGAAGTCATTGAATATTTTTTGAGAGAAATCTCTGGAGGATCCACCGGAGTGCTGGAGCAAACCCCCATCTTCGAACGACAATGGATCACTGTTGATAATCACTACGCCAACGATGTTGGAGGATCTCAACGGCGACGTTCGCATGATACCTTTGTCATAGATCGATCCCAATTTAGGTAGGGGTTTTTAATTTGAATTTATTCCCCATTTTTGAGTTTAAACAACAAACGAGGATCAAACATGGACAAGTTGATCCATGGATTCGTACATTCTGGCTGGAGGGATTTCTTTGGGATCATTTGGATAATTGATTCGAAGTTGATTTATTTTTATTGAATTTTTTCTACTTTTAGCCCTATTAACGGGAGCGGTTCAATGTCGTGACAAACAACGGAAGAGGTTTATTCATCAAATATGTTTTATGTGATTTTATCCCCCTTTCATTAATGCGTTCTTCGCCTTCTTTGTGGGTCAATGAACAACGGATCGTTGTCATCTGTTTAAAGACGCAACGATCTCAAGGTGAGGAATAGACACCACATTAACCTTCTAGAGGTGTGATGAATATTGCGGATGACGAATCGGGCCAGATTGAGAAGGGTCGTTCATTGAGCATTCCTCAAGTGGGAAGATCAAGACTATATTTTGGGACTGATCAGTGGTCCAAAAACATCGGATGCAGCTTCGTAGGTTCGGGGGAAACCAAATCCCGAGTGTTTCGTGGTTATCGGATGGCAGATCGATGATTGGGGCATCACGACAGGCACACTGGCGAAGAGCGTCATTTCTGGAAATTTCCAAAATACATGGCGTCTACTACCAGAGAACACACCTCCTAGTTCTGGAGTTGGCAACTAGGGTTTTGGGGGTTAGAGAGGAATTACATAGTGTGTGACCCTAGTCACACGACGTGTTAGACTTTCCCCAAAGCTCAGCGTGTATCATGGGAAACACACGAACACGGGATGAACTATACGGCTTTAGAACACAGCATGTACAATATTACATAGGTAGCTACATGGGACGTGGCGTGTAACCAAGGGGGTACATGGACATGAGATGGAGTACATGATCGTGTACTACATCACATGGCCAAGCGAGGCCATTAACGCGGGTCACCCCGTGTGCTGATTACAAAGGTTGGAGTACACAGGTTGATGACTGTGTACGGGCACATGGCCAGCGTATACGAGGCCAACCCCAGTCAATTGGACAAGAAATGTACATCGTACTACACACCATGTACTCAATTATTTCTATACAACCATCATTACGACACGGGCCGTTGTATACGGGAAGTACCCGGGGTCAGACAACATGACGTGTAACTTTCCTACACGTCGTGTACGTTTTGAAAATTGGAATGGTCCTCGTGTACACCATATATTGTATATATTTATTTGGGGTTAGTTCCCCTTATTCTCAGTCCCCTAAAATTTAGGCATTGTTTCCATCTACAAGAGTATGATCCCTTCTGTAGGACTTTCTGTGATAGTGTCAGCATCCCTCCAAGAGACCCAGAGTGATATACTCTATCCATTTCTTCACCCTAGGTGGAGTCAGGCATTGACGTGACCAACTCTACCAGGCGTTGATCCTCTACCAAGATAGTGTATCACATAGCTGGTGAAACTGAATGAGTCGTGGTATCCGCTATGGCCATTATAGTTATCTTCATCTGTGTATCGTGACCTTTACCACTCATAAGTGTGCCTCCTGTATTGAGTGATTCAATATATCATGATCCTCCCCAAAAAAGTGTGTGTCTCCTGTAATGAGTGCATCTACTTCATGTGGCTGTTACCGACGAAAAGTACTTCTCAGATAGACGTCGTCAGAGCTACCAGACTCATGGAGTGTGTGCTCCCTGAACGAGTGCTTCGAGGAATCTTCGAACTGAATCCCTAATGTGGTATGCGGCTTTGTGACTTGACGCTAGACTATGGGTCTGATATTTGAGTATATCTGGATTAAGTTTCACTTCCTATATATGGTCATATACTCTATATAGCTAACTGTACCTTTACTTTTTGTACTGCTTTGTGGTTTTCGGGGACCTCTACTGAGTATTGTTATACTCACCCCTCCACAGGCTTTTCCCACACGTGTCATGTCTTGTGCAGATGAGAATCATTTTGATAGAGTCCATGCGGACTAGGATACGACCAGACTTTCTATGTTTCAAATAGGCCGAGGCATTCCTATGGCTACGTGTAGCAGTCCCAGTACCTTTTCTGTTTAAAGGTTGGACTTTTCAGTTTTCATACTTTTTTTTTGATGGACATGTATTTTTGGCTCAGTTTAATTCCATCACATAACTTTATATTGCACTCAGTTGTTATGGTTTAGTCGTTTGCATCTATTTTGTTTCATATATTATTTACATTTTATCATTTGTAGGCATGGATGTGTGTGTGTGTGTGTCAGTGTATAGGTGCTTATAAAATTCCTCCCATGTTAGAAAAATGCCTACTCGGTGCTAGTCACCAGCTCATGGCCTATTGGAGGTGGTTTTTGGGAGTCACAACATGGGCCCCACTGAGATGGGTCATGACAGAGTGGTATCAGAGTTGGTCGGTTCAACCTTAGGACCATGAGTCTGTAAGATTGGTTTGGGGAAACAATGTTCAGTGTTTTGAGCTTTTCTTTCTGGCCATGGACTCTGTGTTAGTGTGGCGGCCGAAGTCTCTATACCACATGGCTCTGATAACCTACTTTTCAACTCGGAACAAAAAAACACGGGTTGAGGGGAAATGAAAGAGTGGTACATGCATCATATTGGAAACATTTTTGTTTTCCCTGTCTGTTGGGTCTGCTATCCAAATATACTCATTGAACATGGTTAATCATGTTTCCTTAATGTATTCATCCATGATGCATACCAACTAGGATTCAACAACATGATCACGAGGATGACCCCCTCAGTGATTAGTCTTCGAAAAAGGGACCAGTTCCCTAGGCGTTGTCACCTGGTGTTGCACCTGTTATGCCACCACCAGTGGAGCTGCCAGTGGTACCTGTAGTACTGACCGACAAGGAGTGAATTCTTAGCGCGGTCCTTGTGTTCCAGATAAAGATACCCCTCATGTTCCGAGGTGAGCCTGACCCTCAGGTGGATAAGGAATTGATTGACGCAGTGACCAACGTTTTCCGTCTAGTGAGGACACCAGCAGAACTGATGGTGATCCTTAGAGTGAGCCTTCTTTAGGGTTCGATAGGTAGATGGTGGAGTCTGACCACATAGACATAGGATGAGGACACTCTTTTTTGGACGTAGTTCGAGTGAATCTTTAGAGGGGAGTTATCTCCGGTTACGCTGAGAGCTGTGCGCATCCAAAAACTTCATCAGCATTAGAATGGTAGTATGACAGTAGCTGACTATTCCTCGAGGTTCACCATCCTCACTCGGTACTCTATGGATATGGTCAAGGATCAGTACTTTAGAGCTCGGACCTTTGAGGGAGTTCTATAACAAGACATTTGAGCTAGTTTCATGACTTTATGCATTTGGACTTATGCTAGAGTGTTTGAGCGGGATTTGGTGATCGAGAGCTTCTTGGCATAGTAGAGACATCTGATGGTAGTCAGCAGTAGCTGGACATGTGTGGATATCTAAGCGGTAGGGAGCCGGTGTCAGACGTAGGGATTAGGGCATGAGAGATTTCAGAGGAGGACCCAGGACATTGGATCGACAGTCCAGGGATCTTTGGTTAGATCCATTCTGCCTAGGGAGAAGCGACGTTATGCATGCAACGGTAGGGGACATCTCACTTGAGATTGCTCGTCCCATCGATCTACTGACATGGCAGTAGTGGATGGGCCACCGACGAAGTGGCAAAGAGTGGAGCATACATACCCTCTAGGTGACAGACATGGCATAGGAGAAGGGATTGTTGCGGGTTGTGGCAGACGCTTCGACTTACTCCAACCTCCACCCCAGGATGTCCGCACCAGGCTCAGGGAGTTGGGGGATAGTGACAGGGACAACTTCATGCAGTTGAGGCATATGACCCAGGGGATCCAGGGATGATTCAAGGTACGATCTGTCTCTTTTCTACCTTAGCTACCATACTTGTAGAAATAGGATCCAGTCATTCCTTCATAGCCACAAGTCTTGTATGAAACCACGAGATTCTGGTAGAACTGTGGACTCAATCCTTACACTTGGAGAGACCTATTAGAGGAGACTCGATGATAACGCACCTTTACAGAGACTGTGATTTTACCCTTGGAGGTGAGAGATTCAGTTGGAAACTCTTGGTGGTAGCATTGAGGAATTTCGACATCATTCCCATTATAGATAGGTTATCATTGGTCCATGACCAAATTGACTATTGTAGATGAAGAGTGTGGTGTGTCCGCTATGATGAAATGAGGGTTTCCTTTGTCAGAGAAAGGGAAACCCAGTCAGAATAGAAGGAGCTTATGTGTAGGAGGGTGAAGCCAATCACTCATGAGTTGACAAGCCTTGACCATGGACCAGTGGATTTTGTGACCTCTCAGTTCCCATCATAAGTGGCGATGTTTGTGTACATCATTCCCAAAGATGTTCCAGGGTTACCTCCCCACCAGGAAATCAACTTCTGCATCAACATTCACCCTGGGACAACACCGATTTCTTCTTTTCAAAATCAGATGTCTCCCGCAGAGCTTCACGAGTAGAGGGTGCAGTTGGAGGATTTGTAGATCAAGGGTTTTGTGAGACCCAGTGTATCACCCTAGGCGGTCCCAATCTTGTTTTCTAATAAGGCATACATGAGTTTGAAGTTGTGCGTGTATTACCGGTTCTAGAACTAGGTGACAGTAAAGAACAAGTATCCACTACCAAGGATCAATGACTTCTTCGATCAGATGAGAGGGGCACAGTGGTTCTCAACGTTTGAACATCAATCAGGCTATCTCCAGCTATGAGTGAGAGATGAGGATATACCGAATATGACTTTCAGATGCTTCTTTGGTCACTATGAGTACTTGGTGATACCTTTCGGTGTGACGAACGCCCCTACAGTGTTCAAGGGACTGATGAACCGGATTTTCTATCCATACTTGGATTGGTTCGTAGTGGTCTTTATCGATGACATCCTGTGTAATCGACATCAGAAGAGGAGCATGTGAGACACCTGGGGATGGTTCGAGTTGTACTTTAGGAGCACCAACTTTAGGGAAAGATCTCAAAGTTCCAGTTATGAATTCTTGAGGTCCACTTTCTAGGACATGTCATCCCAGCAGAGGGAGTAGTTGTAGACCCAGCTAAGATGGAGGCCTTATTAGCATGTGAGATATAAGTCCCAAGCCTTAAACATTACTTAATCTTGAGATATTTCAAGAATACACCTTGAGGATCTTTTCATGTTTAGAGTTTTAGAGAATTATATCATAAAACATGCATTAAATCCCACATTTAAACGAAGTGGTTACAATGAAAGATAGTATTCATTTTTTCCCATCGACAGAAACATATTTAAAATAAATCATGCATTCTTTATTGACACTTCCTTGACAATATCATCATATCATGTACCCTTCACTTGACCTGTGAAAAAACATTTCAAAAACATGGGATGAGCATAAAAAGCTCAGAAAGGGATCTCAAAATATGGAAAGGAAACCTGAGTACATGTATACATAAAAATCAATGAAATCATACTCTACTCATAAAACATAAGAACTTTAACATACCTTATAAAATCGTGAATAAATCATAGAAAACATAAGACATAATGGTATCTTGATGCATTCATAACATTCTTACATAAGGAGTATCCCTCTTGGTTACGTTTGGAATACCCATCATAGTGTATTACCTAAATCTCTTCAGAGAAACATTCACATTTAACTCCTTCACATTCCCCAATGTATTGGAGAGATATATCGGGCTCACCCTCCCTTATTTTATCACAGAACCACCCATATTCATAATAATTCCCAAGAACAATAACATAATTGTATCACATAAAACATGCATAAAGGAAACATAACATTTCCATTTTTCAATCACAAGATATCAATACAACACATTGATATAAAAACAATATGAAAACCATTTTCAATACCAAAATAAAATAAAAGAAAAACATGGTATTTATTTTTCATTTAAAAAAATGGTATGGCTTGTAGAGGAAGCCGAAACTCAAATAATGGTCACGGTGGCGGAGAAGTCGTTTTCGCCGCATACGTACGACAAAAACATTCCCTATTGCCGTTTATTAAAACGCTTCATATAAAAAAGATTCTTTTTGGATAAACGTAAAATTCAAAGGTGTTTATACACCGTATAATAGAGTTTGTCTGTAAAACAATATATGCCTCAATGAAAGGAGATTGAGATGAAGTCCTATACGTCGGGTCCGACTTGACATGATCGTTCTTTAACCTCCTGAATAATAATCTTGAGTAAATTTCTAATTTCTTAAGAAACTTTTTCAAGTTCATTATTACTTTTATATCAGTTGTTACCATGTTATAAAAATTATGTAATCATTTATGTTAATAATGTTTGTTTTGTCGATAATTGGTTCTTAATCCAAAAGTGGACTTCTTACAATTACATGTTGTTCGTGTGGTCAAAGGTTCATTATATCCAGAATGATATTAATGATATGGATATCATATATATCATATATATCCAGAATATAAATGTATTAATAATATTACATATTCATTTAGTGGTTTGAAATGAAATGCACAGTTCATGGAGACAGTAAGCCGTACGTAAGCATGAACACTACTTTCATTTGTATGTCATATTAATGGAATTAAAACTAAATGAGAGTTATGTATATTTTAATTCCAGAATTACATTCATCATTTATATGTAACGTACATATTATATAATAACTTTAAATCCATCCTTTATACATCCCACATATGGCATTAACGAATCAAATATCTTGGAGGGGGTGGTAGTACGCACTTCCTAAAATGAAGATATCGTGTATACCCATAATGGAAGCCATAAAGGTGTGACATAAATGAAAAATATAGAAGCTTAATGAAAAAATAAACATATTATATATCATATATAAATATAGTGTCATCTTAATGGCCACCTTTCAAGGTGGTAGAAGAATATTGAACAATCATCATTTCGTGAGGCAAAAATTCGCCATCCACGGAAACAGTATACTCTTTAACCATTAGATGAAGGTGTGTGTAAGTGTAGCTCGAATCCATCCTAAAAACACATCCTAGTATATGTAATATATTGGTGTTGTTACAAAAAAATTAATAAAAAGAGTTAAGGGGTTGGAGAAGCAAAATAAAACATAAGAACAAAAGAGAAGACACTACATTTAAATCGGGTAACTCTTTTTGATTTGAGCCCAAAGGCTTCCTTGGGAAGACTTATGCCCAATGTGAGGATTCTAAGAGTTATAGAATGATTTGGAGAGAAATAATTTATAGGGTTTGGCTGACCCAATGACATTGGAAGTGTGGGAAAGGTGGTAGAGGTGGGGGCCTTTTATAAGAGGAGTGGAGGGGCACTCTTGGAATGTTAAGAACAAAAACATTCTTATAAAATGATTTTCAGATAAGAAAGGTCCCAAAATTATAAATTTCTAGGATAAGGTGATAAGTGTTATAAATCCACACATACAATAGGTTTTTGACAAGTGTAGGTCTTAGAGTTTACATTATATGTTCATTTTATTTAAATCATTAAATAATGAGGTATTCACTCTATCATCATGATGTCATAAATAATTTTATTTATTTCATGTCTAAAAATTATAAAAAAATATCATGATGTCGTAACTCTTTGTAGATTTATAATGAATATTTATAGTCAAAAAAATGAGTTGTATAACCCAATTTAATTTTTTTTAGTAAAACAACTCATGTTTGTGACATTTTTATTTTAACATTAAATAAAAAGATATTAATGTAATTTTCCTACCAAAGTGGCTTCATGGGGTCCCCAAGTTGACTCATGTATTTTCATGGTAGGAAATGACACATCCAATAATGTTAGGACATGTGTCATGATTATTATATATTATTAAAACATTATTCTTACCTTAAATTATACTAATTACCTCTAAACGCGATTAAAAACTTAAAAGTTATTATTCAGCAAAAAATTATTTTAATCCAATTGAACAAAATTTTACTTCTTAATGACAACAAAGTATGTTGGATTTTTTAAATTCAAAACATAGAGGTGGTAAATTTTCATTTAAACGAAAAATCAGTTTTTTAAGTACCACTTAGTGGTTTCACTATTCATCAAAAATTGAAGTTTTTTAGAAAAAATACCAAAACATCACCCTAAGCTATATTTGATTTTCTGAATTAAAAAATGATTTCTATTTTAAAAATTTGAAAACATATAATTTACAATAATTAATTTAATAATTAATTCCCGATGTCAGAACAAATAGCGTGTTTTTATGAAACAAAATATATCAAAAGATTGACACTAGTTTAAGTCCAATTTCAAAGTGATATTAATTCCAATGACCACCATTTGATTAAATGATAAAAATATATTCTAATTTAACTTTAAAAAAATTAAAAATATAATTTAACTATATAAATAAATTTGATTAAAAAGATTTTTTAAATTTAAATACAACACTTTTCACTATACATTAAAAAAATGAACATTATCAGAAGAATACCAAAAATTTACCCAAAGTAAATTTCAATGTCTCAATAATAAAGAATAAGTTTATTTTGACAAATAGAGCTTATAAAATTTTCAAAAGTTTTATTTAAAAATGGTTTTCCACCAAAAGGCAGTAAAACAATCTTTTAAAAATATTAGTGTATTCAATGCTTAAGATTAGATTTATTCTAATTTTAAGCCCCTAAAACATTATCAAATTCATAAATAGACATAGATAACTATATCTATAATTCATTACTTACTTGGGATGTTACATCCTTCCCCCCTTTATAAAATTGTGTCCCCACAATTTATTTACTTATCGAATAAGTGGGGGTATTTATCCCTCATTGCATTTTCAGATTCCCATGTTGCCACTTCAATCATATAGTATTTCCACAAAACCTTTACCTGATGAAACACCTTATTCCATAACACTTGCTCATTATGGTCGAGAATCTGGACCAATTGTTCCTCATAAGATAGATTCTCTACCAACTGAACTACCTTTGGACTCAAAATATGAGATGGATCTAGAATTTACTTCTTTAACATTGAAATATGAAAATCTTTGTGTACCTGAGATAAACTTAGAGGTAAAGACACTCGCTATGCAACTAATCCAACTCTATCCAGAATTTCAAATGTTCCAATTAACATTGGACTCAGCTTTCCTTTCTTCTCAAATCGCATCACACTTTTCCATGGTGATACTCTGAGAAAAACATGATCACCTACCTTGAAAGATAGATCTTTTCTCTGGTATCCACATAAATCTTCTACCTGCTCTGAGCTATTCTCTGGTGTTTCTGTATCAGCTGAACTTTTTCTGCCAAATCTTCTACCAATTACAGTCCCATCAGCTTCCTTTCCCACACTTCATCCCAAAAAGTTAGAGTTCGACACTACTTCCCATATAATTCCTCCAACGGTTCCATCTATATACTGGAATGAAAACTATTATTATATGAAAATTCAACCAATGAAAGATATAGGTCCCAACATCCCTGATAATCCATCGAACAAGCACGTAGCATATCTTCCAAAGTCTGAATTGTTTATTCTGACTAACCATCTGATTGAGGATGAAAAGCTGTACGAAAATTTAATTCAGTACCCAATGACTTTTGAAGGCCTTTACAAAAGTTTGAAGTAAACCTGTGATCACGATCAGATAAAATGGAGAGGGTAACTCCATGTTACCTGACTATCTCTTTAAGATACAAATGATAAAGTTGATCTAGGCTAAAATTATCTCGTATAGCAAGGAAATGAGCATATTTAGTCAAGCGATCAACAATAACCCTGATTTCATTATTACCTTGAGGTGTCTTCGACAATCCCATAACAAAGTCCATGGATATATTTTCCCATTTCCACTCTGGAACTGGTAAAGGCTGAAGTATACCTTTCAGTAACTGCTGCTCTGCATTAACATGTTGACATGTGAAACACTTCACAGTAAAATCAGCAATATCACTTTTCATTCCGTCCCACCAGTAATACTCCCGCAGATCTCTGTAAATCATAGTATTACCAGGATGAACTGAAAACGGAGAACTATGAGATTAAAATAACAACTCTCTTTTCAACTTTGAATCACAATACACACATAATATCTTCCCAAATCTCAAAACACAATCATTATCAATGATGAATTCAGTCAAATTACCCTTCTGAACCAACTCTACCTTTTTCTGTAACTCACTATCTTGATTCTGTGCTTGCTTAATTCTGTCTGATAGAGAAGATTTCACTGATACATGAAACAAAACATAAGGACATCCTGCACCAACAACTTCTATTCCAAATATCATCAAATCCTTAACCAAAGGATCACATTCCAAAAGGAACATTGTTAATGAATCATTACTTTTTTGACACAAATCATCTGCCACTTTATTTGATTTTCACGGATGGTAATGAATTATACAATCATAATCCTTGATTAATTCTATCCATCTCCTTTGTTTCATGTTCAATTATTTCTGAGTGAATATATAATTTAATCTTTTTTGATCAGTATATATTTCACACTTTACTCCATACAAATGATGCCTCCAAATTTTTAAACCAAAAAGAACAGCAGTGAATTCCAAATCATGTGTAGGGTAATTAACCTCATGATTTTTAAACTGTCATCAAGAATAAGAAATTACCTGATCATTATACATTAGGACACAACCATTTCCTTTCAAAAAAGAATCACAGTAGATAACAAACTCCCTATTCCTAGAAGGTAGTGCCAAAACTGTAGAATTCACCAATCTTCATTTCAGTTCCTCAAAACAATCATCACATTCTTCTTTCTAGATAAAATTAACACACTTTTGAGTTATCTTAGTCATTGGAATAGATAACCGTGAACAATTTCTAACAAACCTTCTGTAATATCCTTCCAAATCAAGGAAACTATGAATCTCAGTTACATTTGTGGGTCTTGGACATTCTTCAAAAACCATTGTTTTTGCAGGATCAATAGTTATCCCATCTTTTAAAACAATGTTACCAAGGAAAGAAATTTTTTGCAACCAAAACACACACTTGATAAATTTCCCATAAAATTTCATTTCTTTTAAGGTTTGAAAAATAACCCTTAAATGTCATTCATGCTCCTCTTTACTTTTAGAAAATAAAAAAATATCATCAACGAAAACAATCACAAACTTATCCAAGAACTCATGGAAAATTCTATTCATTATGTCCATGAATACAGCAGGTGCATTTTTTAGCCCAAAAGGCATTAATACAAATTCATAATGGCCATTTCTTTTATGGAACGTGGTCTTCTGAACATCTTCTTCCTTTAGCTTCAACTAATGGTACCCCGATCTCAGGTTAATCTTTGAATAAAACTAAGCTCCCTGGAGCTGATCAAACAAATCATCGATATAAGGAAAATGATTTTTGTTCTTAATAGTGATGTTATTCAAGGCTCTATAATCAATGAAAAGTCCCATAGAACCATCTTTCTTTTTAGAAAATAAAACTAAAGGACCCCATGGTGATGTGCTAGGTCGAATGAAACCTTTCTCTAATAAATCATTCAATTTCTTCTTCAACTCTAAAAGTTCAATTTGAGCCATTCAATAAGGGGTTTCGCAATTGGCTTAGAATCATTAACTAAGTCAACAGTAAATTCAACTTCATGATCTAGTATTAATCAAAGCAACTCATCATGAAAAACAACAGGATACTCATTTACCACTAGCACATCAGTAATCTGAACAGTTCCTTTGTTTTCAATGATGTGTGCGAGGTAACATTCATTTCCATCTTCTACAAGTTTCTCGGCCTCTTGATAAGTTATCCAAATTAAGGGTTCATTCTTGTACACAAACTGAATGTCTTTCTGAGAACAAACTTCTTTAGCTCTACAGTAAATCTTATCATGGTAAATAGAGTGCCAATCCATACCCAGGATAACATCAAACTCTACTAGAGGTAAAACAATAAGGTTTGAAAGTAGGTTCTTTCCATAGATAAGGATATGGAGATTCTTATAAATTAATTTTTCTTTAACATTTCCCACATGTGTTTTTACCACAAGTTCAGGAGTCATTTCTTGAGATGGTATTCCTATTTTACTAGAGTAGTTTTCATAGATGATAGAATGTGTAGAACCCGAATCAAAAAACACATTGGCATAATCTAAAAAAACAAACGAAGTATCTGATACACCTTCATTTGGTGTCCTGACCTCTGCTGAAGTAGTTTCAAAGGATTTCACCACCACTTTATGCTTGTAGTCTATCTGATTCCCATCACATGAACTCTTTGTCGGACACTCGTTTTCATAGTGAACCATCTCATTGCACTTAAAACATTTCACTAACTGTTAATCAAATTTGGTCTTACCATCACCCTGATCTTTTTCAGTGCAATCACTAGACTTATTTCCCATCTTACCACATCTGTAGCACTTTCCAGAATTCAGAAGACATTCCCCAGCATGCCTTTTACCACATTTATCACAAACTGGAATCTTAGTTTTCTTACCATAAGACATTTTCGAAGAATTCTTCCCTTTCTCTGGCCGCCTCGGTCTCTTCTTCTGTTGGTTGTTATAGAACACTTGATCATCGGAAAACTCCATTTCCACCTTCTCAGTACATCAAACAAGCTTTTCATAACATTTGAACTCAGGAGGAGCTAATTCCCTTTGATATTTTGGCTTTAATCCTGACTAAAAATGATTGATTTTACTATCAAGGTCTCAGATAAAATTTGGAGCATACCTTGCCAATCGAGTGAACCTTTCTTCATAAGCAGCCACTGCGTATTCCTCTTGCCTCAATTCAATTATTTTTTTCCATCCTAAGTCGAACAACCTTAGGAAAATACTTCTCAAGAAACATTCCATTGAATTAATCCCTATCGAGAGCATCAATATCATTAGAATCCCTGATATTTTTAACCATCGACCACCACTGATATGCTTCATCCTCTAAACGGTAATTAGCAAGACTAACCTTTTAATTTTCTGAACACCCCATGACATCGAAAAAATTCTCAAGTGCTTTAATCTACCCTTCAGCTAGTAAAGGGTTAGATGATCCACTGAATGATGGGGGATGATGCCTCATGAAATGTTCCACCACTAACATGTTCCTCTGTGGTTGATCTGGCTGATCACGTTCATAGATACCACCAACATTTATCGCTTGGTTCAACTGCGCAATTACTACAACAAACTATTCAGTTCCAATTCTGACCATCTCAGGATGCTGATTCAGAAGGTTATTTCCTTCTGTATGCCTTCCTAGCACTGCTTCCCTGTTTACTCTGCGGAAAACCATTCCGAACAAACATGTCTTAGATAGAGAAACATTGTAATCTTTAAATTCTATATCATTTCAATTTGACTATAAAAAAATTATTGTTGGATAATCATTTAATAAAATTATAACACCTATAGTTATCTAAACCGACTTCTGAAACCAACTATAAGTTCGAGACTTTACCATTACTTAATCTTAATATATTTCAAGAATACACCTTGAGGATCTTTTCAGGTTTTGAGTTTTAGAGAATTAGATCATAAAACATGCATTACATCCCACATTTAAACAATGTGGTTACAATAAAAGTTATTATTCTTTTTTTCCCATCAACAGAAACATATTTAAAATAAAACATGGATTCTTTCTTGACACATCCTTGACACTATCATCGTATCATGTATCCTTCCCTTGACCTGTGAAAAAACATTTCAATAAAATAGGATGAGCATAAAAAGCACAGTAAGGGATATAAAAATATTGAATGGAAACATGAGTACATGTATACATAAGAATCAATGAAATCATACTCTAATCATTGAACATAAGAACTTGAACATAACTCATCAAATCATTAATTAATCATAGAAATCATAATACATAAAGTTAAATTTAGGCATCATAACATTCTTATCTAGGGAGTGGCCCTCTTTGTTACGTTTGGAATACCCATCATAGTGTATTCCCTAAATCTCTATGGAGAAACCTTAACGTTTAACTCATTCGCGTTACCCAATGCATTAGAGAGCTATATCGGGCTCACTCGACCTTAGTTTATCACAGAACCACCAGTCTTCATAATAATTCCCATGAACCATAACATAATCGTATCACATAAAACATGCATAAAGGAAACATAACATTTCCACTTTTCAATCACAAGATATCAATACAACATATTGATATAAAAATAATATGAATACCATTTTCAAAACCAAAATAAAAGAAAAGTAAAACATGGTATTTATTTTTCATTTTAAAAAAATGTATGGCTTGTAGAGGAAGTCGAAACTCAAATAATGGTCACGGCGGTGGAGAAGTCGTTGTCGCCGCATACGTAGGTAAAAAACATTCGCTTTCATCATTTAGTAAAACACTTCGTATAAAAAAGATTTTTTTTGAATAAAAGTAAAAGTAAAAGGGTTTTATACACTGTATTAAAGAAGGTTGTGTATAAAACAAAATATGCCTCAATGAAAGGAGATTGAGATGAAATCCCATACCTCGGGTCCGGCTTGACACGATTTTTTTTTAACCTTCTGAATAATAAACTTGAGTTAATTTATACTTGTATAAAAACATTTTTCAAGTTAATTTTTACTTTTATATCACTTATTACCATGTTATAATCATTATGTAATAATTTATGTTAATAATGTTTGTTTTGTCGATAATTGGTTCTTATGTCGAAAGTGGATTTCTTACAATTACATGTTGTTCGTGTGGTCAAAGGTTCATTATATCCAGAATGATATTCATGATTTTTATATAATATATATCATATATTTCCAGCATATACATGTATTTATAATATTACATATTCATTTAGAGGTATGAAATGAAATTCACTGTTCATGGAGACGGTAAGCCGTACGTACGGATGAACGCTACATTAATTTTTATGTCATATTAATGGAATTAAAAATATATGAGAGGTAGGTATATTTAAATTCCATAATTATATTCATCATATATATGTAACATAAATCATATATAATAACTTTAAATCCATCCTTTATACGTCCCACATATGGCATTAACGAATCAAATCACTTTGAGGGAGATGTAGTCCGCAGTTCCTAAAATAAAGATATCGCATATAACCATAATGGAAGCCATAAAGGTGTGCCATAAATGAAAAATACAGAACATTAAGGTAATAATAAACATATTATATATCATATATAAATATAGTGACATCTTAATGTCCACCTTTGAAGGTGTTAGAATAATATTGAACAATCATCGTTTCGTGATGCAGAAATTTGCCATCCACGGAAATAGTGTTCTCTTTAACCATTAGATGAAGGTGTGTGTAAGTTTATCTCGAGTCATTTATATAAAAACATCCTAGTATATGGAAGATACTGTTTTTTTCAATATAAATGAATAAAAATCGTTTAGGGGGTTGTGAAAGCAAAATAAAACATAAGAACACAAGAGAAGGCACTACCTTAAAATCGGGTAACTCTTTCTGATTTGAGCTCAAAGGTTTCCTTGGGAAGACTTCTGACCAAAGTGAGGATTCTAAGATTTAGAAAAAGATTTTTTGATACAAAATGAGCATGGGTTGGCTGAGCTAATGGCTTTGGAAGTGTGGGTAAGGTGGTAGAGGTGGGGGCTTTTTATAAGAGGAGTGGAGGGGCACTCTTGGAATGTTAAGAAAATATACTTTTTTATAAAATGATTTTCAGATAAAAAAGGTCCCAAAATTATAAATTTGAAAGATAAAGTGATAAGGGTTGGAAATCCAACCATCCAATAGGTTTTTGATAAGTGTAGGTTTTAGATTTTACATTATCTTTTCATTTTATTTAAATCGTTAAATAATGAAAGAATCATGTCATCATCATGATGTCATATATAATTTAGTTTATCTAATATCTAAAAATTATAAAAAAGATATTATGATTTAGGAAATTTTTTTATCTTTATAATGAATATTTATAGTCCAATATATGACTTTTATAACCCAATTTAAAAATTGTTTTAGTAAAACAACTTGGGTTTGTGACATTTTTATTTTAACATTAAATAAAAAGATATTAATGTCATATTCCTACCACAGTGGCTCCATGGGGTCCCCAAGTGGACTAATGGATTTTCTTGGTCGGGAATGACACATCCAATAAGGGTAGGATATGTTTCAAGTTTATTTCAAATTATTAAAATATTATTCTTAACTTAAATTACACTAATTACCTCTAATCGCGATTAAAATCGTAAAAGTTACTATTCACCAAAGAAATATTTTAATCCCATTGAACCACATTTTACATCTTAATGAAAACCATGTATGTCGGATTTTTGAAATTCAAATCACAGAGGTTGTAAAATTTCATTTAAAGGAGAAATCAGTTTTTTAAGTACCACTTAGTGGTTTCACTATTCATCAAAAATTGATGTTTTTAAGAAAAATACAAAAACATCAGCACAAGATATATTTGTTATTCTGAATTCAAAAATGATGACTATTTTACAAATTTCAAAACATATAAGTTACAATAATTAATTTAATAATTAATTCCCGCTGTCAGAACAAATAGCGTGTTTTTATGAAACAATATATATCAAAATATTGACACTAGTTTAAGATCAATTCCAATGTCATATTAATTCCAATGACCACCATTGGATTAAATGGTAAAAATATATTCGAATTTCACTTTAAAACAAATTAGAAAGATAATCCAACTATATAAATAAATTAGATTAAAAAGTTGTTTTGTATTAAAATACAACACTTTTCACTATTCATTATAAAATGAACATTATCAGAAGAATACCAAAAAATTACCCAAAGTAAATTTCAATGTCCCAATCATAAAGAATAAGTTTATATTGACAAATAGAGCTTATAATATTTTCAAAAGTTTGATTTAAAAAATTTTTGCCACCAAAAGGCAGCAAAACAATCATTTAAAAAATATTAGTGTATTTCATGCTTAAGATTGGATTTATTCACGTTTTAAGCCTCTAAAATACTATCTAATTCATAAATAGAGATAGATAACTATATCTATTATTCATTACTTACTTGGGATGTTACATACTTCCCCCCTTTATAAAATTACATCCCCACAACTTATTTATTTATCGAATAAGTGGGGGTATTTATCCTTTATTGCATTTTCAGATTCCCATGTTGCCTCTTCAATCATGTGGTTTTTCCACAAAACCATTACCTGATGGATAACATAATTCTATAACACTTGCTCCTTGTGGTCAAGAATCTTGATTGGTTTTCCTCATAATAAAGATTCTCTTCCAACTGAACTACCTATGGACTCAAAACATGAGATGGATCTGGAATGTATTTCCTTAACATTGAAATATGAAAAAAATTGTGTACCTGAGTTATCTCAGAGGTAAAGTGTAACGCCCCGACCCCAGTTACCCAGAGTCGGTGCATTATTACATAACATTGGCATGATCACAAGAAATATCAAATCTCGAAAGACCGATTGGTTTAGTAGCCTTGGAAACACTAGATATATTCATAAGTTTTACATTACATCATAAAATGAAAAACTACTACAACAACATAATGTTTCCACAATCCACACTATTAACCCCTCATAAAATCCCTGCAGGTCATTCATAACTTACTTCTTCACATCCTGGAAAAATAAAACATAGAAAAGGGGTGAGCTCAAATGCCCAGTAAGGATAACAATATAGCGGAAACTTTCATAAATAAGAATAAACATTTAAGGCAATGTATAACTAAAACAAAAGCCTTTTAAATATGAACTTTCAACATGGTATGGCATAAATAAAATTAAATAATTCCATTTACTTATTCACATGGATATTCTACTAATCGAATAATCACATGCAAAAATCAATAACCACTTTCATAATGTTGGAATGCATAATGCCAGACTATCATAACCACATATCCAAGGCCTCGTGCCAAGACTACAAATAAGATTTTGTCAAGGCCTTGTTCCAAGACACTAGTTTGTCTCATGAGACCTACCGATTCATCGAGGAGCTATAGCGGGCTCCACCCGTCACATATTAAGTCCAATGCATTCCCATATGAAAAGGTTTAAACATAACATAAACATTCATATTAAAACTAGCATATAAAATGTCAATACTTTCACCATAAACTATGAATGGTATAAAAATAGCACATCCACAGTCAAACATATCACAAAACCTTCAAAACGATATAGAAGTTTTGTATCATAATAAATCAACTTCAAATAATCTTAAAATCCATCAAAGGATGTTGACATAGATGAAATCAAAATTCTTTTTAAAGAAATATCTCCTTTTATTTTGAAATCATTTAAGATCCATATAAAATAAAACATTTTCTTTGAAAATATTCTTATAATCTTGTAAGGGAAGATTTGAAGATTTTATAACGGCGGAAAATAGCCTCACCCGCTGTATAAGTTAAAAAAAACATTCTTACCTTAATTCTGTCGAAAAGGTTAAAAAGGACCTTGTTTTGAAAACGACCGAAAGATTCCTTTATAAACCAATTATAAAAGTCAAAAAGGGTATAAATGACTTTAACTCATATTCTAGTAAATAGTAAAAATGTTTTGAAATGCATTTTTAAGAAACATGGATGTGGATGATAAAGAGATCACAGTAGATTATTACGTATAAACAACCTTGGATAATGAAGAGGTTGTAAAGTAAACCCTTAACAATTTGGTAAATTATGAAACATACAACCCATAAAAGAGGTATCATACAATTAATATGTAAATACACATAAATTAGAGTGTATTACACAACGAATATAATTATGGGCAGTACATACACCACACAAAAGGTGATGGTGGCAATATGGCATGAATCTCACGGAAATAAGGAGTGAGATGAAAACCCCTTACCTTGTACTTTTCCTTGGTTGGGGTAGGTTAACTTCCTGTATAATGGTGAAATAATTGTTATTAAATTATACAAGAATCATATATATTAATTTGATATCATATATGATCTTTTAACATTGATTTGTTAATAATATCTTAGAATTATCGTCATTTCGGGTGTTAACTTACTTGTTTTCTTTTATATGTTTTGTTACGTAAGACATGTTTGTAAAGGATAGGTTGTATATTAGTCATATCCAGAATGATATCAAGTCCTTAAACATCATTTTTAAATCATCAAATGATAATTATACTTGAATGGATACGGTGGAGAATGAATCTCATCGCGTTCGTGGAGACGGTAGTCCGTACGTACGCACGAGAGACAATATAATTCTTTTGATATTAAAATAATATATAAATGGATGGTATATCATATATACAGAATCATTAACATGTTATATTTATTATTTACATGAGTTACACATCATTATTATACCCATCCAAATAATAATATATTGAATAACAATTACACCACGACGTGGAGACGGTAAGTCGTACGTACGCACGTATGGTGACATGTTATTCAAAGGGTGGATAAAATACTGAATATGGTTGTACCATATTTATAATAACATCACAGTATATGTAAGATACTGGAGTTATTATTTTATAATGGTAAGAACAAAGAAAGAGGAAGTGGAAGAAGAAATGAACTTGGAGAAGGGTGGTGAAATCATTACCTCTTCTTTGGGTTCTTCCTTTTGATTTGATCAAAAGGGATCCTTAGGTTGGCTTTCTGATCAAACTAAGGCCTCTAGGTTGTAGTGAGGGATGTTGGGAGAGTAGTTGGGCAGAGTTTGGCCGAAACAAAAGTCTTTGAAGGTGTGAAGAAATGAGAAGGAGGAGTGCCCTTTTATAAGAGGGGTGAGGGGCACCTTTGGAAAATCTAGAAATATTAATTTATAATAAATTCATATTCGGTTTCTAATGGCTCAAAAGCTTATTATTCAAAGTTTAAGGTGGGTATAGGTCGAAAACCACTCATCCAATAGAATTTAGACAGGTTTGGGTACTTCTATTAACCTTATCTTTAAGTATTAACTCTAAGTTAATTAGTTTCACTTTTACAATGTGTCTTTGTATTTTTATATAATATGGTTAATAAACTTACTATATACATCCAAGAGACCCCCAAGTGGTACATTAATGATGAACCTATCATGATAAAAGTCTCTTGGCCGAACCTTAGATTTTTAGGAATTTAATATCAATTAATAATATAATATTTGTTTTAAGAACTCTTTTATGTCAATTTTGATACTATTCAATAGTTGATTTTTGTGAAACTCATAACAGGTTGATTACTTCGAAAAAAGTCAATTAAATCAATCCTAATATATCATATTATCCTAGAAAATTAGTTTTATTCATTAAAAGTTTCATATTATATTTATTTCGGTATTTATAATATCAATTATGTTAATTTTTCACTATTATAGTAATTACTGCATCATTATTGTGTCATAAATAAAATAAATTATTTAATGTCTAAAAATTATAAATAAAATATCATTATGTAGGAAATATTTTTATCTTTCTAATGAATATTTATAATCTAAAATCCAACATATATAACCCTATGTAATAATTGTTTTTCTAAAATATATATGCTTGTGTCATTTTTGTATTCATTTTAACTTAATTAAAATAAAGTGTCATTATCACTTACAAGTGGATCCATGGGGTCCCAAAATAGACCCAAAGATTCTCATGGTCGACCATGTATCAAACAATAGGGTTAAGACACGTTTTAGGGTAATTTAGTATTATTATAATATTATTTTTTAACCCTTATTTACCGGATTTACCCTTAACCATGGTAAATAAAATATTTACCGCAGTAATTATTCAAAATGTCTAAAAATAAAAGTTACCTATTTACACAATTTAAACATCCTGATTCCAAATATGGAATCCATTTTCCTAAATTCAAAACACAGAAGTGGCAGAAATTAATTTAAAATTAATTCCCGCTGTCAAAACAAAAAGCGTGTTTTTAAGAGATAATAACTATCAAAAGATTGACACTCGTTTATGTTCGGTTTAATTGTAAAATTATGTCCAATGACCAACATTATATTAAATGGTAAAAATATATTCTAAATATACTTTAAAACCACTCTAATTCATAATTTATCACTATTAATTATTTTGATTAAAAAAGTTGTTTTTAATTAAAACTTAGTAATTTTCACTATTCATCAAAATATGAAAGTTATCCGAAATGTACCAAAATTTCACCTTAGGCTAAATTAGATATTCCGAATCCAAAAATGAAGTCCATTTTCAAATATAAAATATATATAATTTCAAAAATTAGGTATTACTATTCATAACGGCTAGTTTGATTAGATATGGTGTGTTAGAACTCGGTGTTGCGTACTACACACGCTATCACATTATTCAAAGAGAAGCGTACCGTAGAAGCTTGGGGTGTTACATTCTCCCCTCCTTCAAATAATTGTGTCCTCGCAATTTCTAGGGTATTACTTCATAAAAAGACTCGGGTGGTTCTTCATCATAAGTTCCTCGGGTTCCCACGTTGCCTCTTCCATCTTATGATTTCTCCACAAAACTTTTACCAGACGCGTCGTCCGGTTTCTCAGCACTTGTTCTCTCGTATCGAGAATCTTGACGGGCTCTTCGCAATAAGACAGATCAGGTTCCAGTTGTAATTCCTCATAGGTGAGTACATGCGTCGGATCAGGCATGTATTTCCTCAATAGAGATACGTGGAACACATCGTGAACTTTGGAGAGACTTGGCGGCATTGCCAATCGGTAAGCTACAACCCCAATTCGTTCTAGAATTTCGAAAGGTCCGATGTACCTGGGACTCAATTTACCTTTATTACCAAAACGTATGACTCCCTTCCACGGAGATACCTTTAGAAAAACATGATCACCGACTTGAAATTCCAAATCCTTCATTCGATTATCGGCATAGCTCTTCTGCCTACTTTGAGATGCTTTGATGTGATTTTGGATTACTTTCACCTTTTCCACCGTTTCCTCCACCAGTTCTGGGCCTACAAGTTTTCTTTCACCAATTTCATCCCAACAGGTTGGTGTACGACATCTCTTTCCGTATAACGCTTCATATGGTGCCATCTGAATACTCGAATGGAAGCTATTGTTATAGGAAAATTCTACCAAAGGTAAATATTGATCCCACATACCCTGAAAGTCAAGTGAGCAAGATCTCAACATGTCTTCTAAGGTTTGAATAGTCCGTTCTTATTGTCCGTCTGTCTGAGGGTGGTAAGCAGTGCTCAAATGAAGTTCAGTATCCAGGGATTTCTGAAGACTTTTCCAAAATCTTGATGTAAAATGGGGATCACGATCAGAAACAATCGATAGGGGTACTCCATGAAGTCTCACAACTTCATTAATGTATAGTCTTGCTAGACGTTCCAGGGGTAGATCTTCTCTTATAGCAAGAAAATGTGCTGACTTGGTAAGACGATCAACAATAACCCATATTGCATCGTTCCTTCTAGGAGTCTTTGGTAGCCCCATGACAAAGTCCATCGTAATATTGTCCCATTTCCACTCCGGTATGGGAAGAGGTTGCATGACTCCTCCAGGCTGTTGCCTTCCAGCTTTCACTTGTTGACAAACCATACATCTTGACACAAAATCAGCAATCTCCCTCTTCATGTTGTCCCACCAAAAATGTTCTTTCAAATCTCTATACATTTTGGTGCTCCCAGGGTGTATAGAGAAATTGGAACTATGAGCATCATCTAGCAATTCCCTTTTTAGATCAGGTAAATTGGGAACACAAAGTCTCTTCCCGAATTTCAAAATTCCATCTTCATACACAAAGTCTCTCAATCTCCCATCATTCACAGCTTTAATCTTCTTTTGAAATTCTTCATCATCGGTCTGAGAACTCTTAATCCTTTCTAGTAAAGATGGTTTGGCAACCATTTGAAAAAGCATTGATGTTTCACCTTCCCTGGTTATTCCCATGTCCATCTTCACTAGATCCATGAAAATTGGATCCCTTTCAATTCTCATATTGTTCAAAACTCCATGGTCTTTTCTACTCAAAGCATCTGCCACCTTGTTTTCCTTCCCTGGGTGGTAGTGTATCGTACAATCATAATCCTTGAGTAATTCAAGCCATCTCCTTTTCCACATGTTGAGTTATTTTTGTGAGAAAATATACTTCAAACTCTTGTGATCAGTATAAATCTCACATTTTTCACCATAGAGGTAGTGCCTCCATATCTTCAAAGCAAAGATCACTGCTGCTAACTCGAGATCATGAGTAGGATAGTTTTGTTCATGAATTTTCAACTGTCGTGATGCATAGGCAATAACTCTATCATTCTGCATAAGGACACAACCAAGTCCTTTCTTCGATGCATCACTATAAATAACGAACCCATCATTCCCCGATGGTAGAGTCAATATAAGAGCATTGACTAATCTTCTCTTCAGTTCTTCGAAACATTCTTCACACTCTTTTTTCCAAACAAATTTAACCCCTTTACATGTGAGCTTCGTTAATGGGTTAGCCAATCGGGCAAAATTCTGGACGAAACGTCGATAATAACCTGCCAAACCAATAAAACTACGTACCTCAGTTATACTCGTAGGTGCTGGCCATTCATGTATTGCCTTGGTCTTAGAAGGATCAACAGAGATTCCATCTTTAGAGATAATATGGCCAAGAAAATAAATCTCCTGAAGCCAGAATTCACACTTGCTAAACTTCCCATATAATTCATGCCTCCTCAGAGTCTTCAAGATAATGCGCAAGTGATTTTCATGATCTTCGTAGGTTTTGGAGTATACCAAGATATCATCAATAAATACCACCACAAATTCATCGAGATACTCCTTGAAAACTCTATTCATTAGATCCATGAATACAGAGGGTGTATTAGTCAATCCAAACGGCATTACAGTAAACTCGTAATGCCCGTACCTGGTTCGAAATGCTGTCTTCGGAATGTCTTCCTTCATCACACACAACCGATGGTATCCAGATCGAAGGTCAATCTTTGAAAAGTATTGAGCTCCATGCAGTTGGTCAAATAAATCATCAATACGAGGTAGGGGATACTTGTTCTTTATCGTTATAGCATTGATCTCCCAGTAGTCGATACATAACCTCATAGATCCATCTTTCTTTTTAAGAAAAAGAATAGGGGCTCCCCATGGAGAAACACTAGGGCGAATAAATCCCTTATTACTCAATTCCTCTAGTTGTTTCTTTAGTTCGACTAACTCTACAGTGGCCATTCTATAAGGGGTCTTCGATATAGGCCTTGATCCAGGAATCAAATCAATAGAAAACTCAACTTCTCGTTCTGGAGGATGTCCAGGTAAATCTTCCGGAAATACATCTACAAATTCTTTCACAACAGGTACATCCTCTATTTGAACATTCCTTTCCTCACCGACAGTTATTTCATTCTCTTCCTCCCCAATAATTGAATTAAGTTGAGCTACTAGGGGTGGATCTAAATAAGAATTAGGTGGTGACGATTCTGCTCTAAAAATAAGGTGCTCCTTATCATTATCATCAAGAATCGTAACCTCTTTCTTCTTACAATAAATCTTCGCATCATAGTCCGAAAGCCAGTCCATACCGAGGATTATATCAATCTCAATCATAGGTATGACGATGAAATTAGCAGATAAAGAAATATTTATGTGCTCTAATGGGGACTGATTCACAAAACGTTGTTGCAACGATACTTCCCTTAGGAGTTTTAACTGACAACTCCCTTATTAAATCAAATTGGAAATATCTAATTTTCTTAGCAAACTGGGAAGATATGAAACAATGCGATGATCCAGAATCAAATAATGCATTTTCTAAACTTGAGGAAACCATTAAATTACCTGCCACCACGTCTTTCGGAGCTTCTACCTCAGCAGTAGTGATAGCATAAGCCTGGCCTTGATCCCTTGGCCTTTTCTGAGGTAAGTTCTCCTGACACTTAGGACATGCATTTGCATAATGCCCCATCTCCCTGAAATTATAGCACTGAACGTTGGTAGCTTCCTTCTTCCCCTTGCAATCATGAGCTTGGTGGCCTTTTTCACCACACTTGTAACAGACTCCCATTCCCTTCAAGCATGTACCAGGATGTTTCTTCCCGCATTTACCACAAGATGGATATTCAACCTTTCCCTTCTTCCCCTTATTTCCATTCCCAGATTGATCAGCAGGTCTCTTCTTCTCTTGCTTTGCTTTAAAGTCATAAGACTTAGAGAATTCCTTTTCGGTCTTGATAGCACATGAGACAATGTCTTCGTACGATGAAAAGGATTGTGAGACTAATGCTCGACGGAGAAATGGTTTTAACCCATCAAAGAAACGATCAATCTTACTTCTTGGGTTACGAATATAATCACCAGCGTACCTCGCTAACCTTGTAAAGTTAGCCTCATACTTTGTGACATTCTCATCCTCCTTTTGTCTCAGACTCAGAAATTGCCTTTCCATATCTGCTCGATGGTCGCGAGGGAAGTATTTTTCTAAAAACAGATCTTTGAACTCCCTCCATTCCATATTTGATACTTCATCATCTTCCTTCGTATTTTGAATCAATGACCACCATTGATCAGCATCTCCAGTGAGGCGGTAAACTGCCATGATAACTTTTTCCCTTTCACTGCTCCCCAAAGCCTGAAATATTTTCTCTAGGGAAAATATCCATTGCTCAGCTACTAAGGGATTTGTATTCCCATTGAACGTTGGTGGTTGTTGCCTCATGAATCGATCTAACATTGATCCTCCACGTTGTGGATCAGGGTGCTCCATACGGGTAAGGTTATTATTCATAACCTGAGTAAGTTGTCCCAGTATGGTGATTAGCTGATCAGCACCAGTTGCATCACCAGCCCCACTATAATTATCTTGAGCAGGAGGTCAATCCCTACATGGAGTGCGTGCTTTGATACGGTTTCCATTTCTTCCACTAGGCGCCATTTCTAAACAATGGCATAAACTAGATCAATTTATGAATCAAAATACATAATCCCATACTTATAAAACACTTAACATAAATTGAACTATTTATGGATATAATCCATAATCGTAAGAATGTTTTCTTTGAGGAAGTATATACTCATAATCCCTTCAAAATGATTTGTAAAGAAAATGAGAGTTATCCTAAGCATATCCCCCGGGAGTGTCGTAACCAAGAGTGCAGCAAGGCCCGTTGTTGTGCACCAGTTCCCGTTCGAGTCTAGCTCAAAGCGGTGTTTTCAGGTTTACCCCTAGGTACGTCTGTGCCAGAGCCGCCTCTACCAGCTCGTATCCAGACAGGGATGTATTGCTTGAAAAACTCACAAAATCTCTACAATACCAAAATTCTAGGAAGTTCTTCTATACTAATCCTCAAAGTTCATCTTAGGTCTACGTGCTCTAATCAGAGTTTATCTAAATCTAGCTTCCAAGGTTTGTACTAAACTTCCTCTGATACCAACTGTAACGCCCCGACCCCAGTTACCCAGAGTCGGTGCATTATTACATAACATTGGCATGATCACAAGAAAGATCAAATCTCGAAAGACCGATTGGTTTAGTAGCTTTGGAAACACTAGATATATTCATAAGTTTTACATTACATCATAAAATGAAAAACTACTACAACAACATAATGTTTCCACAATCCACACTATTAACCCCTCATAAAATCCCTGCAGGTCATTCATAACTTACTTCTTCACATCCTGGAAAAATAAAACATAGAAAAGGGGTGAGCTCAAATGCCCAGTAAGGATAACAATATAGCGGAAACTTTCATAAATAAGAATAAACATTTAAGGCAATGTATAACTAAAAAAAGCCTTTTAAATATGAACTTTCAACATGGTATGGCATAAATAAAATGAAATAATTCCATTTACTTATTCACATGGATATTCTACTAATCGAATAATCACATGAAAAAATCAACAACCACTTTCATAATGTTGGAATGCATAATGCCAGACTATCATAACCACATAGCCAAGGCCTCGTGCCAAGACTAAAAATAAGATTTTGTCAAGGCCTTGTGCCAAGACACTAGTTTGTCTCATGAGACCTACCGATGCATCGAGGAGCTATAGTGGTCTCCACCTGTCACATATTAAGTCCAATGCATTCCCATATGAAAAGGTTTAAACATAACATAAACATTCATATTAAAACTAGCATATGAAATGTCAATACTTTCACCATAAACTATGAATGGTATAAAAATAGCACATCCACAGTCAAACATATCACAAAACCTTCAAAACAATATAGAAGTTTTGTATCATAATAAATCAACTTCAAATAATCTTAAAATCCATCAAAGGATGTTGACATAGATGAAATCAAAATTCTTTTTAAAGAAATATCTCCTTTTATTTTGAAATCATTTAAGATCCATATAAAATAAAACATTTTCTTTGAAAATATTCTTATAAGCTTGTAAGGGAAGCTTTGAAGATTTTATAACGGCGGAAAATAGCCGCACCCGCCGTATAAGTTAAAAAAAACATTCTTACCTTAATTCTGTCGAAAAGGTTAAAAAGAACCTTGTTTTGAAAAAGACCGAAAGATTCCTTTATAAACCACTTATAAAAGTCAAAAATGGTATAAATGACTTTAACTCATATTATAGTAAATAGTAAAAATGTTTTGAAATGCATTTTTAAGAAACATGGATGTGGATGATAAAGAGATCCTAGTAGATTATTACGTATAAACAACCTTGGATAATGAAGAGGTTGTAAAGTAAACCCTTACCAATTTGGTAAATTTTGAAACATACAACCCATAAAAGAGTTATCATACAATTAATATGTAAATACACATAAATTAGAGTGTATTACACAAAGAATATAATTATGGGCAGTACATACACCACACAAAAGGTGATGGTGGCAATATGGCATGAATCTCACGAAAATAAGGAGTGAGATGAAAACCCCTTACCTTGTACTTTTCCTTGGTTGGGGTAGGTTAACTTCCTGTATAATGGTGAAATAATTGTTATTAAATTATACAAGAATCATATATATTAATATGATATCATATATGATCTTTTAACATTGATTTGTTAATAATATCTTAGAATTATCGTCGTTTCGGGTGTTAACTTACTTGTTTTCTTTTATATGTTTTGTTACGTAAGACATGTTTGTAAAGGATAGGTTGTATATTATTCATATCCAGAATTATATCAAGTCCTTAAACATCATTTTTAAATCATCAAATGATAATTATACTTGAATGGATACAATGGAGAATGAATCTCATCGCGTTCGTGGAGACGGTAGTCCGTACGTACGCACGAGTGACAATATCATTATTTTGATATTAAAATAATATATAAATGGATGGTATATCATATATACAGAATCATTAACATGTTATATTTATTATTTACATGAGTTACACATCATTATTATATCCATCCAAATAATAATATATTGAATAACAATTACACCACGACGTGGAGACGGTAAGCCGTACGTACGCACGTATGGTGACATGTTATTCAAAGGGTGGATAGAATACTGAATATGGTTGTACCATATTTATAATAACATCACAGTATATGTAAGATACTGGAGTTATTATTTTAGAATGGTAAGAACAAAGAAAGAGGAAGTGGAAGAAGAAATGAACTTGGAGAAGGGTGGTGAAATCATTACCTCTTCTTCGGGTTCTTCCTTTTGATTTGATCAAAAGGGCTCCTTAAGTTGGATTTCTGATCAAACTAAGGCCTCTAGGTTGTAGTGAGGGATGTTGGGAGAGTATTTGGGCAGAGTTTTGCCGAAACAAAAGTCTTTGAAGGTGTGAAGAAATGAGAAGGAGGAGTGCCCTTTTATAAGAGGGGTGAGGGGCACCTTTGGAAAAGCTAGAAATATTAATTTATAATAAATTCATATTCGGTTTCTAATGGCTCCAAAGCTTATTATTCAAAGGTTAAGGTGGGGATAGGTCGAAAACCACTCAACCAATAGAATTTAGACAGGTTTGGGTACTTATATTAACCTTATCTTTAAGTATTAACTCTAAGTTAATTAGTTTCACTTTTACAATGTCTCTTTGTATTTTTATATAATATGGTTAATAAACGTACTATATACATCCAAGCGACCCCCAAGTGGTACATTAATGATTCACCTATAATTATATAAGTCTCTTGGCCGAACCTTAGATTTTTAGTAATTTAATATCAATTAATAATATAATATTTGTTTTAAGAACTCTTTTATGTCAATTTTGATACTATTCAATAGTTGATTTTTGTGAAACACATAAAAGATTAATTACTTCAAAAAAAGTCAATTAAATCAATCCTAATATATAATATTATCCTATAAAATTAGTTTAATTCATTAAAAGTTTCATATTATATTTATTTGGGTATTTATAATATCAATTATTTTAATTTTTCACTATTATAGTAATTACTGCATCATTATTGTGTCATAAATAAAATAAATTAGTTAATGTCTAAAAATTATAAATAAAATATCATTATGTAGGAAATCTTTTTAGATTTCTAATGAATATTTATAATATAAAATCCAACATATATATACCTATGTAAAAATTGTTTTTCTAAAAGATATATGCTTGTGTCATTTTTGTATTCATTTTAACTTAATTAAAATAAAGTGTCATTATCACTTACAAGTGGATCCATGGGGTCCCAAAATAGACCCAAAGATTCCCATGGTCGACCATGTATCAACCAATAGGGTTAAGACACGTTTTAGGGTAATTTAGTATTAATATAATATTATTCTTTAACCCTTATTTACCGGATTTACCCTTAACCATGGTAAATAAAATTTTTACCGCAGTAATTATTCAAAATGTCTAAAAATAAAAGTTACCTATTTACACAATTTGAACATCCTGATTCCAAATATGGAATCCATTTTCCTAAATTCAAAACACAGAAGTGGCAGAAATTAATTTAAAATTAATTCCCGCTGTCAAAACAAAAAGCGTGTTTTTAAGAGATAATAACTATCAAAAGATTGACACTCGTTTATGTTCGGTTTAATTGTAAAATTATGTCCAATGACCACCATTATATTAAATGGTAAAAATATATTCTAAATATACTTTAAAACCACTCAAATTCATAATTTATCACTATTAATTATTATGATTAAAAAAGTTGTTTTTAATTAAAACTTAGTAATTTTCACTATTCATCAAAATATGAAAGTTATCCGAAATGTACCAAAATTTCACCTTAGGCTAAATTCGATATTCCGAATCCAAAAATGAATTCCATTTTCAAATATAAAATATATATTATTTCAAAAATTAGGTATTACTATTCATAACGGCTAGTTTGATTAGTTATGGTGTGTTAGAACTCGGTGTTGCGTACAACACACGCTATAACATTATTTAAAGAGAAGCGTACCGTAGAAGCTTGGGGTGTTACATAAAGCCACATGGTATGCAACTGATCAAACTCTCTCCAGAATTTCATATGGTCCAATGAACCTTGGAATCCACTTTCCTTTCTTACCAAATCAAATCACACTTTTCCATGGTGATACTTTGAGAAAAACATGATCACCTACCTCTAAAGATAGACCCTTCCTCCGATTATCCGCATAACTCTTCGTTCTGCTCTGAGCTGTTCTCATGTGTTTCTGTATCAACTGATCTTTTTCTACCAACTCTTCAACCAATTCTGGTCCCATCATCTTCCTTTCACACACTTCATCCCAAAAAGCTGGTGTTCGACACCGCTTCCCATATAATGCCTCAAACGGTGCCATCTATATACTGGAATGAAAACTCTTATTATATGAAAATTCAACCAAAGAAAGATGTCGGCCCCAACTTCTTGATAATCCATCGAACAAGCATGTAGTATATCTTCCAAAGTATGAATTTTTCATTCTGACTGCCCATATGATTGAGGAAGGGAAGTATTACTAATATTTCATTAATTACCCAATGACTTTTTAAGGCCTTTCCAAATGTTAAAAGTAAACCTGAGATCATGATCAGATACAATGGAGAGGGGAACTCCATTAACCTGACTATCTCTTTAAGATACTAACGAGAAAGTTGATCTTAGGAAAAAGTATCTCGTATAGCAATGAAATGAGATGATTTAGTCAAGCGATCAACAATAAACTAGATTTCATTATTACCTCGAGGTGTCTTCGGCAATCTCACAATGAAGTCCATGGATATATTTTCCCATTTCCACTCTAGAAATGGTAAAGGCTGAAGCATCCATTTCGGTAAATGCCGCTCTGCTTTAACCTGTTGACATGTCAAACACTTCACAGTAAAATCAGCAATATCCCTTTTCATTCCGTCCCACCAGTAATACTCCCGCAGATCTCGGTACATCTTAGTACTACCAGGATGAACTGAAAACAGAAAACTATGAGCTTCACATAACAACTCTCTCTTCAACTGTGAATCACAAGGCACACATAATATCTTCCCAAATCTCAAAACACAATCATTATCAATGTTTAATTCTGGAAACATACCCTTATGAACCAGCTCTATCTTTTTCTGCAACTCACTGTCTTGCTTATGTGCTTGCTTAATTCTGTGTGATAGTGAAGATTTCACTGATACCTGAAACAAAACAGAAGGACATCCTACACCAACATCATCTATGCCAAAGTTCATTGAATCATTAAACAAAGTATCACGTTCAAAATGCAACATTGTTAATGAATCATTACTTTTTCGACTCAAAGCATCAGCCACTTTATTTGCTTTTCCTAGATGGTAATGAATTGTACAATCATAATCCTTTCTTAATTCTAGCCATCTCCTCTGTCACATGTTCAATTATTTCTGAGTTAATATATTCTTTAAAATTTTGTGATCAGTATATATTTAACACTTTACTCCATACAAATGATGCCTCCAAATTTTTAAAGCAATAACAACAACAGCTAATTCCAAATCCTGTGTAGGGTAATTTATCTCATGAGTTTTCAACTATCGTGAAGCATAAGCAATTACATGATCACTCTTCATTAATAAACAACCAAGTCCTTTCAATAAATCATCAATGTAGATAACAAACTCCCCATTCCTAGAAGGTAGTGCAAAAATTGGAGCATTCACCAATCTTCTTTTCAGTTCCTGAAAATAATCATCACATTCATTTGTCCAGATAAACTTAACACCCTTCCGAGTTAGCTTAGTCATTGGACTTGATAAACGTGAAAAATTTCTAACAAACCTTCATTAATATCCTACCAAACCAAGGAAACTACGAATTTCAGTTACTTTTGTGGGTCTTGTCCATTCTTTAACGACCTTTGTTTTTTCAGGATCAACAGTTATCCCATCTTTAGAAATAATGTGACCAAGGAAAGAAATTTGTTGCATCCAAAATTCAGACATACTGAATTTACCATAAAATTTCAATTCTTTTGAGGTTTTCAAAATAACCCTTAAATTTCTTTCATGCTCCTCATTACATTTATAAAGCACCACAATATCATAAATGAAAACATACACAAACTTATCCATGAACTCATGGAAAATTCTATTCATTAAGTCCATGAATACAGTAGGTGCATTGGTTAGCCCAAAAGGCATTACTACAAATTCATAATGGCAATATCTTGTACGTAACGCGGTCTTCGTAAAATCTACTTCCTTTATCTTCAACTGATGGTACCCCGATCTTAGGTCAATCGTTGAAAAACACTGAGCTCTCTGGAGCTGATCAACCAAATCATCGATATGAGGAAAATGATATTTGTTCTTAATAGTGATGTTATTCAAGGCTCTATAATCAATAAAAAGTCTCATAGAACCATCTTTCTTTTTAACAAATAAAATAGGATCACCCCATGGTGATGTGCTAGGTCGAATGAAACCTTTCTCTAATAAATCATACAATTGCTCCTTCAACTCTAAATGTTCAATTTGAGCCATTCAATAAGGGGTTTTTGATATTGGATTAGCATCAGGAACATAGTCAACAGTAAATTCAACTTCCTGATCTGGTATTATTCAAGGAAACTCATCAGGAAAAACATTAGGATACTCATTTACAACTGGCACATAATTAATCTGAATAGTTCCTTTGTTTTCAACGATGTGTGCGAGGTAACATCCATTTCCATCTTTTACAAGTTTCTCGGACTCTTGATTAATTATCTATGATAAGGGTTAATTATTGTACAAAAACTGAAATTATTTCTGAAATGAAACTTATTTATCTCTACAGACAATCTTGGCATCGTATATAGAGAGCCAATCCATACCAAGGATATCATCAAACTCTACTAGAGGTAAAACAATAAGGTTTGGAAGTAGGTTCTTTCCACGGATAAGGATAGGGATATTCTTATAAATTATTTTTGCCTCAACATTTTCCCCAGGTGTATTTACCAGAAGATAAATAGTCATTTCTTGATATGGTATTCCAATTTTACTTGGAAAGTTTTCAGAGATAAAAGAATGTGTAGACCCCGAATAAAACAACACACTGGCTTAATCTGAAAAAACAAACAAAGTACCTGATACAAAGATAAAATGTCTAAAATGTCTTCATTATTTTCTTTTATGTAAAAAATAATTCCTAAATTTTTTTACAAAGATAAAATGATATCAAAAATTAATTGTATATAAATTATATTATTATTAACATTTATAAATTTACTATTTCTTCATTGTTAAATATATTAGTTAGTAAAAGAAATAATGTTAGATTTTTATTGTTGGCTTTTACATAAATATGATAAATATCAAAACAAATAAAATATTACAGAATATGTTTATATATTTATGACTTGTATAAACATGGATGATTTCCACTCATCTGTTGGAATGAAGGAAATATTTAGGGTAATTTTTTATTCATTATCATATTATATATTATCATAATGATAATTGTTTCTCATACCATAGAGATAATTATTTAAAATGGTTATGATTCATAATAAAATAATAAAAATGGAAAAATATTTTAGTTTTTATCTTTTATATTCAAAATATGTATATCATATTTATGTAATCGATTCATATAACTAGAAAAACATAATTAAAAATTAATATCAAATACCACAGATAATGATGTATTTAAAAAACACGCATTAAATATATAAATGCATTTTCATACAATATTGAATTATAAAATAAAACACATAGAATATAAAAAATATATTTAGTATAATCCATCAAATTATATTTGAATAATAATTGAAAATATTATATTACTTTGTTGAAATTTGATAATAAAATACAATTTTTAATATAAATTAGTATTTTTAACCAACTATTGAAAAATATATATTTTATTAAAATTATATCATTTCCCCTAAAATTATAATTTTAAAATGGTGATTTTAAAATAGATATAAATTTTTTAAAATAAAATTTTAGGTTTTTATGGAAATTAATATTATTATCCTCTATCAAAATTAAATTAATGTCATTTTTGGAGTAAATGAATCATTGAAACATTAATATACAATAAAAAAATTGAATTCTTATGTTCTAATACATAAAAAATAAATTTCTATTTAGTTTTAAATATATATATATATATATATAATAAATAAATAATCATATTCATACCCTCTAATTGAATGGCTTTGTCAAATATTTAAATATTTATATATTAATTTGTCATGGTTCGTTTTGGATGAGTGTTTATTGTTACATATTCTATCATAAAATCTATTATTTTGAAAATATTACCATCACATAATTTTAATTCCATTAAAATAAAATTTCAACTTTGGAATAATTGAGACATTCTTTAACAGTTCTACATCCTTCGTCTATGGATCATTAATCCTCTCACGAATGGATGGTTAAACATTAATTTAATAATTATTTGATATATCTCATTTCCTCATGAATTCGTGAAACCCATACAAAATATTCATAAAGAATATATCTAATTAATTTATTATCACTCTAAAAATAGATTTATATTTTTGGATATATTTTCACCAACATTATTCAACCTTCCTAGTTTGATATTTTGTTGAGAATTCACATTCTATAATTAAATCCATCAATATTTGTTGAATCATATTAATATCATTATTCATGAGTATATACATAATGATATTTGGATCAATATTTATATAAAACCATTCACAATAAAGATAATTATCCAATATGATTTTTGAAAAAATTATTCTATCCAACTCCACAACATGAGGACATAATTTGGATAGTGATTTTTTTATTAGAGTGATAAATAAGATATCACCATATCATTTTAAATTAGAAAAAATAACATTTAATTATATTATGAATCACTAATAATTAAAAAATATACTCCACTATATTTTAGTGTATGTACTGGTGGGCTAGACAGACATATGTTAAACTCATGGAAATGTTTATCACATTCAATATTCTAAATGAAAATGGATGCCTTCTAAGAAAACATGGACTTAAGATTAGATAGTCTATATAAGTATCTCACAAAGATTGGGTTTTATCATTCCATCCAAAGAAAAGTATTTATGACAGTTACTATGGTTATATTGATCATTTCATTAAAACATCCGTAAATTTATGGTCCACCGGAATACACTTTCATTTGACTATATAACGGAATAATGAACCATTCATTAATCACAATGCACACTTTTGGAATTTTTCATTCAAATTATCTTTCTTCAAACTAATCAATATAATCTTGAAATGATTCTCATTAAATTATTTTATTAGTAGATATATAGTTATATCATCTATAACAACTATCACAAATATATCCACAAAAAGTATTACACTTTATTTAGTTGTTCAAACAAACCATAAATTTGTGGTAGATGATATTTTTCCATTATAATTATCTTATTATTATCATGATGGTCAATAAAATGACTCATTTTATAATATTTATTCTTATAAAAAACAACAGGTTCAACCCATGGTGAATCAATATTGTTTATGAATCACATTTAAAAATAATCTTGTTGTTTCTTCTTTAATTAATCAAACATCATTTAGGATGCACTATATTAAATCATTGAATTAGGTGAACCACCATGTATGAGTCTTAATGAAAACTTGACATCATTATTTCAGGATATATGAGGAATATAATCAAGAAATGAATCTAATATATTATCCTTAATATCTATATCATTGTTTTATAATTTCACCAAACAATCTTTTGTAAATTTCACTCCATAATATGTATTAAAACACATTAATGGGAACAAATTTAAATTATAATATAACAGTAATCCACATAGAAAATTGAAATAATAGGAAGATTTGTAATTCCATAATTATGTCCCTTTCATATAAATTGATATTGTCCTTTTATAAGATGATATCCAATCCACGCCCAATATTATATCAAATTACAGTAGTGGGAGAATCACATGCTTATCAACAATCCCAATCACACAATCCACATTCAGTGAGAATGTATAAACAAGTGACGTGATGAAAATTAAAATATTTGTATTTGTTGAAAACTAAATATCTAGTCGTTGATTTGGTGATGTGATACCCATAGGGAATATTTTATTTATAAAATTTTTGAAAAATTCACTCTTAAATTTATCTTTTTCAGTTATAGAGTTGATGGTAAGAAAAACATTCCTCAATTTTTTATTAGTACCCAGTAAAACATTTGTGATCACATGAGATTTCCCTTCATCTCTTTAAATAAAATGTTGGTATCATTATGTGTCATTTGAATAACACATATTATTTTAATAATTAAAATAATATATATAATCTTTATATTTATAGAATTAGAGTGTGAGTGGTATGTTTGTGTGATATTCTTTCATCGGGCCTTTTACTGATTAGCCTGTTCTCAACACTACATCAATATTTTTCCTAATTTAATTCTTCAATAGTCATAATAAATTTATCATACCCTATTTGTAATATTACCCCATACATCATTACTCACTTCTAACTTGAATGAAAATTAATTCTATTTTCTTATTGAATTTTATTATTAGTATTTCATGGAAATTTTAACATTAATATTTTTCCAATAAAACCAATAGAATGTAGAAATTATCAATTCTCAAATTACTTCATGTATTTTTATCAAATTTTTTCATTATAGATATAGAATTACATTGTATTAAATTATTTTTGTGTATTTTTTTCTAAAATAAATAATGAATTATCCAGTATTACATTCATGATCATTGGTAAAGCAAGAATCAGACATTGTAAGTCTATTGAAATTTTCCTCATGGGTACATATGGATTTATCAAACAATTAATAAAGTTAAATACTTTTTGAATCACTTTTGTGTGATGTCTTTTCATAAAATACTTATTATTTAATAAAAAATTGAACTCTTTTAATGTAATTTATTTATGTTTATCCATTCTTTCATATTTTTGATAATAATCCACCATTAATCATTCACTATATCAAAATTATATAAATCAAGAAAAATATTACATGTTCTAACTACTATATGATTGAAAATAAATTTTTATTAGATTGTATAAATTTCTATTCAATTGGTGTATATAAGGAACCATTGAAGTATGTTCAATTATTCAATATTAAATCATCTATTGTGAGTTTGTTGTGTCATCACAATTATTTATGTTTCAAATAATATTTCAGGAGTTTTTTAAGAATTTTATAAATATTAAACATCCCATAACCAATTAAATTTTTTCCCTTGAGGAATGCGATTTAACATACCATAACACATAGATATAAGACGAATCCTCCTTAGACTGACCATTGGATAATAACACATATCATATAGTGCGAAATTAAATTTATAGTGAGCATTCAATTTATTATAAAAAATAATTCATATAATAACTAAACCATGATTACTTTTTGAACAATCATTTATTCCGACAGTTTTACCTTGGGATTTAATGGTTTTTATATATTTAAATATTTTCAAATAAATCACAATGAAATTTTTTATTAACCAAATAATATCCCCATGTGTTTCTTTACCTGTGAGTAGTCTTTGTAAAACTAATTAGGCTCCAATAATGATAATTTTAATAGAATATCCACCCATTTTTATGATTTTACCCTAGTGAATCCAAAAAACAAACACATAAAATTTCAAATATCTACACTAGGATTTATTTTCTTTGAAAACCATATAATCATTACATCAGAAAATATTTACGATGTTATGGTATATATAGATATATACTATATATTTTCAATCATGTTCTCTAAACGTAATATTCAATGATTAACTAACACCTAATTTGATTTGAACATAGATGAACTAGAATTTTCATATATATATATATATATATAGTGTCATATTATATGAATTTCCTATAAATTTGATAAAAACCTACTTGGGAATAATAATTTTTTAGTTTATTCATTGAATATATATTAATATTGTCAAATTTATTCTAACATATACAATATCTCCCAAATAAATCTCAATGCATATTAATATTCATAAAAATATTCAAGTATAAAACATTTTCTCATAACCCGTAGAAATGAGACACGAGACATGATAAATTGATATGATTAGTAAGGGTAAACATAAGGGAAGTAAATGAATCATATGTGGTGAGCATAAAATAAAATTAAGAGTATATTTACATTATTATAATTTAGAATAATCATAATCAATATTTCAATGATATTTAATCATTATTCGTGGAATAAGAAATTTTTAGACTAAACAATATAATCTCTATATCTAATAATTGTCATTAATAAATTATAATCCATGAAGAAATATAGTAATCATAATAAATACATCTTTGGTTTTGACATTATTGTGGAAAATAATTATTTTAGTAAATTATCACCTACAAGGTAATCATAATTTATGGGTTTGATATCCCATTTTACAATTTCATTAGTCAAAGATCACAGTAAAAGATACTAATGTTGACAATGCCCCGTGATAATATCTATTAATTCACTATATAATTTCTTATTATCTTCTATCATATCCATCCATTATCATTAATTATATATATATATATTCCAATCCACAACCATCTCATTAATACAATCATTATCCTCTATGAGAAAAGAATAAATAAATTCCACATACCATCAGATCTCAAACCTCTGAAGGAAAAAAGTGTCTTATAATTTCAATATTTCATCATATAAAAACTCATGGAAATGAAAAAAATTCTATAAAGGATAGTTAAATGCGTAATTTATGCATTTTAATGGAACATATGTCATATAATCCTCTATAATTGAATATCATCATGATCCATCTAGAGAATGAATGTGGATGGATCATAAAATCACATCCCTCATAAATCATAAAAAATTATTTTGATGTTAACAATGATTAAGAATGTATTTAAAAGTGAATTTAATCATTTCATTACAAATAATAGAAAAAATAATTTTCTATAGGTGAAAACATAAACAAAATTCCAAAAATATTAAAAAAATTACGTTTATAATAAGTGTGATAATATTTATTTTGAAATTCAAATAGAATAACGACTATTAAAATAGAAAAATATTTTCATAAAATACATGATAAAAGAATAAAATCATTTCAATACATTATAAAATGTGAAATTTTATATACATAGATAATAATATCGTAAAAACAAAAATTCAATTTGAATTCATTATATGGAATGAAAATGGTTGTGAAAATTTAAACATTAAAACTTGTCAAAAATACGTAAAATGATTAATGTTACAATTTTTATGCGCATGGACAATGAGAAATGTTAAAAAAAAAATAGGGAAATATTTTCATTATAGAACTTTTAATCTTCACTATAGGTAAAGGGGGGAATGTGGTTGTAATAAATAGAAACTAATGAAATTATGGGATGATAAAAAATTTAAGGGGTTTGTTAGTTCCCCCTCTATCCAATATTACCTCTCTAGTGTGAGAAATAATGTATGAGATTTAATGATCCCTTTATTAAATCCTTTAATAGGAACCATGATAATGATTAGAATATAGGGTATTTAATAGTCACATATGGAATAAAATACCCAAAATTGACAATGTGTCATTATTATATTTATCTACAATCACCGATAAACTATATAATATTTTTAATAAAATAAAAAATTCAAGCTATAATTGATCTATATCATAAAATAATCCCCAAATAAATAACTATATTTCTCTAGAATAATTTGATTGAGAAAAAATCCAATTTATACGATAGTAATGTTTTTTACAATAACATAAATAGGCTTCTGAGACTTAAAAAATTATATACATTATGTTAGAAGAAAATTTATATATAATTTAATTATTATTAATGACATGCATGAACATGTAATAATATAATAAAAGTGAAGTAGTGGAAAAATAGAAGAAAAGTGATGCACATAAGATGATAAAATATAATATCCATTAGACATTATAGAAAACATAAAAAATAATGAATCCTTGAATACTAAAATAATATAATAATATTCAAAAATTGATATCATTATACTTCAATCCAACCAATTTTCCTCTACCAAGCCCCAATGTTTAACATCATGGATCTCCCATCCATTCCATATAATAAATCCAAATGACGCATTGGAGTCATCATTATACCAAGCACCCCACTTGTAGCTATTCAACCAATACCATTGTAATAAATATTGGAAACCACAGCCTTTGATATTAACATTACAATATCTAATGTAACATGGAATCAAAAACATTATTGACATAATCTCATTACCTCATAATAAAATTCGCGAATCCCACTATCATCCACCTCTTAATTCATTTCATAAAAAATATATAAACAATATATTAAGAATTAATCATATAATGTGTGTAAAAACCTCAATGGGAAGACTGATCAGTTAATATTGGGTAACAAATAGCCAATCCTCGCTATTATTAATATGTAGAAATACAACCACAAAAAAATTTTGGTGTGACCACATAATATTTTTCTTTATTTTGGTGTGTTTTCAAATCCCAATGAAAATATTTAATAATCACACCAACAATATAAAACAATGGTATTATAATTAGTGTGACATTGCCCCTTGGTAAATCAACAAAAGGCCTCACAATCTCATCATCTTTCATGACCACATACAAATTTATTACATAAATCATTAAGGTTAAAACCAGATCCTGCAAGCCATTTTTTTCAATTTTATATCAATTAAATAATTTCCAATTCATAGCTATTTTTTGAAACATTTATATTCATTTCTATTTTATAAATTATTTCCGTAAATACAATTCAAAATATTATTCCAGAGATCAATAGACATTGTAAAAAATACCATTTCAGTTTAACCATTAAAATATTATCAAATAAATAATGGAAAATTAGAATGACAAACCACAGCCAAAACTGCCCCCTTCATCTTTTCAATAATTCCTACATCTCAACCACCACACATCACAACCACTACAAATCCAAAACTAGTACACATAACATAAAAAATCCATAAAAAACTAGATAATGAATTAAATTCATAACAAATGTAATCAATCTTATTTAATTCATTTTATTCAGTGGATGATTCAAAAAAAATGTGATTCCATGGTGAAAAATATTTATTGAAACATATAGAGTATTTGAATGATTCATATCTACTTAGTCAAATAAAAATCACAACATATTTCACCAATTTCATATTCACCAATTGAAGAAAACTTAACGTATTATAATAATGGTAAATTAAAATTCAATAATGATAATAGAAATCAATGAAATATAAAAACATGCAAACAACCACTTTTTTTTCATCTCCTCCCTTACAATTTAAATTAAATTAAACAATTTTACACAATATTCTGATACATAAAATATGTCCCAACTACGAAATATTAATTATATTCTAACATATACATTATGATAATGAAATTAAGAAAATTTCCATTCAATATTAATCATTCAATCAGATTTTAATAAAATAATGGAGAAATCACCTGTAATCTAGAAAGAATGATAACATCATTCTTATGCATATAATTCATTTACTAAAAAATTATGAAAAAACTATTTGAAACCACCATAGTGTACTAATATGTATAAAATGATGGTATAAAATAATTAAATTACAATAAAACGATTCCCTAAATCAAAACAGATCCTAAAATTGATCTATGATGAGCGAAGAGGATAAAAACAAGGGAAGTAACTACATAGGTAGAGGATGAACTTTTTTATAATTAGAGATAAAAGATATTTGGAAACATGATAAAAGGTGGTAAATGAAATAATATTTATAATCATATCCCTATAGAATCAACCAATGTATTGGAAAAAACCAAATTTATATTGGTCGGTCTCGTACATGAATGATCATAAAAATTTATGTTATATAATGTTTTTTAACCCATTTTAAAAATATTGTTTGACTGACACCATATCCAAGATCAAGGAGTTTTCTATGGTATGGTTGTTTTATAATCATATTCCATGGATATCCATATAGTTCTAACACCAAGTACAAGAAAAGTTTTTCATTAATATGCCCATGGTAATGATACGGTGTTCTATTTTTTCACATTTCATAATGATAACCAACTAGTGCACTACTTGATCCACACCATCTCCTAGTAATTTTACTATTGTATATTTCGTTTATGTAGAACAAAATTCCAATATTTAAACAATATTTCCTTCCCAAGACATTCTATTATATATATTTTTACATAGGAGATCCTCTAAGAGAAATAAACATCCAAAATAGCATGGAAGGTCATTTTAAAAGCCAAGGATATCTTTGAAAGGCTGAGACACCCCATATAACATTGATATCTCCACTAAAATATCCCTTAACACCTCAATTACTCATAAAAATATTACTTAATTTTTAGAATGTTTAGGGAAATTACCTCAAATACCTCTCAAACAATACTCATCATTGAGAATCGAAATAAACAAAAGACCAATATGGGAAGTGAAGGAAACAAACAACCATTATGTGTGATACCAATCAAGGATATTGTTCCCAAAAAGAAACCGAAACCATTATTTGATCAAAATAGTAGATTCTAAATAATGAAAAACTATCACACAACAAGGCCTAAAGTATAATAATTAATGATATATAACTTCTAAATCAAGATATTATATGATATTGGACGCACTGAATCACCTTCCCAATTCTAAATCATGTTTTTATAAATGCTTTATTAATTAGTTGTTGATTTTAAACTATATATAAACATGGTGATTTATCAAACATACTCAGAAAAATAATATAAAAGACTTTCAAAATAAATAAGTTTTAATACTTTCATCATTAAATAAATGAAAAATAATGAATGACATAAAAAAACATGTGTTCATAGAATTAATGTAAGTCTCATTATCTAATGAAATATATTTATATAAAAATTTTCTCTAAAATGCCCAATTCAATATATTAGTTAATCTATAGAACACTTTCTCCCAATGATCTTAGATTTATAATTGTCACTCCAAACTTGTCAAAATATCCCCAATATCTAACTGTCCTTAATAATTGATATTTGAGTCTCTGTTATGAAATTCATAAAGATGATAAATTTTGAAAATATCATTGATAATATCTAGCCATGGAGGATCTAAAAAATGATATTCCACTTAACCAACAGGCTCTGACTCATTGAAGGGACTAATGAACTAGTGAAAAATCATATCACCCCACAATAATTCTCTATAGAATGACATTATAGTCCAAAAATAACACATTTTCCTTGACCTAATACTCCATTGGTGTCCTTCTATAATCGACCGAATATTTATATATGTTATTTGATACCTACATCCTCCCATGAGCTATCTTATCAATTTCAATACTATAATGTATCATAATAATACCGATAACTGATGACTTTCAGACCTATTCCCCATATGATATAGAATAATATAGCCTCACATATAATTCCCCATATGGTTCCAGGAAAACAGATGGGTAGTATTATTTTTTTAAATTCAATTCATCTAAATACATGTTTTGTATTAAGAAAATCTGATGTATAGGATGCACAACAACAACATGGCATCCATCATCATGATATGAAGATTCATCTCTCCATAATTATGAGGGTGGAATGCAATTTAGAGGTGTAACTAGATTTTATAATAAGTCATCAATCCTTAATGGATTAATTTAGAAAAATTTCATCCAATATAATGAAAATGTACATCATAAATCTAGTTATCCACATAACATCATACATAAAAATTCATTCATAATCAATAATGAATCTCACCACTTAGATTCTTTCTGTGTGATAATAAATCACTAACCAATACATGGTCTCCATATTAGCATATTATCCTATTTATGATTAAATTAATATTATGATCAATTTCCAATATTCATCATCACAATTCTACTAATCAATATCTCAACCCTAGAACAGATGACCGTGAACATTATGTTCTTCATTTACCTACATGAAAAACAAACAACAATTTAGAGACTCTACTACAATCCACATTATCATGGGCTAGAAAATATACATCACAAAACATAGGATATCTTAGAAAAGTGGTGTTTTAATTCAAATGGTGATTTATAAAACACATTATGGACACTCTCATACATTACCAATGGACTTAACAACATCCCTTGAAACAAACTTTTGTTCTAAACATTTATCGTTCATTATTATTAGTCATCTATATGTATAACATGGTCTTGTATCACATACACATATGAGTATCCCCACTGAAAATATAACACCTACTATATAATAGAAGAATAAACTATCAATTAAGAAAATATACATTCACTATAATGTATTCTAATCCTTATTTTTACATCTTCCCATCCCACCATTACTATCTTTATAAAGTCCCCGACCCAATTATATTAGAGGATGTTATTTAATTATAATATTTTATCTTGGTAAAATAAGATTCAAATTGATTTATTAAATATTTTAGTAATATTGGTAGTATATATATATTTATAGGTTTCTATAACTTCAATTTAATATATAAAATTCAACGATGTTTTATCATTGATTTATTGATTATTTCCTCAATAATTTCCTTGAATTTTAATCATAATATAAATTTTTTAATGATAGGTAATGAAATATATGAAAATTATTAGATCAATTTCTCATCAAGGGTATCTTAATAGTGTAATCTATCATTTTTTTAAATGAAAAAAATATTGAAATGTAAATAACTCAAAAAATATATTTCATTAATGACATGAATACTAATAAAAATATTGAAGTAATAAATGAAACTAAAAAAATTATATATAAATAATAATATGTTCTTAATTCCTATTATACCTTTGGGCTATGTAATGGGTTTCATGCCCTATCAGCCTTCGGTCCAGAAATATGGTAAATATGGTTTGACTATTGGGATATACATTGGGGGGATATAGCAAGCCTTTATAGCATATTCTTTTGGTGAGTGTGTGTATCATTTAGTTATACCCCATGAACCTTATATAAAATGGAATACTAAAATGATCATGAAACCATTCCATGGATATTATAACTAATTGAATAATCACATAGTCATCAATTACTAATCTCATAATAATGCAATTCATAGATTTAGAAAAAAATATCATATTATAAAGGTCAACTTCAAAAAAATCATATATAAATCGGTATAGACTCTACCAAATACCGAATCTAGTTTTTCTTATGTGAGCACTCATCACGTCAAGGGGAAATATGGGGCCCACCAATGACATATACTTTCAAATGAACTACTAATATAAAATGGGTGAAACATATTATATATAAACATTCATATTATAAAAACTATAATGTGATATGTTAAAACAATCCTCATTCAATAACCACAATCACAAATAATAAAGTGTAAAATAGAAAATTATATCAAAATATTGTGTCCCAGTCAACTGATCAGAAGCCATCAAGATTAAGAATTAAAATGATAGAGTTAAAAAATATTCCCATTTTATTATTCTGTTAAATGAGAATTATTATTTAATTAATATAAATATCATAAATGAATCTATAAAAATAATGTTTTTAAAATATCCTTATAATTTTTAAACTCTTTTTTGAAAGTATAATGTCAAAAAATTGTAGATAGATTTATATTAAATTATCAATTTAATTATGTAAAATTATAATTTAAAATTTTATTTTTGATAGAGGTGTAAAATTTTGTAAAATAAATATAAGTTTAAAAGAGATTTTTGTCACATTTTCAAAAAAATCAAAACATTCCTTATCTTAAAAAAAACATGAATATTAAATTAAAAAAATCAAAAAAATTAACATAGAAAAAATTATCATTAATAAAAATTTAATTATGGTAAAAAGATATTTTCAAACATTTATAGATGTCATGTATTTGGAATACATAATATTTTCGACTAAATAGATTAACAATATTTGATATTCATGAAATTATTTTCTCAAGAACATATAGTACCACCGAGTAGTAAATTATAAATATTAGTTAAATTTTATTTTTAGAAATAATAAGATAGGAATATAAATCATTTTATCAAGTGATATATCATAGAATTTCATCAACACATATTTAATCTTATACAACCTTGATAAACAATGAAATCCCAAAATTATCCATTAACAAATTGGTAAATTATGAATCATATAATTAATGAAAAAAATAACCTAAAATTAATATATAATACCAATAAAAATGAAATCATTATATAAAATATAAAAATTATATTGTATTTACAACACAAAATATTAAGTGTTATGTGTGGAATATATCAATTATAAGTAAAAGTGACATAAGAAACCCTTACATCTGGTTAGACATTCATTTTATCCTTTATACAATACTATATAACTTATATAAGTTTATCATAAAACTATTAAATTATCCAAGTAATATATATTATAAAATATATGATTTACATATAAAATTTAATTTCTAATTTATTAAAATCTCTTTGTCAAAATTAAATCATTTGATGTTAATTTCTTTTTTTTTCATGTATGTTTTAGATAGGTAACATCATTATTTTACATTATGAACTTTAAAATAATATCCAGAATATAAACCATGATATATGCATGATATATATTAATTAATTATGTATTTAGTGTAATCCTAAATGTTAAATATATAAATTTCACTACACCATTCAAGGAGATGGTAGAGTGTACATACACATAAGATATGTTTACATTTTTTCTCGATGTTTGGATCAAAAAAAATTTAAAACATATATAATTATTATTATTTATTTATTATGTAATATATTCAATATTAATTAATTAACATTTTCATTATTACCTTCAACATTAATAATTAGTCAAAAATAAGTCACATCTCTTTGTGATACAGTTGTTCGTTGTGCACACTTGTGAAGTAATCATTTCTCCCATGAAATTTAATATTATATTATTTAAGTGGAGTAATTATTATAGATGTATAATTATTTTAAAATTACCATACAAGTTCACTAAATTTATAATTATTATAATCCATTTAATATAGAAAAGGAGAAAATACATAACATCAGTTTGAGAGGGGGTAGATATTCGTACACACGAGAAACTTATTTATCTTATTGTGGTTGATGATAAAAAATTATATGTTCAATTATAAATTGATAATTATACTAATTTCATAAATATTTTTTTTTTAAATAAAATATTATATTCATCCTTGAATTGTGGTCTTGGAAAATGAATTATATCTGTTTGCAAGCAGCAGTCCTCCATACAAAACATCAGTTGTTTTATTCCTATTTTGTTGTTCTTTGAGATAGATGTTGTAACTAAATTATCAAAATAACATCTCAGTATATATTTGATAATTTTTTTTGTATATTATCATTTATTAAAATGATTATGAGGATTTTTATGAATGAAAAAAAAAAGAAAACATGTGGTGAAGGACAATAAAAGTTCTGCAGAGGGACTCTATAGGTTTAGAGAAAATTCTTTCACTGGCAAGGGGTACTAATCATAATAATAATTATTATATTTATTAAGGGATGAAAAAAAGATATTTTATTTTTATTATTCTCTACAAATTAAATATCATATTGTGATGTTGAGAGGAAAATTGGTGGCATTTTATATATAGGAAGTGGAAAAACATGGTATTTTAGTTTACTATTATTTATACCCACAATTTTCACATGACATAATGCTCTAAAATTGGCCATTAAAAATATTATTGGTCATAAAGAAAAAAAGTGTTCATTAAAAAGGTTTTTTCATGTCTTAGGTCATTTTAACACTTATCATTTTACGTGAACCCACTATAGAAATGTTTTCAACTTAACTAATATTGGTATTATTTACTATTTCCATAATTCTTTGTCATAACAATTATTTAGAAATTATAAGATAATATAAATTATATTAATTAAAAATATATTATCAGTTTATTAATATTAAATTATCCAAAGTGGAAGATGTAAATTTAAAATTAAACCCATAGATGATTGTAAAAAAACTGTTTCCCAATTAAAAACAATCCAATGTTTTAAATGTTATTATTTAAATACTTAATATTAAGTTGAATTCTATTACTTAAATTTAGTTAATTTTAAATATAAATAAACTAAAATTATAAGAGAAATACATTTATAAATATTGTTTACTTTCAAATAATTTAAATAAAAATAATGTTGTCATTATAAATTAGTGATTTTAACTATTCATATAAATATAATATTTTTCATGAAATCTCACAAAGTAACTCAAAGTTAAATTTTAAAAAACAATTCAAAAAAATTATATTCTCTAAAATAAATTTTCTAAAAATGTTAAAATTTATTTTAAACCATGTTCACATTGCACGATAAAATAACATTTTTGAAAAATACATTCTTTCAGGGAATAATTTTTTCTTTTAAATGATTTTTTTTCATTTATAATCAATTGATAACTAAAATGTTTATTTTATATAAATTTAATTTATATAATTTTAAAAATTATGTTTTCAATATTCTTTCCATTCATATTTATGGATATTATATAATGGTATACAATATCATGGTTATTTTAGATTTGAGGTTGCATGTGGTGCCAACTATTGATAAATTAGAATTTATTTAAAATTAAATATATCACAAAACATAACTGGTTAAATTATTTTAACTAATAGGTTTTTTATTTCATACATATCATTAATGAATACATACCATTTCTATATAATTTTTAATTACACTTTACCCCCATAAATAAACTATTTTTTAAAAATATAAACATCATATAAAAAATTAGTGGTTTAAACATAGTAAATACAATTATTTAAACCCACAAAAAAATGGATGAAATATTATCTTCATAAGAGATAAATTGAAGTAAAATGGTCATAAAGATCTATAAATTCATAGGATTCTATATAGGATAGCATTGGTGGGATGCAGATATGTTGACATTAAATAAAGCTGTAAATAATTATAGTGATCAATATTGGTAATTGATCATAAAAAACTGATTTATATATGGATATTTAAAGACCAGAAAATTACCAATATATGTTGAATTAGTAGACCAATTGACTCATCGAATATGTATATTGTATGATAATGTTTTTAAAATCTTTTTATAGTGTTATGAAAATATATTTCTTTCTAATAATATAAATAAATTTGACTTACATGATATATTCCAATTTAATAATCAAAATTTAATCATTTGGTTGTGATTTTATCAATATTCAATTTAATAGTTTTTATAAAAAATAAAAAATTCATAAATTATTTTCTTATGCTTAATGCACAAAAATAATCTTTCAATAGTTCTTATGATTTAGAAATAATTAAAAAATAATTCTAATAGACTCTAAATATTTATCAAAACCAATATGATTGGAACATGATAACCAATATTATACAGAAATCTCTAAACATCAATATTCAAACCAATAGATCAAAATTATTAACTAAATCACTTATTTGAAATATCATCATATTTACCAGATCATCACTTAGGCTAGTGGTAGGAACAAAAACCATCTCACCCTTCATTTTTTGGGTTCATGCCCCTTGGACATTCTGAAAGTTATTTGTATTCACCCAACAAGTGGGTGATTGTTTTTTGAAAACAATATTAACATAATTCATATAAGGTTTCCAAATTCTATAAAAACATAATTACATCAAAATAACATTTATGATAATCCACAAAAATTAACAATAAATTCATCTCAACTAATAATAAGAATAATAATCTTATAATCTGGAACATATTTTGGGTTATTCTCGCTCAATAATTTGTTTTCCTGGATATTTAATGGGCCACAAAAACTATTTGTATAATCATATATAATATTCAATATATTCTCTAAAAAAATTAATGATAAAAACAGAATTAAAATTCTTTTATATGCCATTCCTTTTATATCTATAATATCTTTGATAAAAAACTCTATTACCACAATTCGTGATCTGAAAACCAAGATAATTAATTATTTCACATCATATATAGATGTTTCATAATCATAACTGAGATCACTTAGTGTATTTTTATTTATACTACCTCAATAGTTGTGATATTCATTTATATAGATCCCAATATCCATAACGATAATTAATTTCATAATGGAAAATTCATTCTTAACCATAAAATTTTGATAACAGTGGAATATATATATGAACATTCAAAAAACATTAATTCCCTTGAAATAAGAATAATGGTGCTTCATTCCTTAATGATCACATGTATGAAATTCTATATGTCCAAAAAATCCCTTCTCTTCCTATTTTGTATTCCATCCTCTTTATCTCTTTCATATCATTGAATCCATAAGGATAAGATAATTATTTCTCTATATTAATTTCACATGATTATATATAATCATATGATGGGATAGTTACAATGATCAGTTATATTAATAATATTGTATTAAGACAATTAAAAAATTACCAATCATGAGTTTTTTTAACTATTAGAAAACCATGTAATGTTTTCTTCAGACATAGAAACATTTTCATCCTCTTATTGTCTTAGATTCAAGACTAGTGTCACTATATCTTCTTGTTTCTCAGGAGTTAAATACTTTTCGAAGATACATAAATTAAAATCATAATATTTCTTATTTCTTATTTCTTATTAATGATTGCTATTTTGAATCATTTGAGTGCATAGATAATTATCTTTTGAGAGAAAATGAGAAACAAGGAAAACAACTGTAATTCATTACTACCAAGTGTGATAAATATAAATTCACTAAGGAACATATCAATTTTTTATCTACAAATGGATTTGTAGTCCCATTGAATGTTAAGATTTTCATATTTATGAATCATTATAAACGTTTTACACCACATGGTGGACAAGAAAGATATTCCATATTGAAATTTATATTTCTTATAATGTGATTCAACTACCTCAATATGGTTATAAATTTAATTGTACAATTTGTTACTCTCTCTCCAATGTCATTACCTTTTATAGGGGAGAAATAACTACATGGATTATGTGCATTGATATAGTTCCAATTTATTTTTCAGGTCTCCATTTCTAAATAACGAATTTTTTTTGAATTGATTATAAAATTATGAAACAAAATGTTTAATCCCAAAACAAATATTTAAATTATTATAAATTTGAATAAATTATTCATTGATAAAATAATAATAATAAACATGGTTTCATTATGAATGTTTTAAAATCATAAAATATGCACAAAACCATATTAATGGTATGTATTTATAATATTAATAAATCAATTTATATCCTGTAAGAATGAAAAATATGGTGTTCATTATGTCCCATTTTTTTATAAATTGTAATTATCATGTTACTCTTGGCATGCCTTCTATGGAGTTGTTAAACCTATATACACGTACTATAAAACCACTTCCACATGAAGTATCAAGATGTAGATGTATTTCTTTTTATAATACATAATATTCATCTTAAAAAACATTATAATATTATACTTTAACATATCCCTAATTTCTTCCATAGGGAGGTGTTCTATAATTTCTGATATCCTGAATCCAGTTTCCATGTTATATACAATACAACATCTAAATTCAACTATAAAAAATCTACCTTTTTATCCAATAATCATTGGTAAAATTATTATATTTTATTTACATACAATAAATCACATCCCATAGTACAAAATAGATTTTTAGTCTACATAAACTATACACATGCTTGAATCACAAATTATAATTGAATATATAATATAAAACATGTTATTCTCTTCACGTTAATCATTATTTTATCAATAGGAACTCTTTATATCAATCAAATTTATATCTTGACGTCATGGGGAAAGAAAAAAAATATTGTTTTGACATCAAACACTCATTATGGGTATGTGTATAGTGAAATATTGCATGGATAATGAAATTATAATCAAAATGTTGTGGTAAATAACAAAAACATATTCCATTTCATCAATAAGATGAACATGTTGAATAATATGTTATAAATAAATAAATGTCAAATAATTAAATATATATATCCACATTAACTTCAAAATTAAACATGTATATCGTAACTAATAAAATAATATATCCACGGTCAGTAACTAATAGCTTAATCTGGGAGTCCATAGTGGTGGAGATAATTAGGATACAATCAAGGCCTCAGGCCAAGACATCTAACAAAAAATTGTAAGGCCAAAACAATCCAAATAAGTTTTTTTACTCTAGAAGAAATGATAAATCAATTAGAAAAAGTGGGACACACTCATCACATAATAATACTAATGAATTACTCATATGAATTTAGATAATGATAATCAACAAAATCATTCATATTTGAAAAATTAACGTATAAAATTTTAGTACCATTCCAAATAAAAAAACATAGTCATAAACATCACAGACTATTATGTATAATGTTATCACAATGATATATCCCAGTCAACATATCTTAAATTATCTAGATAAAAATTCATTGTGTTACCATTATAGAATATTTTTAATTCCACATAATTTAAACTAGTTCTTATTTCATCATCATATTGAATTTAAATAGTAATAATGAAATACAAAATATTCATTAAGAAAATATCATCTAACATTGATAATTACCATTTAAATCTTATGGTTAAAAAAATTTAATTTAATTTATTAAAAATAAAATTGAATAAAATTAAAGTATTATTTAATAAATTGATTGGTCATTATGATACGATATTTCTGTCAAATTCATAGTAGATAAAAAATATTCCTTTTAAATTTTTAATAAAATTCAAACATTCCATTTTTGGGAAATGAAATTAATATTAAATTAAATTTTTTTCTGAAAAATTATTACATGGTATAATATATAATTGATAAATAGTATACATAATGATAAATAAGGGAATTTTTTCTGATAAAATATATTAGGAAGAAAAGGGATTTTCAACAGATGTGTGAAATAAAATTGGAAACAAATAAAAATACATTATCAATCACCTAATTTATAAATGTGTAAAAAAAATTAATAATACAAAAAATATCATTAATTAATAATGTATAATAAAAAAATGTATTTATTGTGTGATATGTCATAACATAACATCATCGTAAATTAGATCATAGATAATGAAAATAATATATGAAATTTTAAAATAAAAAATTACAACTATAGTAACAATTAATTAGTATTCTCTATAAAGGAAATAACTAGAAATTTAAAATCAATTACAATGATGATAAAGGGAATCATGATATAACATATCCAAATAAAATTATATTGAACATAAAAAATGAATATTTGATGAATATGGCATATGTCTCATGAAAGTAATACTGATATGTGAAACCCTTACTTCTAGATTGACCTCAATGTTATATATTTATACCTAATCAATTTTAAAAATTGTATTATTTTAATTATTTTAAGGATCCATACTAATATATCAAATAATATTTATGATTTACTTGTAATGTAATATTATATGTTTATTAATAATTAACTGTTTAAATCACTTTTTCGAGTGATATTTTCTTTTTGTCATTTATTTATTTATTTTTTAAAAATTAACCCTGTTAAATTATTCATTTATACATAATATAATGAATATAAAACATGATATAAATTTCACATGTATTCATTGTATTATTATTTTAAAAATTAAATAATTTTTTTTTATTTATTACGTCGTCCATGTGGATAGTAGGCCTTACTTATTCATGAATAATGATTCATGTTTTCTTGATGGATGAAATTAATTATAGTTAACAAATTTATAAAGATTTATAATTAATTATAATCTCTCATATATCACATATATTCATTAAATTTTCAATTATAACCATCCATGATTTTTTTTTAAAATTTGAGTCTAATTACTATGTGAGGATGTACTCCTCCCTAAATACATGTGTCACTATCATATATACAATAGAATTTAATTTCAGATGTAATATGTTAAATAATAATTAAATAGGTATTATTATTTTAAGATTATAATTTAATTAATATAATATTACTTTATTACAACCCACACCAATTTGAAATTTGAAAATGAAATTACATCGGTTCGTGAGGCTGTAGTCAATTATACAAATGAATAATGTCATTGTTTTCTAATGGGTTGAAATGTAAGAAGGTAGGTGTGATACTTTTATTCTATAGGATAATTAATATAAATAATTTCACTACTATCTAATTAATGTTTTAAATTGATCAATATATATATAATTAAATTTTTGTGATGAAAAAAAATTTAATAAGTTTGTGAAGTGATATTGCCCCCCACATATGATCGATAGTTTTATTTACCCATTTATATAAGTGGATAGAGATATTGGTTATTTAATTAAAATAACAATATTTAAATAATTATTAGAAAATAATATTTTTATACAATCATATTTGAAGACTATTTTGAGGTTGTCTGGGAAAAAATAAAATGAAATACTTGGTTAAAGGTTATACCCCTTCAATTTACATCCTCTTTAAAATTAAATAAGATTCAAAAATAAGAGGGTTTAATAACAAAAATATTTAATCTTGGATTTTGGGGAAGAATTTAAGAATATTATTGGGGAATTTATTTTATTAACCAAATGTATCTGGGAGTGTTAATCAGAGAGGATAGTGGGTGGCCTTTAATACATTGGTTGAGAGGACAAACATGGAATAAATGAAGAGAATAAAGTGTAACCATAATTATCACTTGAAAAAATGGTCCAAATAGGTAATTATAGATCCCTATTGTGTTGGGGTTCCAAATACATTCCTAAAATTTGGTTTTGAAATATTTTTAGGTTAGCATACCCAACATCTTATTAGTTTAACCCCCTAGTAAACTGATTTTCAACCTAGCATTAGTAATTAATTTATACTATTTTACAATACATTGTGTCAAAAAATTAATATGATGTTATTAGATAATAAAAAATAATATGATTATAAATATTCCATCCAATTTTCAAAATTAAATTCATATAATTCGTATAGTTCAATTTATAATAAAACAAACAAATGAATTAAAATGCAGGTTTTCCAGAGAAGTTACATAAAAATATAAAAATGTTTATACTTAGAAATATTAAATAAAATAAATTGAAATAAAATATATTAGTTATTTTTTAATATTATTTATCAAATATGAATTTTTAAAAAATTATAAATTAATTTTAATTTTGAAATAATTTAAAAGATATGATAGTTTTCATTAAAAATTAGTGTTCCAACCATTCAGAAAAATAGTAAATACTTTCATGAAAATTCTTAAAAAATCACAACAATAAAATAACTAGAAGTAGATATAAATTTTATAAGTTTTATAATATTTTATTATAAATTATTAGTTATTATTTATAAATTATTTACTCAATTTTCGAAGAAACTAACTTGTAGAAAATTTTAATTTTTTCTAGAGACTTTTAATTTTAATTTCAATGATTTTATATTAATTTATACTTATTTGATGACCAATATGTTTAATTTATATATTTTTAATCCATATAAATTTTATAAATTAGTTAGTATTATTTTTAACAAAAAATTTAATACATAGGCTATAAATTTAAAAGGCATTATAGTTTAATCTCTCACATGGTTGTGTGTTATGTAAGCTATTGAAGAGCCTAAATTTATTTTAAAAATATTTTTTAATGTATCATTTTGTAACATCATTATAAAATCATGGTTTTTTATATCATATAAACCTACAAAGTAAACTCCCCATTTTTAAACTAATTTAGAGTTGAAATATAATCATATATAGACTATTTAACAACATCCTTTCATGAAGTCTTTCTCGTCGCAACATCCATGAAATAACCTTATATTAAGGTGTAGAAAATCATAAATTAACAATATAAAAATTCTATATCCACATATTTTAACATATAGTTATTCAATTTTATTAGTGGATAAACCTAATGTAATTGTGATCAAAAGAGAGAGTACATCTTTCTTTGATGATATAATATCATTCCAACATTAGAGTGAACAAAACTAAAACAAACATTATATCATTGGTGGCATGTTTATTTTCCTAGTGATGTAATTATCTAGTACAATGATATATTAACTCATTATCCTAATTGAATTAATATCATATTCCCAAATGATAATTCTCAATGATGAACTATAATATGACAAGCTTCTCTTTTAATAGAATCACTAGATCACTGATGAATCTCTTCATTAGGTATAAAAACACTTCTTAAAATAGTTTAACCCAATTAATATCTTTTTTCTTATTATTAAATGTAATAAATATGGATTAATTCAATGAGAAAATGGATATGTAACATTATTAACATCATACAAGATTGATCAAATCATTCTCCTCTATAATATTTTTATGTGAGTCCCAATAAATTATTGCCTCATTTTTTAAAGTGGAAATAACCGCACACTTCTAGAAGAAAAAATTCTCATGGAAATTAATTAATTATGTAAAAAATTAGAATATGGAAAACATTACAATAATCATTTTGGGTTGATGGATATACTATACAACTATGGGATACTCAAATGTTCTTCCTATAATATTGATTAAATCTATATGATGTCAATAAACATGATTGAAAACTATTGGAGGAACTCACAAATCAATGATTTAATGAGCCCTATAAATGCAATATTATGTTCACGAAATTTAACACCAATTCCATGAACATGAAGTGTATAAATTTTCATGAACCAATTCAAAGTTCCATTCAACCCGTTATAAGACCTAGCTCTGGAGATGGGAAAATGGTCATTCTCGATATCCACAAGCATCCATCCCCTTCCTTGATATCAACAATACACTTTTGGTAGTGATTTCATCAAATTATTTTATTATTAACCATGAACCTAAGTAAGACACCATTAAATAATTGATAATCCCAACCAACATGGGATACATTAATTTTTAGTTTCAATGATTTAGAAAATTAATCTATACCAAAATACCAAAATTTAAATGGGATACAACTAAACCAAAAATAAATAATCTACATTCAACACGATGTTCATCACCATAAAGACACCCCCACAAACACCTACATGAAGTTGAAGAATAGAAAGAATATCCATAATCACCACTATGGAACATCATTCCATTATCGGGGTGATATAAATTAATTTTACTTACACCAATGGTTGTATGAATGGTGATATAAAAATCCCAATATAATTAAACCCAAAAAAGATTCCATGATTTATCATTAGAAGAAAAATCACCTTGATTTTTTTACTGAATTTGGATTCATTTTTAAATATAAAATTTCAAGAAAAATTTTCAATGAAAAAATCGCTCAAAATAATAATTTATTTAAATAAGAATGAATGTACACAATTTAATCCATATACAGATGGTTATCACTATCTTACAAAACCAACAACTCACAAGGGAGAACACCTGGTAATCACCGATATGTAACTAGGTCTAGAGGGATCATAGGAACCTCGTACCTCAGTGTTAATATCATCCAACCAAAACTCATAGCATCCCCATGTATGACATTCTATAATGGACCACCTCAGAAAACCATGTGGTCTCCAAACATAAATAAAAATATACAACATCATCATACATGATCAAATATATGAGAACATATCCCAAGGTCTAGTGGCCTTGGATCCTATAACAAGTTTAGTTAATTTTTAATAGTTAATCATTCAAAAAGATATTATCCCTCATCCCTGGTAAATTGACTAGAATACTAGTTATAGTACACCCTCATAGTTACCAATGATTATCATTATTCCCAATTTCCATTTCACATGTCACAATATTCAACACATTGACATAATCATTCTTGAAATAATGATCTCACAAGAAAAGTATCTTCTCTAAGAAGAATTTCTTTCCCATAATGAAAACTTATAAGAAAATCCCAATTATTCTTAACCAATGCCACTATCAAGTTCTCATGACCACTAATTCCATTTTAAATCACATTCTTCACCATGTTCATCATTAATTAAAACAATTTGGATACATAACAATAAAACCATACATTAAATCTGACCATTTCAATAGTCAAATCTCATTTTAAAATACATATGCACAGAAAATCCTTTTTTAAAACGTTGTCCTCTTTATATTCACATTCATAAAAAATATTTTAGAGACATTAAAATTAATATCACATTAAAAAACACACAATTTGACTTTTAAACCAATATTTCCTTACATATCTACCTGAAAACATATTTTTCACATTCAACATGATCTCTTTAAAATATTAATATTTCACAACCAAGAGGAACACTTGAAAATAAATCAATTACCTTTTGAAACTGGTCTTTTTACAAAAAAACTCAAATTACATTGTATAAATAAATCAAACATCATATATAATCTATTAAACAACTTCATGAAACCCAAATATCATATCAAAATCATCTAATAAATTTAATGTATTGAATTTCCTACTTCATGTATGGAAATTACAAAAATGGATTTGAAAACCATAACTACCTCATAGGAGAACCATACAATGAGAAGATCAAACCAAAAACATAATTATTTCATCCAAAAACACAAGATCAAATCATAAATAGGTCAGTCGACCAACTAGAAAAGATGAACCCAAGGGGTTGGAAAACCATTGAAAAAGTAAGAAATCTTATGACTGGAGACTTAATTGATGTTACCCTGAAGTAAACAAGCTAAAACCATCTGAAATGTGTTTTTTTGTGATCATAGATGGAATATAGTATTATATTAAAACATAAAATAGATTATTTCTCATATTAGGGGTTACAAATTATTAAATCAAATGTGCAAAATGATTATTTCAATGGTTTTTATGGACCAGGACTTACCGAATGGTTATCCCATATAGTTTTTGGTACCCTACTTATACTGTGTGGTTTCCTATAACAAAGAGGAACCCATCTATATGTATTTTATAGGGGAGGGAACACACTCATTTGGATGTCTATGAGGCCTCAACAAATCCATTGTCCCTAACACACAATATTCTATTTTGGGGACAAAGCTCCCCCTAACTAGGCACTCACTTATTTTAAGACCCAAAACATCATTTTTATACAAAAAAATCCACAAAACAATAGTATTAAAATGATACAAAAAATAAAAAAAGTAACCCCTCAGAATAAAATTATAGATGCAAAAATCCATCCAACTATGAAAACATTCCACCCATGGAAAGTCATTCCAAATCCTTATTATAGAACAAAAACCGACACTCCACCTTATCCCATGATTTCTTCTCCCATAACTCATTCCCATAAATATCATTCTTATGATAACCCATAATCTATAATAGATGCACAGTCAATTAAAAATCTCCATTCAATTCCAACTGATACCAATTCAACTTGTCAGACGGGTCTAGGTATTATTTTTCGGCTAAGAGACATAGAACAAATCAAGAATTGACGTCAACTGAGATGAAAAAGCTAACTATAATTCCACAATACCATATAACACATTAATATAAAAAGAAAAAAAACTCTTCATTATCTTTTTTTATTTTTACTAAAACGACGATTTCCCAAGGAAAGTTCCACTAATAAATCTTCCAGTCACCAACAAAATACTCCAAGTCTCAGTGCTTCTGATTGTAATAATACACATAGAGGATCAATGTGGGCATCATAGGAAGCATGATCATCTTGACCATATAATATGTTTCTGGAAAGAGGTTCAATTATTATAATGTGGTCTCACACACATCATCCCAACCGAGAAGAGACATACACATCCAATCATAATGCACATAAAAGGTATCCATTCATAATGATTATTTGTATCTTTTATTATATAAAAATTCAAAAAAACGCCAAATGGATATACAACGAGTCTTCAAAAGCTAAATCACATGCTTGGATCATGTATTCCAATATCAGATTTACCCATGAAAACTGACCATCTGTTTGAGGATTGAATGTCATGCTCAACATGATTTTCAACCCCAATTACATATGGGTTCTTTCCAAAAAACATTGGGAAATGATGGGCTCTATCTGAAAAAGTCACCGACAGTTGACCATAAAGACAAAATATTTCTTGAGCATACAACCGACCCAACTCATCCACATTGGATGAATCCTAGATCCAAATTAAGTGGGTTAACTTGTTCAATTGTTCAATCACTACCCAAATATAATTCTTTCATTATGGAGAATGTTATAAGATAACAATAAAATCCATGGTGATATTTTCTATAACTCATGTAGGAATGGTTCATTTATAAATCAACCCATAGGTCCATAAGTGATTTTCTTTTACATGATGACATCTATAACATCACAATAAAATGTTAGCTAAATCCCACCACATTTGGAAACTAGAACTACAGATGCACAATAGAAAACATCATTGTGGCACCAATTTTAATGGCCCACTATAATGGCTGGTAATCCAGAATTACCACATTGTGCAATGAAAACAACACCATGAAACAATATCTAAGTCATAATTCTCCCTTAAGGGTCAGTAACTATTCACAAGCATCTTCCGCACCATTTAGAAAATACATATAATTATGAAACAACTCATCAGTTGTCTTCTCATGCTAAATATACTCTATAGGGATGGTTTCATTTGAAAACTATCCATGAAAACACCTCCAATGTTCACTTTTGACTCGAGAAGTAGTTGGGAGAAAAACCATGAAATTCTACTCATAACTGGACTCTTTCTATGGCTACACTAGCACATTTTTACGAAAGACAATAATAAATACTTTTTCAATATTTGGGGTATAGAAGATATAGTAACCAAAAACCTTATGTTAGTCAACACAGTGACACTACATGAACATAATTTCCATTTGGGAGAAAACGAAATACATTCTCTTATGGTAATAATAAACTACTAATATATCCTCAAAAAGATAATGACTCGACATCATCATTTAATATATAACTACTGCTAACTTTAGGTCATGGGATTGGTCAATATTTTCATGTGGTCGATGCTTGTGAAAACTATACACAACCATGTGGTAATAAAAAATTATAACACACCCAATACCCATTTTAGAATCCTCAAAGTAGAACATATATCCATTTCTAAATTCTAGAAATATGAAAATATGGTTTGTGGTCAACCACAGCTCAATATCCTTAAATGAAATATGGTATTATGGGATCAATAAAAACATTACATCCTTCTAGTTAGGATCTATAATGGATGAAAAAATATGATATAAACATCAAAAAAACACCCATAATAGCCTACTCGGCCAAACATTATTTTTTATTTCTTGTGAATTCATTATCTGTTACCACGAAATCATTGCATTGTCCTTCTGAGGGTCTATAAGAACCCCTCATTCTGAGATCACATTACCAAAAAATTAACATCTATAATTTAAATTGTGCATAAAAAATACATCCCATAGAGGCTATTTTCTGAAATTGTTCATGTCACAGTCCTCAAAAGACAATAATTCCCCTCCTTAGTCCCAACATAGACTAGGATGTATCCTTGAATCCCATGGAAAAGGAATCTAGATATTGTTAGAATACAAAATTTATAAGCTATATAAATACCATTGATGCATTATTTTATACTAAGGGCATAAAATGATACTCAAAATTGTTGTACCTTCTTCAGAAGGTTTATTTTTAGATATATTCCCCTTCAACTATTACTTGGGGAACTAAAAATAAATATCATCATTAAAAACCCACATATCACGCATAATCTGATAAAAAAATCAACAATATAAGGAAATGGATATTTTTTATAGATCAACACAATATTTAACTTTTGAAAATCGGTATACATTTGTAGAGATATGTCAGAGTTCTTCATAACAAATACTAAGGCATCTGAGGTTGAGACTCTTGGGTGAATGAATCCATTTGATTCCAAATCATCCCATTTTATATTTAATTCTATAAGCTTACTGTGGTTCATATGGTATGATGTAAGAGATATCAGTAGCGTTCTTCATTCAAGGTTTATGTTGAACTCAAAATCCTCTATTAGATGAAAATAAAATAAGCAATACAAAAATACCTCTAGTCACACATCCCCCATTGGATGCAATCCACCCTCAAGAAAACCATCATCGTCCACCAATGTGAGTGGAGAGGTCAAAAAATGATATTTCTCAATTATGAATTTTCTTGACCATCATGTTCTGAACGAGGGTACTATTAACCATGAAAAACATATTCACATCCATTAGAATCCAATAATAATTACTCAAATCTGTTAACATTCGGTGTGCACCTAGAATGAACAATCCAATCCATAATGAGAATTATGTCAAAAATGTTTATCTCCAAAACTATGAAATTACATAACATCTTGACCCATGACATGGAAAGCTAACAATATGGATAGGAACAAACCATTTTCTTGATTATTACAGAGAAATATTACTATCTCCATCCCATATTTCATAATCGTAATGTAAAAAACCGTTACATTGACAAAATCTGCTGAAATCAATGACATAGTGGCACTAGAATCAAATATAACAGTAGACAAAAATAATTCAAAAATACTGAAACGAAAAAATATTAAATTACATAAATATTATTCCTTTGGTTCTTGATACATATATTATAGGTAACTTGCCTCATCTTAATCCTAATAATGATCGTTGACCTATTGATTTTCCCTATACAAACACTTCCAAAAAGAGCACTATGCCCTTCCACTATGAACAATGAACTGAGAACCTTCTGTCATGGATGGTTCTGACCAGGATGACATCACATTTCATGACATAGATCCATCACCACTCTGATATGGGAATGTCACCTTAATCAATCATTTCATGTTCCCCACTGTTATTCGCCGATGGAACGACCATGGTAGAGATGAAGACACTAACCATAAGCGCCCTTACTTCCACCAATGATGGAATAGAAAATATATAATATTGGAATATAGAGATGTTGAAAACAATGAATGATATCATGAAAAATAACCTCCCATATTATCCTTCTCTTAACACTTTATCTTCATCTAATTTAGACTTCCACTCCCCCGACCCACTACTGACATTAATCAAGAGATATCAGTCATTCTTTTATGATCAATCTCTCAAACAAAGCATGATCAACCACATTTTAATAATTCATCAATGCGAACAAGAATAATTCAGATGAAGTCTCTACTCACAACCCCATATCAGAATTTTTATTCTTAAGCTTCCCATTTGAAACTATCTTAAGTGTGAACCAAACCAAAATGGAAAAGTTGATACAAAATATCTCTCAGTTGGGTTCCCCTAATAATGATCCAAGATCTCTATGGGCTTTTAAAAGGAAAAGGTTCCAAAGTAGTACTGAGTTATGTAGATGATCTTGAAATCATTCCAACCACTCTTTTTATACATCCTGTCTTTCAACAGAGTGTCCCACCACATCCAACTAAGACCATCCAAAATGAACAAATAAAAATTCACCCTGACTACCTCTGGAGTATCAAGAAATAAAATAACAGTCTCTATTTTCCCATTCCAATCAACAATTTCCTAGGGATTTTTACAATCAAAAAAGGATGAATACATTTACATGAGGTACTCCTATGCTTTTTCTTTTATATAACCCTATTCAACGTCACTATCCTTAGTAGGACAAAATCCCACTACCTTTTCCAATTCATAGATATCCCTAACCACAAATTTTACTAGTATTTGATTGATTGGTGATGGAGAAACTTCTCCAAAAGCATATCCAGGTTTCATAGGAATAATTTCAAGTGAAATGTTACTATAAAAATAAACAACTATAAATAAAATCACCATAAAAACCATCATCACATCATCCAAATAAATTTTATGTTATAAAAAAAGTCTAAAGTATTCCATAAATCGAGGAAAAGCCATATCTAACACAATAACAAGAAAAAGTACATAAAATCATCCTATTTTACATGAATAGAATGAATCATCTATGATTATCCTACTATAGATGTAACCGAATAAAATTCTAAACATCCTATTGTGACCCACATCCCTTCATGAGGTGTTCTATCCATAAACATCTCTCAGAACCATAACTTCACACCCAGACACTCCTATCTCCATTATATCTAGACACTCCCATATATCATTACCCAAATAATGATCAATTCCTTCTTTGATAACATTTTTTTAAAAACCTAACATGGGGTCGATTAAACCGATCACCCAACTCAGCCCGATACATGTACCGAAAAGAATTATTGAACCCCATGGGATGGAAAGCAATGCATAGGTTTTAAAAATGTAATTTTTGGAATTATTTATCCCATTTATTTAGTAATTATGCAACCAAAAATACTAAGACATTATCAAATAATTTATAACCACTAACTGAAATTGATACAACAATTTTAAGAGTCAATTTTTTACAACATTATCCAATGACAGAATACCACAATAGAAGGTGGAAACATCTAAACCTAAAATTTAAAATAATTTTGAAAATAGCGGTCCATAAACCTCAATCCACCACCAAAGATACCTAAAAAAGGTGGAACACTAGTAAAATTATTCACCATCACCACCATCAAACATATTTCCTTAACCTAGTTCATACATGAAAAATTCTACAAATATCTAAGTGTATATGTAGGGTGTTAACCAAATACTAGTAGGACTCCAAGAAAATAAAGATTATATTCTATAACATTATAATAAAAATAATCAATAATGTTTTAAGAATTAATTTGGAAAAAAAATTAAATAAAAAATTAAATAAAAACATATATTTGAAAACTATTATTAAATGAATCATATATTGAATTATAAAAAATGTACTAAAAGACCAACGTATACCAATGGTAAGCACCACATCACAAAAAATTTCATGTAACAAGGGATAAAGACATGAAAATCCCCATTTTTTACTATAAAAAGTGGGACCGTATGATCCTTATAATGTTTTTATAAGATCCTATAACAATAACCCACATGATCATCATACCCAGTCTACTATAGGAGAACACATTCAGATTAGTGATCTCCAAGAACAAGGAAAAACCCATAGAATCCTCAGGCATGTGCCACTAGAGGGGAACACATACCTACACTAATGTTCTCTTATCATATCACCTATTTAGTTAGTATTGTAGCATTAATACTTCTAGAAGTAATTAGGCCACATCCATTCTGAATCCACTATAATACTTGTTTATGTCCACCCACCTAGATACCCATGATTCCTTTTATTATCAATTTCTATTTCATTTTCCTTATAAATCATAACATTCACAAACACAAGTAAAGCTTCATGATCACACAATAAAATCAACTTCGTTCAGAAAAAAAATTTATCCAACCATCAAATCACATAAGGAAACCACTATTTTCCATATTCAAGACAACATTCAAATCATCACCCACACAAAATCCATTTTTAAACAAACTCCACACAACATACACAAACCCATATATAAATATTAATAATAGAATTAATGAAGTCAAATTATTTCCATATTCAGAGATAATTTTTAAATCCAAGCATTCACCAAATCCATTTTTAAATCCATTATTTACGTTACATTTACAATTCATATGGCATTAACAAACATAACTAGATCATAAGAAAAATATCCAATTTTATTTGGAAAAAATCAGTCATCACATATGTACCCAATAACACTTTAAAACATTGTTCTCAAATTTCCCAAATTCCATTGAAAACCTTAATATATCATAATAAAGAGAATCACATGGATGAAAATAAAATTATTTTTTAAAACAATCTTCTAAAACATACAGACGTTAAATCACACTGAGAAAACATTTCTCAAAACACACATTACCCATAAAAACATCTATTAATCCAAGAGATAATATAAAATTCATTAAAAATGTTAAATCAAGGAACCATGAAATTCATGCTTTGAAATATCTAAAATATAACGATAAACCAAAACAACATGACAAGATATACTTATAAAGGAAATATCATAATATAAAAGTCATGATTTCACTAAAAAAAATCTCAATCCCTTATTAAGTTAATCCATCCACCAAAAATTAAGAAATGAATATATGAGGAAAAATAACCATATATTGATGAATGAATCATGATAAATGTGAATTGATTAATATTTCCATGAATATCCCACTCCAAAACCACACAAGAGATGGATTTCAAGTGTACTACAAAATAATGGAGGAATATCTTAGGGATGACAATACAATATATGTTATATTAGGGGTTATTGCGAGTTTAATATGAAGTGGTAATAGTTATTGATTCTGGATATTTAATGACATTGATTGTTGGCATGGTTAGCCAACATGGTTTTCCAAATCTTGTGGAAAACATACAGTATAATCTATGCATGAGGAAACTGACAACATGATTTCCAAGAGGAGGAAACACTCCCATGTGGATAGGAATGAATCTTAGATAGAGACACCATTCAGGGTGTATGTTTTTATCGATTCTAGAACATAGATTAACCTAACCATGAGACACCTATTCTAGATACAAAAAATATCATTTTTTAGAAAACACGTGGGAGAAAAATGGATAAACACGAGTCTAACAATAATCAAATGAATGCCTCACAAAAAATATATTATGTGATGTATTCCAATACCGAATGGTTTTATTTTTAATATCATCCTCTATTACACTCATTTAATGATATCATGAACACTAACATATCAAAAAAAATGTTTCTTTCTATTGGTCGAATATACGTTTAATTTTTAGAAGGTGTAAGTGATTCCTGATAATGAAATTATTAATAATTCAGTACTATATAAACAACATTATGCTATCCTCCCGCTTCTTAGAGAAAAACACCAGTATGCCCCATGATGATAGACTACTCTATATGTAATTATTCTTCATCTGGTCCTATATTTGAAACCCATACTCTTATTACTTATAATGTTCTTTACTATAAGGATCCATTTACATCAGATAATTTCATAGGTGCAAATTTATCCTCAACTCAATATAATTTCATGGTGGTATCATTATAACATCCTTTCAGAAATCATCTATGAACTCCTTGAGAGGATGTGAGAAACCACCACCTTAATTCCCATTGAATACATAGTTAAATACTATATCAGGGATATAAGGTAATGTACACATCTATTTCTCATCTAACATATTTTTTTTCCATTGATGATCATCGATATGAAATTTTGAAACCTTCTTTAATAAGTATTCAATAACTATACACATAAAATATAACTACTGAATGCCAATGATGAAATTGTAAATCTATTATTATATCATTATAATATCCCTCAAAATACCTTTTTATCCCCAATTTTTAGTCTATACCCATTACACACATCACACAATCTAGTCTAGCCTCACACTATTTTAGTCAACACTCATGGAATGTGAATACCCTCCCTATACATCTAAAATCATGGAATATGTTGTGTGTTTCAATGGAGTGTGATTTTCCTAAATCAAATAAGAATAAAAATCTACATTAAAATATAATCCAACCTCAAAAATCACTAGACCCTATATTGATTGAACTTCTATAGCATGCAACTATCTATTATAAGATCCTCTACATAACTATTGAATACAAACTCCATAACTAGGCTTATATCAATGTTTATGAATTCGGGGAACACCTGGATGTCTTACCCAAATTATCCCCTCACCTATATATGGAGAATATGTGAACTAGACCGTTAGATGAAGTGTTGTCACCCATGGATGTGTATGAGTCAAACATTGTATGTAATCAATTTCACGATTATGTGCTCCAATAACCACTAGGTACTCATTTTGTTATTTATTAGTGACCCCAAAAAATAAATTTCACTACTCTAAATCCCCCAATTAAATTAATAGGTGATATTTTCCTTAGATGGTTAAAAGGAATCTATTTGGGATGAATCACTGTAGGTATGAAAAATAAACATGCCTCAATTTTGATGATTGTTTTGAAAAAAATTACTCATTGAGGAACCATAATCAATCCCATATAACAATAATTCAATTTTATATTTTATACTTTTAATCACCTCCACCTTATTATATAACCATAAATACTTTTTAAACATAAAATTTGTATCTTAATAGTAGATAAAAGGGAAAAGTTCCACATTAATAAGCTATCCAAGAGTCTTTTCGTTATGAAAACTTTATGTGTGAAAATATAATTTTTTCTTAAATAAAATCTAAAAAAACATATATAAACTCCACTTTTAATGATAATGAAACAATTGTCTATTTAATTGCTTCAATGCCAATGGTATGAAATATTTTCAAAACATCATCATTACATTTACAAATAAATCATATACCTTCTTCCCGTCTATATGATTAAAATCCCACCATAGACTTGGTCAAACCCTAATATGATAGACTACCAAACAAACATAGTACTAATTCTATCCTTGAAATATATTTTAGTAATCACATATTACTCTATGCATCTGTCTATATCCATGTTAGAGATGATACGTTTGTACATATCCAAAAATACAACATTATGGAAAAAAAAATCCTCCACCACTAATCCTCCTCCCGAATCAGTTCTACCCCCTCGATGTCCATTATGTTAGCAAATTAACCCACACTAACCATTATGACATATTAGTGCCATAAAAGAGGCATAATTAAAAGAGAGAACAATGATTCCATTATCATGGTAGCATGAAATTTTATTATGTTTAATTTAATTCAATTAATTTATTATAACCACAATATTTTTATAATAACATGATAAATTATGTTGCTTGTACCATTCTCTCCATAAGATCATCTAGGGATATAAAATTTATTATCCTAGCCATTATGCTTAACCTTTATCAGAAGACATGACCAAATGATGTTGTTTCCTTACTAACACAAGTAATCATAGCAGCTTAATACTATACACTGAATCTTATCTCTCAACAAAACACGTTGATACCACATTTTCAGAACACACATTTACAAATGGTAATACTCTTAGTAAATCAATAATAGATGATATATGTTGTCCCTTGAATATATCCATCATTATGATCTATTTTTTCAATAACCCTAGATTGTTTAAAATTATCACTCATGGGTGGTGTTATCCTAAATAGATAATGTAGTATTAAAACATTTGATAATAAAGACAATGAAAAAAATAAAATAATTTAAACAAAATAAAATACAATAAATCTTGAATAATTTTAAAAAAAACATAATGTCTAAAAATAATAAATAAGAAGAAATTGATGGTACCAACTCAATAATAACAATGTCCTTACTAGTAATATCTTGATTAGCTGCTAAAATTCTCCAAAAATCATGAAATAACGTTTGTAAATATAATATTTTGTCATTAAATGAAAACATAATAATATCATCCTAAATATATCATGTGTATGTGATGAAATTAAATACAAATGAAACATTGTAAATTTATATTCAACAAAACATTTTGACTAACTAATTCCACCTTCCCAATTTCATGCACCCCAAATAATGAATTTAACTTTAAATTCAATAATTAAAATCATTTTAAAAACGAACACTATAATGCCCATTCCTAGTGATTTTGTTCTTATACTAACCAATATCGTATTTATTATCCATATGATCCATTATGTAGAATCATTCAGTAATTATCCTAGTAAACAACATCATACCATGTACTCCACATGCAACTGGTCATCACATCCCACCCTAATGAACCTAAAAAACCACACCATCTCATTTCAAATACCATATATCAAAGATCCAGTGTTATCATGAATATTATGGAAATATACATCTTGCCTTTATCATACAATCAATGATGCCCACATTGATATTTCTTATCGATATCATCATCCAAACCTTACATGAAAAATATATAAAACCCATAAAAACCCATTGTTTATGATCATGAATTCAAACAGAGAGTGGGGATGACCGGGTATACATCCATACAAACCCACTATAATGGCTATTGTGGATAAACCCCCCCCACCCCATATTTAGTTTAGGATTATAATGATTAGTGTGGTTAATGTGATTGTAGAAACCACAATAAAAATATATCATAGTGACACATAAAAGATGAACATACGAGTTTAGAAAAAGAACTACACTATTACACAAACATCCCAATAAGACCCAAAATCCCCCACCACTTTCAAAACCACCTCTAAAATCATTAAACCACACAATAAATTAACATCCAAAATCCACATCTCATATTAATTATTATTTCAAAATATTTATGTGCATTAAATTTATCAAACATCATTATTTACGATTCCCAAACATTTGATGTCAATAAATTACCAATTTGAACACAGTTCCAATTTTAGTATAATAATAAATTTCATTTTCCAATTCATTGTATTTTAGTTTATCCATTAAATTTTAATTCTATCCATACCTAGAAACTATCACATCCCAATCCAACAGATGTGGTTCACTTTCATGTTGTAAAATTTCCCTAAATCACAACCATCGTATATGATAAACACCACACATAACAACCATAAAACATCACCACCACCACACATAAAAAACAACACATCACATTTCAGTTTTATAAAATGGTTTACATCATGTTTATTTTAATATTTTCGATGTTATTCACACACAAATATGAGAATACATGGGAAATAATTTTATCAAACATATATATGTTTGTACTAATTTTCATATGCAGTGATATAAATTACTAAAAAAATTAACCAATTTCAGAAGAACAAATATCATAGTCTAACTCAAAAAATTATATTGTATGGAAAATAAATAACATGAATCACTAAAATTACACGTAATACAAAAGATAAATTAAACCTAATTTGTTATATTCCAGTCCTCTAATATTTCTGTTAATCTAATTAGTTAAATTCATTACAATAGTGAATAATATCTACCTGAATGATGCATGAAGAATGATATTCTAATATATAAATATAAATAGTGAAAATATGAAGGATCCAAAACCTAATATTTTATTCCAACAGAAACACACACAAAAACTAACGATCAACATCCATTTATTTTACAGGAATCAACATTGTAATCTTATTCATAATAAGCCTTAGTCAAATATTGTGATAAATAATGGTTAAAAACACCCACATGAACTCCTAGAAGAAATGGATTTAAGTGAAGTAGTAATGGAGAAGGGGAGTGTTACATTAGTCTAATATGGACTAACCTAGTTTTTATATGAGGAACTAAGGGGTTAAAAATACTAGTGGAATCAATTTAATAAGGGAAGGATTGATTGTGTTTCACAAGGAGTTTAAGGAATGATTGTAACACAAATGAATGGGGAAGTTGTCCTCATACCTATAAGAAAGTATTATAAGAATAAAACATGGTATATAAAATAATGAAAACATCCAATTTTTGTCAATTATATGTATGAAAATAATCCTTCTTCTGATATTGATTTTTTCTACTCATTTTTTAAATGATATTTATCTACCTCCACAGATTGTAAAAACAACATGATCTAGCCAATAGTAATCTTCCAACTTCTTCTATGAATATCCAATATATCTAAAACACCATAATGAACTTCATTAAGCCTCTCCACCCCCAAGGATTTTGTGTGGCTATTCATTAATCCTTATTTCACATGAGTTATCCCTTTGAGAACCACACCTACTTCTCTTACCAAAATATGTATCACATGTCTATCCCAGGGTGCATTTGAACTCCATCAGGACAACACAACTCTATCTATTACTACCCAATAAAATAGTCATACATCCAATATTTTACAAGAGTACTTCCAAGTCATAAATTGTTCCTATATTATATACATTATACTTTTCAAAAGATGTGGTGTTCAACAATTGGCCAATAACCAAATAAAACCAATAGATCAACACCAATATATCCCAAACATATATAAACCTATGAAATAATCAAAGTAATGTTGTACATTTTTTTCCATTATATGGTTTAATTTTAATTTTACACATAATTTCCCTAAAAATAAAATCAATAATAGAGAATCTCTATTAAAATATTATTGAACCATAAATAACATACCATCAATTATTTATTTCATAACACACGTTCAAATATACAATATATAAAATATATATTAGTTATAAAAATTATTTTAGTACTATCACAAAAAATAACATACTCTATTTAGCTCATTATTAGGTTCCAATTTTCTTTTAGTTAATAATTTATTCATTTAATTGAACACATGTGTGGAATATTTTTGTTTTTTCCATGCATGCTTTGGTTTGATGCTTTTGGTCATTTCTCCATGTACATTAGATTATGATTTCAATATTATTAATAAATAATTATGTATCACATTTATTAATCTTATACACATTTATAATTATTCATATTTTTCTGATATGAATGGATTTAAATCTTTTGGTAGTGGAGGTACTCCATACATAATCATGAGTGACATTTTCATATTCCAATGAATACTAATTTAAGAATTTGAAAACAAATTTCCATTACATATGAATATTTCTGTCAAAATCATAATATAAAATCATTAAATACATCATAATATCCAAAAGTTAATGATTATGATGAAAAATTAATTATATCACTATGGGTATATGGTTGTCCACACATATACATATGCCATATATTCATTTCTCATTTGATTGAAATGATGTGAAAAATGGTTGATCAATAATTATATAGTAATTTATTCATATTGAGTTTAATGAATTCATTTTTAATTTTTTACAATATATTTACAATAAATACAATAAAAAATAAAACAAATTAAACATGATTACACTAGTGCAGAAATCGTTTTTTACGTCACCATTTTTTACGTCGGTTATATATAACTGACGTAACAATGCGGCGAGTAGCTTTCTCACGTTGTTTATTTTAATAACTGACATTACAAATCACGCATGTTGGGTTTTTATGCCGGTTATCAAATAACCGACGTAAAAAACCAATGTGCGGGGGGTTTTTTACGTCGGTTATTTTGTAACCGACGTAAAAAACCCGATATCGACGCGTTTTTTACGTCGGTTATCAAATAACTGACGTAAGAAACCAAAGCGTGGTGTGTTTTACGTCGGTTAAAACCCCCGGGGGCTTTGGTTTTTTACTTCGGTTATCAAATAACCGACGTAAAAAACCAAAGCGCGGGAGCCTTTTTACGTCGGTTTTAAGATAACCGACTTAAAAAAGCTAAAAAATAGTTTATAACGTCGGTTATTATATAACCGACATTTTAAAGCATTTAAAAAAATTAAAGCCCGTCTTCTGTCATTTACGATTTTTTCGATTGACAGTCGTCGGCTCGTCTCTCTCTCGCGCGGTAAACCCTAATCAGCTCGTCGATCGCCTGCATTACACTCATTTTGGCTTCATTGTTTCTCTTCTTCACTGCTCTCGGATCTATCATCTCAACTCACGACATTCATGTAAGCCTTCCACGAATTTATTTCGTTAGTTTTTATTTCTATTTTTGATGTGCTTTTCGTTCGTTTTTGAATCTCGTGGAATTTTTTTTATTGCAAATGGTTATTATGTTCATTAAACTCGCAACATTCAACTCGCAAATGGTTATTAAAACATTGTGGATTAGCTTCAGCAAAATCTGAAAAATAATGGGTGGTACTGTAACGTTCCATTCTTCCAGCAACATTATTATTTCCTACTTAGCTAGAATGTGTCTTTCTGGATGAAGATTGGTAGTACTTATTTTCATAAAATCATATTGTCAATATGATTGTCCAGAAAATTATTTTCATGAATGAAATTGGACCAGGTACAATCGGTAATACCTATCCTTAAAATTTCATTCAACATTCTTACATCATAATATTTTTTAAAAAAATTATGATTTTTAGAACTCCTAGATCAGAAAACCATCATCTGTTTTCATCTGCATTCATAAAAATATAAATTCATACCTATTACAATCAAATATTTCATTCTGGACTCATGGTGAGTCTGATAATACATTTCTTCTTTCAGTCATCTCCTAAAAATGATGGACCTTTTCATGCAAAGTGTATCTGATTTCTTGAATACGATGGTATGCCCGATTTTCAACAAAACCAAGTGAGGTGATTTCTTTTATTATTAATAATTCATAAAAAAATTATAATACCTAAATATTATTATCATCCTTTTCAGATTTTTCATTATAAAAAAGGTAAAGGGTACTTTATTTTCATTCTCAAGTTAAATTATATTTTTTATAAACCTCTTTTCTATCTAGGTAGAAATAATTTAATGATAATTAGATTGAATTAGGTATATTATCTTATCTTACCATCCAAACACATTTTTATGTATTAATAATTATTATGTTTTGTAAAAACAATTATGACCCCCATTTCATTTTTGTTAGTTAATTGATCTACGAAAGTGTTATAAATGATTTGATGATCACGATTCACCCATATATATGGTTAGTCATTATGTGACATTTGGGTCCATAATATCCTTCTAATGCATTCGACAATGCATTATATATCATAGATCAATATGAGATACAGATGGTTATACCATGTCCAATGTGTTATGTGATGTTCCTGGTAATAAATATTATAATAAATTATAGGAAAGTTGTTTAACGTATCCCAATATGAGGTGAATGAAACTATGTTTTCCCTTGACATATGTTATGACTTATATGATTATGTGTGTGCCACACTCTTATGTTATTCCACATACCAATGTTGTGATCTTGTGAATAAGGTTCTTTAAATCATGTTCCCACTATCATATAAATCATGTCTTATGTTATGCTAAAATTGTTATACTTGGACTCAGGTTTTATGATCTATGATTATATAGAACTGTTTCACTTATCTTTTTTATCATGTGCTTTGTTAATGCTCTTATACCCCCATGGATATATTTTTATGAGATTAGATATTATATTTATATATATAATGTTTACCCATAATGAGTATCATAAATCAAAACATTTATTATTTTCATTCCCTAAGTTATAAAAATAAGTATTATGTAGGATGATTCAAAAATTTAATCTGTGAGATGAGTTGTTTTATGTGTGAAACCCAGGCCAAACACATATGTATTTTTTTTATTGGTATTACATATATATAGTTTGACATATACTTTCATTTACATTACCATGATATTAACATTACTTTTTCTAAAGAAATATTAATGTCCTTAGATTATATATCGGATCAAAAGGATATAGTAATTCTAATATATAATCAGAATGATCATATAATATGACAATATTATTAAACATAAAACAAATGGTCTATATTCATATTTTTATCATGACACTAACGATGTATAACTATTTGGTGTTGGGTACTTATGAAAACTACTACTACTTTCAAGATTTGTTTTATATTTTAAATTGTTTTACATTCAAATTATGATTTTTTTCATATAAACATGTTTTGTCTTATCTTAAAAATATATATTTTTTGTTGATATTTGTTATAGGTAAAAATGAGTCGAAGTTGGATTACGGCACCTCGAATGAGCAATGAATTTGAGGAAGGTGTTGATGCCTTTTTGGAATTTTCAAAACGAAATGTTCCAAGTGGTGACATTTTTTTCTGTCTATGCCTGAAATGATTGAATATGAATAAGATGAAAAGTAGAGAGATAAAAGATTATCTGATATGTCATAGTTTTAATCCGAGTTACAGCCCTTGGATTTGGCATGGTGAAACTGGACGGAATGTCACTGATGATGATGATTCGCAAGATGGTAACTCCAATGGAATTGAAGAAATGATTTGAGATATTGTAGTAGAACAAATTGAGATAGAACCGACAGTTTCACTTCTATATGGTGATGCTGAAAAACCATTATATCCCGGTTGTACAGATTTTATGGTTCTGTCGGCAGTGTTAAGATTGATTAACCTAAAGGCGAAGCATGGATGGAGTGACAGAAGTTTTACAGAGCTGCTACAATTTATGAATGACATTCTTCCAAAAGATAACGATCTTCCAGATTCACATTACAAAGCCAAGAAAATATTATGTCCGATGGGATTGGGATACAAGAAAATACATGCATGTCCGAATAACTGCATTATATATAGGAAGGAATATGAATTTCTGTCAGAGTGTCCAAAATGTGGGAAATCACGGTATAAGGTGAAAGAAAAATCACAGGGTGATGTAGAGATTACAAAGCTCCCTTCAAAGGTATTTTGGTATCTTCCTATAATTATTGGTTTCAAACTTTTATTTGCTAATTCACACGATGCAAACTGGTTAAGATGGCATGCTGAAGAGCGGGTATGTGATGGAAAAATACGTCATCCAGCTAATTTTCTACAATGGAAGAAAATTGATGCGTAGTATTCTACATTTGGAAATGAAATAAGAAATCTCAGACTAGGGTTGTGCACAGATGGAATGAATCCATACCGAACACTCAGTAGCACACATAGTTCATGGAATGTTTTATTGGTAATTTACAACCTCTCTCCTGAAGTTTGTATGACGTTCAAATATGTCATGTTGAGTACAATGATCTCTGGTCCAAAGCAACCCGGTAATGATATTGATGTTTACTTGTCACCGTTGATTGATGATTTGAAACTGTTATGGGCTGATGGTATTAGGGTGTATGATTCTTATACAATGGAATATTTTCAACTGCATGCAGTGCTTCTGTTCACTATAAATGACTTCCCAACGTATGCAAATTTTTCTGGATATAGTGTTAAAGGGCCTAAAGCATGTCCAATTTGCGAACAACAGACGTCCTATTGTCAATTGCATCATGGGAGGAAAACAGTGTACATGGGTCATCGAAGGTTTTGCTTATGGAACACCCTTATAGAAGACTAAAAAAGGAATTTAATGCCTCACAAGAATTTGATACTTCTCCAAAACCTTTATTCCATGATCTGTATTTTGAGAGGGTGAAAAACCTTGACGTGACATTGGGAAAGACACAGAAATCTGGTAATGATAGACATATTTGGATGAAAAGGTCAATATTTTTTGAGCTACCATATTGGAGGTATCATGAAGTTAAACATAATATTGATGTCATGCACGTGGAGAAGAATATCTGTGATTATTTGATTCGAACATTGTTAGATATTAATGGAAAGACTAAAGATGGGTTGAATACAAGATTAGACTTACTATCAATGGGAATACGTTTGGAGTTACCTCCCACTCCTAAAGGAAGACGAACATTTCTTCCCCCGGCTTGTCATACATTATCGAAGTGGGAAAAAATTAGCTTCTGTCAGTGTCTTCATGATACCAAAGTGCGTCAAGGTTATTCTTCTAATGTAAAAAATTTTGTCTCATTGAAGGACTTGAAGTTGATAGGTATGAAATCACATGATTGTCACATCATGATGCAACAAATTCTACCAGTTGCATTGCGTGGAATATTTCCAATTCATGTCAGAATGTCTATAATGAAGTTGTGTTATTTTTTCAATTCAATTTGTAACAAGGCGATTGATGTGAATGCTTTGAACATTTTGGAAAAGGATGCAATTTTAATAATTGTCAATTGGAAATGTATTTTCCTCCAACTTTTTTTGATATAATTGTGCATTTAATGATTCATCTAGTTCGAGAAATAAAGCTTTGTGGACCTGTATATCTTCGTTGGATGTATCCTTTTGAAAGTTATATGAAAATATTAAAGGGGTATGTTAAAAATCTATATCGACCTGAAGCCTCCATTATTGAAAAGTATATTTCTGAGGAGGTATCAGAGTTTTGTACGAGCTACTTGGCTGCGGCGCAACAAATAGGTTTGCCTCCATCTCTCCATGAACGAGTTAATAATGAGGGAATGGGGATTCGTGGCTTGAAAGTCAAATCATTGTCAGCTGAACAGATGAAGAAGTTAGAATCATACATCTTGAAGAACATAGCTGATGCTAAACCATATATCAAATTGAATATTAATGAGTTGAAACAATGTCATCCAAAGAAGAAAGAAATTTGGATTTTGAATGAGCACAACAAAACTTTTTTGTCATGGATTAAAAAGACTTGGCTTGGTAGATCAGATGTATCATAGACATTAAAATGGATAGTGGGTAGTCCATGTTTAAATGTGATAACATGGTCTGGTTATGACATTAATGATTATACATTTCATACAAAAGCTCAGGACAACAGAAGTGCAGTTCAGAATAGTGGTGTATTGGTGTTTGCAGAAGAAATGCATTTTTCGAGTGCTAAGGACAAAAACCCAATTTCTGCATCAAATGCATATTATGGAGTGATTGAAGACATATGGGAGGTTAATTACATTAAAATTAAAGTTCATGTTTTTAACTGTAAATGGTTTAACGGTAACAACAGTGTCAGACACGATGAATTTGAAATGACACTTGTTAATCTAAATAGATTAGAAGACACAGCTGATTCTTTTATAATGGCAACACATGCAGAACAAATTTTTTATGTAGTAGATCAATCAGATATGCAGTGTGCTGTTGTTTTACAAGGGAAAAAACAATATGTTGGTGAGGATGAACTTGATGAATATGCTGATTTATGTGAGATCCCTACTTCAATGGAAATATTAACAGAACATAATGACGGCCATGTTGAAGACAAAGTTTGTGCCATAAGGAACGATCACGATGAAGGAATTTGGGAAAACAATCCATCTGTACATTCCTAAAATTACAGGTAACATATGTTTATTTCTTGTTTACATTTATTTTTTTCCCTAAATGTTAGATATTGTAAGTTTTTTATTTATTAAAACATGTTTTAAAATAAAATAAGTATATGTTATTGTTTGTTTTAAGTTTGTTTAGCTTACTTTATCAAGTTTATTGTTGTACCCCTCTCTCTGGGTTCCACCGGCTGGCCAGTGGGCAAGAACCGGTTGGCCGGTGCCCATACCGGCTGGCCGGTGCGCTAACACCGGCTGACCGGTGGCTCTGGAAGAAAGCAATGCTTCTGCCAGAGTCCACCAGCCAATCGTTGGTCTCTGGCAGAAGCATTGCTTTCTGCCAGAGCCACCGGTCAGCCGGTGTTAGCGCACCGGCCAACCGGTTCTTTCCCAACGGCCAGCCGGAGTACCCAGGCAGTAGGCTTGCCCACTTCCTGGTGGCACCGGCCAACCGGTGGATGACCACCGGCCAGCCGGTGGAACCCAGACAGAAAGCAAGCTGTCTGGACCACCGGCCAGCCGGGAGCTCAGCACCGGCCAGCCGGTGGACCACCAGCCGGCTGGTGAGACACCACCGGCCCGCCGGTGTGCCCAGTCAAACTAGCCATTGGGATTTGATAATTGATTTAAAATATTTGAATTTGTATATTTGTTCACTGAAAATTACATTACCATGTTTACAATGTTTACCCGGATTACCATTTTTTCCATTTTTTACCATCTTGAACATCTTGACCATTTTGACCATCTTTGCCATCTTTACCATTGTTTAACATGCTTACCATATTACCAATGTTTACTATTATGTAACCTAGTACACTTTTCTATTTTCTGATTACAGTAGTATTGAAGTATTTTAATTTGTATATTTGTGAACTGACGTTTGTTTTTTTGATTTCAAGGATAATGAAAGATCATTCAGATGATCAACCACATGATTCTGGGGAGGAGCATATTTCTGGTCATACCTCTGGGGATGAACATTCACATGCTCCTATTACGACAAAGAGTTCAAAGGTTGGTAAACGTGGTTGGACACGTTTACCAAAATTATCACTTGCCCGTACGCAGGATCAGAGGATAATAGTTGAGTTTGATGATGATGATATTCCTAGAGGTCCGAATGCCAAAGATTTTAAGAGTTTTGTTGCAACTCAGGCTAAGACCAAAGTAAGCATTCTGTATGATGATTGGAGAGGTGTAGATAAAGCGATTATCTCTCAGTTGTGGGATACGATTTTGGTAAGATCTTTTGTCATTGTTTGACCATTCATTTAATGTTTCTAGTATATATAATATGTTTAACCTCTTATTTATCAGATGACATTTGATATTCCTGACACTGGAGGAGTTAGGAAGAAATGCTTATCATTGGCTTCCAGGAGATGGAGGGATTTCAAATCAACCATCACATCTGATTTCATTTATGGTCTTAAGAGTCATGACAATCCATGTCGTATATATCCTTTTATAGATGAAGACACATGGAGACAGTTTTTTAAAAGTAGAAAAAAAGAGTCATTTCTGGTAAGGGCAATGTAAACTTTTATATAATTTCTTATATAAATGATTTTATTAATGTTTTGTTAATGATTTATTATTCTTAAATTACAGAAAACAAGGAAAGCTCATCAGGAGATCCAATCTAAAAATGTATACCCTCATAGTTTATCTCGGGGAAGGTATACATTATTGGAAGAAAAAATGATAGCGGAAAAATTTCAACAACTAAGAGCTGAGTCTTCATTCTATGGAGAGGTGGCCCCTCCATCCCCTCCATCTAGACATGAAAAATGGAAGAGAGCTCGGAAGGGAAAAAAGGGCAATATCTTTCGGAAGAATCGAGAATCGTAGCTGAGAGGATTGTAAGATATCTATTTAATTTATTTAAGTAACCTTTTTTCTTCATATAAGTTTCAATCATTACAGATATTTTCAATTAATTAATACAGGACTCTCTTGAGGAGCAAAGTTCAGAGGGGACATTTACAGCTACTGGGAGGGAAGATATTTTATTTGTAGCATTGGGAAGGCCCGAACATCCTGGTCGTGTAAGAGGATATCCGATAGGTATATCGGTAAGAAAAGTGTTTCCACATTCTTCAACATCTAACATTGAGGGGGTTTATTAAAAAAAATAGAATCCTTGGAGGCTGAAGTTCAAAATATTAATGCGACGATGGAAGACAAGATTAGAGATTCGGTGGAGTCTATGTTTGCAGAAATGCAAAGACAATTTCAGACTGCAGCTCCCACTCCTCCACCTCCCCTTGCAGACCCCATTAATTATCCTCCACCTCCGCCAGTAGCTCCCACTCCCCCACCTCAGCCTGAGGACCCCATTTTTTATCATATGCCTCCGCCGCAGCTTCCTATATATTGCGAGTTGTATGTTGATGATTCTCAACATCATATAGTAGCATACGGGTTGGTATATTGTATAGGAGATGCAGTTCATCATCAACAGTTAGAGGTAGAGAATCAGAGGGTCACTGTACAGGATGTTATAGATAGATCAGCTAGGGTACCAATACCTACAGATGTGGTGGCGACAGTTGGACAGAGTATCGGCCATTTTTTAGTTTGGCCATCCAGACTTCTTCGACTCATTACCATAGATGTATGAATGTTATATATTTTATTTTATTTTTTTATTAAAGTTTTTTTATCATTTGAAAACTACTATAATTCTCAATTTTTTTTTTCACAAGAATACTTTAATGGTAAAGAAATACTGTATAGACAACAACAAAGACAATAGGCTTTGACATCAGATACAGATTCCAGTGGTCTTGACAGATTGTCAAGATATTCACATTTGTTGTTGGGTTTTTATGAGTTTCCAATGGAATCTCATGTTTGTGGATGTGAAATTAGTGTGGGGATTACAAAATCTGATATCATGGAGCTTGTTATTGGAGATAAGTTGGGCATCAACGTGGTGCAAATTTTTTCCATGTAAGTCATAACACCTTTTCCCTGCGTTATATTTATTAAAAATGTATACTTATATATTTTTTGTATTAGGTATCTTTATAAAATTTGTGAGAGGAATGAACTGAAAGAAGTATATGGATTCATGGACCCGCAATTGATTTCCCCTGAAGCATGTGCATTGACTGAGGAACAAAGAATGGTTTATATTGATGAAAGATTTGAAAAGAATATAATCCAACAATGTTGGATGATGCCTTTTTGAGAGAGGTATGAAACACATTTCTCTCAAATAGTTAATTATCTTTTAACATAAAAAACCACTAACATTAAATTTCCTTTTATCAGTGATCATTGGATGTTAGGGATTTTTTTTCCCATGGGAGAAATATCTTTATTGGATATGCTCTGTTCATGGATGTGCGAGAAAGTTTTAAAAATATATTGGAAAAGTAAGTTTCAATTTCTCAATAGTTTTATATATTATAATGAATTTTAAATTTACCCCATTCGTATTATTTTCTAACAGTGCATGGGTCTACTTTTGAAAAAACACAAAGAAAATAAATGCAAAGATCAAATATGTAAATGCGAAGGTAAATTTCCATTTATAATTTGTAATTTTTTGATTTATTACATAAAAATAATATATCGAATTTACACTCATTCAAAACAGAATTTTCATGAACAACAAGGCCTCATCGAATGCAGATATTATATGTTAAGATTTATGTATGAAATAATAACAACTGGGACAGTTGTGAATTTTGACCTGGTACGATTTCCTCTTAGACTTTTCCATCATATTTCAATTTGATTTATTCATTATACACGTTAACTATCTTCTTTTTCATTTGTATCTTTTTGATGACCCTCAACCCTATACTGTTGAAGACATCAAATGCGTACAAGTGGAGTGGTCAAATTATTTTACAGGTTTGATTGAATTTTAGTTGTTTGTAATGTAAAATGTAATATTGAATATTGTAATTTTAATTGTGTATTTGGTAGTTGTTTAGGTTTGATTTAGTTTTTTTTGAAGTTGACAATGTTCGTTTTGAATGTTATATAAGTGAATGATTAATTTTTCTCGACATCTTGTTTTGGTCTACTTTTGATGGTTCTTCTAATATGGATTTGGGTCTGTGGGGGAGGGGTTCCAAGGGTGTGGGGGTGTGTTCAGTGGGGTTGGGGGTGTCCAGCGGTCCGGGAGGGATGTCTGATGGGGTGGGGGGACAGTCCTGGGGGTGGCAGGGATGTCCAGGGGTGTGGGAAGCCGGTCCAGGGGTGTGGGAGTGTTGTCCAGGGGTGGGGGATTGTCCAGGGGTGTTTAGGGCTATCCAGGGGTGTGGTGGGGGCTGTCAAGTGGGGTGAGGGGGTGAGGAGGTGCTGTTCAGGCGGGTGGGGGTTTGTCGAGGGGTGTTTGTGGGTGTCCGGGGGTCGGGGGCAGTCCAGGAGTGTGGTGGGGGCTCCAATGGGGTGGGGGAGGGTTGTCCAAGGGGTATACATGAGGGTGGGAGCTCCAACGGGGTGGGGGAGGGCTGTCCAGGGGGTATACATGAGGGTGAGGGATCCAACGGGGTGGGGGAGGGCTGTCCATGGGGTATAAATGAGGGTGGATGCTGTCTAGTGGGTAAGTTTTATATGCTATCTATTTACATGCTTAATTTTGATGTACTTCTGTTTATGTGGTACGATTTCTTGATTTGTTTTCTGGTTGATTCTGGTGGAGAGAAGATCACTGCATTCTGTTTAAAAAAAATTGGGTTTATCACATCGGTTATTTAATAACTGACGTGATAAAAGGTCTACAGAATGGTTTATCACGTCGGTTGTTTAATAACCGACGTGATAAAGGCCTGGAAAATGGTTTATCACGTCGGTTATTTAATAACCAACGTGATAAAAGGCCTGGAGAATGGTTTATCACGTCGGTTATTGAATAACCGACGTGCTAAATGGCCCAGACAATGGTTTATCACGTCGGTTATTGAATAACAGACGTGATAAACGAACTCCCTCCGGTTTATCACGGCGGTTATATAATAACCGACGTGATAAACCCCCCTCCCCCGGTTTTTCACATCGGTTTTATATGAACCGACGTGATAAACCATGCTCAGCCCTGTTTATCACGTCAGTTCTTATAGAACGGACGTGATAAACCCCCTCACACCATGTTTATCACGTCAGTTGTTTAAGAACGGACGTGATAAACCATTGTCCAGGCCGTTTATCACGTCGTTTCTAAAATAACCGACGTGATAAACATCGCGATTTTATGCTTTTTGACGTCGTTTTTTAAATAACCGATGTCAAAAACCTTATTTATAACGTCGCACATATTAACGTCGGCTAGAAACTGACGTAAAAAATTACAAATAACCGACGTAAAAAGCATTTTCTGCACTAGTGTTATGATTTTGGACATGAAATTTGGAGACCTTATTTATCTTAAACATAATGGATTTAAATAACGGTATTTCAGTAAACCAATGACATCATGTACATACTGTGTTATGTTTTTAAAGAATTATAGTAGGGATTTGTTGAGTCATAATAGTTATAAAGTGTATGGAAGAATGGTAGGATGTTGTCTTTTTATAAGGAAGGGAGATGACACACATCTAAATATTCAAAATATTATAATATATTAATTTTTTACTGATATAATGTGACATAGATATATGATATAATAGTATATACAATTGGTATGCTCAAAATATTATAAAAAAATTGAATTTTTTTTTTAGTTTTTTTAAATATAACAATTTAGGTCCCCATATCTATAATCTCACTTTTACCATAATCGTGGTGATATATTTTTTCCTTTTTATATAATAAATTATTATCAAAAAATAAGTTCAATTTTTTTATTTATATCAAATATTTAATATTAATCTATTTAATACATTTTATTAAATTTAATTTCTATATTATTTATATTTTAATTTTATTATATGAATGAAATCCACACAAAAAACTATTTTTATAAAATTGACTTTTTAAAAATAAAATAGAGGTTAACCTTATTCAAAAACTAGTAAATTATTTTAATAATAAAATATATTATAGATTATTTGGACAGAAAATTTAATTAAAATCATTTTCCAAAATAGATTATTTAAATTTATTATTATAAAAATATATTATCTGGCTAAAATATTTTTTTAACATATATTTTACCTCTATGTGATTTTAATTTCATTTATATGCAATTGATATCAAATTAAAACATTTTATAAACATTTAAACTATAATATTAATAAACAATAATAAAATTCCTATGAAATTACATTCCATTAAATAATAATATGTTAAATTTATATTAAATTTCTTCAAAAATTGATGTTGTCTGAAATAAAACACTCAAAGTATATAAAATTTAAAAAATATAAATATATCAAAAAAATATCATGTAGTTATACTATGTCACTAATTACATAGTCCAAAACTATTTTATGTATGAAATATATGATATTATGAGGTTGTTAGAGATATTACCCATTACAAACATGAAATAGGAAAACATCCATATGGATTTCCTCATTGAAATCCCCAAAACGTCTAAAAGAAAAATGTTGTAGGTATTTAATTAAACGACCTTGAAAATTCATAAATTTTATTACTACCAAAAGCGATATATCTATACATCAGCATCCCTACTTACATATTAATAATTCTAAAAGATTTAATGTTGTTCAATGTTATATTGTACATGGTCATGACCCAAAGATCAACTCGATGATTTTATGAGTTAATAGAAAATCCTTTAAAAATGAGTTTTGTTTTATTACTACATATCAACATCATAAATATGGTCAATATTCATGAATATTTCATACCATACTAGATATGTTTATAAATTGTTATCTAGATTTAAATTTTAGTTTAAATAAACTACTTTATCTTATCAAATTATATTATAAAAATAGATTTCCAAAAATCATTCACATGTATCATTATGAACCGCTCAATGAAAACGATAAAAATTATTTTAAAATTAATATATTGATTATATATTTATAACTGTGAGACATCATGAATTATGTGAATTGAGTTATATTATAAAAATATTTATTATTTAATTATAGACTTTATAAAAAATACATAAAATTTAATTTATACAAATATGTGAATCTTTTCTTATGATATATATCTATAATGGTCCTAATAAAAAATTATTTTTTTATTATTTTTTTTAAATAATTACTATTTTTTACTAAAATAATTTTGATACTATGAAAATTCTTATTCATCAAAATAAAATTTTACTAAATTTTTACATTGAAATTATAAATAATATATAAAAAATTTTGATATTATATTTTATAATAAGAACATAATTACTTTAAACCAGAACATAAAAATTTACTTTTAGTAATATTTTGAGGTTTTTTTGAAATTATTGACTTTATATTGAATAATAAAAAATTACTATTTTTCAAATATTGTTATTTATTTTATTTTAAACAAGTAATATATAATTTCCATTTTCATTATGGAAAGCGGATTGACAATAAATATGATAAATTAAGTTAATAATATTATAATTAATTTTATTTGAAGCATCAATATCATGATTTTGGTATAAGTTAATATTTTTTATTAAAAAAATCTTTCTAAAAAAATTACCTTCACATTTATGCATTATAAAAATATTTATCTATAGAAAGTACAAATATTTAATAAAAAATAAATACCCAATATTGAATTAGTATGTCTAATTTTGGTAAACTAATCTCTTTTTATCATTATTAAATATAATAGTGATAAATATGTTCAACCCAGGTGGGGACTAAATGAGTAAAACCTAGATAAAAATTTGAAATAAATTTTCAAACTAAAAAAACATCGGTATATTTTCATCAATGGTATTAATTTTACGATATCAATCATAATTTAAAAAAGATGTTGTTTTTCATTTTAATGTGATAATGACAATTATTTTCTTTAATGAAATGAATATTAAAAAATAGAACATTCTTGCTTTATATTCCATTTATATGTTGACATAGTTACAAAAAGATGTTATGGATGATTTAAAAATAATATTTTGATATTTATTAAATTTTTTATGATATTGATTTTTTTCCAAACCTCATTAATGGAATAATTATTTTATGTTCTTATATAATTATTTCATTGTTTTTTTGTATACAGTAGTAATATTAATGAAAATGATTTTTACAACAAAAAATGTAATATTTTTTTTGTTATGAAATGGAATCACATGAATTATATTGTTTATAATCATGTAGAAATTGATGTAAATTAGTTTTTATTTTTCTAAAATATATTTATTGATATATATAAAATAATAATATTTTAATAGTTCATAAATGGAATGTAACAGTATTTCATGCAAAAAAATATTTAGTTACTTTTTTTGAAATGTATAATAGTATTGAAGGATGACATATATGATTATAAATAGTGCAAAATTTCCACCATTTAGAATTTATGAACAATTATTTACCTTCTTTGTAAAACAAAAACCCTTCAACATTTGATTATTATTTCCCATAGTTTGTGATTAAATTTATTAACAAATGAGTTTTTCCAAAAGATATTGAATAAAATACAACATAATCATTAGAAAAATTTAATGTTTTTTGGCAATATAAACATAAAATATCTTCTCAAAGAGATTATATCAACATTTTTAAATGTTTCAATGTAAATGAAATCATTATAATTATTTTTTTATACTTCCATGTTATTTATTTCTTTAAATTATAATGAGAAGTTCCTCATCATTTTTCATTAAAAATAATTACGCATTATTTATGGAAAAAACACTGCCTAATTTTTTTTATCATTTCCAAACTCATATTACGATTTATTTAGTCATATAATTTCATTTAATGGGTCTTTCATAAGGGATAAAATGGTGTTTTATAGAAGAATATAAATTCAACAAATTATACATCTTTTTATTTAATTTTTATTCTACCTCCTCAAAATATAATTAATTGATAATATGAAATATCTTCCACATAATAACTAAGTTTATTTTTTTATTTATCATTTAATCACCATTATCCAAACTAAATTTTTTGAAATATTTCAAATAAAAATTTCAATCATGTACTCTTGGGCACAACTACCACCACAAAGCGATGTGATTTATTATCAATATCCATGATTATTTATTATTTACAATAGCGTATTAAGGGATTATATTCTATATTGACAATATTTTTAATCTAAATTAAATAAAAATATTTTCTCTCTCATAACCAGTCCATCCATTGGGATGTGATAATGTAATATTCTATTACATGTTGACTACCCCTTGTACTGAATTGTATGATTCAATATTATGATCTAAATTTTATTGAAATTAATAAATGTAAATAAGATATTAATATGTATATATATATATATATATATATCTTTATAAATGATATTTTGGATATAATAATTATTCTATAATTGTTATATATAATTTACAATTATTTCATTCTATAAAAATAAGTCAAAACATCAATTACATGTACGTATAGAATATCATCTCACAAAATAATTGTAAGTATATTTTCATACTCTATTTGGTAAAAATTTTATAAATGTATATATAATTATTAAATATTATTCATATTAAATGAATGAAAATATATATATTATTGAATAATTTTCAATTTAATGGAACTAAACTGTTGAACCGATATATGCATGGAAAAAATACCAATTTTCAATCTAATGCTCATATTAATGATGAATTTTTTTAATTAATGATAATTAGAAATTTAAATGGAATGAAAAATATATTTTAATTTGTGAATAATTTAATTAAAAATTATCTATAATAAATTTTTATTTATTATAAAAAATATTTGAAATCATATGAATCAAGATAATTCATTAGGTAAGGGTTTATAATCCTAAAATGATTTCATGGCGACTTATATAATTTTTTGCACCAATATTATTTTATGAGGAATATGTATAAGTAATTTAACATGTCGTATAATAAATAATATTATATACATGGTACTTATATTTTCTTTTTATGTTTTTATTTATTGGGGATTAAGATTCAAATGTCACCAAAGTGGTAATGGAAATATTATTCGACCGTATTTTAATTAGGATTGTTTATTCTTCAAATTCCTTTAAGGAAACTATATGTTCTGTATCTAATTAAAACATTTAAATATCCATCATCTATATTTATTTCCTGAAATTTTACGGTTAAGTATTATTTTATTGTATTTATTACAAAATTAATTTACATAGGGTTTTTTAAATCAGGCCTTATTTTCCAACTTTTAGTTTAAAAAATATTTCCAAACATACTAATGATTTAATAATTATTTTCCAAAATATTTAATAATATTAAATGATAATTTTAAATGTAATGTTTATAATTGTTTGAATCTAATAAAATGTTTTATTAACAATAATCAATAATTTTTAGGAAAATGAATTTTTTAACGATGGTGTGAATAAAATAAAATTTTTAATGATTATGGAATGAAAATCATTTTCTACATGCATAACCTCATAAATGGTTTGAGAAAATTTTTATAATATTTGTTATTTACTTTTAAATATTAATATTTCACTAATATTTTGGAATGAAAAAAATATTTAATTAGTTATTTCAATTTGATAAGGTTTTTTATCCTAGATATATATTAGATATATTTTACTGAAAACATTACTTAATGATGGAAAACACTAATATTAAATATAATATAATTTGTATATGATCCAATGAAATAACAATAATTATATTAATATATTTTTATTTCTAATATATATGGGGTAATTGTGACCCACTTTCATTTTCAATGGTTTTTGTTCAGATGATATTATGAATGTTATATAATCATATTGTTGTCATATCAATTGATTATTGTAATAAAATGGTTGGGATTGTTATATTGATTCATTTTATTTGGTAATATTATATTTATATATCATCGAATAAAAATGACATATATATAAATTTTTGAAAATATTATTTTCCCTATTTTGATGCATACATATTACTTCTTTTTGGAAGTTAAATCAAGATTATATGTCTAAATTATTAGAAATTAATTATTTTAAATTTTAATGAATTAGAATGTTTTCATTCTAGTTCAACGCATATTATAATTCAAGGATTTGATTTTGAGTAAATTTTCTAAATTTACTATAAATTTCTATGATAGTAATTCTATATGTATATATTATTACCCATAATTGATTATTACAGCTTTTGGAACACTTAATAATCATTCGTCTAGATATAACGTGATTTTGACTTTCAGAAATAGAATTTATAAGTATAAATATTTTGGTTTTATAAGAATAACATTATTTTGATCGCATAACCATTATATTATATTATACAGGAAGATGATCATTAATAGATATATCCAATTTTTACTATCACTGATCATTTGATCTCAAATGTTCTTATGTTTTTTTCATTTCCAAGTGTTGATGGTATAATTTTGGTGTTATGATTATATAAGGGTATCATATTCAAAGAATATTTTTTTGATATGATGTATAATATAATGTAATAAGATATTTATCCGAATAGTCTCAACGAAGATAAAATTTTTATAGAAAATGATCACGTATTTTTAGATTATATATAAATTATTTTTCATAAATATATAATAGAATGGTATCTAATGTTTGGGATTAAATAGTTGATATTATATTATGGTTTGGTTAATTATCGAGATAAGTATTATATTAATTTTTTAAAAACATAAAGGATACATCTATGTGTAATATACTCTCAATATATTATTGTATGATAGATACTATGTGATTTTATCTATAATATATCCTTAAAAGGATTATAAAATTATGTGTGGTATTATAACTAATGCATTTTAGAGTAATTACCTTAAAAAATGTTGGCAGAGTATATCTCATCCAGTATTCTATTGTATTGTTAATTATACATTAATAAGCACCAGATTTTATAGTCGTAGTTAAAATTCTCAGATTAATTTTCTTTTTCTTTTTTAACTATTATGATGGATTTGAATAAATTATTACCATGAAGTAACAAGGATAAACATATGTTTTTATTTATAAGAAAAAATGTCTCATGATCTAGAGATCTGTTAAATGATTTATAAAAAATTCATGATGATTTAATATGATTATTATTGATCACACTATGATTTTTGTAATTAGTAAATGGGTAGAACATGGAGAAATCGAGATATAATGAATGTGATAAACAATTAAATGATTTTTCTCATAAGAATCATAATATGAATTAAACAAGAATGGGTAACCTCTTTATTTCAAAAAAAATTATAATTATAAAAAAATAAAAACATTATATTTTATGATTTCTCTAATATTTATAAAATATGGAAATGGATTTATATAGATGTAAGGGTAGAAATTTTCCTTGGGGAATAAAGGCCAATTTTTGTCATGTGAGGAATGAAGGAATAAGAACCAATGTTATTTTCTAAATGGAAGGGCATGATATTTTTTCTCTATGAAAATTAATGTCAAATATATATTAATTTTCATGTAACATGATGTTTTTTATGTGTGAAACCTGATCATTATCCAATTTAATACACAAATCCAGGGGTTAACACCTAGACAAAGTGTCTTCTATTTTATTTCTAATTGATGAATTTCATTTATTAAATTTTTTACACATTGATATTATATACCTATGTAGTGGATAATTTTAATCAATAAAAACATAATATTATGAATCATGAGATATATAATTATTTTCTAATGGAATGTTTTTATAGATTTTCAGGAAATTTATTAATGGTATTGATAAACTAGAAAAGTAATTTTATTGTCAAGTGATATTTTATTGAAAAAAACTTTTTGGTCTTATAAAAACATATATATTATTTATATTGGGAAAGTAATGTTTATTTGATAGAAGCTATTGATACTCACTGAAAAATTAAATGGGATTGTTTTGGTGACCATGATATTTGGTAGTGATTTTATAAAAAATTGATATCAGTCATCTCTAATGATGTTTACTAAATTTTTTATGTTATAAGTATATTAAAATGTTTTTGATTTTATTGGAGGAATAAGGATAATATTAATATTTGAAAGCATATATTTTTTTTCATTTATGTTTTATAGTGATTCTATATATTAATAATTTTAATGAGCATATAAGAGATATGTATTAATATATTTGGTATCTGAAATTTTTTTGATACATCATATTTATGGGGAATAAATGTTAATATTGATATAGAATGTTATATATCTATTTTTGAATTAAAATATTTTAGATTATTGGGATTTGATTTTTTTTCACATATATATTGGGTGAGTCATAACTATAACAATTTCTGAAATGGATTATGATGAACATTGGATTTTACTATTGGTTTATTATATATTATTATATTATATTTATCAAAATATAATATTTTGTTCTTCCCATTTTGGTTTTTCTAAACATTTAAGGATATATAAAATAAATATTTTATTTTAGATAGATATTGTGAACCATTAAGTGTTTATTGAAATTTTTTATGCATAGAAAATTCACATTAAATAATAGGTTTTTGATGTACGAGTAAATTATGAAATTTATTAGAGCACAACAAGTTGATGAAACTGTGTATAAATAGGAATGATATCATGTATGATTATTTTATCTATTTTATTATTTTGTTTTTAAAATAACCAATCAATAATAGGAAATTTGTATTGAAATAAAATATGTTTCTTTAAAACATTATTTTCTGTAAATTCATCATTCATTCACTACTCACTAATTTGTGGTTTTTTGATCATTAACAAACTCATGACCATGATCCCTATCACTTATTATTAGTAATTATGTGATATTTTTCAACAATATGAATATATGTATTCTTTACAACAGTTTTCAACTTAATTAAAATTCTTTTTTCTATGTTATTTCTAATATCCATTATATTTACAACTTCCATATTCCAATGGTTGTTTTCAATATATATCCAGTTTATATGTTTTAAAGAAATATAAATTCAAATATTTAATATTTTATTATCAAGGAAAATTATCAAATGTAAAATTTATTTGTGGTGGAGAATATAAATACCAAAAAATTTAGTTTCAATGAATAATAATCTCAATAGATTTGTTAACATGAAATATCCACCTTATGGGAATTGAGATATAATATAAAAAAGTTATTATATAAATGGGGATGTTATAACATTGTAACTGAATTGGATGGTGTAAATATGATTAAACATATTATAAAATCATTCTATTAGGTTTTTAAATAAATTAAAATTATTAAATTAATTATTAGGACATAATCAACCATTTTTATTGATGTCTTTTTCTTCTTTGGAAATTCATTTTCTTCTAAAATGAATTTTCATGATTTTTATATATAGAATAAAAATTAATACAATCCCATTTTATATATTTTATTTTTAAATGAGAATTTTTTTTGAACATTTAATATCTAAATTAACTAATTGTTTTATTTTTGGATTATTTTTTTAAATTATTTATTATTCAATGAGTAGTTTAAAATACTTGGTTTTCAAATACTTCCATTTATTTTCATTAAATCACATAACGTAAATGTTAAAATATATTTTGAATTTTTTATTAAATTTAATTATGATAAATTTAATTTAGATAAATTTAATTAATTATATTTTAATCATTTATGCTATTTAATTTTATATAAATTAATAACTATTCTTAAAACACATCTCAAAAAATAATTGTTTTTAACCAATTTTTAAGTATTTATATTAAAATTAATTTAATCCACATATAGAGATTGAATAATTATAATCAATATTATATTTTAAATCAAGAATATATTATTTGTAAAATATGCATCCTTTAGTTTTTGTAATTATAAATAGTAATAGTGGTAAATATAGATTTGCATTGTAAGGATAAAATGTTTACATTTGGGTTAATGATATTTGATAACGTCTCAAAATCAACAGTATTTTTTATTTGATATTTAGAGTGGTATTAAAGAATATAACTCGTAAAATATAATATAATATATTTTGTTAAGATTTTATAATAAGAGTTTTTTTTTTATTTTACATAAAAATTTATTAAAGGACACCCTCTTACATTTTATTTCCCATATATGATTTCATATTGATAGAAATATGATATTATAAAAATATAAAATTATATTTTTAAAAATTTTATATTATCTATGTTATTTTAATTTATTTTATATTATTAGTTAGTTTATAATTAGTAAAATGTATTAAAAAATACTAACATAGTGCTTATGAAAATAGTTGAAAAATCAATGTAAATTATTTTGAAAACATATGAAGTATTATTTATTGGATGAGTTATGATTGAAGGTTTAAATTATATTTAATAATAATATATAATTTATAGTTACCAATTTTATATTAAAATTCCACATATGTATTTATGTCTTTAATGTAAAAATATGTAATTAGTTCTGAAAATGGCCTTAATAGTTATTCTTGTTAGTAATATTTTATTAATTTTTTAGAAAAAATAACAAACCATTAAATATGACACATATTTTTATATGTACTCTAATATATAATCCATTGGACATCTATTATCCTATTCTTAATGTATATTTAATATTATAACCATTTAATATTGAAATATTATCCACTGTAATTATGGTTATAATAGTTCTACAACTGGGATTAAACAAGTGAGAAGGATTAAAATAATAATTAAAAAAGACACAAATTTTTTTTGGGTTATTTTAATCATATAGAATATTATATTATAAATTATTGCCTCATTGTTACACACGAAAATGAAATTGAATTTATTATATAGAAGTCATTTTTTAAATCAATCTGTGAATTTTCATTCATTAATAAACAGACATTCTTTATCTTTTCCATTAAAATTATCCACATATCTCGATAAAAACATTAAAATTTATCATTTTAACTTTACTAAACATGATTTAGAGGATTTTTGTTCTTAAAATACCATATCAGGGTCATTGATAAAATACATAAAGGCCGGCTATCAAAGAAGAGGTGATCATCCAACCAAAAAACATCATATTTATATGTTCAAATCCATACTATAAATATATGGTATTATTATTATTTAAATATTTTCTATAGTCTGATTAATATCCTGAAAATTTACAATGAATGTGGAACTATAAATATCCACAAATTTTTTTATAAGATGTTAAATTAATGTATCTCTTATCAACATGTGTGGACTAATGCCTCCACATTGAGATATGATTCAATATCTAACACCATGATTCTTCATTGGTTATAATTATGTGTATTATATTTATGATTTAAATTTATGAAATATTTATATGTTTTCGATTATAATATTGTATGTATCATCTAATAATTTCATCCACTAGGAAGTGATAAAATCTCTCAGAGCGACAAGTGGACTACCACATCCAAGAACTGATATGATTAATTTTTTATCTACACATTAAATGTACAGTAATTAAGATATATATTATTAAAATTTGACATATATATTATATAATAGTTATTTATTAATAGTTAAATATTTCTCTATTTTCTAATATTTTATCTATCAAAAGGGCAATCATCACTTGTGCATATTTATGAACATCTGTCCACACAATGTGATATAATTAAATCTACAACACTATATTATCAATTTTCTTATAAATATTAATATAATCATAAAATATGTTACTTATGGAATGACAATAATTATTGAGAATATGGAACCAATATCAATATTTATGACTCGAGCTACAAAATTGATACATTAAATGAAAATGTACTACAATTTATATGATAATTATTTTTAATAAATAAATAAATAATTAAATGATAATTGAAAATTTTAAATGAATCTTTCATATTAATTCATGTATTAATATTATTCAAGAATATATGCATAATTTAAATATAAATAAATAAAATTATTCATTAATTGATATTAAGTAGTATTGACTTAGGGTATTTGTTTATCATCTAAAATTGTCTTCTTTGAGAAATATTTTATATTATGAAACTCTATTCCTTTATGTGGACTATTAAAATCCCCATTAACATTATGAAAAATTAATTTTATATTTCGATTGTATATAACATTATATTTTAGTTTATTCTTTCATATTCTAAAACATTCAAATGTTACCAATGTAAAACTGATTAATGTTTCATATTAAATTTATTTCTGATTGTTTATGGTTGAATTTAGATTAAAGAAATTATATGATACATATATAATAAATCCCTTTAAATTCCCCTCTCATCTAATTATTTTTGAAATATTTAAATATAAATATAATTTTCCACTTATTAGTTCAAAAAAATTGTCCATATAAAATTTTAATGAAAACCCATCAATGATTTTTAAATATGATTCAATGATAATTTAGATTCATTTTCAAAATTATTTACCTTTTAGATAAAAGTATAATAATATTATTTTAGTTTTATAAAGAATTTATTTTCTCTAAATATGATAACATAATTATTGTTTTAAATAATATTCCATAAATATATTATGATAACTATCATGACAAATACAGGAGTAAATCCTTTGATTTATATTTATCATAGTTACTAAAAATTTATTTCCATAATATTTATGATGTTTTTTTAAAAAAAGGTTATTTAAAAATGAAATGTTTATTTTCTTTAATAAATATTTTTTTTATCTCTCATATTTAATTTTCAACCCTGATGACATCCATTCTTTTTTATTAATGATTTACAGGTTATATAGTCCCATGATACTATACTTATTTATTCTTAGGATATTGTATGATTTTTATGATGATTTTATAATAGACACATATTATTTCCCAAAGTTTATATTATGATGAAATGATAAAATTTTTATTATATTTTTTTCTAATATGAAAAGATTATGATTATGTTATGGTATGGTATTTAATATCCCACTAATTGATTTGGTAATGTAACGTTGTAATATCATGAGATAATTATGATATGATTGGATAAGATTGAAATTATATTTCTCTAATTTTCATGTGTGTGTAAGATTTCTTCAAATATATTCTCATGTGATTATTCATGGACGTGTTTGAAAATATTTCTTTTTAGGTTTTGAGGCATCAATATGAATTAATTAAATCTTTTCTCGCACGATTATACAAATAAATGATTTTGATTATACATATACAACTATTATGATTTAATTTACTAATTATGTTAAGTATCAATGTTTTAATTAATAAATGATGATTAAATCTTCAAATCCATTATTAATCATGTCTCTAGATGTGATGTTATTTTAGATATTATGATATATATTAAGATGGTAAAAATCTTTTATATCCATAAGATGAATATGATTATGTTTTCTGACCCTTATGATTATGTTATGATCACATGTGATCAATGGTAGAAATCTCACATACATACCAATATTGATCATTTTCGCAAACTATTTCTTTTTTTACTTAAATTTGATATTATTGAAGAATTTAAATTTAATGCGATGATGACATATCATAATATAAATAAAAAAATTGAGATGATAAATATTGGAAAAAATAATATTTTTACATGTTTTGTATCCCTTTAATGTAAATCACTGTTCTTCTAATGAATTTTTATTTCAAGTATATATAAAATATTAATTTAAAATAATTAATATCTATAATTTAATTATTTATTCCCTATAAAAAGTATTAATGATTTGTTTAATAATTTTTTGGATATTAAGATTTCAGTACATTAGTGAAAATCCTTAGGATAAAACTTTTTCTAGGAAAACCTCCTAATGTTATGGGAATGTAGAGTCTTTGGTGTTTTTTTCGAATATATTCAAGTATGGGGACTATAAGAGTATGTTATATTTTAATAGATGAATGTTTTTTGAATAACCAAAAAATATTTTTTCAATTATATATCATTCTTCATTATAGGGCATTTTAAATGGCCTATTACTAATCACCTAGTCAGTACTCATAGGGGATATTCTTAGGCATGTTCAAACATTACTTATGAACCATTAAGAAGTACCTGAATTGATTATTACCATGAAAACACATATATAAACCTAAGTATTGAAAGACTAAAAATATGGATTCACGATATCCATATCCAATATATTATTTTTATTTATTACTTAATGGTTAACATTGATTAGAAGTTGTCAAACATTAATTTTTCATTTCACAAAAATTACTAGAACAACGAGGAATATAGTTGAAACAAAATGTTATGGAAAATGAAATAAATGTTATCCTATAAAGCAGATAGATATAAAAATATAATGGTGAGACCTTATGACTCTAAAAAATCATATAGCATGATATCTAATTTACAATTTAAATATTTGTGAGATTCCCATAATTATAAATAAAAGGAAAATCGTAATTTTTGGATTTCTAGGATGAAATGATTATGGATGATAGATATTTGAATCCTTTCATTATATGGATGTTGGATGAAACACCCCAGATAATAACTCCAAGGATGGGAAACATGTTTTATATCTATATATAAAGGTCATATAGTAATATGTCTCTAATGAATTATATGTCTTATATATGTGGAATTATTGAATTATATGAATAAATATTATAATGATTTTTTTAATAGTTTGATAAATTGAATATTTACCCTTATATATTACATTTATGTGGAGTTGGTGATGTTTTTGGTATCATAAGACCCATAATATTATTATATTAAAAATAAAAATATAAATTAAATCATGAACACCCATATTTTTATAATAGATGGGTTTCCAATTGATTATGTCCTTAGATGGTAAATTTGATTCCACTATTGTTTCCAAAACATGTGGGTTAGCATATGTGTGACATAATGATCGTTAGTTTTGGGTATTAGATTGAGGGAATCCATTGGATAGTGAATTATGTAAAATAATTATATAAATTTATTTATATTAATTAATTACGACTAAACATAATACTCCTCTAAAAATATTCCATTATGGAAAATATTTATTATTTTCTTTATAATCATTAGAGATTTGATATGAGTAACATGATAACTCTATTTGAATTGGTGACATGGAAATGTGGATCAATAATGAATAAGTAAAAGAGAATATTGATATTGATGATGAATGCTATATGATTGTCCTTTTATTTTCTATAACAAACATTATTCATTAATGATTGATCCTTTCATTTTGTAGGGTATGTTATTTTATAGATTTATTCGATTTTAATATTTTTTAAAATAAATTTTATATCAATTATAATTTTCATGTGACTATATTTCCTCAAATAAATTTGTAATAAATTTGTTTTATTGAAGCTAATTATTTAATTTTAATTCATTTTAATCTCCATTGTTTCTGAAATTTATGATTTTTTTCGATGGAATCTTATGATATGGTCTTTAACATGATTATTGTTTTTTTCTACCATTATTCTTGGAATTATACATCAATGGGCCATTGTGTAATAATTAGACATTATCATGTCAAATTGGAATGTTATTGAACCACTGGATTCATGGAGGATTTGTGAATAGTGTTTAGATTGTTGTTTTTTGGATAGATACTGGTGTTTTGCAGGCATATGGTGACTAAATCATGAATAGAGACACTAGAATGATGATGATTGGAACTATATCTATGGAATGGATGAACCATGTTCAAATATATATCATTTGAAGTAATGGAATCGATAAATTAATGCCTTTTACTTTTATTTGAGTAGATTTTTTCTTCTCAATCGATGGAAATGATGGTAGAAAATGTGACTCTGAGTTTCCACATAAATAATCTAGGATTACGTAAAATACCTACATAGACATTTTGATCTTCAGAGAATAAATGTAATTCATCTCCCCATTATACAGTGTTGATAGTTTAAAAATGGGTTATATATGTAATGTTTTGTGGGATATGCATATGTCATTTGACGTGATATTGGTGGGCCGATTTGTGACCAATGGGTAGAAAAAAATAGACATAATAAAGAACATGGACATAAATTTGGATCAATACATTATATAAACCAATTTAAATAGATGCAAAGATGAATATATTACCCATAACGGCTAAGGAAGCTGGTTATGGCCATTATATAGGGGAATGACTAGATTATTGTAACACTTCAAAAATTATAAGAGATTAAACATGTATTTGATAGAATGAATGACATGAAAACCCATATTTTTAAGGGATTATAATATCCTAATCATTTATATTATATATACAATTTCAAATGAATTCAATCTATTATATATCTTGTAATGTACATAATATTGAGTTAGCGATTGTTACCCCAAAGACAGAGTTTTAACATAAAAGAATATATTATTAAAATATTATTTTTTAATGTAACGAGACACATCCTAGTTGTTAAATTATAAGATATTAATATGATTAATAATGGTTTAAAATGTATTTTTTATTCAAATATAAAATTAAATCATATTTTAAAAATGATTAAAATAATAATTTGTGATCCCATTGAATATAAAGGAAATGGTTTTTTGGTTATAGTGGTATTTTATGGTAATTAATTAAATTAATTACTATTAAGTAAGTATATTAATAAAATATATATGTTATATATTCATATAATCTTTTATTTTCATCCAATAGGTATGATAAACACAAGATAGTAATTAATACAGTTAAATTCTTAAAAATTTTAAATTTTTTAAATAGTCAATTTTACACCATTTAATGTTGAACCAATTTTGAATACAATTTTTGTAAAATTAATAAATTTATTATTTAAAAATAAACATAAAAATTTAATTATGAGAATAAAAATTATATTACATTGAATTTTTCATGATTTTATGTAAGGTTTAATTTGTTGATAAATTGTAAAAAATATATTTTTTATTCAAAACTTCTTTCACATCTAATTTATGTATAATGTTAAACTGTATTTTATTAATTGGATTAAAATATTAGTTTTATAAATTATATATAAACTATTCTAACATTTTTAATTTTAATAAATTTAAAAATAAATCAAATAAAAAACAATGAATAATTTTGAATATCTAACTTCAATATAACTAAAATTTTCATCCCATTTATGGGATTAAATTTCAAATAAATATTTATACATTTGTGATTTTAGTTAAGAATAATTTATTCCATATTTATAATATTCATTATTTATATGGTATAATAAAATTAAATTACTTTTTAAGAATTAATAGTTTCGAATTTTAGTATAATTAATTACAACATCTAACATAAAAATTATATTAACAAATGACTAATCATTAATCATAAATAAAAAAATGTCCCACAAACATGTCCCAAAACAAATTTCTGGAAATATTTATACCATATCCTTAAATGGAATCAATTGGGACCATTATTTGATCAATTTTACATGGAATAAATTTTGCTGGAATTCCCTTTTCTATAATTTATATGAATGTCTCTCTTCCTCTAATATGAAATGGAAGTCAACCATCCCACATAATCATTCCTATAAAGAAATTTTTCAAATTAAAAAACTAAAAAATTAATATCTAATTTTTTTCTTCGAATGATATTATCATGAACATGTGGAAAAAATCAAACCGATGATGTCATTTTTTATAAATAAAAAATAGTTACCCGAATAAGTGGTGTCATTTTACAATGACCATTTTTGTTTCATTTTTTATCCAAACTTTAATTTATTATTATTTCATGATTATAATACTTTTAATGTATCTTAAATATACCTGAATATTTTTATTTCAATTTTGATACAAACAATTAATCATACATCGATCAAATGAACATTCTATTCGTGTATGGAGAACTACCTTCTAATTAAATGATATCGATTTTTTTTCTGTTACCTGCACCCATAGTCATAAATTTTTATTGATATTCTATATTCATATGATATTTATCATATTTTTGTTATCTTAAAACTTATATAATTTTTATATATCATATACCTTTATTCTTTATGCCTACTGTAAATATGATAACATCATTTCTGGATGTCTGGACTATCAACTCCTCAAAGAGATTTATAAAATATGATTTTAATAAAAAAATACATTATATAAGAAATATATATGATTAGAGAATTATAATATATATAAATCTTTTAATTTTAGTTATCTTGAAAAATGAAAATGAAATAGATGTAGCATTTAGGTGTACATATAGCCTATCGTCTCCATAAATTGTGCATGTTATCTCTTACATCCAAATATTATAGATTACTATAAATAAATATATAATGAATACATATATAAATTAAATGATGATATAAATTATACATAATATTGTTTTATTATCTATTTAATTGAATAAAAAAACAAGTTAAAACATATTCGACAAACTAGGAAACTAAACCAAGAAATATAAAAAAAATGAATGATTATTAATAAATGGGTAATAAAATATTTTAATTAGTTAATATATGATATTATAAATATGAATATATTTTTTATTATTTTATTAAATGTTTTAAAATATTATAATGGAGGTTAAGGTTTTTACACCTCAACATAAATAGTACGAAATGGGTTTTCATTTATCATTTTTAAATCAGTGAGATATTTCTCATTTTCACCATTTAATTCTCTTCTATGGTGTACATACAGCCCATTGTGATATATTATATCATGATTTATTTTTTCTTCATAAAAATTTCAGTTCCAATTTCAATTATTTATTCTTATAAGGAATTGAATTAAAAGTTACCATGTAGCGAAAATATTCATAACATTATTCATTTTTTTTTGGTAATATTACTTCGTTATTGTTGCTTATATAATATGATTCCATCTCTAATAAATTATTACTATCTAATTTGGAATTTATACATATTTGATTTGTATTTACATTTTACACACAAAATATATTCCCTGGATAATTTTCATTTCAATATTATTATTTTTTTAAAGGGTTGACATCAATGTCACATTTTGTTATTGATTTTTTACAATTTAATTTCTATTAGAACAAATTATTGTATCATTAAATAATTAAAATATTAATTTAATTATTCTATAGTTATTCAGGACCCATTTTAAATAATTGTATTAGTTTTGAAATCTTTGTTAGTAAATTTTTTTTATAAAATGTTTTTAATGAACCTTGAATACATATCCATCTATCATCATATATATTATATTATTCTTAATACAATATGTTATATTTTTTTCCCCAAAATGTGTTTAAACATTATAAAATGGATTATAAAATAATTTTTACCCTTTTTTATTTTTCAAAACATTTTAAAAGAATCTTCTTGTCTCATTATAAACAATGTATTTTTATAACCATTTACCCAGAAAAGTTATTATTTACCATGTGCAGCATATACGTATTTTCGAACACTCTATTATTTGAGTAATTATTTAAAATTTTAAATTGTATATTTTTAAACATAATGTTTTTGAAAAAATCTATTATATTTTTTTAAAAATAATTTCTAATATAAAAATTAGGTTTTCATCCTGAATATTTTTTAATGATCAATTAATAAATATTTGTATTCATCAATGAAAATAACCCTTTATTTTGACTCTAAATTGGATATGTTTCATTCATACCATTCTTTTTTATCATCTGTATGGTTTATGAATGATTTTTCTAGGAATATTATTGAAATAATCTTCCTTGATTTCTTTTTTAGTCCCCATGAAATATTTAATTTCATATAATAATTAGACCTTGAATTTGACAAAATTATCAATATCATTTTTTGTGGATATATTTATTTATTAAACAATAAATCATTTTTACATATGAAATTTACCTTGAAAGTTAATTGAATGTCTATGGGAATTTAGAGAAATCTATATTTTTTATTAAATAAGGATATTTGATAAACCATATTGTTTATTTAATTAAATATATTACTTTATAAGAGCAATGCATTAGAGATGATGTGATTAGGGGGACCAAACATTATATTTTCCCTCAAGGCATCGATAGATCCTCATTAAATAATTATTTGTAAATATCAATAGTAATTATACCTAAATATATAAACAATCCTTTTAATTGTCTTGATAGTATTGGTTTTTATATGTCCGACTGATGACATCAAATAAAAAAAATTCATTTTCATTTAGTATTTATTATCCATGATATTTTCAAAATGAGAAAGTATATAGATGAATTTTATTTTAAGAATTTTATTTTAATAGAATGTGTTTTCAGTTTCTTAACTATTTATATTGATTATGATCTATCCGGTTATTTAAATTTTAGGTGTTCTTAGATATTTACCATGCCATGTTATTAACAGACTAAATTCGTAGATAATTGAATACAAGGATTTTGTCTTCGGTTATTAACTTTCTATACTGACTGTTCTCATTTATTGAATATTTATTCTTTTATTTGTGACCCATACTAACCATATTAGCTCACCCTTATTTTATTTCATTCCACAGGATTCCATGACATGTACTAAGAATGATATACATGGATATCGTATATATAATAAAGTTGTCACCAAAAAAAAAAAAATATGTTTCAAATCGTTTATTCAGTATTAATATAAGGCTCATGTATGTATGTTGGATTTCTAAGACTACAAAACAAATCGATCCTTTAGGTTGAATTTCTATGTAATCATGTCAATGTAAAACAGTAGATAATGACATCTGACTTTATCTGGTCAGTCCACTATAATTGGTATCACAGGATGTTTAGTACAAACCATGTGAACTAAATTTAGTAAAACATATTTTAGAAAACATAACACTAAGATATAATTTTAGGAAAATTATTAAAGACATATGTTGACCTCACCTGTTTTGATAATCTCAATCATGTATTCATTTGTGTTGAAAATCCCAATTATGTCTTCATTCTATGTGATATTTTTAAGTATCATTGATCTATACTTTAATTCTTTCAAATCTATGATCAAACCAATAATAATCTTTAAAATAGTCTTTGAAATATGTTAATCCTCATTTATCCATGTTTATACAAGTTATAAATTGATTCCAACACAATCAGATGTGTTCTGCATAAAACAGATAAGTAATCTTTCTATAGCTACTGATAAAGATCTACCGGTAACCAGTCTACCGATAGACTTAGTCTACCGACAGACAGCTACCGATAGACTTAACACAGAGCTACCGATGTACTTATATATATAAGCTACTGACTTACAGACAGCTACCGATACAAACGTAGAGCTACCGGTGTAAGTATAAATAGCTACCGATGGAATAAGAGTCACCGATGGACGAAGCTACCGATACAGACTCACAGCTACCGACGCATGGACCTACCGATGCATAGGAGCTACCGATGCATGTACCTACCGATGCATAGGAGCTACCGATGCATGTACCTACCGACGCATGGAGCTACCGATAAACAAAGTCACTGATACAAGCATGTACCAACCGACGCATAGAGCCATCGATAGAGTCAAAGCAATTAATGACATCAAGCTACTGATGTTCAAGCTACCGATGTTCAAGCTACCGATGTTCAAGCTACCGATGCTGATTACCTACCGATCACTCAACTCACTGTTTGAATTTCTTTATTTCCAATATTTAATCTATCTAACGGTCATATCGTACATTTTAATGATTTGTCAAATATCTGATAAAGGTTGTCGAATGTCAGGAACCCGTACCTCGTACCTGCTGAAAAGAAATCTTTTCTGTCCCCTGATGGGAGATAAATACGAGAAGACTACATACCAGAAAAAGGCGAACGTGTGAAGGAAAAACAAAACAAGAAGCGAACCAGAAAAGTGTGGTGCATCCAATATACCAAAAAAACGACACAAGCACGAGAAGAACACAGAGAAGCTCATAGACAATCAAGCATACTCGAGAAGTGTTCTGTGCATACAAGAAGAACTTCATCGACTACATTCTCACTACCTGTGAACCTGGAGCATACGACACTCTGTTTCTCAAATAGAAACGAGAAGATGACTCAAACTCACTTGCGGTCGAATCTGAAGAAGTCCAGAGCTATACTGCAATCACCAGAACCATATCTAAACTCTACATCTCTTGTTCTGTGATTTATTACCATTCTTTTCAAGCAGTGTGTGTTATCTGCTGTATCTAACACATACACTGTATCCTGTACTCAAACTAAAGGATTTGTAAATCCTTACCAAACTCTTTCATTCTTTGTTTCCCACGAATAACAGTGGTAGAGGTCGTGTGTGACCTGGACAGCTGGTTGCTGTTGTACTGTTTCCCACGAAGAACAGTGGTAGAGGTCTTGGACCTGGACAGTTGTAAACTATTGAACCCCGATCTAGGTTGTGGATCATTTTTTACATAAACTTTTGTGAGGACTAAGTCTCGGCTTGAGACTGAACCTCTTGGTTACATTGTTGTGCCATCTCCTTCAAAGTATTATTCCGCTGCTAATCACTTTAAAACCAATACTGTTTTTTTAAAGTTACTTTGATAATTAAATTAGCAAGTGTTTATGTTAAGTGTGGATTAGTAAGTTAGTTTCAAAAGATAATCACACACTCCTGTGTTGATTAACTGGGAATTAATCAATCCCTTGAGAATCTGACAGAACCTCTACTTTAATATAAATTCACTACAGTTTAATTTTTTATTTTATTTGGGGGTCTTTAAGACACTGTTTTTAATTGCAGAAATTTTAATTGGTACTCAATTCACCCCCCTCTTGAGTAAACCACTCCGACCAACACTTGGTATCAGAGGTTGAAAATACTTTCTAAAAGTACTCTGCTTTTGAACTGTGATTTTAGTTGTATTTTAAAGTTCTTAAAATTTCTGTTATTTCTAAATTTTTATCTCTTTAAAATTTTCTCGTCATGGACAATAGACTTGAGGGTGCTTCTACTAACCGGCCACCTTTCTTCAATGGATCTAATTATGCTCAGTGGAAACTGAAAATGAAAATTCATCTAGAAAGCATAGGTTTTGATATTTGGACTGCCATTGAAGCTGAATACAAAATTCCTACTACTGCTAGATCTACTTGGGATGAACCTACAAAGACTGCTTACAATAACAATTGTAAATCTATGAATGCCTTGTACTGTGCTCTAGGAGATGAAGAGTTTAATAGAATTTCTGCATGTAAAACTGCTTTTGAAATCTGGGATACCTTAGCTGTTTCTCATGAAGGAACAACAAATGTTAAGGATATGAGATTGAATACCTATACTATCAAGTATGATAATTTTAAAATGAAGCCTGACGAACCCATTTCTGACATGTATCTCAGGTTCAATGAAATTTTCAACACAATGACTTCTCTGGGAAAGGATGTTCCAGCGAAGGAACAAATTATGAGAATTTTGAGGTGTCTACCTGATAGATGGAGAGGCACATCTGTCTCAATCAGAGAATCATGTGACATTGCTGCTCTACCTGTCAAGGAACTAATTGGAAAGCTGATGATGTATGAAGAAGAGCTTAAAGTGAACAAAGAGGAAGAAAATGAACCTGCAAGAAAGTCTGTCGCTTTCAAATCCTCAACTTCAAAGAATAAGGACAAAGAAAAGCTTCAAGCTATAGTTGAAATTTCAAGCTGTGAAGACAGTGGAAGTGATTCTGACAGTGATGCTGAGATGGCTCACATTGCTAGAAGATTTAAGAAATTTTATATGAAAAAGAAGTTCTTCAGAAAAACAAACTATAAGGGTAAGTATGATCACCAAGGCAAATGGAAAAAGGATTGGAAGAAGAATGACAAGTCAGATGATGTTGTCTGCTATGAGTGCAAGAGAAAAGGACACATTAAATGCGACTGTCCAAAGCTGAAGTATAAAAAGAAATATGAATATAAGGACAATAAGTTTACGAAAGCCATGAAGGCTACTTGGAGTGCTTCAGAAGATAGCACAAGTGAAGCTGAATCTTCAGACTCTGAAAGGAATCGAGCCAACATGTGTTTTATGACAAACACTTCTGAGGTAACTGCTGAAACTCCTGCTTTTAATTCATACTATTCTGGAGAAGATTCTGACTCAGAAAACATGTCAAAATCTGAATTGTTTGAATACTGTGACATGTTTGAAGAAACATGTAATGAGCTTAAAGATAAATATAAAGGTCTAAAGAAACAGTATGCTTTAAGTGTTAAGAATAAATCTGATCTTGATATAGAAAAGGAAAAGAATGCTCAACTACTTAAGGAAAATACAGAACTGAAACTGTCAAATGAGCAACGTAGAAAAGACTTAGAGAAGTTCACCAATGGTAAGAATACTCTAACATAGATGCTAGGAAAGCATGTAGCACCTAAATATACTACTGGTATAGGATACCAACCTGGACAAAGGAAAATTGCTAAAACTAGATTCATTTCTAAATCTGGACAGAATGAAGGAAATTCTGGAACTTCTTATGCTTCAACCAGTTATATACATAGCTATGGATCTAATAATGTTTATCTTTCAAATCATGTCAATTCTAAAAATTATATGAGATCCATTAGACAAATATGGGTACCTAAAGTGTTATTGGCTAACCTGTCTGGACCCAAGATGATCTGGGTACCAAAATCATCTTCCATCTAAATCTGTTTTGTAGGGAACTTGCTTAAAGAGCTCCTGTAAAGAGACGTGGTATTTGGACAGTGGATGTTCAAGACATATGTCAGGAGACTTCTCTTGTTTCAAGAGTTTAATAAAAGTTGATGGAGGCTTTGTCACCTTTGGTGATAACTCAAAAGGGAAAATCATCGTCCTAGGCCAGATTGGTAACACTGATTCAATTTTGATTTCTAAAGTTTTATTTGTTGATGGCCTTAAATACAATCTATTATGTATCTCTCAGTTATGTGATGATGGTTTTCATGTTAAATTTGAAAATGATTCATGCAAAGTTTTTAATTCTAAGAATGTTTTGGTATTTTCTTCCTTAAGAAATGAAAATGTTTATGCTGTTAATCTGAATTCTTTAGCTAAGCAGAATATTACTTGTTTGAATGCTTTTCATAAAGAATCTTGGCTATGGCACAAAAGATTAGGACATTGCAACATTCACTCACTTAGAAAACTTTCTAGGAAAAACCTAGTTAGAGACCTACCTAAGTTAGAATTCCCAAATGATAGAGTGTGTAACCCCTGTCAAAAGGGAAAACAACACAAAGTTTCTTTTAAATCAAAGAAAGAAGTTTCAACTTCTCAACCACTTGAATTGGTTCACATGGATTTGTTTGGACCATCAAGAGTTTCTAGTTTAAATGGGAAGCACTATGTTTATGTTCTTGTAGATGACTTTTCTAGATATACTTGGGTGTATTTTCTAGCTCACAAAAGTGAAGATTGTTCTTACTTTGTCAAATACTCCAAGCCTGTAGAGAACCTTAGTGTACTTATGATTAAAACTTTGAGGAGTGATCATGGTCGTGAGTTTGAAAATCAAGATTTTGAATCTTATTGCTCACACAATGGCTATACTCATAACTTCTCTGCCCCTAAAACACCCCAACAGAATGGTGTAGTAGAAAGAAGAAACAGAACCCTGCAAGAAATTGCTAGAACCATGCTCAATGAATACGATCTGCCTATTTATTTTTGGGCTGAAGCTGTAAATACAGCTTGTTATGTCATTAATAGAGTCTTAATCAGACCTGTTCTTAAGAAAACCCCTTATAAATTGTGGAACAATAGAAAGCCTAAGGTTAATTACTTTAAAGTTTTTGGTTGCAAAGTATTTATTCTGAATACCAAAGATAATCTGGATAAGTTTGCTTCCAAAAGTGATGAAGGAATTTTTCTGGGTTACTCTATTTCAAGTAAAGCCTATAGAGTATTCAATAAGAAAACCAAATGTGTGGAAGAATCTGTTAACATCAAGTTTGATGAAACTGATCCACATGAGCCTAAAACCTCTCTTGAAAATCTTGAAGAAGACTTATCTGTTCTGGACATTAATGATAAATCTAAAGAACCTGTTATAAAAAAATCCAGTTCTGGACTTTTTCCAGAATCTGCTTCTGTTGAACCCGAACCTATTGATGAACCTGATATTTCTAGTCCAACCTTTACCAGATCAACAAGGATTCTAAAGAATCATCCTTTAGAAGCTGTTGTCGATAATCTTGATAGAGGAACACAAACTAGAGCTTCTCTAAGAAACCAGGTTGAACATCAAGCCTTTCTTTCACAGCTGGAACCCAAAAATATCAATGACTCTATCAATGATGAATTCTGGGTAATGGCTATGCAAGAATAATTAAATCAGTTTGAATGAAACAAAGTCTGGGAATTAGTTGACAGACCTAAGGACACTTTGACAATAGGCACAAAATGGGTTTTTAGAAATAAAGTAGATGAATCTGGAAATATAGTTAGAAACAAAGCAAGACTAGTTGCACAAGGATATAGTCAAGAAGAAGGCATAGACTATGAGGAAACATTTTCACCTGTTGCTAGACTAGAATCCATTAGGATCTTACTTGCATATGCTGCACATATGGATTTCAAGTTATATCAAATGGATGTGAAAAGTGCATTTCTAAATGGTTTTATAATTGAAGATGTTTCTGTAGAACAACCACCTGGATTTACTGACCCTCATTTTCCAAATCAAGTTTTTAAACTTTCTAAAGCTTTGTATGGTTTAAAACATGCTCCAAGAGCTTGGTATGATAGACTTAGCAATTTCCTTATTTCAAAAGGTTTTACTAAAGGGATTTCTGATCCAACTCTTTTCATTAAAATAATTTCCAAAGATGTTTTAGTTGTACAAATATATGTTGATGATATTATTTTTGGATCTTCTAAACACTATTTATGTACTGATTTTTCAAAAAGTATGCAAAATGAATTTGAAATGAGCTTAATGGGAGAGCTTAAGTACTTTCTTGGATTTCAAGTATTTCAAAATGAAAATGGTATTATTTTGAATCAAAGTAAATATACAAAGGATCTTTTAAAAAGTTTTGGTCTGGATAGTATCAAGGGAAGTGAAACTCCTATGAGTACTACCTGTAAATTGGATGCAGATGAAACTGGGAAACCAGTTGATCAAACAAATTACAGAGGTATGATTGGTAGTTTACTTTATCTTACTGCTAGTCAACCTGATATTATGTTTAGTATGTGTATATGTGCTAGATTTCAAGCTAACCCAAAAGAATCGCATTTTCTTGCTGTTAAAAGAATTTTTAAATATCTCAAACACACGGTTAACTTAGGTTTGTTTTACCCAAAAGGACAATCCATTGAGTTAATGAGTTATTCAGATGCTGACTTTGCTGGTTGTAAGTTAGATAGAAAAAGCACATCAGGAACATGTCATTTGCTTGGAAAATCCTTAGTTTCTTGGTGTAGTAAGAAACAGAACTCAGTTTCATTATCTACTGCCGAAGGAGAATATATAGCTGCTGGTAGTTGTTGTGCACAAATTCTGTGGATGAAACACACTCTTTTGGACTATGGATACGTTTTTAAACATGTTTCAATCAACTGTGATAATACCAGTGCAATAAACATCTCTAAAAATCCTATATCTCACTCTAGAACCAAACACATAGATGTAAGACACCATTTCCTAAGAGATCACTATCAAAAAGGTGATATTTCTCTTGAATTTATTGGCACTGAACATCAATTGGCTGATATTTTCACTAAACCTTTAAGTTCGGATACGCTAAGTTACATAAGACATGAACTAGGAATGTTTAATCACAACCGGTGTGAAAATTCTCACTGATGTGAAATTCTCACCGATGTGAAATTTTCACTGATGTGAAAATTCTCACCGATGTGAAATTCTCACCGACGTAGAAATTCTCACCGATTTTTTTTTCTCACCGATGATTAACTCACCGATGCAAGGTTTTAAAACATCTGTCTGCCGCCAAGAATATGAATCATTTTATTTTATTTTATTACTCTATTTTAGTCGTTTATTTGGAATTCTTAAATGATAAAACTCAGTCTAAGCCACTTCTTACCTCACCGAGCTCAAAACCTCTCACCTTCGAACCCTACCTCCATATCGGCCAGGAACCCTAAAACCGCAATGGCAAAAACCAAGCTTCCTATCGTCAGAGAGGAAAGTGTAGAACCAAATGCTAAAAAGCAAAAGACACAGCATAAAGCCAGTGTTAGTGAAGTCAAAACTAGATCGGGAAGGCGACCAGTGAATCCTCACTTGCAGAATAGAGACATAGTAATCGAGAAGGAACTGTGCGTGGAATGGCTACTACCTAGAAAATCCTTAGTACTCGAGATTCTGGAAGACCAGAAATGGGTGGATTGTTTCTCGAATAACAATGGCCCATACTACCCGAAGTTGGTAATGAAATTCTATGAGTTTTTAACTTTCGAGAAGTCTGAGAATGAGAATCGCGTTAGCTCTTTTGTAAATGGAAAAGAGATGTCTTTTTCTTCAGAAGAGTGGGCTGAGAGTTTGAAAGTACCACATGAAGGTGTCTCTGGGTATGTATCAAGTGAAATGCCACCTAGTAGTGACATTTTTGATTATGAGACCGCCTTACAAGAGCTGACTGGGAATGGAAATCAAAGGCAAGTGGTAGCTGCTGAAATGGATGGAGAGAATCGACTGCTTTTCAAGATTGTTCAGCATGTGTTGATACCGAGGAGAGGAGATTTTGCAAATCTGAGATATCAAGATATTTATCTTCTTCATTTGCTAAGACGTGGTGTAAAAATCAATCTGTGCAGATTGTTGATGCTTTAAATGGAATACATGATTAGACTAAAGTCAAAAACCAATACTTTGTTCTTTTCCAAGCTGATTTCAGTGATGATAAAAGTGAAAGAAATAGCTGAGTCTCAGGATGAGACAGTTGTAGTCAAGAACAATTTTTGTATCACCTCGACTGTTTGCAAGTATATGAAAATTAACTGGAACCCATGGAAGGGAGAATGGGTCAGTGATGATCAGAAGATCTATGATAGGTTTAATCCTGTGGATCATCCCTCAAGACCAAAGGATATGAGAGATCCGAGTCTGAGACCTGATGAAGAGGAACCTGTTTATAATGATGAAACAGAAGAAGAAGAAGAAGAAGAAACTCCTATGGATGTTGGAGGAGATCCAGACTTTCCCCCACGTCCTGTTGCAGAATTGGTCTATTCTAGGAAAGGAAAGGTAGAGGAAATTGTATCTACTCATGAGGAAGACCAGTCTGTACCTCACCAAGAAGAAGAAAAGGAAAATGTATCTGAATTTTCTGCTTCTGGTAGTTTAAGTATGAGCCCTTTTATTGGGAACTCAGCTATTCCTGCTGATGAAGTAGAAAAAGTTACAGAAGAAGCTGTACCTGTTTCAGAAAACCTCCTTACTGCTGCTGAGATGGAAGTTGTTGTGGAAGATTCTGATGAAGAAAGACCAGCAGAAAAGGCTGTTGTGGTACATGAGAATTCACCCATTGAGGGGGAGCATCAGTCTGTGCTTGGAAAAGTTACAGTAGCTGTTGAGCTTGGAGACTGGGTAGAAGACCCAGGGTTTATAGTCTGTGGATTGGATTATCCAGATTCAGATGATGAGGTGTCTGTGGATAGACCGAAGATCAATTATGATCTTGCCTCTGAGATGTTGCCAGATGATGTGGTCAGATTTCATGATCTGAATAGGCTGAAAGAGGACCTCAAATCCAGTTTTGTTGAAGAAGTGAAGTTAATGGAAACCTCTCTTGCATCCTCAATTAATTCAATAATGACTACTTCTGTAGTTAATTTGGCCTCAGCAAGGGGATCTGCTGCAGTTATCCCAAATGAGTTTTTCTCTAAATCAGATCTTGAATCAATGAAGAATGAGCTGAAAGAATCATTCAGTGCATCAGTCGCTGAAATGAAGGAAAGCTTTTATGAAGAAATGAAAATGCTAGAGAGATCCTTCGAGCTATCTTTGGCTTGTAATTTATCTTCCTTTGTGTATGAGCTTGTGGAAGAAGTGAAAGAGTGCCAGACTCAGTCTTCAAGAATCAAAGCAGATCTGGAAGCTCTCAAGATATCAGTTGTTGCTTTGGATTCCTATATGAGCTCCAAGTCTCAAGCTGACAAGGACCTAGCTTATGTGAAGAGTGTAGTAAGCCAGTTTGTCTCAGTGTTTGAAAGTTTCAAAACCTCAGTGAAGGATCATGTTCAATTGCAAGACTCTCAAGTTCAAAGTCTAATCAGTGGTTTATCTAAGAGTTTTAAAGAAACTGTTTCCTTCTCTCTTGGCCCTCTCACATCCAAACTATCAGTTGACCTAAATCAAGTTCGCGCAATGTTAAAGGAGGAGATTGGCTCTCTTTCTACCAGTGGCTCTGTGGACTCATCAGAGTTAAGCCGAGTGGTGCTTTCTACAAGAGATTCTGCCAGATAAATCATGAAGATTGTTCAAGACATTATGAGAGAAGCCTCTGCCTCTCAGGACGCCATAAAAATCAAAGTGGACTACTACTTCTCCAAAATTTTCACCAAGCATCAACTCGAACACCACTTCAAGCTAATGTTGGAACACATGAAGCTCCCTCCAGTCACTCAAGCTTTCAGAGAACAAGTTACCAAGCTACGAGAACTGACTCCTGCCTTAGAGAAATTCATGGAAAACAAAGATGATTTCATCTCTGCTATGGAAAGAGGAGGAGGAATTATTATGGATTTTAGAAATCTGCTGCTGCCCTTCTTGCATGTTGATGCCAGACCAGTCACCATCCCTCCTGCTTTGCCTGCTTCTGCCTCAGCTGCTTCCACAGTCCATCTGACTCCTGTTCAAGCCATTCGAAGCCTCACACCAATGATCACCCAAAAATCTTCAACCTACAGGCCTGACTCTGTGTCAGTGGCCCAGTCTCCTTTGATCTTTTCTGGCATTCCCAAACCTTCACCAGAATCCTCACCACCCGAGCCTCCTTCTGATCCTAAAGGAAAATCTCTCGTTGCAGATGAGGATTGAATCAGTGGCCAGGATTTTTGATAGGAATTCCTTTGTATTTTGTTTTTGTACTTTTTGCCTACTCTAATACAGAACTCTTTTTACTTCTCATGTGTTATTTGTCTCCTATATATATATATCTATATGCTTTCCCACTTTTTGATTATCACAAAGGGGGAGAATAATAAGGAGAATAATAGGGAGAACATAATGAGAGCATAAGGGGGAGACCAAGGAGAATGAAAAATATTTTCAATGGAGAAAAATATGGAATAAGGGGAGACACCTTACCCTTCTTTTCATTTTTCCCTCTGATACTTTATGTCTATTTAGTACCTTATGATTGTTACCTCTGATAACTTATGTCTATATCATACTATTTCTATTATCTCTGAGGCTGTTTTCTCTGAGAAAATTGAATTCAATATTATACTCTTTACTATTATATTTTCACTATGTTAAATGCCCATATCATAAATTGTGATTATCAAAAAGGGGGAGATTGTTGACCTCACCTGTTTTGATAATCTCAATCATGTATTCATTTGTGTTGAAAATCCCAATTATGTCTTCATTCTATGTGATATTTTTAAGTATCATTGATCTATACTTTAATTCTTTCAAATCTATGATCAAACCAATAATAATCTTTAATATAGTCTTTGAAATATGTTAATCCTCATTTATCCATGTTTATACAAGTTATAAATTGATTCTAACACAATCAGATGTGTTCTGCATAAAACAGATAAGTAATCTGTCTATAGCTACTGATAAAGAGCTACCGGTAACCAGTCTACCGATAGACTTAGTCTACCGACAGACAGCTACCGATAGACTTAACACAGAGCTACCGATGTACTTATATATACAAGCTACTGACTTACAGACAGCTACCGATACAAACGTAGAGCTACTGGTGTAAGTATAAATAGCTACTGATGGAATAAGAGTCACCGATGGACGAAGCTACCGATACAGACTCACAGCTACCGACGCATGGACCTACCGATGCATAGGAGCTACCGATGCATGTACCTACCGATGCATAGGAGCTACCGATGCATGTACCTACCGACGCATGGAGCTACCGATAAACAAAGTCACTGATACAAGCATGTACCAACCGACGCATAGAGCCACCGATAGAGTCAAAGCAACTAATGACATCAAGCTACCGATGTTCAAGCTACCGATGTTCAAGCTACCGATGTTCAAGCTACCGATGCTGATTACCTATCGATCACTCAACTCACTGTTTGAATTTCTTTATTTACTATATTTAATCTATCTAACGGTAATATCGTACATTTTAATGATTTGTCAAATATCTGATAAAGGTTGTCGAATGTCAGGAACCCGTACCTCGTACCTGCTGAAAAGAAATCTTTTCTGTCCCCTGATGGGAGATAAATACGAGAAGACTACATACCAGAAAAAGGCGAACGTGTGAAGGAAAAAAAAAACAAGAAGCGAACCAGAAAAGTGTGGTGCATCCAATATACCAAAAAAACGACACAAGCACGGGAAGAACACAGAGAACCTCATAGACAATCAAGCATACTCGAGAAGTGTTCTGTGCATACAAGAAAAACTTCATCGACTACATTCTCACTACCTGTGAACCTGGAGCATACGACACTCTGTTTCTCAAATAGAAACGAGAAGAGGACTCAAACTCACTTGCGATCGAATCTGAAGAAGTCCAGAGCTATACTGCAATCACCAGAACCATCTCTAAACTCTACATCTCTTGTTCTGTGATTTATTTCCATTCTTTTCGAGTAGTGTGTGTTATATGCTGTATCTAACACATACACTGTCTCCTGTACTCAAACTAAAGGATTTGTAAATCCTTACCAAACTCTTTCATTCTTTGTTTCCCACGAATAACAGTGGTAGAGGTCGTGTGTGACCTGGACAGCTGGTTGCTGTTGTACTGTTTCCCACGAAGAACAGTGGCAGAGGTCTTGGACCTGGACAGTTGTAAACTGTTGAACCCCGATCCAGGGTGTGGATCATTTTTTACATAAACTTTTGAGAGGACTAAGTCTCGGCTTGAGACTGAACCTCTTGGTTACATTGTTGTGCCATCTCCTTCAAAGTTTTATTCCGCTGCTAATCACTTTAAAACCAATACTGTTTTTTTAAAGTTACTTTGATAATTAAATTAGCAAGTGTTTATGTTAAGTGTGGATTAGTAAGTTAGTTTCAAAAGATAATCACACACTCCTGTGTTGATTAACTGGGAATTAATCAATCCCTTGAGAATCTGACAGAACCTCTACTTTAATATAAATTCACTACAGTTTAATTTATTATTTTATTTGGGGGTCTTTAAGACACTGTTTTTAATTACAGAAATTTTAATTGGTACTCAATTCACCCCCCTCTTGAGTAAACCACTCTGACCAACAACATAAAATAAATATTTTACCTTATTGATTGTGTTGTTCTTCATATAATTACATCCCTCTCTATAAACTGAAGTGAATTTCATTCTGGAATTGATATACCTAGGGGTAACAAATATGAAAAGGTGTCATGGTCCTGACTCAATAGTGACCTGGAACACACTAATTGGCCTTACTAAAAACCTAGTTTGATACTCTCAAGGTATATGATTTGGATATTCTAATTTTTTTAAAAACCATTATGATGGATTTAAATAGATAATGAAAACAAATTTCCTATGTAAACAATTAGACCATTATAGGAATTCTATTGAAATAAATAGTATGAAGTATTTATGTATTTAGGATAAAATAAAAACCATTTTAAAATACTATTTAGTTATTACATTTCAAGGATGATCATCATATTTTTAGAAGCCAAGTATTATGAATGTAAATTTTTCCTCATGATTTTTAATTATGTAAATTATATTGTTGTTGTTTTAGAGTGTTTGGAAATCATGTTGCAGGATTTTAGTGATATTCTACAGGAGAAATCATGGGGAACAGTTTTTGAAAACAATGAATCACCTATAATAATCTATCCATAATGAGATAGAAGCTAATGAGAATGCACACAGTTCTTCCAAACAATGTGGATTCCAAGGAAAAATCACAAAACTTCAAACAACGGGAATCGGAATAGACAACACGTGGTTTGAAAACCGTTTAATCCAACCACGTGATGATCCTTGTTGGGATAGATGCTGGAACATGGTTATCACCAGGTTTTCAATACCGTGGGAGTAACCATGCTAGAATTAAAAGTGCGATCCTAAAATTGTTGATCTCACACATTTTGACCTATAAGGCAATTTTTCCTTTGATGTTTTCCTAACACTATATAATCTCTTCACCACGATAGAGAGAGCTTTTCACATAGATCTAAATATAGTCTATTGGGTTTTCATTGATATTCGATGTAAGATTCTCTTGGTAAGCCATCATTATTCGTAATTCATGGTGGTTTTCGTTAGATCTACTATTCCTGATCCCTCATATTCTTATATATACATCCAGTATGGATAGATATATAATATTTGATTACAAATATGATTATATTTATTCTATTTTAATTTTATGGGATGGTATATAAGGCATGTTTAAAGACATTCTACCAAGATTGGTTGGTATTTATGTGTCGTTCACCATTTTTTCTATAAATATTTATATAGGTGGATTTACCCTAAAATCCATTAATTAGAATATAAAATATTAATTTTAAATTGATTATATTGGTTGAAATTGTTTGTGAAATTTGTTTTGAAATAATATTAGAAACCTTATGGTTTTTGGATTTTTGGGAAATTGTAGAATTCATTTCGAAATAATGTTGATAAATGATTAAAAATGATTAGATATAATATTTTCATGACTAGATTTATCAAAAATATTTTTCAATAAAATTTATTATTAAATGAAATCGTTTTCAAATGATATCACTGGAATGATTTTGGGAATACATGATGTTGTATGTTTATAGTGCAATTTGTGGTTTAGTTGAAGTTTGAACGTGTGCTCAATGTCAAAGGTGTAACATAACATGGTATTTAATTTCCTTCTAATGACTATGTAGATTTAAGAAAACCCACTCATTATTATGGAAATATCATAATGATGATCTCATGTGTAGATGTGTGGACTTTTTGATATGTGTATTGGAAAGGTGTATTCCAAAGATAAAATAAATGAAATGGTTTTATAGCCTTATTTGTTTCATTCTTTGTAAAATATTATTTTCTTTAGAAAACAATATTATAATGAAAATTGTATATATTTAACTATAAACTAACTTGATAAATTGTACAATATAAATTTTTTTTTAAAAAAATTCTATTATTTAATCCCCTAGTGGTTTGTGTAAGACTGTCATTGGGGAAAATATTTTTAGTTTAATTACTCACACCTCCATTGGAAAATTGTTGCATCTGCAGATGTTAATCAATGAATGGAAATTGGTAATGTAGCAAAAATATTTAGAAGTAATTCTCTATGATTGGGAAGATTCATGGAGTTGGATCATGGATCACGATTGGATATTGGAGTTTTCCATTGAGTTGTGTTTTTAGTTTTCCAATGTGTAATATCATATTGTGGCCTTACACAATATTACATAGTTCTAATTTTATATTGAAAAAAAAACTGTTGCATTTTTTTATTGTTATATTGCAATATGGAGTAGTTTTTTTGGTTTTGTAATGTCTATTTTGATGTTTTATTTTTAAAGGGAAAATAATCCACAATGATTATTGTATCCCTTCAACGTATTATTTATATACTTTGGAATCACAATGATTTCTCTTCAAGAATATTAATATACTTCCACGTTCTAAAGTCAATAAGGATGGGTGGGCATTTCAAGTGGTAACGGTTTAGTCCTTCCTAATTTCTTATGGAAGAAGTGGTATTAGCCCTTATTAGTCATTTAAATCTTATTTCTTTTTAGTATTGAAGTTGAATTATTTATTGTCTATTCCTAAAGATGGGATCCTTGAAGGGATTTTGATTGTCAGGACATGAAATGTAGATCATACAGAGTCATATCAAACGTTTTTATTCTAAAAATAATGCCACCATGTATTAGAGTACATTACTATTTTTGAGACACATATTGGATTTGGAATATCATTTTCATTGGTTTTACCAATAATACTATCATAAAATTCATTGGAGTAATATCATCCCAATATGATTTCATATTTCATTGTAATTAATGATATATGTTTTGGTGAAATGTTTTGAATTTTTTATAATTTTAATGTTTTTATCAAATGTGAATCTCTAAAAATAATGTTATGGTTATTTTGAAAAGGTTTCTATTTTCAAAATAATGAAGGTAATTATTCATAAAAGAGTGAACTAAAAAATTATATTTTGAAAACCAATGATGTGTTATTTTGTTGTGATAACGTTTGAAATTGTTAAGACATAAGTAAATGGAGAGTGAGACTTATTTAATTTTTGGTTTGTATAAAAAATGGTACCAGATATATGTTGTATGAATAGGTTGTAAGTACTTGTTAATAATTTGGTTTATCCTAAGCCGCAATTGGGCCAACAATAGTTTTAAATCATCATTTGGTTTTTCCAAACAATTGATTCAGGACTAGAACTAGATACTCTTTTATGATATCTATCATTGAGGGAAATACATGTGGAGGAAGTGTGGTTTTCGTCATGATATGAGGTGAAAATATGGTATACAGAGTTAGATTAAGTGGGGCACATATTTCCATGAAGGTGGAACTCATCAGAATTAGAATAGAGGATCATGTAAGCATCCTCCCAGACCCAAGAGGATGAAAATATGTTTCACATGTGGATCTATTAGTAAACTGAATCAAGAGTGTATAAAACCACCAATAGCATTACACAATTCAATAAAGGGTAATATTTTGCACTAATGTTGTAGTCCTCTATGGAATGTAATTGGGGACAATTCTATTGCATCATAGTCATCATCTTCTTTGACAGGACAAGGTTAGAAGAACCGGTATAATCAGTATACTAGAGTTGGTCATTGTAATTTTAGGAATACCATTACCCCTGAACATGAAAAATATCAATAAGAAATATAAGGAGAAAAATAATGTGAAAAATAAATTATTTTCACCTGATATGGTCCCTATCGATGATTAGCGTAGATAATTGACAATGATAGGTATGATTATTTTGAAATATTACTTTTTGTATGTGTTTTTTGATATTGGATAATCTAATTACTTTATTTATTTCATGATGTTTATTGTCAAGGTTTATAAATTAAGTTGATTCCTTCTATAATAAAACATTAAAATACCATAGGTGAAATAGAATGTCGAGCCTTTTCCCTTAGATAATGTTCAATAACCATCGAGGGAGATGATATAAAATTTAATTTCACTATATTTGAGATAGATTTATATACCATAATTCTTGGTATGTTTTGGTTGACAAATTTCCAGGATCATATAGAAGGTTGTAAAATAAAGGTCAGTTTTACAATTGAAGATGGTTTCAACCATCTCCTTCGAGGAAATCATCATGAAAAGGATGGTGAAATTGGATTATTGGATACAGAATTTGGAATGATCTCATTCCATTTAGTGGCATTGTATTTTTCACAAATGGATGACATCAAGAGTAATAGATTTCTCATTCCAGGAACTATTTATATTTCACATCCATCATACATGATAGATCCAAATGTTTTAGGGGAATTTTATTTGTAGTTATAAGAGTTGTATCGTAAAGGTATCATTCATTTGAGCACGTCTCTACGGATTGGAATGGTCTTGTTTGTCAAAAAAGGTGGATCAAACTATTTGGTTGTGTATGGATTTTCAAATTATAATTGATGTTGTGATTAAGAAAAAGTATCCAATTCCATTATTTGAGAATATTTTCAATCAATTGAGGGGAGATCAATGGTTCTCTATGATTTACCCATTTTCATGATATCACAATTTGCATGTTCAGAAAAAGGATAATACAATGCCAAATTTTAGGAGAAGATGATACCATTATTTATCTGTTAAAATGTTTTCTAGACTTATAAATTCACTAGTGGTATTTATGAAAATTATGAATCATATTTTTAAGAGGGATTTACATTCATTTGTTTTGGTGTTTTAAGATATCACATTTGTGTATTCATAGACATAGGATGATCCTGGGAAATAGGTGATGGTGTTAGAAATCATAATCAATCATCTATAGTTTGTTAAACTATCAATGTTTGATTTTTGGATACAAGATGTACATTTTCATAGCCATGTAATTATTTTAAAAAAATTTCTATGGATCCATAATAGATCAAGGACTCTATTTCAATGAAACCACTTACGAACTTTTTTGAGATACATAGATTTCCTTGATTATGTGGTTATTTTTTACTATTCCATCATGAATATTCATTACTAGATTCACCTATGGAACCTTTGAAAAAGAATATTTTTTCATTTCAATGAAATGAGTAAATCTAGAGGTTATTTCAATAACATAAGGTTCCCCTTTCATCAAAACAAATCATGGTTTCAATTGAATCTGGATAAGGGTACATGGTGTATTATAATGGCTCAGGATATGTGTTTGGGTGTGTTCTCATTTAGAGAGATAATTTTGATACTTATGGATCAAATAATTTAAAAGCCCCAGGGAATAATTTTCAGTCATAAGATTTTGATTTAGTTATAATAGTACATTCTCGGGAAACATGGAATCATGATATCATTATTGAGAAATTTACATTGTTTTTTTGATTATATGATCTTGAAACATATTTTCTATTAAAAAATTTTAAACAAAAGAAAACTTAAATTGATGTAATATCTCTAAGAGTTTTAGATTAACATGATTTATAAATTGGGAAAAGGAAATTTTCTAGCTAATACATTAAGAAAAAGTCTTATGGTATGTTGGAAAGTGAAACATTAGTTGAGTGGTAGCTGATATTGGTCCCTTCTAACATGAACATATAATGTGATGTCCAATTTGAACTTTCTTCCTTCTTTCTAGTTTTTTATAGATTTGGTGGATTCTATTAATGGGGTACAAACATCAGATGAATAATGTGTGGATATGAGGTCAAAACTAAAAATTCTATAATCCAATATAGTCTAGATGTTATATGGTAATCGATTTTGTTGTTTAGAAATATGATTATTGTATCTATATACTATCAACAACCACATTGATATTCATTACAAAAATTTATAATGGTGTTTCATCCATGAATACACAATATTTATATGTCATTAAAAGTTATGTTTTGTGGTTTAGTATGAAGAAGAATGACTATGGGGTTTTTTATGATGGTTAACTTGCATGTGAGTTAAATAAGATCATCGCTGACAAGAATGTATTTTGAATTAATTAAATGTACTTATTATGAAATGGGAGTAGATAACTATTGTTTTGAAACATTTTTTTCAAGAAATATTCTAAAACATGATTCTATATGGTTGATAGTGTATCAACTTTTAAGTTAGCAAAGTCCATTTCATTTTTTAAATCTAATAAATGGGATTACATGCCAATGATCAATATCTAATAACTATTAAATAGGCATGGTTTCTCATTTTAAACATATTTTGACAGTTATCTAAGAATTCCATATCATTTTTGGAAATTGTTATAGAAAAAAATTAGGACTCAGTTGAATATGAGTATGACATACCATTCTCAGTTTGAAGGAAAATCCTAAAGACTAATACAAATGTTGGAATAAATGTTTTGATGTTGTGTAATTTTTTTGATTGACCATGGGAAAAACATATATTATTATAATAATTATCTTATAAAATAGATATCATGTATTAATATTTATGTCTCCTTTAAAATAATTTTATTTGTTTCCATTATTTTCACCAAATTTTTGGGTCAGAAAAACTGAGATGTCATTGGTTGGGTCGAGCCTGGACCATGATCCCGTGAATAAGATTCAGTTGATCGTGAAACTGATAGAGATGGAATCATGTCATTAGAAATTATATGTAGATCATCATCAAAGTCCATTTTTATTTGAGGTGAGTGATCATGCGTTCTTGATGATATATCCCAGGATATTATATCATAGTATTTAGAATAATGTAATGTTATCTCCTAGATTATTTGGACCATTTGAGATTGTGGAATGATTTGGTGATGTAGAATATGTTGAGTCAATAAGGTTTTCCTTATGGCTTTTCCATTCCTTCTTGTTTTGAAAATCACAAACACCTTATCTTTAAGGAAAAATGCTTTCTTAAGGAAAATTGCTTTCTTAAGGAAAATCGCTTTTATAAGGAAAATTATCCTTATCATATTTTCATTCATATTTTTCTTAAGTATGAGTTTCAGATTCATTTTCTCAGAATCATTGAAACTTTGATATAAAGCATTCTGTTTTAGGGTTCGGATTCTGGACAAGAACTATAAGGAAGTTTCATTCCGAATTCCGGATATGAACTCTGACTAAGTTCTATTCCAGATTCAGGATACGAATTCTGAAGAAGAATTCTCATTACGAATTCTAAAGAAGAAATCCCATTCCGAATTCTCATTACGAATTCAGAAGAAAAATTCTCATTACGAATTCCAATGAAGAATTCTCATTACGAATTCCAATGAAGAATTCTCATTACGAATTCCAATGAAGAATTCTCATTACGAATTCTAATGAAGAAATATCATTCCGAATTATCATTACGAATTCTGATAAAGAATTCTCATTACGAATTCTGATGACGAATTCTCATTACGAATTCTGATGATGAATTCTCATTACGAATTCTGATGATGAATTCTCATTACAAATTCTGATGATGAATTCTCATTACAAATTCTGATGATGAATTCTCATTACGAATTCTGATGATGAATTCTCATTACGATTTCTGATGACGAATTCCTATTCCGAATTCTCATTCCGAATTCACCTATTAAACAGAATCTGATTATCATTGTTTTATACACTCTGAATTTATTCACTCCGAACCTTCACTCCGAAGTTTCTATTCCGAACCTTTATGTTAGAGTCTAAAACGATGTCGTACATTCTGTTACACTTGTTTTGTTATAAAACGATGTCGTCCATTTTGTTATAAACTAACCGTTGTCTAAGTGAAACATGTACAGGTCCCTCCGAACTTTAAGGAAAATATGACCGTTGGAGAGGAGCAGACCTTACCTATAAATAGGAGCTCATTTGAAAGAGCTCGATGCTGATGCATATGCCGATTGTTGAAAAAGTGATTACATGCTGTTGAAGTGATTTCTAGAGAGAGTGTCTCTTATTAACTCTCAAAGCTTCATGCGACTCCGAATGTTGGTGATTACATTCGAGGGCTTCCGAGGATAGGAAGACAGAGGTGCCGACTACCTGAAAGATCGAGGGCTTTCTTGCTGAGAAAGACAGAGGTGCCGACTACCTTAAAGATCGAGGGCTTTCTTGCTGAGAAAGACAGAGGTGCCGACTACCTTAAAGATCGAGGGCTTTCTTGCTGAGAAAGACAGAGGTTGCCAACTACCATGAAGTTGAGGGCTTGCGGGGATAGCAAGACAGAGACTCCGATCTTCGTATCGAGGGCTTACCCTGGTGTGGGTAAGACAGACTTGCTTGAAAGTATAAATCAAGGGACCTTTATCCAAGGTTGTTGGATACCCTTCTCTTTGGGTTAAAAGACTGTTATCTTGTTACTAGTAGTTTTACTACTTGTCTTTATTCCGCTGCAATTTGTATCTTAAGGAAAGTATAACTTTCTTATACTTCCTTACTTACTCTGATTAGTTTAGATTCTATACGCTTTAAGGTAGAATCTTATATTGTTACTTTTGTTAAGTTTCAATCTCCGGAATCATATTTCCGGAACCTACTTTTGGAATCCCTTTCCAAGTTCAGTTCGGTGTTAGAGGTGTTGTGAATTTACTTGGTTTAACTTTGTTAAACTTAGCCCTTTCCTTTTCTTAAGTAAACTATAGTTTCTTAACTAACTTTAAAGGTTCCATAGGAATTTTTAAAGTATACAATTCACCCCCCCTCTGGTATATTGAGCATCTCATATTATATTTCGATCCTACAATTGGTATCAGAGGCTGGAAACCTCTTACTCTATACCATTCTTACATTTGGTATCAGAGCCAAGGTTACTGAAATACTTGTACTCACATACAAGTTTTTCTTGCTCATTTTTCTATTCCGAACTTTGTCATTCCGGATTATCCATTCCGAACTTGTCCCATTCCGAACCTTGTTATTACGATTCAAAGCTACTAACAAGTTTGTGTGCAAAGTTTCTTTTAGTATGGCAGGAATTAATGTTGGTTCGATTGACAATCTGAATCCTTCAAGGCCACCAATATTCGATGGTAATGATTATGAATACTGGAGAGATCGTATGAAGACATTTGTTATCAATACTGGAGTAGAAAACTTTGTTATGCTTACTGGTGATTATAAAATTCCTGACAAGGAAGTCAGAACCTTTACTAACCAGGAGAAGCAAGAATATCAACTCAACTATAAGGTACGCAATACATTATTATGTTCAATGACTAGAAATATATATAGCCAAATTTCTTCTTGTGAAGCAGCTAATTGTATATGGAAGAAGTTAGAGGTTACACACTTTGGAACTTCTAAGGTGATTGAGACTAGAAGAGCTATGCTCAGAGCTGAATATCATGGTTTCAATTTTCCTTATGGAGAACCTATCTGTAAAGTTCAACAAAGATTTATGACAATTGTCAACAGTCTACAATCTATGGGAGAAAAAGGTTTAGATGATGAAGCTCTTATGGACAAGATAATTGATATTATGCCCAATGAATGGGAATCCAAGAGAACAGCTATAGATGAGAACAGGAAGGTCACTCAAATTACTCTTGATGAATTATTTGGAACTCTTCTACAACATGAGACCAGAATGAAGAGAGATGCTGACAACATCAAGAAGAAGAATGGAAATGGTACTGTTGCTTTTAATACAACTTCGAATCAGATGAAAGCTAAGACTCCTGAGAGAGTAACCAGATCCAAGTCTAAGAAAGTTATTTTCCAATCTGAATCCAGTGAGAGTGAAGTTTCAGAAAATGAATTAGCCAATCTTGCTCGAAGGATGAACATGATAGCCGGACAAAGAAATTTTCAATCCAAGTATAAAAAGAAGGACAGGAAAGATAAGAAAGATGGAGAAGTTACTTGTTACGAATGTAAAAGAGCTGGACATATTAGACCAGATTGCCCTATGCTCAAAAAGAAAGAAAGGAAGGAAAGACATTCAGAAAGGAACAGGAAGAAGTATTACAAAGCCAAAGATAAGAAAGTTCTGAAAGCTAATGACACCTGGAGTGCCAGTGGTGGTGACTCTTCAGATGAATCTTCTGAATATGAATCTTCAGGACAGAAGAATCTTGATCTTATATCCAGATTACCTATTGATAATCATTGTCTTATGGCTAAGGTACGAAATGCTGAATCATTGACCAATGTTTCTTTAAATCTTAATGATAGTAAGTATTATAACTCTTCTGATGAAGAATCATCTTCTGATGAGGAAAATACTTTACCTACTTTTGAAGAAGTCTCTAGATTTGCTGAACTTCTTGAGATTGAGAATTCCAAACTCAAAAAGAAACTTGATAAGGAAAATTCTAGGAATTCTATTCTTACTAAAGAGATATCAGATCTTTCTAAAGATCTTGATAAGAAAAATTCTGATATTGAAAATATTTCAAAAAATATTTAGGAAGTAAGTTCTGAGAAGAATAAACTTTCTAAAGAGTTAGAAAAAGTAATTTCTAAGAAAAATGTTTTCGAGCCTAACTCTAGTTGAAAAACTAATGATTTTGAGGATAAAAACTTGGTTGTAAAACTCAAGTCCGAAATTTTTTCCTTAAAGAAATGTTTATCAAACTTTACCCATGGTAAGGAAAATTTTGATAAGATGTATTCTCAAATACGACCTTTAAGAAATAAATCCGGATTTGGTTATACCGATGCAAAACCAGTTTTCAGTAACAATTATTTTGTTCCTCAAAGTGCCCCATTTTGCACCAAATGTCAATGTGGTGGTAACTGGGCAAGAATTTGTTCCTTAAACAAAACCCAATCTTTAGTTTTTCATAAAGCTTACTTTTCTAAGAAAATGTGGGTTCCAAAAATTTTATTGTATGGAAATCTCGGATCCAAACAAGTTTGGATTCCGAAAGTCTAACTTTGTTCTTAATTTCAGGAAAATAAAGAAAGTTCCAGCAACAATATTTGGTACATGGATAGTGGATGTTCCCGGCACATGACTGGTAACAAAAGCTTTTTTGAAAAGATTATCAAAACGAAAGGAGGAAAGGTAACTTTCGGAGACAATGCTAAGGGAGAGATTGTTGGTATTGGTAATATTGTTCTTTTAGGTAAAACATTGATTTCAAATGTTCTTTTTGTTAAAGGTCTTAAGCCCAACCTCATTAGCATAAGTCAGTTATGTGATGAAGGTTACCTTGTGAATTTTAGGAATGATAAATGCTTAGTTCACAATTCCAAGGAAGAATTTATTCTCTCAGACAACAGGCAAGAGAATGTTTACACCGTAAACTTAGAAGACCTCAGAAGCCAAGATTTACCTTGCCTAAGTGCAATGGAAGATCATTCTTGGTTATGGCATAGAAGATTAGGACACTGTAATCTTAGAAACCTATGTAAACTCTCTAAGAAGAAACTTGTTAAGGATCTACCGGAGCTTAGATTTGATTCTTCTAAAGTTTGTGATCCTTGTCAATATGGCAAGCAACATAAATCTAGTTTTAAGTCAATCGGTGAAGTCTCAACAACCGATGCATTACAGTTGGTGCATATGGATCTTTTTGGTCCAACACAAACTGGAAGCATTGGAGGCAAATACTATGTGTTTGTTCTAGTCGATGATTACACTAGATTTACTTGGGTCTATTTTCTAGCAAGGAAATCTGAAGCTTTTTCTTATTTCAAAAGTTTTAGAGCTCAAGTTAAAAATGAGAAAAACCTTCCATTGAAAACTATTCATAGTGATCATGGAGGAGAATTTCAAAATTCAGATTTTGAAACTTTTTGTAGTAAGAAAGGTATTACTCACAATTTTTCAGCACCTAGAACTCCTCAAAAGAATGGTGTAGTTGAAAGAAGAAATAGAATTCTTCAAGAAATAACTAGAACCATGTTGAGTGACTATTCTATTGCTAGACATTTCTGGGCTGAAGCTGTAAGTACTGCTTGTTATACTATAAATCGAGTTTTGATTAGACCTTTTCTTAATAAAACTCCTTATGAGTTATGGAATGGTAGAAAACCAAAACTTTCCTACTTCAAGGTTTTTGGTTGCAAAGTATTCATTTTGAATACTAAAGATAACTTACATAAATTCGCACCAAAGTCTGATGAAGGAATTTTCTTAGGTTATTCCACAACCTCTAAGGCTTATCGAGTTTTTAATAAAAATACTTGTACTATTGAGGAAACGGTACATGTAAATTTTGATGAATCAGATCCCTTTGTTTTTAAACCATCACAACTTACATCCTCGGATGTGTTTTCAAAAACTGATTATCAACCTTTGATAGAAAAACCTTCTGATAAGGAAATTGTTCTAGAAGATACTTCTGAAACATTTACCCCAGAAGACTTTCTACCTTATGTTGATGAACAGGTTTTAAAAAACCCAAATCAGGTGTTTCTTAAGAATCATCCCAGTGATAGTATCATTGGTGATGTAAATCAACCTGTAAGGACTAGAAGTTCCTTAAGAAATGAAGTAGAACATCTAGCATTTCTTTCCCAATTAGAGCCTAAAAGCACTGATGAAGCTTTAGGTGATGATGATTGGATCAAAGCAATGCAAGATGAACTAAATGAATTCGAAAGGAATAAAGTCTGGACCTTGGTTGAAAGACCTAAGGAAACTTCTGTTATTGGAGTAAAATAAGTTTTCAGAAATAAATGTGATGAAAATGGAGTCATTGATATAAATAAAGCTAGACTTGTTGCTAAAGGCTATAATCAGCAAGAAGGAATAGACTATGAAGAAACCTATGCTCCAGTAGCTAGACTTGAATCTATCCGTATTCTACTTGCCTTTGCAGCATTCTTTAATTTCAAACTTTTCCAAATGGATGTGAAATGTGCTTTTCATAATGTTTATGTTCAAGAAGAAGTTTTTGTTGAACAACCTCCTGGCTTTGAAGATACAAAACATCCAGATCATGTTTTTAGACTTACCAAAGCTTTGTATGGCCTTAAACAAGCCCCACGAGCATGGTATGATAGACTCACTGGATTTTTGCTTCAAAATAACTATGTTAAGGGAAATGCAGATCCAACCCTTTTTATAAAGAAAGATAAGAAAAATGTCTTGATTGTTCAAATTTATGTTGATGACATTATATTTGGTTCAACTCAGCAATCTTTGACTGACTCTTTTGCTAGTCTAATGAAATCTGAGTTTGAAATGAGTATGATGGGTGAGTTAAAAATTTTCCTTGGTTTTCAAATTTATCAAAAACCAGAAGGAACCTACATATCTCAACATAATTATATTAAATATCTTCTTAAAAAGTATGGTTATGACAACACTAAGAGTATAAGTACTCCTATTGGTACCTCAAACTCTTTAGATCTTGATGAAGCTGGGAAACCAGTAGATCAAACATCTTTTAGAGGTATGATTGGAAGTCTACTTTACTTAACAGCTAGTCCACCAGACTTAATGTTTTCAGTATGCTTATGTGCAAGATATCAATCCAATCCTAAGGAATCTCACTTAAAGGCAGTAAAAAGAATTTTTCGCTACCTTAAGGGAACCATGGATCTAGGATTATTTTATACTTCTGGAAATGATTTTGTTCTAAAAAGCTTTTCTGATGCTGACATTGGTGGATTTAGAATGGATAGGAAAAGTACATCCGGAACTTGTCATTTCGTAGGAGATTCATTAGTTTCTTGGTCATGCAAGAAGCAACATTCTGTTGCACTCTCCACTGCTGAAGCTGAATATGTAGCAGCTAGAAGTTGTTGTGCACAAGTGTTGTGGATGCAACACACACTCACAGACTATGGAATGAGTTTTACTAAAACTCAAATTTGTGTGATAACACAAGTGCCATTGCCCTAAGTAAGAACCCTGCACATCACTCTCGTGAAAAACACATAGATATTAGGCATCACCTTCTTAGGGATCAAACACTCAAAGGAGATATTATTCTTCAGTTTATCGGAACGCAAGATCAACTTGCTGACATTTTCAAAAAATCCGTGCCTTCTGATAGATTTGAATATATTAAACAGAAGTTAGGAATGATAACCGTAAGGTAATCTTCCTCAATTAACTTTCTGTTGAAAAAATCTCCTTACAGTAATAAACTCCTTTTCATAGGGGGAGTACATTTGATTGTTTGTTTAACAATGTTTTTTCAAACTCTGTTTTCAAACTTTTCGGAACGAAAATTTCCGGAATGGAACTTCCGGAACTACAATTTTCCAGAAATGATATTTTCGCACAGAATACTTCTGGAATGGAAGTATTAGTATTGAAAATTTCCGGAATGGAAAACATTCGTACTGGTATTTTCATAACGGAACTTTCGTACTGAATCTTCCATAACAAGTTTTCGTATTTACTTTATCGTATTTAGTTTTTCGTATTGACTTTTCGTATTTACTTTATCGTATTGAGTTTTTCGTATTGACTTTTCGTATTTACTTTATCGTATTGAGTTTTTCGTATTGAATTTTCGTATTTACTTTATCGTATTGAGTTTTTCGTATTGACTTTTCGTATTTACTTTTTTGTATTGAGTTTTTCGTATTGACTTTTCGTATTTACTTTTTCGTATTGAGTTTTTCGTATTTAGTTTTTCGTATTGAGTTTTTCGTAGTCGTCTTTATATTACCCATTACGAATAACATTCCTAAGCTAATCCGAAAGGTATGATTTCCTTACTGAAGTTTTCATAATCATATTTTACTTGCTGGCAATTTCTTATAGTTTGTTTTTGGTTTTTGGATTTCTTAATTCTTTACATTAATAAAAACCTAAAAAAGATCGGTTTCAAGTTCTCAACCGTCAGATTTGATCTCAGATCATTCTAAACCGTTAGATCAACCGAGGAAGTTGAACCGTCATCTCATTGCCTATATAAAGGGGACCCTATTTTCTCGTCCCACATCGATTTCAAGCTTTTGCGTGCTGAAGCTCTGACTCTCCGATTTAAGGCCGTTCCGAACCACAGTTTTCTCAGTTCCGAACTTCAGTCTTCTCAATTCCGAACTTCTCAGAGACTTCAGATCCGAATGTCTGCAGAGTTAGCTTCTCAAGAAATTTCTTCAACCATGCCTATTTCTCAGTGGTTAGTCTACAGAGAGAGGTTAGTTCATCCGACTTTCTTCAGCAATTATGATTCTATTATTTCAAAGAATATCAAGCTGAATGGCTGGGAAGATGTTGCGGTATCAAAAACCGGCAACCAAGATGAAGTCTACTCTGATTTGCTTGTTGAGATTTATGAGTCGGTTGCTTTCTTCGAGGAAGATAATAGAGAAAAATTTTCTTTCAAATCGTATGGCAAGACATATAACCTTTCTTACACCAAGGCTGCAAGCCTGGTAGGGTTAAGTTATGAAGGTGAAGCTGAGTTTATTTCTCACGTATTGCCAGACTCTTTGGGTAGTTTCAACAAGGAAAAGGCATTAGAAACTCTCGGATTGGATGATGACAAGGCTCCGAAAATAGCAAGCCTATCTACAAACTTCCGGATTCTGGAGTTATGGGTGCAAGGGATTATTGTACCGAGAAAAGGAGATAAGGATAGCCTGAAGAAAAGTGAGATATATATCTTAGATTTTCTGATAAATCTAAGGAAGTTCAACTTGATGAAGCATATTCTTCTTAATATTGAGAATTTGAAGAAGGGGAATCTGAGAGCTCAGATCGTGATGTACCCAGCAATATTGTCAAATCTCATAGTTCGGTGCCTTGAGTCCTTCAAGGTAGCTTGTAGTTCCAAACCAAGGGTGTGCAAGATCATGCTGCTTAGTGATGCCACTCTTAAAAGGATGAATATAGCTTTTGACAAGAAGTCTGGGAAGTTCATTGATCTGCCTCCTCAAGTAGAAGTGACTCCGAAATCTGCTGATCCGGAATCATCCAAGCCGGTAAGGAAGAGGAAGCTGAAAGAAGTGGTAGTCGAAGCTGAGGAACCCACGTCTAAGGAAGTCCACTCCGCACCTCCTAAGCCTATGAAGAAGAAAACCTATACTGATGAGGTTGCAGCAAAGTGGAGAGCTGATAAAGAGAAGAGGAAGGAAGGAGATCCGCAGTTCGGATTGGATCCTGCAGAGGCTAATGCTCTGAAAGAGAAGGCTGATGATGAACTCGAGAAACAAGCAAAGGAGAAGAAACTGAAGAAGAAAATGTCAGAAGCCGAGGCTGTGCAAGCATTGTTAAAGTTCAACGAAATGGTTTCAGCAACCATTCCCGTTCGGAGAACTTTTTCTCTGGAATCTTTACCTGAGACTCCAGGAAGAAATCTTGATGCTCCAGAAGAGAATGTTGCTAAGAATGCTGAGGTAGAAGAGCAAGTGGATCAAGTTGAAGAAGCTGCTGAAGTAAGTGGTGAGACAGGAGATGTCCTCAAACAAGTAGATGAATACAAAGGAACTCCTTCGGAACACTTGTCGCTCCGAACATCTGAAGCTCAATCTTCGAAGCTTGTTACTCCTGAATTAGAAGAAGAGAAAGGTGAAGAAGAAGTTTCTTGTCTGAGAGAAGAAGAACATATTTTACTTGATGCTGCTCCGAAGGAAAATGTAGATGTTGCTGATGAGGAAGATTATATTTTTCAAGTCTCTGATAGCGAGAAGAAATATCCGGAACAGGTTTCTATTCCGGAAAAAGATAAGGGGAAACAAATTCTTGCTGATACCCCGAGTTCAGAAAAGAATATGAGGAAGGAAGCTGGTAGTTCTTCGAAGAGGAAGTTGAAGCTTATTGAGGAAGAAAATTCTCCGAGCAAGATTTCAGATTCGGAGTCATCTTCGTTGGGGCATGATTTTGTTGTCCAGTCTTTGAAGAAGTTGGTGGGAACCATTCCAACCTTCTCCAGTATTGACTCTAGATGCCAGATGCTTCAACATGCGCTGAATCAGAAAACCGACTCCGTATCAATGGTTATGGATAAATGTGTTGAGATTGAAGCCCAGTTCAAAAATTTCTTCATTGGTTACGAAGCAAATAAAAGATCTTGCAAGAGGATGACAAGCTGGTCTAAGAAAACTGTGGAATAGATGAGGTTGCTGGATGAGTTTCAGGATAATGTTAAGGATGCATTTGAAACCGAGGAAAAGAAGATTAAAGAGCTGACTACATCATTCGAAGAAAAATTGACAAAGGAAAAGAACTTTCGGATTCAGGAAGTGAGAGATCTGAATGGAAAGCTCAATTCCGTTAATCAACGTTGGAAATATGAAAGGGATTATCGGATCGAGTTTGAAGAAAGGATGAAGGCTCAGGAAGAGTAGATGAAAGTTCAGGAAGAAAAGTTGAAGGCTTAGGAAGAAATCATTGAAGCTCAGTCAGCAAGAATAGTCGTCTTAGAGAAGCAAGCAGAGGAAGATCACAAAGACTTAAAGAAGATCAAGACAATTCTTAAGGGGCTAATGTCGAAGGAGAAAGATCCGAAATGACCAATCCGATCTTTTTGTTGTAATTATTTTGTTGCTGACATTTCAAATATAATGAGAATTGTGTTTGTTGTTTCGTTTGTACTAATGTCTCAGGTACTTTGTTATGTTTTTCCATTCCCTCCAATTCTTTTTGAAAATCACAAAGGGGGAGAAGGAAAAGATCCTTAAGAAAAAGAGGAAATCTAATAAGTGCTTATCAAAGGGGGAGAAAGAAAAAATACCCAAGGAAAAAGAACTCTAATAAGAGTTTGTTTAAGGGGGAGTTTTTCTTAAAGAAACATCACTCTGGAAATATGAATACGATCCTTAGAGTTTCAAAGCCTAAGGGGGAGTTAGTCGTATTCATCTATATCCTTAAACCAAGATAGATAAGCTTTAATGTGTTTCTTTCTTCTTAGAATAGCTTTTTCGTAAGGATGTTTGTGCTTTCCAAAAAGGGGGAGATTGTTGAGTCAATAAGGTTTTCCTTATGACTTTTCCATTCCTTCTTGTTTTGAAAATCACAAACACCTTATCTTTAAGGGAAAATGATTTCTTAAGGAAAATTTCTTTCTTAAGGAAAATCGCTTTTATAAGGAAAATTATCCTTATAATATTTTCATTCATATTTTTCTTAAGTATGAGTTTCAGATTCATTTTCTCAGAATCATTGAAACTTTGATATAAATCATTCTGTTTTAGGGTTCGGATTCTGGACAAGAACTATAAGGAAGTTTCATTCCGAATTCCGGATATGAACTCTGACTAAGTTCTATTCCAGATTCAGGATACGAATTCTGAAGAATAATTCTCATTACGAATTCTAATGAAGAAATCCCATTCCGAATTCTCATTACGAATTCAGAAGAAAAATTCTCATTACGAATTCCAATGAAGAATTCTCATTACGAATTCCAATGAAGAATTCTCATTACGAATTCCAATGAAGAATTCTCATTACGAATTCTAATGAAGAAATCTCATTCCGAATTCTCATTACGAATTCTGATAAAGAATTCTCATTACGAATTCTGATGACAAATTCTCATTACGAATTCTAATGATGAATTCTCATTACGAATTCTGATGATGAATTCTCATTACGAATTCTGATGATGAATTCTCATTACGAATTCTGATGATGAATTCTCATTACGAATTCTGATGATGAATTCTCATTACGATTTCTGATGACGAATTCCTATTCCGAATTCTCATTCCGAATTCACCTATTAAACAGAATCTGATTATCATCGTTTTATACACTCTGAATTTATTCACTCCGAACCTTCACTCCGAAGTTTCTATTCCGAACCTTTATGTTAGAGTTTAAAACGATGTCGTACATTCTGTTACACTTGTTTTGTTATAAAACGATGTCATCCATTTTGTTATAAACTAACCGTTGTCTAAGTGACACGTGTACAGGTCCCTCCGAACTTTAAGGAAAATATGACCGTTGGAGATGAGCCGACCATACCTATAAATAGGAGCTCATTTGAAAGAGATCGATGTTGATGCATATGCCGATTGTTGAAAAAGTGCTTACATGCTGTTGAAGTGATTTCTAGAGAGAGAGTCTCTTATTAACTCTCAAAGCTTCATGCGACTCCGAATGTTGGTGATTACATTCGAGGGCTTCCGAGGATAGGAAGACAGAGGTGCCGACTACCTTAAAGATCGAGGGCTTTCTTGCTGAGAAAGACAGAGGTTTCCAACTACCTTGAAGTTGAGGGCTTGCGGGGATAGCAAGACAGAGACTCCGATCTTCGTATCGAGGGCTTACCCTAGTGTGGGTAAGACAGACTTGCTTGAAAGTATAAATCAAGGGACCTTTATCCAAGGTTGTTGGATACCCTTCTCTTTGGGTTAAAAGACTATTATCTTGTTACTAGTAGTTTTACTACTTGTCTTTATTCCGCTGCAATTTGTATCTTAAGGAAATTATAACTTTCTTATACTTCCTTACTTACTCTGATTAGTTTAGAATCTATACGCTTTAAGGTAGAATCTTATATTGTAACTTTTGTTAAGTTTCAATCTCCGGAATCATATTTCCGGAACCTACTTTTGGAATCCCTTTCCAATTTCAGTTCGGTGTTAGTGGTGTTGTGAATTTACTTAGTTTAACTTTGTTAAACATAGCCCTTTCCTTTTCTTAAGGAAACTATAGTTTCTTAACTACCTTTAAAGGTTCCAAAGGAATTTTTAAAGTATACAATTCACCCCCCTCTTGTATATTGAGCATCTCATATTATATTTCGATCCTACAGAATATCAATTAGAATTTCCTCCATAGTTCACTTTGATTAATAATTTTTTATATGCATCTTAATTGAATAATTATCAACATTATAAAAAACATGTTATAAATGGGATCATTTTGAACTAGATCCAAATGCATCATTTTTAAATTTCTCGGTGATGTTTTTGGATTGGCAAAAAAAGGTATTGTGTGTCAAAATCATTGGCCTTATGTGGGAATTTTGAAAACATGCTCAAATTTCCGAAGATAGTTGGGAACACGAGAAGAAAATAACGGAAGAAAGGAAAGATATTTTTACTGTAATGATTGTTTTTTCACATTATTTATAATTCATGTCAAATGGTGGGGAGAATGTAGAACCCCAATTTCATGTTTGTAAACCTTTTCTTAGGGGTTTTATGTTTGTAAATTATATGGGAGATGTTTAGTAGATTTTGGAGAAATTTTGGATTATTTTGGGGATTTAATATAGTTTCATGATAGGTTAACTATTGGGGATAACCAAGTAACACCTATAGGAAATAGTGAACAATGAGACATGGGGAAAAGATTATGTTCACAAGAGACACACATTTATTCAAAGCATGTGGATGCCAGAGAGAAATACAAAAAACTAAAGATATTGTAATTTTTTAGGGCTAGAGCATTGTTTTGAAATTTTTTGAGACAACCTTGTGAGTTTCCTTCTTAATACAAAAGTTGGTGAATTGTTAGTTCATGGTATTCATACCATTAAACTAACCATGTATGGATTAAAAATGAGATCCTAAAATTTTGTATCTCACAAATTTTGACCTTTAAGGTCCTATTTTTTCCCGTATATATACCTAACTCAAAATTCAATTTTCTAAATGGATAAAGAAGCTTCTCCCCTCAATATTTAAATGATCTAAAGGCCTCCCTTGGTGATTTCAAGATGGAATCTCATTGTAAGAAATCATTCATGTCCATTGATTGTGGTTTTATTTATGATATACTTTTCCTTCTTCGTTGATTTCATACATATATGTCTGTTATAAGTATATTAAATATTTTAGATTCCAAACATTATTTTATTTTGTCACGTTTATACATGGGGAAGAGATCTAATGTGGATTTTGGGAAATTCAACCCTGTTTATTTTCATTTAAATGTCATTCATCATTTACTCCACAAATCCTGAAGTAGGTGGCCTCACGATTGACTACTATATTTATAATAAGAATTATTTGTTAAAAATGGATCATATTCATTAAAATAGTGTGTATATTTTATTTGAAAATCATGGTAGATTCCTTCTTCAGTAATGTTTTTTCGATTTTCACTAAATTATGGAATTCATGTGAAATGTGTATTAATAATTGAATTTACAATGTTAGTATTAAAATATTTTCATGGTTTAATGTATGAAAAAATATTCTCAACAAAAATTATTATTTATTTAAATGTTTTGTGAATGTAAATGGGTTTGGCATGTATTTCAGCATTCATTGTGGTGTGTGCCCATATTGCATTACGAAGTTGGGTTGAAATATGACATTATATTTGGTGCCAAAGGTGTAATGGATCATGGTATTTGATTACCTTGTGAAGAATTTATATATACAAAATAACTATATAATGAGTAGGGAACTATCATAACAAAACAATAATTCATAGATGTGTGGATATGTGGATATATATAGAGAGGAATGAGTTATACCAATGTTTGAATAAATTAAATGGTTTTAGATACTTATGTGATTTCATTCCATGGATCTTTTTATTGTTTTGAGAAAAATAATTTACTATATATGTTATTTATATTTTGATATAAATAGATCTTATATATTGTATTATATAAACTATTTTGTTAAAATGAGCTAAAATGATATATCCATCTGTTGTGACTAAGTATGTAATTGGGAAAAATCAGTTGGGTTTCATTACTAACCACTGCATTGGCACTTTGATGCTTCAAATTTGTTTTACCAATACATGGTAAAATTTAAAGTATCACAAAAAATTAGTAGTACATTGTTATTCATGGGAAATTTGTTGGAGCTCGAGAATGAATTTTGTTTGGAATGTGGTTTTTTCCATAAAATCATTGTGTTTTGTAGTCTAACACTATTTATAATAGCATTTAATCATTACATTATTTTACTTGCTTTAGATTTTATTTTGATAATTGAAATATTAATTAGTATCTATGTTTTATCATGAATCGTATAGTAGGTTATGTTTTATGGAAGGTTTTGTTGGTTTTCTTTAATTATAAATAGAAAATCATCCCCCATGTGTATGAGATATATTTGAAATTTATTATAATCCTTTAGTGTCTTGATGATATTGATTATGGTCTAGAAATATCCTTCCACCATATCAATACAATGATTGTGGTGGGATGTTATAAAAATTTTCTATTTTTTAAAATGAAAACATGAATGTTGGTGATAGCCCATCTAATTTGGGAAGAAGGTGGAGCATGAATCCATGACCAATATATGATAAGTGTTTCACACTTACCACAAACATATGTGGTGTCCTAGATAATGTGTAATGGTTTTTAGTTGAAATAATTGGAAAAGAAATGCTAATGATAAACCAGTAGTATAACATTTGAGGTTTAGACATAATTTTTTTAACAATATTTGTTTTTTAAAATAGTTAGATACAGATAAAGATAATTTTTTATAGTTCATACAATAAAAAATGAAAATTTTAGTGTATAGAAAAATGGGATCATTCTAAGGTGCCTATTTCATAGTGTAATGGATATACTATAATTTAAACAAATAATAACAAAAATATGAAACATTTGCTATTAAATTTAATCATATGATGTTACTATATTTCACTTATTATTGATTTAATACCTTAATCACTCCATATAATGTTTTTCATTTTTTCCAGTATGTCTATATCTCTACATTCCACATATATTACCCAACATATAATCCTAGTAATAAGTTATTCCATATTTCAATTGTATTTATCACACTCTATTATTAAGAAGATATTTTGATAAATATTATCATTATATGTGATTTCAACAAATTAATTTTCAAATACTTAACCATATATTTATGAGATCTTATGCAAATTAGGGGAAAAATTTAATTAAGGCGGGGAGAGTGTAACACCCTAAAACATCAAGGAGAGTAAAAAAATTCGATAGTGTGTACATAATAAGATAACAACCCATTCAAGGAATCTTATATCCTTATGAATTAAAATATATATTCAATTTTAAAAAAATCCAATCTATTCTTTTTCATGTAGTACACAAAAAAATATGTTATCCTGCGTTGCACATATGACTGAATTTTACCAAACAATAATATATCATTAAAATATAATTAATTAGTAAAATAAAATATAAAATATTAATTAAAAATCATGCAATTAATATGATTGGTTATATTATTAAAATATGTGGTTTAATAATATGAAAAATTAATTCCAAGTTTCCAATTTATTAGAAATGAAAATATATGAACCAATTGAATATAATATATATATTTTTATACATACAGATGTGTGTTATCAAAATAAATTAAATTAATTCCTATTAATGAATGATACTAATAAAATATTTATAATATATATTAAGTAAATTATTTCCTATTTTTATTTAATAGGGTTTACAGTCATATATTAATAATAAAAATATTTTTATTCAAATTTTTTTTTGTTTAAAATTACTTCCGTTTAATTGAGATCCTATTATAAATCCAACAATTAGTATTTTTATGATTTATTTATACAAATAACATTAATTTTTAAATCATAACATAAAAAATATCATAAGATAATTTTTTTTGTATTATACTGTAAGATTTAGTTTTTTAATGAATGGTAAAAAATACCGAATTTTAATTAAAAACTATTTTTTAATATAATTTGTTTATCATGATAAATTATAACTACTTATTGATTTACTATTTAGTGAGATTAATTATATATAAATTTATAAAATTTATGTAATTTTATTAAATTTCACTTTGATATTGATTTTGAAAACATCGAAAAAAATTTAACTGTTTACATTAAAAGCTCGCATTGTCATCCCATCTGCAGTATTATATTATAATTAATTTTAACATCTTACTTTATTGTAATTTTGAAAAATAGTATAAATTGTTGAAATATGAAAATATTACAGTTCAATATATTGTAAAATTTGTTCATTACAAAAACCATTACTCAATGATATTAAAATTAATTATAGGTATTTAGAGAAAAATTGGATTAAAAATGGCTAAACATGAGTAATACGTATGAAATGACCTAAAAACATTTCCAAAAACCTTTTTGATGGACATATTTTTACCCTATCCTCCATTTTATACAATATAACATTATTAAATCCACATAATGTGGGAAAACACTATCGGATTCCCTCTTAATAAAATTTATATTAAATCCACTCCTCTTAAAATATAAAATGGTTGTCACACCTCCCACTTATTCACAACTCAAAAGCCATTTGTATCTTCAAAAATATGCCCAAATATTCTCAAGAAAACATTATAATCATCATAAGTTCCACACCTTAATCTAAAATCCAAATAAGTATGTATTTTGGTATAAACCAGATGGAGTTACCGAAATAAGAGGTAACCTACTTCAACAATCAATTTTGATGCATTTAATTTTCCACCAATTAAATTAGTATTTATTAATTTATATATAACTCACTCAATATATCTTCAATAAACTATTTTTTTAATTTCAATTTATCATCCTACTAGTATATAAACATCAATAAAATGGATATGGAATTTACCATTCGTTTATGGTGAACTACCTCCTTAGGAAATGATGTAGCTCGTTTTTTATTTACCTTCACTCATGGTAGATAATTATCATAGAAACACAATTTATATATGACATATATATTATATTATGGTTTTCTTAATACTTATTTTATTTTTATATAACTCCTTTATTCCTGATTTTTATTTTGTGTTAGTTCGATAACATCATTTGTGGACATGTGAACTAGTACTTCCACAATGTTTTGTGACCTATTCACACTATACAAGGAATGTATTAAATTTTATTTCAATAAACATATAAGACGTATATAACATATATATGATTATATAATTATAAAATAAATATTATTCATTAACTTTACATTTTTTAAGGTACAAAAATGAAATGGAAATACCTTTCAGGCGTATATACGACCAACCATCTCCATGAACGGTGAATTTCATTTCCTATCTCCAATTATTATGGATTTCTATAAATATATATATACATAATATATATATATAATCATATTTTAGATTTTTTAGATGATAAAATGTTTATCTAAATAATAGGAGGAAATTTAACTATTTAAAAAACATAAAAAACTAGGAATTTAACATAGAAAATAATGAAGATAATAAAATATTATAAGGAATAGATAATAAAATATTAAATAATTTAAATATAACAAAATATAAATGTGATTATGGTTATGTAATAATCTAGTGACATGTATAAAATCATTATACATGAGTTTAATGGATGTTCAGCCAAGAAAATATAGGACAAGGGATTTTCATCCCCCTTTTTACCTATGTGTGATACATTTTATAAACACAAATTAATTTTTTTTGTGGTGTAACTACCTCCCATTTTCATTGTATTTTTTGTTTAAATTTAAATTTTTTCTTTAAGGGATATATTAATTAAATATTACATGTGAAAAGAATCATAACCCAATTCATTTCCATTGGGTTTTATTACTTCCTCATTATCATACATATTATATTATTCAGAGTATAATCACTTTTTAAAAAAAATTCATATATTTGATTTTTTTTATTTGTATTTACATTTTCCAAACATAATATATTCATTGATTAATTCTCACATCAGCATTACAGTAATTCAATTGAATTTGTAGACAATCCTAGTTTCTTTTGCATTATTTAAACATGAACTTCAATTAGAAGAAATTATTAGATCATTATTTAATAAACCCATTAATTTTTGTATCCACTATATATTAATGACATTTTTCATATAATAGAACGTTTTTCCCACACTTTGGTACTAAAAATGTTTTAGAAATCATTTTTAGATAATATGACATTATTTTACTATTTAGTTAGAGACCATGTTTTCTTATAAAAACATTGTATTCTAAAAAAATCAAATATTTATTTTATCATTTAGAAAACGAATTATTGAATGAATTTTTACCCATTCGACTCTTAGAAATTTATACAAATTATACTAGTGTCTCTTTCCAAAAAATTAATTTTCATAACATTATACCATACAAAATGAATGTTCTTTACCATTAATGACATATTAAAATTTATCCACTATCATTTCATTGAATATTTTTTTCATGTTTAGAACGATAGTTTTATGAAATATATTTTTGAGAATTTATTTTCAAATAAAATGATTTATAATATGGTTTAAAAAAATTATTTTACTCTATATTATTTTTAAATATTATTTTTATTTATAAACAACAAAAATAATTTTTTACTTAACATGCGATATGTTTTATTTATATAATCTATATTCTTCCTCTGGATATTTTATGATTTATTTAGTAAATAATAGTATTGATATTCACTTCCATGATTCGTTTTTTATATCCTAAAGAAATATTCAATTTCTTATGGCCACTATAAATTTAATTTCCACTATTTTCAATGACATTTTTTATTAATCTCTTTTTTACTAAACATTATGTCATTTTTACAAATTGTATTTACTTTTATTATTATTTTATTTTTTTTGAAATATTTAAAAATCCATATTATTTTTTAAATGGTAATTTCATATAGAATGTTTTTTATTTAGATAAATATATTATTTGATATGAGGAATGATTTGGACAGGAAGTGAAAATTATTTCCCATACATTATATATCCCTTCAATGCCTTGAAATGTATTTATACTCAATATATTGATTTTGTTCCATGGGTATCATTTTTTCAAATTTTTATATTGAATCTTCCTTGTCCATTTATTTCAATCAAATTTCTTTTTAGTTAGTTATCTTTCCATATTTTTCGCACTTACATTTCAGTTTTTTGATTGTAGGGAATGTGTATTTCTGTATTAATTTTCCATATTGGCTATTCTCATTGATTAATTATTTCATCCTCTATACATTCAATTCCTGGCAATTTGACCTCACTATTGTTTTTTCAATTCCACATGATTCCAAGTAGTGGGTTATGAATTGAATAATTAGATAACAGAGATAGAATAATGATTTGCCTAAAATAATTTTTTTAATTAGTGTATTCATTTATAATATAAAAATATTGTAATGTATAGAGTTTACCAACACTATTAAACTGATCGGTCAATCGAACTATGTTTCCTTGTAATCATGAAAATTCAATGGTATTAGACACTAGTTCTAGTATTTATAGGCCTAAGATGATATAATTATATTGTTCTTCTACATATTAAATAGGAATGGTTTTGATGAAATGGGAATATAAGGACTATCCCAGACACATATTAAATGACCATTACACATAGTGTATTCTTTTATATGCATATAAACATCACATATTCTTATTATAGGTTCAAAATTGATACCAGAAAAATATAACCATGATATTTGTTCCATATATTACTTGATTTTATACTTCATTTTTTAAATAATTATATGATATGGGGTTTTATGTTCCGTAATTTTCATTGAGTTATGCTTGAACGATGGTTTTTATGGGTCTGATTAGTAGATATATGTTTCTGTTAGTACACGACCATCGTCTTACGAAATGGTTCACCCATTATCTATATATTGGATGTTCCAAAACTCCCCCATATTGTAGAGTGAATTATTGCTCCATTTATATTTTGGTACTCACCCATCATCATGGTTCAACAAGGAGCTTGTTCATAATTGGAGTTAGTGATCCCCCAACTGTGGATAATAGCGGTGATGTAAAATCCCTAATATATCATATAGGTGAGTTTTATCATAGTTCTATGAATCATATATGTCATGAGTGAATCTATAAGAAGAATAATCATTCTTTATAATAGGTGTTGATACTGATCTCCTTCCCTTTTCACATAGGATTCATTTCAATGTATCTAACATTTTCTTCTATTTACCATCATATTAATTTGTTGACCTAACATTTATTTATTTATTTTTCATTAATCACGGTATTCAAGGTATCTTACTAGTTATACATGTACTCAAAACAATATGGGATGCCACCACATATGTTTTTATTATATTGATTACATGAATATCAGAAGTGGAATTACTAGAAAATGTACTTGAATATTGTAGTGAAACATAGAGTTGATTACCGTATTTGATGGGTTAGCTTGGATTTTTTGATTCAAACACTCTTAAATTTTACATTTTTAGTTGTTATGTTGGGATATCATTTCTAATAGTTCATATATTTTTCACATTTATATATTTTATATTAGATTTGACTTACAATGATGTTTTCCTAGAGCTTCATGTATACAAGGTTTAAATCACTATTATGTTCTATTATTACAACTACTAAAAATTGAATTTATCAGGTTTTGTCCATATATATAAGTTAATTAGTTTATATAATCCCATTTAAATGATATTACATATGACTTCTTGTTACTAGTACTCATCCCTCTATAGGGGGCATGGGGTTTCAGCCTCATGAAACTAAAATCCTTTTAAGGTTTTTTGTGGGTAAGATCATTATCGAGTAGTATCTAGGGATGATTATCATAGAGTTATAGTATGAATTTTTAAAATTTGTAGGTTTGGTATGGGAATATAGGGAAATAATAGGTCAGTGTTTCTAGTTCATATTTTAGGCTTTGGAACACAACAATTTTTATTTAGCTTCTGTATCCACAAACCCGGGATTTATAAACCTTATTGTTTACTAGAAAAGTAAAAAATTAGTTAATGGAAAATATGGTACATTATTAGGATGGTTTTTTTATATTTACTTTAATTCCAATCTTGATTCATCACCTATATATTTTTATTTTATAATGCTATGTCTTCATAACTATCTTGATTACTCCTCAATGTTTTCCAACAATGACACTGTTACATTATCATTATAATGATTATTTTAATGAATATTCTTCTGTTAAGGGACCAACTCATTAGGTAACTCCTCCATGTGGGTATACAAGAGTTTTAATACCATTGGTGAATATTATGGATCCACCTCCAGTAGTTCATGTGGATGATCAAAAGAGTGTTGGGTAGCTAATAGATCTAATATGTTAGGATGACATTTGATGTAGGATTATTTCACTTAAAGAGATTCTTATATATTTATATATATAATTTTTTACATTTTTATAATCCCTCGGGTTTTATTGGATTGGATCCATGTATGAGTATGAGTTTAATAGTTTTTTTAGACTCATGTGAATCAGATGTTTATTATTTTTTCTAGTATTTTTTCACGTATAAGAAAGTTACTCATTGAGATAGGACACATAGACACATGTGTCCCTAAATATCTTCCTATAATCATTAGTAACATTCTTACGTAGGGAGTAACCCTCATGGTTACGTTTGGAATACATATCACAGTATATTCCCTAAATATCTTCCTATAATCATTAGAATTTAACCCATTCATGTTACCCAATTCATTGGAGAGATATATTTGGATCACTCGCCCATATTTTATCATGGAACCATCCGTCTTCATAAACAATGCCCAAGAACCATAACATAATCCCATCACATAAAACATGCATAAAAGAAAATAACATTTTAACATTTCAATCATACGATATCAATAACACATTGATATAATAAAAACATTATCAAAACCATTTTCAATACCAAAATAAATTAAAATTATAACATGGTATTTATTTTTCATTTAAAAAAAGTCATGGATTGTAGAGGAAGCTGAATCTCAAATAATGGTTACAACGGCAGAGAAGTTGTTGTCTCCCCATACGTACAACAAAAACATTCCCTTTTAAAGTTTATTAAAATGCTATGTATAAAAATATTCATTTTCAATAAAATTAAAATTCAAAGGGTTTTATACACCATATAAAATAAGGTTGTGTATAAAACAAAATATGTCTCAATAAAAGGAGATCGTGACAAAGTCCCTTACCTCAGGTCTGACTTGACTCGATCATTCTTTAATATCCAGAATAATAAACATGAGATAATTTATACTTGCTTAAAGTACCTTTTGCATGTTCATAATTCCTTTTATATCACTTATTACCATATTATGAACACTATGTAATTATTTATGTTAATAATTGTCGTTTTGTCGATCATTTGTACTTGAGATAAAAATGGACTTCTTATAATTACATGTTGTTCATGTGGTAAAATAACCATTATATATAGTACTATATTAATTATTTAGATATCATATATATCATATATATCCAGTATGTACATGCATTTATAATATTATATAACATTAAGAGTTAAGAAATGAAATGCACCATTCATGGAGACGGTAATCCGTACGTATGCATGAAAGCTACTTTCATTTATTTTTTGTATATAATGGAATTAACACATAATGATACATAGTAGTATTATAATTACAGTATGTTATAATATATTATATCATTAAATATATCCTTTATACGTACCACATATTGTATTAACGAATCAAATCACTCTGAGGGGGTTGTAGTCCGCACATCCAAAAAATGAAATTATCGCGTTTATCCATAGTGAAAACAATAAAGGTACGCCATAAATGAAAAATAAAGAAGCATAAGAAAAACATAAACATATTATATATCATATATAAATATAGTGACATATTAATGGCGACCATTAAAGGTGTTAAAAGAATATTGAACAATCATCGTTTCGTGAGGCAGAAATTCGCCATCCATAGAAACAGTATGTTCTTTAACAATTAGACGAAGGTGTGTGTATGTGTAGCTTGAATCATTCACATAAAAACATCCTAGTATATTTTATATACTTATTTTTTTGCAAAATAAATTAATATAAAGATTTTATGGGGTTGGATAAGAAAAATAAAACAAAAAAACATTAGAGAAGACTTTACCTTTAAATCGGGTAACTCCTCTTGGTTTGAATAAGAAGGGTTTCTTGAACAGCTTCCAACCTATGGTAAGGCTTCTAGGATGAAGAAAGGGATGTGGAGAGATAAAATGTGTAGAGTTTGGCAGATCTAATGGCTTGAGAAGTGTGGGTATGGAGGTAGAGGTGGAAGCCTTTTATAAGAGAGAGGAGGGGCACTCTTGGAAAGCCAAGAAATGTTACTTTATTTTAAAATGAGTTTCTGATTTTATAGTCCCAGATTGACATATTTAGAGGATAAGGTGATAGGGGTTCTAAATATACTCATAAAATAGGTTTTTGACATGATTTTGTCTTATATTGTACATTATCTTTTCATTTTATTTAAATCGTTCATTAATAAGATAATCGCTGCACCATCATGATGCCATAAATAAATTAATTTATTTAATGTTTTAAAATTATAAATAAATTATATGATGTAGGAAATCTTTTTATTTTCCATTTAGTATTTATATTCTTAGAGTTCATTAACACATACAAAATTAATATTGTTTTAGTTGGCTGATACATTCTTTTGTCATAATCTCCATAAAAATATAAAGTGTCACTATCACACATAAGTGATTCCATGGGGTCCCTATGTTTGGAAAAAGTTATCACATGGTCGTCCATGACACAACCAGTAGTATTATGACACATGTTGGGGTCATTTGTTATTATTATGATATTATTTTATTATCCTTAACTACCTAATTACTAATTAATCATGATAATTAAAGAAAATTACTGTCGTTAATATTCATATTTTCCAAAAAAAGAGTCTTAATTACATAATTTGGACCATATAATTCCAAATATGGAATCCATTTTACCAAATTACCAACATGGAAATTTCAATAATTAATTTAAAAATAAAACCCGTTGTAAAAACAAATATCCGGTTATTTAGAAACAATTTCTATGAAAATTTTGGCACTTGTTTATGCCCAATTCAAAATTAAAATAAATTATAATGACCACCATTGGATTAAATGGTAAAAATATATTCTAATTAAACATTAAAACCAATTATAAATACAATATAACCATATAATTAAATTAGATGAAAAATTAGTTTTGATGTAAAATGCAGTATTTTTCACTATTCATAAAAAAATGAACATTGTCAGACAAATACCAAAAAATTATTCAATGTAAATTTAAGTGTCCCAATCAGAAAGAATATGTTTATTTTGAAAATAGAGATTTTAAAATTGTCAAAATATAGATTTAAAAATGTTTTTCCATCAAAAGGGAGTAAATCATTCTTATAAAAAAATTAGTGTATTTCATCTTTAAGATTGGATTTATTCTCATTTTATGCCTCTAAAACACTCTCTAATTAATATATAGACACAGATAATAATATATATTATTCATTACTTAAGTGGAATTTTACAACCTTTCCCCTTTAGATAATTGTGCCCCGCAATGTATTTACTTATCAAAAAAGTGGGGGTATTTATCCCTCAAGGAATTTTCAGATTCCCATGTTGCCTCTTCAATCATGTGGTTCTTCCACAAAACCTTTACCTGATGAATCACCTTATTCCGCAACACTTTCTTCCTCTGGTTAAGAATCTGGACCAGTTTTTCCTTATATGATAGATTCTCTTCCAACTAAACTACCTCTAGACTCAATACATGAGATGGATCTGGCATGTACTTCCTTAACATTGAAACATGAAAAAAATTGTGTACCTGAGATAAACTCGGAGGTAAACCTACTCGGTATGCAACTGATCCTACTCTTTCTAGAATCTAATATGGTTTAATGAAACTTTGACTAAGATTTCCTTTCTTACCAAATCGCTTCACACTTTTCAATGGTGAAACTTTGACGAAGGCATGATCACCTACCTCAAAAGAGGGATCCTTCTCCTGTTGTCTCATTACTTTTCTACCTACTTTGAGCTATTCTCATGTGTATCTATATCAGCAGATCTTTTTCTGCCAACTCTTCTACCAATTCCGGTCCCATAAACATCCTTTTACCCACTTCATCCCAAAAATCTGGAGTTCAACACCCCTTCCCATATAATACTTCATATTGTGACATCTGTATACTAGAATGAAAATTGTTATTATAAGAAAACTCAAACAAAGAATGATATTGGTCCCAACTTTCTTGATAATTCATCGAACAAGCACATAGAATATCCTCCAATGTGTGAATTGTTCTTTCTGAATTCCCATCTGATTGAGGATAAAAACCTGTACTAAAATTTAATTCAGTACCCAACGACTTCTGAAGGCCTTTCCAAAAGATAGAAGTAAACATGGGATCACTATCAGATACAATGGAGAGGGGAACACCATGCAACCTGACTATCTCTTTAAGATACAAACGATAAAGTAGATCTAGTGAAAAAGTATCTTGTATAGCAACTAAATGAGTAGATTTAGTTAATCCATCAATAATAACCCAGATCTCCTTATTACCTTGAGGGGTCTTCAACAATCCCACAACGAAGTCCATAGATATATTCTCCCATTTCCACTCTGGAACTGATAATGGTTGAATCGTCCCTTTTGGTAACTGCCTCTTTGCTTTAACCTGTTGACAAGTCAAACACATCACAGTAAAATCCACAATATCTCTTTTTATTCCAACCCACCATTAATACTCCTGAAGATATCTATACATCCTAGTTCGGCCAGGATGAACAGAAAATGGAAAACTATAAGCTTCACATAACAACTCTCTCTTCAACTATGAATCACTTGGCACAGACAACCTCTTCGAAAATCTCAAAACACAATGATTATCAATGTTGAATACAGGAAACATACATTTCTGAACCAGCTCTACCCTATTCTTTAACTCACTGTCTTTCATCTGTGCTTGCTTAATTCTGTTTGATAGAGAAGATTTCACTGATTCCTGAAACAAAACAAAAGGACATCCTACACCAAAACATCTATGCCAAAGTTCATCAAATCCATAACCAAAGGATCACGTTCAAAACACAACATTTTTAATGAAGCATTTATTTTTTGACGCAAAGAATCAGCCACATTATTTGCTTTTCCCAGATGGTAATGAATTTTACAATCATAATCCTTGATTAATTCTAGCCATCTTCTCTGTCTCATGTTCAATTCATTCTAAGTGAATATATACTTTAATATTTTTTGATCAGTATATATTTCAAACTTTACACCATAGAAAGGATGCCTCCAAATTTTTTTACCAAAAACAACAGAAGCTAATTCCAAATCATGTGTTGGGTAATTTACCTCATGAGTTTTCAACTGGTGTGAATCTTATGCAATTACCCGATCATTCTGCATTAGGACGCAACCAAGTCCTTTCATAGAATCATCACTGTAGATAACAAACTCAGCATTCCTAGAAGGTAGTTCCAAAACAGGAGCATTCAAAATCTTTTTTTCAATTCCTGAATACAATCATCAAATTCTTTTGTCCAGATATGCTTAACACCCTTCTGAGTTAGCTAGGTCATTGGACTAGCTACCCAAGAAAAATTTCTAACAAACCTTCTTCAATAGTCTACCAAACCAAGAAAACTACGAATATCAGTTACATTTGGGGGTCTTGGCCATTCTTCAACAACATTTGTTTTTGTAGGATCATCTGTTCTTCAGAACCAATATAACCAAGGAAAGAAATTTGTTGTAACCAAAACTCACACTTTCTGAATTTCCTATACAATTTATTTTCTTATAATGTTTGAAAAATATCGATTAAATGTATTTCATGCTCCCCTATACTTTTAAAAAACACCAAAATATCATCAATGAAAACAACCACAATCTTATCCAAGAACTCATGGAAAATTATATTCATAAGGTCCATGAATATAACAGGTGTATTGGTCAACCCAAAAGGATATACTAAAAATTAATAATGGCTATATCTTTTACGAATTGTGGACTTCAGAACATATTCTTTCATTACTGTCAACTAAAGGTACCCCGATCTCAGGTGAATCATTAAAAAATACTGAGATCCCTGGAGCTAATCAAACAAATCATCGATATGAGGCAAATGATATTTATTATTAATAGTGATGTTATTCAGGGATCTATAATCAATGAAAAGTCTCATTGAACCATATTTCTTTTTAACATATAAGACAGGAGCACCACGTGGTGATGTGCTAGGTCGAATGAAACCTTTCTCAAATAAATCATACAATTGCTCCTTCAACCCTAAAATTAAATATGAGCCATTCGATAAGCGGGTTTTTAAATTGGCTTAGCATCACGACTAGTCAACAGTAAATTCAACATCCAAATCTTGTATTATTCTAGGAAAATCATTAGGAAAAACATCACGATACTCATTTACCACTGGCACATCATTAATCTGAACAGTTCCGTTGTTTTCAAAAATATAAGGAAGGTAACATTCATTTCCATCTTTTACAAGTTTCTCAGCCTCTTGATATATTATCAATATTAAGGGTTCATTCTTGTACACAAGCTGAAATTATTTCTAAATAGAAACTTCTTTAGTTCGACAATCAATCTTATCATGGTAAATATAGAGCCAATCCATACCCAGGATAACTTCAAACTCTACTAGAGGTAAAACAATAAGTTTTTCAAGTAGGTTCTTTCCACATATAAGGATAAGAAGATTATTATTAATTCTTTTTGCCTCAACACTTCCCCCAGGTGTTTTTACCACATGTCCAGGAGTCATTTATTGAGATGGAATTCCTAATTTACTAGAAATGTTTTCAGAGATGAAAGAATGTGTAGACCCTGAATCAAACAACACATTGGCATAAACTGAAAAAACAATCAAAGTAAATGATACCACTTCATTTAATGGCCAACATCTACTGAAGTAGTCATAAAGGATTTTACCACCCATTTTCCCTTGTAGTCTGACTGCTTCCCATCACTCGAGCTCTTTTTTGAACAATCGTTTGCATAATGACCCATCTCATTTCACTTGAAACATTTCACTAACTGTTAATAAACATTGTTCTTACCATCACCCTAATCTTTTTCAGTGAAATTATGAGCATTATTTCCCATTTTACCACATCAGTAGCTCTTTACAAAATTTAGAAGACAATCTCCATCATGCCTTTTACCACATTTATCACCAACAGGAAACATAGTTTTCTTACCATCAGACCTTTTTTAATAATTCTCCCCTTTCTCCCACCACCTCAGTCTCTTCTTTTATTGGTTGTTATAGAACAATTGATCATCGGAAAACTCCATTTCCACCTTATGAGCACATCGAACACGCTTTTCATAACACGTGAACTCATGATATGCTAAAACCCTTCGATATTTTTCCTTTAATACTTAGTAAAAAATATTGATTTTACAATCATGGTCTCAGATAAAATTGGGAGCATACCTTGCCAATGGAGTGAACCTTTCTTCATAAGCATCCACTTAGTTGTCCTCATGCCTCAATTACACGAATTGTTTTTCAATCCCAAGTCGAACAACCTTAGGAAAATATTTCTCAAGAAACATACCTTTGAATTCATCCCAATCAAGAGAATCAATCTCATCAGCGTCCCTGATATTTTTAACCATCGATCACAGCTGATCTACTTCACCCTCTAAACGGTAAATAAAAAGACTAACCGTTTGATTGTCTAAACACCCCCTGACATCGAAAATATTCTCCAGTACCTTAATCCACCCTTCAGCTAGCACAGGGTCAGATGATCCTCTGAATTATGGTGGATGTTGCTTCATGAAATGTTCCACCACTGACATGTTCCTCTGTAGTTGATCTAGCTGATCTCATGCATGGATACCACCACTATTTATCTCTTGAGTCAACTGCGCCATTACTGCAACAAACTGTTCAGTTCCAATTCTAACCATATGAGGATGCTGATTTGGAAAGTCATTTCCTTTTGTATGCCTTCCTAGCACTGCTTCCCTATTTCCTCTACTGAAGACCATTCTGAACAAACATGTCTTAGATGAAGCAACATGGTAATCTTTAGATGCTATTTCATTTCAATTTGAGTATAAATTTTTTTTTGGATAATCATTTAATAGAATTATAACTCATAAATTTCTCTAAGCTGACCTCTGATACAAACTATAAGGTATCATCCTTAAACCATACTTAATATTGAGTTATTACAAGATTATACATTAAGGATATTTTCAATATTAGAGTTTTAGAGAATTAGATCATAAATCATGAATTACATTCCACATTTAAACATAGTGGTTACATTAAAGAAAATATTCACTTTTCCCTATCAAAGGAAACATATTTAAAACAAAACATGCATTCTTTCATGACTCTTCCTTTACACTATCATGACATCATGTACCTTTCCCTAGACCTGTGAAAAACATTTCAAAAACATGGGATGAGCATAAAAATATCAATAAGTTATATAAAAATACGTCATGAAAACATTAGTCCAAGTACACATAAAAATCAATGAAATCATAATTTACACATAAAACATAAGTACATTAACATAACTCATGAAATCATGAATAAATCATTGAAATCATAAGACATAAACGTAACTGGAGGAATTCATAACATTCTTACGCAAGGAGTAACCCGCATGGTTAGGTTTGTAATGCCCATCACAGTATATTCCCTAAATCTTTTGGAGAAACCTTAGAATTTAACCCCTTCGCATTACCCAATGCATTGGAGAGATATATCGGGCTCACCCGCCCTTAGTTTATCACGGAACCACCCCTCTTCCTAAACAATGCATAAAAACCATAACATAATCGTATCATATAAAACATGCATAAAGGAAACATAACATTTCCACATTTCAATCAGAAGATATCAATAACACATTGATATAATAAAAAAATTATCAAAACCATTTTCAATACCAAAATAAAAGAAAAGTAAAACACGATATTTATTTTTCATTTAAAAAAAATTATGGCTCGTAGGGGAATCCGAAACTCGCATAATGGTCATGGCGGCAGAAAAGTCATTATCGCCACATACGTTCAAAAAAAAACATTTCATTTTTTAGTTTATTATAACGCTTCATATAAAAACAGTAATTTTGAATAAAAGTAAAATTCAAAGGGTTTTATACACCATATAAATGATGGTTGTGTATAAAACAAAATATTCCTCAATAAAAGGATATTGAGATGAAGTCCTTTACCTCAGGTCCGACATCACTCGATCTCTCTTTAATATCTAAAATAATATACTTGAGTTAATTTATAATTACATAAGAACCTTTTTAAAGTTCATAAATCCTTTTATATCACGTATTACCTTGTTATTAACACTATGTAATTATTTATGTTAATAACGGTCGTGTTATCGATCATTGGTACATGAGTAAAAAATGGACTTCTTATAATAATGTGTTGTTCATGGGGTAAAATATCCATTATATCTAGAACTATATTCATTATTTAGATATCATATATATCATATATATCCAGTATATACATGCATTTATAGTATTACATAACATTTAGAGTTAAAATTTGAAATGCATTGTTCATGGAGACGGTAAGCTGTACGTACTCATGAACGTTACTTTCATTTCTATTTCATATTTAATGGAATTAAAATATAATGAGACGTAGTATTATTATAATTCCAGTATGGTATATTATATAATTTCAATAAATATATCCTTTATACGTACCACATATGGTATTAACGAATCATATCACTTTGAGGGGGCGGTAGTCCGCACTTCCAAAAAATGATATTATCACGTTTATCCTTAATGGAAACCATAAAGGTATGCCATAAATGATAAATCAATAAGAATAAGGAAAACATAAACATATTATATATCATATATAAATATAGTGACATCTTAATGGCCACCATTAAAGGTTTTAAAAGAATATTGAACAATCATCATTTCGTGAGGCATAATTTCACCATCCACAGAAACAGTATGTTCTTTAACTATTAGACGATGGTGTGTGTAAGGGTAGCTAGAATACATCACATAAAAACATCCTAGTATATTTAAGATACTTTTTTTGTTACAAAGGAAATTAATTAAAAGAGTTTATGTGGTTTGAGAAGCAAAATAAAACAAAGAAACATTATAGAAGACATTACCTTTAAATCGGGTAACTCCTCTTGGTTTGAATCAAAAGGGCTTCGTGAAGAGATTAATGCCTAAGTTAAGGAATATATGATGAATAGAGGGATGTGGAGAGATAAAATGAGAAGATCATGTCCGTTCCAATGGCTTCAGATGTGTGGGTAAGGAGGTTGAGGTGGGGGCCTTTTATAAGAGGGAGGAAGGGCACTCTTGCAATGCCATGAAATGTTACTTTATTTTAAAATATGTTTCCTATTTTAAAGGTCCCATGTTGATATATTTTGTGGATAAGTTGATAAGGGTTCGAAATATAATCATCTAATAGTTTTTTTACAAGTGTAAGTCATAGATTTTACATTATCTTTTCATTTTATTTAAATTGTTCATTAATGAGATAATCACTGCATCATCATGATGTCATTAATAAATTAATTTATTTAATGCCTAAAAATTATGAAAAAAATACTATGATGTAGGAAATATTTTTATCTTTCCAATTAGAATTTATAGTCTATGATATCATTTACATAGACGATATTAAAATTGTTTTACTTCGGTCATACATTCTTTTGTGATATTCTCTATAAAAAGATAAAGTGTCACTATCACACAAATGTGATTCAATAGGGTCCCTGTGTTTGGAAAAAGTTATCCCATGGTCGGACAAGACACAAATAGTATAATTAGTACAATTTTGGGGTCATCAATTTTTATTATGATTTTATTTTATTATCCTTAACTACCCGATTAATAATTAATCAGGATAATTAAAGATAATTACCGTCGTTACTATTCATAATGTCCAAAAACAATAGAAACATAATTACATAATTTGTACCTTATGATTTTAAATATGGAATCAAGTTTACCAAATTCAAAAAATAGAAATTGCAATAATTAATTTAAAAATAATTCATGTTGTCAAAACAAATAGCCAGTTTTTTAGAAACTATTTCTATGAAACGTTTGGCTATTGTTTATGCCCAATCCCAAAGTGAAATAATTTATAATAACCCCCATTGGATTTAATGGTTAAAATATATATTAATTAAACTTTAAAACCAATTATAAAGATAATATAACCATATGATTAAATTAGATGGAAAAACAGTTTTGATGTAAAATGCAGTATTTTTCAGTATTCATAAAAAAATAAACATTGTCAGAAAAATACCAAAAAATTATCCAATGTAAATTTCAATGTCCCAATAATAAAGAATAAGTTTATTTTGACAAATAGAGATATAAAATTGTCAAAATATAGATTTAAAAATGGTTTTCCATTAAAAGGCAGTAAAACATTCTTTTGAAAATATTAGTGTATTCCATGATTAAGATTGGACTTATTCTCATTTGAAGCCTCTAAAACACTATCTAATTAATAAATAGACATAGATCAGAATATCTATTATTCATTACATACTTGGGATATTACAGGTAACCTATCATTTTGAACTTCCTATAAATATTTCTCAAGTCCATGATGTGATCCATGTATCTCTCTTAAGAAGGTACGTAGCTGACCCTTCACATATAATGAACTTTGAGGTCATGTGCTAAATTAAAAACAATAAATCAATGGAAAACCTGTTAAAATTATGGATCACATAGATGAAATTCAATAAATCAATAAAACTCAACTATAAAATGTTTTTTTGGATAATTCACTAGTTATTGGATGCTATGAGGGAGATTTAGGATACGATAAACGATATTTGTCCTTATTTTTACAAGAATAAAAAATTTCAAGGGTGAAAATAATTTTAAGTGGTTATAATGTAACTCCCAGAGTTTTTTTGGACATTTTCTCTCAGATGAATTAAATTTAATTTATGACATTCATTGAACTAATCAATCATTCCATTCACATGACACAGACATGGCTTGAGCAAAACACAACACTGACTATTCTTGCATTATATTCAATACTAAGTGTCTATGAAATATCATTTCATTATTTTAATTTTATAATGAGTTAGTTAAAAAGAGATTTTTAAATTAATAATATAAATATTAATAAATTAATTTCAAATAATGTTTATAATATTCTTATAAAAAATATATATTTATAATGACAAATTAAATTTTTTGAATTTAATTATTTTTTTAAAATATGATTTCATTAATTAATCTATTTTTCATGTTCATCTGTGAAAAAAAAATTATTTTTGAAATATTTATTCGTTTAATTTAAAAAAATTGAATTTAATTTTTTTTCATAGAATTTAAAAATTAGCTTATGGTGTTTTGATTGGTATTTTTCTAAGAAATATCATTTTTTGATGAGTAGTAAAAAATATTGAATGTCAATGGAAAGTTTATATTTTAACTATTTTATTTATTTGGATAACATATATTATAATTTTATTTAAATATATAATTATATAAACTATACATAAATTAATTCAATTTAGGACATTATAACAAATTAAACATTGATATTTGATATTAAATATGAGTAAATTATTGATAATGTTTTACACTAAAAACTCGTAGTGTCATCCCATCTATGAGATTTATATTAAATTAATTTATAATACTTCTTTGATTGGAATTTGGGAAAAAAATATTTCATATTTGAAATTTGGAAAATTTATATTATATTTTATGTTCAACATATTTTTCGGTGAAATATATAATTAAATGTGATTAAAATAAATTATAGTGATTAAGAGACAAATTTTCTTAACAATGAATTAAACCTTAAATGTCTGTTCTGAACATGTCTGGAAACATATAAGCAATTAAATTTTTATCCATATTTATTCCTTTTTTATAGACATTATCCCATTATTGGTTCCATATTAAATGGTAAAAATGTCGGTGGAATTCCCATTTCTAAAAAAAAATTCCACTACTTGTCAACTATAAAAGTCCTCAATTCCAACGATTTCCTCAGACCTATCAAACAAACTAGTTGTGAAATAACTATATTCAAATTTATGCTAAAATATCACCCCACCTCATAGATTCCTTCCCTTGGGCATACAACCATCAAATGCATACCCTTAGTGGATTCGAAAACGTTTTACCTAAATAAGGGAAACATTTTTCTCATGATCCTTAGTTTTATTTCCACTATCCACCCCTAAACACTCTTTTTTACATGATTATAAAATAACACTAGTATACTCAAAATAATAATATTCTATTATGCTATGGTTCATAACTACAATTACACGAACTTCCAACTAATGTGTAATAAACTTACTGTTTATGTATACGGTTAACTTCTGCATCTCGAAATTATGATTATATATTTTTCCTTCACCCCATTTTGTGGTTGGAAATAATGATAGAAATGATATTTATAAATGATATATACTTCTTTATATTTTTTTCTTATTATGTTATTTTATAACACATATCTATATAAATTCCATCTTGTGTAAATACGATAACGTCATTTACGAGATATGGACTACCCACTCCTCAATGTGAAGAGATTCATTCATACATTACATGGAATGCGTTAATAATGGTTTTAGTAAAAATATATGATATATATAAAAAAATAACGTCAAATTAATGATATTATATACATAATAACCTATAATTAATTTTATTACTTTCCTTCAGTAGGACAACAAAATAGAAATGACATTCGAACACACGTACGACGAACCATCACCATGAACGGTTTTTCCCATTTCATCATTAAATATTTTATACATTATTATAAATAAATATATAATGATTATATAATATATTTATATAATGGTTTACATTCAACAGGTATGTAAATCATTATCTATTTAATATGATCATGAATAATATTTCAAAACATTCCTATACAACCAATCAGACATTACATAAAGTGAAATCATTACATAGAAATGATAAAATATGGATAATATAATGTCATAATAAAATAATATATGGTATTAGATTTAATAATATTTTTCTCTTGATGTTTTAAAAATACTTATATTTATTATAAAAGTGGTTGTACGGAGTATGACATGATTTAAGACACATGGTAACGCAATTTCATCTCACTTTTTATAACCGTGAGATACAAGTTATCTTCACACCACATTTATTTTCTCTAGCGTATATAATTACCTTGAAAAGATTCTATGATTAATAATATTAAATTTATGTGTATTTAAAAATCCATTATAGGATATTTTATTCATGGGGTTTTTCTCTCAAAACATAATAAATTTGTAAGATTGTTTTGCCACAATTTGTATTCTTTGAGACATATGTTTTGTATGGAACTACATTATTTTTTTCGATGTGTATATAACCTGTAAAAAAAATTCTAATATTTTTCATGATATTTTAATCATTAATTAATTTAATTTTCTTATATGGATATTATTTCCCAAGATACCATGTGGTTAGTGTTTATTGAAAGAATCTCATCATTTATGACGATTGATTATGATTATGCTTCCATTGATGAAAGAATATGATATATATGTCAAGAAAACTCAATAGATCACTAATCCTCTATTTTATAAATATTTATTTACAAATTTTTATGATTTTGTAGTCAAAAAAACTAAAGATAATTATGATTGTTTTATAAAAATCTCAATGTGTTTCTCTCTTTGGTCGAAAAAAAGTTTTTTTTTTAACAATATTTTCATTAATGTTTCTGATAGGTTATTTCAATGATCGTTAAAGAATCATATAAATGAAAATGGTTTTTAAAAATATTTTATTGTTTTAAATTCTTCATTTATAAGCTATCAAATTATTTTTCCCCGAATTTTTTTTTCAAAACTTTATTCTGTTTTAAAAAGAGTTTTTCCATGCACATAAGATATTTTCATCAATAAATATTTTTAAAACGACATTAAAAATAATTTACTAAATAAGATGATTTATTTTGTCACTGATGCCTTATTATGAAAATTATCTGATGCTTCAATTCATATTCATTCAGTGTATAATTTTTTAATTGATGAAATATTGTTTAAGAATCCTATTTCTCATTCATGGGTTATATACATGTGAAAAATACCTATTTGTAATGGTTATAATATTAATGAAATTATTATTGAACCTATATCTTTTTATTTAGGTTTTAATATTATTACATTGTTAGGATTCACAAATAATTTATGAGTTATGATATTACATTTTATGAATTTATGGAAAATGTATATATGATTTCAAAATGAGATGGGTCTGACCAGTATCTCCCTATAATTTATTAGGTAAAGATATTTATTTCATTGGTAGAAAAATATGATATATTGAGTAAACAGTGACTACAAGGATGGCTATGGGTGTGAACCATGACTAATATGATGGTAATGGGAGTGAACGCATACTACTATAATGAACAAGGGATTGAACCGCTCCTACCAATATTGTATGTGGAGTGAACACTTAAAACTAAGATGGAACTGAATGTAATGACATGAATAAAATGGAAATCAATGTATATAAATATGTGTATATAACAGTTCCACATATTATTCATATGTTATGATTTAATGGCTTATGGTTTCTATATAATTTTGATTCATGTCATATGAACTGCCAACAATTTATGTCATGATTTGTGTTTATGATATTAAGAGACACATGGTATGATCATATAATGTTGGGATAAAGATCTCATACCCCAATTATCATGTTTATGCTTACATATCACTGTTATTTTCCCAAAAATAGTACCTGATCTCACCTTTTTATTTATAATTTCTCCAATGTTATTAAGATATATATTATATATGAGGTGACTAATAATTGTGCTAGTGATATAGATCATTTTGGTATATAATGTAGCTCAATTTTGTACTAGTTTGTATGTTTCTATGTTTCCAAAGAACAATACTAGTGAAATATTTTGGAGTCTATTTATTTAATGAGTTATTTATTTAAAAAATAGAATTGATGATAATGTAGGAAAATAGAGGGTCACTATAATAATAGTACATCATACTGTCTAAAGTCCTTCCCTTTGATCCTCATGCATCAGTTTTAAAAATGCAACTGGTTAAATCCATAGCACCGAGCTACTGGTAGAATACTGTAAGAAGGTCCTCCTTGTGGATGTTGATAATTGGATTTCTAGCTACAATGACCATGACCCCCTCCAAAACCTAGTTTGTTATTACTACAAAATCATCCGACCTGATGTGGCATAACTGATCCAACTCCGGAAAGTGGAGATGGGGTAGATCATCTTCCGCTATAATAAGGAGGAATAGTATTAAATTACCTTTAACGATTATAAATTCATCTACATGAATGATGCTCAAGTGGGTATTGGTCAAATTTAGTCTTGACATGCGCCTACAATTAAGGTTTATGAAATATAATAGAGTTTCACATGAGGGTACTCTATATTCCACTTCCCTACTGAGAAACATAAAGGCTACGCTTATACAACTGGAAGAACTACTTTCATGTCTCAAAAATAAATAGATAATCTTGGTATAATCATATTATCATTGGATATCCCAGGTATAAAACCCACATTTATGATTTTAGAAAAATTCAATAGGAGAATGTCATTCATTAGTAAGTAGAAGGATTTCATGATCGCGTCCTCAAAAAATTTCATTAACGTTAGATCATTATTGAAAGTAAGTTGGTAAACTATTGGTTCATTGTAAAGCATAATGAATAGGATAGGAATAACATATCACCATTTTAATATTTAATAAAATCAATTTATCGGTCATCTCCAAACATCAGAGGGAAAAAGTATACCCAAAAATGAATTCAAGATGTCCCCCTAGACCATGCCTGACAATAACCTTCCGGATTGATTACATCCCACTCTCTATCATCATGTTGGTAGAGAGATTGACCCTCCTCTGTTGAGGTGTCTCCAGATGCTTCCTAAAATACTAAATTTACTCTATCCAACAATAAGTAAGCCCTAGATGACTATCCCTTGAAAATATTGATGGATACTTATGGTAGAAATCATGGGTCAAATCAAACCACATAGGATAATGTTATGGAGACCCTAGTATAAAATATATAAAATTTAACAATCCCTATTGAATCTGAACATAAATTTCCAGTACACGAAAAATAGGTTGTGTATCAGGTGTCACTACTAGATGTAACTTTTGTGTATCTTGAAAAAACACATCCAAAGCACGGTCATCACAAACATTGTATTACCTAGATCAAAGATGTCGTTAGTGAATATCTATAAAAATTCAACGAGGAGTCATAAAAACCTATGGAAATAATATGGAAAACTATCAAAAGAATAATAAAAGGAATGAGACTCACTACCAAACATTTAATACTTTCTTAAATTTTTAGGCCATTAGATTGTGTTAGAGATTAATTATCATATGTTAAAATATACATAGGTTAGATTACATATCAAGGGGGAAAAACTAATTTCAATGTATTTCATGTATACATTTTCAAGATTACAATTATTTTAAATTTTTTAATACACATACTATTATTTTGTGAAATTATTATATATAGAATATTTTTTGATGAAATTGATTTTAATTATCATAAAATAAAGATACATAGATATAATAATTGAAATAGAAACCCATTAAATTCCAAATAACCCCTTATAATACTGTCACATAATATAATGTGTATCATATAATGGATCGACTCGATTAGTTATGCATTCCAATTTATACCAGCTGATAAAACATTTAAATTGAATCTTGTATTCACTTTATCAAATCCAAATTCTGTCTCAGGTAAAAAATTGTTTATACGTTAGATGTGTTGAAGATAACTTTATAAGAGGAAACAATCAAACTATCTATGAAAATAATATTTTGGTGGATTCAAAAAATATAAACTACAAATATATTATCCCCATAAATTTTTTATTTAAAAAATAGTATATATAGAAACCATGGATCACTAAATAATCTCACTCAACAAACGGAAAAGGGAATTTAACAAAATATGTAAAAATCTATGTCAAGGAATAGGAATGGCATGTGAATTAATGATGAATGTGAATATAATAATGATTTTACAATGTGAAGGAATAATATACATAAAGAATAAAAAAACATCAAAATTAATTTTCATCACCCAATGGGGAGTGAATATCAATATACAAGATGAAACACAAATCGAAAATTTCCCATTCTCGGGTAACATGTTGTCTACACTGAATGTAGGATAGAAACTACCACGCATGGATTAAGACCGTGTTCAATATTTTATGAAAAACCTATCAATATTTACCTAATTTTAAGACCAAATAATATGGACCATTCTGATACCATCTATGGATGTCTTGGAATAGGTTTCAATCAATTGTTTATTGAACCGAGTTAATGAGATGGCCTCAATCGTGCCTCTATATATGCTAGAGGCTTCTAACATCGATCGATGCATACTGTGTTTTCAAGGGAAGAAAAATATATTAGGTTATAGTTAGTGAAAATTGTTATATTACATGATGATATAGAAATTAATAATAATTAATAATTAAAAATCTCTTTGGAATAATCATAAGGATTCATAACAAAAATAACCAATATGAATAAATAAACAGAACCATGTACATATGATGATAAAATGTATTGTCTATAAAAATGGTGGAAACGTGTATTCATGTATCTGAGAAAATAATAAAATAAATTATATTCAAAATAATAATGAACACATAAAACTATACAAGAACAACAATCACTACACTCATCATATCCTCTATTGATCTTATCTAAAATCATGAATGTGAGATTTTTCAAGTGAGATGCTTCCATTTGTTAACACTCGTGATCATATAATCATTGTGTTTACTTATGAAATAATAAATAGGTTTTGAAATAAATATTAGTAGGCCACCAAAAATTTCCTCTATAAATCTATTATGATAATATATACTATACAGTATGTATTTATATGAAAAAATAAAATAGTAAAAATAAATATTTTATACAAACTTCAGCCTCATCTGGTAAAATATCTAAACATTTAATCATTGAATTATTCATTTTCATTCACATTTGTTTAAAAAGGTGATATCATTTATATGTAAATGTATAAATAATATTTTAATATGATGTAATGATAATAGGGGAATGATGGTGTAACTAAAAAATCATTGACCTCGTTGGTCAATCCAACTTAAAATAGTATAACATATTGTCTGGAAAAAATTATTCTTAATGTAATCCAAGGGGTAAAACACAAGTCATTACACTGTAATTGATTTTAACTAGGTCTATGGAAATATTTCATAGTAATATTGAGATAATCATGAGTGGGTTAAATGGGTTGAATCCATTACATTGTTTGTCGAAAGGCATCAATCTAAATCCAAGGAGTGAATCCATGAAATTCCTTTATATGGGGAGATAGTGAAGGGATCATATGAAATAATGTTAGAAATCTAATAAATAAAAAAACCATATTAAAAGTTATTTTTTCCCTTATAAACCTCCATCTTCAATCACAATGGCATCCTATGACTACAAAATCCATTCTAGAGAGAATCCTTGGCTGGATTAATTCTGAACATTACTATAAAGATAAATAGTTCCACATGAAATAGGTATGCAATAAATAATAGATTATTTTAAATTTTTCATGTAACACTATTTCTATTTACTATTTCAATTGGTTAATTCATTAATATTTCATCAATATGAGATGGACAACCAAGGACACACAACCATTTTTCACTTTAATTGCATAATCATTTAACAAGATCATTTTCTACCATTCATTAACAATGAAATTGTTTAGAGGAAATTAATAAAATATAAATTTAATTAATATTTATCAAATCCATGTTATATATATAAATAAGATATTAATTAATAATTCAATGCATCGTTTTATCATGATTTAACACTTACATTGACAAGGTTAAGTGAAATCAATCCTAAAATTTTTATAAAAATTAAATTAAATAACATGGTACACACCCTAATATGGTCAATGATATCACTTCTACAAAAACATGCAAGGGAAGAACCACCTTATATCAGCGGTAAGAAAAAACCACTAATAAAGAAACCCTTTTCGGTGGCTAAAATTTTAGCTCTCATACTGGGAATCATTATCAGTGCTTTTCTAGCGCTAAAAAATAAGTTCACTATCAGCACTATAAAATCACTAATAAACAACCCATATATCAGTGCTAACATTTTAGTGCTCCTACAGGGTTCCTTTAACAGTACTTTTCTAGCACACATAATGAATCCCCTTTATCTGCACTAGAAAAGAGCTGATAAATCTTCCCAGTATCAGCATTGATATAGGGTAACCTTTATCGGAGCTGAAAAACACTCCTAAAGAGAACATTTTATTAGCTCTAGATAAGAACTGATAAATAATGCATGTATCAGTGCTAAAATGTTAGAGTTCATACATGAAGGATTTAACAGTTCTTTTTTAGTGTTGATAGAATTGTAGTCCCATATTTTATAAAATTTGTCACACAATGTCCTCGGTTTATCGCGACCTAAAGCTATCGCGGTACTGTAACCCTGTGACACCCCTTCGCCGCCCCCAATTTTCTTATTATCGGACCACCGCCACCCTCGATATTTGAATTTCCGGACCTCCTCCAGTAGCACTTCTCCTAATTCTTCCCCTCGAACCCATTCGGCGGATCCTCCTCCCTGAAAACCCTACTTCTACTCATCTTCGCTCAACCCTACCCCCCGCAAAACGTACTCCTCCATTTCTATTTGGTTGGTTTCCACTCTCATGCACCTCCACCTCTAGAAGTTTCCAAGTGTGTGGTAAGTGATTCAATGAATTTACATTATTGGATTATTTTGATATTCTTTCAGAGTTTCATGAATCTTTTCTAAGGATTACTTTTTTGTTGTGAAATATGTTTTTGGAGAGTTTTAAGATCCACTTATGAAAAAAAAAATTCTAAAGAAATATTTTTATGTTTCATGTTATCTTTGTTCAGGAGTTTCTTAAATATATTTTATGTCTTGTGTGGAAGGTGGGAAGTGAAATTAGTTTTCAAAGGGAATTAATGGTTTGAATGTGTGAATGTGGATTTTATAAGAAAAATTCATTTTTGTTGCATGTTTTTTTTATCCTCATATGTGTCATTGAATTGTGAATGTTATTTGAAACATGATATAAAATAGAATCTATGTGAGTATGAATTTGAAAAGGTATTTACACCGGAAAATGTTTGGATTCCAAAGCATTATTGCATGGTATCATTGAAGATTTAATTATTGTACAGAAATTAATCCCACGTGAAGAGGGTTTTATATGTTTTTACTAACCTGTGTAGTGGAATGGAATCATAAATATTGAAAGGTACCAAATCTTAGTAATATTATTCAATAACAATGGGATCCTAGAAAAATATATTAGGGATAAAACAACTTCATGCAGTGGATTAATCTCCAGTAAAAACTGATGCGGGTCATGCGATAGTGAGAGGGACCACATCCATTTCTTTTTCATTAGTGAATGTTTTATTTGATATTGGTTTCCATAATTATTTCATATCAAACCTCAATATAGAACTACTGAATCTTATAATATAGCTCATGGCTTATGTAATAGAGATTGTAACATCTATTTGGATAAAGAGAGAGTAAGGACTCTGATTCCCCCATCATAATTTTTGTTTTTTAGAGATTTAGGTCATATGGTATTTTTTTGTTCATAAAAAGATTCCCATATATGTTATTCTCAGAATAGACTGACTAGTATCTAATAAATCATGGATTTACTATTATCATCGGTGGGTGTCCTTCACTAACCCCGAAGGGGAATTCCATGTTTTCCATAGAGAATCAGACCTGAGGTGTAGTTGACATAGACCTCTTCATCAAGAGTTGAGTTGGTTGATATCCTTTTATGCTATTGAACTAGAGTAGGAAGCCTATTTTAGTGAAATTACCCTAGTATCTATTGAATTTCAAAAAGTGTTTCCTTTAGTCTTTTTTGGTTTACCACTAGAGCTAGAGGTTTAGATCTATGTGTGACTATATACTTATTATATTTTCTTATTATTCCTTACACACCACCACTTGAGTCGAGTAACCTGATTGAAATCTATATGGGTACTTTGGTTCTGATGTAAATATGGTTTTTATGAGATTTTGACGGGTATGTGTGGATATATGGGTATTTAGGAACGATGATATTGAATGTAGGGTATAGACCTAGAAGAGATAGATGTAGCAATCTGGATTATTCATGTGTTTGGAATGGGGTGATTTGATGAAACTATAATGATTCAAAAGTAATTATATTTAATGAATTCCATATTGTATAGATTATGAGAATCGATTATTTACTTATAGAGTTGGATAAAGGTTTTCATCCATATGTATTTTAGGTTAGTGAGTTATAAAAGTGTGGACTAGTTTACCATTGAAGGGTTTACCCGATAGAGGAGGATGAGCTCTTGAGGATGATGCCATGTGAGTTTTACCATCTATTACACAATTGATTATCCCCACGAACCACTTTGTGTTTGGAAACTGTGTTGATATTGATGGGGGTCAATCCTAGTTCTATTGATTTACAAAAATTTATTGGAAATGGATATGATCTATCAATATCTATTTTTATAAGGATGTGGTTCTCTTTTACTGTATTTGGAAGTCTAGTTTTGCGTACATGAACAATAAATACTAATATTTGAGATTCATATATTATAGAGATGAATAAATATTGTATGGAGGATAATCGTATGACAATAGAGTATGAGAACAGAGTGAAAGGGTTCATCATGTTTTCAATGTTTCACACAAAGGATCCCTGTCAAATCCTTTTTCCATGTTTACGTTTTTGTTATTCTATACTACATACTCCAGAGGAGTTGGAAGAACATTTGATCTATCATGGAATATATTAGAGATATACATGGTGAAAAAAACACGCATAAAAATAGAATGTAGCTACTGGCTAGGATAAACCTGTGTTTTATGGATCATCTGATATGAATACAAATTTCGATAATGAAGAAGACTATATGGAGGATTTTATTACAGATTTCATTGATGATGAAGACCGTATTGAGGAATTGAAAAAAAAAATTAAGATGAACTCTGTGATTGCCCAAAATTGTTTGAGAAGTTAAAGATTTGTGAAAAGATGGCATTGTATACTGGTTATACTAAATATACACCATTGTCAGCTGTACTGAAGTTGTATAAATTGAAACAAGGGAACAGATGGAGTGATTTCAGTTTTATAAAACTAATTTCTCTCTTGAATGACATGCTCCTGGAATATAATGAGCTCCCAAGCAGGAAATACGAAGCTAAATGAATTCTACACTTGATGGGTATGATTTCTGAAAGAATACATGATTGCCCAAAAGATTGTATATAGTTTCTTAAGGAGAGAAAATAACTTACAGAATTCCTAAAGTGTGGTGCTACTCAATACAAGAAAGATGAATCCAATTCTACCAATGTTGTGTGGTACATTCCAATCATTCCAAGCTTTAGTCGTCTATAAATATGTGAAGAAACTGCAAGACAGTTGTCGTGGCTTGTAGATAAAAAAATAAAGATGGGAAATTACATCATCGGGCCGACTACCATCAATTGAATAAACTTAATCAGGAGTATCCTAAATTTGGAAAAGAGCTGAGAAACCTTCTTCATGCATTATCTACAGATAGAGTGAATCCTTTTGGATTTCAATCCTGCACTCATAGTATAAGGCTTGTTATGTTGGTAATTTATAACATTCCACCCTGGTTATGGATGAAGAAAAAAATCATCATGTTATCAATTCTTATATTATGACCAAAACAACTAGGTAATGATATTGATGTTTATCTGTCTCTTTTTATAGAGTATTTGATGTTATTGTGGGATTAATGTGTTATTTTGTATGATTCTTATAAAAGTGAATACATCACATTGAGATTGATGTTGTATAGGAAAATAAATGATTTCCCTATTTATGGAATTTTTTCAGGCTATAGAATTAAAGGAGATCAAGGGTGTCCCGTGTGCGAAGATGATATAGAATCAGTTAGGTTGAAACATTCATCGATATCTGTGTTTCTAGGACATTGTAGATTTCTACATCTTCGGAAAAAGTACCAATCATTAATACCATCATTCAATTGAAGTTCAGAACAATGTGCAACACTGTCTCCACTAACAAGTGAATAGCAGTTTAAGAAAGTAAAAGATGTGAACACTGTATTTGGTAAACCATTTTCGAAAAACCTTATGAAAATCCATTGGAAAAAGTGATCATTTTTTTTTGAATTACCATACTGGAATTGTTTGTACATCAGACATTTTTTTGATGTGATCCATGTTGAAAAAAACATATGTGATAGTGTTATCGGAACATTTCTAAATGCCCATGGCAAAACTAAGGATGGAATTAAGGCATGTTTGGACATGGTTGACATGGTAATATGAGAAGAGTTGGATCCCGTGAAGGGTTAAAATCGAATTTTTCTTCCTCCACCTACTTATACTCGTTCTAGGGAGGAGAGATGCATGTTTTTAACTTCTTTAATGATGTAAAGGATCCAGAGGGATATTCATGAGATATCAAGAACATTATGGCAGTGAATGATTTGAAGTTAAGGCTTGAAATCACATGAATGCCATGTTTTGATGCAATATCAAGTTCCTATAGATTTACACTACATTTTTTCCAATAATTTTTATCATACGTTATCCAAACATTGTTTCTTTTTCAAATCTACATGTAGAAAAGATTTAGACCCCGTGAAATTTCCAATTTTGGTAAAAGAATTTGTCATCATATTATGTGAAATTGAAATGTACTCCCTATCATTATTCTTTGATATGATGGTTCAGTTGATGATTCACTTGGTGAGAGAGATTCGACTTTGTGGTCTTGTTCAATATAGATGGATGTATCCCGTTGAACGGTATAGGAAGATTTTGAAAGTGCATGTCAAAAATTGAAGTCATCCAGAGGGTTGTATAGTGAAGCGATATATTTTTGAGGAAGCCATTGATTCTTGTACAAAATACCTATCTGATGTTTAAATCATTGGTCTCATGAAATATCATCAAACTGGATACATTGAGGGTGAGGGAATTTCTGGAAGAGATGTTTTGTCAATCAGTATTAAAGATCAGGAGAAGGCCGACCTTTATGTTTTTCATAACAGTTGGGTGGTTGATCCATATATTGAAACTCACAATGAAATTTGTTGGCAGTTGAATCCATCTAGGGCTGAAAAATGGTTATCAAATACACGTAATCACCATTCTGTAGTATAGTTTCAGAACCATATTTTTTAGCAGTTGGATGAAAATATGAATTCAATTTCAGAATGACATCGATGGCTAGCCACCAGACCAATTGTGTATGTATTATCATATAGTTTTAATGTAATTAATGGTTATACATTCTCTCACTACTCCAATTTGGACTTTTATTCATGCTAAAAATAGACATTAGCAGCGCTAAAAAATCATTGTTAATTCCCGCAATGATAAAGGGAGCCCCCTTTATATTCGCCGACATTAACAACTCTTTTTTAGCGCTGATAAAGTCATGCCTTTATCAGCACTAAAAAAGCGATGATAAAGGCACATTCCCCTACACCTGTAGAACTAGCACCTGCACTCCTATACAAAACAAAACCTACACACCTGTACAAAACAGCACCCGGACATAATATTTTGAAAAAAATTCTATATATATTTACATAATATCATGAATACAAAAAAACAAACTTCTATATACATTTTAAACAATTTTTTACATGGTTATAATTAAAATTATCCAACAACAGTTATAAACATTAATGTTTCATCCTTTGATATCCGTGATCCTCTCAAAAATTGTCGTCCGCTGAATTTTTTACTTAACAAAGCATCCAAACACATAGAAAAACATCCACCTATATTAAAAAATATATTATGTTAGTAATAAAATAATGAAATAAATTAAAACATTAATATGAAAGAATACATTAAAATGAAAATGAGAAACTAAAATATGGAAATGATAAACTCAAATTTTTTCATTATAATAAAAATTAAAGGGAATAATGTAAAATCAATATGTTTTTGGATGATTTTTCACATTTAATAACTACTGATAGTTTATCTATTGAAAAGATTTACCGGTCACACCGTGTATTAGATTATGGTGTGAATGATTCGTAGATGTCACAAACGACTCATATATCACTGTACTAATGTATCAAAACAATCCTAATGCATTTTCTCAGTCTTCCGTATGTTAGTAGTGTTGTTTTCTAAAGTTAATGCCAATTTGAAATTGATATCAGACGCTTTTAGCCATTCTAGTCACACTAGGCATTGAATTGAGGTGTGGTTGATTCATACCCAGCAGAAACGACTCATGAATCGTTGTCATATAGTATCAAAACAATCTACACCCATTTGCTCAGTTTTCCGTATGTCAGTAGTGTTGTTTTCTAATGTTGATGTCAATTTCAAACTGATATCAGACACTTTTAACCATAACGATCACACCCTTAGTCATATTGATGTTCGGTCAATTCATACACCTAAAAAATGAGTCATTAATTTTTTTCCTAAAGTATCAAAAAAATCCGTATGCTTTTTCTCAGTTTTCCGTATGTCACATCTGTTGTTTTCTAAAGTGAATGTAAATTTCAAACTGATATCAGACACTATTAGCCATACCAGTCATGCTTTTTGTCGGATTGAGGTGAGTTCAATTTGTACATTTCACAAATGACTCATGGATAGTTTTCCTAAAAATTCAAAACAATTCGATCATGTTTGCTCAGTTTTATGTATGTCACTTGTGTTGTTTTCTAAAGTTTATGTCAATTTCAAACTGATATCAGACACTTTTAACCATACCGATCACACCATGCATTGGATTGAAGTGAGGTTGATTCGTACACATTAAAAACGACTCATGGATCATTTTCCTAATGTATAAAAACAATATGAACACGTTTTCTCTGTATTCCATTTGTTACTCGTGTTGTTTTCTAAAGTTAATGTCATTTTAATACTGATATCAGACAATTTTATCCATACTGATCACACCGTGCATCGGATTGAGGAGCGTTCAATTCTTACACCTCAAAAATTACTCATGTATCATTGTCCTAAAGTATCAAAACAATCCAAATCGGTTTTCTTGGTTTTCCATATGTCAGTAGTGTAGTTTTCAAAAGTTAATGTCAATTTCAAACTGATACCAAACACTTATAGCCATACCGATCACGCCATTCATCGAATTGAGGTGTAGTTGATTCGTACACGTCAAAAATGACTCATAGATAATTTTCCGAAAGTATATAAACAATATGAAAACATTTTCTCGGTTTTCCGTATGTCACTTGTGTTGTTTTCTAATGTAAATTTCATTTTCAAACTGATATCAGTCACTTTTAGACATACCGATCACCCCATGCGTCAGTTTGAGGTGTGGTCAAATCATACACATCACAAATGACTCAAGGATTTTTTTTCCTAAAGTATCAAAATAATCCAAATGTTTTTTCTCAGTTTTTCGTAAGTCACTAGTGTTGTTATATATAGTTTATGAAATTTCAGACTGATATCAGACACTTCTAACTATTCCAATCACAATGTGCATTAAATTGAAGTACATTTCATTCTTAAACGTCAAAAATGACTCATGGATCATTGTCCTAAAGTATCAAAACAATCCGAACGCATTTGCATGGTTTTCTGTATGTGAGTAGTGTTGTTTTCTAAAGTTAATGTCAATTTCAAACTGATATCAGACACTTTTAGCTATACTGATCACACCATGTGTCATATTGAGGTGAGGTTGATTCATATATATCATAAATGACTCATGGATCATTTTACTAAAGTATCAAAATATTCCGAATGCATTTTCATGGTTTGTCGTATGTCAGTTGTGTTATTTTCTAAAGTTAATGTCAATTACAAACTGATATCAGACACTTTTAGCCATACCGGTCACACCGTGTGTCGGATTGTGGTTTGGTTGATTCTGGAACCTCAAAAATTACTCATGGATCATTGGAATAAAGTATCAAAATAGTCTGAATGTGTTTTCTCGGTATATTGTATGTCACTTTTGTTGTTTTCTAAAATTAACGTCAATTTCAAACTCATATCAGACACTTTTTTCCATAGTGATCAAACGGTGTGCCAGATTGAGGTGCGGTCAATTCGTACAGCTCTCAAATGACTCATGGATTGCTTTCCTAATGTATCAGAACAATCCGAATGCATTTTCTTGGTTTTCTGTATGTCAGTAGTGTTTTTTCCTAATGTGAATGTCAATTTGTAACAGATATCAGACACTTTTATCCATACCAATCATATCATGCATTGTATTCAAGTGGGATTGATTTTTACACGTCACAAATGACTCATGGATTGTTTTACTAAAGTATAAAAACAATCCTAATGCATTTTCTCAGTTATCTGAATGTAACTTGTGTTGTTTTCTAAAGTTAATGTCAATTACAAACTGTTATCAGACACTTTTAGCCATATTGATCACATCGTGCTTTGGATTGAGGTGAGGTCAATTATTACACGTCAATAATGACTCATGGATCATTTACCTAATGTATCTAAACAATCTGAACACAGTTTCTTAGTTTTCCGTATGTCAAATGTGTTGATTTCTAATGTTAATATCGATTTAAAACTGATATCAAACACTTTTATCCATACCGATCACATAATGGGTCGGATTTACGTGTGTTCCTTTCGTACACGTCAAAAATGACTCATGGATCATTTTACTAAAGTATGAAAATAATCCGAATGCATTTTCTTGGTTTTCCATATGTCAGTAGTGTTGTTTTCTAATGTTAATGTCAATTTCCAACTAATTCCAAACACTTTTACCCATACTGCTCACACTATGCGTTAGATTGAGGTACGATTGATTCTTAAACATCAAAATGACTCATAGATCATTATACTAATGTATCAAAACAATCCAAATTCATTTCCTTGGTTTTTTGTATGTCACGTGTGTTTTTTTCTAAATTTAATGTCAATTCCATACTGATATCATAATCTTGTAGCCATACCAGTCACATAGTGCGTCAGATTAAGGTGCGGTTGATTCATACACCTCAAAAATGACTCATGGATCATCTTCCAAAAGTATAAAAACAATATGAATGCGTTTTCTCAGTATATTGAATGTCATTTGTGTTTTTTTCTAATTATAATGTCAATTTCAAACTGATATCATACACTTAACAATACCTATCACACAATGTGTTGGATTGAGGTGCAGTTGATTCGTACACCTCAAAAATAACTCACGTATTGTTTTCCTAATTTATTATAATAATCCACATTCATTTTCTCAGTTTTTTGTATGTCACTTGTGTTGGTTTCAATAGTTAATGTCAATTTCAAACTGATATCAGAGATTTTTAGCCATACTAGTCACACCATGAAACGGATTGAGGTCCAGCCGATTCATACACATCACAAATGACTTATGGATCATTTTACTAAAGTATTAAACGAATCCGAATTCATTTTCATAGTTTTCCGTATGTCACTTGTGTTGTTTTCTAATGTCAATGTCAATTTCAAACTGATATCAGACACTTTTAGCCATACCGGTCACACCATGCATCAGTTTGAGGTTTGGAAAATTCATACACATCAAAAATGACTCATGGATTTTTTTCCTAATGTATAAAAACAATCCGAACGTGTTTTCTCAATTTTTCGTAAGTCACTTGTGTTGTTTTCTTAAGTGTATGCTAATTTCAAACTGATATCAGACACTTTTAACCATACCGATCACAGCATGCGTCAGATTAAGGTGACAACGATTATAACCCCTCAAAAATGACTCATGGATCATATTCATAAAGTATCAAAACAATCCAAGCTTGTTTTATCAGTTTTACATATGTTAGTAGTGTTTATATCTAAATTTAATGTTGATTGCAAACTGATATCAGAAACTTTTAGCCATACCGGTCACACCGTGTATCAGATTGAGGTGCGGTTGATTCATACACCTAAAAAATGACTCATGGATCGTCTTCCAAATGTATAAAAACAATCTGAAAGAATTCTCTTAGTGTAACGTATGTCACTTGTGTTGTTTTCTATAGTTAATGTCAATTTCAAACTCAGATCAGACACTTTTCACAATACTGATCACACGGTGTGTCAGATTAAGGTTCGGTCGATTATTACACCACAAAATGACTCATGGATTGCTATACTAAATTATTAAAAAAATCCAACCACTTTTTCTCAGTTTTCGTATGTCACATGTGTTGTTTTCTAATGTTAATATCAATTTGTAACTTATATCTGATACATTTAGCCATACTGGTCACACCGTGCATCATATTGAGGTGCATTTTATTCGTACATTTAAAAAATGAATGATGGATCATTTTACTAATGTATAAAAACAATTCAAACATGATTGATTGGGATACCTTATGTCATTTTTGTTGTTTTATAAAGTTAATGTTAATTTCAAACTGATATTAGACACTTTTAAAAATACTGATCACACTATGCATCGAATTGAGGCGTGGTTGATTAGAACACCTCTGAAATGACTCAGGGATTGTTGTTATAACATATCAAAACAATCCGAATGCATTATCTCGGATTCCTGTATGTCACTTGTGTTGTTTTCTAGAGTTAATGTCAATTTCAAACTGATATCAGACACTTTTATCCATACCGGTCAAACCGTGCGTCGGATTGAGGTGCAGTCAATTCATACACATCACAAATGACTCATGGATAGTTTTCCTAATGTATCGAAACAATCCGAATGTGTTTTATCAGTTTTTTGTATGTCACTTGTGTTGTTTTCTAATATTTATGTCCATTACAAATAGATATCAGCCACTTTTAACCATACCTATCACACCATGCATCGAATTGAGGAGCGGTTGATTCTTACATGTCACAAATGACTCATGGATCGTTTTCCAAAAGTATCAAAACAATCTGAACATGTGTGCTCAGTATTCCAAATGTTAGTAGTGTTGTTTTCTATAGTTAATGCCAATTTCAAACTGATATCAGACACTTTTAGCCATACCGATCATACCGTGTGTCGGATTGAGGTGTAGTGGATTCGTACACATCACAAATGACTCATGGACACCCCCATGGACACACCCCCTCCCTACCCTCTGGGACACCCTCACACCTTGACACCCCTCCCTCTTGGACACAACACCTCCTAGACACCTCCCCCCCCCCCCCCACTCCTGGACACCCCCTCCCTCCTGGAAACCCCCCACCCACATATAAAGGATACTAAAATTAAAAAATTGAAAATCCATGATATTGGTTCTCATCAATATTTTAAAATGCTCGTGAGTGGACTGAATGACTATGCATCGATCGAGTTCCACACTACTGACCAGTGCAGTCGAATGAGTTATGCTTTACAAGAAAGACAAATGATATCTAAAACCATTCATCATAACCTATGGATATAAAACATAATAAAGGGTGATCATATATGCTCAGTAATTGTAAACAAGAGAGATAACAAGGATCATATATGGATAACATTAGTAGAAATTACCTTTCATCCTATTTGTGTACAATCTTCCATCAGGTATTTTGCCCATTCATTTCTAAAAACATTTATATCATCTTCTGAATATGAGTTTTTGTGACAGTAATGGTAGTACTGAAAAAATATAAATACACAAAGGATTAATAAATATTTTAAATGAACTCATAATTACTTTTGAAAATACCTCATCAGGGATGGTAGTTTGTTGACAGAATATGATCTCATTCTTTAATTTACAAACAAAATAACCACACTCCATTCTATTTGTTTTTTTTTTGGACACTGCAGAAACATCGACAACTATAAGTAATTACTTTTGATATGTGTTTGGATAGTGTAATGTTATTATATATACCTGAATACTTTTCCAGTTGTAGATCTTGTAGTTTTCTAATCCTTATTCCCTGGATTCATTCCATGCTTTAGACGATATTGATTCACCGCCCTATCATACCATAATCCCCATTAAAAGATAACATAAATTATAGAACTAAACATTTAGTTTTCTAATGTTGGATCTAGTATATTAGAAATTAACAAACACCATCATGCGTGGTCAGTTTGTTGGATATCCATTCATTGAATCCATAAAATAAATTTTTGGAGTATCCAAATTGACTACAATCAGCATCCAATGCTCCAAAATATAAAAAACAAGAATTATGTAACGAATTAAATGAAAATGTAGTTGATATGAATAAATTTTAGAGTTTTACCCCTGCATCGTTGGTATTAAAAAGGGTTTGTCATTCGTAATTGTGTTTTCAAACAATTTGAGTAGGGATAACATTATTGCAGCCTCTTTATCAGAATCTATTTCTTCTTTTGAAGAGGTTGTGTGAGGATTAACGAGTCCAAATTTTTTTTCATGTGGAAATCCCTTAAATTTATTTCATATATATTCCCAAGAAAAATATAAAATGTATTTAGTCATTATTATTAGAGTATATCAGCTTTTGTAAAATCAAATCATGAAAACATACCTCATGTATAAATTTACACTGAGGTTCCTATCCATTCATACTTAAGGATTTCATTTTCTTTTTCAGCACTAATGAAATATGATGTTTCCTCTCCGTAAATATTTTTTTCTAAATCAACTATGTGATCATTGCTATCTATAAACATTGTATCCACATGTGCCTACAGTGATATTAACTGTGGTTGTAGAACAGGCAGGGTGAAGGTGCTCTCAGTATACCGTTTCAATCAGTTGTTTGATCCTTGAGATAGTTTTGAGCCGATATTTCGTTTCACCCCCTTCTCATTGTCTTTCTGTAATAACATTCATCGGTTCAGATCTTTTTTCATAAAATGTTAAATTTCCATCATGAAAAATAACATGGAAATGGATACCTCCTTGTCGACATGTTTTTTTTTTCAAGAACTGACGGCCATGCGATGAATGTTAAAACAGCTTTTTCAACCATATAAATGTCATCATCGTCATTTGGGACAAGTAGTTCGGCACTTGGCTCATTAGCTACGTTAATTGATACTCTGAAATGATATTTTGGATGCCTCCTGTTGTGTAGCATGTTGTTCTGTGTATTGAAAACTATATCCCTCGCTACACGGTGATAGGTGGGAGTTGATAGATATAAATCACAGTCATTTTCACATTGTAGAATATTATTACAAGAATGTTATCAGTGTCTATGTGAATCAAATTTCACAAATAAAATTATTAGATCATTGATTAGCTCAGCTAAGTAAGGTTTTTTAGGGTAATGGATTGCCTCAAAGCTGGTGGGGGTGGGGCGGGATAGTCCCAAATGGGATTTTGTTGAGTTTTTTATTCTCTTTTCATCTCCCCCATCAATGTTGCAATCATCTCTCTCTGGTGTTGTGATTCTTCTTGAAAATATCTAATTTTTATTTTAGATTTTCCATTTTTTTCATTTTCATCCTCCCCTTCTTTTTCTTTTTGAAAATATGTTTGGGGTGTCACCCCAAAACTCGCACCTCTGACACAGCCATATGGGTCTGGCCACTTTAAGGCTGCTGAAAGTATGTCTACATCTAGTGTGGGTGATGTTGATTCTTGTGACTATGTCAGATAGAAAATATAGAAATATAAGTAGTCATTATAATGTAATATTTATTTAAAACAAAACAAATTTATATTATGTCATACTTACACATGTTTACCACACTTTTTGTGTGTTTTCATACATCAGTATCCCCTCATTATTTACATGAGCCACCTTCCATAGAATATGGCATGGGATGGATTTTGATTTCTATTTCGATACATCAATCTGCATATAAATATAGAAACATGGTTATGGTGTTGTTTTATGTCACATATAAGTAGTACGGTGGATTTAAAAGACGTACCAATTTTTTCTCAAGTGAATCATACCCCATCCTTACTTTACAGTATGGGTACACTGGTTCTTCTACGCATTATTTATTTTTAGCACTCGTTTTCTGTTTCATTTATAAACAATTGTCCATCAAACTGATGAATAAAAGAAACATCAAACAACGTATTACCCAACATAATGTACCAGAAATGTCTGCTCCCCACAATGGTTGATAAACGCGTCCCACGCTCCTTGGGATATCAATTGTGCATAAAGAAGAGGTGGGTGAAGATTGATTTTCCCTTCAGCATCATTAAGATGATATTTCATTACAATTTTGTGGAAACCTCTATGAATCCTTCATGAAACTCTTAATACATATTCCTTGTGTGAGGAATCTACTTTAAATGCACTCATAAATGGATGATGAAGAGTACAGAAATGTTTTTGTATTTTATTTTAATAAATGAAAAAATGATATCATAATGTTACCATAAAATCTTCCAACATTAGTTTCCTAAGACCAGTGACAACATGGTTCCATGACTATACATCAATCAGCACGCGTTTCCAAGTGACGATTTCAGTGTAGCTACTAAATATGGCTTTGTTGGGGTTTCCATGTTGGCCTCACTTATTCCATCCCACCTCAAATTTTCTAACTTTTTCATTTGCCTTAATGATTTTGGCTAACATTGTCAAACTACGACACTCTTGTTTTTTTGGCTCTTTCAGGTTTTTATTTCCTACCATTTCCCCAGAAGAATCATCAATATCTTTCTCCAGAGCACTACCATCAACACTGTACTAGCAGTAAAAGGTTGAGAATCTTGTTATTGATCTGCACTAGAACCAACAACAATAGGTTGAGAAACTTGTTGTGGCTTTGCGTTGGGACCAGCAGCAGCAGGTTGAGAAACCTATTGTTTCTCTGCACTGGGACCACCAGCAGGTGGTTGAGAGACTGTTGAGTCAATATGGTTTACCTTATAACATTTCCATTCCTTATTTTTTTGAAAATTACAAACACCTTATCTTTAGGAAAATTTCTATTATAAGAAAAATTACTTTTATAAGGAAAATCGCTTTTATAAGGAAAATCTCTTTTATAAGGAAAATCTCTTTTATATGGAAAATCGCTTTTGTAAGGAAAATCACTTTTATAAGGAAAATCTCTATTATAAGGAAAATTGATTTTATAAGGAAAATAACTTTTTCACTTTTATAAGGAAAATCGCATGTATAAGGAAAATTGCTTTTATAAGGAAAATTGCATTTATAAGGAAAACTAGTTTTATAAGAAAAATTATCCTTATTACATTTCTTCCATATATTTATTAAGTATATGATTCGGATTCATTTCTATATTCTTGGAATCGTTTGAAACTTTGATATGAAGCATTCTGTTTTCGGTTCCGAATTTTGGATGAGAACCGTAATGAATTTTGACTCTGAATTCTAGATGAGAAATATAATAAAGTTTAATTCTGAATTCCAGATACGAACTCTAAATAAGTTCTACACCGAATTTTGGACACGAATTCTCATTAAAAATTCTGATGATGAATTCTCATTACGAATTCTGATGACGAATTCTCATTATGAATTCGTATGATGAATTCTCATTATGAATTCTGTTGACGAATTCTCATTCAAAATTCTCATTCCGAATTCTCATTCCGAATTCTCATTCTGAATTCACCTATTAAACAGAATCTGATCATCTTTGTTTGATAAACATCATATTTATTTAGACTCCGAAAAATTATTTCTATTTACACTCCGAACTTTCTTTCCGAACTTTTGAGTCAGACTTTAAACGATTTCGTACATTCTGTTTCACTTGTTTAGTTATAAAATGATGTCGTCTATTCTGTTTTAAACTAACCATTGGTTAAGTTACACCTTTACAGGTCCCTCCTATTTTTAAGGAAAATATGACTGTTGGAAAGGAGGCCGACCTTGCCTATAAATAAGAGCTCATTTAAAAGAGCTTGAAACTGATGATTGATGAATGACTTCTTCGACATTGTGCAGACATGCTGTTGAAGTGATTTATAGATAGAGAGGCTCTTATTAACTCTCAAAGCTTCGTGCGACTCTGAATGTTGGTGATTACATTCGAGGACTTCTGGGGATAGGAAGACAAAGGTTTCCAACACCTTGATGTTGAGGGCTTCCTTGCTGAGAAAGACAGAGGTTGACAACTACCTTGATGTTGAGGGCTTGCGAGGATAGCAGGACAGAGAATCCGATATTCGTATCGAGGGCCTACCCTGGTGTGGGTAAGACAGAATTGCTTGAAAGTATAAATCAAGGGACCTTTATCAACGGTCTTTGGATAGCCTTCATATAACGACCCATACTTTACATACATTGTTAATACTTCAAAATTGAAGCACACTTATTACAACATGTGACAAAACCACAAAGGACCGTATAGGTATAGTGTCTTTAGAAACTGGGAAACATAAACAACTGGTTCATAAATCTTCTACAGTATCTCCCATTTATTTCATCATATCTAGGATCCCTTTTAACATATTCTACTTAATATCCATCTTCCTGACCTGGGGAAAAGAAAACAAAAAAGGGTGAGCTCAAATGCTCAGCAAGGGCAAATAAAGGAAATAAAAATCGTATCATATCTTTTTGAAAATCATAACCTGCAAAAGAGATCATAATATCTTAACATGGAATAAATCATAGAAGTGAAAATGATATCACCATAATCATAACATGAAACTTGAAACTTTGTGGCATGCACACATAATCATAGATAATCATTTCTTGTTAGTCAAGACTCATTGCCAAGACTATCTTAGTGGACAAAGTCCCTTTCTGAATCGAGTAACCCTCGTTTCAGTCCTATTTCACTGAACCGGTATAACCTACCATTCCAGCCCTGTCTATCTCATGAGATATAAAATCTTTACCCAATGCATTGGAGGGAGATATAGGTCCCACCCATCTTATAATGAATCCTTTCTTATGTGTGCCACATAATCATAAAACATACATCATTGCGTAACACATGTAACAAAAATGGGATTCTTGAAACATCATGACATCATAAGTCAATTCATATAAGATAAAGGAATTCATAAAAATAATTCCATCACAACATGATCAAATCAATGTAATAATAGGGATAAAAATAGAACCCTTTATTATCTTAGATGGAAAATAATTTTGATAAAACACTTGAACTTCATTCTTGAGGAAAATATCCTTTCTCCTTCAAAAACACTTTTCCTTTCTAAACATGTCATAAAATTTTAAACTAAAAGAAGTTGATTAAAAATAAACTTTAATACTTTTAAAGGAAGCTTCTTGGAAATGATTTGTTAGAAATCCATTCATGTCGTATAAGTTAAAAAAAACATTCTTCGTACTTTTGTCGGAAAAGTCAAAAAGTACCTCGTACGAAAAACGACAAAAGATTCCTTTCATATATATTACTAAAAACTCACTGAAGGGTAAAAATGGATTTAAACAATTGTAGGTGGATGGAAATAATATTACATATTGATGAAACATGGATGTGGATGATAAAATACACCCCAGTAAATACTTACGAATAAACAATCTCGGATAAAAATGAGATTGTGATATTTCCCTTACCTTAGGTCCAATTTTCTTTGTACGTGTCCGAAGATCCTGTATAATGGTTTAAATAATGTTATTGAATTATTCCAGAATCATACATATTGATATGATATCATATATGGTCATATTCTTATCTTCTTATTAGTAATATTTCATTGGTACTTGTTACTCGGTTCTTTATTGCCTTTTGTTCTTATGCGTGTTTTGCCGAATAAATTCTTATTATTATTTTAAGGTTATAGATACCTTATATACAGAATGGTATTAGTGTAACATATATCATATTTATTCATTCAATTCATTTATATAATTACTATGTAACGATGATCATGTAGAACGAGTCGCATCACATCGTGGAGACGGTATTCCGTACGTACACACGAGTGATGATATCGTTCCTATGATCGTGGAACTGTATTGGAGTATATATATATTATTTCAGTATCAATATTACTTTATAATAATCATAAATAGTTACTCATTACACCATTATACCCATCCTTGTAAAGTGATGGTGGAAAAATAGATCACACCACGGCGTGGAGACGGTATTCCGTACGTACGCACGCGCGGTGATTTCATTTTTCCGTAGGATGGATAGAAGGTAAATTAGGGTTGTTTCATATTTATAATAACATATCAGTATGTAAGTAATACTGATGTTATTACTTTATCATGAAACAACTAAAGAAGAAGAAGTTGAAGAAGAAAGAAATTGAAAAGATCGGTAATGGATATTACCTCTTCTTTGGAACGCCTCTTTGAATCCTCCACTTAGGGAACTAATATTGGTCTTTGAATAAGACCAGGACCTCTAGGATTATTCCAGGGAAGTGTAGAGGAGAAAATGTCAGGGGTTGGCCGAACTTGAGTGCTCAAATTGGTGTGAGGAGGAGGGGAAGGAGGTGCCCTTTTATAAGGGAGGAGAGGGGCACCTTAGGAATATCTCAAAATATTAATTTATATTAAAGTCAAAATCGGTTTATAATGGTTCCAAAGGGACTTAATTCGAAGCTAAAGTGGGTAAGGGTCGAAATACTATCAACCAATAGGATTTAGACAAGTTTAGGATATTATTTTAACCTTATCAATTAGATTTAACTCTAAGTTAAATAATTTAACTTTTACCATGTCTTTTTGTTTTCTTTCACTATATGGTTAATACACTTACTATAACATGCCAAAAGAACCCCAAATTGTTTATATTTATTATATATATCCTTATCTAAGTCATTTGGACGAACGTTAGATTTTTAAGAATAAAATAACAATTAATAATATAATATTTGATTTAAAAACTATTTTGTGTCAATTTTGACACTATTTGATATATGATTTTTGTGAAAGTCATAACAGAATTATATGTTCAAACCATGTTGATTAAATCAACACTAATATATCATAGTAACCTAGAAAATTAGTGTAATTCATAAACAGTCTCAAATTACATTTATTTTGGTGTTTATAACATCAATTATGTCAATATTTCATTAATAAGATAATTACTGCATCATCATTGTGTCATAAATAAATTAAATTATTTAATGTCTAAAAATTACAAATAAAATACCACAATGTAGGAAATCTTTTTAGCTTTCTAATTAATCTTTATAATCGAATTTATCTTAAGCATAACCCCATATTAAAAATGATTTACTTATTAAACTTTGATTTTAACTATTTTAACCCTTCTTTAAATAAATTAATAATAAATGTCCTAATCTAATCCATGTGGGCCTAAATGGTCATATTTTATTCCTAAGTTTGTTTTTGGTCGAATTACACTTTCCCAATAGAATTAGGACATGTTTTAGGGTAATATGAATATCATATATACCCTTAGTTACCCTATTTACTATTAACTGCGGTAAAAATAGTATAAAGTTACTATTCACCAAAAAATTATTTTTATCTCATTGAACCACATTTTACTTACTGATATCAACCGTGTCTGTCGGATTTTCAAAATTCCATTCACAGAAGCGGTAAAACTATGTTTTATGAAAAATTCAGTTTTTAACCTACTACTTAGTGGTTTCACTATTCATCAAAAATTGAAAGTTTTTAGAAAAATACCAAAATTTCACCATAGGCTAATTTCGATATTCTGAGTCCAAAGATGAAGTCCATTTTGAAAAATAAAATTTATAAAATTTCAAAAAGTGGTTATTAGTATTCATAACGGCTAGTTTTAATAGCATATTGTTGTTTTAGTGAAACTCGGTATTGCGTACGACGCAAGCTATCAAGGTAGGTCGTGATTGCGTGTAAAGAAAGCCAAGCAAGTGTTGTGTAGAAAAAAATTCCTTTGATAACATAAAAGTCTCGGGTGTTACACTTCTCTTTGGGTTAAAAGACATATATCTTGTTACTTGTATTTTTACAACTTGTTTATTTTCCGTTGCATATTGTATTGTAAGGAAAGTATAACTTTCTTATACTTCCTTACTGGTACTATGTTTCATTTAGATTCTATACGCTTTAAGGTAGAATTTCATATTTAATCTTTTGTTAAGTTTCAATTTCCAGAACCATATTTCCAAAACCTACTTTCAGAATCTCTTTCCAGTTTTAAGAGAGGTCATAGGACATGAAGTTTATAACTTCATTCCTTATTCCAAGTTTTCATTTGGTATTAGAGGTGTTGTGAATTTTCTTAGTTTAAATCTTGTTAAACATAGCCCTTTCCTTTGATTAAGGAAAACATTGTTATACGTAACTAAATTTAAAGGTTCCAAAGGAATTTTTAAAGTATACTATTCACCCCCCTCTTTTATATTGAGCTTCTACATCATTATATATATCCTACATATGGTATCAGAGGAGGTCTCTGAAATACTCATACTCACGTATATGTTTTTCTTGCCCTTCTTCCCATTCCGAACTTTTTCATTACGATCTTTGTCATTCCGAACATTGTGGTTACAAACTTTTTCTACTAACAAGTTTGTCTGTCGAAGGTTATTTTAAGTATGGAAGGAATTAATGTTGGTTCAATCGATAATCTAAATCCTACAAGACCACCAATCTTTTATGGTAATGACTATGAATACTAGAGAGATCGAATTAAGAATTTTTTTATTAATACTGGAGTGGACAACTTTGTTATGCTTTCTAGTGATTATAAAATTCCTGACAAGGAAGTCTGAACTTTTACTAACTAGGAAAAGCAAGATTATCAACTTAATTATAAGGTACGAAATACCTTACATTTTTCAATGACTAGAAATATATATAACCAAATTTCTTCTTGTGAAGAAGGTAATTATAACTGGAAGATGTTAGAAGTTACACACTTTGGAACTTCTAAAGGGATTGAAACTATAAGAGCTATGCTTAGAGATGAATATCATGGCTTCAATTTTTCTTATGGTGAACCAATATGTAATGTTCATCAGAGGTTTATGACTATAGTCAATAGTTTACAGTCTGTGGGAGCGAAAGGTTTAGATGATGAAGCACTTGTGGATAAGATAATTGATATTATTCCCAATGAGTGGTAATCTAAAAGAACTGTTATAGATGAGAACAGGAAAGTCACTCAAATTTTTCTTGATGAGATATTTGGAACTCTTCTACAATATGAGACTAGAATGAAGAGGGATACTGAAAACATAGAAAAGAAAAATGGGAATGGAACTGTTGCGTTTACAACAACATCAAATCAGATGAAAGCTAAGACTCCTGAGAGAGTAACCAGATCCAAGTTGAAGAAGATAGGTCTTTAAAAAGATTCGAGTGAAAGTGAAATCTCTGAAAATGAATTCGCAAATCTTGATCGAAGGATGAACAAGATAGCTGGTCAGAGAAATTTCCAATCCAAGTATAAGAAAAAGGAAAGGAACGATAGAAAAGATGGAGAATTCACTTGTCATGAATGCAAGAGAGATGGACATATTAGACAAGATTTCCCTTTGCTTAAAAAAAAGAAAGGATTGAAAGGCATTCAGATAGGAACATAAAGAAGTATTATAAATCCAAAGCTAAGATTGTTTTGAAAGCTAATGACACCTGGTGTGCCGGTGGTGGTGACTCTTCAAATGAATCTTCTGATTACGAATCTTCAGGACAGAAAAATCTTGGTCTTATAGCCAGATTACCTATTTATAATCATTGTTTTATGGCTCAGGTACGAGATGCTGAATCATTGACCAATGATTCTTTAAATTCTAATGATACTAAGTTTTATAACTCTTCTGATGAAGAATCCTCTTCTGATGCAGAAAATACTTTACCTACTTATGAATAAGTCTCTAGGTTGGTTGAACATCTTGAGATTGATAATTCTAAACTCAATAAGAAACTTTATAAGGGAAACTCTAGGAATTCTATTCTTACAAAAGAGATATCAGATATTTCTAACGATATTGATAGAAAAAATGTTGATTTTGAAATTATTTCAAAAAATCTTGAGGAAGTATGTTCTAAAAAGAACCAACCTTCTAAAGAGTTAGAAAAAGTAATTTCAATGAAAAATGTTTTCGAGCCTAGCTCTAGTTCTAAAACTAATGATTTTATGCATAAAAACTTGGTTATAAAACTCAAGTCCGAAATTTTTTCCTTAAAGAGGTCTTTATCAAACTTTACCCATGGTAAGGAAAATTTTGATAAAATTTATTCTCAATTACAACCTTTAAGAAATAAATCCGGATTTGGTTATACCCATGCAAAACCTTTTTTAGTAACAATTATTTTGTTCATAAAAGTGCCACAGTTTGTACTAACTGTCAATTTGGTGGTCACTGGGCAAGGAATTGTTCCTTAAACAAAACCCAATCTCTTGGATTTCACAAAGCATACTTTCCTAAGAAGATGTGGGTTCCTAAAATTTTGTTATCTGGAAATCTCAGATCCAAACAAGTCTGCATTCCGAAAGTCTAATTCCTTTCTTGATTTCAAGAAAATAAAGAGAGTACCAGCAACAATACATGGTACATGGATAGTGGATGTTCCCGACACATGACTGGTAACAAAAGCTATTTTGAAAAGACTATCAAAACGAAAGGAGGAAAGGTAACTTTCAGAGATAATTCTAAGGGAGAGATTATTGGTATTGGTAATATTGTTCTTCTTGGTAAAACCTTAATTTCAAATGTTATTTTTGTTAAGGGTCTTAATCACAACCTCATTAGCATAAGTCAGTTATGTGATGAAGGTTACCTTGTGAATTTTAGGAATGATAAGTGCTTAGTTCACAATTCCAAGGAAGAATTTATTCTCTCTGCCAATATGCTTGAGAATGTTTACCCTTTGAACCTAGAAGACCTCAGGAGTTATGATTTACCTTGCCTAAGTGCAATGGAAGATCATTCCCGGTTATGGCATAGAAGACAAGGTCACTGTAACCTTAGAAACTTATGAAAAATTTCTAAGAGGAAACTAGTTAAGGATCTACCGGAGCATAGATTTGATTTTTCTAAAGTTTTTGATCCTTGTCAATATGGAAAGAAACATAAATCTTGTTTTAAATCAATTGGTGAAGTCTCAACAACTGATGCATTGAAGTTAGTGCACATGTATCTTGTTGGTCCAATACAAACTGGGAGTATTGGAGGCAAATACTATGTGTTTGTTCTAGTTGATGACTACACTAGATTTACATGGGTTTATTTTCTAGCAAGGAAGTCTGAATCTTTTTCTTATTTCAAAAGTTTTAGAGCTCAAGTTAAATATAAGAAAAAACTTCCTTTGAAAACTATTCATAGTGATCATGGAGGAGAATTTCAAAATTCTGATTTTGAAACTTTTTGTAGTAGAAAAGGAATTGATCACAATTTTTCTGCACCTAGAACTCCTCAAAAAATTGTGTAGTTGAGAGAAGAAATAGAATTCTTCAATAGATAACTAGAACCATGTTGAGTGAATATTCTATAGCTAGAAATTTCTATGCTGAAGCTATAAGTACTGCTTTCTATACTATAAATCATTTTTTGATTAGACCCTTTCTTAATAAAACTCTTTATGAGTTATGGAATGGTAGAAAACCAAGATTATCCTACTTCAAGGTTTTTGGTTGCAAAGTATTCATTTTGAATACTAAAGATAACTTACATATATTCTCACCAAAATATGATGAAGGAATTTTCTTAGGGTATTCCACAACTTCTAAGGCTTATAGTGTTTTTAATAAAAATACTTGTACTGTTGAAGAAACAGTACATGTAAAATTTCATGAGTCTGATCCTTTTGTTTTTAAACCATCCCAACCTACATCATCGGATGTGTTTTCAGAAACTGATTGTCAACCTTTGATAGAAGAACCTTCTAATAAGGAAAATGTTCAAGAAGATACTTCTGAAACATTTACCCTAGAAGGCTTTCTACCCTATGTTGATGAACATGCATTTCAAAACCCAAAACAGGTGTTTCTTAAGAATCATCCCAGTGATAGTATCATTGGTGATGTAAATCAACCGGTAAGGACCATAAATTCTTTACGAAATGAAGTAGAACATAAAAAATTTATTTCCCAATTAAAACCTAAAAACACTGATGAAGCTTTAGGTGATGATGATTGGATCAAAGCCATACAAGATGAACTACATAAATTTGAAAGGAATAAAGTCTGGAATTTGGTTGAAAGACCTATGTAAACTTCTGTTATTGGAGTAAAATGGGTTTTCAGAAACAAATGTGATGAAAATGGATTCATAGTAAGAAATAAAGCTAAAATTTTGCTAAAGGCCATAATCAGCAAGAGGGAATAGACTATGAAGAAACCTATGCTCTAGTAACTAGACTTGAATCTATCCATATTCTACTTTCCTTTGCAGCCTTCTTTAGTTTTAAACTTTTTCAAATGGATGTGAAATGTGCTTTTCTTAACAGTTTTGTCCAAGAGGAATTTTTTGTTGAACAACCTCCTGGCTTTAAAGATACAAAACATCCTGGTCATGTTTATAGACTCACCAAAGCTCTATATGGTTTTAAACAAGCCCCACGAGCATGGTATGATACACTCACTGGATTTTTGCTTCAAAATAACTTTGTTGAGGGAAATGCAGATCCAACCCTTTTTATAAAGAATGATAAGAAAAATGTTTTTATTGTTCAAATTTATGTTGATGACATCATATTTGGTTCCACTCAGCAATATTTAAACGACTCTTTGCAAGTCTAATGAAATATGAGTTTGAAATGAGTATCATGGGTGAGTTAACTTTTTTCCTTGGTTTTCAAATTTCTCAAAAACTAGAAGGAACCTACATATCTCAACATAAGTATATTAAAGATCTTCTTAAAAAGTATGGTTATGACAACACTAAGAGTATAAGTACTCCCATTGGTACCTCAAACTCTTTAGATCTTGATGAACCTGGGAAACCAGTAGATCAAACATCTTTTAGAGGTATGATAGGAAGTTTACTTTACATAACAGCCAGTCAACCAGACATAATGCTTTCAGTATGCTTATGTGCAAGATATCAATCCAATCCTAAGGAATCTCACTTAAAGGCAGCAAAAAGAATTTTTTTCTACCTTAAGGGAACCATGGATCTAGGATTATTTTATACTCTGGAAATGATTTTGTTCTAAAACGCTTTTCTCATGCTGAATTTTTCTCAGTTTTTGTATGTCACTTCTGTTGTTTTCTAATGATAATATCAATTTCTAACTTATATCTGATACATTTAGCCATACCGGTCACACCATGCATCATATTGAGGTGCATTTGATTCGTACATTTAAAAAATGAATGATGGATCATTTTCCTAATGTATAAAAACAATTCAAACATGTTTGATTGGGATAACTTATGTCATTTTTGTTGTTTTCTAAAGTTAATGTCAATTTCAAACTGATATTAGACACTTTTAACAATAATGATCACACCGTGCATCGAATTGTGGTGTGGTTGATTAGAACTCCTCTGAAATGACTCAGGGATTGTTTTTATAAAGTTTCAAAACAATCCGAATGCATTTTCTCAGATTCCCGTATGTCACTTGTGTTGTTTTCTTGAGTTAATGTCAATTTCAAACTGATATCAGACACTTTTATGCATACCGGTCAAACCATGCGTCAGATTGAGGTGCGATCGATTCATACACATCACAAATGACTCATGGATAGTTTTCCTAATGTATCAAAACAATATGAATGTGTTTTATCAGTTTTTTGTATGTCACTTGTGTTGTTTTCTAATGTTTTTGTCCATTACAAATAGATATCAGGCACTTTTAACCATACCTATCACACCATGCATCGAATTGAGGAGCGGTTGATTCTTACACGTCACAAATGACTCATGGATCGTTTTCCTAAAGTATCAAAACAATCCGAACATGTGTGCTCGGTATTCCAAATGTTAGTAGTGTTGTTTTCTATAGTTAATGCCAATTTCAAACTGATATCAGACACTTTTAGCCATACCGATCATACCGTGTGTCGGATTGAGGTGTAGTGGATTCGTACACATCACAAATGACTCATGGAAACCCCCAAGGACACACCCCCTCCCTCCCCTCCGGGACACCCTCACACCTTGACACCCCCTCCCTCTTGGACACACCACCTCCTAGACACCCCCCCACTCCTGCACACTCCCTCCCACCTGGACACCCCCACCAACATATAAAGGATACTAAAATTAAAAAATTTAAAATCCATGATATTGGTTCTCACCAAGATTTTAAGATGCTCGTGAGTGGACTGAATGACTATGCATCGATCGAGTTCCACACTACTAACCAGTGCAGTCGAATGAGTTATGCTTTACATGAAAGACAAATGAAATCTAAAAGCGTTCTTCATAACCTATGGATATAAAACATAATAAAGGGTGATCATATATGCTCAGTAATTGTAAACAAGATAGATAACAAGGATCATATATGGATAACATTAGTAGAAATTACCTTTCATCCTATTTGTGTACAATCTTCCATCAGGTATGTTGCCCATTCATTTCTAAACACATCTATATCATCTTATGAATATGAGTTTTTGTGATAGTAATGGTAGTACTGAAAAAATATAAATACACAAAGGATTAATAAATATTTTAAATGAACTCGTAATTACTTTTGAAAATACCTCATCAGGGATGGTAGTTTGTTGATGGAATATGATCTCCTTCTTTAATTTACAAACATAATAACCACACTCCATTCTATTTTTTTGTTTTGGACACTGTAGAAACATCGACAAATATAAGTAATTACTTTTGATATGTGTTTGGATAGTGAAATGTTATTATATATACCTGAATAATTTTCCAGTTGTAGATCTGGTAGTTTTCTAATCCTTATGCCTTGGATTCATTCCATGAATTAGACGATATTGATTCACCGCCCTATCATACCATAATCCCCATTAAAAGATAACATAAATTATAGAACTAAACGTCTAATTTTCTAATGTTGGATCTAGTATATTAAAAATTAACAAACACCATCATGCGTGGTCGGTTTGTTGGATATCCATTCATTGAATCCTTAAAATAAATATTTGGAGTATCCAAATTGAATACAATCAGCATCCAATGCTCCAAAAAAACAAAAAAATAATTATGTAACGAATTAAATGAAAATATAGTTGATATGATTAAATTGTAGAGTATTACCCCTGCATCGTTGGTATTAAAAATGGGTTGTCATCCGTAATTTGTTTTTCAAACAATTTGAGTAGGGATAACATTATTGCAGCCTCTTTATCAGAATCTATTTCTTCTTTTGAAGAGGTTGTGTGAGGATTAACGAGTCCTAATTTTTTTTCATGGGGAAATCCCTTCAATTTATTTCTAATATATTCCCAGGAAAAATATAAAATGTAGTTAGTCATTATTATAAGAGTATATCAGCTTTTGTAAAATCAAATCATGAAAACATACCTCATGTATAAATTTACAACTGAGGTTCCTATCCATTCGTACTTAAGGATTTCATTTTCATTTTCAGCACTAATGAAATCTGATGTTTCCTCTCCGTAAATATTTTTTTCTAAATCAACTATTTGATCATTGCTATCTATAAACATTGTATCCACATGTGCCTACAATGATATTAACTGTGGATATAGAACATGCAGGGTGAAGGTGCTCTCAGTATACCGTTTCAATCAGTTGGTTGATCCTTGAGATAGATTTGAGCTGATAATTCATTTCACCACCTTCTCATTGTCTTTCTGTAATAACATTCATCGGTACAGATATTTTTTGATAAAATGCTAAATTTCCATCATGAAAAATAACATGGAAATGGATACCTCCTTGTCGACATGTTTTTTTTTCAAGAACAGACAGCCATGCGATGAATATTACAACATCTTGTTCAACCATATAAATATCATCATCTTCATTTGAAACAAGTAGTTCAGAACTCGGCTCATTAGCTATGTTAATTGACACTCTGAAATGATATGTTGGAGGCTTCCTATTGTGTAGAATTTTGTTCTGTGTATTGAAAACTGTATCCCTCGCTACAAGGTGATAGGTGGGAGTTGATAGATATAAATCACAGTCATTTTCACACTGTAGAATATTAGTACAAGAATGTTATCAGTGTCTATGTGAATCAAATTTCACAAAAAAAGTTATTAAATCGTTGATTAGCTCAGCTAATTAAGGTTTTTTAGGGGAATGGCTTGCCTCAAAGTTGGTGGGGGTGGGGCGGGATAGTCCCACATGGGTTTTTTTTTTGAGTTGTTTATTCTCTTTTCATCTCCCCCATCAATGTTGCAATAATCTCTCTCTGGTGTTGTGATTCTTCTTGAAAATATCTAATTTTTATTTCAGATTTTCCATTTTTTCATTTTCATCATCCACATCTTTTTATTTTCGAAAAATATGTTTGGGGTGTCACCCCAAAACTCGCACCTCTGATGCAGCCATACTGGTCTGGCCACATTAAGGCTGCTGAAAGTATTTCTACATCTAGTGCGGGTGATGTTGATTCCTGTGACTATGTAATATAGAAAATATAGAAATATAAGTAGTCATTATAATGTAATATTGATTTAAAACAAATCAAACTTATATTATGTCATACATACACATGTTTACCACACTTTTTGTGTGTTTACATACATCAATATCCCCTCATTATTTACACGAGCCACCTTCCATAGAATATGGAATGGGATGGATTGTGATTTCTATTTTGATACATCAATCTGCATATCAATAGAGAAACACGGTTATGGAGTTATTTTATGTCACATATAAGTATTACGGTAGATTTAAAAGACGTACCAATTTTTTCTCAATTGAATCATACACCATCCTTACTTTACAGTAAGGGTACGCTGGTTTTTCTATGCATTTTTTATTTTTAGCACTCGGTTGCTGTTTCATTTATAAAAAACTGTCCATCAAACTGATGGATAAAAGAAACATCAAACAACTTATTACCCAACACAATGTACCAGAAATGTCTACTCCCCAGAATGGTTGATAAACACGTCCCACGCTCCTTGGGATATCAATTGTGCATAAAGAAGAGGTGGGTGAAGATTGATTTTCCCTTCAGTATCATTAAGAGGATATTTCATTACAATTTTGTGGAAACCTCTATGAATCCTTCATGAAACACTTAATATATATTTCTTTTGTGAGGAATCTACTATAAATGCACTCAAAAATGGATGATGAAGAGTAAGTAAATGTTTTTTTATTTTATTTTAATAAATGAAAAAATGATATCATAATGTTACCATAAAATCTTCCAACATTAGTTTCTTAAGACCAGTGACAACATGGTTCCATGACTATACAACAATCAACACGCATTTCCAAGTGACGATTTCAATGTAGCTACTAAAGATGGCTTTGTTGGGGTTTCCATGTTGGCCTCACGTATTCCATCCCACTTCAAATTTTCTACCTTTTTCATTTGCCTTAATGATTTTGGTTAACATTGTCAAACTATGACACTTTTGTTTTTTGGCTCTTTTAGGGTATTATTTCCTACCATTTCCCCAGAAGTATCATCAATAACTTTCTCCAGAACACTACCATCAACACTGGTACCGGCAGTAAAAGGTTGGAATCTGGTTATTGCTCTGCACTAGAACCGACAACAATAGGTTGAGAAACTTGTTGTGGCTTTGCATTGGGACTAGCAACTGCAGGTTGAGAAACAAATTGTTTCTCTGCATTGGGACCACCAGCAGGTGGTTGAGAGGCTGTTGAGTCAATAAGGTTTACCTTATAACTTTTCCATTCCTTCTTATTTTGAAAATCACAAACAACTTATCTTTAGGAAAATTGCTATTATAAGAAAAATTGCTTTTATAAGGAAAATATCTTTTATAAGGAAAATCTCTTTTATAAGGAAAATCACTTTTTAATGGAAAATATCTTTTGTAAGGAAAATCACTTTTATAAGGAAAATCTCTTTTATAAGGAAAATCTCTTTTATAAGGAAAATCGCTTTTTCACTTTTATAAGGAAAATCGCTTGTATAAGGAAAATCGCTTGTATAAGGAAAATTGCTTTTATAAGGAAAATTGCATTTATAAGGAAAAATTATTTTGTAAGAAAAATTATCCTTAATACATTTTCATACATATATTTATGAAGTATATGATTCAGATTCATTTCTATATTCTCAGAATCGTTTGAAACATTGATATGAAGCATTCTGTTTTCGGTTCCGAATTTTGGATGAGAACCGTAATGAATTTTGACACTGAATTCCAGATGAGAACTATAATAAAGTTTCATTCTGAATTCCAAATATGAACTTTGATTAAGTTCTACTCCAAATTCTGGATATGAATTCTCATTACAAATTCTGATGATGAATTCTCATTACAAATTCTGATGATGAATTTTCATTATGAATTCTGAAGATGAATTCTCAATATGAATTCTTGTTGACGAATTCTCATTCCGAATTCTCATTCCAAATTCTCATTCCAAATTCTCATTCCAAATTCACCTATTAAACAGAATATGATCATCTTTGTTTTATAAACTACATATTTATTTAGACTCCGAAAAATTATTTCTGTTTACACTCCGAAATTTCATTCCGAACTTTTGAGTTAGACTTTAAACGATGTCATACATTCTGTTTCACTTGTTTTGTTATAAAACGATGTCGTCTATTCTGTTTTAAACTAACCGTTGGTTAAGTTACACGTGTACAGGTCCCTCCGATTTTTAAGGAAAATATGACCGTTGGAAAAGAGGCCGACCTTTCCTATAAATAGGATCTCATTTAAAAGAGCTCGTAACTGAAGATTGATGAATGACTTCTTCGACATTGTGCATACATGCTGTTGAAGTGATTTCTAGAGAGAGAGTCTCTTATTAACTCTCAAAGCTTCGTGCAACTCTGAATGTTGGTGATTACATTCGAGGACTTCTGGGGATAGGAAGACAGAGGTTTCCAACACCTTGATGTTGAGGGCTTCCTTGCTGAGAATGACAGAGGTTGACAACTACCTTGAAGTTGAGGGCTTGCAGGGATAGCAGGACAGAGACATTGATCTTTGTATCGAGAGCCTACCCTGGTGTGGGTAAGATAGACTTGCTTGAAAGTATAAATCAAGGGACCTTTATCAATGGTTTTTGGATACCATTCTCTTTGGTTTAAAAGACTTATATATTGTTACTTGTAGTTTTACTACTTCTTTATTTTCTGCTGTATATTGTATCGTAAGGAAAGTATAACTTTCTTATAATTCCTTACTAGTACTCTGTTTCATTTAGATTCTATACACTTTAAGGTAGAATCTCATATTTAATCTTTTGTTAAGATTCAATTTCTGGAACCATATTTCCAGAACCTACTTTCAGAATCTCTTTCCAGTTTTAAGAAAGGTCATAGGACATGAAGTTTATATCTTCATTCCTTATTCCATGTTTTCATTTGGTGTTAGAGGTGTTGTGAATTTTCTTAGTTTAAATCTTGTTAAACTTAGCCCTTTCCTTTTCTTAATGAAAACATTGTTATACGTAACTAAATTTAAAGGTTCCAAAGGAATTTTTAAAGTATACTATTCACCCCCTCTTATATATTGAGAATATACATCATTATTTAGATCCTACATTTGGTATCAGAGTAGGTCTCTGAAATACTCATACTCACGTATATGTTTTTCTTGCGCTTTTTCCCATTCCGAACTTTCTCATTACGCACTTTGTCATTCCAAATTTTGTGGTTACAAACTTTTTCTACTAACAAGTTTGTGTGTCGAAGGTTATTATAAGTATGGAAGGAATTAATGTTGGTTCAATCAATAATCTAAATCCTAAATGACCACCAATCTTTGATAGTAATGACAATGAATACTAGAGAGATCGAATGAAGAAATTTGTTATTAATACTGGAGTGGACAACTTTGTTATGCTTACTGGTGATTATAAAATTCCTGACAAGGAAGTCTGAACTTTTACTAAATAGGAAAAGAAAGATTATCAACTTTATTATAAGGTATGAAATACCTTACATTTTTCAATGACTAGAAATATATATTGCCAAATTTCTTCTTGTGAAGCAGGTAATTATATCTGGAAGATGTTAGAAGTTACACACTTTGGAACTTCTAAAGTGATTGAAACTATGAGAGCTATGCTTAGAGCTGAATATAATGGCTTCAATTTTCCTTATGGTGAACCAATATGTAATGTTCATCTGAGGATTATGACTATCGTCAACAGTTTACAGTCTATGGGAGACAAAGGTTTAGATGATGAAGAACTTGTGGATAATATAATTGATATTATGCCCAATGAGTGGTAATCTAATAGAACTGCTATAGATGAGAACATGAAAGTCACTCAAATTTTTCTTGATGAGCTACTTGGAACTCTTCTACAACATGAGAATTGAATGAAGAGAGATGATTAAAACATCAAAAAGTAAAATGGGAATGGAACTGTTGCATTTACAACAACATCAAATCAGATGAAAGCTAAGACTCCTGAGAGAGTAACCAAATCCAAGTCGAAGAAGATAGTTCTTTAAACAGATTCGAGTGATAGTGAAATCTCTGAAATTGAATTCTCAAATCTTGATCGAAGGATGAACAAGATATCTGGTCAGACAAATTTCCAATCCAAGTATAAGAAAAAGGAAAGGAAGGACAGAAAAGATGGATAAGTCACTTGTCATGAATGCAAGAGAGATGGACATATTAGACCAGATTTCCCTTTTCTTAAAAAAAGAAAGGATTGAAAGGCATTCAGTTAGGAACATAAATAAGTATTATAAATCCAATGATAAGAAGGTTTTGAAAGCTAATGACACCTGGAGTGCCAGTGGTGGTGACTCTTCAAATGAATCTTCTGATTACGAATCATCAGGATAGAAGAATCTTGGTCTTATAGCCAGATTACCTATTGATAATCATTGTGTTTTGGATATGGTATGAAATGATGAATCATTGACCAATGTTTCTTTAAATTCTAATGATATTAAGTATTATAACTCTTCTGATGAAGAATCATCTTCTGATGAATAAAATACATTACCTACTTATGAAGAAGTCTCTAGGTTGGCTGAACATCTTGAGATTGATAATTCTAAACTCAATAAGAATCTTTATAAGGGAAACTCAAGGAATTATATTCATACAAAAGATATATTAGATCCTTCTAAAGATCTTGATAGGAAAAATGTTTATTTTGAAAGTATTCCAAAAAATCTTGTGGAAGTAAGTTCTGAAAAGAACCAACTTTCTAAAGAGTTATAAAAAGTAATTTCTATGAAAAATGTTTTCGTGCCTAGCTGTAGTTCTAAATCTAATGATTTTGTGCAAAAAAACTTGGTTATAAAACTCAAGACAAAAATTTTTTCCTTAAAGAAGTGTTTATCAAACTTTACCCATGGTAAGGAAAATTTTGATAAAATGTATTCTCAAATACGACCTTTAAGAAATAAATCTGGATTTGGTTATACCCATGCAAAACCGATTTTTAGTAACAATTATTTTGTTCTTCAAAGTGGCCCATTTTGTACTAAGTGTCAATTTGGTGGTCACTGGGCAAAGTATTGTTCCTTAAACAAAACCCAATATCTTGGATTTCACAAAGCATACTTTTCTAAGAAGATGTGGGTTCCTAAAATTTTGTTATCTGGAAATCTCGGATCCAAACAAGTCTGGATTCTAAAAGTCTATTTCTTTTCTTGATTTCAGGAAAATAATGAGAGTACCAGCAACCATACATGTTACATGGATAGTGGATGTTCCCGACACATGACTGGTAACAAAATCTATTTTGAAAAGTTTATCAAAACGAAAGGAGGAAAGGTAACTTTCAGAGATAATTCTAAGGGAGAGATTGTTGGTATTGGTAATATTGTTCTTCTTGGTAAAACCTTAATTTCAAATGTTACTTTTGTTAAGGGTCTTAAGCACAACCTCATTAGCATAAGTCAGTTATGTGATGAAGGTTACCTTGTGAATTTTAGGAATGATAAGTGCTTAGTTCACAATTCCAAGGAAGAATTTATCCTCTCAGCCAATAGGCAAGAGAATGTTTACCCTTTGAACCTAGAAGACCTCACCAGTTATGATTTACCTTGCCTAAGAGAAATGGAAGATCATTCCTGGTTATGGCATTGAAGACAAGGTCACTGTAACCTTAGAAACTCATGTATACTTTCTAAGAGGAAACTATTTAAGGATCTACCGGAGCTATGATTTTATTTTTCTAAAGTTTTTGATCCTTGTCAATATGAAAAGAAACATAAATCTTATTTTAAATCGATTGGTGAAGTCTCAAAAACTGATGTATTTCAATTAGTTCACATGGATATTTTTGGTCCAACACAAAATGGAAGTATTGGAGGCAAATACTATGTGTTTGTTCTAGTTGATGACTACACTAGATTTACTTGGGTTTATTTTCTAGCAAGGAAGTCTGAATCTTTTTCTTATTTCAAAAGTTTTAGAGCTCAAGTTAAAAATGAGAAAAACCTTCCTTTGAAAACTATTCATAGTTATCATAGAGGAGAATTTCAAAATTCTGATTTTGATACTTTCTGTAGTAGAAAATGTATTACTCAAAATTTTTCAGCACTTAGAACACCTCAACAAAATGGTGTAGTAGAGAGAAGAATTATAATTCATCAAGAGATAACTAGAACCAAGTTGAGTGAATATTCTATAGCTAGACATTTCTATGATGAAGCTATAAGTACTACTTTCTATACTATAAATCGAGTTTTGATTAGACCTTTTCTTAATAAAACTCTTTATGAGTTATGGAATGGTAGAAAACCATGATTATCCTACTTAAAGGTTTTTGGTTGCAAAGTATTCATTTTGAATACTAAAGATAACTTACATATATTCACACCAAAATCTGATTAAGGAATTTTCTTAGGGTATTCCACAACTTCTAAGGCTTATAGAGTTTTTAATAAAAATACTTGTACTGTTGAAGAAACAGTACATGTAAAATTCGATGAGTCTGATCCTTTTGTTTTTAAACCATCCCAGCCTACATCCTCGGATTTTTTTTCAAAAACTGATTGTCAAACATTGATAGAAGAACCTCTTGATAAGGAAAATGTTCAAGAAGATACTTCTAAAACATTTACCCTAGAAGACTTTCTACCCTATGTTGATGAACATGCATTTCAAAACCCAAAACAGGTGTTTCGTAAGAATCATCCCAGTGATAGTATCATTGGTGATGTAAATCAACCAGTAAGGACCAGAAATTCTTTACGAAATGAAGTAGAACATTTGAATTTCATTCCCAATTAGAACCTAAAAGCACTTATGAAGCTTTAGGTGATGATGATTGAATCAAATCCATACAAGATGAACTAAATGAATTTGAAAGGAATAAAGTCTGTAATTTGGTTGAAAGACCTAAGGAAACTTCTGTTATTGGAGTAAAATGGGTTTTCAGACACAAATGTGATGAAAATGAAGTCATAGTAAGAAATAAAATTAGAATTTTTGCTAAAGGCCATAGTCAGCAAGAGGGAATAGACTATGAAGAAACCTATTCTCCAGTAGCTAGACTTGAATCTATCTATATTCTACTTGCCTTTGCAGCCTTATTTAATTTTAATCTTTTTCAAATGGATGTGAAATGTGATTTTCTTAACATTTATGTCGAAGAGGAAGTTTTTGTTGAACAACCTCCTGGATTTGAAGATACAAAACATCCTGGTCTTGTTTTTAGACTCACAAAATCTCTATATGGTATTAAACAAGCCCCAAGAGAATGGTATGATAGACTCACTAGATTTTTGCTTCAAAATAACTATGTTAAGGGAAATGCAGATCCAACCCTTTTTATAAAGAATGATAATAAAAATGTTTTGATTGTTCAAATTTATGTTGATTACATCATATTTGGTTCAACTCAGCCATCTTTAACTGACTCCTTTGCAAGTCTAATGAAATCTGAGTTTTAAATGAGAATGATGGGTGAGTTAACTTTTTCCCTTGGTTTTCAAATTTCTCAAAAACTAGAAGGAACCTGCATATCTCAACATAAGTATAATAATGATCTTCTTAAAAAGTATGGTTATGACAACACTAAGAGTATAAGTACTCCCATAGGTACCTCAAACTCTTTAGATCTTGATGAACCTTGAAAACCAGTAGATAAAACATCTTTCAGAGGTATGATTGGAAGTTTACTTTACGTAATAGCTAGTCGACCACACTTAATGTTTTCAGTATGCTTATGTACAAGATATCAATCCAATCTTAAGGAATCTCACTTAAAGGCAGTAAAAAAAAATTTCATCCTTAAGGGAACCATGGATCTAGGATTATTTTATACTTCTGGAAATGATTTTGTTCTAAAACGCTTTTCTTATGCTGACTTTGGTGGATGTAGAATGGATATAAAAAGTAAATCTGGAACTTGTCATTTCTTAAGAGATTCATTAGTTTCTTGGTCCTGCAAGAAGCAACATTCTGTAGCACTCTCCACTGCTGAAGCCGAATATGTTGCAGCTAGAAATTGTTGTGCTCAAGTGTTGTGGATGCAACACACACTCACAGACTATGGCTTGATTTTTACTAAAACTCAAATTTTGTGTTACAACCCATGTTCCATTGCCCTTAGTAAAAACCCTGCACATCACTCTCATGCATTGTATATAGATATTAGACATCACATTCATAGGGATCACACACTAAAAGGAGATATAATTCTTCATTTTATCGGAACACAAGATCAAATTGCTGATATTTTCACCAAATATTTTCCTTCTAATAGATATACATACCTTAAATAGAAGTTATGAATGATAACCGTAAAGTAATCATTCTTAATTAACTTTCTGTTGAAGAAGTCTCCTTACAGTAATAAACAAATTTTCATAGGGGGAGTACATTTGTTTGTTAGAGTAACTATGTTTTTCAAAGTTTGTTTTCAAACTTTTTGGAACTAAATTTCCGGTATGGGAATTTCCGTCGCAGAAATTTTCCAGAATGGATATTTTCGTATAGAAATTATCCAGAATAAAAATTTTCGTATTGAAAACTTCCAGAATGGAATATTTTGTACTGTATTTCCATAATGATATTTTCATACCAAGACTTTCATAATGATTTTTCCGTACTGAGTTTGTTTTTCGTAGTGAGTTTTGTGTTTTTTTATATATTTTTTTATTATTACCTGTTATGAATAATCCTCATAAGCTAATCCGAATGGTATGATTTACTTACTCAAGTTTTCGTAGTCATACTTTAATTGCTCACATTTTCTTATATTTTTTTTTTCGGATTATAGTTTTCTTAAATTTTTGTTTTAATAATAACCTCAATAGATCGTATTCAAGTTTTCTTGATAATTTTTTTTCAACCATTAGATCTGATATCATCTTGTCACAACTGTCTGATCAACTGAGGAAGTTGAACTGTCTTCCCATTTCCTATATAAAGGGGACCCCATATGGTTGTTCCACATCGGTTTTCAAGCTCCAGCATCCCGAAGCTATGCCTCTCTGTTTTAAGGCCGTTCCGAACATCATCTTTCTTCATTCCGAACTTCTCAGAGGTATTCAGATCCAAATGTCTATGGAAGTATCTTCTCAAGACATGTCTTACTCTAAGCCAATTTCGAAGTGGTTAGTATATAGAGAAAGGATGGTTCATCCAGATTTCTTCAACAAGTATGATTCTCTTATATACAAGAATATTAAGCACAACGGATTGGAAGATGTTGCGGTGTCTAAACTCGGGAATCAGGATGAAGTTTATTCGGATTTGCTTATAGAATTCTATGAGACAGTTTCCTTTCTTAAGGAAGATGGGACGGAGAAATTATCATTTATGTCTTATGGAAAGACTTATAATCTTTCATATGCCAAGGCAGCCAGCTTGGTAGGGATGAACAATGAAGGAGAAGGTGAGTTTATTTCTCATGTCTTTCCAGATTCAAAGGGAAGCTTCGACAAAGAAAAGGCTTTGGAAACTCTCGGATTGTCAGATGATAAGGCTCCAGAGATTGATTCTCTATCTACAATTTTCCAGATTCTAGAGTTATGTGTACAAGTTCTTATCGTACCAGGAAAGGGTGATAAAGACAGTTTGAAGAAGAGCGAGATCTATATCCTATATTTTCTGATAAATTTGACGATGTTTAACGTAATGAAGCACATTTTTAATACCCTTGAGAATGTTAAGAAATGGAATCTGAGAGCTCAGATCATAATGTATCCAGAAATCCTGTCAAAGCTGATAGTTTGATGCCTTGAGTCTTTTAAGGAAGCTTGCATGTCTAAGCTAGGAGTTTGCAAGATTATGAAGGTGAGTGATGGTACTCTCAAAAGGATGGATGTTGCCTTTGACAAAGAGACTTTTCAGTTCGTTGATTTACCTGCTCAAGAAGAAATGGTTCTGAAATTATCTGAACATGAATCCTCTAAGCCAGTGAGGAAGAGAAAGTTGAAAGAAGTTGAAGGTGAAGCAGAGAATCCCAAATCTAAGGAATTTCATTATGCACCTCCTAAACCAATGAAGAAGAACGCTTACCCTGATGAGGTAGTTGCTAAATGGAGGGAAATCAAAGAGAAGAGAGTGCAAGGGGAGCCTCAGTTTGGCTTGGATCCTGTGGAGGCTAAGGCCTTGAAGGAAAGAACTGCAGATGAGCTAGAACAACAAGTGAAAGATAAGAAGCTTAAGAAGAAGATGGTTGAGGCTGAGGTAGCTCCGGCTTTGTTAATGTTTAATGAGATGGTTTCAGCAAACATTCCTGTTCCGAGATATTTTTCTTTGGAATCTCTACCTGAGACTCAAGGAAGAATCTTTGATGCTCCGGAAGAGCTAGTTACTAAGCCCGTTAAGCAAATAGAGCATATTGAGCAAGTGGTAGAAGAAGAAGTGGTTTCTGAAGGAAGTGGTGAAGCCAGATATGTTTTAATGCAAGTAGATGATTATAAGTGGACGCCTTTGGAACATTTGTCGCTCCAAACCTTCGAAGATGTGTCTTCTATGTTAGTCACACCAGCGATGGATGATGAGAAAGGATAAGAAGAAGTATCTTATCATGCAGAGGAAGACCAACTTCTACATGATATTGCTCAAATGGAGAATGTAGAGGATGTTGCTCAGAAAGTTGCTGATGATGAAGACAATTTTGTTCAAGTGTATGAAAGTGAAAAGATAACTCTGGAACACGACTCCATTCCAAAAAAGGACAAGGGAAATCCACTTTTTGTTGATAACCCGAGATCTGTTGTAGTAATGAGAAGGGAAGTTGGTGATTCTTCTAAGAAGAATAATGAGAAAATTGAAGAACAAAATTCTCCAAGCAATGTCTCGGATTCAGAGTCATCTTCGTTGGGGCATGACATTGTTGTTCAGTCTTTAAAGATGTTGGTGGGTACTATTCCGAATTTATCAAGTATTGATTCAAGATTCCAGATACTCCAACATAGTTTGAATCAGAAAACAGACTCCATATCTATGGTTATGGACAAATGTGTTGAGATTGAGACTCAGTTCAAAACTTTCTTTGTCGGCTATGAAGCCCACAAATGATCTTTCAAGAGGATGACTACTTGGTCGAGGAAGACTGTAGAGGAGATGAGGCTCTTTGATGAATTCCAAGATAATGTGAAAGATGCATTTGAAACTGAAGACTGAAAGATAAATGAACTTACTTCATCCTTTGAAGAAAAGATGACAGATGAAAAGAACTTCCGGTTTCAAGAAGTCAGAGATCTGAATTGGAAGTTGAATTCTATTTCTCAAAACTGGAAGTATGAAAGGGATCATCGGATTGAGATTGAAGAAAAGTTGAATGATCAGGAAGAAAAGCTTAAAGCTCGGGAAGAAAAGCATTAAGCCGATGAAGAAATGTTTGAAGCTAAAAGTGGAAGAATTGTTGTGTTAGAAAATCAAGACGAGGAAGACCATAAAGACTTGAAGAAGATAAAGAATATTCTTAAGGGTCTCATAGAGAAGGAAAAAGATCCAAAAAATACAGATCTGATCTTTTGTTGTATCTAAATTTCTTTATTGCCGGGCTTTCAAACTTAATGAAAATTATGCTTGCTCGTTTCTTTTGTTGTTGCTACTAATTTTTCAGGTAATTTGTTATATTTTCCATTCCCTCAAATTCTTTTTAAAAATCACAAAGGGGGAGAAGAAAATGAACCCTAATAAAGGGAAAAATAATATTAACAAAGGGTGAGAAAGAAAAGAAACTCTTATAGAGTTTATCTAAGGGGGAGTTTTTCATTAAAGAAGACTTTATTATTCATAATGAAATATCATACCGGAAATCTAGAATATGATCCTTTGAGTTTCAAATCCTAAGGGGGAGTTAGTCGTATTCATCAATATCCTTAAAGAAAAGGGAGATAAGCCTTAATGTTTTCATTATTCTAAGAACTTCTTTTTCGTAAGGATGTTTGTGCTTTCCAAAAAGGGGGAGATTATTGAGTCAATAATGTTTACCTTATGACTTTTCCATTCCTTCTTGTTTTAAAAATCACAGACATCTTATCTTTAGGAAAATTTCTTTTATACGGAAAATTTCTTTTATAAGGAAAATCACTTTTATAAGGAAAATCACTTTTATAAGGAAAATCGCTTTTATAAGGAAAATCGCTTTTATAAGGAAAATCGGTTTTATAAGGAAAATCGCTTTTATAAGGAAAATTTATTTTATAAGGAAATTCAGTTTTTCACTTTTATAAGGAAAATCGCTTGTATAAGGGAAATTGCTTTTATAAGGAAAATTTCATTTATAAGGAAAACTGCGTTTGTAAGAAAAATTATCATTATTATATTTTCATTATTATATATCTTACGTATAAGATTCAGATTCATTTCTATATTCACGGAATCATTTGAAACTTTGATATAAAGAATTCTGTTTTAGGTTCCGAATTCTGGATGATAACCATAATGAAGTTTGACTCCAAATTCTAGATGAGACCTGTAATAAAGTTTCATTTTGAATTCTAGATATGAACTCTGATTATGTTGTACTCCGAATTCTGGATACGAATTCTCATTACGAATTCTGATGATAAATTCTCATTAAAAATTCTGATAACGAATTCTCATTACGAATTGTGATGAGGAATTCTCATTATGAATTGTGTTGATGAATTCTCATTCTGAATTCTCATTCAAAATTCTCATTCCGAATTCTCATTCTGAATTCTCATTCCGAATTCTCCTATTAAACAGAATCTGATCATCTTTGTTTTATACACTCCGTATTTATTTAGACTCTGAAAAATAATTTCTGTTTACACTTCAAACATTCATTCCAAACATTTGAGTTAGACTTTAAATGATGTCGTACATTCTGTTACACTTGTTTTTTTTTAAAACGATGTCGTCTATTCCGTTTTAAACTATCTGTTGGTTAAGTTACACGTGTATAGGTCAGTCCAATTTTTAAGGTAAATATGACCGTTGGAAAGGAGGCCGGCCTAGCCTATAAATAGGAGCTCATTTGAAAGAGCTCATAACTGATGACTGACGAATGACTTCTTCGACATTGTGCATACATTCTACTGAACTGATTTCTAGAGAGAATGGATCTTATTAACTCTCAAAGCGTTGTGCAACTCCGAATGTTGGTGATTACATTCGAGGACTTCCAGGGATAAGAAGACAGAGGTTTCCAACACCTTGATGTTGAGGGCTTACTTACTGAGGAAGACAGAGGTTGTCAACTACCTTGAAGTTGAGGGCTTGCGGGGATAGAAAGACAGAGACTCTGATCTTCGTATCGAGGGATTACCCTGTTGTGTGTTAAGACAGACATGCTTGAATGTATAAATCAAGGGACATTTATCCAAGGTTGTTAGAAACCCTTCTATTTGGGTTAAAAGACTTATATCTTGTTACTTGTAGTTTTACTACTTTTTTATTTTCCGCTGCATATTGTACTATAAGGAAAGTATAACTTTCTTATACTTCCTTACTGGTACTTTGTTTCATTTAGATTCTATACGCTTTAAGGTAGAATCTCATATTGTAATCATTTGTTAAGTTTCAATTTCTGGAACCATATTTCTAGAACATTCTTTCAGAATCTATTTCAAGTTTTAAGAAAGTTCATAGGACTGGATGTTTATAACTTCATTCCTTATTCCAAGTTTTTATTTGGTGTTAGAGGTGTTGTGAATTTGCTTAGTTTAAATCTTGTTAAACTTAGCCCTTTCCTTTGCTTAATGAAAACAATGTTATATGTAACTAACATTAAAGTTTCCAAAGGAATTTTTAAAGTATACAATTGACCCCCCTCTTGTATATTGAGCATATACATCATTATTTCGATACTACAGAGACCATTTGTGCCTTGGGATTGGGTGAATCAGCAGGGTCAAAATTTATTATCTTCAGAAGTGGTTTAACATTTAATTTAGATTACATAAAAGTAGCAGCAGATAGATAATAACATAACGTAACCCAATGTATATTAAAATAAACAAATAAATTTATTATTGTACTCTATTTTATAAAGGATGAAGAGATTTGACTCCTATATCAACTATGTAAATCCCTTCATTGTGGTCTCCTCTAACATAAAAAATGTCGTCTACATTAAGACCACTGTGAAATGATGGTGAAGTCCCTATAAAAGGGTCATCCTCCATTGTACTTTCATCTGACCCTTCAATTGTTTTGGTCAATAAGAGAGCAATTGACCAATTTCGTTTTGCGGGGGTTGGAACATAAAATAATTGTACTCCATGTGATGCCATTATAAATAGTTCATCTTTCTCCCCTTCCTTACCGAAATCATCTTTCACGAATCGTAATTCATCGATTTTAACAGCACTCCTGTTATCAACACACTTGAATTGAATAATCGGAACTTTAAATATCATATAATCCAACTCCCATTTTTTTTATGATTCCAAAGTATGACATATTCACATAAATTATATTTTTGTCCTTATCACCAGAAACATGCATCGCCTCAGCCACAAGTGTAACCCCACTATTTTCTGTCGTAATTTCTTCATCATGTTCATTAGTATAGAATCTATGCCATTAAATATATAATCATTCTAATATAATACATAGACACTTTCTCCTCCTACTAGCCATCGAATTCGTTCTGAAATTGAGTCTATATTTTCATCTAACTGCATCAAAATATGGTCTGGATACCATCTTATAAACTGTCGATTATGTTTATCTGATATCGATTTTTCATCCCTAGATGGATTCAAATACCTAAGAATTTCTTTGAGGGTTTGAACATATAGTTCAACGTCGAAACATTTATGCAAAGAGTAAAGGTGAGCCTACTCCCGATCTATAATATTGATTGTGAAAACCTCTCTTCCATAAATCCTTTCACCGTCAAGCCACTAAGTGTGATGAGATTTTTGCAGGCCAATGTTTTCCACACCCCATACGTATTCAGTACAAAATTCAATGGCTACCTCCACAATATATTTCTCCCTAATACAACCCTCTAGCCGAATTCGATCTTTGACATACCCTTTCAAAATCACCATATACCATTCATGGGGTACATCCATCTATAATGTACAGGACCTCATAGTTGAATCTCTATCGCTAAATGAACCATAAAATGAACCATCATATCATAAAATATCAGCAGGAAGAACATTTCCAATTCACATAATATGATGGCAATTTTTCCTTCCATAGTTCTCAATTTCACCAAGTCTATAACTTTTCTGCAAATAGCTCTGAAGAAGAAACATAGCTTAGTTAATGTATAGCGGAAATTCATGGGAAAAATGCAACATAAAGATATAGGAATTAGATATTTCATCAAAAAATGTCATTCATGTGATTTCAGACCCTTTAATTATAAATCTCTCATTGACATGATGTTATTGATATTTGATGAATACCCATCTAGATCCTTTATGTCATTCATGAAGTTGCAAGACAGATATCTCTCCAGTCTGGAAAGAGTGTAAGCAGTAGGAGGATGAAATGTTCATTTTTCACCCTTCACTGGTGAAAACTCTTCTTGTATTCCCATATCAATAATGACCAATATAGCCTTAATTCCAAACTTCGTTTTTCCAGGTTCATTTAGAAACATTCCAATGAAACTATAACATACATTTTTTCAATATGAATAACATCAAAAAAATGTCTGACATACAGACAATTCCAGTATGGTAATAAAAAAAACTGATCTCTTTTTCCAAACATTTGTCTAATGGTTTTTCAATAACAGTTTACCAAAAGTAGTGTTCAAATATTTTACCTTCTCAAAAAAATTGATCACCTTTTAGTGGAGACGGTGTTGTACGTTCTTCTGAACTTTCGTCGAATGATGTTATCCAAGATTGATACTTATGATGTCAGGGTAGAAGTCAGAGATGTCCTAAAAACATGGTTTTCGATAAATGTTTCAACCTAATTGACTGTGTACCTTGTCTGCAAACGGGACACCCTTGTGTTCCTTTATTGTTATATCATGAAAAATTTTCATAATCAAGAAATCCATTTATCGTTCTGTACAACATGGCTTTCAAAGTGAAATATTCTTTTTTGTATGCATCATACAATAAAACACCTGAATCCCACAATATTCTCAAATCCTTGATCAATGGAGCCAAATAAACATCAATATCATTAGACAGTTGTTTTGGTCCTAATATAATCATAGATAACATGATGTATTTTCATTTCATGCATAACCAAAGTGGTATGTTATAATTTACCGACATAACTGGCCATGTACTATGACTGCAGCTTTGAAAACCAAAAGGATTCACCCATCTGTAGATAACGCCAGACGAATATTTCTCGGCTCCATTCCAAATTCAGGATACTCATGATCAATTCTCTTCAACTGAGTTCAGTCTGTTAGGTGACATAGTTTCCCATCATTAATTCTTGTATCTGCATTCCATTTCAATTGTCCTGCAGTCTCCTCACTTCCATATAGGCGCCTAATCCATGGAATGATTGGAATGTACCATACAAAATTCTTTGGATTAGAATCATCTTTATTTTATTGAGAAGCCCCACACATTAGGCATTCTTTATGTGATGTTGGTCCTTACGAAACAATATACAATCATTCGTGTACACGAGTATTCTCTCAGAGATCATACCCATCGATCGTAGCATTCGTTTGGCATCGTATGTTCGTCTTGGGAGTTCATTATCTTCTAGGATCATGTCCTTCAGGATAGCTTTCAGTACTGTAAAACATGCGTCCCTCCACCAATTTCCTTATTTCAAATTATAGAGCTTTAGTACACCTGAAAATGATGTATATTTATTGAAACCGGCATACAATGGAATTTTTTCACAACTCTTTAACTTATCAAACAATTTTGGGAAATCACGAAGATCAACATTGATTATACTTGTTATTTCCTTAATATGATCTTCAGTTTCATTCACATATGTAATCACACCCTCTATACGATCGTCTTCACTATTCACATTTGTAATCATACCAGATCTTCCATAAAATGTCATGTTATCTGAGCCACTACCTATATTCAATTTTTCCCTGTTCTTATTCCAACATGTATAACATTGATCTATTCCGGGATAGATCAGGTGTTCTTCCAAATCCTCTTGACTAATTTTTCTTGAAAAACTATAGTGTAAACACAGAAAAGGATTTGGGAAGGGACACATGTATGATCTCCTACAAAATTCATAAACCCTTTCACGCCATCTTCATACACTTTTTCTAACCGATTGGTATTCATCATCTCTATATTCATAGTCATAGTCTTTTTGGGTTTGGTCTCAAACATGGATAATATTATGTTCTAATTAATCAAGTAGCATTGTTTGGATTTTATAAAAAAACCATGCTACAAATGCCTCTATAATGAAATTGAGGAACCTACCCCAAGACATGTGAATTTTATTAAAGTCTATATATATAAGGGGGACCGTGCCCTGTCTTTAGTATATCTCCGTAGTGTACCTAAAACCTATACATGGAAGACTCTTCACCAAAACATGGGGGAGTACCATACTCCATATTTATTCAAAACATCTCACTTGTCACTTTTCAACTCTCAAGCAGAGTGAAGATAATTAAAATATCCAAACCATGTCGTGTGCAATTTCCAATGATTGAAGGATTCATAATATTGTGATCTATATGAGAAGATATTTATAATGGTCTACTCATACATGAAATATTAACATCTAAGAGAAAAATAATTAATCATAATGAAATTAACATAGCACACAATTTGTTCAATGGACAAACAATGTGTAGGGTTCTCATTCGATGTTGGTTGTATACTACCATTTCTAAACTCAAGTGAAATCCATATACATGTTGTGTCCAGTAGGGTGAACATCATCTAAGGATAATATACCTGATTTAATCTGACAAATATCAAAATAATTCCATGTTAGTCTTACAAAGACTGCATGATGCCTTTTAAAATTCATGACATATAGAACAACATGAGCTAAAGGCATGTACTTTAGATACAAAATGAGTCACTTCACTGGCTATACATTACATTTTTTTCGGAATACATGGTGTGTAGTCCTTACATGACCACTAGGCGTGTATAGTCTTTTCAAATCAAGTTTCTATGGTATCTATACATGTTGTGACTAAAGAAAAACACATATCATATGGTTGTACCATTATTTCATGGCATGTAAACAGTTACATGCTGAAGTATATGTCATGGAAATACATTATTTGTGACCTATGTTCACATGACATGTAACATTTAAAATAAAACTTATTCCATGTTTGAGTCAGAAGATGAGTCGTGTGGTGTAAATTTTGGAGATAAATGTTGTTTGGAATTAAAATCTATATGAAATCCATGTACGGTGAAGCATGTTCCATTTTACATGACTACATACCATGTATTTTAAAAATATATAGGATCTGAAAAACATCATCTTCACACCATAAAGTGTCTCCTAGAGGCCTCTAGAAGCGCTTTTTTGTGATTCGGTTGAATCACACTAGTAACAATGTGGTGGTGTCATTGAAATGGGTAATGTTTGGATTGATATTCAATGGTGGAAGAACTATAATATGGAAAAAAATTGCATATCAATCATTGCAACAACCACAACACCATACAATAAAAAATCGTACTCACAATAGCAACACCATACAAACCAAACAAACACAATTTTAGATTTTACAAAGCATCCCTCATTCAATTTTTTTACTTAATTCAGTAGTTATGACAGAAGTTTTATCATCATTGGTTGTTCATTCATAAGTCAAGTATACATAAATTACCGATTTTAATATTCAATTGATCAACAAGAACCATCAAACATGATATTCATTTAAGGCTAAAATAAGGACCACCAGCGGCCACAATTTTCAGCAGGTCATTTTGCCCCTACATTTCACATTATAACCATCAATATAAATCAGTAATAACATGTGAACAAGAGGAAACCAATGAGTAAGAGGGGAAAACTCACCAGGAAGTTGTCGTTAAGCACACAACAGAGTTGCGTTCGTGGAAGAGAAGAGGCGGACAACATAGGAGACTTCAAATTGAAAAGAAAATATAAAATAGGAGAAACTCATTAGAATAAAATAATCTAAAACCGAGTACACCATTTACAACATCCCACAAACCCCAAGAACCCAATAAAACTGAAATCAACCAACACCATGGTTAACACACATTAAGATAAAAAGAAATAATATAACCCACCTTCGATATAACAAGTTCAACAGACTTTTTAAAATATAAAAGATGAACATGTAATAGGTAAGCCCTGACAAATAGGTCCTCCTTACTAGGTATAATCCCCAATTTTATTCTAGATAGCATATCCCAAATGATTAATCCCTGATCAATCCTCTGTTGTCACACCTTTCACGACACATACATCCTAATCGCATGACTTTAAACATCATGGTACAGTCTTTTCAACACAACACATGGTATCTACTAAGTAGGATCATATCCCTATTCAAGCATAATTAGCCTACCTATACCTCTTGACAGAAATTAGGGGGAACACACATATTTCCAATGGGACACCCCAGGTATTATTTTCCAATTGTAACATCACACCGTGCCAAAACTCACCACACAACCACCAGTTACCCAACATTATTCCAAAACCAAATGAATATACCGAAGCTTAATTACCCTAAACCATCCATCTAGGTTCAATAGTGATGGTAACATTAAAACCATGATATAAATCAATAGGGTTAGGATTCCAAATGATAATGTCCCTTAACCAAGTCATAAAAACCAAACTCAAGAATAGAGAGTGCTTCCATTATAAAAATCCAAGGCATGACCATTCAATTTCTATCAACTTGATAACACCTAATATTCATCAATCCCTCATGTCAAAGAATCTACCCTAGATTTATGTAACTAAGGTATTCATAACACCAAGATAACCCCCCTTAGTAGTCTCCCCCAACCACCAAAACTCACTAACTCGCTACCATCCTAAGTCACATGCTAACGACCACTGGTATCTCACACAAACCCCTTACATCAATTGTTACACAATACTTAGCCCATGAGTGCCACTCTTATCCCCACCTCAAAACACACATCATCTAGTGAACCAAACCGACCACTTACTATAGGTTCTCACACACCCGCTATCTAAAACAACATCCAAGATAAGGGTCTCACCACCTAGTCTATCACTCTTTCCCCAAATACCCATACATAGGTTCAAATCACATAAAAAATACTATAAGTCATCATAATCATTCAAGGATCATAATTTCAAATTTATATTAACCCCAGAGAAGTGAAAATACTCCTACACTGACCAGCGGTGGCAGAGGTGGCGACGGCGGAGGCAGCGGCGGTCGCTGCGGTGGGGGCAGCGGTGGGCGCAACAGAGGAAAAAAACCCAATGGTGTGGAGGTAGCAGTGGAAGTGAAAAACCCAATGGAGATGGCTGAGGATGTGGAGGAAGAGGATGAGGATAATGAGGAAGAGGATAAAGACGAGGACGTGGAAGAGGAGGAGAACGATGAGGAGAAGTCATAGCGGAAGAGAGTCATGGTTCAGCTTCTGCGAAAGCATTACCACGTGCAAGAAAAGAGGGCATGTTAGGGTTGTTAAATAAAAAACCACTGGAACCATTATCAGTTCTTCTTGAAAGTTCTAATAAAGGTATGTTTTATCATATATTGTATTTTACCCCTGATAAATGTTATAGTTTTATATAAATTAAGAATAAACACTTTTATCAGTGAAAAAATATGCTCTAATAAATGTACCCTTTTATCTATGCTAAAAAGGAGCTGATATAGGGTATACCTTTATTAGTGATTATTTTAGCACTTATAATTTTTATATTTAATAGCACTTTTAACTAGAACTGATGATGTTATACCCCTTTATCAGCAGATTCTGTTTAGCGCTGATAATGGTAAGGGCTTCCCTTTCTCTATATTGTGGTAGTGTATACAGATGAACACGATGAAGATAGTACCATGAGAAATAGTGGAGTTACACGATTGTATGAAGCGATGCATGCTTCTAGTAGTATGAAAAATAAATCCAACTTGTGAAAATATGTCATATTTTGTCAATATCATAATAATATGGGAGTTGGATTATACAACATTCCAATTGCTGATCTTTTAATCGAAATGGAATGATAACAACAGTGGTTTTAAAATAGATTAATGGGGATTTGTGAAAGTTGATTTTAGTAAATAAGGGTATAAAGATGAACAGTTTATAATGGCATCACAAGCGGTAAAAGTTTTTTATGTTCCAGATCCCACAAACCAAAAGTGTTTGATTGTTCTATTATCATCCAAAACTACTGAAGGGTCCAATGAAATTTTAGTTGAGGTCAATCCTTTTAGTGGTACGTCGCAATAATTTTAAATTGGTCCCAATGTAGATGATGTTTTGTATGTTAGAGGAGACCACAACAATGGGATTTGGATAATCGATAGAGGTTTCAAATCCCATCAGCCTTTGAAAAAAAGGTTAGAGAGTTCAATAAACATGTTATATTTTGTTTGTAATATAGGTATTTTTATCTCGTGTTATTATCTTATTAGTACCGAATTTATGTAATCTAAATTAACTATTCATCCACTATTGAAGATTATGACTTCTGCACATTCTTGTGCTCCTAACCTTGGGGCTGAACATGTCTCTCAAGATGCTACTACTGCAGCTGTTGCAGCTCCTACTGCAGCTTCTCACAGTATAGAGCAACAACATGTTTTCGAATGTGTTTTTCCTCCTAGTGTTGCGGTCTAACAACCAACAACACATTCCATTGAAACCATTTTAGATGAAAATACAGATGATTTTTATATCGATGAAATGGTTGGGAATGAAGGACCGACAACACAGAAAACACAGGTGCATTATAGATTGACGGTGTGAGCCAATGTTCTTAAGGAGAAAAGAAAAGGCTACAAATTTAATGTTAGATAGAATACACGAGGCCAACATGTGAATCCCAACAAGGCTATGTTTAGCTGTAACATTAGAGTTTCCACTCACTAATGCGTGCCTATTGACATATATTTATGGCACCATGTTTTGTCCGGACTGAAGGCTGTGATCTGGGAAGAAATTACTATAGCATTATTTATTTATTTCATTAATTTACTAGCAAATAAAATAATGAAAATAGTATTACTTTTCTCAATCTCTTACAGAGTATAATAATAGTAGATTATTCACTCAAGGATTATGTATTAAGGCTTGCAGGAAGGATTCATCGAAGTTTTTGCACTATTTTAACTAGATGTCACATGAATGATTCCAAAGGTAAATTAAACCAGGACCCACCCATTGTCTACACTAAGTTAATATCCCAAGAAGCATGGGATGCGTTTATTGACTATCGTGTTGATGTGATGTTTCAGGAACATTGTGGGTGATAATAAATTTTTTGAGGATACCCGGATTCATAACATTGTTTGTCAATATTTCATTCATGAAACAACAACTCTGTACTGAAAATAAGAAACATGCATCAATACCAACATACACCTATCGTAAAGCAAGAATTGGGTACTTTTCACTTGAAAAGAAAGTGGTACATATTTTAAATTTATAGTAATATTGTTAGGTTCCAATAGAAAACATCATAATTATCTTTCTACATTTATATGTAGATTGATGAGTCTAAAACAAAAGACACTTCCATCTGACGTCATGTGTTATGAAAGGGGAAACGTGTAAATAAGGAAGGTATGCTAGTAGATGAGAACAAATAAAAAGTGTGGGAAATATGTGTAAATATGAAATGATGATAAAAATATTTGTTTTAAATTTCTATTAAATAAAAACATTCATTTATTTTCCTATATCTGATATTCATAGGAATCAGCTGCTCTTGTAGCTGGTGTGGACCTATTATCGACATCTTTGAAGTACCCAAAACAATACGGTCATGTTAGAGGTGAGGGGTTTGGGTTGACACCCCGAGTGTATTTTGAGAAGAAAAATAACGGATTATAGAGATGAAAAATTAAATTTAATGAGTGAACGACTAGAAGCACTTGATTAATGATATCAATGGCAGGGAGAGTTTCTAACAACTTTTATGGGTGGGAATCAAGGAGATGACACAACTTAGGAACAACCAGCGCATGAAAATCCCCTCCCCCCACACCGCACCAGCATTGAGGATAACCATTTTCCTCAAAGATCAGTCTTAGACATGATAATATATATTATAATAACTATTATCATGAAATGTGAATCAGAAAAACATGGATACTTTTTATGTACTGATCTTCTATAGGGTGACAATGAGTGTTATTTGTATCTACAAACACCCACCTATCACCTTGTAGTGATGGATACTGTGTTTAACATCCCAGATGGCATGCAGCATAATAGACCACTTCCGAAAGATCATCTGAGAGAGACAACTACTGTAGCTCAGTGCCAAATGCAGCGCTACCTATTCCACTTGGTGATGATGATATTAATATGGTCGAAAAGGCTATTGGGAAATTCATTTCATAGTCTTCACAACATGAAAGAGTACATGCGGACAAGGAGGTACTTATTTCCTTTATTTCAATATAAACCGGTAATAATTAAGAAAAAAATGGTCTGAACCAATGAATGTTATTATAGATGGAGAAAGGGAAGGGGGTGACAAAAATCGGCTCAAAACCATATAAAGGATCGACCAACGGATCCCAAGGAGAAACTAAAATCACAATAACAACACATGTTCTCTATCTACATTTAATAGCATTGATGACTCATTTAGATATGAAGATAAGAGGTTGTAGTAGTCATATAGTTGTTTTCGAATAGAATATATACGAAGAGAATAGTCATGCTTTCGTTGCTGCTAAAAATGTAAATGAGATCCTTCAAAACGGTAGGCTAGGAATCTAATGTGTAAATATATATATATAAGGTATGTTTTCATGAATTGATTTTCTAAAATTTCATCTAATGTGAAAATTATGAAAAAAAGTATTTTATATTGTTGACAGAAGTATATATGTAAAATAGATGAAAGAATTTTCTCATGAACCAAAATTCAGACTCGTTAGTCCTCATACCACATCAACGAATCTACAAAAATTAAGGCCATCAAAAGAGAATGAAATTGTTAATGTCTTGCTGAAAAATTTTAAATGAAAGATTACATATGACAAACACATCCAAATAACAACCATGTTGAGGTAAAACTCTACGATTAAATCATATCAATTATAATTTCACTTTTTTTTTACATATTTATTTTTTTATTTTTTTAGGCAACATTGTATGCTAATTTTGGTGAACTTAGATACTACAAAGATTTATTTTCTGGATTCACTGCAAGGATATCCATCAAAATGACCACACATGATCAAGTTTGTGAATCTCTAAGACTCTACATCCTATGTTTTAGGTCTAATAATCATGTAATATAATTTATATTATCTTTTACTGAGTATTATATTATGATAGTTCAGTGTATCATTATCGTCTAAATAAAGGAATTAGGATAGTGGATAAGAATAAAAAGGTGAGGAAGTACTATGTCTGGACTGATATCTGGGTATATATAATAAAATTTCACTATTAAAACACATCTCAAAACAAGTTACTAATTCTTCGAGGGAATATTTTTTTTGAAGTGTCCAAAACAAAAAAATTATAATGATTGTGTTTATTAAGTATTTAAATTTATGAGAGATATATTTTTATCAAAAAACTAGTATCCCTAAAGAGGTATTTTCAAAAAACAACAACTAGTTCATTTAATTTATTTATTAATTTGTTTTTTTATATTTTTACAATACTACTCTGACTGTCGAAAAGCATCATACTCACAAGAGGATATATATTTGTCTATAAATGAGTGGGCTACATACCTAGTGGAAGTTGTACACAAATATCCTGAATATCTGACTTGGGGATTTGTACAATTGGATGTCATTTTTGAGAGGGGTTAAGGGGATAAAAAGATGAAACAATGTTGTATATAAATGTACGTAGGAATATTGTAATTGTTTTTAAATAAAAAATAATTTCTCTAATGATTCATTTTCCCATTTTAACAGATGATTTTCACCAGAAACATGCAAGAATGATGAACCACTCAGAGTGTCTATCTTTTGTTTAAAATGGACACAATTTTATGTGAAAACAACAGCTGACCTATGAAAATCTGACCAATCGCATTCATATTGTCTTGATCCTTTACAAGAATGATCCATAGGTCCTTTTAAAAGTGTATGAGTCAACCTGGACTCAATCTGAGGAATGGTGTGACTGGTATAAATCAAAGGGTCTCTTGTTTGTTTATAATGGACATAATTTTTAGAGAAAAAAAACTGACCTATGGAAATCTGACCAAACGCATTATAATTAGGTTGATCGTATAGTAGAACGATCCATGGGACCTTATCGATGTGTATGAGTCAACCCCACCTCAATTTGAGTCTCGTTTTGTCCGGTGTCACTCAATGTGTCTCATGTTATTTAAAATGGACACAATTTTAAGTGAAAACGACAACTTACTTACAGAAATCCAACCAAACACATTCAGATTGTGTTGATCAATTAGGTGAACAATCCATGGGTGTGTTGGGGATATTTACAAGTCATCCCTTCCTCTATCTAGGGCATGATATAACCTGTATCACTCAATGTGTCAATCTTTTGTTTAAAATGGACCCTATTTTAAGTGAAAACAACATCTAAACTACAAAAAATCTATCCAAACAAATTCATATTATCTTGATATTTTTACGATAATTATCCATGTGTCCTTTGTAAAGTTTATGAGTCATACTGGCATCAATCTGAGGCATGGTGTGATAGGTATCACTCAAAGGGTCTCTCGTTTGTTTAAAATGGACACAATTTTAAGTGAAAACAACAAATGACCTACGAAAATCGGACCCAACACATTCAGATTGAGTTGATTTTATAAGATAATGATCCTTGGGTCCATTTAGATGTGTACGTGTCAACCCTAACTCAATTTGAGGCCCTTTGTGGCCGGTATCACTCAAAGGGTCTCTAAATTTTTTAAAATGGACAAAATTTTAAGTGAAAACAACAACTGACATATAGAAATCTAACCAAACACATTCGTTTTGTGTTTATACATTTAGAGAATGATCCATGGGTGCGTTGGGGATGTGTACGAGTCAACTCTGCCTCAATATGAGCCATTGTTTAGCTGGTATCACTCAAAGTGACTATCTTTTGTTTAAAACGGGCACAGTTTTAAGTGAAATCATAAACTATCCTACAAAAATCAGACCAAACTCATTTAGATTGTCTTGATCTTTTTTTAGAATGATCCATGGGTCATTTTCGATGTGTATGAGTCAACTTGGACACAATCTGAGGCACGATGTGACTGGTGTCCCACAAAGGGTCTCTGTTTTGTTTAAAATGGACACATTTTTAAGTGAAAACAACAACTGACCCCCGCAAATCCAACCAAATGTAGTTGGATTTTGTTGATACTATAGGATAATGATCCATGGGTACTTTATGATGTGTACAAGTCATCCACACCTCAATACTAGGCACGGTGTGGCCGTAATCACTCAAAGTGTCTCTCTTTTGATTAAAATGGACACAATTATAAGTGAAAAAATAATTGACATATGAAAATCTGACCAAACACTTTTGGATTGTCTTGATACTTTACAAGAATAATCCTTCTGTACTTTGTGATATGAAAATGTCATCCTAGCCTCAATCTGATGCATTGTGTGACCAGTATCACTCAAATGGTCTCTCGTTTGATTAAACTGGACACAATTTTAAGTGAAAGCAACAACTGAACTACAAAAATATTCCAAACACATTCGGATTGTGTATATCCTATAGTAGAACGATCCATGGGTAATTTTTGACGTTTATGAGTACACCCGGCATCAATCTGAGGCCCACAGTGGTATGTATCACTCAAAGTGTCTCCCATTTTTTTAAATGGAAACAATTTTAAGTGAAAACAACAACTAATAGATGGAAATCCAACCAAACACATTCATATTGTGTTGATAAATTAGGAGAATGATACATGGATGGGTTGGGGATGTGTACGAGTCAATCCTGCCTCAATCTGAGGCATGGTATAGATAGTATCACTCAAAGTGTCTCTGTTCTGTTTAAAATGAAATAATTTTAAGTCAAAACAACAACTGACCTACGAAAATCCAACCAAATGTATTAATATTTTCTTGATCCATTACAAGAATTATCCATGGGTCCTTTGTGACCTGTGCGAGTCAACATGTCTTCAATCCGAGGCATAGTGTGACCAACATCTCTAAAAGGGTCTCTCATTTGTTTGAAATGGACATAATTATAAGTGAAAACATCAACTGACCTACAGAAATCCAACCAAATGCATTAATATTTTGTAGATATTATTGAGGAACGATCCATGGGTCCTTTGTGATGTTTATGATTTAACCCCACCTCAATCTAAGGCCTTATGTATCCAGTATCACTCAAAGTGACTCTAATTTTTTCAAAATGGACACAATTTTAAGTGAAAATGACAACTGATGTTTGGAAATGTGACTGAATGCATTCATATTTTGTTGATCATTTTTTATAAAGATCCATGGGTATGTTTGGGACATGTACGTTCCATCCTCGCATCTATCTGAGGCACAATTTAGCCGGTATAACTCAAAGTGTCTCTCTTTTGTTTAAAATGGACACAATTTGAAGTGAAAACAACAACTGACCTACGTAAATCCAAACAAATGCATTCGGATTGTATTGATACAATATTAGAACAACCCATGGGTCCTTTTCAATGTGTATGAGTCAACCCCGCCTCAATATGAGGCACATTTTAGCCAGTATCACTCAAAGTGTCTCTCTTTTGTTTAAAATGGACACAATTTTAAGTGAAAAAAACAATTATCCTACATTAATATGAAAAAATTCATTCACATACTCTTGATTTTATAGGAGAAAGATCTATGGGTTATTTTCGACATGTAAGAGTCAACCATGCCTCCATATGAGGAACGGTTTGGCCGGTATCACTCAAAGTGTCTCTCATTTTTGTAAAATTGACACAATTTTAAGCGAAACAAAAAACTAACGTATAGATATCAGAACAAACACATTCTTATTTTGTTGATCCTTTAGGAGAATGATACATGGGATCGTTGGGAATGTTTACGGGTCAACCCCACCTCAATCAGAGGCACAGTATACTCGGTAGCACTCAATGTGTCTCTATTTTGTTTAAAATAGACAAAATATTAAGTGAAAGAAAAAACTGACGTATGGAAATCCAACCAAATGCATTCGGATTGTCTTGATCCTATAAGAGAATGATCCATGGGTCATTTTCAATGTGTATGAGTCAACCTTGCCGCAATCAGAGGAACATTTTGGCCTGTATCACTCAATGTGTCTCTATTTTGTTTAAAATGGACACAATTTTCGGTGAAAAGAACAACTAACCTACGAAAATCTTTCCAAACACATTTTTATTGTCTTTGTTATATTGGAGAACAATCCATGGGTCCTTTGTGATGTTTAAAAGTCAACCTTTCCTCAATCTGAGGAACGGTGTGTCCAGTATCACTTAAAGTGTCTCTCTTTTGTTTAAAATGGACACAATTTTAAGTGAAAACAACAACTGCCCAATGGAAATCTAACCAAACGCATTCAGATTGTGTTGATCTGATATGAAAATGATCCATAGGGGTTTTTGATGTGTACGAGTCAACACTTCCTCAATCGGAGGCATGGGTTATCTGGTATGAGTCAAAGTGTCCCTCTTTTGATTAAAATGGACACAATTTTAAGTGAAAACAACCACGGACCTATAAAAATCCAACCAAAAACAATTGGATTGTATTGATCCGATAATATAATTATCCATGGGACATTTTAGACGTGTATGAGTCTACCCCGCCTCTATTTGAGGCATGGTTTGGCTGGTATCACTCAAAGTGTCTCTCTTTTGTTTAAAATGCAGACAATATTAAGTTAAAACAACAATTGACCTATGAAAATCTGACCAAACGAATTTAGATTCTCTTGAACCTATATAAGAATGATCCATGGCTCTTTTGTGACAAGTACAAGTAAACCCCTCCTCAATCTGAGGTATTGTGTGGCCGCTATCACTAAAAGTGTCTCTCTTTTGATTAAAATGGACACAATTTTTAGTGAAAACAACTACTGACCTACGGAAATCCGGCCAAATGAATTCGGATTGTGTTGATTCATTAGGAGAATGATAGATACATTGGTCCTTTGAGACATGTATGAGTCAACCATGTGTTAATATAAGGCCTCGTGTGGCCGGTATCACTCAAAGTGTCTCACTTTTGTTTAAAATTGACTAAATTTTAAGTGAAAAAAACAACTGATGTATGGAAATCCGACCAAATGAATTAAGATTTTATTGATCCTTTATTAGAATGATCCATGGGTTCTTTGAGACGTGTAAGAGTCAACCCTTCCTCAACCTGACGTACGGTGTTGCCGGTATCACTCAAAGTGTCTCCCTTTTCCAAAGTGGATAATATTTTAAGTGAAAATAACAACTGACAAATGGAAATCTATCCAAACTCATTATGATTGTGTTAATCCTCTAGGAGAACGATTCATGGGTCCTTTGTGATGTGTATGAGTCAACCCCGCAGTAATTCGAGGAACGGTGTGGCCGGTATCACTCAACGTGTCTCTCTTTTTTTAAAAATGGACACAATTTTATGTGAAAACAACAACTGACCTACAGAAATCCAACCATACGTATTTATATTGTGTTGATACATTAAGAGAACTATACATGTGTCCTCTAAAACATGTACTAGTCAACCTCACATCAATCCGAGGCCTGGTGAGGCCGATATCAGTCATATTGTCTCTCTTTTGTTTATAATGGAAAAACATTTAATTGAAAACAACAACTGACCTACGACCTAGACACCCCCACCCCACGGGATACACCCACCCCCTGGAAAGCCCCCTCAACCCACTGGACACCGCCACACCCCTTGGACAACCACCACCCCCTGGAGGGCACCCCCACCCCTCCTAGACACCACCACATCATTTGGATTCCCCCACGCCCTGGACACCCCCCACCCATGGAAAACCACCCCCACCCTCCCATACACTATCCCACCCCCCTTAAGTAGTCCTAGAAACCCACTGGAAAGCCCCCCCCCCTAAAAACCAGAAAATAGCCCACCCCCTGGACACCCCACAGACAGCCCCCCCACCCACATGGATAGCCCCTCCATGGACACCACACCACCCCCCTTGGAAATCCCCCCAACCACATGGACCGCCTCCACCCCCTAGACACCCCCACCCCTTAGACACCCTATCCCCTAGGACACCCCCATCCCACCCTCCTAGACACCATCCCTACCCCCTTGGACTGCCCAACCAACCCCTCTGACCATCCTCAACCCCCTAGACGACCTGCACCCACTAGAAAGCCCCTACCAACACCTTGGACATCAGCCCAACCACCTTGGACACCCCCATGGATAGCCCCCCTCCCCCTGGACACCCCCATAGACACCCCACCACCTAGACCCCACTTCCCCCAGTACACCCCCACCCTCCTTGTACAACCCCCAACCTTATGGACCGCCCCCTTGGACACTCCTTTCCCCTTGGACACCCCCATCCCCCCGGACACCCCCTACCCTCACATGGACAGCCACCCCATACCCTTGAACACCCCCCCCAACCCCCTAAATTCAAAATTGAATTATTTATGTACTTAATTAACTTATGAATTATGTGTTAACAGTGTAAAGGTATACTTACTATATGGGTGTACTTGGTCTAATTATCTTGTTATTTATTTGTTAATTTTGTATGGGTATACTTGGTTTAATTAACTTATTATGATGCTGAATTTTTTGCAGGTGTTTGAGTGTGCTGCAGCAGATTCATTTTGTATCAACAGACAGGGCATTTATCAATGCTTTTTTAGCACTGATAAAGGGATCCTTTATAAGAGCTATAATGCCCTGCTAAACTAAACCTTAATTAGTGCTAAAAAATAACTGATAAAGGATATTTTATCGGTGCAAAAAGAGTGTTGATAAAACACACATTTATCGGTGCTCTTTTAGCACTGATAAAGGGGTGTTTATCAACGCCTTTTTAGCGCTAATAATATCTGCCATTATCAGCGTGTTTTTAGAACTGATAAAGGTTTCCCTTATCAAGGGTTTTTTAGCACTGATAATGTACCCCTTTATCGGCGCTTAGTAATCTCTAATAAAGGGGACCCCCCCCCCCTTATTAGTGCCAAGCTTGACACCTCTTTTGTAGCACTAATAAAGCCCTTTATGAGCCCCGATAAAGACCTTTTTGTAGGACTGAATTGACATATTAACATCCAAAGAGATAGGGAAATGTTCACATAAGATATTTATATACCTATTTATACATTTATAATTAGGTAATATTGATTTTTTAAGAATCTTCTGATTATACCAGTGTACGCACAATGAGAAAATTTAATAAATGATAAAACATTTATCCAAAATTCCTAGACAACATAAATTATTACTATAATTGTATCCTCGTCTAGTAACAATATATATATTTTCCTAGATTTCATGAAATAGAAGAATGGATGAATGATAAAAAATATGGAATATGCTATGGAAATAAAATAGCATTGTGGAGAGGATGATTAAAAATGGATGGTGCAAGATGAAGATAAAACTCATCCGGGGCTATCTAACATAATATGCATATAATAAAAAAGTATCAAAACATAAAATAAGGATCAATGAAGAATATTTTTATCAAAATGTGGTTATTATATTGTAAATCCTATTCATGAGAGTTGGTGAGTAAAAAGGAAATCATGTTTTGAACCATTAAAAACATTTCATAGGATTTCCATATTGTCTATATGATTTAAACATCATATCATGCATTGCATGACATGCACTACATGGGAATTACCTTCTGTTAAATCCATGTTCAAATCATGAATGAATCCTACTTAGAAAATATATTTTGGGTATTTAATACATTCCATGTATTTTAAATTCATTATGTGTAGTTTCCCTATAGGAAATCATAAACCACTACTTCATTTTTACAAAACAAACCAACCGGTTGGGAATTTGGAAATAGTACATACCCCAAAATCCCTTGAAACTTTCATGATATATTTAGGTATTCATATTTTTTTTCCAAGAAAAAAACCATTAATTAAATGATATACATCTCATTGAAAATCCATTGTTCTTAAAATATGAATCTATCATTATCCAATGTCATTTCAAAAAAATGTGAAATAAAAGTATCACTCATGTGTATGGGTGCACTACTGCCTCTACGTATTGATATGATTCATTATAAATGACCTTCATTCATTGTTTGATATCATAGTGGAATTTTTATTTATACATTCTATTTAATAGATTTTCATTTATTCTTAATTATCATATCTTTTATACTTTCTATCAGTTCCATCATTTGGGACATGATCTTGTCAATAATGTGTACTTGTGGAATAAACTCACAATGAAGTGATGTAATTTTATATTACATTTAATTATTAAATTACTAAAAATATTTATATAATTAATGAATATATGATATTTAGGATATAATAAAAATTATTAAGTGGTGAAATAATTTTTACCTCTCTTTTATTCCATAGATTAAAAATTAGAAACATCACACAAGTGTATGCTTGGACTACCATCTACACTAAGGGATGTTATCTAATTTTAATGAAAACATTATAAAATTATTAAAAAATATCTATAATGATTAAATATGATAATAATTAAATGAATAATATTCTTTTGATGATGGAAACATGATCACTCTATATGTAACAGAACTACGGAACTGCAACATCAGTGGAAAACGACATGATTTTCTCAGGAATATACATTTTAAAGATGAAATTATTAACAAAATTATATTACAAAATTTTAATGTAATTGAAAATATATTTATTATTTAATATTCTAATTTAAAATATATTTATAATAATTGAATAATTATTATATGAGATATTTGAATGCATATGAATCATTAGTAGAATTGATATAACAGTTTATCATCTAAAATTTCATTCTAAAATATATATAATTAATTATACACCTATATTCTATAATGAGGTGTATATATAGTACACTTTACATGACATATCATGAAAATCATTTAATTAATGATAATTTTTTTTCATTTTATTGTGTCACTTCATGGGGATAATGATTCATATATTATATATTAGTAAGGGATTTGGGATTAAAATTTATTTTAATCTAGATTATGTATGAATAAATTTTCGTTGATCATATTATTTAATAATTATATAAATATCTATTTAATATTTTTATATCATCAATTTAAATATTTAATTTTTATGTTTTATTATTAAATTCATTTATTTTGTATAAAATATGATTCTGAAAATATTTTAATGAAATATCAGTCTTATGTGTATTATTTTCATTAAAAAATAAATTTATTCCATATATGTATTTTTTAAATTCTTTCAATGATTTTATCCCACTATTAGTAGATAAATTTTAATATTAATGTTTACAAATTTTATGATTTTACAAAATGTTTTAAAAAGAATCATCTTGTTTTATTTCTAACTAATGTATTTTTTCTTAAGGTATGAACATAATAATTTTATTAAAGATTATTGATAAAATAATATTTCCCTCCATCATGATTACTCCACACAATAAAGTTTATAATAAAATTTTGAATGCTTCCTTTATAATATTATTTATTCCTTAATCATTAAAAAAAATTTGTGTATTATATATGTGATTTGAAATTGAAAAGGGTAATTACATAATTAAATAATCCAAGGATCATTTAAGAAAACATTAAATCTATAATAACATCCTTTGATGTTAATTTTAATTTAATAGGGACAGTTTCCAATGATAAATTTTAATAATTTCTGTAGATGTATTATGATTATGACGATGATAACGATATGAAGCAGATTTATTTTTCACTCGTTTCTATTATGGATATATGGTAATTATGTGATGAGAGTATGTAATTAATATGAATGGATTATTATTATGTGATATTATAGTTTATTAATTCACTCAAATACATAGGGAGATAAGATATTGATATCTCATCAGATGATGCCGAAATGTGGGACATTGAATTCCAATGTATATGTCGTGATATTTATAAGTGAGTATGATTTATTTCACTCATGATCAAAAATTTATTCTTTGAAATGATTTCAAATTAATTTTTTCAAATATTCATTAGTATGTATGATTTAAATTAATATTTTCATACAAAAATATGTATAAAAATACAAAAAAATTAAACTTTTCATAATATTATGATTTATGATGCTTTTAATACCACACCTATTTTTTATGAATCATTATGGATGAATAATTCACTGAAACCATTATTAGTTATATGTATAGATATAAATGAGTAACGGAGTTTATGATCATTATTTTTTACAACTGATAATTAATTACCCTTTATAATCATACTTATTTTTTGAGATCACCATTTTTTTTATGTTTTTCCATATATAATATATCATGAATTGATTTATTTGTGAATTTTATATAAAAGTACCATATATAAAATCATATGTTTTAGATGATGATTATTTTTTGAATATATATATATATATTATTATACATAATTATGATAATTCTTTATTGTTCACAAACTATTTCATTTTGGATATTTATTTAATATTTATTGGATATATATAATAAATATATAAATAAGAACTAGGTATCTAACCCATCAATGTAGTAATGTTTATATCTCAAATGTTTCATGATAATGTTGGTGAAAGAAAAAAATTAGATCCTATGCTTACTGAATAAATAGCAGTGAATATCAAATTCTTTTTACTGCACATTATGGTAACTGAAATACTATAAAAATTTTATTCAGAATATCAATACTGAGATACAGAATTCCATGTTTCTGAGTATGTATTCCAATGTATTTCAAAAAATAATAAGTTTATGGGATTTGAAAATAAGATAATGAAGAGACTGTGGTAAATCAATCCCTTCAAGATTCTTGATCATGTATTAATTATGGCTTATCGATTAATGAATCCATTAAAGAACTATCAAGTTCATGATGAATTACATGTGTCTTTCCCATAGATGTACATTGATAACCCGACACATATAATAAATATTATGTTTGTGTTTATAGATGATGATAATTAATATTAATAGTTACTTTTATAGTTTTAAAATAATAGAGATAATGATACTAAGAAGAGTACTAATCACATATATGATGATTTCTATATGAATCAGAAATTCGATAGACCTACATGGGAACCTGAAGATGTGATGAAATAGATATATTCCATATCATTTATATTATTGTTATATAATAAGGGTGGATTAATTTCAAGGATATTATATTAAAAAACCCAATGATTTAACATGTATTTCAACTAAAAAAACATCAAGTATTCAATTTCCAATGTTAGACACAATAATGAGATTAAACGAATAATTATATATTTTGAAATTATGATTACATAGGATTTTCCATTATACACCAGTGATTAAAGTAGAATAATTTATAATAATAAAAAATTATGAGAAATATGTATAATTTTTTATATGATTCAAAATTTTTTATTAATTGATAAAAATTTATTTAAATTTTCAGTAAAGTCATTTAATGCATAATAATTATCTTTTCTTCAAAAATATTTTCGTCTTCATATTTTCTGTTATTATTATAATAAATTTTAAACTTTATTATAAATATTTATTCATAAATATTATATAAATTTTAATATAATTATTTCATAAATAGTATTAGACTAAATTTTAGATTTTTTTTAAAATGTATATTATTATTTGAATAATACTAATATAATTTCATAGAATTTTTTTTCCAATTATATGCATAGATCAATTTTTTATTATTGAATAAATTTTTAAATTAGAGTCATTTTATTAATAAATATAAAATTAATTCAATTTTTTAATCTTATTAAATATTAATATATATAAAAATTTATATTTGAAAATTCATTTTAAAAAAAACTAGTTTTTTGTTGTGAATTTCAGGTTTATTTGAAAAGTGATTTTTATTAACTATATAATATGAATTTTAGAATATAGATTCAACATTTTTATTCAATGTGAAGAAATATTTAAATTTGGAAACATTCACTTTTTTTTAATTAATATTAAAAATAGAAAAAAAATTACAATGCTAACGGTATAAAAGGAAAGCCTAGGATGATAAACTAGGAGACCATGGAATGATTTCCACCAATAATATATAAATTGTACAATTTATCCATGTCTAAAATGTATTCAATAATCAATTAATTTATTTTTTATTTTAGGGACATTATTATTATATTACTCATTAATATATTTTTATATTTTATAATATTCAAAGTGTGTCGTGTCCCCCGATTATAAAAATAATCACCTCTTATTTTTTCTCTAAAATTTATGAGTCACATATATCTCAATAAAATAAAATAAAATATATTTTTAACATCCATCCTCATATAATATTGTTTTTAGTTTTAAGATTCTATTATGATTTCATGGGTTATGGTGTAATGGATATGTGTTTTGTTAACAAATAGTTATAACCCTTAATTCGGTACTTTTAAATTTATTAATTCAATAAATGTCTCTAAAATATTTGAATATAACATAACATGATGAATCCAGTATAAAAAATATAAAATTATACAATATGATGAATTCCAGACCATTTTCCACCTGAATTCCATCAAATATGAAATGAATGTATAGCTTCTACATATGTTTGGACTAAGAGTTCCATGTCAAAACATAAATAATATTTTCTCCCCAGAATTAAAAAATGATAATTGTGATGGATTTAATATTTATAAGTGATAATTTTTATGTAATTGTTTTTCTTAAATGATAAAATTTTATTTGTATTTATTTATATATTTTTCATTATAAAATGAAAACATCTTTCATGTATATGTACAGTCTACCATATCCATGAGTGATTTAATATATTTTTATATGTATAATTTTTAATGGTGAATATAAATATGAATGTAATTAATATTTATGATATTTATATCATTATAGATATTATGGTGAAGATAAATAAAATATCAAAATATAATTATTAGTTACAAATTCACAATACGTATCTGAAAATTAAAATTAGAACAGCTACAAATAATAATTTCTATAAATTCAAATAAATTATTTTATATTATAATTTTTAAGTTCGTTATAAGTGATTTTATAAATATTAATTTGGTTAAACAATGACATTATAGTAAATTTATATTTTTTATATGTTGGGATAGAGTTCTTACAAAGAAACTTCATTATTTGGTATGGGTTCTTCATTTCAAGAGTATTTCATTGTGACATAGTGGATGTTATTGGCCAATTGATTTCAATAAAGATAATATAGAACCCATTACACATTTCATATAAATGATATTAATTAATTAATTTATTTTATTTCTATATTTTATATTATTTCAGGCATGTGTTCAGGATTCTTATGTTATCAATGTGATAAACTTTTATTATCTAAAATTTTCTTTTTTTGTATATTTATTATGTTATAAATAATTATTCATTTATTAGGTGTACATAATACCAAATTGATATAATATTTTAGGAATATTGTTATATTTATGGAATTTAATTTTTCATTTAATGTTTTTTAAATATTGGTTCTTATGTAAAAACGAAACCAATGTATGCTATATTTTATGTTAAAATTTAACTTTTTATGGATTAATTATAAATAAAATTATGATAATGAATATATATATATATATAATCTATATCAGTAATGTAATAATTCATATATTTTCCACCAGTATCTTTTTATATAACATGTATTAGTTTCCAATTTCACTCATTGTGTACTCAATTGTCTGAAAGAATGTTTGTAAGAAAAATTTTCTACATTTTTTCTTCCATTGAGAATCCCTTTATATCATATAAATTTCTTTTTTAAAATATTTTCATGAATTATTATAAAATTATATAATTATTTAATAATATCATTTTACCAATAATTTATACATTATAAAATATTCAAAAAGTACCTTCTATAGTTTATTTAAAATAGGTACTTTTAACAAAGGTATGAACATACTTATTATTTTAACACGTATGATGTGAAAAAATATTATCACCATCACAAGTAGTAATTGTTTTGATGATTACATTATAATTTTACATGATTTATTTCTATTAAAATATAATACCTAAAATTATTTATTTATCAAATTTGAAATATGTGATTACAAAATGAAATTGGTAATTTTCTTAAAAACATTCCCGTGAGCATTAAAATTTATTTTCTCTAATGATACCATCCTTTGATTGCATTTATTCATAAAAGGTATATGATCCTATGATATTATCCACATTAATCCTTTATTTGTTTCTCTATTATGTGTTATTGTTTTTGAGGAAAACTATTTTTTCCCATTTGATTATCAATGATGAAATGTTAAATGTGATCATGATTTTATGGAATAAATATGAATGTAATATTTTTATGTGGTTTGTGGATCCATTATACATAATCATTTCATAGGTTAAATATTAACCTTTTACGATATCAAAGGGAATATTTGAGGTTGTACCAAGACATAATTGGCTCACCTGAGTAGTTATTAGAAGCCTATCATGGTTCCACTAGAACGTATCCAATGTTTAAAGAATGTACAATCATAGTTTATTGAATTATTATTATAATATCGTATCCTTTAACCATGTACATACCGATTTCATTTTTTATAATACTACTTAATTTATATAAATTGTATTTTTGATCAATTAAAAATGTGTTCTTAATATTCATAGTGGATCAATATACTCTAACAGTAATATTATAATGTTAGAATAAAATAGGGATAATTGTAGTTCCTCAGGGTTACTGTTGAAGTCCATTAGCATTACAATGTATAGATTAGTTACATAGAAACACAATAGAAATTATTCATATATTTTATTCATTATCACCATCAAATCGGTTGGATAATACTGGGGAACTATATGGGTTCTTTTAGGTGATGGATCTATTCTAGGTGAGAACATATAGAATATTCTAGCTAATCATAAGCTAATAGTAGACAGAGGCTAGCTGCTGGAACCAACATAATAATTGAATATCAAGGGAAATATATTTTTTCACAATTAGAAATCGAAATTTTGTTAATTAATATATTTACATAAACATTAATCAATATTAACTATTTTATGAATTCTTCTTGGCTTCCTCCAATTATCTAATGATTGTTTTTAATTCCATGATTATTTTTTCTATAAATAAATCAGAAATTAGTATGTCAATATAATAATTGATGAATTACTATATTAATATCTATCAATTAAATTCTATCTTCCTAGGTTTAGTGTTTTTAATGGTATGCATTTGTGATTCATATTGTTTCACATTGTTCTTGATGATTTATTATTTGTTTTATTTTTTTTATATTGATGTAGGTGGACAACCTATTATCCATAATATCCATATTAGGCGTATATTTTTTTAAAAATGTGTGAACTAGTCACCATGTTGTTTGAACATCATATATTAATTGGAAATCTGTTATATTCCCTAAACCAATTTACATATTATGTACATAGATCTAACTAAGTGAATAATATTTTTAGATCGTGGATATCATAAGGCATCTTTTTTGAAAATTATTAATCATAGGATACACATTTAGATTAAATAAACATATTATCATTGTAACTGAATTATTAAATTGTGCATTGAACAATTTCTCAATCCTTTCAATATATGTTCCCCATGAGGATTGAAATTGAAAATATGGACCTATAATTTAATGTTAATTTGTATTGATGAATTGTTTGATAAATTTAGAACATGTAATAATATAATATTGGCATCAATCTGAAAATCAAAATATAATTGGAATAAATAATTAATTATCAATGTATCATATAGTTCACTTGTGGGTAATTTTTTACTAATTTGGAATTCATTGGATTATTCCTTCACTTCATATATAAATCATTTAATCATAATTATTATGAAAATTTATACTATATACATTGTGAAAGAAATTTTTAATTAACCCTTATCTTATTAATATAAATTGTGTTCTTTTCAATATAGAAATGTAAATACCAAATGGAATTAGAATATTTCTGGTGCCAAATATGATTTTGATATATAATAAACCCTAGAAATGGGATATTCCATTTGGTCTATTTTAATTATTCTATCATATATAGATAATATATTTACTCTTCTGATGAAATTTTGTGGAGATAGACAATGTCATATTGAAATTTATTATTGAATTCATTGTTGACCATGGGTGTAAAACTACAGATTACAGATTGATGATTTTTTAGATATATTTAATTATATATATATAATTACTTTTAAATAATATTTAATAATAAAAAATTACTCAGATTGGATATGTATATAAATCAATAATGATGTCATAATGATTTTTACATACAATCTATTTTTACCATTAGTTGTTTCATGGGACTACTTAATGGATTCATGTCAGACATGGGAAATTGAACCTATGATTGATTTATTTTTTATTATACCAAGATCTAGACCATGGAATTGTTATCATTCATGGGGTTCTGGAATATTTTTTGGAGTCTATGATTTAAGATACATTATATCAATAGGTTTTTCATATATCATATTTTACAACATTCAATACGAAATTTCAAGGATTAATAATAATGGACTGATTATGAAACATTTTATTATCTAATTAAAATAGGTTTATATTTATTTTGATTCCAATTATCTGGTTGTGTTGGATTTCTTATACTATTGACCATATTTTCTCTACTATAATAATTATCCAATATATCTCGCCGTTATAGAATAGTGTATTGTCAGGTTTGATGATGGTCTTTTGAAGACATATCATGATTATGTGGGGGACAAATATACAATGGATGTCACAATGTTATTTCAAAGGATCAGTACATGTAATCTAATTTACTATTTCTGTAATGTTCAATGTTATAATTGTATGTGTCATATATTCATTATTAAATCATTTATTAGAGTATGTAACTCTTATGTATAGTAAAAAATATGTTTCCATGGATGATATTTTTTCCAAGTGGTTATCTCATAAATGTTGTAAAGTTTCATCACATTGGGTGATAGAATTGATCTGTAGTTGTTTTTAATTATGTTATTTTACTCAAGGGATGATAAATAACCAGGTGTGTGTGCATAAATCATGGTTGGAATGTAAGGGTAATTTTATATCATGCATTTTTCATGTCATGGATTTAATTAACGCATATTAAATATCATTGTAAATTAATTGTGTATTGAACCCCAATAAATGTCTCATAAAAGGAATAAAAATATTTTGGTATAACATTTTAATTCATATATATACAAAAGATTTCAATTGAATACCTATATATAAATATATAATCCCTCTACATTCCCATATGTGTTGAGTTTTTTTATAAACCATGTTATACATGGACAGTGTCAACCGTTAAAAATAAATGACTATTCACTATCAACTAGGATATTAGAATGAGAGTGGTAAAATCATAAACCTCATGTAGTATATTTGGAACCCCATGAGACTAAGGTTAATTTCATCTGTCATCATCTCCAAGATAGTCTCATGGGGATCATTTTTTCTAATTTAGAGGAATATAATTTTTTTTACCATTCTATGTCTTCTCAGATTTAGGAATTACGTCAGTATCACCATTCAATGATATCTTGAGAGTGATATCCTTATGTATTAGAGTTATTAATCCTTTATATCTGGAGAATCATTAATCACCTGTTGAACGCATTTGAGATGAGGTTGAACCATGAATATAATATATGTAATTTATCTACACGGTGTTTCTAGGACATCATAATCCATATTGGACCCCATGATAATATTAGAGGGAATATCTTTGAGTAGAATTTATGGAGTCAAATCTACCAATATAGGCTCTCAGAAGATAGTTAGTGGTTGTCTTTATACTAGATGCAATGGAGCATCTATGTGATAGAAAACATTATCCTTTATTACCGAACATCGATAATTTTACCCACCATTTTAAAGTGATGATATAGCCACACTAAAGTTATTTTAGGAAGAAATATCGTGTGAGATATTGTTTTCGGTTAACATATTTTTCATAAAAAATCCCTAACATAGTTAATAGATAACTCAACACCGATGCAAACCTATGGAATTCTCAAAGTGGTCAGATGAAATTCCATATTGAATGATAAGGGATTTCCTCTTCTGTTAATAAAAATTCCTCATTGATAATTATATCCTAGGAAGAGGAGGTAAGAGTAGAATATGTAATGAATAGAAGCCTCTATACCATATCATAGTTTAGTGATATTAGTATTTTTGCAGTTGATATTATAAATAGCAGTGTCATTTTTATGTAGTAATTTGGTACCATGTTTTAAAATGTAGAATCAATGGAAATTCTATAGTGTCAGTCAATAATATTTTGATTTTAGATTATTATAGTAGGAATTATAGTAAAGGAGGGACTCAACAACCACCTTTTAGAGAGGATGTATAAGAATCATGGGTCTATCTTTATACTGTATTGGGCATGGTACCTCTATGCATGAGTGATAGTTTTATTATGAATGAGCATCCTTGGGAAGTTAGTAAGGATCCTTTGTAATATCAGAAAGTGAGTCGCATGCTACATCATCTACTCCTAAAATTATAGATTTTATAAATTCTTCTATTAGAGGTGTGATTCATGATGAATTTATCCTTTCATTAGTTTTTTCGATCATCAAAATATAATTTATTAAAAAAAATCCAATTATTCAATGACATGGGCTTGGTTGTTAAAAACATAGACTCGGTTATGAACATCGATAAACCACTACGTGTACTATCAAATGTGAAATATAATTAAAGGAGTGTTCTCATAAATTTTTGGATACCAATTTATTTAAGAGTACTCTAGGATTGAAATGGAAGGATTTGATTTTATATTTTGACTTTATTGGAAAATCATCATAGGGATTATATCATCAGTTATTAGTGGATTGTGACAACTTAATAACTATAATAGTAAAACAATTTCTATAATGGGGAAATATATATTTAAGGTGGGTTGAGATAAAAAATAAATATTGTATCTGGTTGTATCCTAGGAAGAAAATATTTTTTTGGATGATAGTGAGTCATAAAAGAATATATATCCTATCATGGTGGACCACTTTAATGATTTCATTCATGAAATGTTCTTTGACATGCAACATGAGTAAGAGATTATGATAAAACACGAGTTGATGTCTAGATTTAAACCTGATTATATCCCTCCTAAATGATATAACTAAGACATTGTTAGTAGTTTAAATGCTAATTAGATGATATAAAAGAAAAGATATGCACTTATCGTGGTAAATCGTAGAGGGGTTCTCTTCTATTATTCATCTAGAAGGAAGATATAACATTTGGTTTTCAAATTTAATACTGAATTATTTGGAAGATAAATATTATGAAACTTCTTCCCCTTTATTGAAAATTTATTCCATTTGATAGACTATGAGGTGTTTGGATATTCTCTAAAATATACATGGCATTACAATAAAGGTAGTTGAGTTTGAGGCAATTTGATACACCATGGAATAATTTTACAAGTACTAGAGGAAATAAAAAGTTCCATGTATTGATGTTTAACTGATGAATATGAATGTTTTATTCAATGAATTCTTAAATCATATATTACATCTGTATCTAGAACTATTAATGATGGGTTTTAAAAGAAATATATTTTCACACCTAGTATAGAGAATATCATTGAAAATATATTTAAATAATTTAATGTACACTAAGAAAAGATAAACTATAAAATATGCATACAAAATGTAATTTCCTGAAATATTATCAACACATCGTCTGTCATGTTATCTAATAGAAGAAACTATTAGTTTTCCTAAAGGAAGTGGTTTTTTTGTATCATGGGAATGATAATAGAATCACATTCTCATTATGATATTAAATTTTTTTGATGAATATTATTAAGGGATCATCAAGGAATTATCCTATATAGAATATGGACTGTTAAATAATGGGGTGGGAGAAGATTTATTGGTCATATTTTAGTGATTAGGATTTCAAGTAACAAATTATTACTCATAATTTTGCACTAGTCATTTCCTTACCTATGATTGGAACAAATAATACAATGTACAATGATTCATTATGAGTCTTATTGTGAAGTATTAAAATGAAAAATTATTTAAAGGTTTCTTATGTATTTAAATAGTTGATTGTTCATGAGTAGAATTTCCCATATAATGATATAAAGATATAAATCATGGTAAAAACAATGTGATACATTATATATTATTTGGATAGTGTAAGAATTAGAGTAAAAAAATATTATAGGACTATGAAATATATAAATTTACAATGGGAACCAAAAAAATCATCGAAGGACATCAGTTGTGTATCTAAAACCGTTTAAATTTGATTAGTAATGTAATCCCAGCGCGTGAAATATCATTACCGAGGATATAATTAGTTGACTTGGTCTCAGTTAGGGAATCAATCATTAAATCATTAATAGATGTTGTGCCTTCTATGGTTATGAATATGAATACTCAAGAGTATCTATAGTGAGAAACTATAACATTTTCATTTTCTATTCTCATTCATCTAAATTATATCATGGGGATGTTATGTTATCGGGATTGTATATACCCAAGTGACAACTACTATGATGGGGTGAAACTATATGGATGGTCATGTTAATGAGATTCTATTTTCATGTCCATAGTAGTATCTAGTTTATTAATATCATTCACAAGATTAATAGGATGGAATTACCAACATAAGAATAGGTGGTAAATATTGGATTAAAAAATATGTATTATAAAAATTACAAATAAATATTGTTTTCATGGTTTTCATATTTAAATAACATGAATCATGTAATTATTTTACACTTGAAATCTTGATTAAATTTATCATTAGATTACATTAGGTTATGAAATCTTTTTCCCATTCCAAATATGATGTGGGAGGATATAACCACAGTATTCTTGAATGGATTACCTAGGACACCTCAAAAGAATTATATCTTTTTCTTGAACATTCATTGACAGAATAAAGTAAACCATTTCATTACAATCATAGAAACCATCACCACATATGACTTGGGAGAACATTGCTTATAAGAGAATGTTGTGTTACATCATACTCCATGATGTATGATTTATTATCCCAATGAATAACTTAAATGACAATTCTTGTTTGTCCATCGAATGGATGTGTTCTCATACATTTTTTATGAAAATAATATCATCATCAGGTTGATGGAAAATCTAAATAGTCAGTTTGGATTTTATATGATCTTCTTTGAGACTATGATGTTAAAATTGGATGAAAATTGGTGTAGCATCTATAACTAATGATGTGAACCTATATTAATTGTAATTTGATCTAAATATAAACTTTTATGTCTCTAAAAATTATTCGGTGGCGTTATCATTTATTGTTTGAGCTGTGATAGTATTCATTCATTATTCTATGAATCCTGATTAATACCTCAAAATATGATCATTTAAAAAAAATAGTTTTCCAAAAATATTAAGGATGCATAAAAGATATATTTAAAAATTGATGAGTCTACTATAAATCATGCACATTCGTCATGTTATTTTTCTAGTGCCCCTTTGGTTGTATAAATTCCATTTGTCTATGATGAAGAAGCTAGTTCAATGTCGTGTTTGCTTATATGAGATGATGTAGAAGGTTGGTATGATATCTTATATATTGGAATTTCAACATCACTATAAATACATGAATGATATTTTACATGTGTTTAGGATTTAGAGATATAACCCAATTCCTTCTCACATTAAAGATATTGATTATGCTAATAATGATCTGTATGAATCAGTTTATAGGCATCTGATCAGTTACATAGATCAAAATGATAAGAATATTTGATGAAAAATCATTCTCCATGAGATGGTGTAGTTATAGAATGGGAATGTTTTTTATATGTCCAGGTATTGGGGTTAAGATATATGAGTGAATTGGAACATGTAATTAATATATTTCACTTAGTGAAGCTAGGAAGAATAACTAAGAAATTAAATTTTATATATTTGTTTGATATTAAGATCTATTGTTTTAATTAGGTATTTAACTTTTTTAGTTTTATTAATCCTATATAATTTTTGTAATTGATATTAATAATTAGTTAAAATGGATTTTTGTATATATTTTGGGTATTGATCGATCCAAAATAATATGTTATTGTCGGGGCCTGAAGAAAATGCACTTTCATGAAAGAACCAATTTATCAGTATATAGAGATTTTTTTAAATAATGGAATATGAAAACACCAAGTGGTTGGTCCTTTAGAATAGAAAATCCTATGGGATGACATAATCTAATTATTTTTTTTAAAACCTATTTTTTTTCATTACTCCTATAACCACTAACTAGATGATGGAAATGATTAATGCCTTCAAATTCATGTTATATGAAGTAATTTATCAACATAAAATAATCATTTATTTCATCAATCCCCGTCATTTAACCTGAATGTGTGATTAATGGACCTAATTGGTTCTCAAGTATATCCCCAACCTCTATAATTATTATTTTTGATTATTATATGACTTATTTGACCTAGAAAACATGATTCGGTTATACATGCCCAGAATTGATGAATTATTTTTTTTCCCCATGATTTTTTATTTTTTATAATTTATGTGGTGGGGTTTATGATTGTCAATAGATCTTTAAAGATTATTGAGTTGGTTCAGATATTTTATTCATAGTTCCATCTTTAATTCCTTGAGATATGATGTCTAAATCATAACCTTATTGTATGTTATTGGTTTCATAGTATATGTAACATGTGTGATTACATTGACACAAAATGTACTTTACAACTATTTTGTTTTAATCACATATATACACTATATCCATTTGAATACCCCTTCCCAAAATCCTAAATTGTCTATTATAGGAGGAGATGCTGGAAAGATTTTGACCAACATGGTGTTAAATAAGTATTCATAATTTGGACATACAACATATATGAACCTAGTTTCGTTGGAAATGAATTATTAAATTGTCAGTATATCATGTGGTGTAACACTATGAACCATTTCACCCTTGGGGGTTGACATTTTATTATTGCACATGGATTTTCATTTGAAATGGGAATTGGTAATTATTGGAATGAAATTAACTCATTAAAAGAATAATATTTTCATGTATTATAAATATGAATAAAAATTAGAATACTAAATGAATTAACCAAATTATAATGTAGTAAAAATAATGTAAATGTTTTGGTAAATTTTTATTCCTAGACTCTTGCATAAAAACGACTAATGAAATTTTTAATTATCTACGGATTAGGAAATATCCATTTCATTACACTAAAATAATTATTTAATTAACCCCTTAAATAGTTATCCACATTTGGTTCATTGTAAAAGGGATATGTACGTAAACCCCAGCATTATAATTCACTATATGATTAATATTATTTTGATATGTGATCCACCACGTGAATTAGAAATATTATTGAGACATTTTTTATTTATGCAATGATTTTGTGATATTTTTATTACATTATAGGATTATTTTATAGGTATAGACACAAAAATATTTTATCATTTCATAGATGGTGTGAATGACCCCAAGTGTTATCCTACAACACAAGGGTTGATATTTTTATCTACATGTTATTTATTTAAATTATTAACATTGACTTGTTTTCCAAATAGTTTCATGCACTATCACTTATACTAGATGTTTTAGACACCTATGTTGGTTTCCAACAATATTTTACTAGTATTATTTTTAGGACTCTATTTGGAACCTTATAGGACTTCATGCATGTATTTTTGGAAAACCAAAAGGGGTTGGGTGCATTATTTATTAATTTTTCAATCTTGGTTTGTAGCTTGGTTATAGGACTTAGCATGGATATTAGGGTAGTTTTAGGAGTCTTAATTTTTAATAACTTTCAATTAATTGGTTCCATGTGTTTCATTTACTATGATAATTAATATGTGAATTATTATTTTTGATTATATTAGCTTGATTTTTTTTTGATTATCTTATGTATATTTTTTTAAATTGATATTTTGTCTTTATTTTCTTTTTTACATATTCTATTATATATGATATACTCTCACTAGTATAATTATTATTCAATTATTTCTAGTTTTTAGGAAATGTCATATAAGGCGGAGCCCCTGAGGTCTCATGGTGATTGACCTATCTAATGTTGGAGAAAACATAGTCATCGAGGTTACACTAATCATGTCATGTTTAACTTGCGGGTAACCATGAAATAATATTTCATTGATTATGATTGGCTCAATAATTATTTTTAATTTTTTTGACATGATATATTTTCAATTAAGTTATCTCATATTTAATGTTCATTGATTCAATTATGATTCATGTATTATGAACTGTATTCATTATTCCATCCCTTCAGATTATGTTATTTGAGTTGTTGGGTATGGTCTGAAAATTTGAAGCTCATGTCTAAATAACCTCATGATCCCATTATTCATAAATATTATTTGAAACCAACCATATTTACCATTATAAAGAATATGAGATCACCCTTTATTATGGTTATTTTATATTAGATTTGAATAATTATTTTATGTATTATATGTCTAAGAATGTTTTAGGTGGTGATGAAAATAATGGAAGATAAAAAAGATTAATTACATACCATGTGTTTATGTATCTATTATTCCTATGTTTTTAAAACATAATGTAGTGAAATGGATATTAATGATATTTAATTAGTAATCATATATTAAGTTATAATATTTATGTATTTAATTATTGGGCTACCCCATCATGTTTTCCTAACTCTAAATTAAATTATTGTATAAAATTGAATACTCTAATGATGACATATTTTATCCTTATTCCACCAAACCCACATAAATTATAATAATAATTTTCTTGACCCTTTATGTCAGTATCCAATATATGATTGGTGGGTTATAACCATTGGGGGATTAAATATAAGAGTGAGTAGGAGTTTCATAGTATAAAAGAGATTGAATCAACTTCAGTTAATATAAATTCCTCTAAACAATTCAAATATATAAATCCATTATCAAATGATATAAAAAACCGGGTATAATTCAAGAATATTATTTCATATACACATAATTAAATACATCTATAATTCAAATAATACTACTACTAAATCCATAAATTATAAATTATAACCCTATTAACATTATACCATTTTTTGATACAATAAAAAATAAAGAAAATATTTCCTACTAATGTCATCGGCGTATACGTTAATGACTATAATAATCCTCACATGCACAATCTTTTATACTAGTATATATATTTATGGATTTGAAGGATAATTTTCCCAGTATTCTAAGAAATATAGATAAACAACAATGTTAATATCCTGTATCAAAAATAATAAATGTTGTAAATTAATGGTATATAATCCACTAATTATAGTCAAAATTACTATATAATGAACTATTCTTTATTTAAATAGTGAAAACATATATACTAATCTCATATGACATATTATACATGAATAAATATTATTCTTAGTTCCTACATGTTAGTATCAATTTATCAAATTCATCATATTATTTCACTATCAACCTCTCCAAAATAATCACTCCCTAAAGAATCATTTATATATAAAATATCATATTCTATCAAAATATAACTAGGCTCATGATATACAACTTCCACCATCCCGAAAACCTATATTAAGATCTCCTCACTTCCACAATGTCATCATGATCATTAACTCTTCTTCATGAACAAATAAACCACCATGATATATAATAAACTATATAAACTTCGTATACTACCCCTTGTTCACCTCAATGACATATTTAGATATTTAATGAGATTAAGGTTTTTTAAAAATTTAATAACCAAATTTAAATTCATTAAAGATGACCAATTTTAATTTTATTCATAAAAACAGATAATTATATGAATAGTGCATGATATATATAAACTATAAAAACTATTTAAAAACAAATGTTTAAAATGATGTATGAATCCTGTAAATTAAATGTAAAATTATACTAATATAGATGTTGGTTTATAGGTATTTATAATTTTTTTGTGCTTCCCCATGAATGTATGGACGTGGAAGTCATATTTTTATTGTTGAGTTGAACATCCTTTCACCCCTATTTTATTATGTTTTCATATTTTTTTAATTCATCTTCATATGCATATTTCACTAAAATCCATTTCAAACCCTATCATGTCACTAATTAATGTGGAAATGGAAATTTCAAATCATTATAAACATTCTGTGTCTATAATATGAATTAATGAAGATATTTCTAAAATATATCCACCATGTATCATGATTATGAATATTAATTATTCATTATGGAATGATATATCATGTTAAAATCCCCCCAGAATATTTCTTCTTTTTATTAAATTTTGGAAATAATGACAAATAATATGGATTTAATATTCCAAATTTTCAATTCCTTACTCGAATTAATATTATATGAAATAAAAAAAAATGTTAAAATAGATAAATATATGTATATTGGGGGTAATACTAATTCTTTGGAGGACATTGAAGTATCACATTCAGTTGGTGATTGTTTTTATAGATTTGAGGTTGAATGTTCAAAGGTTAATGATACATGCGATCATAATGATGAAATTAATTTTGAATTATATGTTCAATTTGGTGATTTAATTTATGATTAGATCACTACACATCATGAAGAATATCAATAGGTCTTATTATTGTTTCTTAATGCTATATTAACTAACAGGGTGATAGTAATAATTCACTTAGACGGATTCACCACTCCATAACTGAGAATTTCATGGAATCTTGTGGATTTTAAAAAAATTAACAGTCTATATCCACTAGATACTTAGGGAAATTTCTAAAAGAAATAAAAATATATTCCCATATAGAGGTACATGGAATGAATGAAATAGTACGTTTATCACTAGGAAACAATCATACATCATCAACTCATATTTCATGGTTTATTTATAATCATGCTCTCATTCTTGAATTTATAGGAATAAATATGTTGACACAATCTTTGGGAATTCCAATATGATTTTGGATGATTTTATAGGGGATTTATCCTCTTGGATTGAATAACAATATATATTTGTGTATAGTAAATTTACGGATATAGAAATAAAATTTGTGTACTCTATCTATACCAAAGATTATATGTCCATTAAGATTGAGGATCAAACATCCATAACATGATTTTACTAAATAGTGCCCTAGCAGGTGGGTAACATTGACCCATACAGGCCTTCTCAAACTCATTGGGCATCTAAATAGTATAGATGGCCTTTTACATGTCCTTGGGAATAAAATTCCCTTATTTTAGAGTCTATCACAAAAATAGTAAACATATTTGGAAAAGTCAAAATAATTCAATCAATCATACAAAATATAACATCGAAGTTAAGAATATATAAAAAAATACCAAATTTAATCTCATATACATATGATAATCATGTCATGTCTCTACAATGATGAAAAATAGGTATAAATGAACAAGACAATTAATGAATCAAAAAAACCAATCCCATCTCGCATTGTGATCCATTTTCAGTCCTATGCCCCCATCTCCATAGCATAGAAAAAATCAATAATCTTACTTTGGGTGGCTTCCCCTATGCCTACCTACATTCATGTAGTATAACTGCATATCCATTGTTTTCTTAAATAGTATGTGAGATAACACTAATTATGCCATCTTAAATAGGTTCTATATAAAATCCATTCTATAACAAACATGATAAAGTAACATGAAATATATTTCATAGTTATTATAGAAATTAAATTAATGGTACCAATGAATATGACATACATGTAAATTGTATGTTTCTAGTAAAACAAGGCTACCAAAAAACAACATTCATGATTTCATATCAGGGTTAGTGGTAAAATATAACTAAACATGTATTTATTCCTTTCCTACAAACTGTTAACTAATACCCGTACCAATGCTATAAAAAACCTAATATATCGACAATGTCCAAGAAATAAAACCAAGGGTAAAACAAACTACCACATACATGTTTTATAATCAATTATATAAGGTTTATCATGGCCATGACATATAATTAAGTAATACTCAATGCTTGTTTTCTCTAATCATTGCATCAGACAAAAAAGGGTTAAATCCAGGTTTTATAAGACAAAGACATACTCATAGAGTCATTAGATAATCTCGATAAGAACCCATTAATTAATTGTGTGGGTTAGAAGGATAATTTCGATAGAACAGATACAATATGATCCTAATAAATCCATATTCATTGGGTAGTATGGCCAAAATCATTTTGCAGATTCAATATCCGAGGATGAAATGAGTCTAGGTCATCAACTATGGTAATAAATATCTACAGAAGTAACATTTATATAATCTAATGGAATCGTGATACATCGTATGAAAACCATATAATCTACTAAAATTTTTATCTCATCATTTCATGAATCAATCATTTCATATTTATTCACCTTTAATGATTTCATCTATCTGATATAAATATTCCAATATAAATAAGGAAATAATTGACATCATGTTAATATAAAAAAAAGGAGTCATAAACTGATTATACTCAATTAAATTATAAATTTGATAAAAAGGGGATTTCTCTAACCTATAAATCATACATTAACCTAATGGGGTGTTAAAAAATATGAATATAAAACATAACATCCCATTGGTGACCTAGTTTGAGGTATAAACCTCTAAAATACCCAAAGAAACTAATTATAATCCCAAACAATTTATAGCTCATATAATATAATAATTTAATTAATTAAATGGGTTCTTTTGGAATTTTTGACACACTACTCAATTTAAGCTATTATTATAAAATTAGAATCCCTATTTATATCTATAAAACAACTTCCATTGGTTCATGGTAGAGTAATCATCCATTATTGATCAGTGATTTTGTCTAGAATAGATGGAAAATGAATAATGTGTGAAGATCATGAAAATAGAAAATATTAGTTTGAACCTAAATAACTATTCATATAATAAGATGAAAGAATAATTAAATAAAATGATTGAATAACTCAACATCTCTAATCCAATGAGATTGATGGTTTTTTATTCCATGTCTGATTTGAAGAACAGGATAAAACCCTAAACATTGAGCTTCAACAGAGATCAACAACCAAGGTTATTTAAAATGAAGGATGTATGTAGAAGGGAATAAGAAATAAGATTAATTGAGGGATTTATTGTAATTGAATTTGTTATAATTATGTCATACATTTGTATAAATTGATTTCCAAAATATGCACCAATCATTCTCCCTCCACACTCATTAGGTATACCTCACACGATTTCAAGATCACAGTTTCATAAAACATTTATAAACTATTTACAAATCTTTATCCATGTTTTTAGTCCCCCTTTCATAGGTTTTCAAATAATTTATTATTTTTTCCTCAAATCATGGGATGAAATTCACCCCATTATCACGACCCACATGATTCACAATAAAATTTTAGCCTATCAGTCATGGATTCCCCAAATAACGTGTCATCTATTTTTTTATAAAAATAGTTTCTATGGGATCTAAATATTATGTAAATACCCCCAATACACCGATTATCTCTTTAGGTACTTATATTAAGCCATAAAAAACCATATAATTCGTAAAAATATTCTTATATCATAGAAAACGATATTATCATATAGTGGATGAATATTAATGAAATAAAAAATTTAATTTTATGGACATTTTTTTTCTACGATTTCATTAACGATTAAATTTTCATTATAGATTATGGATCCTCATAGTTTTTCAATTGATTTTCTATTACTGATAGATTTTTTAATTTCACTTTTTTAATGTGGATAATTGTTTATATAATTTTTGGTCATAATGGTATATAAAAATCATATAGATATTGTATAAAGTTTGATTTATCGTGAATAAATGTATATTGGTCATAAGGATGCTATGTAATTTTTTAATGAATCATTTTTAATGGTAACATGTCTCTATAGAAGTTCTATAAAGGTATATTCAATCATGGATTTAATTAAAATGGTTAAATAGAAAATGGGTAAAAGATATGGGGATATTTTGAAAGAGTAACTCATCCATATGAAAGTTAAATAAAGGTAATTTGAACCATTGGTGTGGGTATCATAGACATATAGAAGCTATGAAAAGGTATATTATATCATGATTCATGGTATATGACCATATAAGGGATTAGTTAATATACATTGGATCTTGCTTATAGGATACATGGTAACATTGAGGACATATAACATTTTATGGTATCATTTTTTTCGTGACATTGGATATCTATAGGTTAGATAATAGTCTTTTAAAAATTAATAATTGTATCATAGCCATCTTGAATATATATAAAAAAGCTTTATACCGTGATTATGGGATACATTCTCATACGGAAACTATATAATGGAATAGTGATTCTTATTTAACCGGATATTTTTCATATAGAGGCCTTGTTTATTATTGTAGTATGAAGTTTTAGGGTAAAATTCACTATATTAAGGTCATATAATGGTACTTAGAATCAATCACAAGTGTAACATGACTATGTAGAAGCAACATAATGGAACAATGATTCATGTGTAAAGGTTAATTTCTATATTTTGACTCTATACAGCTACGTTGAATAATGTGATTGGGTAATTGTCATGTTGATGTAATGTAATTGTATAATAAACCCTAAAAATGGTAAATTTGATATATTTATGTAATGTAATTTTATATTATGAATTTTATAAAAGTTAAAAAATGTTATGAAGGCTATATAAAGGTACCATGAAGATATATTATTTGTTATATCGGATTCGATTATTATGTGGTAAGGATTTAAATATCACATAAAATAACGGTTGGTAATAATATTTTTTTGTTTTTACTTAATTTGTGTACAATGATTTATTCTCCAATTCATAATAATTAATGTATTAGTTGGTTCATGTAAATTACCCATCATTCTCCCACATTGTAACTATATTATAATATAATATATCATTGTTCGTGGGTTGGTTCACTAACTAATGGTTGAGACATTTCTATATTTCAAAAATTCAATTGATGATAACTTAAAAACATACCACTCCGCCACCACTCTATAGTGAGTATTACCATTATATTAAATTTATAATGTATACCCTATATCCTTATATTGAACCCTATACTGTTGTTTTATATTATATGGTCTCAAAAGGAATCAAAAATCATTATCTCCAAATGACACACTATTGAGAAGGACTCAATTAACCATATATGTATGATCATATTTAACTTTTAAAATTACATACTCATCTCCAATTATTCTAAATAATTTTATCCAATGTGATGATGTTGTATTGAAAACATTATTATTATTTCAAAATTAAAATTTTGGAATAAATTTCAAAAAAATTTGTCATTCATGTTTATAACAATTTCATATAAGGTATTAATATATATGAAATAAAATGATGTAGCATAATAGAATACTATGACTGATATAATTCTAGAAATGAAACATCACTAATTAAGTGAAATAATACATACTATAATATTAATATTATTTATATATAAACATTATAACCTTACATTCAAATTAGAGATATTAATTGAAATAAAAATATTATTAATTATATGTATAATAAATTTATATAATGAAAATGTATATATTATTTCATAGAAAAATTATTCTAAATATATTTATTAAATGGGTATTATTGTGTTTTTTTGTGTATATGGTAATTAACTTTTTCCAAACTAATAATTATTGTTTTAAAAAATATATAAAAATTTTTAAAAATTTATATTATAGTAGTATTGAAATTTTTTTTTGGGATTTTTCGTTTTTAGGATTATTTTTGAGTTGATAATAAATTTTTTTAAAAACTAGTAATTGTTTCATTAAATAATATAATTTAATTATCACAATATTTTATCTATATTTTATTTATGTTTGAAACTTATCTAATAATTAAAAAATATTTATTATATTATAAAATAATTTTTATCATCTTTAATTTTAGTGTATGTTAATTTTATTCAAAAATAAATTTTTTAAAACTATTTTCTTTGAGTTTCATACTGTTTTATTAAAATTTATTCATATAAAATATATAAATTGAATCATGATAAATGGGTTAAATAAATAGTTTAATATATTCAACATTAGTAAATACCACACCTTTATTTTATTCATTGGTACTAGTTATCATGGTTATAATTTGACAATATAGAAAGGGTGAAGTTGGGTAAATAGGGAAAAGCACTCAGATAAGGACTCGAAATAAAAAAAATGTAATGTATTCCATTAGATGAGTTTAATTGGACTATATTCACCCTATATATGAATCTTTAGAATTTTGGTAAAATTTTCATTTGATTGTTTAATTTACATTAGATTTTTTAATGAAAAAATTCAAAATATATCCTTATTAATTAAAATTTATCATATATGTTTTCATAAGGATAAAATAATTCTATGAATTAATATATATATATTTTCATTGGACATAAAACAACTAATTTGATGATGGTTATTTACATAAAAATCTTATGATCTTATAATTATCATATATTCTTACACTACACTAACATAGTTCTTTTTTATTACAATTGAAAATGTATAGTAAATTAAATGAATGACATTCAAATAAATATATTTTTATTTTAAAATTGAGTTAAAGAAAATAATGTTTAATAGTAATGAATTATGGATGTTTTAAATATTTATATTTTTTATAAATTATAGAATATATATGAATTTTATGTCAATGTAAATAAATTGTCTCGATAATGTCATTATTGATATTTTTTGTTAAATAATATTGTATTAAATGGTTTATAAAATAAAAAAAATAATAGAAAATAGTGAATAGAAATTTTCCTAAATTTCATCCATAGAACATATTTGAGATACATACTACATTATAATAAAACATATGACCCTTGATGGATGAAAATGTCATAGAATGGCTAAAGATATAAATGGATTAATAAATTATTCCAACAAAAAATAGGGTTTATAATAAAACAAAATAATCCCAAATTTTTAAATGATGATATTTTGACAATATCCAATTTAAAAAATTTTCCATGGCCATTTGGAATCTTTTTTTTTTTGGAAAGGATATTAATAACTTTGAAATCTCTTATATACTTAAATATTTTAAATATTCCATGTTATAAAAGTTAACCTCTTTTATTATGTTCCTCTAACCATTTTATAAGACTATATCCACTACTACCAATCTAAATTCATTTTTAACCATCAAATCATGGATCTAGTGGATATGGTCACATTAAAAGGAATACACAAAATTTTGATGATGTAATCCAAATGAGGTCTTCTAAATAATAGTACATGCCTAATAATAGAGTGTTTTCATTTTATATATTGTTTTTACACCTTTAAATATTTTGAAACCAATATAAAATAATAATATCAATATATAGAGAACACTAAAATATTACATTGATTTTGTTATAACCCCATTTCACTTTCATATCCATATAATGAAGAATATATACATTGTGTGTGTATATGTGGGGGAATAAAACCTAAATTAAGTGAATCATTTTATTTTTCATCATCATAATAAAAATATTGTCATTAGAGTAATCTATACTAAAAGCCCACCCGAACTATTACCTGAGCGGACGTTTCACTTACTCAAAGGGAATTCTATATATCTGCATGATAGAGACTAGCAACAAAGGTTCAAAAATATCTAGAGGGAACGATTTCCTACAAACTGAAGATGAAAACATCAAATATGTATACATATATATATATATTCAAAAAGGAATGGACAATATCGTAGAAAAATTAGAAATAAATTCAATATTGAAAAGGAAATGGATGAAGTGATATAATTGATATGTATATATGAAATAACTAAGGTATGAATTCCACAATAATCGAAAATACCACAAAGAGAAATATGTATTCCTTTTGATTAGTGATCAATGTCCCATTATCACTATACTAGCTACATGACTCAACTTATAGAAACCATAGAATATTAATATGGAATATTTTAATTACACACATTTAAAATCATAATATGGTCTATACACCACTGAGGTGTTGTATGTGGTGTGAGCTGACATGATCGGTAGGATCGCACCCAAGTGTTCCAAAATAACCCTATTTATAATTATCCAAACATGATAATAAATAAATGAATAAGGAATAATGAATAGTAAAACTATTTCTATAATAAATTCATGGTAATACATTCTCCATTTTTCATAGTTCCAACAAATATATGTGATTTAGTATTAAATAATATCATATATATTAATGTTGTAAATCAAATAAAATAAGAATATATTAAAAGTAGAAGTAACATCAAGGAATGATTCACTATAGTAAATGATATCTATAGTACTCATAATTAAGGCATATACAATCTCACACATCAATCCTATTGGCATACACCATGAATCTTGGTAGAAAATGGACACACTATAATGTGATCCCATAATATGTGTATATCATGTACATAAAAAATTGGTATATGAATAATAAGAACATCCCTTGTGTGAACACAAATAAGTTAAACCCCTTGACATTCTCAATAGTTGTGGTCTATTACTACATGTTCCACAAAAGTAACAACTCATTCCATGTAGTAAATTTTTGAAACCATTTAATTTAAACCCTTATTCAAATCCATTTCTCAAACACTCTTAAAATACTTTGACAACATTCATTCTACTTTTAGCAAACAAGAGGAAACCATCATTTCCGTAAACCCATTTTTAAACACACACACACACGCACATATCAATCATTCACATGTCATTTTATTTATAATATTTTTTAAAACCCAATCACTTTAGGATAGTCTATGAATATCTTTATATAGATCATCTTATATAAAAATTAATTTGCATACATATGAAATTAATTCCAAAACCCACATAATATACACCTAAAAACTATTACTTACATACCATAGAAAAAACATGAAAAAAACCATATGTAACATTAGACCATCCCGTGAAAAATATCATAGAAAAATTATATAAATGATAATGAATAAAATCAGTATAAGTTCAATGGATATGGAAACATAACACAACAGTGGTACTGTGACAAATGGAAGTAAATAAGAATAATGATCACTTACTCAAATAAATCCAACCCAACCTTTTCAAAAGATAATTCACAAAATTATATGATATAAATATATATGATGTTTCCAATGTCATCCATTAGAGATATTTGTCATCGATATATATTAATGAATACCAAATGAAAAAGAAAATAATATGTCTATAAGGTTTAAAACCACAATCCCAAGTTATTCATAGCACACAACCCTATCCAGAAGACAATTCTATTATTTAATAGATACAAAAAAATAAGATTTGTGAGATTAAAAATATTTTTGATTGACCTTTCCATTATCTAAACAAGATTGTCGTATTAAAATTTTCATTTTAAAAATGTTAGTTATTTATAATTTTCTTAATTATATAATCAATCAAATCGTTTTCCAAATGTTTTCAATCACCTTTAATATGTTGTAATGTAAAATAGTTTTCAATATGTTGTGAGTATTATTTTATAAAATTTCATGTTAATAGTTTTTTAAAATTTCATCGAGACGTATTTATATGCATTCAATTTTTTTAAATATAAATGATTTTCAAAATGATTTATTTTTTAAAAATATTTTTAGAAAGAATAGATGATATTTTCATCATGAATTTTTTAAAAATATCATTCTATTTTATTTTCCTTCTATAACGACAACTGTTGATTTTACTCATTCACATAGTAGAAATTATCCAAATGATAAATTCATATCCTTTAATGAATGGTTATATTTTGATATAATGATACTAATGTCACCCATTTCTATTCCACGGGATATATTATTTGGAAATGGACTTCTTTTAATTGGTTATGATTTAATGAAATAAAACCTATCAATTATTCATATGTTTTGATGTGATGAAAGGTTTATAATGCCTAAATCATTTCTTGTGTTTTTATTTTATGTTTATAAAACTCATTCCTTTTTAGGGATCACATTTTGATGTTGGTTTATTACATAGTTTAATATGTATGAATGATTTTGTTTTGATATTGGCTAGGCCTATATCTCCCTCTAATGGATTGGATAATGATGGATGACTCATGAGTAAAAATGTTTTCTATGAACCTAATTACATATTGAAAATGGTATCCATGGACATGGTTTCATGTCTATATGTTTATTTGTAGACCTGATTACATGTTCACAATTTCATAAGTGATCCTTTTATTATTTCACAATATTTTTCATGAAATTGGTTTCATGTTCAAAATTTTTTGTGTGAAAATAATTACTGGCTCAAAATTTTATGTGTGAACCTATTTACATGTTCAAAATTTTATGCATTGACCTACATTAATGTCCATAATGTTATGTGTTATCATGGTTACACATTCACAATGTTATGTATGGAATTTTTTACATGTCAATTAGATTATGTAGGGACCTTATTTATAGTCCTAAAAATAATTATTGAACATGTTTCTACTTATGCATGTTCATAACATTATAAACTAATGTTCAGACATCAATTTTCATGTCTTATTTCAATGTTATTATTTCAAGGATTGGGCTCTTAATCCTATCATGATCTACATCTTATAAACTACCAATGGCTGTTATGATATCTAATATGCATGGTATGGTAATAAAAAGTTATGTTCTTGTTCTATACCCATTTTTTCTATGTTAAGATTACATGTTTACTATATTTTTTATAGATCATATCATCTCACCCCTTTCTTATGTTTCCTTTCCATAGGATATGAAGAATTGTTTTAGGTATATGTATTAATGGTGGATATCATTATGGGATGTGTTGATGATCTTTCACTAAGATAAAATATTTTTTATCAATAGTTTTGAAGACACTAAACTGTTACAGTCCTCATGTGTGTATTTTTGTAATGTACTGAGTATTTATTTAAAATGATTTCATATCCTTATTTGTTAATAATTGGTTTCTATTGTTGTTATCAAAGGAAATTTTTTTTCAATATTTGAAAAATATGTCGAGAAAAAATTATTCTGATCCATAGGTACATTTAGAAATATTTTTCATTGGATGTCTCAAAGGATAAATATATGGATAAGTCAACATTTAGAAAAACTGTCATGAAATTATGGTAAATTATAAATTGAGGTTTTTCTTATAAAAAATCATTTTAGGGATACTAAATTTGAATTTGGATCTGGAATAGATGTATATAGGAGTAAATACTCCGACATGATGTTCTAAGCCTGGCACAGGGTAATATGGTACACGAGAACATGCCTTGCTACAATCCTATTTGACACACTCTATTGATATTCTTTTGGAATTCAAATACATATCATGAACCAACAAGAAGGATTTAAATAGTAGTTGTATGTAAATAACATAGGATAATCTGATGGTTTCATAGTATAAGGATGTTTAAATACATTAGACATCATATAAGTAATCATTCATGAATATGTGTTTCCTCATTATGATATTATTTTCGTAATCTCTGATTTTTGATTTACCCAATAGCTATAACTTGAAGAAATAATGTTAATTATGATTGATATAGATAATGAATCAAATGGCCTCTTGAAGAACCTAAATTCCATAGAGGGTGGAATATAAAAACTTATCTCTATACTATCATATATATCTTAGTATATGAATCCTATTGAGTTCCCAAACTAGAAATGGAAGGAATGATTTTTTTTAAATTATTTCTTGAAGAATTTCCGAACATATTTCAAAGGATAAACTAGTTCACTTATTTCTGAACACTACATTAACAAAACTGGAAATAACATCGATGTGCTCATGTTTTTATATAATGAAAAATTAATTATGGATGTGTATTGGCTATTAGGTGAAGCAGACTAGTGGTGGAATCTAATAAAGAATATAATCAATCAAGATAAAATTGAATCAATGTATTTGGGTGAGTTCAAAAAATTATTCATCAGTATGTATATTTGTATTGTTCTACGTACAAATAAGTAAAAGGTGTTTAATGAGTTGTTGGAAATGAATGATGAATATGTCAGTACCAATGAGGATAATTTCAAAACACATTTGTGGTAAAGTTCATGAATTTTCATCCAACGCAAAAATAAAATTTATAAGTTCTTCAGTGTGTTAAAATTAAGTCTTTGAAGGGAATTCTCCATAAGATACTTTAGTAGATACAAATATATTATACATTTTTTAATAAAAGATTAAATAGAGTTTGAATTTACATATTAATATCATTTTATTAACAATAATATGAGGCTGGTGTTCAAAGGAAAATCTAAAAACCATGGTCATATGAATATGTTAAAAATTGATACTCAGAAAAACCAAGATAAGGATCACATGTGAGAGTGACTCAATGGAACTAGAAGGTTTTTCATGTTTGGGAAACATTTCCATCAAGAATACAATGCAGATGTGATGAAAAAAGGAATATCAATCAAATTAGCAGATAGAAATATCAAAATAATGAACCACCCACAATTCATTATTTCATTTGTATTGATATTTGGAATTATGAGAATCAATGCTCCAATCCATGGTGTAATATTAATAATAATACACAACAACCAATGATGATAAACTGAAAAGGGAAAGTATATAAAATCATAATGGATGATGTAAATAATAACAAATAGGCTAAAACATACGCCTCCACATTGATGGGAAGTTCATGTTTTTTTATGAATTTACCCTTTGATAATATTATATTTTCAAATTTTATGATGTTTCAAGTGACTATATCCTTCTATATAGTTTTTTGGAACAATAAAATCACAATAAAAGTTATTTCAGTGGATGTATTAAACCATGTATACAATAAAAACGTTTATACTTTTTTATGAGATCATATTAATTGAAGGAAAGGTGATTTATATTATGGAAGATTTATAAGGTTTTACATTTATGGAATTTTTATGTCAATTTTCAAATATTTTTTTTAGAATATTATATTATTCCACCACATGTGGGAATAAGAATATTTGATGACCTATTTGTGATTATGGTAATTGACGATATATGGGCTATATTATCAATCCTCACATGATCTATTTGTACTTCCGGAATGAGAATGTATCCTTTTTTGGAGAGATAGGTGAATTTAACGAAAGAAAAAAAAAGGACAGGTTCCCCTAAATAATGCTTGTATATTAATTTCTTATCATTAAAAAAAGGATCATGAATAAAACATATCATTGTACCTCTATTTTTGATGAATAATATGGTCCATTAGTTCATAATAGATTTCTGTATTTCTTATGTTATCTTTATGCTGACATTTTTCACTACCACTCTCAATCACAATATGATAGTTATACTTTTTGACCACATACATGCTTTCACATCCAACATTTGTCCTCTAATATCAGAATATTTTTATTATTTATTTTGAAAATTTTCTATGGTTCTATCATTCCCTTTCTATGGGATGTTATTGTATTCATTTCTACATTATCGGTTTCAATAAAAGGAAATTTCAATTAATCCATTGATAAACTAGATGAATTTTATGCGATAAATTCATTTTATGTTGCGTAAAATGCAACACCCCAAGATTTTTTAAACTATTTTTTTCAAATTATTTATCATATTTATATTGTTTATTTCACATGAAACTAGATATATATATATATATTTATTTATATGAAATAAATAATGAAAACATTCCATTCACACATAATATAGAATTTGCGTCCACTAAAGGAAATACTGACATGGCATGCACTTCACACAATATCGAATTGGTATGTTATACCAAAAATAAGTACATGTATTGAGCTACATTAAATATTCACTTTTCTTTTGATACATGTAATATTGAATTGTCATGCGCTACCCGTAATACTGACTAGACCTATATTATATGCAACAATGATGTTTCTACAAAACATCATTTTACTATTATAATTATTTATATTTGATAATGAAAACCTTGAAATTAAATATAGTTATATAAATAGCAATAAATAATTTTAAAATATTATTTATAATTATTTTATACAGATAACTAATATTAATAAAGAAAGAAATGAATTTTTTTAATGTCCTTTATATTAAAAATATCTGTTTTCTCAAATTTACTAATTTTCATCCTATAATTAATTATAGAAAAAACTAGAAATTAAATTTTGTAAAATAAACATAATTTTTTATTTCATTATACTGAAATTATCTTATAGATAATTATTGGTATTTTTTTTGAGAATTATCATATTTTGATGAATAGTGAGAATAATGCATTTTAGTTAATAACTGCATTTTCATTCAAATAATTATTAACAATTAATTAAGAATTAATTTTTCAATTGTAAAATTATATCAATTATAAATATAATAATAAAATTTATGTCATTATAATCAATTTCACATTGAAATTGAAAATAAAATCATAATAAACTTTTTAACTTATTTCTATTTTTAAAACTTTTTATGTCAATCCATCTGTGGGATTAACATTAATAATAAATTTTCTACTTATGTATGGTGATATTAAAAAAACCAACATAATACATTTTAATAATTATAGTTATTATTTTATTACAATATAATTTTTTTTACCAAATTTGTTTCTAATAGTGAATAGAATTAATCACAGTCATTAACATGAAATTAAACATCATTAGGGAGTAAACCTTAATCATAGGACCTGAAATAACCTAAAAACATATGAAAATCCATTTTAAATTTATATCCCAGTCCTAAACTATCCATTATTTAATTTTTTATGTTTTTATGACTTTTTATTAAGTAAAAACATGTGTACTACTAACTTGTTTCCAAAAATTCTAACAATTCATTTTCCTACCCTATATAAGGTCTCCACATATCCCACTAATTAACACTTATAAAATATAATATTATGTAAAAAATATCCAAAATAAACTTCCCAAAATATCTCTATTACACATAAAGGATATACAATAGGCATAATGAATTCCAAGGAAGAATTTTGGAACAAACCAAAGGAGTTACCCGATTAAGAGGCAACGTCTTCTCTCAAGCCCATTATTTTATTTTCCTTCTAGATTCCAAAAAAATCTATTTATTATATGATTATATAAATAATAAGTATATAAAATATTCTAGTTTGTTTTTATTTAAATGGTTTTCCTTAAATTTATATACACATATATCTAATAGGTAACAAACATAATATTTCTGTATACGAAAAACAACTGCCTCATGAAATGATGATTGTTCATATTTCCATTACCACATACCATGGTTCCCATTAGGATAGAAAATACTTTGTATATATGTTATATATTAAATTTATTTTTTCTTAATGATTCCTTTTTACAAAAAAAAATCTTTCTTACTTTCCATTTTCTTTTAATACAATAATTTCTTTTAACGGTGTGGACTACCGCCCCCACAAAGAGAAATGATTTCTTCATATATAACATGGATTTTATTAATGATGATTCTAGTGAATGTATATGATATAAAAGATATCATAAATCTATTATAGTAATGATATATATATATATATATTCCTTTTCCTTATTTTCATTCAATGAAACAATTAAACATTAATTGCATCCGTGCATATATATGACTTATAATCTCAATAAACGGGGTATTCAATTTCATTTTAATATATTAAATAGATACTTATAATACATATTATTGATATTTATTTATATATATCATATTTATATCATGGTTTAAATTATTTATATCATGATATAAGTATAAGGACTATATATATAACAAATAATAACATATGTGATAAATAATGTGAATATTACCTAGGGTGAATCCTTAACATAGGATCGTTAACAAATGATTAATATAAGATAATAATAAAAAAATATTTTTTAATGTATAATAACATGATTCTATAAAAGATATATAATTATCATATATTTATTAAATTTGATGATTTTTTGAACACAAAGACAGTCAAGACACAAGGTAAGGGTATTTAAACTCACATTTTATTTCTGTAAAATAATTTCTATGTTCACCACTCATTCCATTATGTATTTTATATAATACGGATGATTTTATTCTATAAATCGTATACATAAATTAATGTCTTATAACATATATTTCCTATGACCCTTCATTCATGGATGTTATGTCTCAAAAATTACAAAATTCATAATATGGTTTAGACTCATGTTGCATTCTTTGAGACTCAAATGTTGTATTGAAAACAATTCTCATTTGAGGTTTATTAAATTTAATTTTACAAGATATTCTGTGAATTTATGATATTTCATTATATATTTAGTTTCCTAAAATTTCCTTTTCTTACATGGAGTGTATGATCCCATGTTACTATGTTAGAAGATTTTATTGAGACAATCTCATTGTTTTTCATGAATTTTATTGTTTTTGATTCCATTGGTGAAATATTATGATCCATCCATAAAAAATTAATGAAAAATTTTCTCTTATTTTTATTCAATATTTATTCATATTTTGGTACATATTTTTCTTCACTATGGTCAATAATGTAGTTAACAATGTGTTTTTATGAAATTGAAATGTTACCCTCGCTTCGGTCGTAAATTTATTTCCATTTTAAACAATGTTATTTAAAAAGGGATTCCATAGATATTTAAATAAAATATTATATTCATTAAAATGAATTTTTTCTATTTTTTATTTTTCAAATATTTTTAATGTAATATTCTTATCACTATCAAAACAAGGCATTTTTCTACCCTTCTACCATTCTAAAGAATGTTCTTTTTGCGTCATATAACATTTCTGTGTTTAACCATCTTTAATCCATTGAATCATTATTTTCACATTTAATGGATAATTTATAGAATTTTTTTAAAAGATATAATAAAAAAATTGTTTTCAAAATGTTTTCAATATCTATTTATATGTTTTCATGTAAAATGGTTTTCAAATATGTTTTTAAAATTATTTTATAATTTTTCAAATAAAAAGGATTTAAAAATATTTTAAATCCTTATTTCTATGTTATCAATGTTTTTTCAATGTTAATTTTTTTCAAAAGGTAATATGTTTAAAATAAAGTTCCTCAAATAAGCAAGTGTAGTTTCTCCATGAATTTTTCTCAAAATATCCTTCTATGTTATTTTTATTCTATTATGAAATATTTTGATGTTAATCATTCATACCTTGGAAATAATACAAATGGTCCATTCATATCATTTTTATAGTGGTTATATTTTTATGGAACGATGATTTTGACACCCATTTATATCTCATAGGTTGTATGCTTCTAAACCATGCTTTTCAAGAGTTATGATTTGATGAAATGAAACCTATCTATTTTATATAGGTTATGATGCGATAAAATGATAATGATTCCCAATTAATTTCATTTTTTATGAATTTATGTTTATAAAACAAATATGATTTTATGGATTATGATATGATAATGTTTTATTACCTTGTGGCACATGTATGAGTAATTTTATTATGAGAGAGGTGGGACCTATATCTCCTACCAATGAATTGGGTAATGATAGATGATTCCTGAGAATAAATGTTATGTGTGATCCTTATTATATGATCAAAATTTTATGCTATGAATTGGTTTCATGTCATTTAGTTAATGTGAGAACCTAATTACAATTTACTAATTTTATGAGAAATCCATATTACAAGTTTAATGTGTTATGAATTTTCATGGTTTCAAGTCCAAATGATTCTTTGTAAACAAGATTACATGTTCATAATGTTATGTTTGAATATGATTACATGTCCAGAACGTTATGAATGTAAAACATTTTATGTGAAAAATGTTATTCACGTACCTGATTACACATTAAAAATTTTCTACATGGACTTGTTTTTATGTCCATATGTTGATGTGTGTGGATAATTTCATGTCTTTGACATAATGAGTGAACCTATATCTACTCATTATTGTTCATAACATTATAAAACAATTTTCATGCAAGAAATTCATTGTCATATTACAATGTTATCCTTTCATGAAATATGATATTAATCATCTTAGGATATTTTTTATGAACTTATTATCATTTTTATAACCTATAATTTGCAAGGTATGTTCTCGAAATTTTATGCTCAAATTCCACACCTTTTTGTTCCACGTTATCCTTACAAATTTCCATTATTTAACCTTACTAAGCATATGAGCTCACTAATTTCTTTTGATTCAATTACACATGTTAGGAAGAATGGTTTTATTTAGATTTACTAATGGTTTCATGGGATATTGTAAATATATTTCACTATGATAGAATATTAAGATTTTATGTTTCCAAAGGAACTAAAATATTATGGTCCTCAAGCCTATATTTTTGTAATGTATTAAGTGTTCAACTAAAATTTTTCAATATACTTGTATGAAATGCCTATGAAAATATATTAATAATGGGATAAAACCGAAATATAAGGTTTAAAATAAAAACAAGACCACATTAAATTCTATTTTTTGGATTAAATGTGACCCATAGACACTTATTGTTAACCCATGAATATAGGGAATCATTTTTATTTGATAATAACATTAATTATATTTAAATACAATAAATAATTATGTTTATATCCTTTATAATTTATTTAAAGGGAGTATATTCTCATATTTTCCTCTATAATTTAGAGAATTATAAGTCATCTAGGACCAAAGAAATCATATACCAACATTCCTCATTATATCTATGAGGCCCTAGTCACATTTAAATACAATCCATCAAGGATAAAGTATTATTCCATATGTGATTTTTTGAAAATGATATTTAACACTTAACTGAGCGTTATCATTTTCATTAAACAACAAAAACAAGAAAATATAATTATTATCATTAATTAAATAATATCAATTTTATATGAAATATACTTGAAATATATTATGATCACATATCAACACTTTTACATTACCTTTTCTATCCAATGTGGAATGAAAATATCAATTATCCAATGTGGAATGAAATATATTATGATCACATATCAACACTTTTATAGTAATGTTTCTTGAGTGTTATTATTTTACATCACTTTTTACCCTTCCACCCATTTAAAAATTTTATCATCACTTATATGTATGTGTGGACTACTGCCCCCATGAAGTGGTGTGATTTTATTTTAATGTTATCATTATTAGATTATTAAAAATTTGGATTTAATAAATTAAAATGATAATTAAGTCATGATTAATATAATATGGATTATATAATAAATACAAATATGATAAAATATATCATACCACTTTTTTATTAATTCACTGAACTCCCTAAAAATGTGTGATAAGAAATAATTTGATTTAATTACTCTCTGAGGAATGATATAAAACTAAATAAGATATATAATAATATATGAATAATAGTTTAAAAGGTTCTCAAATACAATGAAATATTTTTCATATCAACTGATTTTATTTTTATTTATATTACATACACATTATCTCTTGTTTAATTAATTATCAAATCAATTTTACCATCATTATTAGGTTTTCTCATCTCAATTATTTTTATATTTGTCATAGTATATATTGAAATAATGTTTTAATTTTTTTTAATTCTACACATTGAATATTTAATAACATGAGTATAATTATATTCAACATAATTAAATATTTATTTTATTTTATTTTATTTAATGGGGTTATGATTCGAATGTCACCAATGTGGAAAGAGTTAATTTTAGAATCTCATCCTTATATGAAATTATTTAGGTATAACGTTATATGGGGGAAATAAATGATATTTTTCTCTTAAACCCCATAGAATCTCTTATATTTAATTTTTTTAAAATTAAAAGTTCATTTTTTATTTTCTATCTCCATAAGTACACCAATGTTCTCATGAATTTTTTTATGGTAATTGAACATTTTTTTATACATTCATGAATAATTTTCATTTAAGCCCATAAATGGATTAAAATGTATTCAATTCTGATTTAACAATTGGAAAATGATTTGATGAATATATATTACTAATTTTTGGCTTTATATGAATTTTTTAAATAGTAATTTTCTAATCACATCTTGAATAAACATCATTTTACAAATATTTCGATGGAATAGTTGATTTAATTATTTAAATGTGAATTGAATTTCCCATCATTTGGAATGATGTTTTATATGGTTAATGAATCATAGATTACATTAATAATTTTTGAACAAATGTTTTTCTAATATTTGGTATATATTATTATTTTAAATAAGTGATTTCAAAATATAATTATTATTTTATACATTAAATATTCAGTTGATAATTTAATAATATTTATATCTATTTCAAAAATACATTAATAATTTTCTGTCATTCTATGCTATATTCTAAACTGATATAATCCACCATATTTATTTTGATACATTTTGAAAAAATTTACTAGTTAAAGTATCAGCATTATATATGCTAGATCAATGAAAAGCCATGGTTATTAATTGTTCTTTCATTTTGGTGAATTCGTGTGGATTATTCATATAAATAGTGAATTTGTAATAATAATGAATTTTTCAGGCCTCGATTTATAGAGAATATAAATACATTGGTAGTTCTTGTCCCGACCCACCTTCACCAAAAGGAGGGAAGGGTCAGTAGATTGTCAGGCCCTTCTTTCTTTATGTTGAATGAGAGATAATGACCCCCAAGGCCCGCCTTCAATAGGTCCCGGAGTGGCGACCAGCACCAAGGTTATAGAAATTTTCCAAAAATGGAAGGCATTACCCCTTTTTGTTTTATAAGATCGAGAGATGAGATGATGAAACTCAACAACACCCAGGTAAAAGACAAGTAAAGCCAAAAAATAAACCATTCCCACATGCATGTTCCAAAAGTAAAGCCACAAGGTACAAAAGGTGACTACAAAGGTAAGTACCAAAGAGGAATAGAAAAACAACAACTGCAACTGCTCCAAAGGTCTGAGCTAGTAAGGTCCTGTGTGATCCCCGAAGTCCTCCTGGAAACCTGAAAGCAGTTTTATATACATAGGGTGAGCACACAAGTACACTTAGTAAGGAAAATGAAAGACTCTCGTGCACAAGTGGGGGAATGTACTAAAGTCTCGTGAGAAAAGAGTAAACCAAACACCTATCAGGGTAAACTATCCACCCCAGGCCTCACCAAGGCACTCTCCCCAAATTACGCAAGTCAAGTAATATATATAATCTGATCACATCAATGTTTGGGTACCCCGCTCCACATTCCCACTGGTTATTGAGACATCCAACGCATCGGACCAATGCCGCCATTCTCACCGCAATCCCACTACCACACCCGCCGGCACACACCTGGGCCACAACCACACTCAGTCCCACTTCCTAAATCCCGCCCACACACACCTGGGCCACAAATGTCACACGTAACCACGCCAGCAAACACCTAGTCCAGAACAACCACCACCAGGCTCGAAGACACCTGGGTTAGAAAATCCACTTCCACGCCCGAAGAAACCTGGGCCTCATCCCGAAGACACATGGGAAACCACCTGCAGAACACACCTGGCCCACCACCACACTATACTACTCGAAGGTTCTTGGGCTAATAATGGACCTCAGACCATCACAGCCTGCTCGAAGATACTTGGGCTATCCGGGAAAGGGAGAAGAAAAGGAGCTAATAACCAGCCACCAAGAATAGTGTTGGGAAAAACACCCTCCCCCATAAAATGGGGGTGTTCGTCACTAAGTGCTCAACTTGGGTGGGGCATGAATAAGAAACAGAAAACTAAAAGTATTGATATTGGTAACAAGAACTCACCCAAATTCTAGGTCTTTCTAACCGGCCTACGGAACACAACCCCACTATATCTGAGTCCCAAGTCACGACTCTGGCCAACAAAACCCATTTGTCCCATTCTTGTTTCATGTTCAGTAATAATGTTTAATTTTAAGCACTACTGGGGAACTAGTAAGCACAGGCATTAGTCCAGGAAATTAAACAGTCAAGCAACAACCATAATGCCCACACCCGGTTCTCAACAACAGAGGATACCACCCCAATTTGTGATATAAACAAGTAACCGCCGGGTCTTAAAACTCACAACAACTGAGTCCATACCAACAGGGGATCCCATCCCCAAATTCACACAACCACCAATACTACAAGATAGGGGATCAAATCCCCTCCCACATTTCTAGCAATCGGCCTGAAAAGAAAACAACCAACTACCACCATCAACACAAGTCAGGGTCATGCCGGTATTTTCAGATTTAAACGACATAACACACTCTATGATTTCAACTTTTGTGTGTTTTAACCGTGGGGTATCATAGAAGGAAAGATCCTGGTGCCTCAATCTATTTGGCCGGATATACGTGATTAACCAATTACTTTTCACACCAGGAGTTTACAACCACAACAAGCCATTTAAAACATCAGCAGGGGTTCATTACTGCACAAACAAAGACCACCAACAGCCTCGATTTTTAGAAGGCATAAGCCTGCACAACTCAACAAGATGGTCATTACAAAAACAATGTCAATGATAAAAACCCCCTCTTTCTTTATAGAATTCATTCATTATCTTTAATTAGGTCTGGTTTATCCAACCCAACACAATCAAAAGCACGCCCACCCCGCATGATACACAAAATAGAGAGTCAAAGGAAAAATTCCCTACTTGTTTAACGACGATCAACGCTTAGGCCGGGAACATAACTTTACAGATAACGAGGCGGTGCACCCGATGCACCAGAAGTTGTTTGTGAAAATCCACGATCGAGGAAAGAGAAACCACGGCTAACCCTTAGTTTATAAGAGCCCGGGACGGTTGGGGTGAAAATGCGAAACTGTGTAAGGTGCGGGGGTCGTGGGTTGACCATGAGGCTCCACTCGTCATTAAAGGGGGTCGGGTGGTTTAAACCGACTCATGAATTGATCAAGTAAAAATTCTTATGCACATTACAGGTCTTTAAAACACGCTTAAACGAGTCAGAATAGGGTTTAAAACCCTATTTTCGCAAAAGGTGCACTACTGGAAACAACTCGACATGGCCGGGTGACGCCTATCAGTCTCACCGATCGGTCTCACCGAGACGCCACCCCTTTAGGACCCGGATTTTGGCAAAGGGAAGGGCCATGAAAGTCTGGGTCATCACATCAGATACCTATCAAACAATTCTTGCCCTCGAGAATTTAAACAACCTAGAAGGAAAAGGTGGGTCCGAACAACCACCCCGAAAGATACCACTCAAGAGTGAACCTCGTTGTTAACTAAGAACACCTTATTCTCACGAACCAAGCAACATACCATGCCAAACTACTCGGGCATGTGGTTTGGGGAGTCTCCTCCCCCATGTCATGATATTATCCACTTTGTGCGGCACTGACTCGCCCGCACGGGTTTAATCACATCCACCTTAATGTGTCCTGATTAGGGGTCGGGTTCTCTCCTTCCCCATAGCTGGGGCTTTTTAAACACATATAGAGGAAAGAAAACCAGTACATATCATAGCCAAAAGACAAAATGTTCCACCACAATAGGTACAACAAGGAAAAAAACTCAAAACAACTATGGGTACTGGGTACGCATCTATGCTTCCCTCTCCCACGTACTCACCTCAAGCCCACCATGTCTCCACAAAACATGAACCAAGGGGATGGTTCTCCTTTGAAGCACCTTCTCCTTGCGATCCTCGATCATCACTGGTCTCTCCATAAAGGTCACGTCGTCCTCAATGTCCAGCTCACCCCAATCAGGAAAGTGTGAATCGTCATGAAGACACCGACGGAGCTGGGACACATGAAAGACATCATGTATCCTTAGTAGCGGCGGTGGTAACACTAGCTGGTAAGCCACTTCGCCGACCCGCCGCAACACTTTGAAGGGTCCGATGAATCTAGGAGAAATCTTACTCCCCTTGCCGAACCTCCACTGCCCACGCCGAGGGGAGACCTTCAGGAACATGTGGTCCCCAACCTCAAACTCCAAGGGCCTCCTCCTGGTATCATCATACGACTTCTGTCGGTCCTGGGCCACCTTCATACTTTCCCGTATGAGCTGAACCTTCTCTGTCGTGTTCTGCACCACCTCTGGGCCAAGGATGTCTGCCTCTCCTACTTCAGTCCAACACACAGGTGAATTTCATGGCCTCCTGTACAAAGCTTCAAATGGGGCCATACTGATGTTAGAGTGGTAGCTATTATTGTAGGAAAACTCTTCCAGCGGCACGTATCGCACCCATGATCCTCTTGAGTCTAGAACACATGCCCGTAGCATATCCTCCAATGTCTAGATGGTGCGCTCTATTTGTCCATGTTTCTGGGGATGGAAAGCAGTGCTAAGGCGTAAATGGGTTCCAAACGCGTGTTGCAATCCTCTCTAGACTCGCGCTGTAAACTGTGCATCCCTATCCGAGAATATAGACCACAGAACTCCATGCTACTTCACCACCACATCCACGTACTTTCGTGCCAAAGCATCCACAGAACTCGACTCCCTGATCGCCAAGCAGTGATCTGATTTCATCAATATGTCTACTCCCACCCAGATGGCGTCATACCCTCCTTGGAACTTGGGGAGCCACGTGACGAAATCCATCGAGATGTCATCCCACTTCCACTCGGGGACATCTAGAGGCCGCAGTAGGCCGCCTGGAACTCGGTGTTCATCCTTCACTTGCTGACAGAATAAGCACTTGGCCACAAACTCTGCCACCGCTTGCTAAACTCTGGGCCAACAAAACTGCCTCTTCAAACCTTGGTACATCTTGGAGACTTGTGTGTGTGCCGCATGGGGTGAGTTGTGTAACTCACTAAGAACCTTGCCACGCATCACCTCTGGTAAAAAAACATCTTCTGGAAAAACATCTGGTTCTGACCATCCTCTATCCATCCTTCCGGAGCATTGCCCTGGTCAACTTAGTCACGCATCACTTCGAACTTTATGTCTACCCAATGAGACTCCTCTACTTGCTGAAACAGGGATGACTGCATTGTCATCTGATATAGGAGGCCGCTGACGCTGTCCATCTTCACATCTAGGTGTAAGGCAGCCAACTCCTCCATCGCCTTCCCGGCGTCCGCCGACTCATGGACCGCATCCTTCTGCGTCCTCCTGCTAAAGGCATCGGCCACCATGTTGCCCTTTCCCTCAGTATAAGAGATCTTAAAGCCTTAATCCTGGAGGAACTCCACCCATCTCCATTGTCGCAAGTTTAAGTCCCGCTAAGAGAAGATATACCTCAATATTTTGTGATCCGTGAAGACCACAAAGCGTTCCCCATTGAGGTAGTGCCGCCCCAACCATAGTGCAAAAACGATCGTTGCAAGCTCCAGGTCGTGTGTGGCATAATTACAGTCATGGGAACACAGCTTCCTGGACCCATAAGAGATCACCCCTTGTTGATGCATCAGCACGCATCCCAGGCCATGTCTTGAAGCATCACCGAACACCTCATAAGCGGCCCATTTTTCTGGTAATCTCAGTACTGGGGCACTGACCAACTTCTTCTTCAGATAGCTAAAGGCTAACTGGAACTGCTCACTCCATACGAAATACCGGTCCTTCTTGGTCAGAGCCGTCAAAGGGGCTGCTACTCGGGAGTAATTGGGTACGAATCTCTGGTAGTAACCTGCCAGCTCGAAGAAATTTCGGACTTCAGCCACATTCTTGGGTGCTGCCCATGAAACAGCTTCCTCAACCATTGATGGGTCGAATTCTACCCCCTGCTCAGACACTACGTTCCCAAGGAAGTGCACTTCTCGTGTCCAGAACTTGCATTTTGAAAACATCCCACAGAGTTGGTGCTGCCGGAGGACCCCCAAAACTGTCCTCAGGTTCACTGCATGGTCCTCTTCTGACCTCGAATAGATCAGGATATCGTCGATGAACACAACCATGAACCGATCCAGGTACTCCCGGAAGATGGAGTTCATAAGCCCCATGAACACAGCCAGGGCGTTAGTAACACCGAAGGGCATGACTATGAACTCAAAGTGTCCGTACCTGCACCAGAATGCTGTCTTTGGGATGTCTCTCTCTTTCACCCACAGCTGGCGGTACCCAGACCGTTGGTTGATCTTCGAGAACCATCCTGCCCCTTTCAGCTGGTTGAAAAAATCCTATATTCTCGGAAGAGGGAAGCGATTCTTGATCGTTACCTGATTTAGCCTCCTGTAGTCTATACACAATCTGAGGACACCATCTGCCTTCTTTGCGAATAGGACTGGAGCGCCCCATGGTGACGTGCTCGGACCAACATAACCCCTCTTCATCAGATCGTCAATCTATATCCACAACTCTCGTAGCTCTGAAGGTGCCATCCGGTAAGGATCTATCAAGATTGGATGAGCGTCGGGCTGTAGGTCTATCCTGAATTCGATATCACGTCGAGGGGGTAGAGTGGTCACCTCCTCAGGAAAGTTGTCCATAAACTCATGGACGATCTCTTGCACTCCCACCAATTCAGCATCTACTGATTCCACTGTCAGCTCGGTCATCTAGGAGAGGAGAGGTTCCTCTCTCCTATTTCCCATTGGACTGCTCCGCTCGCCGGTGAAGGTAACACACCGGCCATCCATGTTCGAGAACACCACCCTTCTTCGGAAACAATCGATGATGACATAAACAGAAAATAGCCAGTCGATGACTAGGATGACATCGTATGGCTGAATCTGTAGCAGAAGAAGATCTCTAAATGACTGATGTGGCCCTATCATCAGTCTACATCCCCGACAAATGAACAACAAGTTAGTCTGACCTCCAAATAGTGTGCTCAACACCAGGGGCACTGGAAGTCTCTCGGCATCTAGACCCAAGGCACGGGATATACTGGGTGAAACAAAGGAGTTCGAAGCTCCGGTATCGAACAAAGCATGAGCAAGAGCGCTAAACAGACTGATCGTACCTCGAACAACCTCTGGACCTGCAGGAAATGCTGCCTATGCGACTTGTAACTGTCCATGCCTAGCTCCCCTACCCCTCGGCAGTCGGCCACCTTCCTGACCATTCCCTTGTTGAGGTCCCTGTGGAGCACCCTGAGGTCAGCCTCCACCTCCTACGTCTGCCCTCAGAGGAGAGGGAGCTCACTTTCCCTGCTGCTGCTGCTGGAAAGGTCTGGCTGGAAGCTACTGCTGGGGCGGGTGCTGGGAATGACTGCCACTACTGTACTGCACCCGGTCGGGGCACTGACTCCGGAGATGTCCAGGGATCCCACAGATGAAGCACTGTGGTCCCGGGCCCGAAGGAAAAGGGAGAGGGTCAGGGGATTGAAACTGAAACTATTGTGGCCTGCTCCCTACGGGTCGGAACCAAGAGGGTCCTGATGCTAGAGGCCTGGTGCTGACATCCTTCCCCTTCGATGGTCCCAGCTGGATCCCCTTTCGTGACACTTCTCCTAGATAATGCATCCTCTCCACCACTTTGGCCTTCTTCTGGACCTCCAAGTATGTCGGCAGGGTAAAGCGGGTAACAGCGTACTTGATGGAGGGTCAGAGCGCCTCCTCAAAATGTCTTGCCCAAGACTCCTCGTCGGGAAAGAGGTCCGGAGCAAAATGTAGTAGGTCCTTGAACATGATCCCTAGATCCCTCATGGACATACACCCCTACTGGAGGGAGAGTAGTTCCTGCCTCTTTTCTGCCTTCATCGTCGAGGAGAGGAATTCCACCCGGAACTCCCTCTCGAAATCTACCCAAGCCACCTATGTCTCTCTCCTCTATCCCAAGTAAAGAATCCACCACTGACGTGCCAATCCCCACATCTGGCTAACGCCCAGAGGAAACCAGTACTCGGTTGGGCCCCGAATCAGGCCTAAGGCTATATCTAGCTCCTCTAGCCAGCCTTTCGTCTTCATATCGGAGGTGCTACCCTCATATTTCTCAAGGGCCTGTCGCTGGAAGGCTCGAAGTGTCTTCTGCCACTGGTCGTCCTCTTACTCTTGATAAGCTCTCTGCTGATCGGTCAAAGTAGTATCCGGGGCCTCGATCAGTTGTACCACACGTGGTCACCTTCCAGGTGCCATAACATCAAGGTAAACAAGAAATGCCTAAGCCCAAGTAGTGCAGAATATCATCTTCAAAACTTCTTAAAATTTAATTTATTCTTAATTCCCAAGACATCCCAGAAACACAATAACATAAGTCATCATGATGCATGTACCTTTCCTAGGGTCTCTACCCTGAAATAATTGTGGTCTCACTTGGCCGTTCGGTAGGTCCAGAGTCCTTGCATCGGATCACGGGGGGCCCTAAAATCCCGTGTCCTTGCCGGTCTTCCCCATCCTAATTCACACGCCAAGGTCACCCAACACGGTTTCCTTACCATCTCATGCAATCCTCACTATGCCTAACTCCAGACTCCATCCTATCTCTAAACCATCACCTCTGATACCATTCTGTCACGACCCGCCTTCACCAAAATGAGGGAAGGGTCTGCAGATTTCCAGGCCCTTCCTTCTTTATGTTGAAGGAGAGATAATGAACCCTGAGACCCGCCTTCAATAGGTCCCAGAGTGGAGACCAGCACCAAGGGTATAGAAATTTCTCACAAATGGAAGGCATTACCCCTTTTTGTTTTATAAGATCGAGAGATGAGATGATGAAACTCAACAACACCCAGGTAAAAGAAAAGTAAAGCCAAAAAAATAAACCATTCCCACATGCATGTTCCAAAAGTAAAGCCACAAGGTACAAAAGGTGACTACAAAGGTAAGTACCAAAGAGGTAAAGAAAAACAAAAACTGAAACTGCTCCAAAGGTCTGAGCTAGTAAGGTCCTGTGTGATCCCCGAAGTCCTCCTGGAAAGATGAAAGCTGTTTTATAAATGTAGGGTGAGAACACAAGTACACTAAGTAGGGAAAAGCAAAGACTCTCGTGCACAAAGTGGGGGAACGTACTAAAGTACCGTGAGAAAAGAGTAAACCAAAATCCTATCAGGGTAAACTATCTACCCCAGGCCTCACCAAGGAACACTCCCCAAATAATGCAAGTCAAGTAATATATTTAATCAGAGCACATCAATGTTTTGGTACCCTGCGCCACTTTCCCACTGGTTATTGAGAAATCCCACGCATCAGACCAATCCCGCCATTCTCACCGCAGACCCACTACCCCACCCGCCCACACACACCTGGGCCACAAGTACACGCAGTCCCACTGCCGAAATCCCGCCCGCACACTCCTGGGCCACAACTGTCACACGTAACCATGCCTGCAAACACCTAGGATAGAACAACCACCACCACGCCCGAAGACACCTGGGCTACAAAATCCACTGCCACGCCCGAATACACCTGTGCCTCATCCCGAAGACACTTGGGAAACAACCTTCCGCACACACCTGGATAACCACCACACTACCCCGCCTGAAGGTTCTTGGGCTAATAATGGACCTCAGGCCATCACAGCCTGCCCAAAGATACATGGGCTATCCGGGAAAGGGAGTAGAAAAGGAGCTAATAACCACCCACCAAGAATACTGTTGGGAAAAACACCATCCCCCATGAAAGGGGGGGTGTTCGGCACTAAATTATCAACTTGGGTGGGGCGCGAATAAGAAACAGAAAAGTACAAGTATAGATATAGGTGACAAGCACTCACCAAAAGTCTAGGTCTTTCTAACTGGCCTACGGAACACAACACCTCTATATTCGAGTCAAAAGTCATGAATCTCGCTAACAAAACCCATTTGTCCCATTATTGTTTCATGTTCAGTAATAATTATTATGTTTAAGCACTATTGGGCAACTAGTAAGCATAGGCATAAGTCAAGGAAATTAAACAGTCAAGCAACTACCATAACGCCCAGACCTGGTTCTCAACAATAGAGGATCCCAACCCAATTTGTTATATAAACATGTAACCACCGGGTCTTAAAACTCACAACCACCGAGTCCATACCAACAGGGGATCCCATCCCCAAATTCACACACCCGCCATGAGTACAAGACAGGGGATCCCATCCCCTCCCACATTTCCAGCAATCGGCCCGAAAAGAAAACAACCAACTACCACCATCAACAAAAGTCAGGGTCATGCTGATATTTTCAAATTTAAACGACTTAACACACTCCAGGATTTCAACTTTTTTGTGTTTTAACCAGGGGTTATCATAGAAGGAAAGATCCTGGTGCCTCAATCTATTTGGCCAGATATACGTGATTAACCAATTACTTTTCACAGCAGGAGTTTAAAACCACAACAAGCCATTTAAAACATTAGAAGGGGTTCATTAGTGCACAAAAAACGACCACCAACAGCCTTGATTTTCAGAAGGCATAAGACATCACAACTCAACAAGATGGTCATAACATAAACAACATCAACGATCACATCCCCCTATTTCATTATAGAATTCGTTCATTATCTTTAATTAGTTATGGTTTATCCAATCATACAGAATCAAAATCTTGCCCACCCCGCATGATACACAAAAGAGAGAGGCAAAGGAGAAATTCCCTACTTGTTTGATCGACGATCGACGCTTAGGCCGGGTGCGGAACATTACGGATAACGATGTGGCACGCTTGATGCACCAGAAGCTGTTTGTGAAAATCCACGATCGAGGAAAGAGAAACCATGGCTAACCGTTGGTTTATACGTGCCAGGGACGGTTGGGGTGAAAAATAGAAACCGCGTAAGGTGCGGGGGTCGTGGGTTGACCACGCGGCTCCACTCGTTATTAAAGGGGGTCCGGTGGTTTAAACCGACTAATGAATTGATTATGTAAAAACTCTTATGCGCGTTACGGGTCTTTAAAACACACTTAAACGAGTCAGAATAGTGTTTAAAACCCTATTTGCGCAAAAGGAGCGCTACTGGAAACAACTCGACAAGGCCGGGTGACGCCAATCGGTCTCACCGATCAGTCACGCTGATCGGTCTCACCAATCGGTCGCACCGACTGGTCTCACCGATCGGTCGTGCCGATCGGTCGCACCTATCAGTCTCACCGATCAGTCTCACTGAGATGCCATCCCTTTAGGACCCGGATTTTCGCAAAGGGAAGGGCCAAGAGAGTCTGGGCCATCAGAGTTTTCATGAAAAAATATATCCTTTTTAAATTTTCCTACAAATTGTTTTATGATTTCATAGCATGATTATTTAATGTTATGTTTATAATGTGTCGAAACAAAGACTTTATGGTTTTATTAGGATGATCAAAATTATTCATTAAATTAATATGACTTAAGAAATTTTTACCCAAATGATTACTATGTAATTATGTTATAAATGGATATAATTACCTTTTATGATATTACATATATGACATATCTTACTATCGATTATCTCAACCAAATTATTTTATGTTCATTTATTATATGATATATTTTATTTCACTCCTAATCTTATTTATAATTTAGAATCGCACTTTATTACATTTTACTTTACAAATGATACCCTGAAAGGATATATTAATGATCTTATGTGTATATTAGAATAAATTATATAGTTTAGACATGAAAATTAAAGTTGTATTTCACGTTTAAAATGTAATGTGAGAATAAAATTTTCTACATGTGTCACTATATTAATAATTTTTTAGATACTTTGGGATATTATCCATTTTACCTCAATAAATTATGTAATATATGATTTTAATTATTCATATTTTCCATTAATGTGGTCATATAAATATAAAAAATTGAATTATTATTATAATATAATGTCTCATTCTCTCTAAATATACTTATTTTTTTCTCTGTGGATTAAATTTTCATATACCATATTCATAACATCCATCAATTCATATGGGAACACATAAATAATATAATGAAATTTGATTATAGTAACAATCATAATATTGAAACTATGAATGTGGCATAAATAAATGTTTACCAGAATCTCCATTTTGATATAGATAGAAATCATTCTAAAATCAAAAACAACTAACTATATAAATATATTATAAGTAACTAATATATGTTTAGTTAATGATGATAATTAAAGAGTATAAAAGTTATTATATTTGAATAAGATTAAAAAAATTTATTAATATTCTTATATATGCATTAATAAAGTTTATAGTGATTTCATGTAAGTGGGGAGAATTTTTAAGGTTTTCACATATTAAATTTTGTTTCATTGAGATATTTTATATATTAACCGCCTAGGATTATATATATGGTTTATATTTTGTACATAGATGAAATTCATAAAAAATATTCCGTAAATTTAATATTTTTTCCAATAAAAATATATTTTTTTATTTAATATATTTATATTTAAATGTCACTAAAGTCATATCTGATTCATTAACAGTGTCATTTTAATGTCGAGATTATTTATATTTGAACATTACTCTAGGAAAATAATATATTCATCTCTCTAAAAAATATATTTACCTTTGCACTCGTTATTTATGGTGATGCCACTATTTTTTATATTTCATTTTCGATTATATCACAATATGAATTAAAGGACTTCTGCAAGGGAATCTGGCCATGTCTATATTTTGAGGTCTGTAATATTTTACATTAATTAGTATATTATTGTTATAATTTACCAATGACCATATAATGTGATATATAAATTAAAATTAAATTTCCAATATATTTTAATTTACTTGTAACATTATTATTATTTGTAAAATTTATACATGATATTTTCCACTATCATTTATCCTATTTACAAAAGTGTGGAAAATTTTAACTATATAAACTTTTTCATCATAAACCCTTTTTAATTATTTTAAAAATATATTTAATAATGATGATTTCTATTATAGGTTTAATGTATTCAAATTAAATCATTATTCTCATAATATTTTAAAACTATCATTTAAAAATTTAATTTACTAACATAATAAATAATTCATTTTTTAATGATCCTTTTTAATTTCCAAATAAATTTTTTAAATACTTAATCATACATTAATGCTTTATATACCTCCTTTGGGTTATTTTTCCCATATTTTAGGTGTTTTAGGAATCTTATATCCTTACATGTTTAAATAATGATTATCTGTATATTCATGTGGAATGCATATGTTTGGTTTTTCATTACCTGATGGTGGGAGTATAATTATTTGGCTCATTAATATAATGGATAATGTAGAAAATTTCATGAGATTATATGTACAATAATGAGGATTAATATCAATAAACTATGGTCCACTATCTACAATGTTTATGAGAAATTGTTTTGATCCCCAAACATAATGGGGCATTGTCAAATCTTTGATGATAGTCAAGGAAATGAAAATTTGAATTAGAAATCACTTTACATACTTATATAAATGTGTGTGTGTGTGTGTGGGTGGGTGAATTATTCTTATTTATATATTAGTTTATCATTTATCAAGATTTTTGAATGAAAAAATTTAAATATAACCATCAATTTTCATTATATAATGAAAATATTTCCTTATAGTAGGTTTATAAGACAATTTATGATTTATGATTTATATAATAAGAATAAATAATAAATATAAACACCATGTAATTTTGATGAATTATGAATTTATCCATTATTTTCAAAACTATATAATCCATATAGATTATTCAACATCTTTTACAAATTCTCTAAATTTTAAATAGTTTAATACACTTTATAATTTTCATTCCACCATAACTGATTGAAATAAAAACAAATGAATCATATGAGTTTTGATTCTCATTGAGGGTGGTAATAAGTAATAATAAAAAAAATTAATAATCTATTATAAGGTAATAATAATCATGATATAAAATAATGATATACTAAGTAGTGCTTTGAAAAGAAAATTAGTGCATAACATAAAATAAAATATGATTTTACCAAATATCATAGAAATATGGAATAATTGATAACATTGGAACACTAATAATCCTATAAATCATTAAATAGTGGATTAAGTATCACCAAAGTTTTACATTAGAGGATCAAGATTCACTCACCTATTTACCATAGTGCATCACAATCCACAACGTCTTCTCATATTTGATCTTTCATCACTAAATAATTCACTATTATATCAAGAGAACTATTTATATTAACAAATAATTAGAGGTTTATTAAGACCAAAAATATGATATAAAGATTAAACATACATATGTGGGACAATATAAATTATCCATCCATCACATAATTAATTAATATGGTTAATAATTTTTTAAAAATCTTTTTAAAAAAATAACTCATTTTTTAAAACATAATTTTCTTGTGAAGATTAAATATTTTTGATTCAAATAATAATAAAAAGTCGTTGTAATTAAATTGGATTTCATATCATTTTTTAATAAATTTAAATAATGAAATTATATATTATTTCATTCAGAACCTTAACAATGTTGACCAACGAAATATAAATAGGTATCAAATAACATTAAACGACATTATTATATAATTATTTTCAATCAAGATAATTTTGATAATCATATTTAAAATATATAAACACAGGGTATAATGATAAAATAATAATTTCCCCAAATAAATTAATTAATGGAATAATAGTTATAACACGTAAATTCAATAAATAAAATATTTAGTATTAATCAAAGAAATGAATTAGATCAAAAAATAATATTATAAATCTAATAATATTTGAAAAGAAACATGTAATGTCATATCATTTATCAAAAATTGAATAAAATTACATATGTCATATGGATATAGAATTTTGATGGACACATTTGAAAAAAACAAGAATAATAATAATAAATGTTGATTAACAATGGAAAATATAACATATAAATTTTTGTATTGTTGTAAAAACACATTGAAAATATGAAATATCAATATTTATATAATATATTATTTTATTATATATTTTATAAACCAATGAGGAAATAATTATTCTTTTAAAACACATGAAAAAATATATATAAATCATCAAATAAAACAAATTTTGATGTAGAAAGATTAGTTCCCACTGTTAATTTTAAAATAGGAAATTTTTAAAAATTAAAAAATGATGATTCTACGAGTCACTTTAGTAGAATTCAAGAAATTTAGTTTAATGTATTAATATTCTTGGTAACATCCTTAAAATGCAATGACAAGAATCATGTTACATGAAATATATTATAAAAATACAAATATTTAACTGTAACTATTTTAACATAGACTTTGAATTGGTAGGAATTAATATGAGTAATCAAAATATCAAATATATCTATACTGGTCGATATCGAATAGAATATATTGATTAAATGTTATGTAATTATATAGAATTTTTTATTCAAGAAAATTTATGATTGAAATTATCATTTATTTTATAAATGATTTCATTTCATTCTTTCAATGAAAATTATTATTTATTTATGCTAGTTTAAATGAATTAATATAAAAATAAATAAAATTTGAAATCATATTATAAAAATTTATATTTTATGGAAATTTTGGCATTTCATTGAATTGACTAAATTTTCTGTCAATATTGAAAATATATATCAAATAATATCACTTATTTAATTTTCATAAAGTGATATAAAAGTCCCATTATATTCTATATTATACTTAAAAAAGTTATATTATCCATATGTTTTTTAATACAAAAATAATTTCCATAATAATTTTAAAATTCATGATTTGGATATAACAAAATATTATGCTTAAAATAATATTTTCATAAAAAATATTTTTCTTTCAATAATTAGCATTAATCATATTAATTGATTTCTTTTAATTATATAGATTATATAATTAATTTTTTTAGAAACATTTTTTATTTGAAGTTTTATCTTTTTTATATACAACCATATTCTTTTATTATTATAAATATTAGTAGTGGTAAATGGTTGTTACTGTTTAAAGGGTAAATGGATAAAAAATGATAAAAACAAGGACATATGGTCTCAAAATCAACCATTATCTGACCCAAAATTTATGTCAATAAAAAAATTCAACGATATATATAAAAAAATAAAATAAATGTTATTTTTTCTTTTTTTCATTGATAATTAAATTTATATTTTTTCATAATGATAATATAAAATCTCATTATATTACTGTAAAATATAATTTATCTATCAAAATAGGCAATAAATTTTTTTAGTAAACATTTAACACCATATTTAGAATAATGAAATTGTTTACTTTATAATAATTTATTTTTAGTTTTTTTATAATTATATTAATACATTAATTTATTACACTATATTGTTATAGTTTTTATTGAAGTGTTAATAAATTCATAGTAAATCATGTTTTAAAATTTACAAGTTAAATATTTTTGATTTCATATGAATAATATTATTTATATAGTTAATAATAATTAATTATTTATGTGTAAATATATTATATATGAATTAAATTAGTATATCTATTTCTTTGAATTCATTGTATATGAATATTGATAAAAATTACATATGTTAAGAAAACTAATATTTAAAAAAATTATTTATAAAACTAATAATTTCTAAAGACGATAAGTAGGATGATAAATGTTCAAACATGAAATCTCTTGTTTATTTATTATACAATTAGTACTTTATACGTAAATTTATAGCCATATAATAATGAAAAATTTGTTACAATAGTTCAGGGTAAAAATAATTAATAAAGGGGTTGAACCAAAATGATAATTATTAATATGAAAAAATATAGGTAATACCGCGTTTATTGGTTTTATATATAATTTTTCCTAATAAAAAAATATGATCCAATTTGGATCAATTTTTTCATGAATAAAACTAAATAATATTTTCAGACTTTTCTAAATCAAAAATATTTCCACTCACCTCAATCATATGAAGAAAAATATCCCCTCTCATGTTTACAACATATTATTAATAAATGTTCAGAAAACACATAACCCCTTCACTTATAAATATTTTTATTAGGGATATTTTGGATTTTTTCTCTTACTATATTTTCCGAAGAGCATTAATGATGTTATCAAAAGGAAGTAAGTAAAATAAGATATATTATTATTTACCCACTCATTGATGTTTTGTTATTCATATAAATCATTTAAATTTATTATAAATATACTTAAACAATAACTCACTAATAAAGAATATATTGGTACATTGTTATTAATGTTGTACAAAAACATTCCACATCTATCCTATGTTGTGAACGTCGATGGAATTTCTGATGAAAATCTATGTATTTACATCACTACATATTAGTGAAATTTGTTTTTCATCACCATTTTACAACGTAGAATATAAATATAAAACTAATGGGTATATTCAATATTTTTGAAATAATTATGCATCTAAAATTATAATATCATATCAACCTTATTACCTTCTAATCCTTTGGAAAATAGTAATGATGCTCATGCATATTTGTGGACTTCCACATCTACGAAGAAACGTGATCTATTTTTAATTTTAAAATAACATATATGGAAACAAGTATATATTTAATGACTACTTCAAAGACAGATATATTTCCCTCTCTATGTGTGGTTGTGATGTAATGATGGATCATTAAATTTGGAATATTATTTAAAAAAATTTCATTCTTTCCATCAAAAAGTAAAAATAATGTTCATTCGTACATATTCCATTACTTCCCCCAAAAGACAATAATTATTTTTTATATCCATTTCATTAATTTATGATTATAAATATGTATGTAAATAAAAAATATGGTATTATTTTCATTATGTAACTAACCTAGTTATTTAACAGATTAAACTAAAAAACCAAATCACTCATGAATATATTTTGTTATAATTCCATGACAACAAATTTAATGATGAAATATTAGTAGACATCATTTTAAATATGATATGTGGATCATATATGATATTATTATTAAGTTGATGGTTATATTATAAAATAACAATAATTTTGAAAATCATATATGTGAGGTTAAAAAATTTTATTCTAGAGGAGTCATGATGCTAGGTGTCTCTAAACTAAAATTATATTCATTATGTTATTCTTCTTCTTCATGAACATTGTTATAAAATAATTATGATTTAAATTACAGGTGATTGAATTATGTATTATTATAAATTTTATTGATTGGATCTAATTTTTCCACAAAATACCTTCATTGATTAAATTTTTCTTCATTGATATGATCTTATTAATTGATTTCCATTGAATTTTTATTCTATTTAGAAATAATCGGTTTTATGAAAATAATTGTTTTTAAATTTTTTAAAAAATAAAATTATGAGTAATTTTTATATTATTTTTTATTATTTATTTTGATTTATTTATTAATTATTCATTAATCTATCAATGTTTTGGAATTTAAAAGATACAAAATATGTAAATAAAATTTCTATAATATCATTTTTTGGATTCATCTTATTTTCATTAAAGGATTCATATAATCTATCAATTATCCATTATTTGAATTTTATTATCATATTAATATCTATTTTGTTTCTAAATTTTCTTTTGAATATATTGTAATGACCCGTAATATTCAAAGAAATTTATTTTCTTAATTATCTTTGGAATTTTAAAGGAACGCAGTTCTTGATGGCACCTGATTCCGAGGCCTGGTGAGCCCAAAATCATTTTCCACAGTTTGGCTCGGGTACGTTCAGTGAATGAACGAGAGGGTTTTTCTAACTTTTGAACCGGTGCTCGGAATCGAATTCTGAGGGCACCGATGGAATCACAGTGCCGATATTTTCTTCGAAATGCTTTTTCCGGAGTTTCGTTTTCTCGGGTGTGGTTTTAATATTTGGGGTTAAGTTAAGAAAATAAAATAAAGTGATGTGACAACTTTATTTATTTTCACTTGAAGCCACATAAAGCCACTTAAGCTAAGTTGAAGCGGATAGGGTGGAACCCAAAATATCCTACCCTCTTGGTAGGATATTTGTGAGGTGGGGCACGCATGAGCCCCACCATATCTTTACCCCTATGTAGGGCACCCGCGAAAACTTCTCTTTAATGAATGTCAACTGGTGCGTTTTCTAAACTCTTAATGCTCTTATTAATTGGACAGTTAAGACGTTTCCATTAATTCACCGAATTAATGGTTCGTTTCTTAACTTGTTTTTCAAATTTTTGGCATGGAATGAAATAAGACCAAAGCATGTCTTTCTTGAGGATTTCAAGTTGAGAGGATTTGGAGAAGACTCTAAGGCTTGAGATCTTCGTCCTCCTTTGTGAAGAACCCAAAGAACGCCGAACCCTAAGAGATCGACGACGCGACGCCTTGTTCCGCGACGCCGACGATTCTCCTTCTGCGACGCTTCTTTCGCGACGTTTCTTCCCCGCAACAATATCTGATCATCATCTTCTTGAGGTAGGAGATTTCGGTTCTCTAATTATTTGTGGATTTTATACTCAACAAGGTTTTAAACGTGCAATTAAATCTGTGTGTTTTCTTTAACCCTCGGAGATCGCCGACACGACGCCCCCTTCCGTGATGCCACGATCCTCTTCTTCCGCGGTGGTCAATCCCATGAAGAACTCACATCCAACAACAATGACGAGGTAGGGGTCGATTCTTTTAAATCATTTTGATTTACACCCGCGGTGTTTGATTATTAAAAATTGTTGGGAGACTATTAAAACCGCTCACGCGGTGTGTGCGGACTAACGAACAAGTCCGGACCCACCGCCCCTTTCGTTCTTGGTGTGAGAAATGGCGGAGGTCGACAAAATCAATCGCACGGGTGATGTAAGGTCCTCGCAGTGAAGGAAGGACCCAGTGAGGGCTTTTGGCGAAGACAGAAAAGAATTCCGACCACCAGAAGTCGTCCGGTGGTCCGCGGAGCGACCCGCCGACGCGCCACGCCGGCACGGCGGTGCCGGCGGCGGAAGGAGGCAGCGCCCGACGCGCCACCGTGGAGAAATGATGCGACCAAAGTCGCAGCGGTAGCAGTGCGGTCCTGTGACCATGTAGGACCCCTGATGGTTGTTCTGATGATGAATAACACAGAATGTTGTTATAGGGAATTATTTTTGTTCCATTAGAGATGAATGAGATATTTCTCAAAGAGTTTCATAGGTATTATTTAGAAGAACATCCTAGTGTGAAAAAAATATATCGAGCTTTGAGAGGTCAGTTTTGGTGTCTTGGATTGATGTATTCTGTTTTAGGGTATGTGTCTCGATATTTGGTCTACTAGAAAGTGAAGGTCGAGTACCATATTCCCAGTCCTTTACTTTATATATTAGTTGTTCCTCAGTGTAAGTGATATGACTTCTCAATGGGATTTGTTATTGGTTTCCAATGGGAATGGAAAGGATTTTATTCTATAGGGGTGATAGTAGATCATTTGATGAAATTAGACCACTTTATAGTGATCAAGGAGTCAATCTCAGTGTATGATTTGTTGCGAAAGTATCTAGAGGAGGGGTTGAGGCTCCAAATTCTCTCGAGGAAAATAATTTATGATCAAGATCCCAGTATTACCACCAATGTGTCGTGAGGTCTCCAAAATAATTTTGTCTCTCACTTATGCCTATGCACTGATTTTCAAACACAGATGGATGGTCAAACAGAGTAGACCATCCAGACTAGTAGAGACATGGTGTTCTATGGGGTCTTAGATTTTTAATTTTTGTGGATGGGAATCATACCCTTGACAGAATTTTCTTATAAGAATATTTTTCAATATAGCATTATTATGGTGTTGTTTCATGCCATGTATTTACAATAATTCCATTCTCTATTATGCTAGAGTATGGTCGAAGATGAAAAGATACTTGGGCCTTTTGGGGTGATGGATCATTTTGGACCAATGGAATATCAGATAGAGCCTCCCCCATAGATGAGTCAATTACACAATGTTTTTCATGTTTTAGAGATATATTGTCACCATCCTGATGATTATAATATCATTTACTATGGAAATATTTATTTTCAAGATGGTGATACCTTTGATGATCATCCATTAGAGATTCAGGACCATCACGAGATGTTTTTTAGCAGGCATGTTGTCCCCTTTGTTCGTGTCTGGTTTTGGCATGATGGAAATGTAGAAAGTACCTGTGAATGAGTGTCGCATATATTATCTATTTATCCCATTCTATTTGGTGTCTAGATATACTCTTATAACATTATTCATTTTTTGGTTTCAGACCTTTTTATCATTTATTCGAAGAATCTATCTCTCTCTTGTAACTTGTTATGTTTAACTCACATTCCATGGGAGACAAAGACCCACATGGTATTCCATTTGATTTCTATTTTTAGAAAACTATGGTTATATAGGTATACTATTATTTTATAGGTGGTATTGAATCAATGATTAGTTCATCAACTCACTTTGTCGAACACATTTTTCTTGGATGCATGTAGGTGAGATCTCTTGGTGGTTATGTATTTTGGGAGGTATCAAATGTGGTTGATGTTTAGAGGACCCATTTACTATTTCCTCTCTAGTTTGGTTTTTAATTCTCATGGTCAATAATGTTTTGAGTGGTATCTAATATAAAGGCTCAAATCCATGGTGATCGACCCTTTTCATGTTTCCAATGATCAAGGTGCTTCGAGTAGGCTTGAAAGGATTCAAGAGGAGTTCAGATACTAGAATCTATATGTTAGAAAATTTTACATCCCAAAAAAATGATACCTGACATGAATATTGGTTTCAAGAAGTGTACTTTATCAGGGTTTGTGAAATACATATATTGAATAGGTGATTTTTTTTTAAAAAAAAAAATTATTGGATTACACATCATGAGAGGGTAATATATATTTTGTAACCTCCCAATATAGTGATGTTTTTAGTATTATCACCAACTCAGTTTTTTCAAACATTGTAGAAGCAAGGGATCCTTCTGGGTTCTAAAAGACTTGGTAACCCCTATATGAAATTTTGGGGATTCCATCATCAAGAAATAATTTCAATAATCCCACTATTAATCAATTGTGATAATCCTTCTATCAAAGTTATGTTATACCTCCATTCTTGTGATTTCATTAATCTATTTCCTTGTATTTATATGTTTCATGTGATGGAATTTGATCTCAATGTTTTTAATTTGGTTTATTTGTTATTGGATGGTGCGGTTGTGATGATACGTTATTTTATGGGTTCCATTGTAGAGAGAAAGGTAATTAGGATCTATTGTGTGGTTCATTCTCGTGCGAGGAAATTTAATGATCATTTGAGTTAAGTGATTCATTACATATCTAATTAATTATATGAAATAATAGATATTTTACATTTTATCTCCTTTCATCACAATGAAACTTACATAATAATTATTTGAACTTGATTAAGGAATTTGTATCGATCGTATAACAATATTTATACTTTGTATTCTGATAATAGTTTATCTCCTGGTTAGTTAGAGATATTTATATCAATGACTTTATTGATTTATAATGTTTTTCATGATGGAAATTACTAAATAATGTAAATTCTAAATTTAATGATATATATTTGGTCAAAGGAATTGAAGAGGCATTTTTAATAAATCAGTTTGCTGTTTTTTTTTAATTTTATGTTAATCAAGTTGATATGTGTCTAGATGTTTAAATGATTTTTTCAATGAATAATAATCATGATGATTCATTTTGATAATGGAATTTATGGAATGACAAATTATTAATTGAATTAATATGTTACAGATATGGTAGCAAATTTATTAAAATGTTCGTATTTGGATCATATGATATTGAATCGGTAAATTCAATATGGAATAATTACATGTTTTTTATTGAAGATAATTCCATTGTAGGGACTGGAACCCCTGCGTGCTTCTGAATTCATAGTTCATTATGATTTTGGGCCATCATAACATGTTTTGTATGATTGTTGAATGTCTTATTTGAAGTCTGAGATCCTTTTTTATTATTATATTCCTGCTAAATGTGTTGTGATATGAGACAATGATGGATAATACTAGAGGGTTGTTACATTGTTCTGGCGTGGGGAGGCCCAGAAGTGACATGAGCCTAGGATGGCTGATTCTTGAGGCATGTGGTGGTATGTGGGGTGGGGAGGCATGGTTTTTGTAGCAGCATTTTCTTGTTGGAGTGTAGAGATGATTCATTTTGTTCATGTGTGTGTCATGGAGGACAATAGAGATATTGGAAGAGATTGAAGATAAGATTACATGTTGATATGAAAGCATGATTCCTGTTTGAATCTATTTATTAGTCAAGGGCCATGTTTCTTGTTTATCTAGTATCATTTCCCCACTGCTTGATGTAGATGTGCATTATTTTTTTCTTTTTGTGCTTGTATATTTGGGATCCTTTCCTAAAAAACCTAGTAATATAAAGAGTAATAATGATAATAAATTAATAATGTTTTTCCAATTATCATAGAGATTTCTATGATGCAATGCAGAGGTTATAATTATGAGATTTTGTGCCTTTGGTTTTCATATTCTTAGTAGTCATAGAACTATTTATATATATTAATGAAATGAAATGTCAAAATGATAATGGTTCATTAATGTTTAAATAATTAACAAACATTATTTTAAACTAATGAAAAGGAATAAGAAAATTTTATTTCTATCACAATATGGTTGTGTGTATTTTGGATATATAGTTGTAGCAGTGGTAGCCGGGAGTCCAAGATACATTTGAGGTGGTAGAGTTTGATTCCAAGTTATTCCCATAGTTTATTTGTGACATCTAATAAATATTTTGTTTTTATACTCTACTAAACCATGTCTATTTGGGAAACTAACACCCTGATGATTATAATCCCTAGTGGTTGTTTTACCAAACTTCTCGATGGTAGCATTCACTATTGACAACCCCCATGGGCCTCACTCTTTTCTATAGGTAGTTACTTTTCCTATTATGAAAAATGATTATTTTTCACATATATTTGTATATAGATATATAGTGGTTTGAGGTTATTTCATCTAAATTTATTCTGGATATAGTTTCTTAAGGACTACTATTGGTATGACATGTACATGCTGTGATAGCTAGAGGATCCTTACTTGAGGTTTGTTCTGTGATGGATTGAGGAAAGAAATGTGTTAATTTTGGTTATGAGGACCTGGTGTTGTGTTCCACGAGGCACATGTTGGGGAGATTTTGATAGTTGTCTTCGAGAAAGCCTTTTTTTAGAGATATACTCAGGACATGTGAAATTGGGGTATAACGACAAATCATTATAAAAGATGTAGTAGGGTACCCATGATATTATTATTATATTAATTTCCCCTTTAATATTTTTCCATTGGTTTTTTTACATTCTATCTTCTAAGATGGTGTCTGTTGGTGTCTATTTTCTCTATCTCTCTATCTCATAAACATGTGTATTTATACAGGGTAATTCATGTCATCTATATATTTATTATAACCTAAAGGAATGTCTCTAACCAAGGGCCTATTAGATGCAGCACTCAATGCCTCACTATATATTTTCTCCAATTTCTGGACTAGGAGGGGTACACATTTTGGATAGGGGTGTTATAGAATGCCTTGAATTTATGGTCATATATTATCTACTGTTTCTTTTTTGGTTATTAAATTTCTACTGGATAATTCATTTTCATATAATCATTATACATTACATTGATAATATATATCTACATTATATGAATCATGAAAATAATTATAACCTAAACCATATTAAAATTTTACATATGGATTTTTACACAGATTTTTATTTGATAGACATGAGAAATTTTGATATTCTATATCCTAAAATCAATACAAATATTTTTTTTAAATTAAGTTTTAGGAATTTTGTTGATCATTAAATATATGATAATTCACTATAACTATTTTGATTGGTGAGGACTCTGAGTATATATCGCCTCAATTCATTTAATGTTATATATGAAAAAAATTGGATATCCTTAGTAAAATTATTGTTATAGTCTTCCAACCCATAAATAAAAAAGACCTTCTATAAGTCCTTATTGGTAATTGTATCATGATGTTCGTGATTATAGAGCCCAACATTAATCATTTCCTTCTATAAAATTTTTTATAATATTATACATGAGATAATGAGATTGATATTATCCTTCTGTGATTTTAACAGTCATCTTATTATCTAAATTGAATTTATTATCAGTTATCTAAATTTCCATATGGGTTATATAGTTTTTAATCGAGATATATTTTGGTGTAATTGAACCTCACTGAGAACATGATATCATAATTTTTTAGTTTTTTGTTACTAAGTTTCTAAATATATATATTAAAAATAATATCAAGGATGTGATAATTGTTATTTATTCATTTATTTTATATTTCTAATGTAATAAGGGATTTATTTGTGAATCAAGAATTTCATTATTACAAAACTGATTCATTGTTGTTGATGTGATCACTAGTATCATAATAAATTTTAATAAATATGAAATTGTATATGTGTTAATAGTGTTATGTTGTATTAATAGATATCTATGAAAATATAATAATTTTTTTGGAACTATGCCTAAGAAAACAAATATTTTGGAGCATAACTCTCTGAAAATATCTGATGATATTTAAATATATATAACAATATTCCGATGATTTTTTAAGGTTGAGATTTTACTGTTTTCATAAAAGAAATTTTCTTATGGATAATATAATTTTACATGATTTTGGAACATATTCATTTAGTTATAATAAACATGAAAATTGATGGTCAGATATTTCTCATCCATCATTCGGGTTCATGGTTATTGATCCCATACTACATAAATAGTTTTTCACTCATGGTGCATATCATTGTGTTAGCTCATATTTCATGATGAAACATTTTGAGCAATTTCAATAGATGATGATTATTGATGCAATTGGTTATAAATATGGTTTCATGGTTTTAATGGAAGATGTATTTATTTTAAATTATTATTCATTATTATATGATTATCAAAAAAATTCTTTTATATTGTTTTATATTAATTTATTGTAAAAAATAGAACCTTGAAGAATCATGTTAATGTTGAATACAATGAAAAATGATTTAAATGTTCACTTGATAAATTTTATGAGATGGAAGTAGATGGTAAAACAATTTCAACATGATTCATCAGCTATCATGATATATTATTAACAAAATAATGTTATATAAAATTAATAACACATAAAATTAATAAAATATTAAATTATATAGATGTTTCAGAGGTAATTAACTTAACAGGATGAAAGCTCAAATTAAATCATTTCATGAATCATTTATGAAGCAGTATAAAAAAATGCTTAGAGGAATATTAAGATGTTTTATGTGTATAATAGAGGGTCATAGTAAAGGTAATTTATAATAAAATTTTATGAGTTTAATGGAAGGATACCTTGATCATCCAAAGGTACATATTATTGCAACAATTATTAAGTGTTTAAAACATGGGAATTATATTATTAAATAACCTAACCCATAGGATAAATATGATACATTATAAGGGACTTTTTTATGAATTGTTTATATGTAGAATGAATGATGTTTAAATATTCAAGTAATAATTAATTTTGTTCAATAAGGTTTATATCAATTTCTTCTCTATGAATCAAGAAACATGTAAGGATTATTATGTAGTAGTTTATCAAATGGGATTTAAAATAATTTTTTTATTCTATAGATTATCTGAATAATGATTTATTTGTAAATTTTTTTTCTAGTATAACATTGCATTAAGGTAGTGATAAGACTTAGAATGTACATTGTGTTGATTTAATAAGTTTTTTTTGTTTTGGTAAAGAGATAGATAAAATTTAAAAAGTTAATTATAATGTATTAATGAACATAAAATAGATGTGATTGATGGAAATTTGTTTTAATACATTTATCAATATAAGGAATATATTCATTAGCCTATTATTTCATTTTGAGAAAAAATATAGTTTTTGGATGAATATATGGGTTTCATATGGTTTTATTTTAATTCAAGATATATGAATGATTTAACAGAATATATAATCAATGTTTTCATATGACTTGTGTATTACATTAAATGCTATTATATGTTTCTAGTGGATATATCTTTGATAAACTTATTTTGAGTTTCAGGATTTAAATTTACTCAAAATTTTATTTGGATTATTTAGGATAAAAATTCATATCATATATCAATGTGAACATTTTTTTTCAAATTTTTGATGACTCATAGATTATTCCATTATATTTTTCATAATATATAACATCAAATTACCATAATAGAATTGATAAATATTTATACAAAGAAGAAATGACACATGTTTCATTAAGGGATCTTATGATCCATTAAATGTCAATTATATTTCATCATGAAAGAATAATTCACCATGAATATTCATTTAATTGAATAAGTGATAAATTAAAAATTAATTGAATTACAAAAAAGGATAAATTTTTTAATTTGTAATGTAAGTAATACAATTAAAAATATATTCTAATGTTCTCAATAATGACATTATAATAATCCATCCACATTAAGGAATGTATAATAAAATTAAAATGTTCCAATTTAAATATGAATTTATATAAATAGATGGACTTTTATTTCACATCCATGTATTTTTATTGAGGTTATTTTTTATTTGAGTTTAGTTTGGAATTTATCAATTAGTTTCCCAAAGATATTTTTGTGAGAAATGGATTATTTGGGCCTGGAAACATGTGGCACACTACTGGAATAATGTTTTTCAAAAAATGATCCATTTTCAAAGAAACCATGTTGCATTTACTCATTTGGGTTGAGGTGAAATACTCTGTTGGATAATGGTTTGGACTATGTGATATTTTACAATTTGATAGTGATGGGTGTACAACTTCTCCATGGTTTGGCATACCATGTAGGAGAACATTGTGAGTTATCCAAGTAAATGAAAATTTGGGTGTTAGCTTTTTTACATTTAATATATGACCCTAAATACACATAATACTCCATATTTAGGATTCATCAACCAAGGAACCTCCTCCAACCCTATTTTATCCCTTTCACAAAAATTTTTATGGAGAATTTTTTAGGGTTTACCCAATAATCCCCAAGTAAGTTCATCTCTCCCTTGATTTATTCTCATTTTTGGGTTTCTCTTCCTCATACTTTGGGTTTTAGTTTTATTGAGGGTTTGGGGACCTATAAAAAGTATAATATTTATTCTGACTGTCCTATATTGATGTTTATTGTTTGATATATCCCTTATAATGGTCATTTGTGGTGTGGTAGAGGTTTGAATGCTTTATCCCGAGGTTTCCATGCATGAGTTTGGTGATTATGTGTTTATGACTTAATATATGGTTTTGAAATAATTTATACCATATTTAGTCATGATCTATTGAATATATTTAGGGTTAGAGATTTTTTCCAAAATGTATTGGATTTGAGTATGTGTTGACAGATGGTGTTCCAATGTCAATGTTTTGTGTTTCTTGTCTAAACTCATGTTTTTTTTCTTATTTGTGTTTAATAAATTGTATATGTGGATTAGTAAATTGTTCATGTGGTTTGAAATATGTTTTCAAGTAAATTATCTTTTCATTATTAATTTAGAGATGTTTATAATTTTTTAAATGTTGTTTTCATAGCAATATCACATTTCTTATATGTACATATGATAGTGGAGATCTACGTCATTTGTGAAATGGAAATTGGGTATAAATGAAATCCTTGGTATCTGGGTGTGCAGAGATGGATTACTAGGCATGCTGACTTGGTTATGGATTAGACCAGATTCATCTACGAGGATATACGATTACGACACTAACTAAATTTTGATGATCAATTGATACCCCCAAGAACATTGGATATATTCTAATAAAGTGGATCATCCTTGAGGACATCGTGGGTTGTGGTTTCTATACCATGTTTCTTAAGATAAAATTTTCAATGTGTCCCTCTAATTATAATTCCTTTAGGGATTACCCATGGTGATCTTGGGATGTTGTTTATATTGTCATTATATGGTGGACCCTACTATTATATTAATTTTAAAATCGTGTTTCATTGAAAAACTGTTGTTCAAAATTTTAGATTAAAAATTTATCCATATCCATTTTTAAAACATGCATAGTTATATGTATTCTAATGTCATGTCATTGAATCCATCATTAGGGTGGAATGATACAAGGATTTGGCTCACACACTACACACACCCTCGGGTGTCTATAGAATATTCTATGTATGAACCAGAAAACTGAATGATGTATCATGGTACTAAGGGTGGACCCAAATTATAGTGTTCTAAATTTTGTATGGTTTTGTGGTGGGGTCTTGGGGATTATGATCATTTTTTAATATATGTTATTGAAATTGTTGTTTCTTCCCATTCTATTGTAGTAACATTAGGTTTTGTAAAGAAATCAAAACCCTATATATGAATATTGTTTTCATCTTTTGGTTATGTATATTCGGTAATGGGATTTATATTATGGTGGATTTTTTGTGATTTTTTAACGGGTGAAATATTTTGGGAAGAAAATTGTTGATACCCTAGAACTATTTTGTAGGTCGTGGGGATCGGGAACACCATTTATATAATGTTTCATATTGGGAAAGGTGTTCACATAGATTTCCCTCAGTCTAGGTTTGTTAAAAAAAATTCAATGGAGGTCATAACCTTTTATGAAAATTTATTTCAGGTTGATTATGGATAGATTGTATCTTAGAATATCGAGGCATGAAGTTCTAGTTATGAGTAGGGTCCCTAACCAGCACAATATATGACAGATACTAAGTCCCCATAGGTTTTAGGGAATTGATTTTACTTCTCCTACATGTAATAAATACATGATCTAGACTATATACAGATACTGGGATGAGGTGGAGTGGCTAGGTTTGTATTTTTTATATGATATATTTGGTTATTATTTAGTTTATTTAATTTTTTTTGGAATTTATGGATTATGAAATTTTTCAGAATATGTGTTAATGTTTTTCCATATGGTAATTTCATATGTCGATAAATGGATCCCCAGATAATTCATGTACGTCATCAGGAAGAGGCCATAGTTATATCTACCTCACAAATTTATCAGAGATCAGTTGAATCTGTGTTTCGGTATTTCAATGAATTTGGACATGAAGTAGGCTTTGTTCCTTCTCAGGTTAGAGAAGCCAAACTCGGTCCTATTAATAATAAATCTTATGCCTTCCTCATGAACATGCCTCTTTAATTATTATTTAGTATATAACATCATGATGTGGTGGGGTGTGATGTGAATATATAGAGAATATTATTGTTTCTTGATACTCATGAGGCTGTTAGTGTTAATTATTCTTCTTTCATGATTGAAGGCCTCACCAAAATTTGTTGGGAATTAGTGGTGAAAGAAATAATGAATGAGAAGATTGGTTGGAAATGAATTATGATTGTTTTTAATTTGTAATATTTTCATGATTTTATTCATATTCCAAATACTAGGAGTTTATGGAGCTATTCCATAGAGATTGGTCTGTGATGGAATATAAAAACCACTTTTCTATGGTTTTTAGTATGCTCTCGAGCTCATTTACAATCATAATGTGAGATCTCAGTGTTATGAGACAGGGTTGTATCCAGATATAATATCTCAATTCATCTTGTTTAAGATGAAGAGATATGATAATGTGGGTGATCATTCCATGATGGTATAGATTAATTATTATGACCATCCTTGTTTCCTTGTGTAAATGTCAATTGTTAGAAGTGTGAGTTCATCAGAGAAGAAGATGAAGTGGGATTATAAATGAAAGATGAGAGGTGATAGTTCAGGCCACCCTTTTTGGATGTATTTGACTATGGATTCCATAAGATGGTCGGTTTTGTTCTATTAGTTTTTTAATATAGGGAACATATGATTAGGAGACACATATCCTCTAGAACCATGTCACTGAGGTGGAGATATTGGACACTTATAGTGGTTTTCCAAGTCCTGTTCTCCTTATTAGAGTGGTGAGGGGTGTGTATCTTATAGAGTAATTTCATCCCTATTAGTGTCATTTATGTCAAATTGTTTTTAGTATGGAGGTCATGTCTGTGAGAATGTAATATATTTTATGAATAGTCATTACATGGAAAATATAAATACTAGTTTTCAATCTCATGATCATGCGAAGATGATCCATCTTTATGCAGTGGATCTAATATTTGTGGAATCAGATGCATGACTAGAAATTCTTTGAGATACCTTTATTATGACTTCATATTTAGAAATTTTTATATACCGGTTCATCCATTTCATTTATATCTTCCCTCTTTTTTGATGTGTTAATGTAACCAAAGGCTCTTATTCTGTATGTGATTGCATTTGTAATTCCTCATAGTATGATGTGAGAGCATGGTTTTAAGTATATGTATTGTACACTCTCCATGTGAGGGGTCCATGATGGAATATGATTTCCAAATTTTGGATATGCAATTCTTTGATATAGATGTAGGTCTGTATTGGATTTATCTCTTCATTACAAATTTTATTTTATAGTAAACGAGTGAGATCTGTGGCTACAGATGGATGTAACCATCACTATCATGGTAAACGGGATCCCTCGTTTGGACGTGATGGAAATCCACATCCAAAATTAGGAAATCATGTTTTCCATATATCATCACTCACATTTGATGATGATGGTGTTTCTCCAGATGGTAGATTTACTCCTGTGTTGTATGAGTTCTTAGAGATAATTTCAGGGGATTTTTGCAGTTTTTCTATGGAGTAATAAGTGGAGTTCACCATTGACCTGGTTTCGGCAACATAGTTGATATATATACCCACATAAAAAATGTAAACCACTGATTTGAAATATTTAAAGGCACGTCAAGATGAATATAGAATTCAATGGATTCATTAACCCATACATCACATGATGGGCCACCCTAGTTCTATTCACCAAAAAAGTTTCATGGATCACTATGATTATGCATTTATTACAAGATGGTTATTAATGTGACCATCATGAACATGTACCCTTTTCCCTATATTAATGACCATTTCAATCAACATTCTGCAATAAATTGGTTTTCTAAAATATTTTTTCCCCTTGTTATTTGTAATTCAATGTTATAGAGGCATTTGTTTAGATAACTACCTAATAAAGTAGGTATGCACATTTCAATTATTTAGTCCTAAATTTTTGGTTTTCAAATGATAAATCCATCTTTACGGAGCTCATGAATGGTGTTTTCCACCATTATATTGAATCAAATTTTGGATGGTTTATTGATAACGTCACAGTTAAGTTTTGATCCAAGGAGGAGCATGAGAATACTTTTATGATCCTATTTGAAACTCTTCTACATCATTAACTTTTTAAAATGTTTTCAAAATTCACCTTCCTGAATTGCATGGTGAATTTTTTGTTCTATGTGATCTATGGATAAGAAGTTTTTATGTACCCAAAAAATATTATTGTAGTGATTTTATGGTAATGACTATATCATCCCATCTTTTAATAACATAAACTTTCATTACATTACACAAAACTGAGGATCTTTAAGGTTTAGTGTCTTAGATACCAGGAACATAATACAAGAAAATGACATAAATAATTCTTCTTAAACATTTGGAAGGCTTCTACTTAATTTCATACTAGGTTCATTAATGCATCTCAAAACCTGGGGACATACATCAAAAGAAAGGGTGAGAAGAAGTCCTAGTAAGGGAAACAAGAGATACATTTTACATGTGAAATGAGATACTTCAATAAGGTCATGAAAAGAACATTAAGGAAAGAGAAAAAAATAATGAGATATTTCATAATAAAAATAACATTTTTCATAACATGAAGATTTTTATGCAACATTTAATATTGACAATCATTTCGTTTCACCAAGGACCATCCCAAAGGTGTCATAAAAAATTACCAAGGTTATTCACCAAGGTATCAGTCTAAAAGGTCCTCTCGAGAGATTAAGTATTTACCAAATGCATTAGAGAGATATCTGGGATCCCCTTGACATGTCTTTATTATCATGTGATCCACTTATATCATCATCAATAATTTCATAAACAACCCATATAGCATAAAAGAAATGGGTCTCATTTCATAATCATAACATTTTAAAAACTTCTTAAAAGACATCATCTTTATGTCACCTTAAACCCACGGAAAGGGAAAGCAGGTTTCATGTATGTAAATACCAGAATTTAAAATAGAAAATTTTGATATATATGTGAATACCCCTGTAGAAATAAGAGCGTTGAGTATTGACTTAATAAAATAAAATAATTTTGTGAAAAATTGAGAGACAATTTGAGACAAAAATTCTGCAGCATAACGGCTTCGTTACAGGGTTTTACAAAATGTTGAAAAGAGAGAGGACATGGGTCACCCACTGATAAATGATCTATAAAAATAGTATAGGCACAGAATATAAAGGATATAAATCATGGTAATGAAATTGGAAGGACATAACATTTGAAATAAAAAACATGGAAGTAAGACAAAAATAAGATTTCTCTTATGAAAATTCGGCCGCCTAAAAGCGTCACTTAAACGTAAATAAAAATGAATTGACGAGATAAAATAGGGTATCTCATCATATGATTATAAAATATCAGTATGATAGGTATAAATATCATACCCAAACATAATAAAAAGGATCTTGAAAGACTTGACATGGAAATAGAACTTGAATATGAGAAAGGTGAAAGAATCCCTTAAAAATTCGGCATCCTAACAACGTCACTTAAACTTTCATAAAACGTAATGATGAGAGTAAAATGGGATATATCATCATATAAAAATGAAAAGGGAAGTAATTGGAATATAAAAGAACATCCTCCCACCTATGAACATGGAGAATAAAAGAAATGACATAAAAGAGATTACTTGAAAAGATAGAGAGAGGTCAGATCCCTTACCATAAACGTAACTCTTAAAACTCAATGGTTGGGACCTTGAGTGGCTTGAGGGCACCTTGAGAGGACTCCGTGAGAGGTAAGGAGACCAGAACATCATTGGGAGTGATTTTGGAGTGCAGAGGATGAGATAATGGCTTGGTATTTATAGGGAAATTAAGGGGACAAGGCATTAATGGCCAAGGGACACCTCACAAGTGGTTTTCTCAAAACCATGTGCTCTCCCATGATATTTCCCTTGATGTTAGGCCACATTGGGACCCCAATACAATAATTCATCAAATTTGGTCGGAAATCACTTAAAATATCTCATGACATCACCATGGCACAGCTATGATGTCATTAAACATACAGAAACCCAAAAACTACTTTTTTACTATTCACTGAAAATTCAACTTTCTCAGAAAAATCCTAAAATTTCACCTTAACTAAATATCAATGCTCTGATTACAAATATGAACTCCATTTTATAAAAATAATTTTCTAAATATTTTTAATTTAATTTTTAAATAAAAACACTATTCACCGAAAATTCATTTTTTCAGAACATACCCCAAAAATTACCATAACATAATATCAATGCTCTAAGTTCAAAAAAAAAGTCCATTTTTAAAAAATAATTTTCTAAATATTTTTAATTTAATATTTAATTAAAAAAACACTATTCACCCTAAAAAACTAATACTTGAATAATAATTTATGAAACCGTTATTTACCCATTTTACTGAATCTCATTACATAATCAAGGTGTCTAAATTATATTAAAACCTTCTTTAAGTGAGATTACTAATCCATTTGGTCACATTACTAATCCTAAGCGTAAAATTATTATTCATAATTTACTATTCCTCAAAAATTAAGTTGACCTTATTACACTCCAAATTCCTTATTGAACACTTTTGCAGAAGACCATTTTCTGAAAATCATTACACATCATTAATTATTTATGGTTTACATAAATATTTAAAAATATCCTTTTTTTCAAAATTCATCAATAAATACATCCTAAAATTATCTGGACATTAAAAATTTCACAAACGTCACTAAAGGAAGAAATCTCAATTTATTCATCCCAAAGGATTACACAAAGAAGCTAGGGTCTCGTCACATAGCCCCATAGAACAACTGCTTATGTCCTAAGTGTAAGGTGTGGTATGGTGAGAGAATCTGAGGGAGGCTCAAGTAACATTTCCCTAGGAGTAATCTCCACTAACATGAACTTCTCTCAAAGGCGTTTCCGTTCAAGCTTGACACGATGGAGTTCGGCTTGGGCTTGGTCAAAAGCGATGCCCAAAGATGCCACCTCCTTCCCAAGCTCTGTTAAGTGGGCTTCATAAGGTTTGTGTCTACTGGATGAAGCCATAGACTCCTCATTCTACATTAACCATTAACATATCTATTTAAATAATTAATAGTATGTTAATATACTACTCAAAAAGTTTGGGTTGTTACATTCTTCCCCCCTTAAGAAATTTCGTCCCCGAAATTTATACTTGTGTCCTAGTCGAAAAGGTGAGGGTACTTCTGCTTCATCGTTTCCTCAGGCTCCCAAGTCACTTCTTCTTATTTATGATTCCTCCATAGCACTTTCACAAGGTGGGTAGTCTTGTTTCATAGAACCTTGTCTCTACGGTCTATGATCTCCATTGGCTGCTCCTCATAAGAGAGGTGATGTTCCAGTTGTACCACCTCTGGGTTTAGTACATGAGAAGCGTCGGGTATGTACTTCCACAAGAGAGATACATGGAAGACATTGTGAACATGAGCTAGGTTCGGTGGAAGTTCTAGATGATAGGCCACTGCTCCTATGTGATGAAGTATTTTATATGGGCTAATGAACCTAGGGATGAGATTCCCTTTCTTCCCAAACCGCATGACTCTCTTCCATGGAGAAATTTGAAGGAAGACATTGTCGCCATCACCAAACTCCACGTCTCTGCAACGATTGACAACAAAGCTCTACTGCTAACTCTGAGCAGCCTTTATGTGTTGTTGGATGTAATGAACCTGTTTTGTCATCTCTTGTATGAGATCAGGCCCAGGAAGCTTTCTCTCACCATTTTCATCCCAACAAGTACTAGTTCTACAACGCTTTCCATACAGATCTTCTTAGGCTGCCATCTGAATACTCGAATGGAAGCTGTTGTTATAGGAGAACTCAAATAATGGGAGGTGTTGATCCCATCCACCATTAAATTCCATTGAGCATAATCTCAGCATGTCGTCGAGTGTCTGAATTGTCCTTTCAGATTGGCCATCAGTTTGAGGATTATTGGTCATACTAAAATTCAATTCAGTATTTAGAGAATCTTGAAGACTTCTCCATTATTTTGATGTGAATCTTGGATCACGATCAGACACGATGGATAGTGGTACCCCAGGCAGCCTCACCTCTTCCTTTATGTATGTCTTCGAAAGTTGATCTAGAGAGGAATCATCCCAAATAGAGATAAAATGTGTTGTCTTGGTGAGATGGTCCACAATAACCCATATCGCATTGTTTCCTTTGGATGTTTTCGGGAGACTAGTTACAAAGTCCATAGTGATATTATCCCACTTCCATACTGGTATGTATAGCAGTTGTAATACCACCATAGGAAGTTTTCGTTCTTCCTTTACTTGTTGACACACCATGCACCTAGTAGTGTAATCAGCAATCTCCCACTTCATGTTATCCCACCAATAATGATCATGAAGGTCTCTATACATTTTAGTGCTTCCTGGATGTATAGTGAAAGTAGAGCTATGAGCTTCATCCATCAGTTCTTTCATTAGCTTCGGAATAGATAGAACACATAGTTTTGTATTAAATTTCGATACACCTTCTTGATCAATATTGAAATCAAGGAAAATCCCATCTTTTATAGCCTCCAACTTCTCCTACAGCAAAGGGTCTTCTTTTTGAGCCTTCTTGATCTTCTCTAGTAATGAAGGTTGAGAAATAATTTGAGATAGGGTTGATGATGTCCCTTTCCTTATGATTCCCATGTCCAGTTTTACTAGATCATTAATCAAGGGATCTCCTAGGATCCTCATTGTTGACAGAACAATAGAGTCTTTCCTACATAACACATCCGTGACTTTGTTTACTATTATACGGTGATAATGAATTGAACAATCATAGTCTTTATTAAGCTCCAACCATCTCCTTTGTCACATGTTCAATTCTTTCTGTGTGAAAATATACCTTAAACTATGGTGTTCAGTGTATATATCACATTTCTCCCCATAAAGATAGTGCCTCCATATCTTTAGAGAAAAAACAACTACCGCTAGCTCTAGATCATGCGTAGGATAATTCTGCTCATGAATCTTCAACTGTTGAGATGCATAAGTAATTACATTTTCATTTTTCATGAGGATTCACCCAAGACCTTTTAGAGATGCATCGCTAAAGATAACGAATACTTCTCTGATAGATGGTAGTGTTTACACAGGTGCAGTGAACAATCTCTTCTTCAGCTCTTGGAAACTTTCCTCACATTCCTTTGTCCAGATGAACTTATCTCCACAACCATTGTCTTTGCAGGGTCAACCGAGATTCCTTCATTGGATATGATGTTCCCCAAGAAAGCCACTTGTTGTAACCAAAACTCACAGATGATGAAATTTCCAAAGAGCCTCTACTTCTAAGAGTTTTCAAAATAACCCTCAGATGATCTTCATGCTCCTCACGACTTTTTGAATATTTCAAAATATCATCAATAAAAACTACCACAAAGTTATCAAGGTAGTACTTAATGTATATATTAAGCAAATCCATGAAAATAGAAGGATCATTAGTCAAGCTGATGGGAATAAAAATAAACTCATAATTCCCATATCTTGATCGGGAGGCTGTCTTTGGAATATCTTCCATCTTCACCCCCAGTTGATGATAACAAGATCGAAGGTCATTCTTAGAGAAGAATTGATCCCCACAAAGTTGGTCAAATAAATCCTCAATTCTTGGAAGAGGGTATTTGTTCTTCACTGTGATCCCGTTCAGTTCTCTATAATCAATGCATAGCCACATTGATCCATCCTTCTTCTTCACAAAAAGAACGGGTGCTCCCCATGGAGACACACTCGGTGGGATAAACCCCTTCTCCAACAAGTCTTGGAGTGGTTTCTTTAACACTTCTAGTTCCACATTTTCCATTCTATACAAGGTCTTTGATATCAGTTGAGATCCAGGTACGAGTTCAATAGAGAACTCTACCTCTCTTTCTCGGGGAGGTCCAGGTAACTCCTCAGGAAATACATCCATGTATTCCTGAAGAATTGGAACATATTATATTTGTATGCTCTGTTTTCCTTCTTCATCATCACCAATTAACTCCATAAAGAAATCTATAGGTGGTGCTTCTAGATAGGGATCAGTTCAGGATATCTATCCTTGGAAGATAACCGTATGTCTTTTATTGAAGAATACTGAGATTTCCTTTCTTCTACATTTGATCTTAGCATTATACATTGAGAGCCAGTCCTTCCCTATTATAATGTCTAATTCCAACATGGGAATGACTACTAGATTTGTAATAATATTGTGCTCACTAAAGTAAACACTAGACTCTCTAAACATTGTTGATGCATGGATAATCCCACTTGGAGTCTTGACTGACAAGTCTAACTCAAGAAATTTGGGGATTGATTCTATATACTTTGCAAAATTGGAGGAAATAATGGAAAGCGTAGAACCAAAATCAAACAATGTATTTGCTTGTTTTGAGAGGACAACATGAGTACTTTCTACCACGTCATTCGGAGCTTCAACTTCAGTTGTTGTGATAGAAACATCACGACCTTACTCCCCTGGCCTTTGCTGAGGTTGATGATGATTCCCCTCCACTACCCTAGGATTTGGATAGAGATTATCATAGTTCCCAAGCTTTCCAAATGTGATGAAATGGACTTCGGGTAAGGACAGAACCATCTTTACTCTGTTGTTAGTGTTGGGGAGTTGAGGCTTCACCCCACTATGAATATTCCGAGAAATATGGCCTCTTCTTCCACACTTGTAGCACTTTCCACTTCTGATCAAGTAGTTCCCCAGATGCTTCATCCCACATTTGTTGCATGTGGTAAGTTTCTTTTGCATTCCACCTCTTCCATAATCCAAGGTCTTCCCTAAACTGGGCTCCAATGATCTCTTCTTGTCCTTTGATTTATGACACCACTATGTCTCACCAAACTCTATCTCGACTTTCATTGAACTCCTCACGATATCCTAATATCTATCATAGTCCCGGATGGATAAATTCTTCCATATATGAGGTCTCAGTCCACCGAAAAATCTATCAACCTTCCAACCTGGATCCATGACAAAGATAAAGGTATATCATGAAAGTCGGGTGAAGTTCAGCTCATAGAATCTGACATATTCGTTCTCCTTCTGCTTCATCTCGAGAAACTCTTTCTCTATTCTTGTTCTCATGGAATGAGGGAAATAGTTATTAAAGAATATTTCCCAGAACTCTTCCCACTCCATAGCTTCCATATCTCCTCTAGGCTTCGTGTTTTTGACCAGTGACCACCACAGATCATCTTCTCCCTTGAGGCGGTAAATAGAAAGGGTGATGTTTTCTTGTTCTGAACAGAGGAGTACAGAAAAGTTCTTTTCAATGGAGCTTATCCATTGTTCCTCAACCAATGGGTCAGTAGATCCACTGAATGATGGTGGGCATTAATGCATGAAGGACTCAACATAATGTTGTTCCCTTCGTGGTGAGATCGGCCTCTCAGCATGATTCAAGTTATTACTCATAACATGAGTCAGTTGGTTCATCGTTCGCATTAATGTTTCCATTCTGGCTTCCATCAGAGGGCCGTCAGCACATGGTGCATTGCAGTCAACATCTGCACGGTTCCTCCTATTTCCCGCCATTTTATAAAAGAATAAAACTTTGTGAGAAACTTATTTCATTTATGAATCTAATAACTAAGACTTATTTCTTAGACAATTACATTTATCTCTAATTCCTTCATAATGATTCATAAAAATCTTTTTATTATCCAAACATATCCCCCGGGAGTGTCGTAACAAAGAGTGCTGCAATGCCCATTATTGTGCACCAGTTCTCGTTCGATTCTTGCTCTAAGCGGTGTTTTCAAGTTTTACCCCTATGTACATCTGTGCCAGAGCCGCCTCTACCTGCTCGTATCCAGACAGGGTTGTATTTGTTTGATAAACCACTTACTCAATACATACCAAAATACCAGGAAGTTTTCCTATATTTAAAGTATTCTATAGGGTTCTTCCTAAATTTTTTATATCTTAATTTCCAAAAATAACTAAACCATCCTCTGATACCAACTATTTCATCCCATCTTTTTATAACATAAACTTTCATTACATTACACAAAACTGAGGATCTTTAAGGTTTAGTGTCTTGGATACCAAGAACATAATACATGAAAACAACATAAATCATTCTTCTTAAACATTTCAATGGATTTTCCTCATTTTCATCCAAGTTTCGTTACTGCATATCATAACATGGGGACTTACATCAAAAGATAGGGTGAGCAGAAGGCCATGTAATGGAAACAAGAGAAACATTTTACATGTGAACTTGAGATACTTCAATAAGGTCATGAAAAGAACATAAAGGCAAGAGAAAGAAATCATGAGAGATTTCATAATAAAAATAACATTTTTCATAACTTGAAGAAGTGGATGCAACATTTAATATTGACAATCATTTCATTTCACCTAGTTTTATCCCCAAGGTGTCATTATAAATTACCAAGGTTATTCATCAAGGTATCAGTCTAAAAGGTCATCTCTAGAGATTAAGTCTTTACCCAATGCATTGGAGCGCTATTTGGGCGCACCCTTGACATGTATTTATTATAATGTGAGCCACATATATCATCATCAATCATTTCATAAAAAACCCATATATCATAAAAGAAATGGGTTTCGTTTCAAAATCATAAAATTTTAAAAACTGCTTAAAAGACATGATCTTTATGTCTTTTTAAACCCACGGAAAGGGAAAACGGGTTTCATGTATGTAAATCCCAGAATATAAAATAGAACATTTTGATATATATGTGAATAAACCTCTATAAATAAGAGAATTGAGTATTCACTTAATATCATAAAATAATTTTGAGAAAAATAGAGAGACAAATTGAGATGAAAATTCTGCAGCATAACGGCTTCGTTACAGGGTTTTAGAAAACGTTGAAAAGAGAGGGGACATGGGTATCCCACTCATAAATGATCTATAAAATTGTATAGGTACATAATATAAAGGATATGAATCATGATAATGAAATTTTAAGGACATACCATTTGAAATTAAAAACAAGGAAGTAAGACAAAAAGAAGATTTCTCTTATGAAAATTCAGCAGCCTAACGGCGTCACTTAAACTTCAATAAAAATGAATTGAGGAGATAAAATAGGGTATCTCAACATATGATCATAAAATATCAGTATTATAGGTATATATATCATTCCACATCATAATAAAAAGGAAATTGAAAGACTTTACATGAAAATAGAACTTGAAAATGAGAAGGGTGAAATAATCCCTTCAACATTCGGCAGCCTAACGACGTCACTTAAACTTTCATAAAACGTAATTATGAGATTAAGAGGGGATATCTCATCATATAAAAATTATAATTGAAGTATGATGAATATAAAATAACATCCTCCCACATAAGAACATGGAGCATAAAAGGAATGACATAAAAGTGATTACTTGAAATGAAAGAGAGAGGTCGGATCCCTTACCTTAAATGTAACTCTTAAAACTCAATGGTTGGAACCTTGAGAGGCTTGACGGAACCTTGGGAGGACTCCTTGGGAGGTAAGAAGACCAGAACATCGTTGAGAATGATTTTGGAGTCCAAAGGATGAGATAATGGCTTGGTATTTATAGGGAAAGTGAGGGGACAAGGCATTAATGGACATGGGACTCCTCACAAGTGGGTTCCTCAAAACCATATGCTCTCCAATGATATTTCCCATGAAGTTAGGCCACATGGGGCCCCAATACAATAATTCATCACCATTGGTCGTCCAACCCTTAAAATATCTCATGAAATCACCATGACACAACTATGATGTCATTAAACATACCAAAACCCTAAAACTGATTTTTTTTACTATTCACTGAAAATTCGTCTTTCTCATAAATATCCCAAAATTTCACCTTAACCAAATATCTATGCTCTGATTAAAAATAAGAACTCCATTTTATAAAAATAATTTTCTAAATATTTTTAATTTTATTTTTAAATAAAAACACTATTCACTGAAAATTCATTTTTTCAGAACATACCCCCAAAATTACCATAACATAATATCGGTGCTCTGAGTTCAAAAATAAAGTCCATTTTATAAAAATAATTTTCTAAATATTTTTAATTTAATATTTCATTAAAAAAACACTATTCATCCTAAAAAACTAATACATGTATAATTATTTATGAAACTGTTATTTACCCATTTTATTGAATCTCATTACATAATCAAGGTGTCTAAATTATATTAAAACTTTTTTTTATGTGATATTAGTAATCCATTTGGTCACATTACTAATAATAAGTTTAAAATTACTATTCATAATTTACTATTCATTAAAAAATATGTTGATCTTATTAGACTCCAAATTCGATACTGAACACTTTTGCAGAAGACCATTTTTTGAAAATCATTACACATCATTAATTTTTTAAGGTTTACATAAATATTTTAAAATATCCTTTTTTTTTAAAATTTATCAATAAATACATCCTAAAATTATACAGACATTGAAAATGACACAAACTTCTCTAATGGAAGAAATCTCAATTTATTCATCCCAAAGGATTACACAAAGATGCTAGAGTCTCGTCACATAGCCCCTTATAACACCAGCATATGACCTAAGTGTAAGGTGTGCTATGGTGAGAGAATCTGAGGGAGGCTCAGATAACATTGCCATAGTAGTAATCTCCACTAACTTGAACTTCTCCTGAATGCGTTTTTGTTCAAGCTTGATACGCTGGAGTTCGGCTTGGGCTTGGTCCAAAGCAAAGCCCATAAATGCCACCTACTTCCCAAGCTCTGATAAGTGGGCTTCATAATGTTCAATTCTACTGGATGAAGCCATCAACTCCTATTTCTGAATTAACCATTAACATCTCAATTTAAATCATTACGAGTAAGTTAATATACTACACAAAAAAGTTTGGGTCTTTACAATAACAATCTACTCTATTCAAGATCATGCGATTTTTATGCCTTTTAAGGTATTACAGGTGGCTCATTCACAATTTCTCTTAGCGTTATTGTCCCAAGATTGTGCTCACCTATAACGGGGTACTATTTGAATAGATCCGAGAGTGCCAATGATCCGTTGATAACCTTAATTGATGGTTGACCAAAATATATATTTTTATCTTCCCATAATCTAAAAATGGATATGTTCTTTATTATGATTCTTAATGTGTGGATCTCAGGTGTGTTCTTATACATGTTGATCATGATGTGGATTATGGTTATTAGTATCCATGACCACATTAAAATAGTTACCAAAACCATGAACATCAGTTTCATGTGGTGATGCATGCTTTAAATATGTGGTACCATTATCTTTTTGGAGATATTTTTTTAGTGAATTTGGATAATAAGACCGTAGAAAATATTTTATCCCAGAACAATCTAAATCCAAGGTAGGGTCATCAGGTTTAGTATGACAAAGTGTTTCTTTTCGATATCGTTTATACCGATTTTAATGTCAAAACTAAGCAATATCCCATGAGTTAGAAATTTGTAATTCATGCATTAAAAGATTAAAGTGATGAGTGCAATTTTATGGGATCCTTTCTGAGATGAAAATGGAGACCATAGAGTTAAGTGGAGGTGTGTTCATGGCTAGTGTTCAGTACACACCATCTAATTAGGTGTTGATTCCGTGGGAGACATCTCGTGATGTGTTGTGACTATAGTATATGATGTTTATTAATTTATCATTAGACAACTGATGATTGGAAACTTTTTCTTAAGGTGATTATTTTGCATCAACGACAGCTTTTTGGTGTCGTTGAATATGAGGAAAGCGGTAAGTAATGATACCCACCCGTCCTACAGGGTCTTTTATCTTGGTGGTACCAAGATGTTTTAGGAATTTCTTTTGGGATTTATGGAGGCCAGGTATGTGCTCGAATATAGATGACTAAGTATTGAGGTGTTATACATGTTAGTAAATAAATGTAGAGAATATAAGGCCCTTTGGATTTATGCAGCTTCTATCTATTCCTACATGGATGTGGAATGACATTTCCCAAGATTTTATTGTTTGTATACCTCATATAATTCAAGTGTGAAATGTTGTATGGTTAGTGACCGATCATCTGGCCAAATCATGCCACTTTTTCTTGATCATGGATTCATCCTTTGTGGGTGCGTAGGGCTAGTTGATTATTCAAGAGATTTTAAGACTTCATGGGTGCCTTCATTAGTTGTTTTATATAGGGAAACCCAATTCACCACTCATTTTTTTGAAGTAATTCCGATGGAGATGGTCACACTGGACTTGTTGAGTGAAACATAACATCCTCCAAATGATAATCTAATTGGGAAGGAAATCAAAATTTTGGAATACCTGCTCTGGTCACTGTGTTAGATTTTTGAAGTTCATTTCAGAAACATTTCATATTGGTTTAGATTTTATATAACAATATCAGACAATTCTCAATCTAATTGAATAATTTTGAGGTGCTTTATGTTCAGTCGTTTTTGTCTCCTTTTTATTGTGAAGAGGTGGGTGAGACATAGTTATTGTTGGTTATTTCTTCTATAAGAGGTATCTGAGAAGGTGCGGGTGATCAGAAACCATTTTTTGATAGTTCAAAAATTCAATATGTTTTATTCTTACTATAGTCATTGTGATTTGTATTTTCAAGTGGGTAACCATGTGATTTTTATGGTATCACCACGCTTGGGTCACCATCATTTGGGTAAGCAAGGGAAGTCATTAGTGATGTTTTTTAGGCATTATAAGCTTACCATGAATATTATAATGGTGGAATAATGGATAGTCTTTACTTCATTGTAGGGATTATTCATGATTTAATCAATTTTTATCAGTTGAAAATGGAAAACCTAGATCCTTATAATATGACGAACTAAGAAGAGTATGAATTAGAGACATATTTTTTCATGTCTAAATAGCTGTTAAATGTTATATATTCCCAAGATAATGTTGTTCGTGGGATTTATATTTCATTGGTCCATGTTATTTGGTACCATGGAAGTGATGTCCATGATACAATGGAAAAAAAATTCTTGGGTTGTGGAAGAATATTTCTTTTTTTCTCTCTAATAACGCATCAGGATAACTTTCTGGGGATGGAAATATTTTAACAGTGGTGAGAATTATCCCATCATTTGATATTTATTGAGGTAATATTTTTATTTTTAGTTCATATTTTATCCCTCAGTTACAAATTGATATTTTGGTTTAAATAGAGAATATGGTTGTAGATTATGGTCTCATACGGTTGGCCGATTATTTGCTAAAATTTACACCCTTTACTATAAAACAATGCAACATTTGGTAATTTTGGGAAGAGGTGAATTAGAAATTTGTAATTAGTTTTGGATATCATACTGGAAAATAGAATGGAATTTCCTTCATGGATAGTGAGGGGGAATTGTTTCTGCAAGGTTTGGATAACTATTGATAAAATCTAGAAAAATTACCGAGGTAATAAAATGGTGTCTTTCAACATTTTCCCCTTCTATTTTTAACCCAAATCACCCATAATCTTCCCCATTCAAGATTACTCACGCTTGGACCATCCTCTCCCCCTCCATACTCCCTTTGATATTCATTTTCTGGATAATTTGTTGTGGTTTCTATAAGAATCCACATGTATGTTCTTTTATTCCTTTATGTTCACACTTTTATAGGCTTTCTCATCCCCCTTCATTGATGTTTTGCTATCTAGTTTGTTGGGTGAATTATATCATGATGAATTATTATTATCACGGTTCAATATTGATGTTTATGGTTCTATCATTCCATTATAGAGTTATCTTGAGGTGAGGTAGTGGATTCGAACCGATCTCGTGAATTTTCAATGGTTGAGGGTTTTGAGTCCATGTTTATAATTAATAGATGATTTTGATATTTTTGAATCAGTATTTAAAAATGTTATATGGAATATTTTTGTGGTGATAAATGTCATTTTATATGTATATGAGGTTTTTATTTGTTGAAATAATTTTATCCCAAGTAAATAGATTGTGCATCATTTTTGATCTAATATTTTTTTAAATGTGATTAATAAATAATGCAAGTGTTTGAACAAAATTTGAAAGTGGTGATAGACATGTTTTATTTTGGACTGGGTGTGATTGTGAATTTGAATATTTTTTCATAACGAGAAATGGTGGCTTCATATGTGTATTCACATTTCTTGCAGGTACATGTCAGTGTTGTGATCTATGTGATATGTGAAATAGTAATTGAACATGAAGGAAATCAATGGTATATTGGTGGGTGGAATGTTACTAGTATGCTAATTAACTCAGAATGGGGCTTGGCATGGATTTATCAGGCAGGATATATGATTATAACAAAAACTAAATTATATTGATTATTGGATATCACTATATCTTTGATGAATTCCTCTCTAGTGGCTCATGCACGTGGGAATGTGAGTTATGGTTTCTATACCATTTTTCAGAGATATATGATTTTATTGTATCTTTTTAATGCTGGAACCTTTAGTTATTTCTCAAGGTGATCTCATAATGTTGTCCATACTATTTGAATATGGTGGACCCCAATCCCATTTTATATTTCCCGGTATATTTATTCGAAGTGTGTTTCTTTAAAATGTTTTTTTAAAATGATTCCATGTTCATTATTAAAACATGAAAATAGATTTTTCTACCAATGTTATGGAATTAAATACTTCCCTTTTATTTCATAATACTAGGGTTTGGCTCAAACCCTACATACACCCATCAGGGTAAGTATTATTGTATATGTATGACCTAAGAAAACTAATGATCTACCATGGAGTTGATGGTGGATCTAGATGCCAGTGTTCCACTTCTTATAGGGTTGATAGTGTTGTCGTGAGTATGATTTTCCTCATGTTTTATGGTGGTTTTTGGTATATTTTGTTGTTCCCATTATATTATAGTACCTTGTGATTTTTTTAATTTTGAATCTATGAATATCAAAAATGATGCACCTCATTTGGTTATGAAAATTTGGTTTCTTGATGTTTGTAACATTTGTTTTTTATGATTATGTTATAGGGTGAAATCATTTACAATGACTAATGATGACAACCATTAACTAGCTTCTATCCCCAAGGGATTGAGAACACCTTTCAGGCCATATATTGGACATGTTCTAGATTTGGGTTAGATTGAAAATGGCTTGGTTCATGATATTTTCACCCCTCAATGATCTATGGTTTTGTAGTTAGAAAATATCAATTGAATGTAAACAATGTAACACTTTATTTTTCATTGGATCATAATTTTCTCATTGAAATCTATATTTTAACTATACTCTAATTTAGTCATTATCTTAGAACCCAATTGAGTGATTTTAATGAAAAAATTTATGTTTCACACATTCCCCTTTCAAATATAAATTTTAATAGGCCAATATATAGTGTGGGATTTTATAAAATATTGAATCATTGATTGAAATGATAAAATTGTGATTTGAAATTTTATTTATGGTTTATGGATTGTAAGATCCCAAAAATTTTGGTTAAAATAATGATATTCCTGATAGTTTTCGTAACAAAAAATATAGTACTTTAAGAAAATTGATATATATATATAATATTTTTCTGTAAATATTTTTATTTTAGTGTATATTATTAATTATATATACGCAATATGATTAACTATATTTGATATAAATTTATAATGTTCAAACTCAAAAAAATATTTTTATGAATTCTCAATTAATAAGAACAGAATAATTATGCAATCCATTTTTGGTTTAAAAAATTCATTTATTTAGAAATTAGTTTATTTCCTTTTAAAAATAGAAATTATAAATAAATATTGGCACTTATAGAAAAATTATTTTATAAAATTTAAATAATTAATGAAACATGGCTATCAAAATTTACATAGGTTGATATTTAGATATTTCTCTAAACTAGTTAATTTTTTATTATATAGTAAAAGACAATAAATTTTATAAAACAATTATTTATTTTCAACCATAATATACTTTGAAAGTATAATTACATTTTGGATTTTAACTTAATGTGAAATATGATCCATTTTAATATGAATATTCTTATTGTTTACCTTTTAAATGTAAATAATAAGCCTTTTTATATTGGTAAATTTATATTAATAAAACACTTTTTCTTCCAAAGCACAGTTTTTCATCTTGAGTTAAGAATTTTTATTAAAAATTTTTCCTAAATATATTGAGAATGATCATAAAAAATTTATATCAAATTATAAATTGATGTGTTTTTAATTTTGTTAATTGGTCCCTATTATTTTTATTCATTATGAATAGTAATCATAATATTTATTTTCCACCTATGTAATTGTAAAGTATTTTTATCATGTTTAAAAATATTAGATAATGACCCAAAATAATCACCAAACTTGGACTTATTTTATGGGATGAGAATAATTATACCATACACATCAAAAGATCAAATATATGGACATTTATTCATATGTTTCCTTAATGATTTCATTTTTAAAATTTTAGGAAATTAAAAATACATAATATTATCTTCTTGACATTTATTTATTGAATACTTTATTCTATGGAAATATAATTTTTGAATATAGGAATAATGAAATTATTTTCATCATGGAAATTTACTTCTAATTTTTAGTGATTATATAATTACAATAAATTATTATGATGTTCATATATAGTACTTATGAAAAGTGTATATAAAGTAATGTAAATGAATTTAAATAAATATAAATTAATAATTTTTGTATTAAATATGATTTCATAAGAATTTTTTTTATAATAATGTAGAATTTATGGCTAATGTGTTTATATTCAAAAAAATTATAATTTTCATTAATGTCAAAATAAATTAATAGTGTCAAAATGTAATTTGAAATTTTTAATGAATATAATATTTTATTAAATTAATAATTAGAAGACATTGAAGAGGAAAATAATAAAAAATATATGGAAACGTATAATTTCATCGCCATTATGATCAAATTATTACCTTAAATTTATAATTATAACCCTTAATGATGGAAAAAGGTTGTCTATGTGGTTTGGGAGAAAAATTGTAAATGATGGAGTTAAATAAGTTGGATTAGTTGTAAAATGACCTAAACACTTTATTAAGATTCAATGGATTGTTAGTTTTTGAATTAACCCTTTTCTAATTTTTATATGAGTCTAAAAGAAACGATTTAAATAATAAAGTATGTTAAAAATATTTTAGAACTTTTAGATAATTACAAGTGTACCACTCATTTAAAATATAAAAGGACACTCATACCCTCTATTTTTTCACCACTACAAGAATCCTAGTTCACCCATACCCTATAGATTTCTCATATCAAAATCAAAATCCATGATTTAAGGATTCTGGACTTTATTAAAGACTATCTAAAGGTTCCATAATAAGTTTTATATATGAATGCTACAAAGGAATAGGTAAAACTCATTACTGAATCTTTAATGTTTATTTCATATTATAATTTATATAAACTTATTTTAAACATACTAACATAACAATACCCATTTAATAAATATATTGATTTTTTATTTAGAATATATTAAAACCATTTTACACCTCATTCCAATCCAATGTAATGTGAGAACTATGCTCCTATAAATGCATAAAATATTACCTCCACACTATTGCGTAAATAATTTTCCATCCCAATAGAAAATGATTGATTATAAATACTGAAATAATTACTATATATTATATTTAATAAATTATAATTATCATGTAATTATAATATCACATCTTCCTTCTTAGATTCCAATCAGCCGTAAAAGTATAATGTTGCTCACATGTATGTGTAGATTACAACCTCCATGAAGACATGTGATTTGTTTTTAATTTCATCAATACATGTAAAATAGTAAGGAAAATTTAATCAATATTTATGAAATATATGATATAATATTGATAATGAAAATCAGAATCATTATTTATATTTATTTAATTCTATCCGTCAAAAAGTGACAACAACATTTATGTGCATATATAGTCTAGCAACTCCAGGAATGGTGAAATTAATTTTTCTATTTATTACATTCATATATGATTATATATATTTGTATACGGAATATATATGATATTATTTATATGATGGAATCATTAGAAATATGAAATGGATTACAGTATTGAATTAAATGTGCATAAAAATTAGATAGTTAAACTTCAAAAATATTTATTTCAATGAAAAATTATAAATAAAAGGATATTGGACTATTATAAAAGGATACGTATATATATTATTACATATTTGATTATGTCACTTTATAAATTAATAATAATGTTAAAATCATTAAATAATTGGTTAAATCTTGTTCAACAAAGTAGAAGTCCCAGGAAAGGGGTTTATTAACTATACTTCCAATCAATGTGTTGTAATTATACTTCATTGAAAATGATATACCATGATTATGTGTATAATGACTACTATTATTTTATATTATATAAAAAAATTGTGTTTATATTTTTTACACAATCACTCAATTGATTAATTATCACATTAATTATGGTATCCATGTATGGTATTTCTTCTAGATCTCCAAATATTTCACACATATTTGTTATTATAAATGAATGTGATTTTTTAAAATAATACACCTTTTATAAATATAATAAAAATGTAAATTTATTTATGATGATTAATGTTTCACCTCATTAATAAAAATTTATGGTTTATAATCTAATATTTTACAAAGTGGTATGAATTTAATTAAAGTCAATTTTTTGGGATATCCACTATTTTTATTCAAAGAATATTATAATATATCTTTAATAAAATCCATTTATTTTATTATCCACTAGTAATTTTTGGACTTAATATATTTTCTTCCAAAATATATTATATTTGGTATTTGATTCTTGAAAATTAATATTAAAATAAAATAAAATATTTTTTTATATTAGATCGTGTTTTTCTTTCATCCATTTCTTTATTTAAAAAATATATTTTTTTAAAAATGAGTCTTATTTACTAAAGCAATTAATTAAGTAAAGTTAGTGAATTCATTGAATTTGTATAGGGTGTTACAGGAATCCTTATAATGCTTTTTCAACGGATTATTTTATACTTCCCTTATAAACATTCTATAGAAAAATTTTTAATATATATATAATTAATGAATAGTTCAAATGGCATAAATATCATATCATATTTAGTTTATGCTAAAAAATTAATGGATTTAGAATTATACCAATGTATTGAATAGTTCTTTTAATTTCATTATTCGATTTTAATTTTTTCTGTAGAGTAATGAATTTATTACAAAAAAATATATTTTTATGAATATCTAGTCATATTTTTTCTCAATTAAATAATTTTTTCATATTAATTCTATTTAAATATTCAAAATAAAATTACTATTCGAAATTATAATTTCCTTAAACATCACTATTGTTTGATTCTTGGATAATTTAATTTCCCATTCCATTTAATATTTATAAATATCAATTTTTAACATGAATTATATTTGACTGAATGGGGAAATACCGATATTTATTTTCATTAATCGATAGATAAATAAATTTATAAGAAAAGTTGTTAATGAATTAAATTTATCAATCAAAACTTGAGTAATGAATCTAAATTTATGTTATTGGATGATCCGAAAATTATATACCACTATAATGCCTCGACATGTATCCAGAGATAAACTACATGGTGACACATAAGAAAAAATTTATTGTGTATACCTACACATCAATTAAACTGTCATGGAATAAGGCCGTAATGGTAATTATATGATGATGTCATAGATCATTAAGTATAAAATTATTCATTTACTTAATTAAGAATTTAATTATTATTATCAGTGATTCAATTTAATTAATAGTACTAATTGGTGTAATTTATGTTCCTATTTTTTAATAAATTTCGTTTTTATGCAACTATATAACCTTTCAATATATATTATTTCTCATTTTCATATGAAACATTTTGTTACATAAACCCCCTGATAATCATATTATATCACCCTCTATTTTTTAATATCTTTAGGATATAAAGAATGATGTTATAAATAATAATAGGGTTATTAGAATGGTTCTTATGATATGTATTCAAGATTTGTAATATTATATGAAAATGATGTGTGTATTTTGTTCTTTATGGATACTAAATTAAAAATTCTGGTTGATGTGATCTCGTGAATCTTATGAAAATATTGTATTGTTCGGAACAGAACTTTGTTAGAATAGTTTGGTTGTCAAATTTTTTTAACATATAATATCAAAAAAGTCAACGGAAAACATCGGAAAACAATGACTATGAGAAATGTAACTTCAATAAATAAATCATTGAAAATTAGTATACACTATGAAATAAAATTTGGGTTAATTAAATGAATTTGATTTTAATAAATTGGAAATTTTTTTTAATTAACATCATTTGGAATAAAATATCATTAAAAAATTAGATTCTTATTTCGAGAGTGTTTGTATAAAATCATTAGAATCATAAAAAAAGATGAATATTAAATTTTCAAAATATATACGATAATATGGATGGTATGTAAAATATTTTCTTGATATAATGATCTAATTATGAGATTGAATTTTTTTCATGATAACATTACAAATATAGTAGATTGAATTATCATTTAGGATGGTTTTATTAGAAAGATAAATTTCACACATAATGATAGGTTGGAAAAATAATTGACATGTTAGATCAAAAAATAATATAATATTGAATTTTTTTGGTCATATGTTTTAATATGAGCTAAATTAATAGATCCATGTTAATGAATTCTCACACATAAAAAATTTTATAGTAATAAATAATATTATAAAATTTATTTTATATTTTAAAATTATATAAAAATTTAATTCAAAGGAAAGATAAAAAAATCAATAATAGGGTAGATTTTATAGTACTCATATAAAATATGTTCATAATGAAAACAAATAACTCTATAAATGATAATTGAGTTGACAAAACCCATTACAAATTGATTAGACTTTAAATAAAAACATACTAAAATATGTGGAACTAAATTGAACATTAACTAACATTAAAAAATGTATTATATTATATATTTTTTCAATTAGGAATTATATAAAACATAATAAACATATTAGGTAAATAAAAAAATGTATCTCAAATAAGGGAGTTTCAAATGCACTCCCTTAAATTTTTACATATTCATTTTTCACATGCAACAGTCATCCAAAATAATTAAATTAATTTTATAAAATAAATAAATAAGACTAAAATATATATTTATATACATTTAATCCTCTCATTAATAATGATTATAATCATATATATATATAGTTAGATTTAAATAATCTATAATATCAGGTATAAGTAATATTTATGATTTTGAATATCTCGTGAAAGATTTGTATAAATATTAATTCATCATACAAAGTAAATCATCTCATCATCTTTAATGATTCTAAAATGAAATAATTATAAATATTTTTTATGTTCTAACTTCTATTCTGATGTGTTTAATTATTTATCCCCAGATATAAAGTCAACAACAAACATATTTTGTTGTTATCAACCACAGACGTGTTTCATCATAATTAATTAATTAAATATTGATTTAACTATTATATAACCAAAATTATATAATTATTTACATATTTTTATCATTCCATAATCTAGTTATTTTTCTTTAGTCATGCATGGCTTAAATTATGTAGATTTATTAAATTGGTGGCCAAAACCAACAAAACATGATCTTTCCATGATTAATGGGTGATTATAAAACTGTATAGTTGAAATATCATCATAACAAAACCATAATTATCATATTTATTATTCATTAGTGAAAAATTTTATAATATAAGGGATTTTGGATGTGAATTTTTTTTAATAAACCATGACAATTTTTTACTAAATTGTATTTCTTTCTTAGTTCACGTGTTAAATATTGTTAATTTTTTAATGATTGTATATCAAATATATAATTTTTTAAATTCTCAATATAATTATACAAAGAATTATTAATATTATTAATTTCATATTTTTTGAAATATGTATTTAGGAAAAAAAAGATAGGGGCTAATGAAAAATAGAATAAACAGGTTCATAGAGGTAATGGTCTATACATATACATAGATTCTATATTTGTTTTCCATTTAACAAGAAGAAGTGTAATATTTTTTATTATTTTTGAATAATTTAATGTTTATATATATAATACTTACATATTCATTTTAAAAAGTAATCTATAAATGCTTGGAGGTAATGGAAATATACCTAATACAATATAGAGGAGGTGGCTCGCAGAACGAATGATGAATTGTTTTTTTTCTAAATAGATTAAGTAGTATGGTGGTTCATGCATGAATGTCCATTATAATTATATATTTTCATAAAAATTATTATTAATTATCATTTTAGGATTTTTTAGTTTTATTTATGTAGTATGGATTAAAAAAATAAGATTCTTAAATATAATGATATGTTATATTCTTATACCAGATTATAGGGATAATTTCATTTCAAAAAGGAATTATTCCTTTGAGGGATTATATTTTAAAAAAGAAAATAAATTTGATGGTATCTAAGAATGTTATTTAGTAACAGTAGAAGCATTTTTCATGACTAGTTTATTATTTTATATGATGTGAAGTAAGGATTGCGGTGTCCCATATATATGTTAATATAGATTCCATTTTTCAAAACTACCAAATCAAATCCATACATGTGATGTAACTATAAAAGAATGAATCCCTAAAATAGTGAAGTATTTTACAGTGAATTTTATAATAATGATAAATATCTCAATAACCAAATTAATATAACTATTAATCATTTTTGGTCCTTTACCATTTTTCTTACCCATTTTTCAAATTTTTGTTTTCAGTAATTTAACATGATTTTAACTTTTCAAAATATCCATTAATTTTTTTTATTATATTATTTTTAACCATATATTATGAATTTTAAATCCATTTTTTCAATTTTAATATTTATAAACCTGAATTTTAAAATTCAAAATTTATATTTGATTAAAAACATTTTCCATTAAAAGATAACTTCTGTTATAAAATGTAAAATATTGGTTATTAAATTAATGAAAATATATTATAATTTACTCTATACATTAAAATTATCTATTTTGACCTTTAAAAAAACACCATTTTATATGTCAAAATTATATAATAATTATGATATAAAATAATTGATGTTTGAAAAAATAGTACTTTTCACTGTTAAAAAAACAGTCTTTTAGAAAAAGATAATTAATTATCTCTATGATTATTTAAAATTTCTAAATAAATATTGATGACATTTATATCCAAAAAAAATTATAATATATATATATATCATTATTTAAATAAAAATACCAAATATATAGATAATAGTTTTTTTATGATATATGTCTTCTTAAACATCAAGAGTAATTGCTCTTATTTAATATAAATTTACACACATTAAAATATTATAATAATTGGTTAAAAATATAAATATTACATATTATAAATAGCTTATGAATGTGAACAAATTTAATTATTTGTGAAATTTTCTATAATAGTTTTTTAAACATGATTCTTTGAAAGAAATATTTTATTAATTTATAAATGGGAAATGAAAATATATAATAATTTTTATTGTTAATTATCAATAATGGAATAATGATTATATTACTAATTATCAATTTATATCTCTCATTTCATTTTTTTAAAGCTTCTGTTTTAATTATGTGACGTTCTTGATAATAATATTTGAAGATAATTTTAATTAAAAGGAACTATAATCTTGAATCATTACACTCTATCCAAATTAAATAAATTGCATCATTGCAATGAAAATTATCAAATACTTATGAATGTTGGTGAGTCTATTCCAAACACAATCGTAATTTAGGATATAACTTTTTATATGAAATCTACCTTACATATGTATTATATAACAAGCTATGTATATATCTTTAAATAACACTAACCATTTAAAAATTAATATATCATGTTTTTATACTATGGAGTGTCACATTGAAACACTTTTTGTCTTGATTATTGCAATTATTATTTTTTCATATTTTTAATTTTATAATAAATAATACATTGAATTTTTTATTAATTTATGTATTGATAATAATGATTATATCATAATATTTCATTTAATAGATTATCTATTTTATTTCATATTCTCATTCATACAAACATGTTTTATAATTTTTATCATTAGTTCATATAATAAATAAAAAATATAAAACCATAAATTATCATTTATTGATGTTTGTTTCTATTAAAATATAGAAAAATTACCTAGAAATATCTCACACACTACAAGTGATCATAACTAAATTTCTCGGTTTTGATACCTTTTATATTCTAGACATAAGAATGGTTATTTAACTAAAAAAATTTGTATTCATATTTATTTGGAAGTATAATAAAATAATATAAATGTCATTACAAAAAAATTGAATCGATATTTATCATTTCCGAAATTGTGATTCAAATTAATATATGTTTTTAGACTAAAATATTCATTTTTTAGAACATTTTTCTACAATATCTTATATATAATATGAACTATAAATGTAATATTATGATGGTTCGTGATTATATCAATTTTTAATGAAATATTAAAATTATATGTCAACTAGACCCAAATAGGATATGTATTTCCGCATAGCCAGTTCAATCATATGTAACTGAATATAGTTATCCACATGGCCTCATTTTCATATCCCATTATGATATAGGTTATTGACTAGCCTAGATTGAATATGGTAGTGTATTAGGGATATTATAACATGATGACTATTATTGATCAAAAAATTCAGTTAATGAATGACTATATCAAGGATACAAGTATATTTAAGACAAAAAAATACAAAAAGTACATATAATCCATAATAACAATCATAATAATATCAAATTACATAAATATCCTTGAATAAATATAAATGGAATAGAATCTTGTATATATAAATAATTATGGAATGTTATGAGGCTAAAAATAAAATGGGTATATAAAGGAACATATCTTTAAACATATAAAAAAATCTATATAAAATACAAATAGGGAAAAAACTATTTATACTAGCATTAAAAATAATATTCTTGATCATCTACTATTATACTCTATCATAGTAAAAATAGTACCAGGCATCCAATTTTGGACCCTTGCCTATGTCCCATCATAAATTCATAAATTATATCCAAAACCAATTATAATCCGGAACATATTATTGATATACTCAATAATTTACCTCCAAAAAATTATATACAATTCCACTACTTGAATATATATGAATCATTATGTTGGTATAATAAAAAGTAATGAAAATATATACACATATAAATATCACTTTTAGGATTAGGAACCACATTGGTTGACTAGGTGACCATACCTTCTTCTTTCTATACTAGATGTGGATGAACATTTGACATATATGTGAAAATGGTATAACTAAAAAACCATAGCCTCCTAGTGGAAGGAGTAGTTAAGTATTAACCATGGATAAACCATTGATTCCTTAACAAATTAGTTTTACCGCAGATCAGATCAATAAAATTTACAACCAAGATATAGTTATTAAATGGTAATAGATGTTTTATACCATTAGTATTCCATTATAAATGATTTAGAATGAGTTTGTAGAAGACCTACATATAAATGCATGTCCTAAGATTTATTTGAGCTAATGTATATAATCTAATGTGTCACATGTTTGAGATAATCATGTTGAATCCAAGGAGAAAACAAATCATTAGAATATTTCATGATAATAAGTGAGTGAATTTTTAGTACTAAAAAAGGTTCAAACATACAAATTTATCAATCCCTAAATTCAATGATGGGTAGCCCCAATGTAATCCTATATAATGAATCATCGCTGGTCCTTGAATAATCAAGTTATTACATCCTGAATCGATGGATAGTTCACGTCTAACTTCAAAATTAATTTAAAAAATACCAAAATCAATTATCAACATGTGTATATTATTTTTCCAAAATTTTGATGTATCATCAATGATAATTATACTACTATTTTTAATTTAATACAAAATTAATTCATTAAAAAATATAAATGGTTCATAAGTGGTGTCCATACACTATTTCATTTTAATATTAAGTATAAATATTTAATATGAATAATAAATTCAATACTATATCATAATTACTCATTTATTATAAAAAAATCAATTAATATTTTAATGGCCAATCCAACAATAATGTGGTTCGTATTGGCTAAATTCATATAATGGTTATCAAGGTAATGTGTTTAAGAGATCACCCAAAGTGGAATTTCTTATTGAGGTTCCACTCTCAAATGGCATATGAGGTTTTATAAAGGGTATATGTCATAGATTCCACAATTAAAATTATTAGTTTAATATTCATGATGAATGGAATGTATTTTATAGAATACAGCATAATAGAATCATTTAGAAATAAGTGATAAATTTATGGAAATGGTATAGACCACCAACCTCATATTGGTATTCAAATCATCATCTGGTATCATAATCATATTCAAGATATAAAATAAAATAATGAAATAAAAAAATCCTTAAAATAGGGTATATGATATTACATATATATTTTTTATTTCTAATAAAATATAATTAGGAATTATTTCTAAATTGATTGATGAACATACCACTGGTTATCAAACATGATGAATTATGTTCTAAAGAGTGTTAAATTAAGTTATTGGATTAATAACATTGATGAATTTTGAATATATAACTTTACATGGTAGGATTTTATGTGTTTTGGAGAAAATAATATTAGTTTAATTATTTAAATAAGTTACTTTTATAAAAATTTGGATTTAACCATTTTTAAGGGTTATAGTGTTGGATAAACCATTCACCAATATTAAAGACCATAATATCTAGAGTGGAATACCCCAAATAGTTTAAAACACTCTTTTTATAAAAAAATTGTGCCCATGTCCTCTCTTTTATATCCCACTATAAAAACTAATATATTTTAAACAAACCATTCCACCTTAGGAGAATGATTTATAAAAACCATGCACTAGGTCTTTTTTATCAAAAACATGGGCTATAGGATCCGAAAAATCCCTAGATTATCTTGATCCATTCTATACAATCATCATAAAATTCATAATATTATAATTAATGGTATAAATTGAAATTTATGTGATATATAACTCTGTTAAATTTTAATACATTATAATCTCCACTCATTAAAACAACTCGTTCTCGATATTTCCTTCTATGGTTTGTAAAATATCTTATGAGAATGGATCAATACAATGAGTATTCCCAACATCCTCTCTCTCATATATATCTAATTTATTATTTATTTATACCATGAACAAACAATATAAGAATATACTTGTCCTAGAGAGCCTTTTTTTTCTCCAATAAATGATTCAAATAAGACACTCCTCCAATAATGATTTCGTGTCAATATAAACATCTATAAGGAAATAGAAATGTGGTGAGTAAGAATGATAATGGAGGGGATAGGATATTTGAAATACCTAATTCATGGACCTTAACCTCATTATTGAGGATTAACAGTACTCTAAAATCCCAACCATCTCTATAATCCTGAAATATATGACATAACATGGTGATAGGTTACCTTATAAATGAATCCATCCATTAACCAATATAGCTGAAACTAATAGAAATTTTCAATGTCCTGCCTCAATACATAGATGTTGGCTATGGAGAGCCTGTTTTGTCTATATAATACATTGATATATACCGAGGAATATTTTTAGGTTCAATCTCTGATACAACAAGCAATTTCAGGTATAAATGATCCCACTATTGATTAAATTTCATTTTCACCTTACAATGGGTTGAGATTTTTTATTCTATCATTTTTCACTTGCCTCCCCCACAAGGTTTTTTAGTTTTCTTACTTGGTATGTATAAACTCACACCTGTATTAGAATTTCCAACATGTTTCTTTTCATATGAAGATGAAAGACATGATGATGATGATTTCAATGTAGTGAAGGGATTCTCATGTTTCTTCGGTGACATATGTTTGTCAATACATGGATATCCATATTTTGAATCACTCGGTATTTTCATCACCATTAATTATTATTTTGGGAAATAACTTTTTGTTTACTTATTTTTCACCTATACTTTTTAGAGTATGTTTTCATACTCTTAATTATTAATTTGATGGTGTATCATGAATGGATATCACATTAAATGTTAATGCATTCCATTTTTTCCACAAACCGTATTCATAAAGATGGAAAGGTCTTTATGTATATGTACACTAGGATGTGTCTTATCATAATAGTTATTCATTTTTGAGCTTGTCACCATTCCCTAGACAATGGAGGAAGATTGGGGTAGTTGTGGCTTTGCCTTCAACTTTCAAAGATTGACTCAGTGGGTCAGGTTGGGAAAAACATGTTTCATATATTGTTTAAAATTGGGATGAGGATTGGAATTATCTGCCCTAGTGAGATTTGGTTTGGGAAATATGTAAAATGTGTCAATGTGTCTCGAGTAGGGCTCTCAATATTGGGAATCCAGGAATGTTGTGTCCGCTGATGTATCCATTCAATGATTCTCGGATTACCTTTTTATTGACTCCACATATGTAGATATTGATTTCAAGGATCTTTGTTAAAACAATCATATAGTATTTATTTTTAGGCTATCTTATTGGGTCAGAACCGCATATATATATTCTCCTTTGACCTTGCTAAATCTAGATTAAAAATCAAAATGACAAATAAATAACAATGTAGGTTAATGATTCTAGATCATGACTAACAATAATTAGTGATGATACATCATCTCAGTGAACATCATAGAAGAGATAATCTCTAGGAAGAAAGGTAGAAAAATCTCCTAATATAGAGTAGTATATTATACCAACATAATATGCTATAAATGCACATAGGCATAACCCTCTGTGAGAGTTATAGATCCATATGTCACTGAGGTTCCTTGGTGAGCCAAATCACCATTAATTGATTTATTGGTTTAATATATTGATTTAATTTATATACATGTGGAGAACCTGACTAATTAGATGGATATGAAATCATTAAGCCATTAACATAGAGGTGTCGTGCACCATTGGAGCATAGTGATATAGTTTCACTGTGAGTTGAGACAGTCTTGTTCTGAATTTTATCATAAAATGCAAGAATATTATCACCCCTCATTCTGGGTGAATGTCTAGTGTTAGTATATTCTGGAGATGCATCAGGGAGGGATGCTAGTCTTTGATTATGTCATGTGGTTTAGTGACCTTAAATAGTACTAACTCAACATGATTCAAGATATATGCTTCTTGTTTTGGATCTCTAACAAGGATCTCCACAAATACATATGTTTCATTATAGTACTGCCTATTAATTTCTAGATTTACTACTATTTTAGAGAGGGTACTAGTGATAGATATATTCATATTAGAAGGACTCCCTGGTGAAAGATCTCGAATATGGTGTCCTATAGATAAGTAATGTTTATCTGATAGTAGTCACTAGTTGTTGAAATGTATTCCCTAGATACCATACAATGACTAATCATATTAATTTGGTCATAGAGAAAAGGGATATCAGAGTGTACCATGGAAGCTGAAAGCAAGGAGATTTTATGCTAGTTATGGGTGAGGCCGCGTGGAATGTGATTACCCAACCAAATGTGATTAGGATGGTAAGTAGTAGAGAACATGTCTCCATGGAATAGGATGAACTATGTTCATGGATCTCATATGCATGTCTAGTTTTGATAATATGGAATTTAATCTTGAAGAGGGAAATATGGGTCTCTTGATAGAGAATCATTTATTAGAGGATGATGATATGAATTCCTTACTCCACCACCACCTGTTGGACCATGTCATGTAAAGGGATCCAACAGTTTGAGTCGCTAACATCTATTGGTGATCGAGGAGTAGGACTTGGAATCCCACATATGATTATTAGTATGATCTATGTTTATTATACTCATTATTCCGAACCTATATTCAAGGTATAGAGTAAATCCTTTATATCCTTACCCCTGCTGTGAGAACTATAGTACATATTTTAGGTTATGTCCCAATATATATTCAATGAGGTTCCTATAGGTAATTCTTCATTGATATATTTTATCTACTGGAAATAAGAGTATATTTGGCTGGAGGGATATTCTTGTGTGACCTCTTTGTCTCCATAATGAACAAATATGATATCATCTTGTGTGTGGAAATTTTATGTACATTTTGATCCTTTATTGTCATTCATCGTACATGGGTCATATTCATTCAAATACATGGTAAGTTATTCTATATAAAGGATGAGATAAACCTCATGGTATGATCATTGTGTTTTTAGATTAGGAGGCCGCAACACATCTCTCCTATGTTGGTGAGTTTTTTCCTTTCCAAATCGGTATCTTTAAGCATATAAATTGTAACACCCCAAGTTTCCTCGGTATGTTTCCTTTCGAATAATGCAATGGCGTGCATTGTACACAACTTCGAGATTTTAACACACCATAACCAATCAAACTAGCCGTTATGAATAGTAATACCTACTTTTTGAAATTATAAAAATACTATCTCTCAAAATGGACTTCATTTTTGGATTCGTAATATCGAAATTAGCCCAGGGTGAAATTTTGGTACTTTTTGGATAACTTTCATATTTTGATGAATAGTGAAAATTACTAAATTTTAATTAAAAACAACTTTTTTAATCAAAATAATTAATAGTGATAAATTATGAATTTGAGTTGTTTTAAAGTATATTTATAATATATTTTTACCATTTAGTATAATTTTGGTCATTGTACATAATTTTACAAATAAACCGAACATAAACAAGTGTCAATCTTTTGATAGTTATTATCTCTTAAAAACACGCTTTTTGTTTTGACAGCGGGAATTAATTTTAAATTAATTTCTGCCACTTCTGTGTTTTGAATTTAGAAAAATGGATTCCATATTTGGAATCAGGATTTTCAAATTGTTTAAATAGGTAACTTTTATTTTTAGACATTTTGAATAATTACTGCGGTAAATATTTTATTTACCATGGTTAAGGGTAAATCCGGTAAATAAGGGTTAAAAAAATTATAATAATACTAAATTACCCTAAAACGTGTCTTAACCCTATTGGTTGATACATGGTCGACCATGGGCATCTTTGGGTCTATTTTGGGACCCCATGTATCCACTTGTAAGTGATAATGATACTTTATTTTAATTAAGTTAAAATAAATACAAAAATGACACAAGCATATATCTTTTCACAAAACAATTGTTACAGAGGGTTATATATGTTGGATTTTAGATTATAAATATTCCATAGTAAGATAAAAATATTTCCTACATAATTATATTTTATTTATAATTTTTAGACATTAAATAATTTAATTTATTTATGACACAATGATGATGCAGTAATTACTATAATAGTGAAAAATCAAAATAATAGATATTAAAAATACCCAAATAAATATAATATGAAACTTTTAATGAATTAAAATAATTTTCTAGGATAATATGATATATTAGTATTTATTTAATTTAATTTTTTCGAAGTAATCAGTCTGTTATGAGTTTCACAAAAAATCAACTATTGAATAGTGTCAAAATTGACATAAAAGAGTTTTTAAAACCAATATTATATTATTAATTGATATTAAATTCCTAAAAATCTAAGGTTCGGACAAGAGACTTATATCATGATAGGTGTATCATTAAGGGACCACTTGGGGGTCGCTTGTATGTATATTTTATGTTTATTAACCATATAATATAAAAATACAAAGAGACATTGTAAAAGTGAAACTAATTAACTTAGAGTTAATACTTAATGATAAGGTTAATATAAGTACCCAAAACTGTCTAAATTATATTGGTTGAGTTTTTTTCGACCCATCCCCACCTTAACCTTTGAATAGTCAACTTTTGAGCCATTGGAAACCGAATATGAATTTATTATAATCTAATATCTCTAGCTTTTCCAAAGGTGCCCCTAACCCCTCTTATAAAAGGGAACTCCTCCTTCTCATTTCTTCACACCTTCAAAGCCCATTGGTTCGGCCAAAACCTGCCCAAATACTATCTCAACTTCCCTCACTACAACCTAGAGGCCTTAGTTTGATCAGAATGCCAACCTAAGGAGCCCTTTTGATCAAATCAAAAGGAAGAACCCAAAGAAGAGGTAATGTTTTCACCACCCCTTTTCAAGTTCCATTCTTCTTCAACGTCCTCTTTCTTTGTTATTTCCATTATAAAATAATAACTCCAGTATCATATATATACTGTGATGTTATTATAAATATGGTACAACCATATTCAGTATTCTATCCATCCTTTGAATAACATGTCACCATACGTGCGTACGTACGGATTACCGTCTCCATGTCGTGGTGTAATTGTTATTCAATATATTATTATTTGGATGGGTATAATAATGATGTGTAACTCATGTAAATAATAAATATAACATGATAATGATTCTGTATATATGATATAAAATCCAATTATATATTATTTTAATATCAAAAGAATGATATTGTCGCTCGTGCGTGTGTACGGACTACCGTCTCCACGAACGCGATGAGATTCATTGTCCATCATATCCATTAAATTATAATTATCATTTGATGATTTAAAAATAGTATCTAAGGACTTGATATCATTATGGATATGAATAATATACATCCCATTAATAACGAATATGGCTCACATAACAAAGAATATAAAGTAAAATTAACCCGTTAACACCCGAAATGACGATAATTCTAAGATATTATTAACAAATCAATGTTAAAAGATCATATATGATATCATATTAAAGTAAATGATTCTTGTATAATTCAATAACAATTATTTTACCATTATACAGGAGGTAAACCTACCATCGACCAAGGAAAAAGTACAAAGTAAGGGATTTTCTTATCTCACTTTCAATTCCGTGAGATTTCCATTTTTTCGCCACTAAATTATTGAAAGTGGTGTATTGTGTACTGCCATTTGATATATATTCATGATTATATTTATATTCATGTTATTCTGTAAATAATTTGGTGGTTATTAACTTTTGGCCATACGACTCAGTTGATTAACATGGTAAGGGGTTTCTTATCTCACTTTTAATTTCGTGAGATTTCCATTGATCACCACTTAATTATTGCATGTGGTGTATGTGTACTGCCCATGATTGTATTCATTGTGTAATATACTTTACTTTATGGGTATTTAAATCATCATGGTATGATACTTCTTTCATGGGTGTATGTTTCGTTTGTTACCTAATCGATAAGGGAATTTGAGATTTCAATTCCCACTCATTTGGCTTTACGCATATTTCATTGATTATATTACTCCATGATTATGTGTGGAATCACTATTCATTTGATTATGTCATAATTTCCACTCCCCTTCCTGTGGATATAAGTTTTATACACATAATCACTCATTGGTAATTCTCAAGTCATTGATATGAATTTGATAAGAGTAATTTTAACTCATTCACCATTTGTTGAGTTAAACATCCAATTCGTTGGTGTTGTCATTACAAGAATATGTGTGAATATCATTTGATTGTTTTACACTGAATATCCAATCATATTTAGTGTATTTATATTTGTCACACATAATTATGTCGTTGATTTATCCTTAACCTAGCGATACGGCCTTTATGAGAGATTTCATCTCAATTTACATTCCATTGAGACTTCTTTGTTGATATACACCAAATCACTTTTATGTGGTGTATATAATGTACTTTGACATAGTATATCATGAATCCCTTTATTCTCATGATATTACAAAGTTTTTATTACCTCAATTATTTGTATTCAAGTGTCTCTTTTGGTTAGAATCTCTAACTAAAATACCATTTTTAAATGTTTTAAAGACTTATTCTTCTAAATCTTGCTCATTAATGTCCATGTTTTAAAAATGGTTTTAAGGATTTATTTATATGGACATTAATGTTTTAGAAATTAAAACTCTTTTTAAAAAGTTTCAAAGTGGTATGGGACACTTTGATTCAAAAATCTACTTTTAAATGGCTTCTTGACAAATAGTGTGACTTTTAAATGTTTTCAAGAAAAGGGGAATAATTCTCTCAAATAGTTTTGATGATTATTTTCATTTATGTCAACATCATTCATTATTCTTTATTGAGGTTAATGTGATACAATACAATCTTCCATATTGTATCGAATGAGTCATGTTTGACTGTGGATGCGCTGTTTTTATACCATTCATGGTTTGTGGTAAAAGTATTGACATTCCGTATGCTAGTTTTAATACGAATGTTTATGTTATGTTTAAACATGTTCATTTGAGGAATGCATTGGACTTAATAAGTGACCGGTGGAGCCCGCTATAGCTCCTCGATGCATCGGTAGGTCTCATGAGACAAACTAGTGTCTTGGCACATGGCCTTGACAAAATCTTATCTGTAGTCTTGGCACGAGGCCTTGGCTAAGTGGTTATGATAGTCTGGAATTATGCATTCCAACATTATGAAAGTGGATATTGATATTGCATGTGATCATTCGACTAGTATAATATCCATGTGAGTAAGTAAATGGCATTATTTCATTTTACCGTTGCCATTTTATGCTGAAGTTCAAGTTTAAAAGGCTTTTGTTTTAGTTATAAATTGCCTTAAGTGTTTATGCTTATTTATGAAAGCTTCTGTTATAATGTTATCCTTACTGAGCATCTGAGCTCACCCCTTTCAATGTTTTGTTTTTCCCAGGATTATGAAGAAGTAATTTATGAATGACCTGCAGGGATAGTATGAGGGGATATGAAGACAAGATGTTTTTTTTATGATGTAATGTAAAAAATTATGGATGTATCTAGTTATTCCAAGGCTACTAAACTAATCGGTCTTTCGAGACTTGATCTTTCTCGTGATCATGCCAATGTTATGTAATAATGCACCGACTCTAGGTAACTAGGGTCGGGGCGTTACAGTTGGTATCAGAGGAAGTTTAGTACAAACCTTGGAAACTAGATTTAGATAAACTCTGATTAGAGCACGTAGGCCTAAGATGAACTTTGAGGATTAGTATAAAAGAACTTCCGATAATTTTGGTATTGTAGAGATTTTGTGAGTTTTCCGAGAAATACATCCCTGTCTGGATACGAGCTGGTAGAGGCGGCTCTGGCACAGATGTACCTAGGGGTAAAACCCGAAAACACCGCTTTGAGCTAGACTCGAACGAGAACTGGTGCACGACAACGGGCCTTGCTGCACTCTTGGTTACGAAACTCCCGGGGGATATGCTTAGGATAATTTACATTTTCTTTACAAACTGATTTATGTAATATATACATAAGATGAGAGTAAATTACCTTGGTTAATCCTAATATGTTTCAAATTGAGAATATGGTGACATTTTAATCTCTAAATTATTTTACGACTACTATTACTCACACAATGCTTTCTGGTTTTAGTCAATGGATGGATTCCAAGGAAGTCATAGTGACTTTGAGAATGATGTACAAGGTGGGAACGGTGGTGGAAATGAGCAACAAAATGGAATGTTGATAGGCGTAAAAGATATCGTCTTTTTTCCAAATCAGTCTTCCAAAAATATGATCAACAACATATATATTAACCAACTCCTAGACACAACAAGGAAGATAAAGGTGATAAATGATAAGATCTTCAGCAATGGAGACCATGGAGAAAAGAAACCTCAATTTTAATCATGCAGGAAATTTTGAAAGAGACACCCAGGAAAGTGTCTCAATGGGACAACGAAATGTTTTACGTGCGGGAAGGAAGGACATAAAGTGAATAATTGCCGAAGAAAAATGAAGAGTACTATGGAAGAAGATAAAAATGGTCCCAAGAGTCCATTTACAGTCATTTGCCGTAAATGTTGGGGACCTGGCCATTACCCGAGTGAATGTCCTATTCTATAGGATATTTTCTTGGTCAAAGAAGAAGATATGTGGAAATAAATGGTTGGAGAAAAACTTAAAAAGTATTAGCACTCCTTGTTGATGGGTGCTTTGGAATAATTTTCTCTTGTATTTTAACCCCACAGTTTGCCATGTGAGAATGATATTTGAAGAAGAATTGTCTCTTCTCTTGTAGATATAGGTATAAATAACCATTTGGTTTTATAAGATCATTGGGGTTTGAGAAAATTATAAGTTATTATAATTTGGGATAAAACTGCAAAGTATGATATAACATTTGTGATTAAATTATGTTATTTTGAGGAATTTATCTCATTTTGGTAATATTATAAAATATAGTTTTTGAAAAAGGACAACACGTAGACCGTGTGACAACCCGTCGCGTCGGACAAAGCTGTTGGAATCGAACCCACAACCTAAGTGCGATTGGGATTTATCGCCTACCACTGGACTACGTGAAGTCCCTGGTTAATGTGACTATTTTTTTTGTTAAATGATTTTATTGATCAATAATAAGATGATTTGGGTTCTTATGTCTTATCAAATGAATACCCTTGGTATAGGAAAATGATTTGGTGATTAAGTGATAAATGTTGTTTTGGAAGATGTTCGCTTTGTTGGAAACACTATATGCCCAAGGAATATAGAATACAATGGGGTTTCATTTGTAGAGTAATGGTGGATTTTTATCTACGTTTTTATTGTTGATTTATAGTGATTTGGGTTATTTATGGAAATTATTAACCTATAACAGAGAATATGTGATGATGTTAATTACTTTTAAGTATGTGACTTTAAGAGTATTTGATGTCATTTGGAGATACAATGTAACATGGGAGACTACATAATCAAATTCTCCTATGATTTGGGTTTCAATATTAGTTTGGATTATATTAAAGGATTTTAAGGACAATTGGTTATTGAATGGTATCTATTTAACTTTGGGGTATTGTTGGTTTAATTTTTGAAATTAAGATTAGTGCATATTTATCTCAATGAATATTCTTTTGGGGGATCATTATATCATTCGCTAACCATTTTGGTTTTGATTAATCTTCAAAGACAATGTAAATATATGGTTTATCCTGCATGGATCATGTGATTCTATAGAAGTTTATTCTAGCTCTTCCAGTGTGACCAAGTCTTCTTGAATACTCATCGTTTAAAAAAAATTGAGTTAGTGGTGGAAATTTATTAATGAATGAAAATTTACTTAAAATGTATGTATATATCATAATGTTCTTAGTCAATATCATAAATGAATTCCTCTTCCTTATGTAATGTAGCTTAAAAAAATGTTGTCCGTTTACTTTCCTACTAGGAGACTAATGGTCGTTTGTCCCAACATAAGTTTGTGGTTTTCTCATTGTTAACTTTCTCCTGATCATGATTTATATCCCTCTCCATCAGAACTTGACACTTAGTTTATCATCCATATCCATGTTTTCTTACATGGAATCCTAGTATGGGTTATCTTGGATGACCCTTATACCTCTCTTTCTTTCTTTTAAAGTGATAGTTTTATTGGCTCTTTTTCCGATGTGGGACTTTCCATTATATTCCCAAGAAAAATTTTAAAAATTGCGAGGACGCAATTTATTGAAGGAGGGGAGAATGTAACACCCCAAGTTTCCTCGGTATGTTTCCTTTCGAATAATTCAATGGCGTGCATTGTACACAACTTCGAGATTTTAACACACCATAACCAATCAAACAAGCTGTTATGAATAGTAATACCTACTTTTTGAAATTTTAAAAATTATATCACTCAAAATGGACTTCATTTTTGGATTCGTAATATCGAAATTAGCCTAGGGTGAAATTTTGGTACTATTTGGATAACTTTCATATTTTGATGAATAATGGAAATTACTAAATTTTAATTAAAAACAACTTTTTTAATCAAAATAATTAATAGTGATAAATTATGAATTTGAGTTGTTTTAAAGTATATTTAGAATATATTTTTACCATTTAATATAATTTTGGTCATTGTACATAATTTTACAATTAAACCGAACATAAACAAGTGTCAATCTTTTGATAGTTATTATCTCTTAAAAACACGCTTTTTGTTTTGACAGCGGGAATTAATTTTAAATTAATTTCTGCCACTTATGTGTTTTGAATATAGAAAAATGGATTCCATATTTGGAATCAGGATGTTCAAATTGTGTAAATAGGTAACTTTTATTTTTAGACATTTTGAATAATTACTGTGGTAAATATTTTATTTACCATGGTTAAGGGTAAATCCGGTAAATAAGGGTTAAAAATAATATTATAATAATACTAAATTACGATAAAACGTGTCGTAACCCTATTGGATGATACATGGTCGACCATGGGAATCTTTGGGTCTATTTTGGGACCACATGGATCCACTTGTAAGTGATAATGACACTTTATTTTAATTAAGTTAAAATAAATACAAAAATTACACAAGCATATATCTTTTAACAAAACAATTGTTACAGAGGGTTATATATGTTGGATTTTAGATTATAAATATTCCTTAGAAATATAAAAAGATTTCCTACATAATTATATTTTATTTATAATTTTTAGACATTAAATAATTTAATTTATTTATGACACAATGATGATGCAGTAATTACTATAATAGTGAAAAATCAAAAAATAGATATTAAAAATACCCAAATAAATATAATATGAAACTTTTAATCAATTAAAATAATTTTATAGGATAATATGATATATTATTATTGATTTAATTGACTTTTTTCGAAGTAATCAGTCTGTTATGAGTTTCACAAAAAATCAACTATTGAATAGTGTGAAAATTGACATAAAAGAGTTTTTAAAACAAATATTATATTATTAATTGATATTAAATTCCTAAAAATCTAAGGTTAGGCCAAGAGACTTATATAATGATAGGTGTATCATTAATGGACCACTTGGGGGTAGATTGTATGTATATTGTATGTTTATTAACCATATAATATAAAAATACAAAGAGACATTGTAAAAGTGAAACTAATTAACTTAGAGTTAATACTTAAAGATAAGGTTAATATAAGTACCCAAACCTGTCTAAATTCTATTGGTTGAGTTTTTTTCGACCCCTCCCCACCTTAACCTTTGAATAGTCAACTTTGGAGCCATTGGAAACCGAATATGAATTTATTATAAACTAATATCTCTAGCTTTTCCAAAGGTGCCCCTCACCCCTCTTATAAAAGGGCACTCCTCCTTCTCATTTCTTTACACCTTCAAAGCCCATTGGTTCGGCCAAACCCTGCCCAAAAACTATCTCAACTTCCCTCACTACAACCTAGAGGCCTTAGTTTGATCATAAAGCAAACCTACGGAGCCCTTTTGATCAAATCAAAAGGAAGAACCCGAAGAAGAGGTAATGTTTTCACCACCCCTTTTCAAGTTCCTTTCTTCTTCCACTTCCTCTTTCTTTGTTATTTCCATTATAAAATAATTACTCCAGTATCATATATATACTGTGATGTTATTATAAATATGGTAAAACCATATTCAGTATTCTATCCATCCTTTGAATAACATGTCACCATACGTGCGTACGTAAGGCTTACCGTCTCCACGTCGTGGTGTAATTGTTATTCAATATATTATTATTTTGATGGGTATAATAATGATGTGTAACTCATGTAAATAATAAATATAACATGATAATGATTCTGTATATATGATATAAAATCCAATTATATATTATTTTAATATCAAAAGAATGATATTGTCGCTCGTGCGTATGTACGGACTACCGTCTCCACTAACGCGATGAGATTCATTGTCCATCATATCCATTCAAGTATAATTATCATTTGATGATTTAAAAATAGTATCTAAGGACTTGATATCATTATGGATATGAATAATATACATCCCATTAATAACGAATATGGCTCACATAACAAAGAATATAAAGTAAAATGAACCCGTTAACACCCGAAATGACGATAATTCTAAGATATTATTAACAAATCAATGTTAAAAGAACATAGATGATATCATATTACAGTAAATGATTCTTGTATAATTAAATAACAATTATTTCACCATTATACAGGAGGTAAACCTACCATCGACCAAGGAAAAAGTACAAAGTAAGGGATTTTCTTATCTCACTTTCAATTCCGTAAGATTTACATTTTTTCGCCACTAAATTATTGAAAGTGGTGTATTGTGTACTACCATTTGATATATATTCATGATTCTATTTATATTCATGTTATTCTGTAAATCATTTGGTGGTTATTAACTTTTGGCCATACGACTCAGTTGATTAACGTGGTAAGGGGTTTCTTATCTCACTTTTAATTTCGTGAGATTTCCATTGATCACCACATAATTATTGCATGTGGTGTATGTGTACTGCCCATGATTGTATTCATTGTGTAATATAATTTACTTTATGGGTATTTACATCATCATGGTATGATACTTCTTTCATGGGTGTATGTTTCGTATGTTACCTAATCGATAAGGGAATTTGAGATTTCAATTCCCACTCATTTGGCTTTACGCATATTTCATTGATTATATTACTCCATGATTATGTGTGGAATCACTATTCATTTGATTATGTCATAATTTCCACTCCCCTTCCTGTGGATATAAGTTTGATACACATAATCACTCATTGGTAATTCTCAAGTCATTGATATGAATTTGATAAGAGTAATTTTAACTCATTCACCATTTGTTGAGTTAAACATCCAATTCGTTGGTGTTGTTTTTACAAGAATATGTGTGAATATCATTTGATTGTTTTAAACTGAATATCCAATCATATTTAGTGTATTTATATTTTTCACAGATAATTATGTCGTTGATTTATCCTTAACCTAAGGATACGGCCTTTATGAGAGATTTCATCTCAATTTACATTCCATTGAGACTTCTTTGTTGATATACACCAAATCACTTTTATGTGGTGTATATAATGTACTTTGACATAGTATATCATGAATCCCTTTATTCTCATGATATTACAAAGTTTTGATTACCTCAATTATTTGTATTCAAGTGTCTCTTTTGGTTAGAATCTCTAACTAAAATACCATTTTTAAATGTTTTAAAGACTTATTATTCTAAATCTTGCTCATTAATGTCCATGTTTTAAAAATGGTTTTAAGGATTTATTTATATGGACATTAATGTTTTAGAAATTAAAACTCCTTTTAAAAAGTTTCAAAGTGGTATGGGACACTTTGATTCAAAAATCTACTTTTAAATGGCTTCTTGACAAATAGTGTGACTTTTAAATGTTTTCAAGAAAAGGGGAATAATTCTCTCAAATAGTTTTGATGATTATTTTCATTTATGTCAACATCATTAATTATTCTTGATTGAGGTTAATGTGATACAATACAATCTTCCATATTGTATCGAATGAGTCATGTTTGACTGTGGATGCGTTGTTTTTATACCATTCATGGTTTGTGGTAAAAGTATTGACATTTCGTATGCTAGTTTTAATACGAATGTTTATTTTATGTTTAAACATGTTCATATGAGGAATGAATTGGACTTAATAAGTGACAGGTGGAGCCCGCTAAAGCTCCTAGATGCATCGGTAGGTCTCATGAGACAAACTAGTGTCTTGGCACAAGGCCTTGACAAAATCTTATCTGTAGTCCTGGCACGAGGCCTTGGCTAAGTGGTTATGATAGTCTGGCATTATACATTCCAACATTATGAAAGTGGATATTGATATTTCATGTGATCATTTGACTAGTAGAATATCCATGTGAGTAAGTAAATGGCATTATTTCATTTTACCTTTGCCATTTTATGCAGAAGTTCAAGTTTAAAAGGCTTTTGTTTTAGTTATAAATTGCCTAATGTGTTTATGCTTATTTATGAAAGCTTCTGTTATAATGTTATCCTTACTGAGCATCTGATCTCACCCCTTTCAATGTTTTATTTTTCCCAGGATTATGAAGAAGTAATTTATGAATGACCTGCAGGGATAGTATGAGGGGATATGAAGACAAGATGTTGTTTTATGATGTAATGTAAAAAATTATGGATGTATCTAGTTATTCCAAGGCTACTAAACTAATCGGTCTTTCGAGACTTGATCTTTCTCGTGATCATGCCAATGTTATGTAATAATGCACCGACTCTAGGTAACTAGGGTCGGGGCGTTACATAAATTCATTCAGTAAGGGAAGAATATATATACATATTCTCCGATGATTTTCTAGGACATCCTAGGATGAAGATTGTGAATTTTTAAGTCATCTTTCACCCCTAGTCTAGTAAAATACCTTATATGTAATATATAATGTCCTTTACCGATATCTGAGATCTAAGAGTGTACTAGTAGTAATTTTGAGAGAAGAGGATGGTTAGACGATGTAGTCCCACTACTAAACACTTTTCTTGTTTTTAAGAAAGCTCTAATACATGTTTCATATTTGTTTTTGATTAACGACATATGAACCAGGGAATTGGGAATAAAATGTTTTCCTACTAAGAATTGTTTACATATATTATTTTTTCATGTGGATATTGGGTTATTAAATATTTATCTCAGTTCCTACTACTGGTAGATGAGAGTTCATGAAGCTGATATTACAAATTTGGCATTCTGATGTTTCTATAGCCACTATGAGCTCCTATTTATTTCTTACATTATTAAAAATACCCCCACAATGATTACCGAGTTCATTTACATTATATTCTAGGAGTATATTGAATTGTTTGTTGTTGTCTACACTGATGAAATAGTCATTTATTGTCGATTAGAAGAGAAGATTGCAGAGAACATAGAAAAAAGTCCAAGATTATATTTTGAAGAGCCAAATTTATGTTAAGATCCCATGATACCATTTCTAGATCCATTACGTTCATTTGTTAAGGGATGTGTTTTAAGATCATGTATTAGATTCAGATATTGTTTTTATTGAGGCCGTTATATCATGGAATCCACCCATGAACATTTATTTGGTTTGGAGTTTTCTTATTAAGGTGGGGTACTACAGGAGGTTTAGGTGGGACTAATCTTGGATTTCATCTACATTCACTACCCTGATGTCGAATTGGAATCTATTTAATTTTTAGGATCATTTTCAATGTTCCATTTAAGAGTTTAGGATTAGGTATATGCGTGATCCATTTTTTATACTACTGGATGAAGGAGTATAGTACATTGTATATTTAGATTTCATTGATGCTCAGATGGGTTTTTGTGTTGACGTAGATGTTGTAATTGATCTCATTTATGTAGTGGAAGTGTAGAATTAATGTATAAAATTACATGAATAATTAACTATTGTCATGAATAGTACACCTCGCTCTGACGATGTGGAGAAACTATCTATTGACAGAGAAATGTTTTTTTATATTGACTATAGTGCCTCTAATGATCCAGATGTGAAATTCTGTCATCATATCAATAGAATTTTTTATAGGGATTCCTTGGAAAGAATGTTTCCATGAAATTATCTGGGTGATTGATGACCAAATTATAATCAATACACTTATATTAATATCATAGAGCAGAGTTCTGGTGAGGTTTTGGGGTACTTTTACCTACTAGATATTTTATTCGTTCATGAGGTTCCTTTAATCAATTATCTCTGACCATGATGCATGGATCACATTATTGTTGTGGAGAAGCCTTCAAAAGCAATTCCGGGACTATGTGAATATGATAACAATATTTCACAACAAGATGGATGGACATTCTAACTATACTATACAACTATTTTAGTATTTTCTGAGGACATTCATGTTAGACATTTTCTAGAGATGGGAGGATCACATACCCCCAGTAGAGATTGATTATAATAATACCTATCAATCTACAATCATTTTGGAACTATTTGAGTAAATGTATGAAATACATTGTAGGTCAACCTTATGTTAAACAAATATTATTGTTGAATATCATATTCAGCTATAGATGGTGAAGGAAAAATATGAGTATTGTCTTGGTGATCCCTGAGTGTATGAGGAAATATCAGAATATGCTGAAATTTTATGAATATCAATATCAAAGTTCCACGATGTTCATTAATGGGGACCATGTTTTAATGATATTTTCCCCATAATGAGGAATTTATTGATTTGGCTGGAGTGGAATTATGTCTTTGAGTTTATTCAGGACTTTCTAAATCATGAAAAGGGTTAGAGATTTTTCATACCACCAAGCCTTACACGAAATATTTTTTTGGGTTCATTACATCTTCCTTGTATAACATCTAAGTTAATAAATTCAAGATCACAAAAACATTATGGACTCTAGATAGATCGATATAATGGATATAGACACATTCGATGACCAAATTGTGGAGATAAAGGATAATCATGAGAGGATCATACATGGATTGACTATTCCCTCTGTTCCAAAGCAAGTGTATCATTGGAAAATGTAACTGATATATTTTGAGTGGGAGAGATCGATATGTATCAATATCCTTAACATTTTTATTACTAATTTCTTTTCTAGGAATAAAATATTATATGTTGGAATAATGAAACAACCCTATTTTTCATTATAATACTATAAAAAATACCATGGAATATTTTTTTAGGTGCATGCTAATACGGTGTATGATTCGGTCTCCTCGTGATCCCATAATTAATGTTTTTACAATATTAAATATATTTAACAAAAAATGAACAAATTTTATAAAAAATAATTCAATATCAATTTATTAATATCTTATAGTAGATGTATGATACATGCATGAATAAAGAATGTTTAGTTTTCTCTTGGGGAAGTAAATATTTTTTCAAAGCCGGACATTCTATAGAGACATTTATTGGCCGATAAAATTAATAAATATTAATAAATAAATAATTTATTTAAAAATAAATAATATAAACATAAAAAAACTATAAATATGATATTATATATAATCACCAGGGTTATCCAGGTCTCCCTTGGATATTTGAGAGAACTATATAAGACCAATTATTGTTTAATTTAGATCAGAAATGACTGATATCAAGCACAATATATTTCGAGTTATAGAAAATGAAACACGTATTCTCAAATCATTGTAAATTATATTCATCACCCTTTTATAATAAAATATCAATTTATATAATTTATATTATTATAATCATGCCCTTTTTTATTAATCAATCATGGATTAATTTATCTTCATTGATTAATTTGATTTCCTGTCCATCGAATGAGCATTTTCATTGAAATAAATTATTATTTTGATTAAGAGTATTTTTATATATTTATTTCACCTAGAATTTACACTCATAAAATAAATAAATGATAATGATTTTATGATGACATTTGTCACCTATTTTCTTATTATTTTCCCTCCATCATTCTTTGCATTCATTTTCATGGGCTGATGTGGTTTTTCTCGACCTTTCCAAGGGGGTTTGATTATGATTGCACTACTGAATTCTTGGAGGTTATGTAAGGATTGATAGAGATTGAATTATTGGACATTTCGCGATCTTACTTATGATTTGGGTGATGATTCCCTTGGATATTGTTTCATGGATCATCTAAATGTCTATTGTATATGGTGGGTAGCACTATGACCATGTATGATCTATTATGATTCCTAATTTCAGAATACTAGAACACTGAAATAAATTATCAACAATGGAATTATTATAAGAAAACATAGATCCATGAATTTTGGAATGATACATGTTTAAATATAATAATGCATATTCACTATGGTGATGTATGAATGAAATGGGTTTTTATTTGAAAAAACCCAAACACACACCATTTAATATGAATAACACACAATGTAAAGACCCCTAACCATGACAACTAGGGTTTCTTGGTCTGTTAAATTTCACACACCATGTGGGACCCCAAAAAATGTGTGACAATGTAATAGAAGTGCAGATAGTACACCATGATTATACTAACATGGGGACATCCACGTACTCAACATGTACTAGCCCATGGGAAAGTACACATGCTTCACCTGAATGATCTGAGTATTGTCGGGGAAAATGGATCATATATTGGAGGGCATGAAAATAAATTTATTTCATTACACTCTATATATTATAACATGTAATTTGATCTAAGTGCTGAAAATGACATACTCTAGTATCATAACGAGTCCACACAATATGTTGGCTACATTCAAGATTTTATACTTCATTATGAATCTTTTGACTCTCATATATCTAACTTTTGGAATTATATTTCATCCTCTAAATATAATATCCTAAGTTATTTTTCATTAAAATCTGGTCGTGTCCATATTAGTATGTTTTGAGATTTGATATGAAACGTTATCACTTTGATGCTTCTTTTAGTGTCCATTGAAGGTAGTAGTGATCAGACATGATCAATGGAGAGTGGAACCCTCCTTTTGAGACATGGCATGGGTCATATATCCATATAGTGGAATACCCATTCATGGATATGGAATGGTTCCCCAATAAATATAGTGGAACCCTCCTACTATGATAAGGCTTGATTCCTCTACTTATTGAGTTTCCCCCCCTCCTAACTAGAGAATGGGTCTTCAATCTACCTTCAATGTGGAGTCCTCATATATAGATATGGCATGGGTCATGTATCAATTGAGTAGAACCCTCTTTTGGGATAGGTAATGTGTCCCCTATCTATAGAATGGAACCCTCTTAGTATTGTGAGGTTTGGGTCATCTCTATATAGAGTTGAACACCACAAATAAATGAGTTTTTGGTTAATTTATCTCCCTAAAGAGTGTAAAACTGATACTTTATTGGGTAATTGTTACCATATCCATAGGGTGGATTACTTATATTAGTATGGTGAATGGTTCATCATTATATTGACTGGAAGCCTAATTTTTTTACCAGTTTATTGGTCTATTATGTAGTTATTTTTTTTAACTTAAATAAGAGTAAATGTTGTGATGATTTTATGGACACTAATACTTTTTAAGAAAGACATATTAGATTGTGAGATTCATTTATAGATATTCTTGGAACTATTTTCCAATTATTTTTTAGTATGTATGTGTGATATGGATCTACAATATCACTCATCTGGGATTCATTAATGAGTTTAAATCCTTTTTGTTTTATTTAATTTCTCTCTTTCTATGGGTTGAATTGTTAGCTCTATCATTTCTCCTTTTACGACCCCTCCTATTTTTGCTTAATTCAACTGGGTATAAATATATTTACCCCTGCAAAGGGATTTCACAAACATATTTTGTCCTTTAATAATGATTGAAATGATATTGTTGACATCATAAGAGTGTAGCGTAATGACGCTGACACTAGTTTCTCATAGCCAGTGCCTTACTTTATTACAATTGTATAATACTCCCAGAAGTCATATACTGAAGGACTAAATAGTTTAATAATTTTGTAATACTAGATATAAACATAATTATTACATTAAAATGTGAAAGTAAATACAATATAGTAATTTCATTGGAAATAACCCAAACACCCAGATTATCTTTAGAATTCATTCATAATATTTATGTTTACATCCTTGGGAAAAATAAGACATATGAAAGGGGTGATCCATGATTCTCAATAAGGGTTTCAAATTTAGAAGAAGCTAATATAAAAAATAAAAAATGGTGTATGACTAAAATAAAATTCCATTATAACATATTCTTGAGCATAATATGTATAAAATAAATAATTAATAAATATTTCTATAATAATATTATCATTAAATTGAAGCTTTTCTATAGATATTAAACACGATTAATATTCACATGGATGATCAATTATATAAATCATAATAAAGAAATTAATATTAAAAGGAATCAAAAAAATACTATCGAGGACTTGGATAATAAATATTAAAATAAATGGTTAATCCCTCATCCAAAACCATATATGAAAATGGTAATGGCCTTGGCAAGGCCCATATCTATTTTGTCTCATAAGCACTATAGATGCATCAATGGGATATAACGGACCCCTTCAACAAATTCCTAATTCATACCCATTACCATATAATAAATAAAAAGATATATTTAATTACACTTGTATCCTACCTCCTAGAAATATTGGAATCATAATCAAAGGATAATGTATTCTTATAAAATCAGTGATAAATTCTTAAGATTAAAACCATTTTTATTTTAGGAATAATGTGTTATTTTGGGAAATACCATATATTATTCATCGGATCAGATTATAAAAATCATTATATCATAAATTAAAAGGGTGGTACAATGAAATTATATTTTGGGTATAAATGATTTCCAACTGAAGAGGAAACTTGGTAAAAGTATATTTAAGAAACATTAGAATAGGTCGATTTAATGAGGTTTAAGTGGAAATACTATAGAATTTAAAAAAAGATAGAGGAAACAATTTTGTATAAAACTGAAAGTGTAAAAATATAGTTTTTCATGAAATTGATTTATTTTATAAAAAAATGTGTCTTAAAATAGGTTAAGGGCTGAAGATTAAAATGCTTCATAAATCAGAAATTTCACTATAGTGGGGCTTGAATTTCTGAAAGAACTAAAATGGAAAGACTGGAAAATAATAAATCCATTAAAAAAATTTGAATTTAATATGATAAATTTTTTCATGTATATACACAATTTATAGAAGGTAAAAAATAATGAACAATTAAATAGGTCTATAGAGGAAGAAACCATAACCTGAATGAAAATGGAGGTTTAAGAAGAATGTCTGTATAATATTGCATATCGTAGAATCATATACACTTTAAAATAAATGATCATCAGATGAGATGTTTAAAAAAATTAAAATAAAGAGATTCATTATATGATAAATAAATGGATATTATACATACACAACACAAAATAAATAGTTTGGAAGAAGGAATATATCACAGAAATGAATGTTATATGAGAGAACCCCTTGCGTTATGTCCTAATGTGTTTTGTACTTGACCTTAATTTGATATATAATAAAATTAAATACATTAATTAATTAATTAATAAAATTATACAAATTTATATGAGTACTTATAATTTTATTATATACATTTATTTACTTCTTTATGTGTTATAAGATACAATTTTTTCACTCATAAAAGTTTCTTTGGTTGGTTTTTATAATGGATTCAGTCATTTATAAGTTATGAAGTTCCTGTAAAATGGGTATAACTCTTAATAATTGGAATTGTATATTATTATAAAAAATATATAACTTTAAAAGTTTATATATATTATTTAATTATATATTATGAGGATTAATTTTTAGATAATACATTAATGATAATGGTTTAGTTTATTATGGCCATTTTTAATCTCAAAAAACTCGTTTGGCTTTATCATTTAGTATTATGTAAATATGTTACTTACAAAATAAAAAAATAGTTATAATATTTATTTTAAAATGGATAATATCCATTTTAATTGTTTTATGTCTATTGTTGAGGTTGTAGGTGGAAAATAAAAACATCCCTTCCTTGAAACTGACAAAACAACACCTCATGGAAGATGTTTTGATTTTTTTAGAATAAAATTGGGAGGGTAAGTGGTTTGATGATGAATTTTTACATGAAAAAAATTAAATTCTATTATAATTAGTCTACTGTACTTATCATGATAGTTGGATAATGGGAGGTGATTATAGAATAATAATAGAAAAAAACATTAAATGAAATTAAAAGAATGGAAAATGTTTTTAACTATTAAATTCGCATCATTGAGAACCTCCTTAGGAAAATAGGTTTTATATTTTTATAGATCCGAGATCTATTTTGTGTTGAGGAGGGGCTTAAAATAATTACTGGGAATATGTTCGAAAAGTGTAAAATCCTGGAACATATGATGAGAAGAGGTGGTGACGGGTGTTGTTTATTCTGGATGAGAGGGGCGTTTTTTGATTATTTTGTTCATTAGAATATTATTTCTTATCAAGAATATTATTAGATTTATAATTATCATAATATATATCAAAATAATTATTTATAGTTAGAATTTATTGGAATACATCATTCATACATCATATATTCTAAATAATTCATGTATTAAACATTAATCGTAAATTCCCATTTTGTATTATTCACCAAAAACATATGTAAATTAGAAACAAAAAAAGTTAAACCTAGACCATTCTAAATATATAAATTTAATAATTAACTCCAATTTAGGAATATAATTTTATTAAAATGATTATTTAAATATTAAAAAAATTTATCCCATATTAAAATTATAGATATTAAAATTATAAATGATATTATAAAATGTTAATAATTTAACTAAGGTATCATAAAATTTTCATAAAACAATAAACATAATATTATTATGTGAAAATATTTTATAAAAATAAAATTTATTTTTAATAATTATATCATTTATGACATTTTAATTAATTATGTATGATTGTAAAAAATACAAATTGTTTATTACTAATTTTAATAGTATTTATCATATTTTAATATAACATAATAATATCATATTACTATTTATAAGATTCATAAATTTTATTTATAAATTTAAATGTGAGTTTAATATTCTAATCCAACATATATTATCAATTATAAGGAAAATGATATTTTTTAAAAAATAAGATTTTTCACTATTAACTGGAAAATAAATTTTTTCATAAGGACACCCAAATTTAACCATAAGATAATATTGAAATTATGAACATAAAAATATTGTTTAATTTGATAAATATAATTAATAATTGTTCCATAATTTAGAAATAAAATAAGCGAGTAATTAAAATGATGTAAAACAACCATTATAAATTATTGACTTTTATCAATTTAAAATGGATTTATTCTTATATAATGCTTTTAATCAATATTTTGGATGAATATAAATATAAATAAAGATATATATATATATATAATTATTAAAATTAACTAATAGTGATCAAATTATCTTATTTTATATAAAATGTCATCATGAGTGTAAAATCATCTTTAATAAAATTCATCTTTAATATTCAATTATTTTTTCATTTCTATCTAATTGGAATCCAATGAATTAAATTTATAAACAGGAATAATATATACTTTCATAAATTACATAATTTCATTCATTAATGTTATTCCAAAATTCTTTTAGATATCTATAATAATTATCAAATAATTTTTAATAATTTTCTTAAGCTCATAAGAAATCGAAGTGGATAATTTAAAAAACTAGCAAGATATAAAAACATATTGTATTACACTCTCCATTCCTTCTATAAGGCCCCAGCCTTAAACCTTACTTAATCTTGAGTTATTACAAGATTACACGTTGAGGATCTTTTCGGGTTTAGAGTTTTAGAGAATTAGATCATAAGACTTGCATTACATTCCACATATAAACAAAGTGGTTACATAAAGATAGTATTCTTCATTCCCATCAATGGAACACACATTTAAAATAAAACATGGATTAATTCTTGACACATCCTTGACTCTATCATCTTATCATGTACCTTTCCCTTGACCTGTGAAAAACATTTCAAAAACTTGGGATGAGCATAAAAACTCAGTATGGGTTATAAAAAAAACATGGAAAGGAAACATGAGTTCATATATACATAAGAATGAAATCATACTTTACCCATAAAACATAGGCACTTTAACATGCCTCATAAAATCATGAATAAATCATAGAAACCATAAGACATAAAGGTAACTTGAGGCATTCATAACATTCTTACATAGGGAGTAACCCTCTTGGTTACGTTTGGAATACCCATCACAGTATATTCCCTAAAATCTCTTCGGAGAAACCTTAACGTTTCACTCCTTCGCGTTACCCAATGCATTGGAGAGCTATAACGGGCTCACCCGCCCTTAGTTTATCACGGAACCACCCGTCTTCATAATAATGCCCAAGAACCATAACATAATCATATCACATAAAACATACATAAAGGAAACATAAAATTTCCACCATTCAATCACAAGATATCAATACCACACATTGATATAAAAAATATTATGAAAACCATTTTCAATACCAAAATAAAAGAAAAGTAAAACATGGTATTTATTTTTCTTTTAAAAAGAAGGAATGGCTTGTAGAAGAAGCCGAAACTCAAATAACGGTTACGACGGCGGAGAAGTCGTTGTCGCCGCATACGTACGACAAAAACATTCCCTTTTGTCGTTTGGTAAACGCTTCGTATAAAAAGATTCCTTTTGAATAAACTTAAAAGTCAAAGGGGTTTATACACCGTATAAAAGAAGGTTGTGTATAAAACAAAATATGCCTCAACGAAAGGAGATTGAGACGAAATCCCATACAAAGATAATTTTTAAAATAAAATAGATACATTATGTGTATTTACTATAAGTACACATAAATAAAGTACCAATACAAGATACGACATAATAACATAATGACATAATTTGAAAGTAGGAGATTAACCCAAAGAATGGAAATTGGGTTAAGAAGTTCCCATACCTCGTATCTGACTTGACCCGACCGTTCTTTAAACTCCTGAATAATAAACTTTAGTTAATCTCTACTTGATTATGAATCTTTTCCAAGTTCATTATTTCTTTTATACCATGTTATGAACATCATGAAATCATTTAAGTTAATAATGTTCATTTTGTCGGTATTTGGTTCTTAAGTCAAAAATAGACTTCTTACACTTACATGTTGTTAATTTGGTCAATGTTTCATTATATCCAGAATGGTATTCATGATGTAGATATCATATATTTCATATATATCCAGTACATACATGTATTTAAAATATTACATAATCATTTAGAGGTAAGAAATGAAATGCACCGTTCATGGAGACGGTAAGCCGTACGTACGCATGAACGCTACTTTCATTTCTTTGTCATATTAACGGAATTAAAACTAAATGAGACTTATGTATATTTTAATTCCAGAATTATATTCATCATTTAGATATATCATTAATTTTATATATCCATTATATACATGTACTTTTAATAGTACATTACATTTGGGGATAAGAAATGAAATGCACCGTTCATGGAGACGGTAGTCCGTACGTACGCATGAACGCTACTTTCATTTCTATCTCATACTTTAATGGAAATAAATGATAATGATATATATAGGTATATTATAATTCCAGTATAACATCATATATAATAACTTTAAATCCATCCTTTACACGTCCCACATATGGCATTAACGAATCACATCACTTTGAGGGGGCGGTAGTCCGCACTTCCTTAAGTGAAGATATCGCGTATACCCATAATGGAAGCCATAAAGGTAAGACACAAATGAAAAAAAACAGAATCTTAAGGAAAACATATACATAATATATATCATATATAAAAATAGTGACATCATAATGGCCACCTTTGAAGGTGTTAAATGAGTATTGAACAATCATCGTTTCGGGAGGCAGAATTTCGCCATCCACGGAAACCGTATGTTCTTTAACCATTTGATGTAGTTGTGTGAGAGTTTAGCTCAAATAACTCTTATAACAACATCCTAGTATATTGAAGATACTGGTGTTGTTACAAAAGATGTAAATAAAAAGAGTTTAGGGGGTTGGAGAAGCAAAATAAAACAAATGAGCATGAGAGGATGAATTACCTTAAAAAGTGTAACTCCTTTTGGTTTGAGCCTAAAGGCTTCCTTTGAAAGGATTCTGCCCAAAGGGAATCCTCTAGGATGAGGAGAGGGATGTGGAGAGAGCAAATGGGCAGGGGTTGGCCGAGCCAATGTCTTGAAGAGTGTGTGAAATGAGGTAGAGGTGGGGGCCTTTTATAAGGGGAGAGGAGGGGCACTTTTGGAAAGTAAAGGAACATTACATTATTTGAAAATGTGTTTCGGTTTTAAAAGGTCCCACATTGATATAATTCGTGTCTAAGGTGATAAGGCATCGAAATCCATTCATCCAATTGGTTTTGGACATGTGTAGTTCATAGATTTTATATTATCTTTCTGTTTTATTTAAATCGCCAAATAATGATGTCATCGCTGCATCATTATTATGTCATAAATAATTAAATTTATTTAATGTCTAACAATTATAAAAAAAATACTATGATATAGGAAATCTTTTTATCTTTCCAATGACTATTTATAATCGAAATTTTGACTTGTATAACCCCACTTAAAAATTGTTTTAGTAAAACGTTTTATGTTAGTGTTATTTTCACTTTAACATTAAATAAAAAGTAATTTATGTTATTTCCCAACAAAAGTGGATACATGGGGTCCCCAAGTTTGGCCATGGCTTGTCTTGGTCGGCCATGACACAACCAATGAGGTTGGGACATGTGTCTAGGTCATTTTATATTATTAAAGTATTATTTATACCATAAACTACACTAATTACCACTAATCGCGATTAAAAACTTAATAAGTTACTATTCACCAAAAAATTATTATAATCTCATTGAACCACATTTTACTTCTTAATGACAACCATGTATGTCGGATTTTCAAAATTCAATACACATTAGTGGTAAACTTTCATTTAACTGAAAAATCAGTTTGCTTGATTACCACTTAGTGGTTTCACTATTCATCAAAAATTGAAGTTTTTCAGAAAATTACCAAAAATTCACCCTAAGCTATATTTGATATTCCGAATTCAAAAATGAAGTCTATTTTACAAAATTCAAATCATATAAGTCACATTAATTAATTTAATAATTAATTCCCGCTGCCAGAGCAAATAGCGTGTTTTTACAAAACAATAAGTATCAAAAGATTGACACCAGTTTAAGTCTAATTTCAAATCGAAATTGATTCCAATGACCACCATTGGATAAAATTGTAAAAATATATTCTAATTTCACTTTAAAACCAATTCAAAAGATAATCTAATCATATAAATAAATTAGATCAAAAAGTGGTTTTGAATTAAAATGCAACATTTTACACTATTCATAAAAAAAATGAACTTTATCAGAAAGGTACCAAAAATTACACAAAGTAAAATTTGATATCCCGATTCTTAATAAAAGTTTTATTTGGTCCAAAAGAATGTATAAGAGTGATCAAAACTATATTTAATGACGGTTCACCATTAAAAGGTGATAAGTGAACCTTTAGTGAAAATTAGAGTATAAAAGCCTAAAATTGAACTCTTTCCGTATTTTAAGCCTTTGTCTTTTATTGGGTAAATGTAAAAACATCTAAAAACATATCTATTCATATTTTAGTTATTTCTATTCATTCCCGCCAGTACAACGGCTACTTGTTAACTAACATTTAAAATAATATTATTATATTACTAGTGTGCTACGTAAGTTTCAAAGAAACTCATCGTTGTGTATCGGGTACGCTATCGAACATAGCAACCCCTTTTAATTAAAATTCATATTTAATTCTCAAATATTAATAAATATGAAAATTATTTATTCTTTAATTACCTGGGATGTTACATCCTTCCCCCCTTTTGGGAATTGCGTCCTCGCAATTTTATTCACTTATCAAAATAAGTGGGGGTATTTATCCCTCATAGCATTTTCAGATTCCCATGTTGCCTCTTCAATCATGTGGTTTTTCCACAAAACCTTTACCTGGTGAATCACCTTATTCCGTAACACTTGCTCCCTGTGGTCAAGAATCTGGACCGGTTGTTCCTCATAAGATAGGTTCTCTTCCAGCTGAACTACCTCTGGACTCAAAACATGAGATGGATCTGGCATATTCTTTCTCAACATCGAAACGTGAAAAACATTGTGTACCTCGAAAGATAGATCCTTCCTCTGGTTATCTGCATAACTCTTCTGCCTACTCTGAGCTATTCTCATGTGTTTCTGAATCAACTGAACTTTTTCTGCCATCTCTTCTACCAATTCTGGTCCCATCAACTTTCTTTCACCCACTTCATCCCAGAAAGCTGGAGTTCGACACCGCTTCCCATATAATGCCTGAAATGGTGCCATCTGTATACTCGAATGGAAACTATTATTATATGAAAACTCAACCAAAGAAAGATGTTGGTCCCAACTTCCCTGATAATCCATAGAACAAGCTCGTAGCATATCCTCCAATGTCTGAATTGTTCGTTCTGACTGCCCATCTGATTGAGGATGAAAAGCTGTACTAAAATTTAATTCAGTACCCAACGACTTCTGAAGGCCTTTCCAAAAGTTAGAGGTAAACCTGGGATCACGATCTGATACAATGGAGAGAGGAACTCCATGTAACCTGACTATCTCCTTAAGATACAAACGGGAAATTTGATCTAGATAGAAAGTATCTCGTATAGAAAGGAAATGAGCAGATTTAGTCAAGCGATCAACAATAACCCAAATTGCATTATTACCTCGAGATGTCTTTGGTAATCCAACAACAAAGTCCATGGATATATTCTCCCATTACCACTCTGGCACTGGTAAAGGCTGAAGCATCCCTTTCGGTAACTGCCGCTCTGCTTTAACCCGCTGACAAGTCAAACACTTCACAGTAAAATCAGCAATATCTCTTTTCATTCCATCCCACCAGTAATACTCCCGCAGATCTCTATACATCTTAGTACTGCCCGGATGAACTGAAAACGGAGAACTATGAGCTTCACATAACAACTCTCTCTTCAACTGTGAATCACAAGGCACACATAACCTCTTCACAAACCTCAAAACACAAACACAAACTTATCCAAGAACTCATGGAAAATTTTATTCATAAGGTCCATGAATACAGTAGGTGCATTTGTTAACCCCAAAGGCATAACTACAAATTCATAATGGCCATATCTCGTACGGAATGCGGTCTTCGGAACATCTGCTTCTTTTACTTTCAACTGATGGTACCCCGACCTCAAGTCAATCTTCGAAAAATACTGAGCTCCCTGGAGCTGACACCACTTCATTCGATGGCCCAACATCTGCTGAAGTTGTTGCAAATGATTTTACCACCCCTTTCTGCTTGTAGTCTAGCTGCTTCCCATCACTCAAGCTCCTTGTCGGACACTCGTTTGCATAGTGACCCATCTCATTGCACTTATAACATTTCACTAACTGTAAATCAAATTTATTCTTACCTTCACCTTGATCCTTTTCAGTGCAATCACGAGCCTTATGTCCCATCTTACCACATCGGTAGCACTTCCCAGAATTCAAAAGACATTCCCCAGCATGCCTTTTGCCACATTTATCACAAATTGGAAACTTAGTTATCTTACCATCAGACCTTTTTGAAGAATTCTTACCATTCTCCTGCAACCTCGGTCTCTTCTTCTGCTGGTTGTTATAGGACACTTGGTCATCGGCAAACTCCATTTCCACCTTCTCAGCACATCGAACAAGCTTTTCATAACTTTTAAACTCACGAGAAGCCAATGCCCTTCGATACTTTGGCTTTAATCCTGAGTAAAAACGATTGATTTTACTATCAAGGTCCCGGATAAAATTTGGAGCATACCTTGCCAATCGAGTGAACCTTTCTTCATAGGCAGCCACTGAGTCTTCCTCTTGCCTCAATTCCAAGAATTGCTTTTCCATCCTAAGTCGAACAGCCTTAGGAAAATACTTCTCAAGAAACATACCTTTGAATTCATCCCAGTCAAGAGCATCAATCTCATCGGCATCCCTGATATTTTTAACCATAGACCACCACTGATCTGCTTCACCCTCCAGACGATAAATAGAAAGACTAACCTTTTGATTGTCTGAACACCCCATGACATCAAAAATCTTCTCCAGTGCTTTAATCCACCCTTCAGCTTGCACAGGGTCAGATGATCCTCTGAATGATGGGGGATGTTGCCTCATGAAATGTTCCACCATTGACATGTTCCTATGCGGTTGATCTGGCTGATCTCGTGCATGGATACCACCACCATTTATAGCTTGAGTCAACTGTGCCATCACTGCAACAAACTGTTCAGTTCCGATTCCAACCATCTCAGGTTGCTGATTTGGAAGGTTGTCTTCCTCCTGATGTCGTCCCAACATAGCTGCTTTGTTTCCCCTACGGAAAACCATTCTGAACATGGAAATATCTTAGGCGAAGCAACATGGTAATCCGTAAATGCTATATCATTTCAATCATATTATAATTTAACACTTTTCTAACTCCTAAAGTTGTCTAAACCGACCTTTGATACCAACTATAAGGCCCCAGCCTTAAACCTTACTTAATCTTGAGTTATTACAAGATTACACGTTGAGGATCTTTTCGGGTTTAGAGTTTTAGAGAATTAGATCATAAGACTTGCATTACATTCCACATATAAACAAAGTGGTTACATAAGGATAGTATTCTTCATTCCCATCAATGGAACACACATTTAAAATAAAACATGGATTAATTCTTGACACATCCTTGACTCTATCATCTTATCATGTACCTTTCCCTTGACCTGTGAAAAACATTTCAAAAACTTGGGATGAGCATAAAAACTCAGTATGGGTTATAAAAAAAACATGGAAAGGAAACATGAGTTCATATATACATAAGAATGAAATCATACTTTACCCATAAAACATAGGCACTTTAACATGCCTCATAAAATCATGAATAAATCATAGAAACCATAAGACATAAAGGTAACTTGAGGCATTCATAACATTCTTACATAGGGAGTAACCCTCTTGGTTACGTTTGGAATACCCATCACAGTATATTCCCTAAAATCTCTTCGGAGAAACCTTAACGTTTCACTCCTTCGCGTTACCCAATGCATTGGAGAGCTATAACGGGCTCACCCGCCCTTAGTTTATCACGGAACCACCCGTCTTCATAATAATGCCCAAGAACCATAACATAATCATATCACATAAAACATACATAAAGGAAACATAAAATTTCCACCATTCAATCACAAGATATCAATACCACACATTGATATAAAAAATATTATGAAAACCATTTTCAATACCAAAATAAAAGAAAAGTAAAACATGGTATTTATTTTTCTTTTAAAAAGAAGGAATGGCTTGTAGAAGAAGCCGAAACTCAAATAACGGTTACGACGGCAGAGAAGTCGTTGTCGCCGCATACGTACGACAAAAACATTCCCTTTTGTCGTTTGGTAAACGCTTCGTATAAAAAGATTCCTTTTGAATAAACGTAAAAGTCAAAGGGGTTTATACACCGTATAAAAGAAGGTTGTGTATAAAACAAAATATGCCTCAACGAAAGGAGATTGAGACGAAATCCCATACAAAGATAATTTTTAAAATAAAATAGATACATTATGTGTATTTACTATAAGTACACATAAATAAAGTACCAATACAAGATACGACATAATAACATAATGACATAATTTGAAAGTAGGAGATTAACCCAAAGAATGGAAATTGGGTTAAGAAGTTCACATACCTCGTATCTGACTTGACCCGACCGTTCTTTAAACTCCTGAATAATAAACTTTAGTTAATCTCTACTTGATTGTGAATCTTTTCCAAGTTCATTATTTCTTTTATACCATGTTATGAACATCATGAAATCATTTAAGTTAATAATGTTCATTTTGTCGGTATTTGGTTCTTAAGTCAAAAATAGACTTCTTACACTTACATGTTGTTAATTTGGTCAATGTTTCATTATATCCAGAATGGTATTCATGATGTAGATATCATATATTTCATATATATCCAGTACATACATGTATTTAAAATATTACATAATCATTTAGAGGTAAGAAATGAAATGCACCGTTCATGGAGACGGTAAGCCGTACGTACGCATGAACGCTACTTTCATTTCTTTGTCATATTAACGGAATTAAAACTAAATGAGACTTATGTATATTTTAATTCCAGAATTATATTCATCATTTAGATATATCATTAATTTTATATATCCATTATATACATGTACTTTTAATAGTACATTACATTTGGGGATAAGAAATGAAATGCACCGTTCATGGAGACGGTAGTCCGTACGTACGCATGAACGCTACTTTCATTTCTATCTCATACTTTAATGGAAATAAATGATAATGATATATATAGGTATATTATAATTCCAGTATAACATCATATATAATAACTTTAAATCCATCCTTTACACGTCCCACATATGGCATTAACGAATCACATCACTTTGAGGGGGCGGTAGTCCGCACTTCCTTAAGTGAAGATATCGCGTATACCCATAATGGAAGCCATAAAGGTAAGACACAAATGAAAAAAAACAGAATCTTAAGGAAAACATATACATAATATATATCATATATAAAAATATTGACATCATAATGGCCACCTTTGAAGGTGTTAAATGAGTATTGAACAATCATCGTTTCGGGAGGCAGAATTTCGCCATCCACGGAAACCGTATGTTCTTTAACCATTTGATGTAGTTGTGTGAGAGTGTAGCTCAAATAACTCTTATAACAACATCCTAGTATATTGAAGATACTGGTGTTGTTACAAAAGATGTAAATAAAAAGAGTTTAGGGGGTTGGAGAAGCCAAATAAAACAAATGAGCATGAGAGGATGAATTACCTTAAAAAGTGTAACTCCTTTTGGTTTGAGCCTAAAGGCTTCCTTTGAAAGGATTCTGCCCAAAGGGAATCCTCTAGGATGAGGAGAGGGATGTGGAGAGAGCAAATGGGCAGGGGTTGGCCGAGCCAATGGCTTGAAGAGTGTGTGAAATGAGGTAGAGGTGGGGGCCTTTTATAAGGGGAGAGGAGGGGCACTTTTGGAAAGTAAAGGAACATTACATTATTTGAAAATGTGTTTCGGTTTTAAAAGGTCCCACATTGATATAATTCGTGGCTAAGGTGATAAGGCATCGAAATCCATTCATCCAATTGGTTTTGGACATGTGTAGTTCATATATTTTATATTATCTTTCTGTTTTATTTAAATCGCCAAATAATGATGTCATCGCTGCATCATTATTATGTCATAAATAATTAAATTTATTTAATGTCTAACAATTATAAAAAAAATACTATGATATAGGAAATCTTTTTATCTTTCCAATGACTATTTATAATCGAAATTTTGACTTGTATAACCCCACTTAAAAATTGTTTTAGTAAAACGTTTTATGTTAGTGTTATTTTCACTTTAACATTAAATAAAAAGTAATTTATGTTATTTCCCAACAAAAGTGGATACATGGGGTCCCCAAGTTTGGCCATGGCTTGTCTTGGTCGGCCATGACACAACCAATGAGGTTGGGACATGTGTCTAGGTCATTTTATATTATTAATGTATTATTTATACCATAAACTACACTAATTACCACTAATCGCGATTAAAAACTTAATAAGTTACTATTCACCAAAAAATTATTATAATCTCATTGAACCACATTTTACTTCTTAATGACAACCATGTATGTCGGATTTTCAAAATTCAATACACATTAGTGGTAAACTTTCATTTAACTGAAAAATCAGTTTGCTTGATTACCACTTAGTGGTTTCACTATTCATCAAAAATTGAAGTTTTTCAGAAAATTACCAAAAATTCACCCTAAGCTATATTTGATATTCCGAATTCAAAAATGAAGTCTATTTTACAAAATTCAAATCATATAAGTCACATTAATTAATTTAATAATTAATTCCCGCTGCCAGAGCAAATAGCGTGTTTTTACAAAACAATAAGTATCAAAAGATTGACACCAGTTTAAGTCTAATTTCAAATCGAAATTGATTCCAATGACCACCATTGGATAAAATTGTAAAAATATATTCTAATTTCACTTTAAAACCAATTCAAAAGATAATCTAATCATATAAATAAATTAGATCAAAAAGAGGTTTTGAATTAAAATGCAACATTTTACACTATTCATAAAAAAAAATGAACTTTATCAGAAAGGTACCAAAAATTACACAAAGTAAAATTTGATATCCCGATTCTTAATAAAAGTTTTATTTGGTCCAAAAGAATGTATAAGAGTGATCAAAACTATATTTAATGACGGTTCACCATTAAAAGGTGATAAGTGAACCTTTAGTGAAAATTAGAGTATAAAAGCCTAAAATTGAACTCTTTCCGTATTTTAAGCCTTTGTCTTTTATTGGGTAAATGTAAAAACATCTAAAAACATATCTATTCATATTTTAGTTATTTCTATTCATTCCCGCCAGTACAACGGCTACTTGTTAACTAACATTTAAAATAATATTATTATATTACTAGTGTGCTACGTAAGTTTCAAAGAAACTCATCGTTGTGTATCGGGTACGCTATCGAACATAGCAACCCCTTTTAATTAAAATTCATATTTAATTCTCAAATATTAATAAATATGAAAATTATTTATTCTTTAATTACCTGGGATGTTACATCTTCAATGAATTTTTTCCTTGAAAATTGAAATTTAAATTCTAATATAATAGATTGATGTTTGAACATTACATTGTGGGAATCACATATTAGAAATATGATAAATGAAAGAACACCTTAATAAGTGGGAAGATAAATGATAAGGTCACCACAAAACAAGGATTTTTGATAGTAAATATTTAGTGGTAAGTGATAACATCGAAATTGAAGATAAATCAATATATCTGGTACTGATGGAGTTTGTTCTTGAACAATTTTATTTAAATGTTAATCCTCATATGTTCTTAATCTTGTGATCAGTTAACATACCATTTATTTCTCATAAGGAAAAAGTAAAAAACTAACATTTGTTATCAAAAATATTCTCCTCATATTTGAGGTATTATTTTAATATCTATATAATCACTTGAGATAACCATAATTTATCATTTTTTATTCTATATATTTCCACACCATCCCTTACTCCTGGAAAAAAAATTCACGATGAATATTTCATGCCTAAAGTAGTTATTACATTTAAAATGGTCTTTAAGTCATTCATTAGAACATTTAATGTTTTCTAAACCAATAAGGCAAGTACATATTATTAATGAATAATAATTTCAAAATTTTAGCTTGATCCATTCCACAAGTTTTTAATCTTAACAACAATCTAAAAATTTTCGACCCACATTCAGTGACAAAATTAAAAAATGGATGGTCACTACATTTCCAAAATAAAATTAACATAATATTCCCAAAATAATGTGGCAATTAATCCCAAATAAAAAATATATGATAAAATTTATCCCTGATAAATATTTTTATATCATTCATTCTTTGAGGAGTAAAATTTTCATGTTTTTGAATATAATCCATATATCCAAACATCTAATAACCCCAAAAATTACAATATAAACCATAAAATCACTAACCACGTTCATGGTCACCAATACTACACAATAACCATATATTTTTTATTAACTCAGAATCAATCACATATTTTGGGTTATCATTCTCATGTAATGTGTTTCCAGAAAGAGTAACTAAAATAGTTACACCATTCATGATTACTAGTGAAATTCATCACAATCTTCCAATTCATTATGAATATGTAATATAGTTCAATACTTATATATATCATGATTCTTATGATTATAGAATTATTTTAAGAATACATAAATAAAATAATTATTGTCTCTAAATATAGGAATATTAATCATCCATCATTTTATTGTGGTAGTAACATAAGCATGACCCTGATTTATTGTCCTCTTTTGGGTTATATTAATTTGATATATAAGAGATTGATTTTCATTATGTCTCATATCCTTGTACTAAAATAATTTTACATTTCCAAACAATTTATTACACATGAAATCACAAGCATGGTGATCCTTCGCTCCACACTTTCAGAAAATTTCATTATATTTAAGCAAGTAGTATTTTAATTATTTACAAAATTATCACATGTGGGAAAATACATTATTATATTCATTACATTATCCAAAAAATTTCAGGATTTATTATTGTTATCTTCCTAATATATTAATCCATAATAGGACTAAAAAAACCTTATTCTTTCTTATTAAAACATGATTTTATCTACATATATGTTGAGAAAATTTGAGAGCCAATTTCTCTTTGAATGAGTGGGATAATCCCAACTATAAAATTATAATTTTTACCCTTAGGATTATGTGTATTGATGTGGGTAAAATTATTTCTGCAAGGAACTATTTAAAAAAATGGAATAAACTAGATTAGATCATAAAAGTGTGAAAAATAATCTATAATCCAAACACTAGTGAAATAATAAAGATAAATTGAATAATTAGTTTTTAGCTAATATCTTAAAAAAGGTTTTCTATGGAGACATAATTACTTTTAAATCCTTTAAAAAGGTTTATAAATAAAATTTGAATTATCCTAACACCATCTACTTATTGCGTCAAAACTAGTGTACAGTAAGGCTCGTTTTCATATACCTTGTCACACCGAGTCTGGCTCAGGACACCTTTTCAATTTGTTACACCTTGGTATATATCGTAGAGAACAAAATACACATGCCGAATCCGGACATGGATGTATTTCTATGAATACCCACATAATATCTACCTTACCAAAATTGTAGGAGGTCCTTCTATTCCTTTCCAAAAATTACACATAAAGGATATATTACACAATAATTGTTATCTAAATCTAGTTTCCAATTTTTCTTGTAAACTTCCTCTAATCTCAAATATAAACACACTAACACTAGTTTCCAAGAGCAAGTCCATGATATTATTACAATTCTATAATACAAAATAATGTCACATCCCAAAGGACTTAATAGTATAGTAGTTTTGGAAAACAATATAATATGTATTATATTACATCTTTAAAGGAAATAATATATATATAATACATTGTAAATATAGATAACTCATATATTATTCATATATGTCATTTATAATATCCACATTTTCATTCTAATGAAAATAAAACTTACGAAATGTTTGAGATCTGATTCTTAGTTAGTGTACATAATATAGTAGAAGCTAATATAAATAATAAGAAATGTTGAATTACTAAAAAAATCCATGTGATCATACGAATGTGGGTTATATGGAAGAATAAAATTTGAACAAATAATTCCATAAAAAATCACACGAGAATGAATCTGGATCATGGATATTATACTAGTCGAATATTCACATTGATTACTGATAATTAAAATCATAATGATGGAATGAATAATACATGACTTATGAAACACATTATTAATGCCTCATCCAAGAAATATAAAAAATAAATTGTTATGGTCTTGGATAAAACCATATTTGAAAATGGGAGAGGCCTCAACCAAATCTATATCTATTTTTTCTCATGTCACCTACTAATGAATCAGATGATTTAGTGGGCCTATCCCTACACTAAATATGTCATTTTTAATCTTATTTTGTAAAATAAAAAATGATATATTTAACTAAAAACATCTCATAATATATTGAAACCATTGAAAAATAAACATTTGGGAAAATTCAATAATAATTACATTGAGAAAATTTTGAGATAAATATCTTTTTTCTTTTGGAAAGAAGAGTCCTTTTTGGAAAACATTATTATTTATCAAAAAATAAGTTTATAAATATTATATCCTATAAAATGAAAGTAAAAGAAAATTAAATTATATTTAAGGTATGAATAATTTCTAATTGAAGTGAATGAATAAAAAACTCATTTATGAAACTTTAGAAATGCTCTGCATTAGTTCAGTTTATCAAAAAATAAAAAATAGTGATTAAATTAAAAAATAGTAATTTTTATATAAAAACATAAGTGATCAAAGATATATTATAATGATAGAAAGAGTTTTTTATAAAAATAATATCTAAATAAAACATATTAAAGATTTCACCTGAAAATGGGCAAAATATCATAATGGTCCATTTAATTAGGTTTTATTTTTCAGATTAATGGAAATGAGAACCTTATAAAAAATTTAATTCGCATAAACAAAAAATTAAATGATTTAGATATTTGTTTTTTAATGTAAAAACAGAATAAATAAGAAGTAAAAAGAAAAAATAATTACATTGTTGTATAGAGGAAGATAACATAACCCGAATGAAAATTGAGGACAATGAAGAAAACTCTTACCACATTGAAAATATTATAAACATATTCCCCATAAAATAAATGGTCATAAAATATTATATTTATTAAGATTAATATAAATATATTAATTATATGATACATATATGGAAAATATTTATACACCGCATACAAGAAATAGTGGAAAATAAAGCATATCTCCCAGAAATAAATGTGCGATTTGAAAACCCCTTACCATATATTTGAAAGTGATCTTCACTTTAACATAAAGATATGGATAGTCTATTGAAATCCATTTTTGATTAAATTATAATCCGTTTATGAATATTTTTTATTTGATATAATTTTATTATGTTTTTTTATGATCATTTTAATGAGTTAAATTATACACATTTATCATTTGAGAGGGTTCAATTACATGGTTTTCATGATCACTTAACTTATATATAAGTAATGATGTTCTTGTAAAATGGGTTCAATTCATGTGAATTTTAATTATATATTATTAATGAAATAATATATTTTTAAATGGTTAAATATATCATTTTTTATATGGTATGAGTATGAATATTAAGATAAAATATTAGTGATTATCATTTATATTATTATGGTATTTTTTATCACAATGAAGACATTATGTTCTATCATTTACTATTAAATAAATATGTTTCACACATAACATTATTTTTTGTATATAGATTTTATAATCATTAAATAACATTTGAATTGTTTTATGAACTGACATGATGAAATTAAAAGGAAATGAAATATTTTCTTCTATGAAGGTTATTATATAACACCTCACTGGAGACATTTAGATTTTTAGAATGAATTGGAGATGAGGAGGGGTTTGGTGGTAGATTAATATATTTTATATAATAATTATATTATATTTATGTTAATGGAGATATCATGAAATTTGTTTTATGGGAGGTGAGTAAAAAGTAACAGAAGAAAAGAACATAAAAAAATTAAAAAGAAAATAGAAGACAATTTTACCTATATAATTCATCTCCTTGCCTTCCTCCATTGGGAAATAGTTCTTCTTTTTTATGATACATGAGGTCCTATATTTTTCTGGAGATTATAAAGTGTAGTGGGTAGAAATTGGACATGCCTCAATGCTTGTAATAAGAGAGGAGAAGAGGTAGTGAAGGGTGGTATTTATAGTGTAGGAGAGGGGACTTTTTATATATTTTTTCAGTTGTTTATTATTTTTTCTAAATAAAATTAATATTTTGAAAATTATTATCATATATATTAAAAAAATGTTTTTTCTATATTATGAACTTATATCAGCCATACATCACCTATGACTTATTAATTCATGTATCTAACATCAATCATATATGATATTTTTTTTATTATTCACAAAAATTCATGTATTTTATAAAAGAATTATAACATTCCCATACCGTTATTCAAAATGTAAAATTTTTAAAATAACACCATTTTAATAGATATTATTTTATAAATACGATATATTTTAATTTTTTTATATTCATTATTTATTAAAAAAATATCGCTTTACAATTATAACTATCTCAATGATAGTTTGATAATTTATCTATGGTCCCCAAAAATTAGTTTAAAATAATATGAAAAAAATATTTATATATGAATAAAATTAAATAAAATAAATTTTCGTTCAAATTATTATATTATATTTAATATTTTCATTAAATTTGTATGCCTTATAGATATAAAAACTCTTAATTAAAAAATTTTAAAATATTTATTTACTTATTCCGTGATATAATTATATCGTATTAAAATTTAGAAGATTCGAATATTTTATTTATACTATTAAATGTGAGGTTATGATTCTAGATTAAATATACTATCAATTATATCAAAAATGAAAAATTTATAAAAATCATGATTTTTTTACTATTCCGATAAAAATAAATATTTTCAGAAAAATACAAAACATTAACCCAAATATAATTTTTAAATAATTATATTAAAAATGATTTTCATTTTTAAAAATAAAATTTATAAATGTTTTCAAATTTATTCTTAAATTAAGTGCGTAGTTAAAAGGTGGTAAACAACCTTTATAAAAATATTGTCATTTAATGCATAACATTAGATTTATTCTTTCCATATGACATTATAAAAAATTTTTTTAAATAAATATATAGATTTAATTAAAATAATTCACCAATAATGATTAATTTATTTTATTAATTTTAAATTTCATCAACGACATAAAAGTAGTATTTAAAAAAATTATTTCTTTTATATACAATTTGTTTTTATTTCTATTTAATTGGTAACCAATGAAATAATTTTATATACATATGTAATCTATGTTTTCATAACATACTTAATATCATTCATTCCAACCATTTCCATCATCTAAGAGATTACTATAAATATTATATAATAGTATTTTTCGTTCATTATCCTCTTAATTTTTCATAGAAGTAAACATTTAAAAGATAAGTACCCTAAAATATTGGTATGTTACACATAGGAAAACCCATGTGTATTTTGATTCATTAACAGATCAAGCCTTGTATATCTATATTTGGGATCACTTTACATATACATTACCATTTATAGTCATGCCGGGACATATTTTCTAGTCTCTAGTGTACTTTTCCACTTAACATTCCAAATTATGTTTCCATAGAAATATGTATTTCATATTATTTTTAACATGCATTTTTATGACACTATAAATTAAAATAATTTCAATTTAATTCATGTAAATTTATTCATAGCGATGTTTGGGTGTGTGAATATAGATGCAATAGGGAAATTCCTCCCATATTTTTTATTCCCCTCATTACTTGTCCCAATCCTAAGGCCTACGAAAATAAGCATGGGGTTGTCATTGTTTTTGAAAAATGTTGGCCAGGATATCCCCATTAGGTTGGGTTAAGACTCAATAAGTTACACTTAATATGAATCTTCTTCCTCAAATATTTTACTTTAACTTCACATTAATATGTTTTACATTCTCTAATGTCTCTAAAATGAGATGACTTCCCAGTAACACTTTGTCACATAACTATTACCAGCATAGAGGTGATCAGAATGGAATACTATATAAAAGAACATTTATAGAAATATTTATAGTCTCCTGGAATATACTATTATAAAAAACACTAACAAATTTATTTTCTTCTCTCAATAACCTCTAAAATCGATGACCCTTTTGACGATCATTTCCCATAACAAGAATATAATATTCTCAGAAAACTTTCTGGTATATAGTTCATTGGATGTGAATATATGAAACTATAAACATAATATAATCTACAAAATTTGGAAAGGAAAATATTAGGAATGGTATTTCCATTAATGTTAATATATAATGGTGTATTCCATGATGTTTTATAATCATTCATACATGAATCTACTTCTGTTCACCTAGTGAAAAATTCTATTCAACGAGTAGAATGTTGAAGAGTATCTTAATCCTATCAATGATTATTAATAATTTGTCACTAATATTGATGTGACCATAAAAACCCTATCATTAAATCCATTGTTACATAATCTCAATTTCATTATGAAATTGATAGGGGATATAAATGTATAGTAATATATTGGTTTAAATACTTATCATTCAAATAGGTGGAACACAGATTAAAAAAACATATAAGTCACCTCTTTATACGTTGGAACTAATACTATATATGTTAATCATGATTCATATTGGTCATATTAGGATTTACTCCACATTTTGATTGATGATGATCATACAACTACAATATATTTACTTTTATGGGTGCCCAGACACACCATTAGATGTGAAGAATCACATCTGAATAAATGACAAAACCACGATTTGGTTTTTCCCATGACACACTCTCCCATAAGAATAATACATTTGGCTCAAAATTAATTATATTTTTTACATGATCTAGATGAGTATATTTCACTGACAGATCATTATGAAAATGATTCAAATGACACTACGTGATCACATAATGAATATCAAGGAAAATTCCATTATCATACATTCACGACAAGCCTCATTAATAGATTATTTTTTAGTCTTATGTCTTAGGGTGTCATCCACTACATTACCCTTCACATAAAAATAATAAAACCACAATTTGAAAATATTTTGGAGTTCAACCATCATTTATGTTTAAGGATATTCTAAAACAAGGTATATATGTTCATGAGGATCTTGTAATCTATGAATATAATGAATTGGACACTCAATAAATAATTTAATGAGTTTGAAATTATTTTATTAATTGATATATTGCCTCTAAAAACAGTTAGTATTTTTCACAATAGAATCCCATAAAAATACTTTTCCATTTCATGAAACCATTACACAAAACGGAGAGATATGGAATAATACAACAACAAACAATAATAAGATTTACACATGGAAGAATAATAAATTTATTAAAACAAACTCTGAAGTGTTGAAATATAAAAATTGGAACACCCCATCCATAATGATCTTAACAATGAAAAAAATTCATTGGAGATCCATAAAAATTGTCATTGGATGTGTAAAAACATTTTATTAGTGATTTAGTGAGTAATTATGAGAGTATTATAGGATATTAATAGAGAAATATGGTCATCAAAATGTATTTTTATCAACTAATATAGTTCATTGAAATTATTACCATTAGTTAATAAATTTTTTCGCCATTATTATTTTGGTAACATAGATTCCTTTTTATTTAATGTAGAGAATGTTTCATTATATAATCAAATTGTATTTTATTAAGACAACAAAAAATATTATATTAGAATATGAGTTATGTGGATGTATAAACTAATATTTTATTCTCACTAATAATTTTATAATATTTTTTATAAAGGATAATATAATTTTTTCAATGACGATGTAATTTTTATAATGTTTTGAAAGACGATTTGTCTATTAAATAATTAAACTTTTATTAAAAAATAAATAAAATATTTCCTTGAAATTAATTTCAATTATGTAAGACTAATTTTTTAAATCATAACATAAAAATTAATTTAGGATATTTTATTTTTAATTTTTTTGAAAATTTTGATTTCCTATGGAAAAATTGAAAATCACTGGTTTAATAACCATTGAACATTTATGAAATAATTACTATGAAATCCTGACTATAATTTATGAAAAAATTTAGTTAAAAAATATAATTTAATAAGTATTTAAATTAATTTAAAAATAAATATTTTACTTTATATATTTATACATTGAATCTTGGATCCAAAAATTACAGTTTTAAAGGAAAACACAATTTTTGATTTATAAGTAGTAACTAGCTTTTATGGAAAGTATAAATCGGTTTATAGAGGGATTAACAGACCAAAAACCCTCTCCAAAGATTATATATTCATAAATATGGTTATAATTTATTTATTACAATATTCAATTGTATTATAGAGTAAAATAATAAATATGTATTCACATAAATCTAACCCCTCTTCATTTTCAAATTCAACCACTTCCCCAATCCAATCATCTCCATATTCATTGTAAAGGAAGTTCATACCATTAAACATCTATAAATATGATTTATTTTACCTCCAATTTCCTAGGGTTTCTTCCATCATGATTTATGAAGAAAATATTCAACATAATGGAATTCTCCACCTCTCCTTTTCATTCAAGTGTGTCCTCATTCTGTGTCTTCTAAATGAAATTATTCTTTTTTTATTCATTATCTTTAGTTATTTTACCTACAAAAATTGTTTTTTTACCAATGGGATAACTCCAATCTCTCTCATTATGTATTTAACGTAATCCATGTTGTATTCTTTTATGCTATAGACAGTTTTTCATGAAATTTTATTTTCACTTTTTTATGAATGAATCTAATAATACGAATACAAAACCTATTCAATATCCATGGGAATTCACATATATATAAAAATATATTTTTTATTATTTGATTTACATATATGAAACCAATTTCACCATTTCATGTGTTAAAAATGTTGTTTTTCAAGGTATTCAAGCACATTATACACAATGTTCATTATATAAAACTTGTCACTTATTCCAATGAGTTATTGATGAAATAAATTTCATTTTGTTCAAAAAATTACAAAATTAATTAAAAAATAATATTAGTTTGACATAAAAACACTAAAATACATTTTTTATGGAATTAATATCTAGATATTACATGCTTATGATACCTTGGTAAATAACAATAGTAATTATTATTTAAAAAACCATAGGAATAGACTTTGGTGATATGATTATGAATTACCTATAATATATTTTCTCCAAATATCCATGTTATAATTCATTTTATTTATATTTTGATATTCCTCATATTTATTTTATCGTTCTTTATTATATTCTTCTAACTCAGAATATAATTTTTTCCTTTTTTATTCCCTTCTTTATCATTATTATCATCACATTCATTAATGTATTTCCCCAATATATATGATTCCTTAAGACATACCTAGGAAGATCCTATGAATACTTCGATAAATTTTATTACCATGATATTATTTTTATGTATTTTTCTTGACTTATGATCATTTCAATGTACATTTAAAGGAATAATGTCTTCCATATTGTAAAAATTTGTATTATTTAATGAAATATTTTATTAATAAGAAAGCATGTTTCAGTTATTTCTATTAAAATTTGGTATTTAATTTCAAGATATTAGTAATAAATAAATATTAGTAAAAAAAATTATGTATAAGTATGAATAATTAAAAAACATCATGGTATTTTTTTATGTATTATGTAACTTGTTTTCGATCTAAGAAATACATCCATACATATGAACAAGTAGTTATAGATTTGAAAAAGATGTTCCTAGTGGAAACATTCAAAAACAACTATTTTAGCTAGGTTCAATTGGGATCTAGTGAAATAAAATAGGACAATTTTAACCTATAGTTGGACACTCCTAATGGAATTTCATTTTTTAATAAAAAATTTATAAAATCTATAATGAAGGATATAGAGACAATGTGATACTTTTATGAGAACAATTTATATCATCCTATAAGAATAATATTATAAAACATTTTGATTATTCTTTCCATTATAATTTATAATATAACATTATAAAATGTTTAAAAAAATTTACATAAGATTATTCCTTCTAGAAAAAATGGCAGGAAATAGAAGAAAGTGTGTAGAAAACAGATGAAATGGTCATGGATATGATGAACATCCCAGTATAGGGGAAGTGGGGGTAGAAAAATACAACGTAATGGTGAATCGGCTAGCCCAAGTCATGAAAAACTGCTTAACTCATATGGATCATCCAAATTATCTAATGATGGAACAACTAGGAGTTGAATCATACATGGTTTAATGATCACAACGTTTTATAGAATTGACTAATCAATTTATTTCTAAATTATACATTACCTATATATAAAACATTTTTTATACTATATTTTCTAAAGACAAAGAATTAATCACTCGATATATACCACTTATAATGAGAAGTAAACCATTAGTGTAAACTGATTGAGAACATGAATCCATGTGGATTGATTTATTCTATAGAGTGGGAACAGTTTTGTGGAATTATTTTCAATATATTTTTTCCTGTTCAATGGGAAACAAATTAGAGATGTAATTATTAAGCGAATAATAAAGAAAATTAATTCGTTCAATGTTATTATATTAACATTAAAAATTGTTCTCTATACACCTATTACTCTGATGGCTCTTATAAAAATAGTTGATAGATTATTCAAAGGAATGAGAGTTGATCTGTAGCGGAATTTAGAAATTTAGGATTGTTAAAGTAATGAGGAGACATATCATAGAATTTTGAAGGCATAAATAGAGTTTGAAGAATCCCACTTGTATGATGGGAGTAATGAAAAAATTTAAATATGGATTAAAATATTTAAGATGACACTTATCATGAAGAGTAATGTATGAAACTATAACATCCGTTTAAAAAAACTATAACATCATGTGTGGGTTTCTTGGTCACATTACATACTAGTTCCCAAATTGAAAGATGGATGGGGGAAATTAAGTCCACATAATATTAGTCCATTTAAAAGTAAATTAAAATTGATAGAATTAAATTTCTTTAAGGGGGAATGATGTAATGAATGTGATTTTTTCCTGCTTTTATTAATTTATTCATTCCACCTAATTAAATTTATTACATTTTACAATTGAATAAGAAATAAAAACATTTAAATTATATAATAACATTAAACATCATGCATTAATATGGAATAATAAAAAGAAAAACAGTTGTGAAATGTGCACATGGAATAATAATACATTCATTAAAAAAACTACATATAATTAAAATTTTACAAGATGTTCTCCCCTACAAGAATAATCATAAAATGAAAATTTAGTTTTAATAAAATTATTTATGTCATCAATGAATGTGTGGGAACATTTTAAAGATATTTTTTTTAATGATGATAGAATTATATGATATTTATTATAAAATTTGGTCATCAAAATTTATGTTTTCCAATAAATAATATTTATTTTATTTATTTCTATTATCAAATAAATTATTTTGTCATTATTGCTTTGGTTATATAGTTTCATTTTTATTAATTCTTGATATTGGTTAATGATATAATCAAACTAGGTTTATTTATTATTATTAAACACTTTATATAATAATATATTTCATGTAGAAGAAGAAAAAAATATTTCATCTAAAAATCATATAAAAATATTTCTAAATTATATTATATTTTTATAAATCCCATTGTAATTTTTTAATCGACTGAAATTATAATATTTTAATAAATAAGTTATTTTCATAAAACAATGATTTTTTAATTATTCTTATTATCATAATTATAAAATTATATTGATAAATTAAAAATAATTATTTGAATAATCATATCATAAATATATTGGTGGGAGTGTTTGGGATTTATCAAAATAAAATGAAATTTTCCTGAAAAAATAAAAATTACCTCTTTAAAAATTATTGTGATTTTATGACATCATAACTATTTCTTCATCCCTAAAAAAATTAATGAATAAATTATTAAATAAATACTTAATTTATGGTTTATATAATATGTTTTATATAATTATAATTTTAATATATAGATTTTACCTTTCATTTTGGAAAAAATAAATAAATTTTAATGATATGAATAATTTTTGATTGATTATCATTAATTAGTATAATTGGAAGGTTTAGTTCAGTATAAAGTGGTCATGAATGACAGAACACATTCTCCCACACAAAAATAGTCATGTAATATGGTTGGAATAAATTTATCTCACAATTATATTTTCTTATATTGTAAAATAATAAACTTTTTATCATGTATAACCCACCACTCCTCTTGTCTAAATAACACCATACCACAAATTCTCCACTAAAAATTCAAAATACATTATATTTCTCTCATAATATTTAATTTGTAACTAGGGTCATAGGGTTTCCCCCACCATTATTTATTAAGAATCATTTAAGGATAATGCAATAATCGCCCACTCCTTTTTCATTCATGTTTTCCCTTATTATGTTTCCTATAATTGAAAATATTATCCCTTTTATTTTTATTCTATTATTATTTTTACCCTGATAATGAAATAGTGTATTATTATATTTCAAACTCTAATCTATCTCGTTATGTTTTCCCATAATCTGTGTTCTGTACCATTATGTTATTGAAATTTTTTTAGGAATTTTTTCCTCTTTTTCAAAGAAAAATCATCATATGAATAACCGAACATCTTCTATTTCCATGAGAAATAACCAAGATGTAAAATATATAATTGAGTCTAGTATTTATAGAAATGAATCACAAATTCATCTTAATGTTTTATAAATGAAATTATTTTAAAATACATTAAGCACTTTCTACGGCATAATTTTTATACGAAACATTTTATTAATTCCTTTCTATTATTGATGGAATGATTTCCCTTATGTTAATTATTTCTCTCATAAATTATGAAAAAATAATAGTGTGAGTTAATAGTGGGCAAATTCAATGGGTAATGAAATAATCTCCAGATATGACAAGATTATGATACCGTGGTGAATATCCTCAGTAATTATGGTTTATGGATTCATGGGGATTTATCTAGGAAATTTTATAATGAATTTTCTTTTTTTCAAAATCAAGATACATTTCTATGTTATGATTCATATAATTTATATTATGATACTCCTCATAATCATTTTATTGTGATTTATTATATTCCACCATCTCAAATTCAATGTATTTCATTTGTTTGTTCTCTTCATTAAATTTATGATCACCCATTTTTTGAATGTACATCCCCATGTTATGAGATGAAATATGCGTAAACTAGAAAGAACGTATAAATATATCTGCCACATGTATTCCATGAATATGATGCAATTTTTTTGGCATATTATTATACTTTTTCATGACAATATCTTGAAAATATAACCCTTACTATAAATTATTTTTATCATGAAATGAATGATTTATTCTACAAAACAGAGGGTCTCTATAGATAGTTCCTCGAATAATGCATGTCATGAACCACAACTTCTATCTCAATATCAATTTTTAGGTAATTAGTCTCGTTTTGTCTTAAAGGGTGGGGCCCATACATCCCATCTTTGTCACCATACACTATAATGGATCGTATTTTGATGCCCCTTTCATCATAGTAACTATATACTCTCTTCCATGATCAGGTAATATCAACATATTCCCTAAATTAGGACTTCCTTTAAACACTTTAAAGGATCTATAATATTATTTTGGCCATTTATCCCTGGCACCATTCTTGGTAAATCTATATATTCATTCTTTCTGTAATGATAAATCCTATTTAAAACATATAATATCAATCTACCCCATTGAATCAATTTATTTCAAAGACAATTCTTGGATGATTCTAGTAAAATATGGCTCTAATCTGCAATGGATCAATAAAACTAATATCAATGAGAAAATATGACCATAAAAGGGAACTATTTTACTCTAAAAGTTTAATTTTGTGATCTTATAATAATTAAATGAATCTCTTAGTTTATTTAGGGTTATATCAAGATGTTTGGCATGGTCATGTGATGTATGTGAATACAAAATAATTTTATCCATATATAGAACCACAAGTGAATCCAAATACATGTGGAGAACCTGATTCATAGTATCCATGAAAACTATAGGAGTATTTCATAGAAATAATGGAAAAAATAGATACTCATTTTGGAAATAATTCCCTTAGAAGTCCATACATAGAATATACATAGTTTGGATGTTCTCATAATGGTAGAGTGGACAAAAATAAATCATTGAGAACACATATAATTATATGAGATATTAAAATAGATAAAATATATAAGTTAGTGGATAATGGATTTTTATTATATATCGGATCAAACTTAGGTAATCCTTTCAATGAATGTGGTTTCCATATACATGCACAGAAATAATCACTGGGAAACATTACAGTAAAGTATTGGTTTTTAGGAAACCCTTCACATCCTAGTCCTCATATTGTATTTGTAGATATATTCTCCCAATTCGTTCTATCCTAAATAGTGGGAGTGTCAATAAATTATCTCTTAGATATATATCAAAATAAAATTATATATATCTCTCAATACATTGTCCTGAAATGCCTTTATGGATATCATAAAATAAACATTCCACTGTAGTAGTGAAACTATTTTATCACATTTCTTCATCATCTAGTATATTAATTGAAAGATAATTCAACATTCAACCTGACAGGTGAGGCATAGTTCAATCTTTGATATACTATAAATACCTCACATCATTATATAAATATTTACCACAACCATTTTTTGATAGAAAACAACCTATGATGATAAAAGTTATTATGGTCTTGATTGTGAACCAGTCAATTTATTACATGAATTACGTTAAATCCTATCATATTGATGACGAAGATATTATATAAGAAAATATTAATAAAAATCTTGAGATGCATCTTCTTAATTATTAATATGATTTTAGACTAAACTTCTAAATGGGTATCCAAGGAATCAATCCATGAAATTATGAAATATCAATACCATGTATATTCATTATTTATTTACAGATAATAGAGGGCGAAGAACATATGTGAAACAATATGGGTAAAATAGTAGAGACAAATAAAATCATACATATCACCATATATGTACTTAAACTATATTCTTAAGCGTTGGTTATACAGTATACACCTACCATGAAAACTATCTCTGGTTTATATACTGACTGACCAAAAGAGGTCTTATATATCAGTGTTACATGTCCTAGGGCTAGCGTCCACAATCACATCCACCTCTTTGTCCTTTTTTGGTAGTTGTACTCCAAATTCCAACTAAATGTGATGTTATTGATCCTACTATAGATGGGGGAGCTGGATCAAATCCTCCCTCACTAGAAAAATATGGGACAGAACAAAAGAATATACAAATATGAACCATTTATCCTAAGGCACACCACTAAACATGGTCTCTATTTCACTAAGGATTTATATATACATTTTATCCAAATTCATGTCTAATTATAGAACTAATAATCTTATTTCTCTTCATTCCTCTACAATATTGATATCCCTCAAGATAATTAATTATATAACTCGATAAAAGACCTTTAATTTTTATTAAACATCGATGTTGTAGGCCCACAACATCACTTATGATTTTTAGTAATATGTTCATATATTAATATTTCTAAAATTGTTACATTTGAGATGATATTTACCTAATATCTGATGGAAATATTTATCCCAACATAAAAAAATTTATCCCCGGATAAGTGATAACCAGAAACATAATTTTAAAATCAATAAAACTCTATAAAACAAGAATAATAGTCCCTAAAATACATATTTCTCTTCTGTGACTGCATGTAAACTCTCAGTTGGTCAGTTCATGGATCCTTGAAAAATATGAAATCATATAAGAATGATTATATTTCTTACAAAACCCTACCTTGATTCTAGTCATCATTGTTTTTCAAATTTCACATGAACATGAAAATTCCCTAAAGAAAGTTGAAGGTGAGGTTGACACTCCTCTTTGAAGGTGTCACCATGTTATCAAGAATGTATAATATAGACTCTAAACATGACTCAGTAATATTGATACTATATTCCCTAAAACATTTATGTGAATGTTTCATCATGTAATCCCACATCAATATTGTTATAGTCTATACTAGTCATTGTGATCCCTTAATGTAACATAATTTGAATATATACCACACAAGAATTTCAGTGATAGTTCTCGGTCATAGTACATTAAATGTAAAACTGGGGGTCCATTAAGTACAACTATTTAAATTTTAGGTCCCACCACTTCATGAAAATGGTTTTCACCACCCTCATAGAATTGGACATGTTGTAATAATTTATGAATGTATCTAAAATGTAAAAAACACAATAAAACAAAACAAAAATAAGAAATGATTACACATCATAAAAATATATTCACAAGCACTCACTATCCAAGATATAGTAACCCATGTACCCTAATATATTGTTTGTGTATTATTATTGTTCCATGTTTTAAATTATAGAGGTTATCTTATATAAAGTATAAATTATAAGTCATATAATAAAATGGGATTTGTGTTATAATTAAAATACCCATTTATTGGAAACCAATAAATTTCTCATGAATTAAATTTCTACAATTATTAGATGTATACAAATATCGGGTATGATAACATAAATTCCACTATTATAAATTTATTCAATAAATAATTTCTAATTAATAGTTCATTTATCTACAACCATGCATTTATATCTTTTTCCACGATGTAATAGGACATTTATAAATGAAAAAACCATTCATAATTTATATATTTTCATTCATTCTAAACTATATATAGAATATATATATAATTGAAACTGACTAACATTTCATTTTATGTTACTAGTGAAACAATGTACAAACACATAATACCAAGGAAGATGGTTCATACTATCATGATATATGGGAAATGACATTTTGGTGGATGCATAAACGTTAATGACCCATAATTTATCACATTTACCTTTTTGTAATTTTTTTCTCAATTTGAATATAACTATAAAGGAACATACAACAAAAATATAAAATATATGTAATGAAAACAACATCATAAATCTATCATGAATGTCATATAATACAAATTAAAATAACTATGTTCCTATGACGATTCCTCTATAAATATCACATTCTATACCAGGACATGGTTGATGTCGATAATATAATAAATCCATAATGATTTATATTACCCAATGGTCAAAGAAGTAGAATTTCAATAATTGAAAATAAGAAAATGATGTCCAGTCCCATGGAAAATTAGTTTTCCACTTATACGTGGATTAGAAACTCTCATGAACATGCTATTTAAAGAATTATGACACTTCCCAAACTCCTATATGACAATATAAAATTGTAAAAGATTGAAGTGAAAGTATTGATTCCACTTTTTTATCTTTCCAGACCTAGTTCACTCATAAGGAACCAAATCAGGTTGGCCACATAGAATCTATCACACCTCCCTTTATGCCCTAGGATTCATACTAGTAGTGACAAATGGGCCCCAGTGATAGCACATGCACCCCACCTTAGCATGGTCGTCCAGCCATAGCCTACCTGGTACCACCAGTTGCCTTGAAGACATGTGGGACCCACCATATGGTCCACCCACATGTTCGAACATGTAATCTGACTAACGATTATCCCCACATGCCAACACATATCCTTTCTAGTGTGTTGGTCCTCACTCACACACACTCTGAGGAACTTCCCAGAAGGTCACCAATCCTGATCACTACTCCCAGCCAAGCACGCTTAACTGTGGAGTTCTAATTAGGTAGGCTTATGAAAAGGAAGGTGAAACATGAAAATAATAAAGGTGTACCTTTTTTCATGAGTCTTATCATTTAGTCATTTAACCCTTTATCATTTTGGGGTGTTATAATCAACCCCCCTTTATATCACAACATCCTTTTTGTGGGACTAACATCTAATCCCAGGAAGTGCGCTGCACTTAAGGATGGGTACCCCCTATGATACCAAATGTGACAATTGGGCCCTTATGACAGCACATGCACCCCAACATAACATGGTAGTCTGGTCCTGGCCTACCTGGTACCACCAGTTGCCAGTAGACATGTGGGACCCACCCCAGGTTCCACCCGTGTGCCCGAACAGGTCCTCTAACTAATGATTGTCCCCACAGGCCAACACATATCCCTTCTAGTGTGCTTTGTCCTCACTCACAGACACCATAGGGAACTTCCCAGAAGGTGACCCATCCCGATCACTACTCCAGGCCAATAATTCTTAACTGTGTAGTTCTAATCAGGTAGGCTTCTAAAAGGAAGGTGAAACATGTAAAAAACGAAGGTACACCTTGTTGACATGAGTCGTATCATTTAGTCATTTATCCCATTATCATTATGGGGTGTTAATGTAAAGACCCAGAAATTTCAAGCAAATTTTTTTCTTAAATTCATTGAAAATTTATGAGTCTGCAGTTTCTGACGGTGCCTGATTACGAGGCCTGGTGTGCTTGGAATCAATTTCTAAACTTTTCTTCTGGTACTTTCAGTGAATGACCATGCATGTTTTTCTATATTTTGAATCGTTGCGTGGAATTGACATCTGAGGACACTGATGACCTTGCAGCAATGGTACTCGCTTATGGAGTGCTTTATCGCTGTTGCTTTTTATCAAGATTGGGGGCTAATTTTTGGGGTTTCTAAGTAAAAATTTAAATAAAATTATGTGTGGCATGATTTTATTTGGATGGTTGTTAAAACCACCAAAGGGAGGTTGGTGGTGGGTTCCACCACCACATAACATCCCATGGGTGGATGTATGTGGTGGGGCCCACACAAGTTCAATCTCTTCACCTCCCCTTTAAACTACCTTGAACCCACTTAAACACATGGAATTAAATGGTTTAATTCTTTCCAACACCCCACCTTTAATGAAGATAATTAATTCAGTTTTAACTGAAATCTTTTTGAATCAATCCCTATACATTAAATCTTATTTTTTTCACATTTAATGAGAGACAACTCTTGATTTGTTTTTCCATTAATATAATAGAGAAAATTCTCTATTAATTTGCCTTAACATTGTGGAGAGCTAATGAGAAGAGGGAGATCCTTCTTCCCACAAAGAACACGAAAAACATCTCCTCAATTTCATCAACTGGGGAAAGAAAGTGAGGTGACTCCAAAGACGAACGCCCATCTTAATTTCTCTGCCTCTATGTCAAGGGAGAGGATGTTGCCGGCTAAGAATGCCACCAACGACAACTACTTTTCCTCTCACGTTGACGGAACGACATCTGTCTTTCACGATGCCATCTTATATGACTCCGTCAAGAGAACATTGAAATCAAGGTAGGTGTTGTTTTGAGTGGTTTATATTTCCGAACATCATCATTATAATTATGGAATGTGAATTGCCAATAGTTAACATCATAACAAGGAGGGTTTAGGCCACCTGAACGTTGCCCGAACCACCCCCTTATTTTTTTATATTAATAAAAATGGAGATAGAGCCAATAGGGAACGGTGCAGTCGCACCGCGGCAAAGAAGAACCACGACGGATGAAAAGGTGTGGCACCGTCGCGCCGCGCTGTGGAACTGATGGCAGTGGACATGCTGGGCCATGATGGTGGTTGTTAGGTGTCATTGCGTCGACCGCATGGAGGAAATCCATGGCCCGCATCCGCAGGATACATGGCTGGAAGAACCAGCTGGCTACTACCGGTTGAGCTTGAGGTCTGTGGCACCAGCATATTCTGTGCAGTGGAGACGCGACCCACAACCACGGGCTGCATGACCGAAGGGAACTGGCCGGCTACCTGTCGGCCTTGCTGAAGAGCTGTGGTGCCCGTAAGTGCCACGTGGTGGATGATCGCGGCCCTCTTCCTTGGGCCACTCTACTACGAGAACCAGATGGCCACCTTCCGGCTGGGCTGGAAGACCGCAATGCCGCCAGGCAAACCGAACCGGCCCCGCAGCGCCTGCCTGGTCTGCGGGTGGGTCGTGCCCCATCGGGCTGGGCCGACCCCCTCCTCAACTGGGTTGGACCTTTCGGGACAGGTCTAGGGTGGGCCACTCTCCACAGGGCTGGGATGACCCCCATCCTGGTCGGACCTTCCAAACCGGGTCAGGCCGACCCGCCAGCCCACTAGGCTTGATGGGCCGGAACCGTCTTCGTTTAAAAAAGAATATCTCCTAGTCCACGTGTCCGATCGATGTATCGTTTGCGGAACTGGGACCCTTGTGATGATTCGGCCCTTTTTAGATACACTATGTTATTTTTGGACGAATTTGGAAAATTTCCATGTTTCGATCGAGCGTAAATCCAACTGGGCCCTTGGAACAGAAAAGCCAATAACTCTCAAACTGGGCGTCTGATTGACGTGTCGTCTCTCATCATGGGATTCTATTGATGAGACATAAATTTGGGATATATAAACTCAATAATTCGTGATTCTTGAGGTATTAAACCATTTTCTTGAGGAGCGGACCCTCCTGGAATCGAGCATGTTGTGTGCAGGAACCCTAGAGCTGGCTGCAACTGCGAAAAATACTGTATTGGAATCCTATGTGGGTTTGACAACGATGACTACTATACCAAAATCTTGTGTGGGTCCAACATCTTAGACAAGATAACTGACTTATATACTTTTCGGGTCTGAAAGCTTAGACGACCTACTTATCATGTATCTTATGTGGGTCCAATAGCTCCGACAAGATAGCTGAAATGTATCTTGTGTAGATCCGACAGCTTAGACAAGATAGCTAGCTTATATCCTATGTGGGCCTGAATGGTTAGATGAGATAGCTGGACTGTGTCCTGTGTGGGTCCGACAGCTTAGACGAGATAGCTGGCCTATCTCTTGTGTGGGTCCGACAGCTTTTCTAGTCTTGTATACTGTGTGGGTCCGACATCTTAGATGATCCAGTGGCTACATCTGATCATCTATATCTCTCTACTATTATGGCATACCTGTGTGAGCTGAGTAATGTCTTACAACCATTATCATCGTGGTGATTGACTTTACTTCCTTTGTGAAATTATCTTGTGTTTGGTCTCGAGAGTTGGAGCCAGACTGAGATTGGAAACTTAGGTAAATGTATGGGCATATACATAGTAGGGTTGGTTGATATTTTGTGATTATATCTTTATTATATTGTTTATCCTTAGTGGATATTATGAGACCTTGTGGGTCTCCACGTCTTTACTAAGTATCATTATACTCACCCCTGCATGGGCTATTCTCGCACCTCGTTGTGTTGGATGCAGACGACAGACAACGCTAATGGAGGCCGAGAGCGCCATGACTGGACAATACCCAGAGGTAGATCTATGAGTCATCACACAAAGGAGACTAACATACATGAGTTATGAGGTGGTAATATTTACCTACCCTTCAGGTAGGAACCTCGGAGGATGATCCATGAGCTACTCTTTACTTACAGTTGTTTGTCCCTTTTTAGTTGTACTTGTTGTTCAGTTGGGTTTGTATACCGGCCCATTTACTTTCCAGCACACTCTTTTGTATTCCGTTTTACATAGTGTTTACATCCTATTGCATAATCTATTGTGTTTGTTTACATTTATAAAGGAAATGCCTCCCCATCTTAGGGATTTACGTCTTTGGTGTTGGTCGCTAGCCCCAAGCCTATGGAAGGCGAGCTTGGGGTATTCACGACACGAGCCCTGAGGATGGGTCGTGATAACTTTCTATTAGAGGTGGTCAGTTCTACCACAAAACTTACCCTATGATTCATATAATGACAATAGGGTTAAGTGTTTTGGGTGTGGTTATTAGTTTAGGGAAATCAGAGATGGTGTGGTGGCCGATGTATCCATACTCTAGGACCCGGACTTCTGATTACAGACTCAGTGCATGAAAACACTAATTGCATGTGTGTTTCCTTTGAAAATGTTTTCCTTGTGATTACTTTGTGTTAGATCACTAGTTATACTATATTGATCGTGGCACACCTGTTATTTATTAGGATGCTCCTGCATAGATAGGCAACTATGGTTTCCGAGAGAATACACGATGAAGGCCACAGAGCAATGAGACTCCGGTTAAGGGATGTATTTCTATGTAGGCACCATAGGGTGGTGTACCAGCTACACCACCACCTATATGGAAGAAGAAACCCCCATCCTCATTAGAGGATAGTGCATTGAAATTGATCACGTTGCACGAGTTCCAGCAGTAGAGGCATCCGAAGTTTTGAGGTGAGACAGATTCCCATGCAGTAGATGAATGGATGGAGGCAATTACTAGAGTAATCAACATAGATGAAACCCTAGTAGAGTATATGATGATCCTAGCTACTAATATTATTATGTTAGTGTCCATGAGGAAGGTCGGAATAGTGATGAGGTTTCGGTACATGGATCATTTTTCGAGATGGTACATTAGGACTGTGTGCCAACTATATCACTACCCGATGGTCATCAGATACTACCGGTGGTACCGGTAAAGAAATTGTAGGCTTAGTGCCTTCCATGTGTTTTTGAAACAGATATCCCTCAAGGACTGAGGCGAGACCGACCCACTGGCGGCTGAGGACTTGATTGAGGAGGTGGTTGAGTGTTTTCTAGAGCTTATACAGCTTTGACAAGACGATGTGTCAGTAGCTGAGTATTTATCGAGGCATACTGATCTTTCCTGGTACTCGAAGAATATTATATTATTAGGACATTAGAGCCAGGACCACTGAAGGAGGTTTGTTTAAGGATATCTGATCCATCACTTTTAAATCTATACATTCCTACTTATGTTAGGGTTCTATAGATAACCTTTTTGATTGAAAGTTCATTAGCTGTGCGGATACAACTTGTGAATGATAGAAGTTGGGAAGCTTGAAACTAGCACCAGACATAGAGACATGGGTGTGTTAGATGTTTTAGGAAGATTAAGTGTTAAGGAATAATGAATCTGTAGGGTAGAAGATGTCGAATCAGAGCTAGGAGAGCATCATGAGGTGTTGAACATTTATACATGTTACAACCTCCCACCTTTTTAGTCTCTTCTAGGCTCATGGAGCTAGATGGATGAGGAAGAGAGTATCTACATGAAGTCAAGGAGTGTGACCCAAGGGATCTATGAATGATTTTAGGTACGTTCCGTGTCTACTACTAGCTGCCATATCAGTAGACATAGTTACCAATCCTTTTTTTCCTTCCACTAATCTTGTCATAGACCTAGGGTTTTCGGCTAAGCTATTGACTTGACCCGCATGTCTGGAAATACCTTTGGGAGGAGACTCGATAATCACACTGTCTCCGATGGTGTGATCTGACCCTTGAGGCAAGTGATTCGGTTGGAACCTCTTGGTGGCAGCATCGAAGCCTTACGACATTAGTTTGGGTATGTACTGGGAATCCATAGTTCATACACATATTGACTATATTAGGAAAATAGTTTGTGGTTTATCTACAACATTGGAATGGGGTTTTCCATGGTCAGTGAAAAGGAAAACCTAGGAAGCACAGGATGAAATAATTCATAAGAGGGTGCAGTCGATCACTTAGGAGTCATCCATACTTACCAATGTGTCAGACACATCCAAAGTTACAGAATCACTATTAGATTTGACGTAGAAGGGGAACCCCTTCATGTGGTCAAATAGTTACCAATAGAGATTGCAGAATATGAGGCAGATGTTTACCAGTGTGCCCATCTTGAGGCTACCAAAGGTGTGCATAGGGTACGTATATTACTACGGCGCATCAGGGACCAAACTCAGGTGTGTTGTGATGTAGGAGCATGCATTGATCAGTTATGGTTCACGGTAGTTGAGACAACACAAGTAGAACTACTCAAACCATGACCTAAAGTTAGCAATAGTGGTATTCTCCTTAAAGATGATGTTGCACTATCTGATGGGCGTGCATTTTACAGTCTACTCTGACCACCAGAGTCTCATGTATATCTTCTCACAAAAGGACCTGAAACGGAGACAGTGACGATGGATCGAGTTCCTACAGGACTATGACTTTGAGATAGTCTATACTCATGGGAAAGGGAACATTGTAGTAGATTCTCTCAGTAGAAGATCTGGCATTCAGCTGCTAGAAGAGGTGAAAAATTAGCTGGTCGGGTTGTAAATATACTTTGTGGATAGAGATGGAGAAACCTTTCTTCAGTCTCTCACAGTCACTCCTCCAGTTCATCGGCATGTCAGAAAGGCATAGTGTGGGGATGTTGACTGTGAGACACGACATGCTCAGATATCTTTAGGACAGGAACCTGATGAGTTTCATGAAAGTGTGGAGCATGTCTTCCTTTTTGGAGGACGTACCATGGTACCGGTTTCTGTACATGTGGATGTGTTGAGAGAGTTCCACACTTCCCCACGAGCGGTACATCCTTGAGATTCGAAGATGTATCAGGACCTCAAATGAAAACACTGGTGATCAGGTATAAAGAAGGAAGTAGAAGAGTTTGTCTCATGTTTCCTCACTTATCAGCAAGTGAAGGCAGTGCACCTGGTTCCAACAGTATTGGTTCAGCCCTTAGAGGTCCCAGAGTGGGAGTGGTATGCGATATCCATGGATTTCATGATGGGACATCCATGTACATCCATAGGACATGACACTATCTGGGTAATTGTCGACTGACTCAACATGTCATCCCACTTCCTACCGATCAAAGAGCATGGCTAAGTAGATAACTTGTAAAGACTCTATGTACAGAAGATCGTACAGATTCATAGTGTGCCATCGACGATCGTTTCCGATCGAGATACTTTTTTCACTTCCCGGCTATGGAAAGGGTTGCAGGAGGCTTTTGGGAAGTAGCGTTACTTGAGCATCGCCTTTCATCCTTAGACAGATGGCCAGACTGAGCAGACCATCCAGACACTCTAGTATATGCTCCGTGCTTTTGTCCTCGACTTTAGTCGTAGCTAAGAAGACGACATACCCTTGGAAATGTTTGTGTATATCAACAGCTACCACTCTTACATCGGTATATAACCTTACAAGGCATTGTACGACCGATCTTGCTTATCCTCACTGTGTTGTACTGACTTAGTGGAGTCAGCACATGTAGGACTAGAGATGGTATAGTCTATGATGTAAAAGGTGCAGATCATTGAGGATTAGATGAAGACTCCACAGAGCAGACATAAGTCATATGTTGATAGGGGATGGAGACCACTGGAGTTTGAGGATGCCGACCACGACTTCTTATGGGTCTGACCTCGAGGCGGTCTACATAGATTTGGCCAAGGTAGAATGTTATCTTTGGGATTTATTGGACCATTCTAGGTCCTCAGCAGAATAGGTGAGGTGGCTTACCACCTGTCCCTTTCACCTCATTTGCATCGGGTGCATGGCGTCTTCTAGGTATCTCAACTGAGGAGATATGTGCCCGAATCGTCCCACATCATCGGCCATGGGGAGATGGACATCGATGAAGGGAGACATTCACGGAGGTCTCAGTGGAGATCAAGGATCGACAAGAGATGGTCCTCCATGGATGATCGATTCCTCTTGTGTGTGTTCGCTGGCAGCACGGGAACCTCCAAGTGAGCATTTGGGAGCAGGAGGCTCAGATGCGTGCTCAGTACCCCCATTTGTTTCACTAGTGTGTGTTATAGCATTACAGAGACGTAAATCACTTTGTTGGGGGTAATGTAAAGAAAAGAAAATTCAAGGAAATTTTTTTCATAAATTCTTTGGAATTTTACACATTCTTGGTTTATGATGACACCGGATTCTAAGGTCTGGTTTTCCCAGAATCAATTTCTGATGTTTTGTTCAGGTACGTTTAATAAACGAATTTGCGGGTTCTTCTATCTTTTGAACCGGTGCTCGGAATTCAAATCTGAGGACACTGATGAACTCACAGCGCAGGTATTCACTTACGGAGACATTTACCGTTGTTTTGTTTTATCAGAAATGGTAGCTAATTTTTGGGGTTTCTATGTAAAAATTAAAATAAAATTATGTGTGGCATAATATTATATGGATGGTAGCTAAAACCTCCAAAGAGAGGTTGGTGGTGGGGTCTACACCCACATAACCTTACATGGTAGGATATGTGTGGTGGGGCCCACACAAGTTCAAACACTTCACCTCCCCTTTAATCTCCCTTGAACCCCCATATTCTCTTGGAATTCCATGGTTTAATTCTTTCCAAAACCACACTATTAATTAAGAGAATTAATTCAACTTTAATTCAAATATTTTTGAATCCATACCTCCACATTTAATCTAATCTGTTGTCAAATTTAATGTGAGAAAACTCTTCAGATTTTGTGCCATAATAATAATAAAGAATGATCTCTATTATTTTGGCTTAACTTTGTAGATAACTAAGGAGAAGGTGGAGAGCCATATTCCCATGACGAACATGAAGAACATCTCTTCCACTTATTTAACGAGGGAAACAATGTAACGTGACGCCCATGATGAATTCCCATCTTCTTTTCTCTTCCTCCATGTCAAGGGAGAAGACGATGCTTGCAACAAACGTTACCAACGACAATGAATTTTCCTACGATGTTGAGGGAATGACATCCGTCTTTCATGACACTGTCATCCGAAACTCTGTCAATAGGACCTTGAAATCTAGGTATGGGTTGGTATTAGTTGTTTATATTTCGAAACATCATCATTCTAATTATAGAATGGGAATTTACAACTATTAACATCATAACAAGGAGGGTTCAGGCCATATGAACACGGGAGAATAACCAAGGTGGATGGGATGGAACGTCGCCGTCGCACCGAGATATAGAACTGAAGGTTCCAGCCAGGCCATGTCGCGATGGTGGTGGACCGGCGCCATTGTGGCAACCATGTGGAAGAAAATTGCAGCCCACATCTACGGGCCGCTTGGCTGGATGAACCAGCCTGCTACTACCGGCCGGGCTGGAGGTCCCCGACACCCACAGGTGCCGCACGGAGGATACGCCGCCCGAAACAGAGTGCCACTCAGCCGTAGCGAACTAGTCAGCCGCCTTCTAAATAAGATACTGAGACGTGGTGCCCATAGGCACAAGTGGTGGAAGACCGCATCACGCTTCCATGGGCTGCTTTGCTGGGAGAACCGGCCAGCCACCTGCCGGTCAGGCTGGAAGACCGCGGCACTGCATGGAGTCGTACGGACGAAAAACCATGGCCCGCTATGTGGGCTTCATGCACAGGATAGAACCGGCCGGCTACAGCCGGTAGGGTAGAGGAGTGTGGCGTCACTTGGCATCACCGGGCAAACCAAAGAGGCACGCAGCACGAGTCGCGCCTCTTCTAGTCGGGCGACCCCATGCCATCAACCGGGTCTGACCTGTTGGGCCGTGTCCGATGGTGGGCCACCCTCCACTGGGCTAAGACGACCCCCAGCTGGGTCAGACCAGTCGAACCAGGTCGGGCCGACTTGCCAGCCCACTGGGCTTGACAGGCCGGGCCCATCTTCACTTAAACATGAATATCTCCTAGACCGTACATTTGATCGATGCGCCGTCTGCGGAACTAGTACCCTTGTGATGAGTCGGTCCTTTTGAGATGCTCTATGTGAGTTTAATATAACTTTGTAAATTTGCTGGGTTTGGATTGTGCATAAATCTAACCAGGACCCTGGAACGGAAAAGCCAATAACTCTCAGGTTGGGCATCCGATTGATGTGTCATCTATCGCATTGGGTTTATTTCGATGAGACATAACATTAGGATACATCAAATTATAAATTCGTGATAGTTGATGTATCGACCCCTTTGCTCGAGGAGCGGACCCTCCCAGAATCGAGCATGTTGTGTTCAAGAACCCTAGAGCTGGCTGCGACTGCGACAACTATTGTACTAGAATCCTCCGTGGGTTTGACAATGACGACTACTATACTGAAATACTTTATGGGACTGATATCATAGATGAGTTAGCTATCATATATCCTCTGTGGGTCCGAATTCTTAGACAAGTTTGCTGGCCTATATCCTGTGTGGTTCTGACACCTTAGACATGATAGCTGGACTATATCTTATATGGGTCTAACAGCTTAGATGAGATAACTGGCATGTATCCTATGTGGGTCGGATAGCTAAGAAGATATATCTGGACTGTATCCTGTGTTGGTCCAACATCTTAGATGATATATTTGTCTTGTATCATGTGTGGGTCTGATAGCTTAGATGATCTAGTGGAAAAATCTAATCATTTATATCACTCTATTATTGTGGCATACCTGTGTGAGTTGAGTCATGTCTTAAAAACATTATCATCATGGTTATTGACTTTACTTCCTTAGTGGAATTGGTTTGTGCTTGGGCTTGAGAGTTGGAGCCGGACTGAGAATATTAACTTAGGTATATGTATGGGCATATACCTAAGTAGGGTTGGTTGATACTTCGTGATTTTATAATTCTTTTTTTATCCTTAGTGGATATTGTGAGCCCTTGTGGGTCACATAGTCCTTACTAAGTATTGTAATACTCACCCCTGCATGTGTTATTCCTGCACCTCATTGTGTTGGATGCAGACAACGTACAGCATGGACGGAGGCTGAGATGCCCACGACTGGACGATACCTATAGGTACACATAGTGACAAGTCGGCACACAGAGGAGGCTGACAGATGTGAGTGCTAAGGTGGCCATCTATACCTACCATTTAAGTAAGAACCCTGATGCACGATCTAGGAGACACTCTTTACATTAATCTATTGGTCCCTTTTTAACTTGTATTTGTTGTTCAGTTGGGTTTGTATTCTGGCCCATTTACTTTCCAACACACTCTTTTGTATTCATGTTTACTTAGTGTTTACTTCCTGTAGCATACTCTGTTGTGTTTGTTTACTTTTATAAAATCAATGCATTCCCAGTTTCGGGATTTATGCCATTGGTGCTAGTCCCCAGCCATTGTCCTGTGGGAGGAAGGCTTGGGGTAGTCATAGTATGGGCCCTGAGGACGGGTCATGAGACTAGTAGCATGTTTCTACATTGGTAATGCGGGGAGAGTGTAAACACAATATTATTGTATATAACAATAGTAAAATAAATTAATTAATTGATAAATATTTCAAGTACAAGTAAATCATTTAAAAATAAAAATTTGGTAGATGGAGTATTAAATAGTAGAAAATAAATCTAGTACATTAAATATATTGGCATAAATAAAAAAACTAAATCATATATCATCTATAAAATTAAATAATAATATATATATATATACTACACAGAAAATAGGGATACAAATGAACATGGATAATAGAATGTGCAACATGATATAAAAATAAAAAAAGTATTCAATATATTTTCCTATGAATTAGGAGCATATTCTCAGCCATTTACCCTCACAATCAATAAAATTTCATAGGAAATATAACATCCAAATATTAACCCTTACCTTCTTACCTTTTTAAAACCATAAACCCAATCTATGTACCAATCAGTGTCAGGAAAAGGGTGGGATATATACTCATTAGGCATCCTCCAACAATTTCTATTAATGTCATGCTTATTAATATCAATGTTACGATGCATATTTATATGATCAAGATATGGAAATAAATATGTATGTGAATAACCATATTGTGGTAATACTTCTCAAGGGATACCAAACTAACCATTCAAGCATTGGGAAATGTCGGATGAGTCTTGTCTAGTTACCTATAAGTAATCAGGTTATAAAGCACCTACACGTGGATTCCAAGTTGAATGAATAAATAAATAATACCCATGATGAAAACTAGGCTTCACAAACCTCAAAATGTTGATCCATATCACATCAATAATCAATTATTCTAAGATATATGTTTTTATTTTTAATCTAAGGGGTACCACCCTAAAAAATGCATCGAAAAATTGTCAATCCATGTTCATCAAACATTTCCACAATAAATTTTAAGATAAGGAAGACTAGTTCACAAGTGGGTGTTCCATTTAATCATATGTCAAAGGACATAAAGCTAATTACATTTCGAAAATATTTTTAAATAATATTATTGGTTATTTAGTGAGTAAATATTTGGAACTGTATCATGGGATTCATGTACTAAAATTAAATATAATTAATTCCATTGTCCGAGCATCTCATCAAAACCTACTAAAGGAATCTAGGTAGTGTCCTCTATTTTCTCAAGTAATTCCATAAAAATGTAAGGATATCTCAAGATTGATCACTCCATTAATACGAAAATGATCTATAATAAATAAGAACCTTGTATTTATTATTAGTAATATATTACCTTATTTCATCTATTTCCTTTTGGTTACATTTGAATGAAGAAATTAATTACGATATTAACAAAATAGATATTCAATAAGAAACAATATTATAGTTACTGTAACATAATGTGGAATACATAATTTTATGGGACTTATTCTTCAATATTAGATCACATTAATGTAGTTTCTAGTCAATGAAATAATTAACAACATAATTTATCTGAAACTTATGCAATTTCATTTATTTGATCCAAATAGGCTTTGAGTTTAGGATATTAGTGATATTTTATTTCAATTATTGATGATTTTACCAGATACATATGGGTTTATTTTCTCACTCGTAAATTATAAATATATTATATGAATATAAATTTTTTTGAATATTGGGTTAAAATGTGATTAGAAATTGAATTAATTCAATTATAAGTGATCATGGTTTAGAATTCCTGAATATAAAAATTATCAAGTTTGGATATGAAAATTATTATTTTCATAATTTTACATCCATAATAATCTGAAAAAAATACTAAATTTGGAATTTAAAAATTGAACACATCAAGATAATTTAAATACCATGTTAAATGAGTTATATTTATCTAAATATTTCTATATTGAATAAATGAATTATTAATGTTATCTAACTAATAAATTTTTTTTGTAAATTTTTTTGAAAATGACACATTATCATGTTTAGATGTTTAAAAAATAAAAAAGTGCATATTTTAGAGGCATTCTATGTAGAGTATTTTATTTTCAATAATATGTATGTTTTAGATAAATATGATTAAAATTTTGATAATAGTATTTTTGTACAATATTGAATTAATAATATGTTATATAGAGTTTATAATAAAATAACATTTGTGGTTTATTAATAAATACATTATATAATTTTTGAAAGATCACTTAATAAATAAGATTATTGTAACATCCGGACCCTCCTCATTGGAAAGAGAATATAGAAAGATATTACAGGGATATACATTACATCCCCAAAATGCCAATGGCTATAAATAAATGCAAAGTGATTAAATAAAATTGGGGAATGATTTTACCTTTTAAAATATAATGACAATAATAAAGAAAACCACCATTCAAACCACTACATGATGGATGATAGGAAAGTAATACAACATAAATAACTCGAAAAATAACATTACTAAACTACACCATAACCAAAAATTATAGTACCATAGTGGATTTATAAACAAACAAGCTTATATACTATAGTGACATAAATCCAACGCTACCAATATTCCCCATGACCCCACTCCATAATCCAACATATGGTATCATTATGTATAATTAAAGAATTGGGGAACATTCATTTTAACTATTTATCAAAAAAATATCTACAGAAGAATCAAAGTGCCAATGTAGTGGTTGAGTAGGGAATCGCGGAAGGTTTTTCCAAAATGAATTCCCTAATAATGCCATTTTATTGGAAAATGTTATCACATTTATATAAATAAATTAAATAATACCATTTTGAAAAAATTCATTAGTTTATATCAAATCTATATAAATTCCAAACACAATTTTTTTTCCAACCGAAATAGGTTTGCATAAATAATAAATCTACCTAACCAAAACTGTTTCTAGGGAAAGGAAAAAACCCAATTATTTAAAGCATTTCAAATTATATTTTTTATAACAACTACAATACACATATCCACATATCATCAAATTCATTAATGTGATAGTTCCATACTCAGGACTGGTCTCTCTTCTATCATCTGAGTTATTACTTAGTAACCACATACTAGTTCCCCAATAGCACATACCCTATCCATAGGGTGACATTAATGGATAATAACACATTCCACCCAATTATTCCCAAACCATGAAAAAATAATTTATAAAAAACTTTTAAATACTTATAATTTAAAATCATTCAAAAAAACATTTTTCATAAATACAATCCACATAATTAATATTAAAATATTATTTTTAAATTCATCCAATAATCCAATTTGCACAAAAAATATGCAAATTGAAAAACCATCCAAAAAGAAGGTTTCTACAATTCTTTTCAAAAAAAGTTGAGAATAAATTTCTAGTGATTAAAACAAATTGAAGCTTATCCTTCCTTTTTTAAAATTTTCAGTCATGTGTGAATCCACCACCATTGGTAATTTTGGTGAAAATGAATAACATCCAATTTTTTTTAACTAAACTAGGTTGAATATACAACCCCCCAGCTAGATCCCATTTTATAAATTCAAAATATCCTAATCCCATTATGATTTCATGTAACATTCACAGATCTAACCTCAACAAAACAACATCCATGAATTTAATAGTGGGAAGATGAGTAGATAGTAGCAAACCCACCCAAACAGAGACTTATCAAGAAATATGACCCTAAATGCTCCATGTTTTTCTTACAGATCACTCCTATATTGATGAAGAATGTCTACAAAACCATTATGAGGATGAAAACATGATACAGATGAAAATAGTAAAAATATATGGAATTTTAGGATAAACTATGTTAAGAACTCTTTTTAGGATATAATTTTAATTATTCCTGGATAACCACTGGTTTAGTAAAATTGTTTCATAACCATGACACATATTCTATCCCATGTAGGATAGATTTGAATTGGTACCACCATTTTTTTTTCAGATAATGCACCTAGTTGGGTTGCTACCTAGATGAAACTATTTCACTTTTCATGTTTTCTTTTATGAGATTCATGGTTTGTAGAAACCATTCTCAATCATTTCACCTCTATAAAAGACCAATAAACATTCCAAAAGTATTATAAACCCTCATAAAAATCACCCAAACACATTAAATACATAAAATACATAATGAAATGGAAACATACTTGGAGTTTGGAGAAGTGATAATTTCTCTCCACAATTTTGTGTACTATCCTTTAAAATTAGAAATTCAATATTTCCAGAAAATTTATGTGCCCACTCAACCATTTTATTCATGACTTCAAATTTTTCTTCATGAATCTGACCATTATTCTATAAAACCAATACTATATTGATCCTTTTTTCATTAAATTAATTATCTTCCATATCCGTAGTCTGTACAAGCACATGATCCAACGAAACATCTGGATCATTTTCAAAATGATCCTATATATTTAGACAGATATGATGAGTCTGATACTTTTTTTAATGAGTTACATAAATCACTATAAGCATTGAACTAAAACATATTGTGAAGAAAACCATTATTGAAGCATATATCTTTCCCTATATCCCAAAATAATTATTACCAAGTCATAATGATAGTCTCATGAATACAAGATCACTCACCTCGAAAGAAAAAAACCACTGAAAATGATCCTCATATGACTGTTGAATGATTTAATATATCTCCAATCACTTCTTAATTAATTTAATATTTTTTATTCTTTCATTAACATGTCATAGCCCAACCAGTGAAGTCTCACATTTTTCTATACAACAATGAATTGAATTTAAAGGACAACTCTATAAGGATTCCAGTGGAGTCATTAATATAATGCCTTGAAAAAAAATTTATATGACAATTCCACTAATGGTTTGTTCTCCTCCTTTGTGAAAAATAAAACTAGTACACTATCCGGCAACATGTCTCCCAAAAAAAATTTATCCTTTTAGATTTCCCATCCATTTAGGAATGATACACCATACTCATTGTCGAATAATCCCCAAAGGGTTTATATAAGGATTTCATGAAATTAGTTATAAACCTCATATCATGGTCTGAAACTGTAGAAACTAGTACACCATTCCTCATTACCACATCATTTATTTGGATTCTACAAATTTTCTCAACTATATGAAATTCATAAAAGGTGAATAAATGTGATTTTTTTTTTGAGAATATCAAAAATCACCCACATAATATCATATTTCAAACCCATTTTTGGGAGACCAATTAAAATATCCATTACTATCTTCTCCCATTTTCAAATAAGGATAGGTAAATACTAAAACTTAGCCATTGGCCATTAGTACCTTGTTATAGATCACATCCATGTAAATAATAAAGAATAAATTTTTACACCATACTTTTAATTCCATCCCACAAAAACCATGCTTTCAGTGCCTTATACATTTTCTATATTCCAAGATGAACATCCCATCACACACTGTGTTATTCAAGAAGATGTTATTCCAGATCATCCATATGGAAAATAATTTAATCTCAAAACCACAAAACAAAAATCAAATCTGTCTTCCATCCCTCAATTTTCGCTGCACAATTATGTTTTTTCCTCATAGAAACACATCCTTAATTGGATTTATGTACCTCATTAACTATCTCAACAAAAATAGGAATAAAATAAACTATAATGAAATCTACCACATGAACTTGATTTTCACATTCCAAGGGAATGTCGGTAATCAAAAACATCAAATTCCATTGATCTAATACCTATTATTAAAATGATCATTATATAATCTTATAAATTCAAATTCAACTGTAATTATTTTACCTGATATATATGTAATTTTAGTATAAGGCCCCAGCCTTAAACCTTACTCAATCTTGAGTTATTACTAGATTACACATTGAGGATCTTTTCGGGTTTAGAGTTTTAGAGAATTAGATCATAAAACTTTCATTACATTCCACATATAAACAAAGTGGTTACATAAAGATAGTATTATTCATTCCCATCAATGGAAACACATTTAAAATAAAACTTGGATTATTTCTTGACACATCCTTGACTCTATCATCTTATCATGTACCTTTCCCTTGACCTGTGAAAAACATTTCAAAAACATTGGATGAGCATAAAAACTCAGTATGGGTTATAAAAAAAACATGGAAAGGAAACATGAGTTCATATATACATAAGAATGAAATCATACTTTACCCATAAAACATAGGCACTTTAACATACCTCATAAAATCATGAATAAATCATAGAAATCATAAGACATAAAGGTAACTTGAGGCATTCATAACATTCTTACGTAGGGAGTAACCCTCTTGGTTATGTTTGGAATACCCATCACAGTATATTCCCTAAAATCTCTTCGGAGAAACCTTAACGTTTCACTCCTTCGCGTTACCCAATGCATTGGAGAGCTATAACGGGCTCACCCGCCCTTAGTTTATCACGGAACCACCCGTCTTCATAATAATGCCCAAGAACCATAACATAATCATATCACATAAAACATGCATAAAGGAAACATAAAATTTCCACATTTCAATCACTAGGTATCAATACAACACATTGATATAATAAAAACATTATGAAAACCATTTTCAATACCAATGTAAAACATGGTATTTATTTTTCTTTTAAAAAAAGAAGGTATGGCTTGTAGAGGAAGCCGAAACTCAAATAACGGTTACGACGGCGGAGAAGTCATTGTCGCCGCATACGTACGACAAAAACATTCCCTTTTGTCATTTAGTAAACGCTTTGTATAAAAAAGATTCCTTTTGAATAAACGTAAAAGTCAAAGGGGTTTATACACTGTATAAAAGAAAGTTGTGTATAGAATAAAATATGCCTCAATGAAAGGAGATTGAGACGAAGTCCCATACCTCGTATCCGACTTGACCAGACCGTTCTTTAATCTCCTGAATAATAAACTTGAGTTAATCTCTACTTGCTTAAGAACCTTTTTCAAGTTCATTATTCCTTTTATACCATGTTATGAACATCATGTAATCATTTAAGTTAATAATGTTCATTTTGTCGGTATTTGGTTCTTAAGTCAAAAATAGACTTCTTACACTTACATGTTGTTAATTTGGTCAAAGGTTCATTATATACAGAATGGTATTCATGATGTAGATATCATATATGTCATATATATCCAGTACATACATGCATTTATAATATTACATAATCATTTAGAGGTAAGAAATGAAATGCACCGTTCATGGAGACGGTAAGCCGTACGTACGCATGAACGCTACTTTCATTTCTATTTCGTATTTTATAGAATGGAATCATAATGATATATAGGTATATTATAATTCCAGTATAATATCATATATAATATCATAGTTCCATCCTTTATATGTCCCACATATGGTATTTAACGAATCAAATCACTTTGAGGGGGCGGTAGTCCGCACTTCCTAAAATGAAGATATCGTGTTTACCCATAATGGAAACCATAAAGGTATGCCCAAAATGAAAAAAAAACAGAAGCTTAAGGAAAACATAAACATATTATATATCATATATAAAAATAGTGACATCATAATGGACACCTTTGAAGGTGTTAAATGAGTGTTGAACAATCATCGTTTCGGGAGGCAGAATTTCGCCATCCACGGAAACCGTATGTTCTTTAACCATTTGATGCAGTTGTGTGAGAGTTTAGCTCAAATAAATCATATAAAAACATCCTATTATATTGAAGATACTGGTTTTGTTACAAATTAAGTAAATAAAAAGAGTTTAGGGGGTTGGAGAAGCAAAATAAAACAAACGAACATGAGAGAATGAATTACCTTTAAAAGTGTAACTCCTTTTGATTTGAGCCTAAAGGCTTCCTTTGAAAGTATTCTGCCCAAAGTGAATCCACTAGGATGAGGAGAGGGATGTGGAGAGAGTAAATGGGCAGGGGTTGGCCGAGCCAAAGGCTTGAGTAGTGTGTGAAATGAGGTAGAGGTGGGGGCCTTTTATAAGAGGAGAGGAGGGGCACTTTTGGAAAGTAAAGAAATATTACTTTATTTGAAAATGTGTTTCGGTTTTAAAAGGTCCCACATTGATATAATTCGTTGATAAGGTGATACGGCTTCGAAATCCACTCATCCAATATGTTTTGGACATGTGTAGTTCATAGATTTTACATTATCTTTCCATTTTATTTAAATCGTAAAATAATGATGTCATCGTTGCATCATTATTATGTCATAAATAATTTAATTTATTTAATGTATAAAAATCATAAAAAAAATACTATTATAGTGAAATCTTTTTATATTTCCAATGAATATTTATAATAAAAAATCTGATCTTTATAACCCCATGTAAAAATTGTTTTCGTAAAACATTTCTTGTTTGTGTCATTTTTACTTTAACATTTAATAAAAAGTTATTTATGTCATTTCCCAACCAAAATGTCTCCATGGGGTCCCCAAGTTGACCCATGGCTTGTCTTGGTCGGCCATGACACAACCAATAAGGTTGGGACATGTGTCTAGGTCATTTCATATTATTAAAGCATTATTTATACCTTAAACTACACTAATTACCACTAATCGCGATTAAAAACTTAATAAGTTACTATTCACCAAAAAATTATTTTAATATCATTGAACCACATTTTACTTCTTAATGACAACCATGTATGTTGGATTTTTAAAATTCAATACACATTAGTGGTAAACTTTCATTTAACTGAAAAATCAGTTTGCTTGATTACCACTTAGTAGTTTCACTATTCATCAAAAATTGAAGTTTTTCAGAAAATTACCAAAAATTCACCCTAAGCTATATTTGATATTCCGAATTCAAAAATGAAGTCTATTTTACAAAATTCAAATCATATAAGTCACATTAATCAATTTAATAATTAATTCCCGCTGCCAGAGCAAATAGCGTGTTTTTACAAAACAATAAGTATCAAAAGATTGACACTAGTTTAAGTCTAATTTCAAAGTGAAATTGATTCCAATGACCACCATTGGATAAAATGGTAAAAATATATTCTAATTTCACTTCAAAACCAATTCAAAACATAATCTAATAATATAAATAAATTAGATTAAAAAGCAGTTTTGATGTAAAATGTAGTATTTTTCACTATTCATTAAAAATTGAACATTGTCAGAAAAATACCAAAAATTCACACAAGGTAAATTTTGATGTCCGAATCATAAAGGATAAGTTTATTTTGATAAACATTGTTTATAAAATTGTCAAAATATAGATTCAAAAATGGTTTGCCATCAAAAGGCACTAAAACAATCTTTTAAGAATATTGGTGTATTCCATGCATAAGATTGTATTTATTTTCATTTTAAGCCTCTATAACACTATCTTAATCATTAATAGACATAGATAAAAATATCTATTATTCATTACTTACTTGGGATGTTACATCCTTCCCCCCTTTATAAAATTGCGTCCCCACAATGTATTTACTTATCGAATAAATGGGGGTACTTATCCCTCATTGCATTTTCAGATTCCCATGTTGCCTCTTCAATCATGTGGTTTTTCCAAAAAACCTTTACCTGATGAATCACCTTATTCCGTAACACTTGCTCCCTGTGGTCATGAATCTGGACCGGTTGTTCCTCATAAGATAGGTTCTCTTCCAGCTGAACTACCTCTGCACTCAAAACATGAGATGGATCATGCATATACTTTCTCAACATAGAAATGTGAAAAACATTGTGTACCTGAGATAAACTCGGAGGTAAAGCCACTCGGTATGAAACTGATCCAACTCTCTCCAGAATTTCGTATGGTCCAATGAACCTTGGACTCAACTTTCCTTTCTTACCAAATCTCATCACACTTTTCCAAGGAGAAACCTTGAGAAAAACATGATCACCTACCTCAAAAGATAGATCCTTCCTCCGTTTATCCGCATAACTCTTCTGCCTGCTCTGAGCTGTTCTCATGTGTTTCTGAATCAGCTGAACTTTTTATGCCATCTCTTCTACCAATTCTGGTCCCATCAACTTCCTTTCACCCACTTCATCCCAGAAAGCTGGAGTTCGACACCGCTTCCCATATAATGCCTGAAATGGTGCCATCTGTATACTAGAATGAAAACTGTTATTATATGAAAACTCAACCAAACAAAGATGTTGGTCCCAACTTCCCTGATGATCCATAGAGCAAGCTCGTAGCATATCCTCCAATGTCTGAATTGTTCGTTCTGACTGCCCATATGATTGAGGATGAAAAGTTGTACTAAAATTTAATTCAGTACCCAACGACTTCTGAAGGCCTTTCCAAATGTTAGAAGTAAACCTGGGATCACGATCCTATACAATAAAGAGAGGAACTCCATGTAACCTGACTATCTCTATAAGATACAAACGGGAAAGTTGATCAAGAGAGAATGTATCTCGTATAGCAAGGAAATGAGCAGATTTGGTCAAGCGATCAACAATAACCCAGATTGCATTATTACCTCGAGATGTCTTCGGTAATCCAACAACAAAGTCCATGGATATATTCTCCCATTTCCACTCTGGCACTGGTAAAGTCTGAAGAATCCCTTTCGGTAACTGCCGCTCTGCTTTAACCTGTTGACATGTCAAACACTTCGCATTAAAATCAGCAATATCTCTTTTCATTCCATCCCACCAGTAATACTCCCGCAGATCTCTATACATCTTAGTACTGCCCGGATGAATTGAAAACGGAGAACTATGAGCTTCACATAACAACTCTCTCTTCAAATGTGAATCACAAGGCACACACAATCTCTTCCCAAATCTCAAAACTCAATCATTATCAATGTTGAATTTAGGCAACTTACCTTTCTGAACCAGCTCTACATTTTTCTGCAACTCACTATCTTGCTTCTGTGCTTGCTTGATTCTATCTGATAGAGATGATCTCACTGAAACCTGAAACAAAACAGAAGGACTTCCTGCACTAACAACTTCTATGCCAAATTACATCAAATCCTTAACCAAAGGATCACGTTCCAAATGCAACATTGTTAATGAAGCATTACATTTTCGACTCAAAGAATCAGCCACTTTATTTTCTTTTCTCGGATGGTAATGAATTGTACAATCATAATCCTTGATTAATTCCAGCCATCTCCTTTGTCTCATGTTTAACTCTTTCTGAGTGAATATATACTTTAAACTTTTGTGATCGGTATATATTTCACACTTTACTCCATATAAATGATGCCTCCAAATTTTTAAAGCAAAAACAATAGAAACTAATTCCAAATCATGTGTAGGGTGATTTACCTCATGAGTTTTCAACTGTCGTGAAGCATAAGAAATTACCTGATCATTCTTCATTAGGACGCAACCAAGTCCTTTTAATGAAGCATCACTGTATATAACAAACTCACCATTCCTGGAAGGCAGTGCCAAAACTGGAGCATTCACCAATCTTCTTTTCAGTTCCTGAAAACAATCATCACATTCTTTTGTCCATATAAACTTAACACCCTTCCGAGTTAGCTTAGTCATTGGACTAGATAACCGTGAAAAATTTCTAGCAAACCTTAGGTAATATCCCACCAAACCAAGGAAGATACGAATCTCGGTTACATTTGTGGGTCTTGGCCATTCTTCCAAAACTTTTGTTTTTGCAGGATCAACAGTTATTCCATCTTTAGAAACAATGTGACCAAGGAAAGAAATTTGTTGCAACCAAAACTCACACTTGCTGAATTTCCCATACAATTTCTTTTCTTTTAAGGTTTTAAAGATAACCCTTAAATGTCTTTCATGCTCCTCTTTACTTTTAGAAAAAACCAAAATATCATCAATGAAAACCACCACAATCTTACCCAAGAACTCATGGAAAATTCTATTCATTAAGTCCATGAATACAACAGGTGCATTGGTTAGCCCAAAAGGCATTACTACAAATTCATAATGGCCATATCTCGTACGGAACGCGGTCTTAGGAATATCTTCCTCCTTTACCTTCAGCTGATGGTACCCCGATCTCAAGTCAATCTTTGAAAAAAACTGAGCTCCCTGGAGCTGATCAAACAAATCATCGTTACGAGGAAAAGGATATTTTTTCTTAATAGTGATATTATTCAAGGCTCTATAATCAATGCAAAGTCTCATAGAACCATCTTTCTTTTTAACAAATAAAACAGGAGCACCCCATGGTGATGTGCTAGGTCTAATGAAACCTTTCTCTAATAAATCTTGCAATTCCTCCTTCAACTCTAAAAGTTCAATTTGTGCCATTCGATAAGGGGGTTTTGAAATTGGCATAGCATCAGGAACTAAGTCAACAGTAAACTCAACTTCCCGATCTGGTATTATTCCAGGCAACTCATAAGGAAAAACATCAGGATACTCATTTACCACTGGCACATCATTAATCTGAATAGTTCCTTTATTTTCAACGATGTGTCCAAGGTAACATTCATTTCCATCCTTTACAAGTTTCTCGGCCTCTTGATATGTTATCAAAAGTAAGGGTTCATTCCTGTAAGCAAACTGAAAGTCTTTCTGAAAAGAAACTTCTTTAGCTCTACAGTCAATCTTATCATGGTAAATAGAGAGCCAATCCATACCCAGGATAACATCAAACTCTACTAGAGGTAGAACAATAAGGTTTGCAAGTAGGTTCTTTCCACAGATAAGTATAGGAAGATTCTTATAAATTCTTTTTGCCTCGACACTTCCCCCAGGTGTTTTTACCAACAGTTCAGCAGTCATTTCATGAGATGGTATTCCCATTTTACTAGAAAAGGTTTCAGAGATGAAAGAATGTGTAGACCCCGAATCAAACAACACACTGGCATAATCTGAAAAAACAAACAAAGTACCTGATACAAATTCATTTGATGGCCTGACATCTGCTGAAGTAGTTGCAAAGGATTTCACCACCCCTTTTTGCTTGTAGTCCAACTGCTTCCCATCACTCAAGCTCCTTGTCGGACACTCATTTGCATAGTGACCCATCTCATTGCACTTATAACATTTCACTAACTGTAAATCAAATTTGTTCTTACCTTCACCTTGATCCTTTTCAGTGCAATCACGAGCCTTATGTCCCATCTTACCACATCGGTAGCACTTCCCAGAATTCAGAAGACATTCCCCAGCATGCCTTTGGCCACATTTATCACAAACTGGAAACTTAGTTCTCTTACCATCAGACTTTTTTGAAGAATTCTTACCTTTCTCCTGCCACCTCAGTCTCTTCTTCTACTGGTTGTTATAGAAAACATGGTCATCGGCAAACTCCATTTCCACCTTCTCAGCACATTGAACAAGCTTTTCATAACTTTTAAACTCACGAGAAGCTAATGCCCTTCGATATTTTGGCTTTAATCCTGAGTAAAAACGATTGATTTTACTATCAAGGTCCCAGATAAAATTTGGAGCATACCTTGCCAATTGAGTGAACCTTTCTTCATAGGCAGCCACTGAGTCTTCCTCTTGCCTCAATTCCAAGAATTGATTTTCCATCCAAAGTCGAACAGCCTTAGGAAAATACTTCTCAAGAAACATACCTTTGAATTCATCCCAGTCAAGAGCATCAATCTCATCGGCGTCCCTGATATTTTTAACCATAGACCACCACTGATCTGCTTCACCCTCCAAACGGTAAATAGCAAGACTAACCTTTTGATTGTCTGAACACCCCATGACATCAAAAATCTTCTTCAGTGCTTTAATCCACCCTTCAGCTAGCACTGGGTCAGATGATCCTCTGAATGATGGTGGATGTTGCCTCATGAAATGTTCCACCACTGACATATTCCTCTACGGTTGATCTGGCTGATCTCGTGCATGGATACCACCGCCATTTATCGCTTGAGTCAACTGCGCCATTACTGCAACAAACTGTTCAGTTCCAAATCCGACCATTTCTGGATGCTGATTCGGAAGGTTATTCCCTTCTGTATTCCTTCCTAGCACTGCTTCCATGTTTCCTTTGCGGAAAACCATTCTGAACAAACATGTCTTAGATGAAGCAACATGGTAATCTTTAAATGCTATATCATTTCGGAAAAAAAAATTTGGATAATCATTTAATAGAATTCTAACTCCTAAAGTTATCTAAACCGACCTTTGATACCAACTATAAGGCCCCAGCCTTAAACCTTACTTAATCTTGAGTTATTACAAGATTACACATTGAGGATCTTTTCGGGTTTAGAGTTTTAGAGAATTAGATCATAAAACTTGCATTACATTCCACATATAAACAAAGTGGTTACATAAAGATAGTATTCTTCATTCCCATCAATGGAAACACATTTAAAATAAAACATGGATTATTTCTTGACACATCCTTGACTCTATCATCTTATCGTGTACCTTTCCCTTGACCTGTGAAAAACATTTTAAAAACTTGGGATGAGCATAAAAACTCAGTATGGGTTATAAAAAAAACATGGAAAGGAAAAATGAGTTCATATATACATAATAATGAAATCATACTTTACCCATAAAACATAGGCACTTTAACATACCTCATAAAATCATGAATAAATCATAGAAATCATAAAACATAAAGGTAACTTGAGGCATTAATAACATTCTTATGTAGGGAGTAACCCTCTTGGTTATGTTTGGAATAACCATCACAGTATATTCCCTAAAATATCTTCGAATAAACCTTAACGTTTCACTCCTTCGCGTTACCCAATGCATTGGAGAGCTATAACGGGCTCACCCGCCCTTAGTTTATCACGGAACCACCCGTCTTCATAATAATGCCCAAGAACCATAACATAATCATATCACATAAAACATGCATAAAGGAAACATAACATTTCCACATTTAAATCACGAGGTATCAATACAACACATTGATATAATAAAAACATTATCAAAACCATTTTCAATACCAAAGTAAAACATGGTATTTATTTTTCTTTTAAAAAAAGAAGGTATGGCTTGTAGAGGAAGCCGAAACTCAAATAACGGTTACGACGGCGGAGAAGTCATTGTCGCCGCATACGTACGACAAAAACATTCCCTTTTGTCGTTTAGTAAACGCTTCGTATAAAAAAGATTCCTTTTGAATAAACGTAAAAGTCAAAGGGGTTTATACACTGTATAAAAGAATGTTCTGTATAAAATAAAATATGCCTCAATGAAAGGAGATTGAGACGAAGTCCCATACCTCGTATCCGACTTGACCCGGCCGTTCTTTAATCTCCTGAATAATAAACTTGATGTAATCTTTACTTGCTTAAGAACATTTTTCAAGTTCATTATTCCTTTTATACCATGTTATGAACATCATGTAATCATTTAAGTTAATAATGTTCATTTTGTCGGTATTTGGTTCTTAAGTCAAAAATAGACTTCTTACACTTACATGTTGTTAATTTGGTCAAAGGTTCATTATATATAGAATGGTATTCATGATGTAGATATCATATATGTCATATATATCTAGTACATACATGCATTTATAATATTACATAATCATTTAGAGGTAAGAAATGAAATGCACCGTTCATGGAGATGGTAAGCCGTACGTACGCATGAACGCTACTTTCATTTCTATTTCGTATTTTATAGAATGTAATCATAATGATATAAAGTTATATTATAATTCCAGTATAATATCATATATAATATCATAGTTCCACCCTTTATATGTCCCACATATGGTATTTAACGAATCAAATCACTTTGAGGGGGCGGTAGTCCGCACTTCCTAAAATGAAGATATCGTGTTTACCCATAATGGAAACCATAAAGGTATGCCCAAAATGAAAAAAAACAGAAGCTTAAGGAAAATATAAACATATTATATATCATATATAAAAATAGTGACATCATAATGGCCACCTTTGAAGGTGTTAAATGAGTTTTGAACAATCATCGTTTCGGGAGGCAGAATTTCCCCATCCACGGAAACCGTATGTTCTTTAACCATTTGATGCAGTTGTGTGAGAGTTTAGCTCAATTAAATCATATAACAACATCCTAGTATATTTAAGATACTGGTTTTGTTACAAAATAAGTAAATAAAAAGAGTTTAGGGTGTTGGAGAAGAAAAATAAAACAAATGAACATGAGAGAATAAATTACCTTTAAAAGTGTAACTCCTTTTTATTTGAGCCTAAAGGCTTCCTTTGAAAGGATTCTGACCAAAGGGAATCTTCTAGGATGAGGAGATGGATGTGGAGAGAGTAAATGGGCAGGGTTTGGCCGAGCCAAAGGCTTGAGTAGTGTGTGAAATGAGGTAGAGGTGGGGGCCTTTTATAAGAGGAGAGGAGGGGCACTTTGGGAAAGTAAAGAAATATTACTTTATTTGAAAATGTGTTTCGGTTTTAAAAGGTCCCACATTGATAGAATTCGTGGATAAGGTGATAAGGCTTCGAAATCCACTCATCCAATAAGTTTTGGACGTGTTTAGTTCATATATTTTACATTATCTTTCCATTTTATTTAAATCGTCAAATAATGATGTCATCGCTGCATCATTATTATGTCATAAATAATTATTTTATTTAATGTCTAAAAATCATAAAAAAAATACTATGATGTAGGAAATATTTTTATCTTTCCAATTAATATTTATAATTAAAAATATGATCTTTATAACCCCATGTAAAAATTGTTTTCGTAAAACATCTCTTGTTTGTGTCATTTTTACTTTAACATTTAATAAAAAGTTATTTATGTCATTTCCCAACCAAAATGTCTCCATGGGGTCCCCAAGTTGACCCATGGCTTGTCTTGGTCGGCCATGACACAAAAAATAAGGTTGGGACATGTGTCTAGGTCATTTCATATTATTAAAGCATTATTTATACCTTAAACTACACTAATTACCACTAATCACGATTAAAAACTTAATAAGTTACTATTCACCAAAAAATTATTTTAATCTCATTGAACCACATTTTACATCTTAATGACAACCATGTATGTCGGATTTTCAAAATTCAATACACATTAGTGGTAAACTTTAATTTCACTGAAAAATCAGTTTGCTTGATTACCACTTAGTGGTTTCACTATTCATCAAAAATTGAAGTTTTTTAGAAAATTACCAAAAATTCACCCTAAGATATATTTGATATTCCGAATTCAAAAATGAAGTCTATTTTAAAAAATTCAAATCATATAAGTCACATCAATCAATTTAATAACTAATTCCCGCTGCCAGAGCAAATAGCGTGTTTTTACAAAACAATAAGTATCAAAAGATTGACACCAGTTTAAGTCTAATTTCAAAGTGAAATTGATTCCAATGACCACCATTGGATAAAATGGTAAAAATATATTCTAATTTCACTTCAAAACCAATTCAAAACATAATCAAATCATATAAATAAATTAGATTAAAAAGCAGTTTTGATGTAAAATGCAGTATTTTTCACTATTCATTAAAAAATGAACATTGTCAGAAAAATACCAAAAATTCACACAAGGTAAATTTTGATTTCCCAATCATAAAGGATAAGATTATTTTCACAAACATAGTTTATAAAATTGTCAAAATATAGATTCAAAAATGGTTTTCCATCAAAAGGCACTAAAACAATCTTTTAAGAATATTAGTGTATTCCATGCATAAGATTGTATTTATTTTCATTTTAAGCCTCTATAACACTATCTTAATCATTAATAGACATAGATAAAAATATCTATTATTCATTACTTATTTGGGATGTTACAGTTAGTATCACAAATTTAGCGATATTTTATCCAGATCCTTTGTCTGAGGATAAAAATACACTTTGTGAAATTATTTTTCAATCTATCATGACCCATAATAACTACAAATTTCTCAATGAAGAGGTATTTATGAAAATTTTACAAATCCTGTACTATATCAGCTGAATTAAATTCATGTTTTAAGTAGTTTTCTTCATGAAATAATAAATGACTTCAGCCGTAAGAAAAAAATTGCTTCATTTCACATTAAAAAATCAGAACCATGATCCCCAAGAATCATGAGACACCATGTACCATTGTCCTGATTCCTGTAATTATAATATATTTTTTTATAAGGAGAAATTTTGGCATTTGAAAAATCCTCTAACACTCCACTTTTCATTGAATTTGAGTATTTTTCCTCGTCAAATCATTCTTAAGTGATTCTATTGATGAGAACACATGAAATAACATTTCTCTAATAATAAGATAGAGCCTAGAAACAACATATATCAAAAGAATTAATTGGATGTTGACAGGAGATAAAAACCATTATATTTTCTTGATCCACAAAACACCTCTTTCATATATTACATGGACAAGTAAACATACCACTTGTATCCAAATAAATAATTTCATAATGATACACATCGATGATAATCCCACCCAAATTCCCAACAATATCGCCATTTTTTTCTCATTTCCATACCATGTCCACAAATAATCCAATATGTCATCTCTAAGCACCATAATAAAATGAATCTTGATATCACTGAAATATCATATTCATCAATTCCTTAAAGACAATTGTTGCATCTATAAGAAAAAAAACATAAAAATATACTCATAATGGCTATCTCTACTCCTAATAGATATTTTCAAAATATCCTATTTCCAAAACCACAATTAGGAAACTCCAAGTCAAAAAAAACTTATAGAACCACTATGATACCATGAATTGATTAAACAGATCATTAATGTTTGATATTGGACATAGATTCATTGATATAAATAGGTTATGTATAATATAATGCACACTCAGCTAAAATAGAAATATGTGTTTATAAAACATATTCTACAAATGGGGACATACTAGTCTGAATGAACCCATCACTTTTAATATCTTAAAAATGCATGTTCAATTCCTTGAACACTATTTGTGTAATCTGGAATGACAGAAGCGGAATAGGAATGGTCACCGAAAGAATATAATTTGTAAGAAAAACATTCTTTGTGGTAGGAAGATAAGATAAATTATATGGAAAAAATATAGAATAAAATCTGAATCTATTGAGAAATTGATATTCTTGATCTCCTCTATCAATGAAAAATATGACACTACTAACTAGTTTGATAATATTAAAAATATTATTGGTAACACTCCCATTACACCAAACATTACATTCCTTTCTTCTCTGATGATATAATCGATGCCGTTTTCTATTTTAATTATCTCTTTTATTGTATAACAAATCATACCAGCCTTCAACTTTATTAGTAAATCCATACTAGGATTATTTCTTAAAATCCATCTCAAGCATAGAGAAATTCCATATCAACTAATCCCAATGAATAGAAATAAAACATTATCAACACATAATGAAATTATATTCTCTTTGTCGAAGAGGAATTTGATGCTTCGAAATAGATGAAATCAACTAATCATTTAAACTAATAAATTTCACAGAAAAAGAATAAATAAATGAATGTTACTCACTTATATAAAACCAATATTTTACAGGGAATAATTCATACGAAATGAATCATTAAATATATATAGTTCATATTGATTATCCACAATCACCTGCTCATCTCCATAAAATTTCTTACTAGATGCACATTTTGCATTATTTCATTAATGATAATTCACTTCCATGGAGTTATGTAATTATTATAATCACCATAGAATGCTTGTTTCTTTTGATGACAAGTATCTACATCCCTCGTCCCATTGAAGTATATGATAGTTTAAAAACATTAGATATTACCTGAACACCCAACCTAGAAGAAAACTGATAATAGCTATGAATATTCCTTATATGATTGAAATTATAGCATGATCATTATGGTTGCATAAAATTTTTCTTCATGTGGTCCATATAAAAACATTGAAAACATACTATATTTATCTTTGTTTATTATATTGATTCACTAATCCAGCCATCTCATTTTATGTCATCCTACAACCTAGGAAATTTTTTTCAATATTAAACTTGTTTCTAGAAATAAAGGTCATACTATTTCCTATATTTATCAACATTATTACTCCACATATATATCTACATAGTTTTATTTATTCCTCCTTCACTCTATTTACCATTTCAGTGTAATCCATTATACAGATCACAATAATCAATGTGCAATTGTCTTACCTGAGCACTGATTAAAAAATGTGTTCTGTCAAAGATATACTCTATTAGTATATATATGTTCCAAATTTAATTTCACATCTACTGGTATTCGAAGGAAATAGATTATTTCATTAATCTTATTCAGCCAAACTTATTCCTTTCCTGGTACCTAATCGCCCTGAATTATGGGTGGATTCTACTTCTGGAATAAGAAGTATTGATCCATATGTCTTGGTGCCTACATTTGGGTCCCTCTATACACATCTTGAAAAGCATCTACAATACAATGAACGAGTTGCTGGTTTACCTTTGGACTTGGTGTGAACACATTATCAGTAGCTTTCTCCATTTGATTTAAGTGAATCAAATTAGGTTACATTTTATATAAAAATATATATCCACTAGTATCACTCTCTTGTACCTAAAATATTATAAATTAAAAATTTTCCATATCACAAATATGACATCAAGGTACTAACAAAATCCCACACTTTCAATTTTCAATCATTTTTTTGAAAATTAAATCATGATTTCTAAAAGCATTAATTATTCAAAATACTAAAATTATCCATTTTCAAAATCTATCATTTTAAAATATTGTTCAATATAATTAAAAAATCTACATTTTTTCAGAAATAGAAAAATAAATACTAAAAAAATATGAACTCTTAGTGGGAAGTCATTTCATACAATTACTATCAAGCCCCTCTATTTAGATCACCCCATGGAGATTATATTAAAAATTTTATATGTGTCTCCAAAAAAATTTATATATAAAATATTTACATTTACCCAAACTAATAATTTGTTTTTTGTATAATTAAACCTACTATTACAATCCAAGGATCATAATGTCTAGTGACCTAGAATATTTTGTAAATAATTAAATATCATTTAATAAAAATAAATAGATCATATATTTAATTATTTAAATTATATCCTAGTTGTCATTGTGTAATTATAACTCAATTGGATAACCTAGGGAATACATGATAAAAAGCAATGAGATAAAAACAAATGTAAGGTAATAAAAATAGGAATAATTACAGCACATGGCATAGAATGCATAAAATGATGACAGAAAATTCATGTAACATGAATAATCACAAGGAAGAATAAAATGTATATCATGGGACAGTATAATCATGGACTTATAGGAATTTGGAAACAATATATAACATGACATAAATATGATTCATGGATATCTTCCAAGACATGGTGGACAAAGTCCCATAAAAGAATCATTCTCACATCATGTCCCAATATGACATCTCAAGATACGAGACGTTACCCAAATAATTGTAGTGCTATATGGGCATGAAAATCAAAAAATGATCATGTATACAGGTTCTACATGATGAATCATATATAATTAATCAAACATAAACATAATGGTTACTAATAGAAATAATTGGGTATCATAATCATGTAATAAAGAACATCATAAGGGAATATAATAATTGTGTCTGTTTGAGAAAATATTTAAATCATAAATTGAAATTAAAAAATTAAAATAGTCATATATCCTGAAAATAGATGTCAAACAGAAGTGAATTCATATAATATTAATGTTTACGAAACATTAGAAATAAAACATTTTAGTGAATTTTGAGGATTATACTTAAGATTATTTTAAACAAACTATGAAAAATCTATTTTTATAATACCAAAAATGAAGGAACATAGCTTTCATAATAAAATTATTGATTTTATAAAAATATTGGATACATTAAATAGATAATTAATTTAACTTTAATATGTGAAAGGAATTGAAAAGTTCACATTAATCGTTCTTGATCATCGGGGATAATTGATAATGGAACTTTTTAAAACACGTATTTACCCATCATTGGTAGATGATATGACCATGATATATGATTAAAAAATTCCAACACTAAATGTATAATAGGTAAATGATAATAATTGTTAATTAATTTGGGGTAAATAAATAGAAAGCGTAAAGGGAAGTTATAATGTTTATTTGGAATGAATCTCTATCCTTATGTCTAAAATAGTTATATAGTTGATTTTAATATCCTAGATAATCAATATAAGTCCAGTAAAAAAAGTAAAAACCATTGCAACAATTATTTGATTTATTATTAATTTTTTATGATCATTTATTTCATTTTTTACAAGTTATAAGACTGAATTTCATCACTTAACCATGTTCATTTTCATAGTTTTCCTGATCAATTCACTTTTGTAAGATTATAAAAGTTCGTGTAAAATATGAATAGATATCCTAAATTTATGTTATATGTTAATAATGAACATATAAAAAATAAATGGTTATATGATTCAATTCGTTATTTTGGGTGAAAATGGATTATTAGATAAGATTTTAGTGATAATCATTTTGACTATATTGGGAAGTCTTCCATCACAAAAAACTTGTTTTGTTTTATTATTTAATTTTGTGTTTATATTTTAGTTCCGAATTATTTTTTAATAAAATGGTATTTATAATATATTTCAACCATTTTAATGGTAATAAGACTATCCTAGAAAGTGGTAGAGGATGTTGAAAACATGGTGTCCTTGAAGGTGCAAATTATCTCCATAAAGATGACATTTTCATTTTTAGAATGAAATGGAGAAAATAAAATAATGACAATGGATTAATCCATTAACATAAAATCATTGTTGTATATGTATGGTACTGGAGTTATAATACCATTTCAAATATGGTGGTTGAGGATATAATAAGAATTGAAAAGTACATTAAATGTAATTAAATGAGATGAATGGTGATTTTACTTCTTGAATTATTCTGCTTGAGGACATTATTAAGGGTATTTATTTTGGTCTTTTGTTCAGACCAAAGGCTTTTGGGTGTGGGGGAGGGGATTTGGAATATATTTTTATAGATGTTTGAAAATCCAAAAATCATTATTGGTGTGAGAATTTGAGGTGATGGGGGGTGGTATTTATAGTAGAGAGGATATATTTCTATTTATTTTATTCATTAGATTATTATTTTTTCTTTAGAATATGACTATATTGGGCCTTGTCACTAAATATATAAAAATAATGAGGTTGAGTTCGTGATTTCTATCTTATGTCATCTTTACAACATATACGACTCAATAATTCAAGTATTTAGCGTTTCTCAAAAACTATCATATTTTATAATAAAACATTAATTCATTAATATTAGAAAAATCACAAATATTTTTCCTAACCATTCCATGACTTGTAGAATTAGAAACTAGACCCCTTTTATGAAAATAAATTTTTAAATATTAGAAATTTAATTTTTAATTAAAATAATAACATACTTTGTAAATACAAATTCTAAAATTATTACTAATTTTATAACACTTTGAAAAATTAATCATGGTCTAACATAAGTGTTTTAGAAGAAAAAGATAAACAAATATTAATATATAAATACAATTTTTGGTTGTTTTATTTCTTTAACATAATTAAATTAATTATGAAATTGAAAATGAACAAGTATACCTTAAGAATTATCAATAGATAAATCATAATTTCTTAAACATTTATTTACTTATAAAAGGATATATTGTGTCTTATTTTCATTTCTAATATAAATTGATTTTACATATACCATCATAGGTGATGTTATTATTATTTTTCTCTAATTAAAATTACTAATGGGTCATACTGCTATTCCAAATGTCAAGTTACTATTTCATTAGTATAAGACCCTTAACATCTAGGTATACCTTTATTTATTTAATCATTTTCACATTTAATCATATTTCCTTAAATCCTCAATAACTTGATGTTCAAAATAAATGTGATAGATATACCTCTTAATGATATACATTTCAAGACCCAACAATATTACTCTTTTATACCATCCAAACATGAGAACATAATCATGAATGATTTTACATCTAAAATACATCCAAATCAATACCATTTTCACTAAATTAATAGGACCAACCATGAGTGATACCATTTTTAGGTGAAGGAAAAAACAAGATAATTCCATTTTTTACACCCCACACCTCCTCATTAGATGGATTAGAAGGAAAGATATTACTGGCCCTTTGGAGACATCCCTATGATATGAGTGTTGGATTGATTGATCGATAGATATGATACGGATTGTAGTATCAAAATATGGTGTAGATACTCAATATACAAGAGGGATGGGGTGAATTTTATACTTAAAAAACATAAGGAAATATTATATATATAAAATTCACAACCCCTCTATGTTCTACTAATTTTCTGGATTCCAAAAAAAGTGTTTTCGGAAATGAAACATAACCAAAGATTATAACAACAAAGACTCTACCTTAAAGAATATAGAATAATATTTAATTATAGTACAAGTCTAAGAAAGTATAAACTAGATATAATTTCATAAAATACCAAAATTATAGTGGAAAAAACTGAAACACTATAGTTAACAAGTAGTAAATATTTTAACCCAAAGAGAATGGTACTCAACAACCATAGATAAAGGCCCCTTGATTTATAGTTTCTAGAAAGTATGTATTACAAAACCCCAAGAAATCCCTCAATCCAAAGATCTGTATCTATATTTCTATCCATGGAAGCCCTTGATTTGTATGAAAATCAAAACCTATGACTTCCAACATGATGTCTCTTATTTTAAGGAAATTGGACCTCTACATAAAGAAATTCTGAATGATGTAATGTTTGAACAAGTTGTTCAAATATTTTTCCCAAAGCCTGAGAGTTTTTAAGAGTCTCTTTCTTTATAAATCACTTCAACATCATGTAGGCGAGTTCTGCCAAAGTTAATGTATTCAAAGTGCCGAGATCGTTCAAATGAGATCTTATTTATAGGCACATCTTCAATGGTCGGCTCTCTCCTCCAACGTTCATATTTTTCCTTGAAGTTTGGAGGGACCAGTACCCATGTCACTCAAACAATGGTTAGTTAGTAACTGAATGCACGACATCATTTTATAACAAAAACATGTGTACGCAAAAATATGGTTACTTATGAAAATTAATTTTTTCAGAGTGTAAGCAAAAATGATCGTTCATAGTATAAACAAAAACTATTCCGAGTCTATAATACATGAATATTTGGATTCTATTTAACAATAGAATTCGGATTCTGAATTTCAAAGAAATTCAGAGTCTTGAATTCAGTGGAATTTAAAGTCTAAATTCATAATAGATTAGAGTCTGAATTTACATTGTTCGGATTCTGATTTAATAAGAGTTCGGAGTATGAACATACAATGTTCAGATTCTGAACTCATAAGGGTTAAAAGGATAAAATTATAATGTTCAGAGTCTGAATTCATTAGTGTTTAGAGTCTGAACTTACAATGTTCATAGTCTAAATTCATAAGAGTACAGAGTCTGAACACTCATCGTTTGGAATCTTAACTCATAAGAGTTCATAGTATGAACTTACAGAGTTTGGAGTCTAAATTCATAAGATTTCAGAGTCTGAACATACAAAGCTTACAGTCTCAATTCAAAATAGACCGGTGTCTGATCTTACAAAGTTCGGAGTCTAAATTCCTAAGTGTTCGAAGTCCGAACTAATAATGTTCCGAGTTTGAATTTATAGAACTCAAAGTCAGAACATAGAAGAGCTTGGAGTCTAAATTCATATCCTTAAAACAAAATTCTTTATATCTAAGTATATATATGATTCCGATATTTTGGATACGAAGCCAATTTTAATATATAGAGACAAAATGATCAATTAAAAACATGGTAAATATAACATTCATTGGGGAAATAAATCTTCCTTTTTAAAGCAAGGCATAGGGTAGAATGAAATTCTCCTTACAATAAGGTTTTTGTGTCACCCCAAATATGAAGTAATGGTAAAGTCATAAGGAAACCTTATTTTCTCAAAAATATCCCCCTTTTTGGAATGATCAAATATCCTTATGAAAATGAATATAAGGACATAAAATATATTTTTGAAGACATTGAAAATAAAACTCATCTCCCTTAACACATGGGCAAGGATGAATATGACTAAATCCCCCTTATGCTTTGTAACCCTAAGGATCATTTTCTAGATTCCCGGAATGATAATTTACATTATCTTGAATATGGAAATCATTATAATTAAAACTAACTCTTAGATGAACTCCCCCTTACATAGGACCATTTCTTCTTTACTCAGTATTATTTTTTCCTTTCTCCCCGTTTGTGATTTTCAAAAAGGAATTTGAGGGAATAGAAAAGAAATTATGGTACATGAAATATTATTACAACACATCCAAAAGATAGGCAACCATTCATTTCATTATGATAGGAAATTTTTTTAAAAGAAAATGTTGCAAAATATTGGATTTAAGAAAGGTCATATTTGCTTTTCTTTGGTCATCAGCTTCTTCACTATTGTCTTCAGCTTCTTTAACTCCTTATGATCATCCTCTGTTGTCCTAAGAATCTATTCATGTTCCTCGTCTTTCTTCACTAAAGAATTGATTCTATCATTCTGATCCTTGAAAGCCTCTTCCTGAGCCTTTAGGACTTCTTCCTACTTGACATGTTTTTCGTCAATCTCAATCTGAAGTTCCATTTCTCTCTTCCAGCTTGGGGTAACTGAATAAAAGTTTTCATTCAAATCCTTCACTTCTTGAATCTGATTATTTTGTTCTAGAGTCATCTTTTCATGAAAACTGGTTGTGAGATCCTTGAACTTAGCATATTCAATGTCAAAATCCTCCTTGAAAACATTTTTGAACTCATCAAGTTCTCTCATTTCTTAAACTATATTCATTGAGTAGGTAACCATTTTCTTACAAGACCTTTTGTGGGAATCATAGTTAATGAAATAATTCTTGAAATCTGCCTCATGATTTACACACTTATCCATCATAGTGGATGTTGAATTCAATTTCTAATATAGTGTGTGTTGTAGCATATGGAATATGGATTCTATGCTTGGAAAAATCAGAATGGTCCCAACAAGCTTCTTCAACGATGGAACAACGAAATCATGTCCAATGGATGATGATTCTGAATCTGAAACATTGCTTGGTGAGGGATTTTTCTCTAGTTTAGCATGTTTCCTATTTGAAGTTCCACCAACTTCGTTCTTAAAAATAACAGATTTTGTAGGTGTATCAATAACAACTTGATTACCCTTATTGGTTTTTATAATGAATTTCTCATCCGAAGATTTATGTGCACTGTTAGACAGATGAACATTTTTATCATCATCTATATCTTTTTTTTTCAGCCCATTCCTCATCATATTCATGGTGAATGAAATGATGATTATAACATTCGTCTACAGACAACTTATTCACTTCATCTTTAGCTTTGTAATCTAACCTACGATAGCAAGAATTGAAGATTTGGCTTGAGAGGTTTGGATTGAAAATTTCTCAGATGGTCGTTCCTTCTCAAGAAATTATTCCACATGCTTAATCAAATCTTCAGTGTCTCCACTATTTTCAGCATCTTCCTTTTCTTCCATAACTTTTCTACTTCTTTTTCTTGAACAATCTTTTCCTGGAATTTTTATAGAGTGAAAAATTTCTTAAACAGGGTTTTAAGTAAAGCTTATACCATGAAGGATTCTGGTACAAGAATATTTTCAGATTATTTTTGAGTATCCCTCAGAAGGGATTGAACAATCTCGTCTTCATTCATCTTCTTCTTTAAAACATTTTCTTTACCTTTCTTTTCAAGGTTATCATTTGTCTTCTCTTTTAAGACTTTTTCTTCAATAGGATCCAAACCAAAACATGGCTCCATGAATTTCTTATTTTTTTATCTTCCCTATACATTGAAACTACCTCATCCAGATACAATTTTTTCTTCATAGTGTTTGGATTTGCTGATTGAGCTTCCTTATATTTTGGGTTTTTTTTCTTCCTCTTCCTCTTCCTTCAAATTCCTTTTATTTCAAACCTTTTTCGATTGTTAAGCCACTTCTTGTTTTTTTGGAACTGTGTCAGCAATTACATTAGGTAAGTCATAAAATTCACTTGAGTCTATAGAACAACCAATGATCATCCTCTACAGGGTATCATCACTGACTATCATGAAATTGAAATTACATGGCTTTGAGCTGTAGGGAATATTAAAATATTTTGTGTACTGAAAAATTATCTTTGAATGAATGGATGGATACAAGATTATAAAATCCTTCATGATTCCATTCGTGATATTCTCAATCGTAATGAGAATATTCTTTACCAAATTAACCTTCCTCGAGTTCACTAGAGAATATAAAATATACATGTCACTCTTCTTCAATGTGTCCTTGTCACGTTTTCTCAGAATTATGAATCCTTGAACCCATAATTTGAAAATCTGAAAATTTTTAGAGAAGTAATCGATCTTCAGAGTCTTGACATCAGAGAGTCCAATACATGCAGTAGCCTTCTCTTTAACAAAACTTCTTTGGACATAAATCATCATATGAGAATAGTACTCATCTTCCCCTTCATATAGAATACTAACCAAGCTCGATGCCATAGAATATGAAAGAGAATAATTCCTTCCATAGCTGGTGATGGAAAACATCTCTCTACCTTCTTCTTTAATGAAACAAACTGATTCATAATACTCAACTAGTAAATTCAGATAGAACAAATCTTGATCCCCTTGCATAGATATAGAAACGCACTCACATCCATTCAGCTTAATGTTCTTCAAGATGATTGAATCATACTTGGCATGGATGTTCAGATGAACAAACCTTTCTATATAGACTTCCCACTCTGAATTAGGCTTGACAGTAGACATATCTTTTGAGAGGTTTCTTCTACAGACATTCAAATTTGAGAAACTCATAAAAATATGGAATGAGCTTATATAGAAGAGTAGATCCTCAGCATGTGAGAGCTTTAAATTTGATGTGATACAACAATAGAGGGGTACATTAAATGGTCTTTTGATGCGATGATTCAGCTTCCAATCTCAATCCAGTGGCTGAAAATCCTTCCGAGAAGATCTGACAGTTGATATGATCGCCGCAAGGAAATCATGGATCTGATATTTTGAGGTATTTTTAATAAAAACATTCAGATTTATGTAAAAGATAATCTGAAAAATTTAAAAACAAAAAGAAAATAACAACAAGTAAAAGTTGTTTACAAAATATCAAGAAAGGAAACATACCTTTTGGATTTCTAGGATGATTATTCGAATTGTGGAAAAAAAGTTCTTGATGAACTTTAGATTCCTAGAATTAGATTATGATGAATTTGAAAAATGAAAATCCATATTATGAATATTTTTACAATGAAAATGTTAATTACAAAGATTTTGAGTATGAAAATCTTCATTATGAAAATTTTGAGTATGAAAAACTTCATTACAAAAAATTTGAGTATGAAAAACATCATTACAAAAATGTTGAGTACAAAAAAATTCATTACAATTTTTTTTAAAAAATATCTACAAAAATTTTCATTACGAGTGCGTTGAAAAATCTAGCTACGAAAATTATCATTACGAGAGTTTTGAAAAATATAGCTATGAAGATTTTAATTATGAAATATTTGAAAAATCTATCTACGAAATTTTTCATTACAATGTTTTTGAATAACTAACAAGAAAATGTACTCCCTCTATGGAAAGGAGTTTATTACTATAAGGAGATTGGTTTCCATAAAATGTTAACAAGGAATATTACCTTATGGTTCTAATTCCTAACTTCTGTTTAATGTATCAAAATCTATCGAAGGATAATGATTTTGTGAAAATATCAGAATGTTGATTTTCTGTTCCGATAAATTGAAGAATGATATCTCTTTTTTGTGTGTGATCCCTAAGAATTTGATGCCTAATATCTATGTGTTTTGAACGAGAATGATTTGCATGGGTTTTAATAAGGTCAATGACACTAGTATTATCACACAAAATTTGTGTTTTTGTAAAACTCATACCATAGTCTATGAGTGTGTGTTGCATCCCCAACACTTGAGCATAGCGAGTTCCATATGCTACATATTCAGCTTCAGCATTGGATAGTTCTACTGAGTGTTACTTCTTACATGACCAAGATACTAATGAATCTCATAAAAAATTACATGTTCTAGATGTAATTTTTCTCCCCATTCTACATCCATCAATGTCATCATCTGAAGAACTCTTTAAAATAAAATCATTTCCAGAAGTATACAAAATTTCTAAATCCATGGTTCCATTCAAGTCGGTGTGACTAGATATCATACTTAATATTTTATTGATATCTTGAACATAATCATACTAAAAACAATAAGTCTTTATGAGTAGCTTTCATAAATTAAACTTCTTACCAAACCTCTAAAAGATTATGGATCTACAGGTTTCCCATATTAATCAAGATCAAGTGTGTTTGAGGTACCAATGGGAGTACTAATACACTTAGTGTTGTCATATCGATACTTTTTAAGAAGATATTTAATATAATTATGTTGGGAAAAATATAGTGTCCCTCTGGTTTTTGAGAAATTTGAAAACCAAGGAAACATGTTAACTCATCCATCATACTCATTTCAAACTCAGATTTCATTAGATTCGCAATGGAATTAGTTAAAGATTGCTGAGTTGAACCAAATATAATTTTTTCAACATAAATTTAAACAATAAAAACATTTTTCTTATCATTATTTATAAAAAGGGTTGGATCTACATTTCCCTTAACATAATTATTTTAAAGAAAAATTCATGTAAGTCTATAATACCGAACTTGAAAGGCATTCTTAAGTCCATAAATTTTTTTGGTATGTTTATAAACATTTTCAAGATGTTTTGTATCTTCAAAATTAGGTGGTTGTTCATCAATAACATCCTCTTGTACAAAAAAATTATGGAAAGAAAATTTCATATCCATTTGAAAAAGTTTAAATTTGGAGAATGCTACAAAGGAAAGTAAAACAATAAAATATTCAAGTCTAGCTACTAAAGAATAGGTTTCTTCATAGTCTATTCCTCCTTGTTGATTATAGACTTTAGTAACCAATCTAGCTTTATTTCACAATATGATTGCATTTTCATAACACTTAATTCTGAAGACCCATTTTACTCCAATAACAGAAGTTTCCTTAGTTTTTTCAACCAAGGTCTACAGATTTTCTTTTTGAATTCATTTAGCTCTTCTTGAATAGATTTTATCCATTCATCATCACCTAAATCTTCATCAGTGATTTTTGGTTCTAATTGGGAATGGAATGCTAGATGTTTTATTTAATTCATTAAGGATATTCTAGTCTTTATGAGTTGAATTTCATCACCAAATATATTATCACTATGATGATTCTTAAGAAACAACTGATTTGAGTTTTGTAAAACATGTTCACCAACATAGGGTAGGAAATCATCTACGGTAAATGTTTTAGAATCATCTTCTTGGAAATTTTCCTTATCAGAAGGATCTTCTATCAAAGGTTGATAATCAATTTTTTTAAAACACATTTGAAGATGTAGGTTGAGGTTTTTTTAAAAAAATGTTATTAGTTTCATCAAACGTGACATACACTGTTTCTTCAATAGCACAAGTGTTTTTGTTGAAAACTATAAGCCTTAGAAGTTATAGAGTAGAAAAATATTATTCCTTCATGAAATTTTGGTGTGAATATGTGTATGTTAGCTTTAGTAGTAAAAATGAATAACTTTAAACCAAAAACCATGAAGTATGAAAGTCTAGGTTTTCTACCATTCCATAACTCGTAAAGAGTATTATTAAGAAAAGTTCTAATCAAAATCACGATTTTAGTTTAACAAGAAGTACTTATAGCTTCAGGCCAAAAATTATTGGCTATAGAATATTCAATCAACATGGTTCTTTTTATCTCTTAAAGAATTCAATTTCATCTTTAAACAACAACATTTTTTGAGTTTTTAATGGGGAGGAAAAGTTATTAGTAATGTCTTTTTTACTACCAAAAGTTTCAAAATAAGAATTTTGGAATTCTCCTTCATGATCACCATGAATAGTTATCAAAGGATGGTTTTTCTCATTTTTAACTTGGGCTCTAAAACTTATGAAATAAGAATTTTATTCAGATATCATTTCTAAAAATAGACCCATGTAAATCTAGAGTAATCATCAACTAAAACAAATACATAATATTTTCCTTCAGTGCTTCTAGTTTGTGTTGGTCTAAAAAGATCCATATGCACTAACTGTAATGCATCAGTGGTTGAGACTTCACCAACTGATTTAAAACTTGATTAATGATTTATTCCATATTAAAAAGGATCAAAGAACTTTGAATAATCAAATCAATATTTTGGTATATCCTTCACTAGTCATTTCATAGAGCGTTTTCATAGGTTCTAATAGTTACAGTGACCGAAAAGCTCATCCTTATCATTAAGATCTCTAGAGAGGTCTGAAATTTATTTTATAAGAATTTCTTCCCTAGTATCTGTGTTGTCTAGTTTCTTAGAAATTTTACAATTTCTTGCTTCTAACAACTTTCCTAATCTAGATACTTATTTATTTGAAGGTATTTCTTCATTATGTGAAGATGAAGTATCTTCATTAGATGTAATAACTTCTGAATAGTAATTCTTATCAAGAGATAAATTTGTTAATGTCTTGTTAGAGCATACCTTGTCCATAAGATACTTATTTGTAAAAGAAGTAGTATAAATGAGTCTAATATATTTCTGTTCTCATGATTCATATTCATAAGATTCACTTTCTGATGATTTTCCATAGGTAGCACTCCAAGTGTTGTTTGATTTATGAATTTTCCTGTGCTTTGAACGATTAAACTTCTTCTTGTTTATCTCTGAATTCCTTTCCTTTTTTCCATAATTGTTAATAGAGGGAAATCAGGTCTGATATGACATGTTCTTCTACATTCATAATAAGAAACTTCCCCATCTTTATTATCTTTGTAGTCCCTATTTTTGAATTTATTTTGATATTTCTTATGAGATACTATCTTGTTAATTTTTTAAGAAAAATTAGCTAAGTCATTCCTAGATTTTTTGTATCAATAGTTTCTTACTGAATAGTTTCTTTATTTGACATTGATCTAGTTAATCTCTCTAGAGTCTTGGATTTCATATGTTTTGATGTAGATGTAAAATTAACTCCTCTATTCCCATTATTCTTTTTAAAATTATCAGCTTCTCTCTTCATTCTTGTCTCAAGATGAAGAAGAGTTCCAAATAGCACATCTATGGAAATCTAGGTGACATTCATGTTCTCATCAATTACTATACTCATGGATTCCCACTCATTTGGCATGATGTAAATGATTTTATCTACAATGTACTCATCATCCAAACCTTCTTATCCCATAGACTATAAGGTATTCATGATAGTCATAAGACTGTTCTGAACTTTTCGTATAGGTTCTTCATAAGGAAAGTTAATGCCATGGAATTCATCTCTCAACATAACTCTTCTTGTCTCTATAACTTTAGAAGTACCAAAATTTGTAACATCAAGATTCTTCTAGATACTATTTGTAGCTTCACATGGAGATATTTTTCTATAGATTTTTTCTATTCATAGAACATATCAATGAATTTATGACTCTGAAATTTCATTGATATTATAATTTCTCTTTATTATCAAATGTTTTCATTTCCTTATCAATAAATCATATAGTATCCTGTCAGCATCAGGTATTTATCTACTCTAGTGTTAATAAAAAAAGGCATCATCCTATAACTCCAATACTCATAATCATTTCCATCAAAAATAGGAGGTCTGGTAGGATTTAGATTATTGATAGAACCGACATTTTAACCTGCCATCTTATGGAAAACCATTCCACACAAACGTGTTTGTAATAAAATATTGTAAACAAGAAATAAATATCCTAAACAAGGAAAATAGAAATACTGTATCTCTAAGAAAAATATGAATCCGAACCTTTCGAGCCAGAAAATCTTATTCCAAAAAAGTGAATAATAATATTCGTTTCTGAATCTAATCGTCAGATTAATTGAGATTTGACCAATTCTTCTAAATCCAATTGTTTGATTGGTTCAGGGTACAATGTCTCTTCCTCTGATACCAATTGTTGGATTGATTGAAATATAGATATGATATTCTCTGTAGTATCAAAATATTGTGTAGATACTCAATATAAAAGAGGGGGTGAATTGGATACTCAAAAAACATAAGTAAATTTTATATAAAAAAAATTCACAACACCTCCATGTTCTACTAATTTCCTTGATTATGGAAAAGTGATTCTAAAAATTAAACATAACAAAAGTTTATAACAACAAAGATTCTACCTTAATGCATATAGAATCCTATTTAATAAGAGTACAAGTCTAAGAAAGTATAAAATATTTATACTTTCTTCAAAAACCTAAATAATAGTTGAAATTTATTTTTAAACACTACATGTAAAAATTAGTAAATCATTTAACCCAAAAAGAAGGGTATCGAACAATCATGGGTAAAGTTCCCTTCATTTATACTTTACGAAAGATTGTATTACCCAAACCCAGGTAAGTCCTCAATCCCAATATTGTTATCTATATTGATATCCATGCAAGCCCTCAAATTTTAAGAAAATTGTCACATTTGACTTCAGAACTCGATGTCTCTGAATTTAAGTAAATTGCACCTCTATACAAGGCAATTGTGCACAAAGAAATGTTTTAACAAGCTATTCAAACATTCTGCATGAATCTTGAGGTTTTTAATAGTCTCTCTCTCTATAAATCACTCAACAGCAAGTAAGTGAGTTCTGACAAAAGTAAAGTAGTCGAAATAATGAACTCATTCAAATGAGCCCCTATTTATAGGCACGACTTCAATGGTATGCTCCCTCCACCAACCATCAAATTTTCCTTTATTTTTGGATAGACCTGTACATGTGTTACTAAAACAATGGTTGGTTAGTAACTTAATGCACGACATATTTTTATAACCAAAACATGTGTAAGAACAAATATGGTTACATAAGAAAATTTATTTTTTTGTAGTGTATGAAAAAAATAAAAGTTTATAGTCTATCCAAAAACTATTCAGAGTCTATAATACATGAATATTAGTATTTTTTATCATAATAATTCAAATTCTGAATTTAAAGTAAATTTAGAGACTTGAATTCAATAGAATTGGATGTCTGAATTCATAAGAGTTTGGAGTCTGAACTTACAATGTTTGGAGTCTGAATTCATAAGAGTTTGGAGTCTGATCTTATAAAGTTTGGAATCTAAACTCATAAGAGTTTTGATTTTGAATGTACATAGTTCGGAGTCTGAATTCAAAAGTGACTGGATTCTGATCTTACAAAGTTCGGAGTCTAAATTCATAAGAGTTTGGAGTCTGATCTTACAATGATCAAAGTCTGAACTCATAAGATATTGGAGTCTAAAATTACAATGTTTGGAGTCTGAATTCATAAGAGTTCTTAGTCTGAACATACAATGTTCAAAGTCAAAATTCATAAGAGTTCGGAGTCTAAACATAGAATTTTCAGAGTCTGAATTCATAAGAGTCTTGTGTCTCAACACACAATGTTCGGAGTCCGAATTCAGAGAACTCGGAGTCAAAACATAGAAGAGTTCAGAGTCTGAATTCAGATCCTGAAATAATAATTCATTAAATCTAAGTATATATATGATTCTCAATGTTTTGGATATGAAGCCTAATTTTATACTTAGATACAAAATGATCAATGAAAAACATGTTAAGGATAACTTTCCTTGGTGAAGAAAACTTTCTGAATGAAAGCAAAGCATAGGGTAGAATGAAATTTTCCATAAGATAAGGTGTTTGTGATTTTCAAAACAAGATGGAATGGTAAACTCATAATGAAACCTTATTGACTCAACAATCTCCCCAAAAATAAATCAATGGAAAAGTCATAAGGAAACCTTATTGACTCAACAATGACAACCTTTCTTTTTATTACACAGTTAAACAAATTTTATAACATAGATTTCACTTGATAAAACATTGATGATTGAGAGGTCTTGTGTCTTTATGTCTTAGGATCACTACATAAAAACTTAAAACATGAAATATCACATCTTTTTTGAAAACATCCATTACATGACGACTATATTCACTCGTACTTAGCATTGCATGCGATAACCTGAGGACATCCATAAGAAAAGGGTGAGCTAGGAAGCCTAATAAGGGAATAATCAAAGAATAACATGAGGAATACAATACATGTTGGAAAATATTCATATCAACAGAACACAAAAGAAGCATAAACATAAGGTCATGATAAGCCATGATAATCATAACATGGAGATGTGGCAGCAACCCATTACATGAAATTAGCATGATCCAAGGCTCATTGCACATGGATCATGAGTAAAACCTCATTTCACATGAAGCACAAGTAAACCCACATTTCACGTGAATTATCATGAGTAAACACCCAATACACATGACTTCTCATGATCCTATACTTTACCCAATGCATTTGAGTTCTACCAGGGCGCACCTTTCGTAAACATTTCATTTAATTCATAAGTGTGCCAAATGGATCATAAAACATTGAATTCTTCAACATAATCGTTTATACCATGATAAAAAATGTGTAATACATACTTGAAACTATTTAACCAATAATTAAATGTGAATAAATTTGAATACCATTGATAGAGAAATGGTCATGGAATTCACTACACAACGACTTTCCTTGGAAATGTTCAGTGCAATTTTGGCAGCATAACGGTGTGACATTAGATGTCATAAAAATGGTTGATGAGAGAGAAAAGGGTGTCTCAAAATATTTACCTGACATGGTATGTAAGGGGTCATATAGATACATGTCCCAACAAATGTAATGGAATTTAGATTTATGAAACAAAATTATTCCTTGAATGTAAATTATGAGAGAAAAATTCCTTTCAGAATTTCGGCATAGTAACGAATGTACATGGGAGGAATTTAATGAGAGAGAAAGGGGTCTCCCACCATTCAAAAATTTTGAGGGATGTAAGGGGGAGTTGAAAAACCATAACCCAAAATTTATAATTTTAATTAAATGGGAATAATAATTTAACGAATATTGGAAAAAATTGAGAAAGGAATAGAAACCCTAACATGGATGTGTGCTTCCAAAGGATTGAGAGAGGCTTGAAAGAGAATTCATGGGAGATTAGGGCACCTTGGGAGGATCCTAGAGAGAGGAGGTCAGAGGTTGGGTGAAATCCAATTACATTGAGTGATGAGGATGTGGGATCATGGGTGTGTTTATATAGGAAATGTGAGGGAATTCATTATTATTTAGGTTTGGGACACCTCAGAGTAAACAAATCCAAACAACAATCAGACCATTGTTTTTTTCCGACGGTTTTTTGCAATGGGATGTGGAAAAAATATTTTATAAATCAGAATTCATAACTTCTTAAAATAACGGTGTTTTTTATGTGCAGTTGAGTCAAACTCTCAAGAAAAACAATTTAAAAAAACAAAATGTTTAATTAGTCTTGAAGGGTCCACTAAAGCATTGTTAAATAAATCAAACAAACCCAATGTAACATTATTTTAATGGTAAACAAATATTTTCCGAACATAAAGTTTATATTAATTTTTTACAACACTATTGGCTGATTATGATGTCATAGAACACATTATATATTTAAAGGGTATTTAAGTTTTACCGAAAAATTTGACTATCTCATAAATTTAAAAAAATTCCTTGTTGGATAACTTTGATGACCTAAATCCAGAAATAATATTAATCTTATCTAAATAATTTTTTTAATATTTTATTTTTACATTTAAAATAAAAACCTACTTTAATGAAAATTCCTGTGTTTTGAAAAAAATGGCTTACAAACCTTATTTAAATTTAAATTGCATTCATAAAATTATATGATAATTTATATATAGTAAAAATTAATTTAATAATAATATTAATATTTTATTAAAATATTATTTAATTAAAAAATCAATTAATTAATCAAAATAGATTTCTTAGTTGAACATTAACGAAAAATACTATCTGTGATTTAAAAACTATTTACAAGGTAATGATAACAGAATGAAATTATATTCATTATTATATACAAAAATAATGTACATAACCATATAACTAGGTTCTTGTTACATAACCTCTTATATCACCTACATACGATTGAAGAGTAAGGTGTGTGATGGTGACAAGCTCTTGGGGTGGCTCGGATAACATTGCTTGGGTAGTATCCTTTCTCAACTTCCACCTCTCTCATAAGCGTTCCTGCTTGAGCTTATCATATTCAAGATCGACTTGGTCTTGGTCAAGACTAATGCCTATAGATGCAACCTCCTTTCTGATCATAGAGAAATGGGATTTGTATGGAGCATTTCTACAGAATGAGGTCATCATTTCATTTGTCTGAGAAAATGGGATTTGTTATAGCCCTATATTAATACTAATCATGTGATCATTTTTCAATGACTATATTATAAATTGTCATATTTCATAACAATATTTTAATATTCAATAACATAAAACCAGAGAATTTGACATTTTATATAAAAAATTTACATAAATGACATTTAATTAGATCAAGAGAGATTTCCATTAATGAAATTTTGGGTCAATACAAGCTTCCCTCCTATCACCCTCGAAATATCCTTTTCCCACCCTAAAATATATGTGGGTAACTCTGCTTCATCATTTCCTCTGATTCCCACGTCGCTTCTTCAAATTTTTGGTTTCACCACAACACCTTGAAGAGGGGAATTGCCTTATTTCATAGAACTTTTTCTCTATGATCTAAGATCTTTACTGGTTGCTCCTCATAAGAAAGATCATCATCTAGATGTACCACCTCTGATGAGAGTATATGTGAAGGGTCCAGTTTGTACTTACATAATAGGGATAAATGAAATACATCATGTACATTGGCCATGGTAGGTGGAAGTGCTTTTCAATAGGCCACAACCCTGATACGATCAAGAATCTCTAAGGGGCTGATGTACATTGGACGTAACATCCATTTCATTCCAAACCTCATTACATTCTTCCACATAGATTTTCATAGAAATTCCATGTCTCTAACTTTAAACTCAATGAATCGTCGATGATTATCGACATAACTCTTCTGTCGAATCTGGGTTTCCTTGATAAGATATGTAATGGTATTCACCTTCTCCACCATTTCATAAACCATTTATAGTCCAAGAAGCTTAAACTCACTGACCACATCCCATCACGCTAGTGTTATGCACCATTTCCCGTAAAGTGATTCATATGGTTCCATTTGGATGCTAGAGTAGAAACTGTTATTATAAGACAACTCAACCAGAGGATGATGTTGATCCCATTCTCTTTTAATGTTTATTGAACACGTTCTCAACATGTATAAAAGTGTTTGGATAGTCTACTCGGATTGGCCATCAGGTTGAGGATGATAGGTCGTACTAAAACTCAGTTCAGTATTCAGGTCATGTTGAAGACTCTACCCAAACATAGAGGTGAATCATTGATCTCAATCGGACACAATAGATAGTGGTACACAATGAAGCCTTACCACATCCTTGATAAATATCTGTTCTAATTGATCCAATGAGAAATCCTCTCTAATGTAAATGAAGTGTGCATCCATTGTAAGATGATCCACAACATCCCATATTTCATTGTTACCTTTTTATTTCTTCAGATGTATGGTTAAAAAGTCCACGGTGATGTTCTCCCATTTCCATTCAGGTATGGGCAATGGTTGGATCATCCCCTTAGACTTCTACATCTTGGCCATCACTTGCTAACACACCAGGCACATTGATGTATATTCACCGATCTCCTTCATCATATTATCCCACCAATAATTCTCTTGGAGATCTCGATATATCTTTGTGTTTCCTGGTGGAATAGAGAAATTTTAAAAATGTGCCTCATCCAAAAGAACCTTCTTCAGCTCCGGACATTATGAAAAACATTTTCTTTTCCCAAATCTCAAAATTCCTTCTTCATTAACAGTAAACTCCAAGGATTTACCTTTTCTGATATCTTCCACATTTTCTTGACTTCCCATGACATCTTTTTTAGTATCCTGTAACATTTCCAAAGGTTACTGTTGAGCAATAATTTGTTAAAGGATTGATTATGTTCACTTCTTTATTATTCCCTTGTTTATCTTCATAAAATATAATAATACTTGATCATTTTAAATTATGATCAATGATTTAATCACTGGGTCCTTTCTACTTAGGGAATCTTCCACCTTGTTCGCTTTCCCACGGTTGTTATGGATTGAGAATTCATGGTCAATGATCTGCTCTAACCGTCTTTTTTGGGGAATGTTCAAATATTTCTATTTGAATATATACATGAGGATTTTATGGTCCGTATATATTTCACACTTCTCCCCAAAAATCTAAGGATTCCAAATTTTCCAAGCCAAGATCACTACAGCTAACTCGAGGTTATTTGTTGAACAGTTCTGTTTATGCACATTCAATTTCCTTGAAGCATATGCAATGAATTTTTAATTTTGAATCAACAATCAAAACATTCCCTTCTTCAAAGCATCACTAAAGACCAGAAAAAAATCTCTACATGTGGGTAAAATGAGAACGGGCACTGTGATAAGCCTCCTTTTCAACTCCTTGATGCGTTATTTGCATTAATCACCCAATGAAAACTTTACTCCCTTCTATGTGATCATGGTAAGAGGGTTTGAAAATCGTGATAATTTTCTCAAAAATTGTCGATAATATCCACATACCCCATGAAGCTATCGTTATCTGGTATAGATGTTGGTAATGGAAATCCCTAAAATACATATATTTTGGAGGGATCCACAATTATCCCATTTCTTGTGATGATATGGCCCCAGAATGAGACCTCCTTCAACCATAACTAACACATTCTATACTTTTCATAGATATTTCCCTTCCTCAAGGTCTCTAGTACAATATATAGATGCTCTACATGATCCTCCTTTTTTGGATTTTATCAAAATATCATCTATAAGGACTACCACAAATTGGTTGAGTTAATATTAAATGACTCTATTCATCAAGTACATAATGATTTCTAAAGCATAAGTGATTTTGAAATGCATTTCTATGAATTCATAATGCCTATATCTTGTACGAAAAGCAGTCTTGAGGATATCTACCTTTTCACCCTTACATGATAATATCCCCACCAAAAATCCACATTGGAGAGATATTGTGATCATCGAAACTGATTGAACAAGTCATCAATTCATGCGAGAGGATAATTTTTCTTTATCGTGATTTTATTAAGCTCACAATAATCTATGAAAAGGTGCATTCACCCATCCTTCTTCTTGACGAAGAGGACTGGTTCACCCCATAGTGAAGCACTTGTGCATATAACCCTTTTATCCGGATTCTCCTATTATTGTTTCCTTAGCTCCTCAAGATCCATAACACCCATTCAATATATATTTTCAGATACTAGAAAATCCCCATGTATAAGATCAATTGATAATTCAATATCTCTTCTAGGAGGAAGACCAGGAAATTCCTCAAGATACACTTTAGCAAATTCCCTCACAATTGGCATGAATTCTAGGATGTTTTCCTCCATAGAATCAATCATCTAATCCAGATATGCATGCTCATAAGGACATAATATCCATTCTTGAGATGATCGAGCTAATTAAATTTCATCTTCCTCCATGCACATGTAATGAATAAGGGGCCGATTCTCCACATTCAGAGTGATTTCACTCTCGCAACAATTTACATTGGATATATATAAGGAAGCTCTTCGATGCCAATAATTGCATCAATTTCCACCATAGGGAGTATAATGAGGTTTTCTGGGATGTTTAATCAACATATTATGACAAAAGAGGAGTTATATTCATGGGTTACAATGATTGACCCATTTTCCGTACTCACCAACACCTCCTATTCCATGATTTTTTGTGGTGTTGAGATTGTTCTACTAAAAATTCGAGATATAAAAGAATGAAAAGAACCTGAATAAAAAATTATGTTCTCTATTATTTAATGAATTGTTAGTATACATGTCACCACTTTGTTGTGGGGGTTCATATCAGTAGTAGTTATGGAAAAATATTGCCCATGCTGCCTTGGAGTTTTTGGGTTTCCTCCTAAATCCCATGGCTTACAGCACGGATTTTCCAGATGTCCCAGTTCATTGCAGTTGTAGCAAGGAACCACATGTTGAGGTTTGAACGTAGAATTCCTCTCCTCTATCACAACTGCGGGTCATTCTTTCTGAAAGTTAATAGCTAGGTGCCCTTCTCTTCCACACCTAAAGCATTTCCTCGTCCACTTTAGGCAGTTTATGGGGTGATTTTTTCCACACCATTGGAAAGTGGGGTACTTGATCTTCTTAGTACTATTGGATTTATCCATCAGACTGCCATCATTAATGTCCACCATACACTTCATTTCCCTATGATACCCCTGAGATTCTCTGATCTCCATTCCGATCATGAGGGCACATCAGACAATTTTCTCATAGCGGTCAAAGTCACGGATCTCCAGCACTTTCTGCAGGCTAGGTTTCTACAAACAAAAGAAGCGGTTAACCTTGAATTCGGGGAAACGAAAAATCTAGAGGCGTATCGTGCAAGACTTGTGATGTTTGCCTCATATGCTCTGATGGATTCAACATCTTTTTTCATGAGGGAATGGAAGTTCATTTCCATCTTATATCGGAAGGTGAACGGAAAATACATATAAAAAAACATTGTCTGGTAATCCTTCCATTCCAACACCACGATCTCCTCCTTAGGCTTCATATTTTTAATCAACGTGCACCATTGATCATCTTCACCCTCTAGATGATAAGAATCTTAGATAACCTTATATTGTTCATAAAATTTATGGATAGAGTATATATTTTCAATGGAGTTGTTCCATTGTTCAGCAATTGAGGGATAAAATGATCTATTAAAAGTAAGTGGCATTTGTCTCATGAACCTCTCGATAGTGACTTGTTAATTATTTTGGTGGGTTGAACGTTCCTATTGACCCATGATTATATTCAAATCTTCTGTTAGCTGAGAGAGAAGTGTTAAAAAGTTTGTGATTCTTGCTCTCATTGGATTGGGTATCTCATTAGTACAATCATCACATTGATCTTCACATCAGTTGTTAGCCCGAGTCCTCTTATTACCAGCCATTGGCTAGAATAAAAGGAATGTTTGGGTTAACATAAAGAGAAATTCAAAGACAAAACTGATGACTTATAAATAACTTTTATTTCCTCAACATTTGAATTTATTGGCTTCAGACTATGTTATCCATGATCAACTTCTTAACATATATTCTTAGGGAATTGTTTTGTCCCTTAATAATGGTTTATACTATGCTAGTAAATTTACCAAAGCATATCCCCCTGGAGTTTCGTAACCAAGAGTGAAACATCGCCTGTTATTGTGAACTGATTCCCATTTCAGTCTAGCTCAATGTAGTGTTTTTATGTTTTACCCCTAGGATACATCATTACTAGAGCCGCCTCTACCTACTCGTATCCAGACATGGATGTCTTTGTTTGAACAAAAAATTACTCAATACTCAATAAAACATAGTAGTGTTTTTATTATACATAGACATGTCTCTATGGATATACTAGGGTTTTCAAATCCTACTCACAAATATAACCAATCCTATCCTCTGATACCAACTATGACAAACCTACTTTTTATTATACAATTAAACACAATTTATTACATAAATTTCACTTGATACAACATATAATATCTAGAGGTATAGTGTAATTGGGGTTTAGGCCCATTACATTACAACTTTAAACATGAAATACAACAGCTTTATTGAAAACATCCTTTTAATGACCACTGCATTCCCTCATACGTAGTATTTAATGGGATAATCATAGGACATGCATAACAGAAAGGGTGAGCTATAAAGCCTAGTAAGGGAATAATAATAAAATAACATGAGGAATAAAATACATGTTAGGAAATTGGCATAACAATAGATGAAAAGATAAGCATAAACCTAAATTCATGATTAAGCATGATAATCATAACATGGAAATGTGGGAACAACACTTAACATGGAATTAGTATGATCCAAGGCTCATTGCACATAGAGAATGAGTAAACCCTCATTGAACATGAAGCACGAGTAAGAACATGTTTCACATGAATTAGAATGATTAAAAACCCATTACACATGACATATCATGATACTATACTTTACCCAATGCATTGGAGCACTATCAGGGCACCCGCTTCTTAAACATTTCATGTCATTCATAAGTGTGCCACATGGATCATAAATCATTGAATTATTCAACATAATATTTTATTCCATGATAAAAGAATGTGGAATACATACATGAAACTATATAAACAATATGAAAATTTGAATATAGATGAATACCCTTGATAGATAAATGGGAATGGTATTCACTATATAATGACATTGGATTTGAAAAGCACGGTGCAATTTTGACAGCATAATGAAATGACATAAGAACTCATAAAATGGTTAATGAGAGAGAAATAGGTGTACAATTATATTTACATGACATGGATAGTATGGGGTCTTATAGATACATGTCACAAAAATGTTAATGGAATTTAGATTCATGATACAAAAGAATATCTTGAATGTTAATGAGGAGAGAGAAATTCCTTTTGAGATTTTGGCATAGTGACGAGTGTACATGGGAGGAATTTCTTGAGAGAGAAAGGGGTCTCCCGTCATTAAAAAATTATGAGGGAAGAATGGGAGAGGTTAGAAATCATACCCCCGCATTTATAATTGAATATAAAAGGGATTAACAATTTAATTATTATTAGAGAAAAATGAGACTGGAAGAAAAACCATTAGTTGGATGTGTGCTTCCAAAGGCATGAGAGTGGCATGAGAGTGGATTCTGGGGAACTTTGGGCACCTTTGGAGGATTCTAGAGAAAGTAGGGAAGAGGTTCGACGAACTCAATAAGCTTTGATTAAGGATGAATTGGGATTTTGGGTGGGTTTGTATTGGAATGGTGAGGGAATTCATTATTATTTTGTTTTGGGACACCTCACATTAAATAATCCAAACCACAAACCAGACCATGGTTTTTGCCCACAGTTATTTGAAAAGGGAAGTGGAAAACAATATTTTAGAAGGCCAAAGTCCGTAATTTATAAAATAATGGTATTTAATAGGTGGAGATGATTCACACTCAAAAGGAAAACAATTTAAAAAGACAAAATGATTAATAAGTCTTGTAGGGTCTACTAAAGCTTTGTAAAATAGATCAAACAGGCCAAAATCACATTATATTAATGGTAAAACATATATTGGCCGCACATAACATATATAGTATTTTATTACATCACTATTGGGTCATGACGATGTCATAAAACAAATTATATATATAAACAGTATTTAATTTTTACCCAAATATTTGACTATCTCAGAAAATTATGAAAAATTCACCGTTGGATAATTTCATAGACCTCATTACAGAAATAATATTCATTTGATCCAAAATATTTTCTAGATATGTTAATATTCACTATTAAAATAAAAAATTACATTTATAAAACATTAATGGGTTTTTGACAAAAATGGATTTCAAACATTAATAAAATTTACAATTTCTTTCATAATATTATACGATCATTTATATTTAATAAATATTAATTTAGTAATAATTATAATTTTTTCTTAAAAAATTATTTAATTCCAATATCCATTAATTCACCAAAAGATATTTCTTAGTTGAAAATTTTCTAATGATAATATTGCTTCTTTAAAAACTATTTACAAGGTAAAATTAATAAAATGAAAGTATATTTATTATTATATACAAAAATAATGTACATAACCATAATACTAGGGACATTTTATATAACCCCTTCTAAAACCAGCATATGACCTAAGAGTAAGGTGTACGATGGTGACATACTCTGGGGGTGGCTCAGATAACATTGCACGGGTGGTAATCTCTATATACTCCCACTTCTATCGTAGGCGGTCCTACTTGAGCTTAACATGTTCAATCTCAAATTCTTCTTGGTCCAGAGAGAAGCCCAAATACACGACCTCCTTTTAGATCCCTAAAAAATGTGCTTTGTATGGGGAATGCATACTGGTTGAGGCCATCACTTATTTTGTATGAGTAAATTGGACTTGTTAAAGACCTATATTTATACTAATCATATATTCACTATTCAACAGCTATATTAGCAACAGTCACAATTCATAACAATGTTTTAAAATCCAAAATCATAAAACGAATGAGGTTGAAATTTTATATAGACATTGTACAGAAAGAGAAATTTAATTATATTATGAGGGATTTCCATTATTGAATTTTTGGATCATTAAATAAGATGTCAATTATTGGTAATAAATTCCAATGGATTCAATAAAATTGGGGGACGATTTTCAAATTGAAAATAAAACAACAATAACCAACTTATACTTTATCAAAACCACTATATGAATCATGAGTAATATATAATAAAAAATAGAGAAAACACAAAAATATAAAATTATCAAAATAAAAAATACAAAAAATCAGAGTATTAAAAAATGACACTAAAATAGTAATATCAAAGTCTCCAAAGACATAACTCCCCAACACACAACACATGCCTTTCTCCAAATCCAAAATCCATCCTATTGAATCATGATGCATCAATAAATAAATTTGATATGTTACCTTCATTTTTTTATTGATAAAAAATATATATATAAGCACTATAGATCCAAATAAAGGGTGAATAATAAAACATAGTTGGTTTACCACAAATGATTTCTATAATAACGCCACAAGGCTAGAACATGTATTATAATTAATATAAAAAATTATATAAAACCATTTAGAATAATTTCATCAATTCAAATAAAATTCAAATAAATTCAACAAAAAAATATTTAATGGAAAAAGTACATCAATCTGTATCATATTCCATTGGGAATACTCACTCCATTCCATATATCCATATATCCACACAAGAATTCCCATGTTACACATTCAAACTAATGAGTGGTCTCTTTTCGATCGACAATGTCATCCCAACGTAACTATATACCAGTGCCCCAATATAACATGCCACTTCCATAGGGTCACACCAATTCAAATGAACATGATCCAACCATTTATGCAAAAACCATGAAAAAAACATTTTTCAAATCCATGTTAGTAAAATAATATTTTTATTTAAAAACATTTTCAATAAATCAAACCAAACAGATAATTTTTTAATCATCACAATAAATTCATTAAGGAAATAAATATTCACACCAATCCACAATTTTACAAACCATTACTATAGTGGACTTATTTTTATCATTTCACAATAATTCACAATCAATTTTAAGAAATTGATAAAGTTTGAAAAGAATAACTAAATATACAATAATATCAGTCACGACTAAAGCTTTCATCCATAATTATTTTGAAAAAAATAATGAGCATCATCAGTTATTCAGAAAATCATGGTTTAATCTCTTAAAAAAACTTCCTTAGCTCTCTTTCTCTAAAATCAACACAGCCAAATCCCATAATGATTGGAATAAAATATCATAGGTATATCCCCAAATAAATTGATATATGTTTCTAGGATATGGAAGAAAAATACATCATATAAGAACCCCTAAATCATAGATAAACCGAGCAATAATTCATTTAACAAACCATGATTTTCCATTGTGTTGTTGTTGGGTAGAAGGGGAAAGTATCCACAATAATTTGGAGGAAGAAAAACAATGGTATGGTCAAAAATAATGAAATAAAAGTGGGATTTAGGGCTAAAACCAGTTATATCCATATTTTAGGATATAAAAATTAACAATACACGGTTAGTCACATAGTTAGGAATTTTTTGTGTCTCAATGCTTTCCAACCTATAAGCCCATGTTTTATATTGCACGGTTTCATGTAAGAGTTTCATGGTTTCTAATAACAATAATCAATCAGGGAACCTCTATAAATGTCCAAAACATGTCAAAAGTAATCCAAACCCACACATTCATCTACTAAGAACATTACATATATAAATAAGATAAATAAAGGGTTAATTAAATTAAATAGGGGGATCTACAATGATGATATTGAAAAATTTGATGTTAAATTTATGAATTTCATGAAGATAAACCTCAAGAAATATATTAAACATTATAAGGGGATAATAGTTTCTTTTCAATTATAACATATTCATCAATGTTTATGGTTGAATTATCGATAACATCATATATATATATATTGTGATTGGTATTATTATATCAAATATTTATACTATAATATATATTATCAATATTAATTGTTATAATACAATTATTCATAACTTTTTAACTAAAAAATTGATTGATAATTAATTTATTGTCTATTAGATATTGTTAATGTAAGGTTAATTAAATCATTTTACTATAAATTTTGTTTGGACATTAGTTATTTTATTAAATTATTTATGTGATATTAGAACAAAATGGATTTCTTGAAATAAACAAGATGAATATGGAAATATAGATAAAAAGATAAATTAGTTTCTGAAGAATATTATGAAGAAGAAGGAATGTAATTTAAAGAATGTATTACACATGTTTTAGGTTTATACACAATTAAAATTTTATTATAAACTTCTACCATTTATGGTTTTATATTATTTAAAATAGATTTCCAAACCACTTTTGAAAATGGTTATATTTTTAAGGTTTTATATGTTATAAATCTATCTATATTTGAAAATTAAAACATATTGATCATGTTTTTAAATTTTATAGTGCCATATATTTATAAAACCAATCTCATAATACATGATATGAATGGATAAATATTTTTATGTTGAATATAAAATTATAGTTATCGAACATTTTTTCATACATTGTTTATTAAGAACAATAATATTGATATTTCAATTCTTCAATTTTTTTATTATGAAATAATTTTGGGATCTTCATCAGGAAGTAATTATAATGAATATTTTAAATTTATGACTTTTTAACTAGATATGAGTAAGATGAGGTAATTGATATTATTCATTTGCTTAAAAATATTTACAAAAAATAATGGTATTTTTCTAAAAAAAATTTAGCATGATGATATATTAATGTAATCAACTTTAGAATAAACATATACGGTAAATAATATAATGATTAAAATGTAATAATTATATTTGGATAGATATGAAAATTATTTTGATATTAAAACATACAGGGGTGTGATTCGATGTTTGTTGTAAATAAATGCTTATATACCTGATTTAGTTTTTTCAATGGTATCTGTGTTATTTTTTAAAATGACCCTATAGAAATTGAAATTAAATATTTTTAGAGGGTTATTAGGTATGATAAAGGATATTTGGATATTGATTTATTTTATCTTGATAAAACTATTTTCTATCTCATAATCTATATTGACTTTGATTTTGGAGGATGAAAAATTGATAGAAATATTACTTTATGATTTTTTTCATTTATATAAGAAATAATTGGTTTTATAGGATTTCAATAATCAACATTATTTTCCACACCTAACTTCTTATTCTAAATATTATTCTATTTCACTATGTATTTTTCAATCATTATGCATTAAGAAAACACATTCTGAATTTAGTATGGATTTTAATAAGATTCTTATTTTATGTCACAATGATTATTTTATTTATCATTTTTGAAATCCTCTACAAAAATATATTACTAACAAAATATATGTCAAATATGATATTATAGTGGATGGTGTTAAAGTAGGGGATAAATTTCTAGAATTTTATTATATGATTATCTTTTAGATATATTTCTTAACCCCACATACTTTAATATGTTTTATAGTATCATTTTTCAACTTGGTATGATGGGGTATTAAATTTATATTTTTGTTTCATGAATTTATGTGTTATTTTATTGTGTTTATATGGATAATTTATTCCATTTAAAATAAATCTATAAAATATAGAATCTAGATTTTGGGTTTATTGGTTATAATTTCAATACATAATTAATTTTTATACTACAGTTATATATATACATGTCTATAATAGATTATAATAACATACTATTTTACATTTTAGTTTTTATAAAAGGATATATTAATAAGATTTTCACATTATTTATCATAATATTTTATATTTTGTATCATTTTATATTGGTTACATTAATCCAGCTTTAACAAATTGATGTTTTTTAGTTGATCCATGAAATATTTTTTAACATTTTAATATTTATTTTCAATTCTTAAACAATTTTCAGCAATTTCAATGTGATAATTATTATATTGAAACATTATCATCATAAAAATCATAAAAAGTGGATATTTTTTGAAATTATACTTGATTTTATAATTATAAAAATTTATGAGAATGTTAAGTGACTTTTTCAACAACATTATGTTTTTAATATTGAAAAGATATATTTTTTAAATTACCATTAAAATCATTGTTAATTTTTATATTTTATTAATTAGTGTCTTATTATTCATAATCATATCATAATATTTCATTTAATCAAATATTTTTTTATTTCTTAATTTGATTAGTCATAAAATGTTGTAAATGTTTTATATCATTTCCTTGAAAAATTATGGGAAAAAAATAATTTTTGTTATAATAATTTATTTTCAAATTTATTAATATGAATTAGAAAATTTTATTTGTTCCCTAATTATTATTTAATTTTTAATCAAAAAGTAAATTTGCTTTAATTAATCCATATTCATATAACATTTAAAATAAAATAAAAAACTAAAATATTTATTAATTTAAATTTGTATAATTTGTATCCTTTTTAATATAAGTATATTAATACATTCTTGGGATCTATTTATTATTAATTATCAGTAAAAAATGATAATTTTGTGAATATTGAAAACTATTGATTCTTTAAAAATAATATATCTTTTAGTAATATTAATAATCGCAATATAATTTGAATAATATTTTATAGTTTAAAAATATTTGAAAATTTGATTCCATTTTTGATAATTAAAATAATTTACTATCTCTAATAATCTTAAAATTATATTTTACAAGAATTATTATTGAAAATAAATAAAATTCATCAATACAGTTAAGGTAAAATTTAGTTTTCAAATTGATTAAACATTTAACATAAGATGAACATGTAATAGTAAATTTTATAACCACATTTGGATGGTTATATTTATAAATTATAAGATATATTTTATTTAATGAACCAATATTGGGGTTGGGTGACCTAAATGAACAAGGGTGAAATTTTCTCTTTCCAAAAAAATTACAAGTGTGCCACTCACCCCAATTATAATAGGTCACCCACTCTCCCCCCCCAAATGACACATAGAAAAACAATATAAATTTACAATATATAAAAAAAATATTCTCCAAATTGATTTTATCATACTATATGATTTAATTTTGGTATAAATCTATCCATGTGTGGCATTTGGGGAAAAATAATAGGAGATACCCGAAGAAGAAGTAATGTTCATCAATGTGTGATTTTTTTTCTATATTATTTCAACCCATTAAATTTTTCATATTGTATTATGATATTATATCTATAATATATTAAATTTTATTAAGTGTTTTTATATTAATTTCATGATTAAAGACCAAAAAGATATACATTAAATGGGTTATGATATCATTATTCGTCATTACGGTGGACTACCTCCTCACGAAATATTGTCATTCATTTCTCAATTTGCACCTCTCATTGTTGGGTATGATGATGGATAGAAAGTTTATATATGAAATATATAAAATAAATATACCTATGTTGTAATTATATAATATATACCCTTTTACATTCCATTCTTTATAAGATCAAATAACAATGCTTATGTGTGTGATGAACTATGGACCAATGAAGCATGTGATTTTTTTATCCAACATGTTATGATGAAGATACTAATGGTAAATATAATAAATATATGTGATATAAATTTCATACTTATTATATTAATGAAATATTTTATCATTATTTAAATATAATATATCAATTTATTTTAACCATTTCACTCACTGGAAAATATGATGACATCGTTCGTGGTCATGTGGACTACTACCTCTTAATATGGACATGTTTTTTCTCAACACCATATCATATGAATTATATATATAAGTTTATGTAATTAAATAATATATATATAATATTATGATCATTATGTAATGATAAGTTAATCCTAACATCATTCCATAATAATAATTGGAAAAATGGAAACGGTACTTAAGTGTACATATGGACTACCATCTCCATGATTGAAACATTAATTAATCTTTCAGAACCATCATTCATGGTTAGTTTAAAATTAATTATTAATGTATAAATATGAATATTATACAATTATTATTATCCTTTATATTTTTAAATAATTACTTATTTGACCATATTCATCCTACTAATGTAATTTTTAACACATAATCTGTATAATGTAAAAACATATTATTTAATAAAAAATGAAAAAGTAATTGCACATAAAATGGTATTATGTTAAATAAAATTGATAATAAACATGATAATGGTTATAAAAAAGTAGTTAATTAAATGACTTTAATTATTCATATAGATATTGACATAGTTGAGAAGTCGTGATTAAGGTAAGATAATTTGTCTCAATATCCTTTCATGGTGGAATACCTTTATATTATGAACTAATATTATTTTAATATATGTTCATACAACCCAATTATCATTTTATATTAGTAATTCATGTATTATTATGTTATTTAATGTTTTATCATAATTTTATTATTTCAAGGGACCTATGATTCTAAATATTTTCATGTGATATGGGAATTTTACTTAAATAATCAGTATTTAATTATTTTCCACAAACATCCCTTTCTAAACCATTTAAATGATTTTGAAAGAAAATTATGAATTATTTAATATGTGCCAAAAATATTTATAAAATAAATTTTATTTACCATTTCTATTATTTTAGTCAATTTCAAAAAGGTAAATTTTAACATTTATTGTACGGTACATTTTGGAAAATGTCAAAAGAGATGTTATTTTCATAACATACATGACAACAATAAGTTTTTAACAACCAAGACAATTATTTGATTTCTAGCTTCCATTTTCTTATTTCATGTTTAATTTAAATGAATCCCTTTTCTATTGTTCTGATAATTTTGTATTGATTTTTTTCAAATAAAAATGATATTTTGTTGTTGAAAATTGATTTTTTAGGATATTAAAATATATTTTAAAAATATTAAAAAATGAAATATTTTATTCATTCTATGTTACCTGATAAATGGTTTCAGTCAAATATTACTAGCTTATTTTTGAAAATAAAATAAAATGGGGAAGCCTATATAGCATCAAATGAGATCATTAATACTATAATGATTAGGCCATCCAGATAAAGATGAGTGGTCCTATTAAAGCTCATATAATGGGGTGTCATAGATAGTGCATGGGTAAACATGATATAGCTTATATGATGGGTGTTCCTTGGTGGCACTCCAATGCATTTGGAAATGATAATATTTTAATATAGAAATGTGGTTATTCCAATTAAAAGGGTTTTCTTAATTTCACTCTCTATTTCACCAAAAATTGGTTTTAGTTACATGGTATGAGTTTTAATTATTTTCCACTGGAAAATTGTTTTGTATGTTTTTTATTTGAGGATTTTGTGTCTTGTACACTGAAAGAGCACTGATGATAATGATAAATGTTATATGATTTTTCATTTTTTCATAACAAATTAATATTCCCTTTTTTATAATCCTTGATATGCTTTTTGTGACCACATTGACACCCTAAAATTATAATGTAGGAATGTTGTAATCGATATCATATATGATACGATACAACATGTGTAAAGGGAAAATAAAATCCAAACACTTTTTAAGGAATTTAATATTTTATATAAATACATTCTATGATATAAAATCCATTTTATGAAACACTAATTTTGATTCGGTTGCTCCTGACCCAGTATTTCTTCAATAACTTATGTTACACACAAGACAATTTTTTTACAGAATAATATAAATGTTAATATTTAAAGTGAATATTATCCCATAACTGTTAAATTTTTTTATTAATTAGACTAAAAATATTATGAAAATATATTTTTCTATTCATTGGAAACCAATTTATTATAAATGGAAATAAAAAATAATGGAATATAAATTAATTGTTTTCATAAAAAAATAATTTTATACACCCTATTGTATAATGACATAATAAATTAATGTAATTTAATTTATTCAATTATCATTATAAAATTTATATTTCTTATATTCGATAATTTTTTAAAAAAATTCATTAAATATATTTTATTTTCCTGTGATAATAATAGATAAAATTTTACAATCTAAGGATATATTTTTCTTAAGATAAATCCTCCTCCTTTTAATGGTGAACTTGTTAAAAATAAATATTTTTACTCTTATATAATTTTGTTTCAAAATTAACCTTATTTTTACATGTTTAATGTCATAATTATTTTATGTTTAATTTTGGGTATTTTCTATATAGATGTTTCATTTTTTCACTAGTAGCGAAAAATTACTAAATCTTAATTGAAAATATGATTTTAATTTAAATATTTTATAATGATAAAAAATAATTGAAATTGGTAATATTTTTACCTATTAATCTAATATTTTCATTGGAAAAAAATTACATTGAATTTATATAAAAATAATAATAATCATTTGATCATTTTCACATATAAGACATGTTTTGTCATCATGTTATAGTAAAGTAATATTTGTAATATTTTGAAATGAATTTGATAAAATGGATTACATATTTATAATAAGATTAATTTATATTATATAATAATTTCTGGATAAATTTTTTACCAAAATGAATATTGAAAAATTTGAAAATTATTTAGTACAGTTATGGTAAATATTGGTTTACCAGGGGTTAAATTAATAATATAAGGGTTATAATGCCTACAAAATTTTCCAACAACATTTTGTTGGCCATATTGTCCTCATTAAAATAATAGGGTATAATTTGTTGTTTTTTATGAAAAATATTTCTTAAATGTGACCCATATAATATATTACATAAAAAATGACAAAAAATATACTTATCTTTCTATTAATATCAATAAAAAAAAAATTAGATAAAATCTAAATAGATTACGATATAAGAATCATTATCAATTATAATTATTATTTCACATCATCAAATTTTATCTTCAAATATAATAGATGAATTAGTTACCTAAAATTATTATGCAATTCAAACAAATTAATTATATAGTTTGAAATTTAAAAAAATCAATAATACTAAATATATTCAAAGTGATATAAATAGAATGAATCATTGTGCTACTTAATTTTTTATATTAACGTATCATGTTACACATATTTTAAATTAATATTATAAAATTACATCATTTTATTTATATATTAAATTCAAAATATATTAATAATGTCAAAATTAATGTTACTGCAATTTTATAAAAAAAGATAATTTATTAATTTATTTAATATTACTAATAAATACTATTTTTAAATGATGATTGTAAATGTTTTTAAAATTTCATACATGGTTCATTAATCATCCAATTTTTCTATAATAATGATCATATAGCCCATTAAATATTAAAATATCAATTAGTATAGTTATAGTTTAAGTAGTGTTATCCCTTGTCACTTGAATTAATATAAAAAGTTATTTCCAATAGTTATTGTATTTTTATTTAATATGTTTCATATAATATTTATGAATAGTGGTAACAAATTATATTTCAAGTTTCATTTTATTTTACACATTATGGTTCAAATACTAATGTAGCCAAACTAGTTACCATATTAAAAAAAATTGATAAAATATTAAAACATATGAGTTATGGAATTAAGTTTTTAATGAATGTGTTTTGTTGTTTAAATTATATTTGGACTGACATAATAATCCCTCAAACCAAATATGTATCAACTATATACCACGTTTTGGTTATATTTTTTCCCAATGGTGAATAGTTTTGTGTATTTAGAGAAATGACAGTCCTCTTCAACAATAAAAAGGCACGCACTCCCACCACATCTTCACACCTCTCAATCTATTTGTCTCATCTAAGATCATTCCAAATCACTCCCAAACACACATAACCCCATATTAGAAGATAAAATATGGTAATATATAAAACCATTCCATATTTTAGTGAAAACCTATGGAGGAAACAAACAAAAGATCTAATGATTTTCTCAAAACATTTTTTTATTTCTTTCACCACCTCCTCAAATTCTTATTATTACATGAACATATAATAACATCAATATTTTCCATATATAGAGATTTTGTTAGGTTATGTCTATGATATAAAGAAACATTACATTCAATCAAATGAGTTACAAAATAATTTCTTTTAGTACAACCTACTACCTCTTCACGAATGATGTTATTTAGTTATTAATTACACCTTTAGAGGATTGGAATAATGATTTATATTTAATGTAACAACAAAAAACTATAAAATTAGATCAGTTTATTCGATATTATGTATGAAAAGAAATAAAAAGCACATAAGAGAATATAATATCCTTATATTTATAATATAATTACTATTTTAGATAAATTTAAATTATTATATATCATGAAATGAATGCAATACTGAGTACGCTTGTGTCATGAACAACAATGAGTTTATTTAATGGCTTCAATTACACATGGGAAGGAGTTATAAGGAACTATACTATATTAATAAACTATTATAATTTTATATAATAATACATAAATTTTTTATTAAATTATTAGTTATTAATATTATTGACTATCTTACCAAAATATATGGTCTAAAAAATTATAATTGGAATTCATTAGTGATGAATAATTTAGAAATAAAAATATTTTCTGATTTAATATATAATTAATATTTTAATGCTCTTAAAGTCATGTTTTCTTAGAAAATTATATAAATTAAAAATATATTAATATATTAATGATATATATATATATTATATTAAAAAATTATCTTAATGAAATCATAAAATAAATTTCATAAGCATAATGGTTTAATAAACCCCATATTATGCATAAAAACATATATGTTTCTAAATGAAATTTTATACCATTTTAATGGAGTGTCAAGAACCAAATCTAGTCGCTACTAATATAGACACCAATTCCGGCCCATTAAAAGGCATAAATGGTATTCCCTATTCCCACAAGCTGGAACATATGCCGAGGTATCAAAAAATTTTGATTGAGAATGATTTACCCAAGTATGAAATCATAAAACATTAAAAATAATAAATAATATGAATAAAAAAATTTCTTTCCCATCAAACCTAAAAATAATATCGGAAAACATTTTTTTTAATAAAATTGAATTATTTCCAAACATAAATAAAAAATAGTAAAACATTCAAAAAGAATCCACATGAAAAGTGGTCATCTCACCTATGTTGTCTCCCCAACACCATGCCAAGAGGGTACTAACAACCAAAAATTCCATCACCCGAGGCTTCAACATTAACTGTGTCAAACATAATCAAGTCTACATACACCCAAGGTGTGTATTAATCATTTGATTCTATGACCAATATGATAAAACCCAAGTATTTCAAAGAGTATGGAATACAAGGTGAAAAGAAAGCAGTTTTAATATGTAAATGCGACGCTAAATTCTATGAAATAAAACTTCTAACTATACACAAGATTCAAAATAAAATATTCATAATGTTAAAAAATTTCAGAAATACAAGTAAAATACTATAACTTATATAAAAAACACTAATACAATGTATAATACCATAAATCCAATGAGTACCAAAACTAAGAACAGCCATAGGCACTGGATAGTCTCGACCCCTATATACCTCGTACCACGATGTAAAAATACTCAGGTCACAATCATTTTTCATGAACGAGACAATATTAGGTAGAATACACAAAAGGAATTGGTACCCAATAATCATATACATAGTTTAGTTAGACGTTTCTTGATCAAAATAGCTATGTTAAACAAGGAAAAAACCCATCTAGATCACTAGCATACTAGTACATATCTGCCCCCCTAAGTACCCAGGCTTCCCCCTTTGGGATCAAATAGTTCATTCTTGATTCATAAATCAAATTTTATAAAATAACACAACTAATAGTCACATAAAAACAATATATTAGCTACACACACTCTATACCACTTTAAACACACAACCAAAAATTTTGATTTTCAATAAAACAACTTCACAAAATCTCACAGTATTTTTCACCCAAAACACCTTGAAATCAACAATTTGTACACCTTTTGCACTCATATATTTCACTAAAACAGAAATTTAAGCCCAATACCTTTTTAATTAAACCATAAAAAAAGTTATTGGGCATCTCCATATTAACCAAGAAATGATACCTTTATAAAACATCAATATTTTCACAAACATGTCATTTCAATCCCAGATGCTTCACAAACCCATTAAAACAAGAATTATAAGAAGAAAAAATGATATAAACATTCAAATAGTTATTTTCATAAATAATTCATTTCAATAAAATCAACTATGTATTTATAGGGAACACCTGAATGATACAATAAAATATTTCTATGAAAATCTCTTATTTCAAAGGGAAATGGAATTTTAATTTAATTTGAATTAAAAATAAAACTAAATCAAATTTTTTCACCAATAATCAAATAATATAAACAATAAAATACCATAAACACATAAATCAATGTCAAAAGGATTTCATACACATTAAATCACCTTCCAATATTTTAAAAACATTGAATACATTTTGGAAAAATTCAATCGCACCACTGTCGCACCTCAAAGAATGTAGATCGAGCCTAAAATCAGAATTTTAGACCATGAAAACACATATATAAACCCTATGTTCGAATACCTACATTCATTAAATTAGAATCATCATTAATAATAGAAGAAACCCTTTGAAATAGAAATTATCATAAGTATGAGAGGGAAGGACGAAAATAAACCCTCGTACTTGGGAGATCTTCAAGAAATCTCCCCAAGTCACCCAAAGGATGAATCTCCAAGAAACAAAAACATAAATTAAGATTCTAATAAGTCTGATTAGGTTATGTAGGAAGTGTAATGGTTGAATATTAGTTAAAAGTTTTGGATTTATGAATGAATAAAATTACCTTTATAAATATGGATGAATTGTGAAACCTTAAGATGTTTCGACAAAATCCAAAAAGAAAATGAGCTCCAAATAATGGGATAATAGAATGGGGTAGTGCCTCGGTTTTGTGGTCTTAAGTTATAGGTAGAAAAACCAAACAATCAAAAAAAATTAACATTATATTAAATAAATAATTATAAAAAAACTGGATATGGGCTTTGGGATGGCCCAATTTATTAAATAAAATCCGAAAAGACACCGTGATTCTGGATTCCTAAAGGGTCCAAATTGATATGGTGTTGTTAATATGTCATGTGAGACAAATTAAAAATTTTAATGAATGAAATTTATTGAAAAATAAAATATTTAAAAAGTATACAAAAAATTATTTTTAAATCTTGAAATGTGCTAACATTTTGGACCAAATTTTAAAAAACCACCATTTCCACCAAAATGAAAGGGAAACCCCAAAAACAATGAAATAATTGAGAAAAAAATGATAAATTCCTTTAAAATAATACATGCATGTGATAATTATCCCCTCTATGAAAACATTCCTTCTGTAATGTCAACTTGAAGCATGATCGGAAAACAGGAAAGGGTACTCTTCCTCAACTCCGGACTTCCACTCCCATGTCTCATGTGTTTCATTTCCATGATGCTAAAGAACCCTGAATAGTATAATTTAATTCCCCCAATTAAAATTTTCTTGGACATGCACTATTCGAATTACATTCTAAAAAATATATAAATCAGGATCTATATCCAACACATACTAAGTCAGTACTTGGGATGGATCCAAGTTGTATTTATTCACCTTGGAGACATGGAAAATGTCATGGATGGATGCCAAATATGAAGGTATGTCTAAATTGTATACCACCTTTCCACTATGTTCAGTGATGTCAAAAGTTTTGACAAACCACACTTTCAGCTTCTCTTTCCTTCCAAATTGACAAAGTCCTAGACAAGGGGCCACATTAAATAATACTTTTTCACCCATATAAAACTCTAGGACATGATGTCTCTAGTAGGAATATGATTTATGGAGAATATAGGCTATCAAAAAGTTGTTCCTAATCAAATTGACCATCTCAGACATCTCTTTCACCACAATCAACCCCAGTAGTGAGGTCTCACCTACCACAACCAACCACAGGGTATCCAACAAGGCCGACCATAAAGCGCCTGAAAAGGATCCATTTGTATCATGTATTGTTAAATTTTATTATAAGAAAACATAATCTACCCCAAATGGAAATCCTAGCAACCTATAAAGTCCATAACACACGCACTGAGCATTTCATCCAAAATTGTTTTTTCCCATTCTATCTGACCATCAGTTTGATGATGGTACGTTGTGCTCATCTTGATCTGTGACCCCAATGCCTTCCGTAGGCCATCCCAAAACAAAGAATTGAAAAATGGGTCTCTATCCGAGACAACTGCTGATAGAATGCCATGGTGTCTCACCACATCCTTACGATATAAAAGGCCCTTCCCATTAGCTTAAAAATAATCTCTGATCGGAATGAATTTTGAGGATTTGGTTATATGAGCAATCACCACAATAATGGAATTCTTACCCTGAGGTGTACAAGGAAATCCAACGATGAAGTCTACAGAATTATCATCCCACTTTTATGTACAAATGGGTAATGGATGGAGAAAACTGGAGGGCCTTTGATGATCTACATTCACCAGCTCCCATTTGTAGCTTCTCAACATGAAGCCTCAGATGACTCATCTCAAATCAGGCCACCAGAACTGCCTAAATACATCATAATACATCATGGTGGCACACAGATGGGAATCCCAATAAGACTAGTGGATATCCTCTATCATCGCCATTTGTAGCGAAAACGACACTGCTAATGGCCCTTGAAGTAGAAGATTCCCTCAACAAAATAATACCAATCTGATGTAATCTCCCCACCACGATGAAACTACCTTGACTACTATCAATTCTCATCACTAGGTTGATCCCACTTATTCAAACCCAAGAGACAATGAGTCAACTATAAGCTCTTTAAGAACACATCCCCATTTTCCTCCCTAGTCTTCACATGCATATGAGAAAAGAGAGCCATCTATTTCCACTCATCATTATACTTCCCCAATGTTTGCACAATAGCTCTTCTACACAAGGAATAATCCATCATGTTACTCTATACTGAGGTATAGAAAATGTTGAATCGAACCCCTATATGTACTCGATCCAGTGACGTTACCTCAGGTTGAGGACCTTATGAGAGATGATATAGTCCATGAATTTGTGATCTATATAGACCACAATCAGCACCACAAAGAGGAAGTGACTCTAGGTATTCAAAGCATGCATCAACGCTGCTAACACTCTGTCATGGGTCAGGTAATTATTTCTGTATGTTTGACATTGGCGGGAGACATGTGCTACCACGTGATCATACTGTATAAGAACACACCCAAAACCCATAACTAAAGCATCATAATACACCACATAACCCTTTATAGAAAATTGAAATTCAAAAAGGGGGATGTAGTCAACTTCCTGAATAGATCCTTGAAGAATTCCTGACATTTTAGACCTCATACAATCTTCACCCCTTTCCGTGTAAGTGTGGTCATTGGGGAAGCAAGATGAGAGAAATTGTGAACAGAGTGCATGTAATAACCATCCAAGAAGAAGATACACCTAATCTAGAACACATTATTTGGCTACTGCTATGACGTAATTGCACTGATGTTCTTGGGGCCGACCAAAACCCCATGTTCAGAATTCACATGACCTAGCAATTTCTTCTCACTATTCTAGATAGTGCACTATGACCACATAGCATAGAGACAATGATCCCGCAAAGTTCCCAAAAATATCCTAAAGTGATTTTCATGTTCCTCTTCGAGGCTGGAGTATAATATAATAGCATCCATGAACAACACAATGTAGCAAACAATATACTGATGGAACACTCTATGTATTAGTTCAATAAGTACCTTTGGAACATTGGACATTCTGATGGGAATGACCAAGTAATTTTAATGGCTATACTTTCTCCGAAAGGCTTTATTTGGGATATATTCCTATTTCACCCTAAGTTGATGTTATCCTAAACACAAGCATATTATCAAGACCCACTTTTTCCATTCAACTGATCAAAAATATCAACTATTCTGGGCAAAAGTGGATTGTTATTAATTGTTACCTTATTCAACTTATGGTAGTAAATGCACAATCGGATGGATTCGTTATCCTTTTCATGAAAAACATAGAAGTGGCCCATGGATAGATGCTCAAGAAAATAAATCCTTTGGATTATAAATCATCTAGTTGTTTTTTAATTTCCTCTACTCAGTTGGTGACATAAGATATTAGGGATGAAAAATCGGCTATTTTCCCATTGCCAAATCAATCGAGAACTCCACATCCTGCTCAAGGAGAATCATGAATAATTTTCCTGGGATACATGCAGAATCACATTTAGTTGAAAAGGTAGTGCACCCTCAAGGGAAATACTATCATCCTCAAGCATGAATTATGATAACTAGAATATAGGAATTCCCAATTCTGGGAGTGGAGGTCCTGCATGACCTGACCGAGGATCCCATTCTCCATGAAAAACATGAAGACTCCCATTATGTTCCATGAAACTCACTCACCACCTGTATTAATAAGTCGGTTCTAGGAATTTTAAAAATTAATACATGACATGTATTATGTCAAACAGATCCATATCTACGAAAAAGAGTTCCTACTCCATATCAATCACTCACATAGAGAGCACACATTACTAGAACCTAAGACGCAACTCATTTTCCTTCCAAGTGGCATCACCAAATCCATCACAAAAGAGAAAAACTAGGTTGAAAAATTAAACATTTCCACAAAAAGGAAGAAATTATTGAAACAGATGGACCAATATAAAAAATATAAGCAACCATAGAATATGTGATCAAAAAGATTCCTCAAACTACCAATAATCCCTCCTCAGATCTTGCAGATGCCAGCTCCACTCAAGGAGATGTCTGGTCTCCACATGAGAACGACCACTAGTCTTTTGTTGTTCCCTGAACCTAATATGCCACAAAGATGACCCCTACCAGCCACCAATTCCACACAAAAAATGATTCCCCCCATCCTTGATGTATTGGACTGTGCTGGAACTCCTCTTGATGCCGCAGACCCTACGCCGCTCTGAAGTGAACGTGCCGCCCCGCAAAAGCACTACAAGTGATACGTACCTCCACATTTTTAACAGGGCTTTAGAGGATATGGGATATCTAGTCGGATATTCCCTAGCCTCCACAAATGGTGGCAAATGACTGATCTCTCATCCGAATCCATATATGTGAACTTCCTAGAAGAGTGGCCTAAACTGCAACCTCCCTTATTCATATATTCCTCCCACATCATTTTCTTCTCTAAAGATATGACACTACCCACTACTGATAGTGACCCTGAGGAAACATTACTACCATTATGGTCAATTTACACCATACAGTCTTGGTGAACGACTTCAGCATAGGTCCTCGGCTTGAATAAGAAAACCTGGGTTTATATCTTTGGTCGCAAACCTCTATCAAACCTATGCACCTTCACTTATTCATTAGAGACAATTTCATGAGCATACTGAACAAACAAAGTGAAATGTTCAGTATACTCCTTTACAGATAGATTCTACCGAACAAAATACATGAACTCTTGAGACCTGGAATATGAAAAGACCATAGGGTAGTATTGTTTATAGAAGATACCCCTGATATCTCCCCGACACATCAACACATTCTTCCCTATCTTAAGTACCAATTCCCACCACCTATAGTTGGGACCCTCAAACTAAAATGTGTAACACTTCACTATGATCTCTTCACTTGTATCCAGTAGCTTAAAGATGCTATCGATCATCTCGAGCCATTCCTCTGCTTAATGGGTTCATTGCTGCCTTAGAAGGACAGAGGATTATTTTTCAGGAACTCCTGTGCATTGTCCTTTATAGGACCAGTCTCATCCACTCTAACAAGAGTTATAATATGATCCAATCCCTATCCTAGAGATTGGACAGATCGCACCATGGCCTTGAATAACCTCTGATCAAATGGTTTTGTTAGAATTTATTCTTCTTCCTCTTATCGGCACATTAGAGCTTTCGAAGGAGGCATGTTGCTACAAAATACAACAGTCACAATAATTTTGCCAATAAAACAATTTTAATGATTTTAAATCAAATATATCAAGTGAAGATTATCTAAACACATTACAATAATAAATAAATTACTATCCCTCCCTCGCATGATATCCACATGTGGTCTCCACCCCACACGTCTCACCTGGATGTGAAGTCAATTAGACAATTCCAGTGACACGTGGTGACTCATGGTCTTCCATGAGAGGGGTGGTATAGGAACACCTCTAACTAAATGAATCTCGATCCCCAACATTCCAATCCCATGTTTATCCAGAATTATCACAAAATACTAATGTACACCAAAAAAATTAGCCTTCATTGATATAATTTATACAGGAACCAAATTTGGTTCCCACTAATACCGATATAAAATCTAGCCCATTACAATTCCAAAAGGGAATTACCTATCCCCATGGGCTAGAAAAAGTTATTGGGTATCAATAACATTTCATGGGGAATGATTTTCCTGAGTATTAAAGCATAAAACAATTAAAATATCTATAATATAAATCTATAATTATTATTCCAAACATGTGTTAACAAATAACAGATATGAATACATCATTTTATGAAAATTTCAAGATGTCCACACTTAAATAAAAACATCCAAAAAATATCCACAATGACTCCACACACCAAGGGGTCATCTCCCCCAAGCTGTCTCCAAGTGACCACACCAGAGGGGACTAACAACCTGAACTGCCTTCACAAGAGCCATTTTCATTACATGTGTAAAAAAATAATCAAGTATAATTACACACAAGGTGTGTATGTAGGGTATAAGCCTAATCCCAATAGTGTACTACACAAGGATTTAAATGAGTATGCAATACAGGGTGAAAAGCTTGTAATTTTAATAAATATGGAAAAACGGCGATAAATTCCAGGTAATGCAACTTTCAACTATAAACAAGTTTCAAAATAAAACATTCATAATTATAACACATTCCAATAAGACATGTTAGATGATTTAAATTAAATCAAAACACACCCTAATACATGGGAAAATACCACAAATCCAATGATCACCAAAACTGGGAACACCCCTAGGCACTATATAGTCGCAGGCCCTATGTACCTTGTACCTTGGTGTAAACATATGCATTTGGCAATCCATTCTGGTGCACAACCCACTATTAGGGAACATATCCATTACATAGTGGTCCAAAAATATCATCCAAATTTTTTTTTGTCATTATCCAAAATTATAAGTGTATTAAGGACATAACCCATTTGGATCACTAGCGAACTTATACATATCTTCCCACCAAGGTACCAAAGCATTACCCTCTGCAATGAAACAATTCCAGCATACTACATTCAACTCTTTAAATATAATAACACTACTACCGATAACATACCAATAATAAAATATCTATACACACATTATACTACTTAAAACGCACATCAAATCATTTTTATTTTCAATAAAAAAACATCTCAAAATCTTATATTATTTGGAACCCAAAACACCTTGAAATACTCACATTACACACCATGTGAACACTAATAAGTCAAAATTACATAAATTTAAGACCAATAGATTTTCAATTATACCAAACAAACAGTTATAGGGAATCCCCATATGAACTAATAAATTATATCTTTATAAAACATCCATTTTCACAAAAAAATTGACATTTAAATTATACATGCTTCAAAAACACCATAAAACATGTTTTCACAGCTGAAATAAAAGGAGATAAACATTCAAAACAATAATTTTCCTCCCTAATTTATTTCAATAAAATCAAAAAATTATTTATATGGCAACCCTAAATAATCCAATAAAATTTGATATGACCCCCCACAATTTTACATTTAAAGAGAATTTAAAATTCATTGGCTTTAAAAATACAACTAAAACCAATTTTTTAACCAATAATGAAATTGTATAAACATGAAAATATCACAAACACAACAAACTATGTCACAAGGATTTCGTACATATAAAATCACCAACCAATATTTTTAAAACATTGCATCCTTTGTGCGAAAATTCAATCGCACCACCCCCGCACCTCATGGACTGTTGTTCTAGACTAAAATCCGAATGTTGGACAAAGAAAACCAAATGTTAAACCCTGTGTTTGATGAACTATATTTTGTTCATTATGAACTTCAAAAATAAATGAATAAACCCAAATAAAATGGATAAAAGCCTTAAAAAATGGCACTTACCCCTGCAGCTTATTCACATATCTCAATCCTTTTACAATAATGAAAAACTTTTAAAATAAGATCCAAACATCCCTATAAAATACTAAAAAGCCTCCCCATGGGAATAAATCCAACAAATGATATCTTTTGGTATAAACCAAAAGGTTTTACCAGAAAACAAGGTAACATTATTCAATGATAACTTTCATTTAATTTATTTTCCACCACATAAAATCATCATATTAAATGAATATATAATAACTACATTATAATTAATATTATTAGATGTTTTTATTCCAATATTTAGTCCTAAAATTTCTCATACTTCCATCTAATGGGTAATGAACATACCATTTAAGTGTACGGTAAACTACCGACACATAAAATGTTGTCATTCATTTTTTCCTTTACCACCTCTCATGGTTAAGAAAAATGATGTACACACTAGTTGTATATTATATTTATGAAATTAATAATATATTTATGGTTATTAAATATTTATATAAAACGTAAATACTGGCTTTCCATTTTGTGGGAAAATGATAACATCGTTCATTGAAGTGTAGACTTCTACCACCTTAGGCAATGTGATTTGTTCACAGTATACATGGAATTTATAATGGATAGTTTAAAAAATAAATTATATGAAAAATAAATTATAAAATAATAATGAAATACCCATATATCATTAACATTCAAATTTTCTAAACACAACAAAAAAATGAAAAAAATCCATCAAGCATAAGTAAACCCTACCATCTATATTGACAATGCATTTCATTTCATAACCCAAAAAAATTGTAAAGTACTCTAAATACAGATTTATAGAATATATATATAACATTTCAATTATGGTGTAAACTCTATAGATTATTAAATCATGATTTATAAACTAGGAAATAAATTTCATGTTAAAATATACTTGATAAAGTTTTCAATTATGACACAAAATAATGAAAATAGTGAATGGTTACTAATAAACAAGTAATAATATATTATAAGAATCTACTATATGATATTGTAAATATGATCATATTTCAATGAAATTATAGTGAAATTTTTATATCCATTATTGGGGATGTTAAATTACTTTCACCCAAAAATTTTAGCACAAGGTAAGCTTTTTTTGTCTCACTTATCTTTCCCAGATCCATATTCCATTAACATCACACACTTCATTTATGAGGTGTACCTACTGCCCCTTTAAAAATTTATAAACTAAACTCTTTTATCTTCATGGTATATAAAACATTTAATTAATTTTATTCCTTTATGATGCTTATTCTTAAAATTTTTTAAAGTGGTATGAGACACATAGGAACATTTAAATATTATTTTAATTAAGATTATTTTTTATGATCATTAAATTTTATTTCTATAAATTGAGGTATAATTATTTATTATGAATATTTTTTATTATATATGGTCTAAATAATTCTATTATTACATGAAATATTAGGATAAATTCATTATTAATCATATTGGGAGTGTTTATTTTAATTGTTTCATCTAAGGGTATAGAAATTAAGCGTTATGAAGTGGAAAATAATTTCATAACCAAATTCATTTTGATTGGTTTATATTACATCATCATTTTTATTAATATTCAATGATTTTTTGTATAATAAATTAAAATACTCAGTAAAATACTTCCAATTATTTTATTTGGATTTACCTTTCGACACAAATAGTAAATTCATTGAATGGTACCACCTCAATATTATGTTCTTTTAAAGAGTTTACATCAAAATCACATTTTTTAGATTGTTTACACATTAATTCTCAGTAAAATAAAATATAAAATATATGTTTAAAAAATCAATTAATTTTATTTTCTTTTATCCTTCCATCAACTTTTTCATGTAATATTACCATTATTCCACTATTGAGTACTAATAATGTTTTAGAAAATGATTTTAAGAAAATCATTATTCATTTCTCTCATTCATCGAAGAAATTTTTTTCATCTAAAAAATGTTTTCTTAGAAAAATTCAAATATTATTGAACCTTCTAAAGATGTATTATTTAAGAAATATTTTCCATTTCCTACCAATGTTTGTTTTGTGGATTCTTCTTATCTCTTTCTAATGAATTAAATTTTCTAACAATCCCAACATGATAAATGAATGTTCTTTTACCCACATACAATATTGATAGATATATTTGAAATATATTTTTTGAAGAATCTTTTAAAATTAAAAATTATCAGTTTTTAATGAAATGGAAATTTAATAGTTAGTTTTAGAAAATTTATAAAAAAAAATCAAAATAAAAATAATTTTTTTATGATTGTTTTTAAAAGATATTTTTATAATAAATCCATTAAACAATGAAAAAAACATTTATTTATACTGCACATTGGATATGTATTATTAATACTATATTTATTATTTCTCTATATTATTTATGATTTATTTGTGCAAGGACAGTTTTCAAATTCACTTCCATGATTCCTTTTTTAGTTCCCTTAAAATATTCAATTCTCTATCAGTATTAAACATTGAATTTCCCCAAATTATCTATATTAGTTATCATGGATTGGTTCATCACCTAAATAATAGAAAATTTATATATATGGTGTTTTATTTTAAATCTTCGTGATTATATGGGAAATTTTTTAATGATATTTATTCTGTATTCCATTCTGATATTTGACTGGGCATATTGTTATTATTTAAATTCATTATTTAAAATGATAATTTATTCTGACTATCCACTATTGGCGGGAACCATACATTATATATCCCCTCAATCCATCAATAGGTTCTCATGAGAAAACTTATTGTTAATAATTAAAATGATACCTACATGTTGTTTTAAATTATATGGAAGATTGTTCATGGTAGTATTCGTTTTCATTTTCTGGATAAATGATGTTCAATAATTACGCATTACCATCAGTTTTATTTTTTTTATCCAAGAGGTATTCACAATGAAAATGTCTATGGATGCATTCCATTCTCATTTTATGGATAAAATTCCAAGTAATTCAGTCATTTCCTTTTCGTATTGTTTATCCACTCATTTTGTTGATAATATGACATGTGTGTTCATTTATATTCCTTTCTATAATTTTTATGTACACCATTCTAATTTTATTGATTCCATGAATTTTTTATTCAGTTATTAGCTTTCCAAATTTAATATTCACATTGATTCAACATTGTTCAATTGTAAATTACTTTTACTGGGAATTTAGAGTCACCCTTATTTTCCTTCCATTCCCCAAAAATAAAATAATTTTTATATTAATGATATGAAATCTCAATCAACAAGGAATAGAGTCATTATTTTTCATTTCAAAAATATTTTTCATTTAGTTCATTCATTTATAATACAAGAATCATATATGTATATAATTTACCTAAACTAATTAAATATTTGGTCCCCCAGGACATTATTTTTGTGTATACTATACATAATTAATGTTAGTAGACTCCAAATCTAAGAATTATAGTGTAAGGTCACTACAGTTGACATTGTATATTTTTTCGAAGCAATCATGTGGACTGATTTAAGAAAAAAATATAATATTATGAAACCCTAATATATAAATTGAGGACAAGTAAAGAAAAATATCCTAGAATATTTGGAATGTAGAAATTATGAGGGTCATGCTAAAAATTCGTCCATGTATATATACTACAAGTAAATATGGTTCTGTAAAAAATGTACATTGGGGTAACAACTCCAAAAACGGTTCATCAGGACAAACATGAGAATAACCAAGTACCCTATTAAATGACATACTTTGCACATAGTTTGAAACAATCATATGTTATCATTAGTGTAATTAAAATTTTCCATACAAAAAATTATAGATGATTTGAATGGATAATGAAAATTAATTATCTTGATTAAAAATTATATCAAGGAATGACTTATAGTGAAATAAAATTGTTGAAGTATTCAGTTAGATTGTACAAATAAATTTTAGAATTATTTTTCAAAATAGAATTTTAGTATTAGGAGTCATGAAATATCTAAGGATTTTTTATAATTTAAAAAGATGAAATGTCTTCATTACCATAAGGGTGAAGGATATTTTCATGTAATTAGGATATTATAGTTGATCGTTAGTTCTTTTTCATAAAAATATCTTCTGCTTTTATGTGATTAAAGATATAATAGTTTAAATTCATGGAAATACAACTCATTAGTTTAATATTTGTTTTAATAGAAATGATATTTGAAGAATAATGGAATTGAATATTGAGACACTTTTTTAAAGGTATCAATAAACTTTTCAGTAATTATTATAATTAATGAAATTTTAATAATAGTAAAATAAGAAAATTTCTTTAGAAAAACATTGTATTGAAATTCACATCGAAAAATTTATTAAATGTGTAAAATTCAAAGACATCCGTCATTATATTTTTAAATGATATAGGAATTATATAAATATGGATTTAGAAAATTAAAATGTAGTGACTCGGTATTTTTTGGCCCTCTCAAACATTGGAATATTTCTACAAATGATTCCAGAGCTAGGCGCGATGACAGCATGCTATTCCGAGGCCCAGTGTGCGCAGAATTAATTTTATAAAAATACTAAATATTTTATACTATGCACATGGCGAGGGTGTGATATCTCTTAAATGGTAGTTCAGAACGGGAATATGAGGGCGCAGTTGCATCCGGAAGGTGCTGTTTACCGTAGGCGATGTGTAAACATTCCAGGCGCAGGCCTGCGGTGGAAAGCGCCAACAGGGTCGTCTTCATAAATAAGTGAAAAAATCCATTTACGAGCATCAGCTCGAATAACATCTAAACAGAGTGTTGGATCGCAAATCCGAGTCTGTCGTTGTGTTCAGAATGGTGCATATACCCTAGGGGGGACCTTACCTTTGTCTACATCGGGTGCCGGGACAGAGGAGACTTGGTTGGGAGTGAAATGAGTAGTTTTATTAAATAAAAAAAGAAACTTATTTCATCTCTCCCCTCCCACCTCTTACATGCGACGCCAGACGAACCCACCCCACCTCCTCTATTTCTTCACCAGATCGAGCAAGAATCGTCTGTTTTCTGCGTCGTTCGTTAGCGGATCAAGTATTAGGGCGTCGCCGGCGTCGATCTGCACCCGAAGCATCGGTGTTTCGCTCGCGAGGTAGGCAGTTTGAGTTTTAAAATACAGGACCCCATTTATGTGTTTTTTTTCTTCAAATCTTTATAAAGGTTGTATAGTTCAGGTCCTGAGGTTCTTGAAGCACGTTTCAGATCTGTTTTTGGAGCACCGGGGGGCTCCCGGGGGTTCTCAGATGTTTTCCGGCGAAAACCCTAGATTCCGGTGGCGGCCATGGTGGAATTCGGTGAGGATCGACGGTGGCGTGGTGGCAGAGCAGTGTATTCCACTTGCGGCGGCGGAGGTGCTGCGGAATCCGGCGGCGGCGGGGTTGTTTACGGTGAGGCTGGCGGTGGTCCGACTCGGATTTTCCGGGGGTTATTTAAACCACCGTAACTCGCAAACCGTAACTCCGTTTTACAATCCGATTGCGAAGACTCCTTCCTTGCGTTGATGCTGACCTTTTGAACTCACTTTTAGAATTTTTTGAGTCATAATTTTGGCCCGGGGGCTTGAAATGTCGAATAAAATAATAATATTTTATTATTTTACGACTTCGGGCCGTTATAACTTCTACCCGGAGCGTCAGATTGACGTACTGTCAGTGGTGTTGAGACCCTAATGGTACAAAGGTCTTTTTTAGATGGTTTCCGAGTGTTGGGACCTAATTTTTGGTGTGTCTCCATGAGGTGAGGTTCCGTCATTTACGGGGAAACATGACTTTTTCACCGGGAGTCCGATTTTGGTGGGTGATTAGTCGATCCTGTGTGTTTTTTTGAGAGGATCGCAATGGTGAGATCCTTTTGTTGAGTTTCGGAATTGAGCAGTGTGCCCCACCCGAGCTGGCTTCGGTGAATAGTACCTTTTTCACTGGGTGTACGTTTCAGATGAATGAGTAGTCGATTCCACTTGTTTTTCAGAGGGGATCGTCGTGGTATGATCTGCTCGATGGATTTCTGGATCGTTGTGTGGGCCCTACATGGGAAAGCTACGGTGAATAGTTCCTTTTTCACCGGTTGTTCATTTCAGATGGGTAAACAGCCTATCCTACGTGTTTTTCCATGTGGATCGCGATGGTGGCCTTGGTATCGGCCTTAGTGGTGCGCAGTGTGGCGTTTTTGCAGGTCGCTTGGGTTAGCGACATTTTGGGCCAGTAGTGGTTGAGAGTAGTCCCTTGGTTGTTCCCACGAGGGTTCGCGTGACATCAAAACCTTCGTATAGGTTTGTGATCCTCTCGATGGGATGTTTAATCTGTTAGAGTTTTGGCATCCCTTGGGTGGACTCGGAGCGGGATCCTTTAGAATCTTTTCCCTAGATCTTGTTGTTTTTATCGTTGTGACCACTTATACATGGGCGGTGATCCCCTATCTAGAAGGTTATCCCCGTAGGGTTTGTGGCATCATCGGGAATATGATCCCCTACGCCGGGGGCCGTACTTAGTAGGGTTGTGGCATCGTCAAGTATACGATCCCCTGCTCAGCATCAGGTTTATAGTAGGGTTGCAGTATCGTTGGTTATGTGATCCCCTACTCAGCGCGTGGTTTCGGTAGGGTTGCAACATCGTCGGTTCGGTCCCCTACATCGCGAGTTATACCAGATATGGTTCTTGCATCATCATGAACACCTTTATATGGGCGATGATCCTCTATCTGAGGAATGTGCTTCTATCGAGTGCCAGATCAGGTTGTTGTATCCCTCAGCGGATCCTGGGTGTGATCCCTTATTTGTGAGAACTATGTATGCCATATCGGGTTGTGGTATCCCCAAGCGGACCCTGGGAGTGATCCCCTATATGTGAGCTTTGTATACCGTAGTGGGTTCTGGTATCCTCTAGCGGAACCTAGGATAAATACCCTATCTGAGGAGTTTGGTGGTTATGTTGTTTCAGCGACGATTCCCCAGTGATGTTATCCGACGAGCATGATCTCTTAGGTGAGCGTCAGAGTGGTTTGTGAGAATCCTGATGGAGTTTTTTTCTCAGACAAGTGTCATCTAAGATGATATCACTTGTGGAGTGTGCTCTCATGGTTGTGAATTATTGTTAGTGTTGAGGTCGGTTCCTTAGGTCACTTGGTGCGTGAGCTGGATATATCTTGATTGTTCAAGGTGTATGTATGTACTTACACCTGAGCTGAGCTCACTAGTTGTGTTTAGTCGAGGATGGTCACAAGATAGAGTTTCTCTCTCATATGGTTTCCCTCTGGTTGGGATGACCGGACTGTTTCCTTTCAGTTTCTCTCTTTGGTTTTAGGTTTTTTGGGTGCCTACTAACTATATTTATACTCACCCCTGCACGGGCTTTTCCCGCACATATTTTTGTCTTGTGCAGACCTCTGGCCTTTCGACGGAGTCCTAGGAGGACCTAGTGCAGGCGGAGCTGAGTGAGCGAGATTGACATGGGTGTTTGCCGGTGTGGTGCCGAGGGAGCTTTCCGGCTGTGTTTGTGGTAGCGTCCCCCTTCTTCAGAGAATGTTGGACGTGCTTTGTAGTTTTCTTTTGGTGGGCCCTATTTTTCCCTTATGTACTTTTTCTGTTGCAGTCTGGTTTGGGATAAATTGTATGCATGCATTTAATTTTCAGTTTTCTATATCTCTACATTGTTTCATGGAGGTGTTTGTGGGTGCGTGTGTACAAGTATGTTAGTCTAATGCCTCCCATGTGTGTGATGGACTACTCAGTGCTAGACGCCATCCCATAACCTATTAGAGGCTGGCTTGGGGAGTCGCGGATTGAGCCCCGTTGGGTCGGGTCGTGACAGAGTGGTATCAAAAAAGGTTCCACCTTTGGGATATCAGAGCATAGCTAGTCTAGCTGTGAGTTTGGTTCAGGTTGCATAGTGGCAGTGTTAGGATGTTATGAGTTCGGCTTTCAGGCTAGGGATTCTAGTGTTGGTGCAGCGTCCGATGTATCCATAATCCAAGACTCTGATAACCTGCCTTTTGACTCAGGACATTCGTACGCTGGTCACAGGGACATAATGGTACATGCATCATATCGTACTGGGTTTTGGGTTTTTCTTGTCCGTCTTGAGTCAGCTCTCCAGATATACTCTTTGAATGTGGTGCGTATTGAATGTATTTGAGGATGCCTTAATGAAGACAACCAGTGAGGGTTTCGCAGCAGGATTATGCTGACGACTCGCCCCGTGTAGAGGCTGTGGACCAGGGCGCAGGTTCTGAGGTTGCACCACTAGGTGGTCTGCCAGTTGAGCCACCACCTGTCGAGCAGCTGGTTATATCGGTAGTGCAGGATGAGGTTGCCTGTAGGCTGAGTGTGCTGCACGAGTTCCAGAGGTGGCAACCTCTGAGGTTCCTAGGTGATCCAGACCCCCAGGCAGCTGATGACAAGCTTGAGGCAGTCACTCGAGTTTTCCGCCTAGTGAGGACACCCCCAACACAGATGGTGGTCCTAGTGGAAATCCTTTTGTATGGTTCTGATGGGTGATGGTGGAGCCTAGTGACACAGTCCCATGATGAGGAGACGCCCACATGGGTCAGATTTTAAGCGTCTCTTCAGGGAAGAGTTCTATCCTGTGATGCTGAGTTCAGTGCTGATTCCGGATCTTCTACAGCTCCGGTAGGAGAGCATGACTGTGTCGGAGTACTCAGCGAGGTTTACATACCTGTCACGCTACTCCCTAGATATGGTTGCAGACCTATTCTTTAGGTCTTGGACCTTCGATCAGGGCTTACGTAGGGATATCTAAGAAGGTGTGGTTTCCTTGTGCCTACCCCCCTTTGCTGGAGTGCTGGAGCGAGCGTTGGTGTTGGAGAGCTTTCTGGCTGAGCAGATCCTGTCTGTTAGTGATGGGCATGTGAGAGGTGAGACTTTCTTAGTTGGATCAGCATCTGGTAGCCGATGATAGACTTAGGGGTCAGGAGGTGGCCAACGTTTCAGGAGGTGACCTCAGGATGGAGGATCAGAGGATCAGGGCTCAGAGGGCTCGAAGGCCAGTTTTGGTCAGCCGTAGGAGAGTCGGTGTTTTTCTTGCGATGGTCAGGGACATCTTGCTAGGGATTGTCCAACCCGACGTGCTGCTGAGAGGGAGCTGGTCGATGGACTGCCTTGGTAGAGGCAGCGTCTCGAGCAAGGAGGTCCGCAAAGCGGCGGACGTGGCGGCGGAGCGGGTGCTCCATGAGGAGGTGGTAGGCGGTACCAGATCCCACCACCCCCACCCCTAGGTGGTCCACGCCATGCTCGAGGAGTTGGTGGCTGAGGGCGAGGACAGCTACATTCCCTAGAGGCTATTGTCCCATAGGCACCGCTGATGGATATAGGTATGCCTTGTGTCCTTTCTACATTCTGCAGTAGTTTGTTAGACACTGTTTAGTGGTACCCATCTTTTCCTTTTCTTGACTGAGTTTTGTGTAGGGAGTTGGTATGACCGTGGGTGGGTGTTATTTGGCGTGCTTTGAATGCGTAAGGAAGAGGGATCCTTCCCCCACTGAGACGTGTTTTTGTGATGTGATTAAAACCGTACAGCTGAGTCAGTGCCTCCCAAAGTGGATAGTATCGGGGTGAGGTGGATGAGTCCCTCTAACTTATGTGTTCGAGCATTGTAGTTTGTTGGAGAACTCACTTGGGTGTGAGACATAGTTGAGAGTCCAGTCACTTTCATTGATCTTGGGGATTTTTGGGGATGAAATGTTCTAAGGGGGGGAGGATGTAGCGACTCGGTTTTTTTGCCCTGTTAGACTTTGGAAAATTTCAACGAATGATTCCAGAGCTAGGCGCGAAGACGGCGTGTGATTCCAAGGCCTGGTGTGCCTGTAATTAATTTTATAAAAATATTAAATATTTTTATACTATGCACGTGGAGGGGGAGTGATATCTCCTAAAACATAGCTCAGAACGGGAATCTGAGGGCGTGGTTGCATCTGAAATGTGCCGTTTACCCTAGGCAAGGTGTAAACATTGTGGGAGCAGGCCTGTGGTGGAAAGCACCACCAGGGGCATTTTCATAAATAAGTGGAAAAGTCCATTTACGAGTTTCGGCTTGAATAAATTCTGAACGGTGTGTCAGATCGCAAATCTGAGTCTGCTGTTGCATTTAGAATGGCGCATTTACCCTAGGGATGACCTTACCTTTGTCTGCATCGGGTGCCAGGACGGAGGCGACTTGGTGGGGAGTGAAATGAGTTGTTTTATTGAATAAAACAAAGAAAACCATTTCATCTATCCCCTCCCACCTCCTATGTGCGATTCTAGACAAACCCACCCCACCTCCTCCATTTCTTCGCCAGATCGAGCCAGAATCATCCGTTTTCTGTGCTGTTCGTCGGTGGATCTAGCTTCAGGGCGTCACCAGCGTCGATCTGTACCTGAAGCCTCGATGTTTCACCCACGATGTTGGAGGATTGAGTTATAAATTCCCAGACCCCATTTATGTATATTTTTTCATCGAATATTCATAAATTTGTTATAGTTCGGGTCCCAAGGTTTCTGAAACATGGTTCAGATCTGTTTTTGGAGCACCGAGGTGCTCCCAGGGGTTCCCGGATGTTTTCTAGCAGAAACCCCGGATTTTAGCGGCGGCCATGGCGGAATCCAGTGAGGCCCAGTGGCAGCGCGGTGGCGGAGCGGCAGAATCCGGCAGCAGCGGCGGCAGCATGGTGGAATCCAGCGGCATCGAGGGTGTTTCCGGCGAGGCTTGCGGTGGTCTGGCCAGGATTCCCCGGGGGTTCTTTAAACCCCCGTAACTCACAAATCGTAACTTCAATTTGCGAGCCATTTACAGAGATGCCTTCCTTGCGATGAGGCGGACCTTTTTAACTCACTTTGAGAATTTTGTGAGTTGGGATTTTGGCACGGTGGCTTGAAATGTCAAATAAAATAATAATATTTTATTATTTTATGAATTCGGGTCATTGTATCTTCTACCCGGAGCGTCCGATTGACGTGACATCAGTGGCCTTGAGAACCTAATGGTACATAGGACATTTTGAGATGGTTTCCGAGTGTTGGGACCGAGTTTTGGGTGTGGGCCCCACGAGGCCGAGTTCCGGCATTTACAGGGAAATGTGACTTTTTCACCGGGAGTCCAATTTTGGTGGGTGAATAGTTGATCCTGTGTTTTTTCTGAGAGGATTGCAACGGTGTGATCCATTCCTTCAGTTTCAGAATCGAGGCATGGGCCCCACCCGAGCTGGCTTTGGTGAAAATTACCTTTTTCATCGGGTGTCTGTTTCGGATGAACAAGTAGTCGATTCCACTTGTTTTTCCGATGGGATCGTCATGGTATGATCCGCTCGATGGATTTCGGGATCTTTGTGTGGGCCCTACATGGGCAAGCTATGGTGAATAGCGCCTCTTTCACTGGTTGTCCATTTCGGGCGTGTAAACAGCCTATCCTATGTGTTTTTCCTCATGGATCGCGATGGTGGCCGCGATATTGGCCTTAGTAGTGGGAAGTGTGGCGTTGTTGTGGGTCACACGTGTTAGCGATGTTTTTGGTCCAACAGTGGTTGACTTTACTCCCTTAGATCGTTCCCACGAGGGTTCACGCAGCATCACAACCTTCCTATAGGTTGTTCATCCTCTCGATTATATTTTTAAGCAATTAGAGTTGTGGCATCCCTTCGGTGGGCTTAGAGTGGTATCCTCTAGCATCTTTTCCCTATATCGGGTTCTTGGTATCACTATGACAGCTTATTCACCGGTGGCGATCCCCTATATAGCAGGTTATCCCTGTAGGGTTTGTGTCATCATCGAGAATATGATCCCCTATGCATTGGGTCATGCTTAGTAGGGATGTCGCATCGTCAAGTATATGATCCTCTGCTCAGCATCATGTTTATAGTATGGTTGCAGTATCATTGGTTATGTGATCCCCTACTCATCATGTGGTTTTGATAGCGTTGCGGCATCGTCGGTTTGGTCCCCTGCAACGCGAGTTATACCAGATAGTGTTATAGTATCATCGGGACCACATTTATATGGATGATGATCCTCTATCTGAGGGATGTTCTTCTGTTGAGCGCCAGATAAGGTTGTGGTATCCATCAGCCGATCCTGGGTGTGATCCCCTATCTATGAGAACTACGTATGCTAGATGGGGCATGGTATCCCCCAGCGGACCCTGGGAGTGATCCTCTATCTGTGAGCTTCATATATCGGAGTGGGTACTGGTATCCCCTAAAGGACCCTAGGAGCGATACCCTATCCGAGAAGTTTAGTGGTTATGTTGTTTGCGTGAGGTTTCCTCATTGATGTTATACGACGAGTGTGATCTCTCAGGTGAGCATCTGAGAGGTTTGAGAGAATCCAAATGGAGTGTTTTTATTAGAAGAGTGTCATCTGAGATGAAAATGTTTATGGGGTGTGCTCTCCTAGTTGTGAACTGTTGATGGTGTTGAGGTCGGTACCTAGGTGGATTGGTGCATGAGCTGGGAATATCTAGATTGATCAAGGTGTATGTATGGGCATACACCTGATCTGAGTTGACTAGTTGTGTTTAGCTGAGGATGTTCACAAGATGGAGTTTCTCTGTCGTCTAGGTTCCCTCTGGCTGGGATGAGTGGAATGTTGCCTTTCAGTTTCTCCCTTTGGTTTTGGGTTTTTGGGGTTCCTATTGTGTATGTTTATAATCAACCTTGCATGGGCTTTGCCCGAACAGGTTTGTGTCATGTGCAGACCACTGGCCCTTCGACGGAGTCCCTGGAGGACCTCGAGCAGGCAGAGCTGCGTAATCGAAACTGAATGGGGTGTTTGCCGGTGCCGTGCCGAGGGAGCTTTCTAGCGGTGTTTGTGGTAGTTTCCCCCTTCTTCCTAGAATGTTGGATGTGCTTTTTAGTTTTATTTTGGTGTGCCCTGTTCTGCCCTTTTGTACTTTTATTGTTGCACTCTGGTTTGGGAAAGATTGTATGCACGCATTTACTTATTCAGTTTTCTATATCTTTGCACTATTGCATGGAGGTGTTTGTGGGTGCGTGTGTACAAGTATGTTAGGATAATGCCCCCTATTTGTTTGATTGCCTACTTGGCACTAGACGCCAGCCCCTGTCCTATTGGAGGTGAGATTGGGGAGTCACGGCTCGAGCCCCATTGGGTCGGGTCGTGACAGAAAAAATGTATTCCAATTAAAAACCCATTATTCATGTAACGGTTTCATGTCTTGAACCCATGAACAATGGATTATAATTTATTAATTCCAACCACATATATACACAATGTCTTGGCTGATATGTCATTATTTTTAATTAAACAATTCAATGAATTATTATTAATTATGAACCAGTTGTGATGTTTTTTAGGTTTATATATCTATGTATTTACATTATTTATATTTAAGAAAAGTTATAGAAAAATATTTAATCATAAAACTATTTTATTTTCATTATGATATGTTAAAACAAAAATTTAGGGCTTCATGCATCAATGATAATTTTTTTGGATATCATGTTTTTGATGTAAATGATGAATTTGAAATTTAACGAGTTAAAAAAAGGATGAAAATCATTTAAAAAATATAAATGAGGTATATATCATTATCTTTCTAGAAAAAAATTACCCATCAATATGAAAATGATTATAAAAAATATATAATGACTTATTTTTTTTAACCAAAAATCTTCTAAATAATCAACGACTTATGAATTTGATGCCCTTAACATTGCATTGATCATTCATTAGTTTGTGATCGACACCCTCTATTACTTTCTGTAAATATTAACACTTTTCATCCATTTACATATCTCCACGTGTAAAATATTCCTCTCCTAAACATAAAACTAGTTATATATTATTCAATGTGACCTTGGTACTTATCATTGTATCTTACTAAGTGGATATTTTATAATCTCTTTTATGATGTGGGATTTCATCATGGGAAATATTAAACAATCTATTACTAATATCGAGTTTAAATTGAGAGGACAAAATTTCATTATCTTTTGGGAGAATATAACATTGTGTAACTATAATTTAAGAACACTATACTCGATATTGTGTATCAATCACAACACCATGTGTGTAGGGGAACATTACATTCTGTGAGATTAAAATATAATTACAATTTAAAATATAAATTAATGATATATCATGGAATAAATACAATACATAGTATTCTCACATTACATTCAACAGTGATTTTCTATAACGGATTTTGATTCATGTAAAACTGTGTTTTTCTGAACAAAAATATTACAAAAATTAAAATTATTCAATATGATGATACATAACATAACCATTAAATTACAGCTTATTATTATTATGAACTGACATATTAAAATATATTTTCTAAAATAAATAATTTTGTTTTTTTCTAAAAATTGATTTTTTAAAGATTATTTATATCCATTATATATAAATTAATACAATTTAGGTCATTTTAATCAATTTCACATTTAAATTGAATATAAAAACATAAAAAATTGAACATGTTACATTAAAAACCCAATTTATTTCACATATGGGGGATAAATTAAAATTAATTTGAACCACTTATTTGATTGAAATTAAAAAAATAGATTCAATATTTTGAATAATCATAAATTATAATGTCTAATAAAATCAAAATTGTTATTGACTATAAATATTAGTAAATTTAATACAACATAATTACAACTTTTAAGATTAAAAATATCATAACAATAGACTAAACCATAATCATAAGGGAGAAAATGACATAGATACTCATTAGAAATTTATTTTATGGCCATATATAGATCATAAAATCCTTTTTATAAAAATTTAGAAAATTATTGAGGCCAGATATCATAGAATGTATGTTGGTGTATTTCCCCTTTCAAACATTTAAAATAATCCCACTCCTCGACCTCTATAAAAAGGCACTCATCAATCATAGTTATTCATATTGCAAAATCCCATTGGATCAACAAATACTACTCAACTAATATCCCAAAATAGCACCCATCAATATATATTCCTACCCTAAAGAATAAAACAAAACAAGGTCATCTTTTGGTGTAAAACAAAAAGAGTTACATGAATATAGGGTATCATTCGTCAATGAGAACTTTTATTTTATTTTCTAATCCCCCCATAAAATGATCTTATTACCTGATTATATAACAATATATGTATCTTAAGTATAGCTAAATGTTCTAATTTTATGTTTTATACCATCATTTATAGACACATTCATCTAATGGGAAATGAACCAACAATTTATTTGTACGATGAACTACCACCTCGTAAAACAATGACATTTTTTTCTCATTACCACCTCTCACAGTTGGGAATTATGGTGTTAAATAATTTTATATATGATATCTATAATATCTCCTTGATTTTTTAAATTTTATATATCACATACCATCATTATGTATATTTTATGTGAATATGATAACATCGTTTGTGGATGTGTGGACTACTGCAGCCTCTAAGGGATGTGGTTCATTCAGATAATAAATGGAGTGTATAAAGCATGGTTATAATTAAAATATGATACATATAAGTAATATATATTATATTTTAGTAATTTAATAAATTTATATTAGTTAATTATACATCATTTAAATTTAATAATGAAATAAAAATATCATTCATGCATTTGTACATCCAACCATCTCCAAGAATGGTACATTTTATTTCATATCTCTAAATAGTACAGATTATTATAATTACATATAAATAATGCATATGTATTACATTTAAATGATTTTTTACATTATTCAGTTAATAAAATAATTATATATATACATGGAATAGGAAATAAAAATTCAAATCGTACTTAATGAGACTATGTAATTTACACCTAAAATATTGAAAATAATTAGTGATTAATAAAAAAATAGTAATAAAATATTATAAGATGATCATATATGATATTTTAAATATGATTATGATTCTGTTATAAGTTATTGAAATGTTTAAAACCCTTATATATTAGGTTAAATGTTGTTTTTCTAAAAAGGAAAAACAAGGTAAAGGATTCTTGTCTCAATTTTCATTATGTGACCCATAAGCCAATAACATCACGTACATATAATCAATGGTGTACTTACTAAACCATTTTATATATTATATTAGGAATTATAATATCTCAAGGGTATTAAAATCATTAATCTAATGTCATTACTTTATGAGTCTTATGATTTAAATTGTTTAATGACATATGGGAAACATTGTAATGTTTAATGATTATTTTCCTCCAAAATAATTTTAAGGATATTTCATGGTTATTTCCATTTATTGAGAAATAATATATTATTGTGAACATAATTTATTATATATGTGGTAGATACATAAAACTTTACTTGCAATATTTCAACAATATATAATGATATTCCCTATAATCTGACACCTAGACTATTTTGAGATAATGATAGAACAACATCATTGATTCCCAAGTGCTAGAAACTAACACAATGAATCAATATAATTTCATGGGAATGATTTAACCTAATAAAAAATTAGGATAAAAAACTGAACATTCATAAAAAACCCACATTTATACATACAAAAATAAACCAACCAATCCCAATACGAACAAAATTAAACATAAAAAAACAGAAAAAATAACCAAAACCAAACCAGACCAACAAGATCTCAACATGAATTGTTGGTATCCAAAAACCATTGGACCTACCATCTTTAATGTAAAACTCCAACCAAATCCCTAAACCTAAAAAATATCTCAGGTTTTTTAATGAAAACACAAAGTGAAAATGATCCCATTAGCATTTCCTATTTAAATACATTTACATATCCATTTCTACACCACTTAAAAAAGATATAAAATACCACTATCAGGTTTCGAATGAAGAAAAATCATTTACATTTCAAAATGAAAATCATTCCCTTGGGAAATTGAAAACATCCAACAACCCAAAATTCTTCAAATATGCCTTTTTACACCACATTTTCTTAAATTATGTCTTAAAGTTCCAAACTTTCCGTTAAAAAAATTCTCCCGAAAAAATATCTCAAAATAAACAAGAGGCAAGGTTTCAAAAAAAAATGTAAACCATATATAAATTCTAATGAAGAAACAACACATTACTTATAAATCAAGTATGCATTTTAGAATAAAAATAGGGGTGAGGATAAGCCATTCTAAAACCCTCATTCAAGGAATAAATTATTTTAACCTGGTTCCAAATGGGCCTCAAGAAACCATTAAGAACCCACACATTTCCATTGTAATCCAACACATCATTTAGAATTCCCAAAACCAAATAAAATTCATTTTAACATAATTAAAAACAATATTCAATGATACTTCTCATGTTTCAATTAAATAACCAATAGAATCCTTTTAGAAGAAACATAAAATTATTTTAAACCGTCAAAAAATCCAAATAAAAATTTCACAGCATAACATTCACTAATTTCCACATACAACATCTGATTCACAATAATAAAATATTAATATAACTTATGCATGGAAAACCACAACCCAAAACTAATAATTTCATTTTAAAAGTTCAATGGACATTTTATCAAACATTTTGTATACATTAATATATTTTCATTATTAATGATTCCCTTTGGAAACTATATCACACCCATTTTCCTCTATGAAAAAACAATAAAATTTTATACATACACACCATACTAATTATTATTACATATATATATATCACTCAAGTAAATATCAAGAATCAAAAGAATGTTTTGTAAAATAAATCTATGAAAACACAGAACTCAATGATGTGGGAAAGCATTGATGATTCAGGAGAAGGAATAATACACTAGAAGAGACAATATGCACACCCTAAAATCAAATAAATAGATCCACACATCATCCCTTACCCTAAGGGATGATAAAAGTTATAAAACACTAAAAATATACCAATAAATAAATATAAGATAATGGGTAAATTGAATAAAACCTAAGGGGAAAGAGTGAGGATCTATAATATTTCAATCAGGGTGAAGCATCCCCATGAAACCACATTGAAATCCACTTGGAGGGGCTTGGAAGACACAAAAAAACACTCTGGGGGAATCAAGGTCAGGGGAATCTATGTGTGATGTATAATGGAATTAATCCCACATAAAAAAGAATGATAAATTCAAAAAATAATATATATTTATGGGGATGTATGGTTATCTCACATAATGATAAAAACAATTCATAGACGTTGTAATTATCCACTATCAAGTGTTTCATATTGTGAAAACAAAGGCTGAATGGTCTATTTAAATGTGAGCATTAACATCACGACCTGTGCACAAACAGGTTGAACATCTAACTAAATTGTGAAACACAATTATGTGGCATAGAAAAGGTCTCCAAACATCACACTTCTAACCCCTAAACTACAATAACTCAATGGAATAAACAATCTAATAATGAATCCCCACATAGATGCGACACTAATGGTGTCACAAACTCACCACCATGCCATTTTTTTCTATTCCTTTAACACTAACCATGAGTAAGTCTAGAATCTTTCCAAAGACTCCATAACACAAAAAATACCAACCAATATCTCAAGCGGATCATTAACCAATTTAATGATATCAAAGAAAAGGACAATACAAATGAAATTCCATGATCGAGGTGTGACAATTCCCCCCACAAAAAATACATTGTTCCCCTATAAATATACACTTTATAATTATAAAAAAATTGATTCAAGCCTCAATCCAAGATGATGTGAACCACAATCAGTAGAGAGTCTTTTAACTCTATTAGACACACCTGGAAAACTCTATGAGATCCCAAAATAGAATGAGCCACGAAAAGGAGAATTGATTTTCCCACTATAAGAACCTGACATACAGAACCAATATTTAATCTCCCAATATGATGGAACCAATACAGGAAATCTATACATGAAAAAAAACCCTAGTAGATGGGGAAACCCATGAGAGGAAATTGAAGAGTTAACAAAACCAGAGTTTGTTAACATCCCAATACTGAAACATCTCCAATGTGAGAATTACAGGAAACTAAAACAAGTCCCCATAAATCTAATCATAATAATGAAAGGACTACTAATTGAAGAATCTAATTTTAAAAAATAAACCAAAACTAAAATTAAAAAATAATGAAACAAACAATATTATTACAAAAGGGGGGCTTACAATAGAAATGAAACATACTACAAAGAAATTTTATATGTTACCACTCCAACACTAGATACCCAAACAAGGCCATGGATTCCGGCACCACTATGTATATCATAATTACTTAAAAAGCTTCACTCAGGGGCCTATCGCTACTATCCACCTATACTAATGAATATAATTCCCCAAAGTATTCATTTGGATATCATCAATAAATGGTTATTCTATACTAAATTATTCATAGATAATAACTATAGATGATCCAAACATCCAAAATGATGGCACACACTTAAATTATTGAGACAATATATCCTTGAATGCCTGAACATACCAACCTGGGATCACAAAATAAAATATTATGATGAATAGGAAGCTAGAACAAATGAAATAAATTTTTTCTAAACTAGATCCTATGACACATACCTCTAACCATATGGTGAACCTTTATGGGCATCGACCACCACCGAATGCACTATGGGAACTATTTCTGCTAAGAACACATCGTGAACCGAATTCCCGAAATGAATGTCCATAGAATATTGAATTATCTCCTTGATCTCATAAGTGAGACTCAGTGTGAATATTGGATCTTTCAACTAGTCATTCCATTTTACCTCAAATTAAAAGGGTACTAGCACCTTGAAATGTTCAATATAATCCTTCATTATCTTCTAACCTTGTTTAATACTCCTGAGCCTTTATACATTCCTCATATTAATATCCTTGGGTACAACCCATCAAATTAGACTTTTATTAAACACATTCTAATACATCCTAACATTCAATGATGAAGGAATAATAACCATAAACCGATCCAAACTCATACCATTATATGAACCAAGAAGAGTATGTACTCTTATAGTTTTAAGAGTTCCCAATGTTTGGAAAAAACTCTCAAATTCCTCAACCCATTCCAAAACCACTTACAATACACTATAACAATGGAGGACTGGAAATAAGTTAGAATAACCATAAATTGGATGAGACCCCCTTAAAAACATGGGGACCTTTTTGGGTATAATATTATTGAAAAAAGGAAATCACTGAACCAGAATCAATATCAACCCAAAACTCAACCAAAATAACATCTCAAAACCCAATAATAGGGTCCAAAAAAATCACATACACAAATAGAATCCTAATTTAAAACTCACATTTTTCATTACAATTCAAACCCTCTTTCATATAAGGCCTCAATCCATACGCTCAAAATCATTTAACTAATCCAATTAAATCATCATATTAAATTTTATAAAAAAAACCATTCCCAAAAATCATTTTTAGTTTTGAAAGTAGTTTTTACAAAAAAAAAATCCCCTTTGAAAGGCCATATTTTGAAAATCATTTCCCACTAATAAAGATACCACATTTACAAAAATCAAACCAAATTAAAACCCACAGCAAACTCGTAGGGTGGAGAACTACTGTCCATGGATTACTCGGTGAAATGGTTAGTGGTCCATTTACCATGTAATCATCGACAACATAGATAACCTTGAATAATGTATGTGGACTCAACAAGGGTCAATTATTTATGTGAGATAACAACAAGACACTAGGTCAACTCCATTTTTGTTCTTCATTATTAAAAAAAATCCAAAACCAAACACTCTAATCCCACAATACCCCAAACAACTCGAGGATTGGTATGAAAAATGGTTTATAAAAATTTCATCATACCAACATCTCATGTCTTGATTTTCCTATTCTCTAATCTTCCATACACTCTAAATAACTAGTATTTTATTTAATTCCATTTTTTTCCAACCAACCCAAGTTTTCTTTCACTCTAACACTTTACATGGTCAGAGAGATGGCCCGAAGGGACATCCCAATACCCATGGGTTGGAAACTAGTGATGATAATCAAAATAATTAATGAGAACAATTTATAAAAATACTAAAAAATGACCAAATGAAAAAACTCAACATGCATAAAAAATTAAACATAAACTAATATAATATAAAATATAAATAAAACAAATTCTGAACATAAATAAACTAAAAATAAATCATAATCTAAATAATGCCAACATGATCTCCAGTTTCCTTCTTGTGCTCCAGCAACCAAACGCCCAAAATTATCCAATGGCCATGATGATATATAAAACATGAACCTTCAAAATATCATGTGGATATGACCAATGAATGGAACATGTAGGGTGTGTTATTAAAGACTTAGTAGGTAATCACAACATTTTCCATGAATTTACATTCATAAAAAATTCCATAATCACTAGTTTGATATACATCTATAAAATATTAATTTTTATATTTTCTAGAATGTTGACAAATCTATTGAAAAAAATACATTCTAAATCAATTCAAGTATATTTCCATATTAAAAATGGTATCACTTTTCACAAAATGGTTCATAAAAACTCAAGTGTAATATGTCCCATTTAATAAAAAGGCTCTACGTAGAATGTAATGTAAATAGAATACGAAGGAAAAACTATTAAGGCCAAAGTCCAATATGTATAAAAAATAAAATGGAAACACATATATTAGATCATGATCATTTACTAAACATATCTAGATGAAATATATATATTTACATATATTAGACACACCAACTAACATATGGTGTATCTCCACATTTGACAATAAATAATTCACCCAAAAGTATCAAAAATACTTCCAGGTAACAATTAGAATCTCAATAAATTTAGGAGTCATCTTCTTTGTCTAATTGGGGTTGATAAGTAACTGACACTCAACCATATATATGTAACCTAGTAATCCTAGAGAAATAGTACGTGGTATGTGGGAAGATCCTCACCTGTATGGATCAATTGAACCGATTTTTATTGTGCTTTCATAGTCTAAGAATGACACCACCTTGGGGATGACCATATCATAGGAGAATCCAAACTAATGGTTCCCATATAGTAATAAAAAATACAAAAAAAATCAGTTGGTCCATCCAATCATTTGAGTTTCAAAAACAAATTTCAAATAAATATTAAAATACAAACCACTCCTTCACACTATTAATGTTTTCAACAAAAATTCGATAACATTACATGATTACCACTAGGAACATACATCACATGACTTACAAAAACAAATTTCCAAAAAATCACAATGTATCAATCGATTCATCACATAACTTCACGTAAAAACAACTTTTAAAAGACAACACAAAGATCCAAAATGTACTTTAACATATTCAATCCAAATGAATTTTCAAAACAATTTCAATGCAATCATCAATATTAAAATAAAGTAGCACTTTCATGTTTCCAATGCCAAATAGACCATTAAATTTCAATTGCAACACAATTCCTAGGATAATGTAAAAATATACAATATCCCAAAAAGGAAAAAATGGGCCTTCTAAAATAACAAAGTGACTATGTATGTATCCATGTTCTAAAAAATAAGTTTAATTAATTCTTCGTAAAATCATATCCAAAAATTCCTAATGGCAATGGCTTTTATAAAAACAATTAAAAAACATTTAATGTCACATGACGCACAAAAAACATTTACAATTAAATGAACCATTTTGGGAATGGAAATGGGGTAGGGGAGAATCCTATGAAAATACACATTTCAAGGAAGAACAAATTTTATCAAGGTCCTAAATTGGGCCCCACGAAACCATTGATAACCCACTAATTTCCAAAAGAAAACAAAATATCATTTAAAAATAACAAACCACTTAAAATTTTATTAATGAAAACCCAAACCAACATTCAATGATGATCTTAATTTATCAAAGAAATCAGCAAAACAAACTTTTTAAATTATCATAATTTTCTCTTAAAACAACAAAACATGTAACACATAATCCACATAACATAATAATAAAAAATTTCTATACACAACATCCAATTTAAAATCAAACCATACTACAAAAACATAAGGAAACCACAACAAAAAACACCACATCTCTCTTTAAAAGTTCAATTTAATTTTTATGAAATACCTTGCATGTATTAAAATATAGGAATAATTAAAATACCCCTTTGAAAATTATTTATTACCCAATTTATATCATGAAAACTCAAAATATTTATAATAACACATCGATATAATGATTCTAACATTATAAAAGCATTGAAGGACATATAAATCATCAACATAAGATTTTAAAAATAATATTGATGGAAACACCTACCACAATGAGTTTTTAATGATAAAAAACATTGGTAGAATAAAAATATAGCAAAATAGACAATCCACACACCCTAATATCAACCAAAATGTACGACACATATAACACAACCATTATAATTCATCTAATTCATAAATCTTTATGAAAATAATAGGAAATCAGTAGTTGATAAAATTAAAAATAGAAGAAAACCACATGGGAAAGAGTGTGGAGCCCTAACCATTCAATCTAGGTGAAGAATAACTAAGAAACCATGTAAAAATACTCATAGAGGGTCCTTAAAGAGGGAAAACCCCCATGGAAGGCATCATGGTTATAAGAATATTAGTGTGGTGTCAAAGATATGAAACAATGCTTAAAAATAAATATTAATGCAAAAAATACCCTTCTTCAGGTAGGATGCACAGTTATCTCTGATTGTTACAAGAACAATGCACAACCCATGAAATTCCCCAATAATGATTTTCATAAACTACAAACATAGGAGACATGTTTAGTTTAAATGTTTTTTTGAAAAAATGGGATCCATGAAAACACACGATACTTGGTTAAAATAATTGAACACATTAAACAAGATCATGGAAAAGGTTCCGAAACATCACCATTTTATACACCAAAACTCTTCTAACTTGTAGGGAAAAAATTCATCCAATAAAAAACACCATATATTAGTTACACTATTGGTTTCAACAACACCCCACCATTCCATTTTAGTTGTATAACATTATAAAAAACCAATAATAATTCAAAAAACACCCAAAACCTCCAAAAATAAAAAATTCAAATCAGTAACTCAACCAGAACAATACTCAAAAGAACCAGATCTGAGAAAATTATAAAACAAAATAAATTACTAGATAAGGGTTTTAAAAATATCATGGTTTATTAATTATTAATTTTATTTTGAGTTTCAATTTTTATCATTCCATTAAATCGTATTTAAATATTATGTTACCAAGTGGAAATGAATTTAATAAGCAAATTTATTTTCATTGAGTAATATTACTTTTTCATTCTAATTAGTATTCCATGATTTTGTGTAAAATTGGCATGAAAATATATTTATATATTCTGGCTTGTTTTATGTGAATATAATGTTAACACACATAAATAATACATTTATTTATTCTTAGTTCAACGTTATGGTCATTTGACGATTTTACATCACAATCTCAATTTTTGTTTTTTATTGTTTACACATTAATTTCCATTAGAGGATATTATTGGATCCTTGTATAATAAATCCTTTCATTTTCCTCTTCTAGTTTTATCTATAATGTTTTTCAATTAATAGTATCGTTTTTCTAATATTTGGTAACCAAAATATTTAAGAAAATATTTTTAAGGAAATGTATTTCATTTCTTTTATTGTTTGGAGACCCTATTTTCTTCTAAAAACAAGGCTTTATAAAACAGTTTTCCAATTTATTTTACCCATTACATAATTTTTTACTAAATAATTTTTTCTATTTTTTCTTTTACTAATATTTTCAAATGATTCTAATTATCGCATTCAAAACAATTTTTTCTATCCTTGGTATTATCCAAATGGAATGTTATTTTTACCTTAAATTTTATGAATGGATTTATATGTCGTCATTTATTTATAGCTTCCATTCAATTAGTAAATAGTAAATTATTTAAAAAAAAGTTTTTAAAAAATTATTATTAAATAAAATTATTTTAAAACTATTTCTAAAAACTATATTCTAATTTATTAGATTTTCAAAATACCTCGTTATAATATTTGAATTCATCAATATAAAACCATTACTTCTACTCAACATGGGGTATGTTGTATCGATACCATATTTATTATTCTCATAGTTGTTGTTTGATTTATTTGGAAAAGCATTGTAATCACATTCACATCCCTATTTCCTTTGTTAGTCCACATGTAATATTGAATTCCCTTTGTCGTTGTACACTTAATTTTACCTAATTATCAAAATAAATTATCAAATATAAGTTCATCACTTGCACCATAAATAATTTTCACATATGGGGTTTACTTTGGAATTATTTTATAATAAGGGGAAATATTCATAGATCCGTATTCTTTATTTTATAGAGGTATTTCATAAGAAATATTGTAATTATTTAAATCGATTATTCGATATCAGCTATTCATGCCACTAGCAATGGTAGGTTGGTTCTAGACATTATATATCCCCTTGATGAATCTAAATGTAATCTTGAGACAAAATAAACTCTCAAATTAAATAGGTTTATACCGATAGTTTTAAAATTATATAGAGGATAGATCTTTTTAGTAGAGTCTTTCATGTTCCAGAGGCATGGTATCTAATATTTTAGAATTTCCTTAATTCTGATTCAGTATTTATTGTCCATGCAATTTTCAGTATGAAAAATTTGTGGATTCATTTTTTTATCTATATATTGATTAAATTGAAACTTTTTTTAGTTATTAACATAAAATATTGTTTATCCACTCAATTTATTGATTATATTGAAATTTTGTTCAGTTATTTCGCATTCTATGTTGTTTATGCACTTCCTTCACATTTTATGAATAGTATTGATAGTAATGTAATTATGTTGCTTAAAACATGGATTCTAGAAATTAATCATTATCATTGTTGATATTTAGTAATTATTATCAGTTATACATTCATAATAACAGCATTTATTGATGTGTTTCATCTTTAGTTTGTTGATTAAATAGAATGGTTTTTTAATATTTACCCTTTCATATTGTGTAATGATTTTCTAGTTATTTAATTTTTTTGATTTTTTAGTCATTTACCATTCCTTATTGTATAGGAACATCCTTCTTTTTTTGAGTACATATAATGTGTGTTGAAATTATTTTTTCTATATTGGTTAGTCACATTAATTCATTATTTATTCCATTGTACACAATCCTCAGTGAGAATGTGAGATCACCATTATTTTGGTTCCATTAACTAGGATTCTATTATTTTTATTAATATTGATATTCCAGTAATGGTAGTAGGCACTGAATCCATTCATATCAGGGTCGAAAATTTACAATTGGAATCAAATGAAGTATTATATAATCTTTGTAAATATATATTTAATAAAAAATAGATTTGAGAACTTAATCCTAATGTAGACTTTGTTGATACGTATTTATGAACCTTATAATGTTTTGGTAAGGAATATATTTTTGGTTATTCCTAGAAACTCGTCACTATTTGGATACTGTAAGTGGATGTGGTTCTTGGATAGATGTACTTAGGGAGAATAAATCTAAAAAGGGAACATCATGTTTGACTCATCCATAACCTAGTACATGATAATTGTATTTACATCACACCATTGATGACACCACTATGGAATACTCATAATATAATTTACATTATCTTTACAGTCTATCATGAAGGAATTTATGGTAACCATATCCATAAAAAAGATATTTTTTATTGTGGGATTAGAAATGTGTAAAATTATTAATTTTTATTAATTATTTCAATAGTTTTGAGATTATATATTATTTATATTATTATATAATATACTCTATTTTATGCTATAACTTAAAAATGTTAAGTAGCATAAGGAATGGTAACCCCACAAATATGCATGTTCCAATGAGAAATAATGATCAAAATTTTATTGTCTTACGCTTATATTTCTAAGGGAATAAGTCTCCAAAAATATTCTCATCATATGATGAATGTTGTCATGATTTAACAATAAATAGAATTAGTTATCCAAGAATTCTGGCTCCAAATTTATGTAATATAATAATATTATGGGAGAGAAAAAGATAGATAATTGGAAGAAGGTAAATTGAGTTTTTCATACATATGATAATTGTGGAAGGAACGACATTGGAATATGTGTAATATGAAAAAGAATTTTATTCATGTGTGGTTAATGTTTCCACCTTGATAATGATTTCATTGGAGAGAAATAATTTTTACAACCTTGAATAGTTCTTCCGTAATTATATATGAAGCCTGGTAAAATAATTTCCCAAGCATCGATCAAATATAACTCAAAAGAAGCTAATTCATCTTGGTGATGTTTGTACTATTACCATAGGTGTAGATGAATGATTAAATTTATATTTATTATATTAATGAATTATGTCATTTGAGTAATTTATTAATGATATCATGAAAATTCAAATTATTAAGGGTATAAGGGTTAAATTACAATTATTTATCATTTTGTATTCAAATATGTGTACAAAATCGTATGTATGAGTAAGAAAAATAAATAATTGGATAGATGAACTTATTAAGAAAAATTTAGGGCGGAAAATATAAGAAATAATTTTTTATTTAATATTATATTATGATATTGGGACAAAGAAATGATTGATTTGGGTAAAGTAAGTAAGATAAGTAGTGACATTCATTATACTTATTAATGGCTTGTTGGAACGAATTATGTTATAATTGAGGGAGTTAACATCATTTTAGGATTTGGGATGATATTAGATAATCTGTTATTTACATAAGGAATAAGGACCCATCAATGTTTTTAAAAATGTTTTATGTTTATTCTGGTAATTAAATATTTTAAAGAGAATACATGATGGAGAAATTCACATGTTTCATTTCTAATAATTATTGATCATTATCATGTTGATTTATGTTTCATGTTATGTGAAATTATTAAATTCAGTGACCTTTTATCTAATGTTTTGTCTCATAATCATTTTGAACGTTTAAAAACTTATAAAATTGTTTAATGAGATATTTGGTTGAGATTTTATATTATAACACATTACATAACCATATGATGAGACCTTTGGTAGGAGATGAAGAGAAAAAATATATTAAGGACCAACCAAAGGATAAGATTGACATTATGGAATGTAATAAAATGAGGTAAGTATATCCTCTCTTGAATGTTCATCAACATTAATGAAATGAATCATGAATCAAAAATGTTATCCTATTACATATTGATATGATTAATCAAATATTCCATAAAATGATCAAATATTATGGTTTTGTGGCACAAAACATTAAATTGATCATCCTAATTCATGGGTTAAATTTACTCTGCCATAATCCATCTATATTTGTCTGTTATTATTCATTTCTATTACTATGTTTTCACTTTGAATCAATATTTTGTAACATGTAACCTGAGTCAATTGCTTATTATATAAAATTGCATACTTCTATTTCACTCTTTTTTAGATGATATTTTTTTATCCATTTTATGAAGTGGGTTTTATATCAAAGGAATATTAAAATATAAAAAATTATATTTCTAATATCATGTTTACATTGTAGATACATAATTTAATTTTGTTTTTTAAAATTTAACACCTAAAATTTATAAAGTAAGAATATTGAAATAGATTCTATTTATGACATGAATCACCAAGAATATAATGGAATATATCATCCCAATTATTTATTATATGATTAAAATTTTAAATAAATATAATCTATTGAATAGATTACAATTTACTAAATTCTATGTTATCCTATGTTACCGGGATCAATGGCATTCCTCAATAACGTGCATTACATGCCTGATTGAGTTTTTCCGAATACTATTAATTTTATTATACAAAATGAATATTTTATCATATTCATTAAATTTGAGGATATGAATCGATAAAATACAATTACGAAAATATATTATTGAATTCATTGATTACCAATTCATATGAAAATAAAATTTAACCCAATTTATTATAACTTATTTTTTCTTATAGTAACTATTTTTATACACCCAAAGGAATTTACCCTAATAAATTAAATTAATTTCTATTAGTGAATGACCATAACAAAATTAACATATTGTGTATTTTTTCTAATATTTTGACATCCGTATAAAATATTTTATAGGAATAAGATAATAAATAATAATATTTTACATATAAAAATCTATATTTTCTTGAATATAGTTTTATCACCTTCTAATGGAGCACTTATTTTAAATCATAGTTTTGAAAATGTTATAAATTAAATATTACATTATATTTTTAATGTTAAAATGGGTAACATAAAAATTATATTATGGTAACATTTTCTTTTTAATTTTTGAGATGATTCATTTTTTGAAAAATGGATAGAAATATTGATTTTAAATAAAAAATGAGTTTCTATTTAAATAATTTATAATTCTGTATTATGTTTTAAATGTTTTAAATATCTAATTTAAAACACTATACAATTATTAAAAAAGTTCAATTTTTACTTTTATATATTTAATTTAGATATAAAAAATTATAAAAAATATGAACATTTTAAATTTAAAAACAGCATTCTCCTCATGTCTTTAGGATTTGTTTTAAATTAATTCTTCCAATTCAATGCATTGAATTCTTAAAAACGCAATATTTATTTCGATTAATATTTATTTTTATCATCTAATTAGGTCAAATTAATTTTTTGGTAAAATTATTAATAAAAATAAACAAAAATAATTACCTCAATTAAGGTAACATTGGATTTATGAGAGGTTTTGACTATAATATATGAGCTAAAATGACAAACAAATTTGTAAAAAAAATATAGACATATTTAGACAATTATGACATCATTGTATGATTATATTACCTTTTGGGGGACATTTCATTGAAGGTGTCCCATATAATAATTCAGGTTAAGATAAATACATAGGAATATTTATTTTCATCCTTTTCATATATATATAAATTTTTAAAGGGGATAAAATAATAATAGGTCTGGTTATAAACAATTTTTTGATGGATAAATGAGTTTTAATAAAAATAATTTATATTATATTTTTAGACATTAATTAGTTTCTTAAAATTCATAATAATCACTAAAACAGTATTTATTTTGTTGTCAATTTACAAAAATAAATGATACTGGATATATAAAAAGTGAAGTAACTTGAATGAATTATTTTGTTACATTATTTTAAAGACTAAAATATTATATTAAAAATATGTGAAAATAATATATTTCTATTTCATAATTGTTGTTTTTTTTATTCAAATTGCATTATTAATATCAAAATTGATATCAAAAAAAATTTAAAATGAATGAAATTTTTTTAATTTAATTTAAAATAATTAAAAAACCTATAATATATGAAAATAATTTTAAATTTAATTATATTTAAAACAAGGTCCATTAATAGAATAATATTTCTATTATAATAACTATATTAACCATTAAATCATAAAAACATAGTAAGCATGGTTATATATTAAGAGGTGTTTTTCACATTACTTGAGCTTCTTTTAAAATTAAATTTAAACCCAAATTGTATTTTTATTTTAAAAAAATAGGTATAATATATAGAATATGTGCATAAAAAATATATAAAATATATCAATTTATTTTGGTCTTAATGGATAAAATATATTGGTTAGAAAACACGTTACTATAATGAAAATAACAAAAATGTTAAAATAAACATAAGAGTTAATGAAACCAAATGTCTAAAAAATGTGTTATATTAAATGTTTGATGATTTTATTGATAAAATAATAATTAAATGGAATAAAATTTTATATTTGATTTACTTTTGGTAATATTGACCTCCCAATAGTGAATACATAAGATTATTTAGAAGAATTCCACTCCTCCTCCTCTATAAAAAGGAACTCACTCCCCCGAATTCTTCATGTATGTGAATCCATTTGGATAAAGAAATATTTTGAAAAATAAAAATTTAACATAAATACCATCATTCTATAAACCTTATATTTTCATAAGGACAATCATTCATGGTTTTATTGCAATCCTATGAAGGAAACTTAAATAATATGTAATGTTTTTCTAAAAAAAATTATTTTTTTTCTTCTCCACATCCGTGATTTCTTATTAATAAATGATAATTTAATAAATAGAGTATCATAAACATATTTATATATTGTTATGATTATATTATGATCTCCGAAAGCATGCAATTATATTAAATGGGTTATAAAATCATCTTTTTTGTGAAAGGCATACTGTCTCCTTATAAACCTATCTTATTTTGTTTTCATACACACAATTCATGGTTGGGAAAAACTTTAGATATACTGATTATATATGAAATTTATGTTATTTTGTTAATATTTTTCTTCTGAATTTATTAAATCAAAAATAGAATTGTGTTTTTTATTTTATCGGAGTATGATAATGTCACTCACGTGTATAACGGACAACCACCTCACGAAGCGATATAATTCAATCATGATTTACATGGAATATATTATGGATGATATTAAAAAAATATGTGATATATTAAAATTTTAATTTTATTCATTCATGATAATATATATATATATATATATTGTATATTTCAATCATTAAATATGAAAATAAAATGGAAACAATTTTCATGCATACATATAGACTACAAGTCCATGAATGGTGTATTTCATTTCATATCATCAACTTGTACGTATTAATATAAATAAATTTATTTATAACAGGTATTATTTAAAATTTTTTTTTAATAATGTAGTTAACATTATACCATGATCTAAGTAAGAGAAAAAAAATAACTAGTAAAAACATAGTCGGGAAACAAAATATTTATTACTCAAAGTGATTAAAATAATGAAATATTTTGAATGAATTAAATATAATATGTTATATAAGGATCATATGTTATATTGAAAATAATATTTTTGTTCATGAATAATTTACTAAAAAGTTTAAAAACACTATAGGAGTGGTTAAATCATGTTCAAGTGAAATAAATCCTATGGAAAGATATTTCATCTCATTTTATTTTCATTGAGACATATTGTAGTTTTATATGGATAATTACTATTATATAGGGTATAAAAATCCCCATGAAATGTAATACCATGAACAATACATTAGATAAATAATTATATAATTCAATTTTTATTATTTCAACTATGTATATTTTAATTAAATTTTACCATCATACCAAAAATTAAATAACTCAAATCATTTTCATTACATTATATTAAATATTTAGTGTCATAAATATTATATGATTATGTGTCTAATAAATATTGGCTTTCTATTTGTTTTATTTACACTTTTCTATTGGAATTTAAATTTTATAATCATAATATCATCAATTATTAATTTACAATTAATGAATATTTTTAGTTTATGGGATTAATTCTCAATATTATTATGCTCAATATTTTTTTAGTGAATATAAATAAAAGGAAATTATTAAATAACAATTTAATAAACACTTATTGTTTATTAGCCACTTGTTATTCATGTTCCATTTCAATTAATTGTATCATGTTACAATATTTTTTACCTAATTTTTTAAATGTTTTTAATAAATTATAACTTCATTATTTAAGAAGAAATATGTTTTCATCCAAAATCAAAATTTCTCAAAAATTTAAAAAATTATATCATTTACCCTCCCAAAATGATTTATTTTGTTAAATATTTAACTATTTTGAATTTTTTAAATCAATGTAATCTTCTTATATAATCTTATTGAAGAATTATTCTATCATTTATATAGTTAGAATGGAATTTTTTATATCATGTGTAATAAATTACCCATAAACATGATTTTCATTTAATTTAATACCAAATTGAATTATTATGGGGTTCCTCCAAAAGAAATTTTTTTTAAATATATTTTTTATTTTTTCATTAAAATGGAATATATTTTTTTTAATTTTATTAGATATTTTGATTTTATTTCCATTCTGCAACATATAACATTATTATTCATCCAAAGGGTATAAGTTATATTAATACTATCTTTATTCATTCATTGGAGTGTTAATGATAATTTTGAAAGTATTGGGATTCACTTCCTTGGTCAATATTTCTAGTTAATAACATTCCCTTGAAATGTCAACTTTCACATGATCTATAGACATTAAAATTCTTCAATATATTCATATTATTTATCAAGAATATAATTATTTATTAAAATGTATACCATATTTACATATATTTTTTACTTTTAAAGATATTTTATTAGCTAGGGAAATATTAATTAATATCTATAGTTTACACAATATGAATACTTCTCGATGAGTCACATTTTTTGGAATTTAATAATATTTTTGATATATATATATATATATATGAGGAATTAATTGTAATTGTATGATATGAGTTGGGGACCTTATTATTTAATCCCCTCGAGGAATAGGTAATCTTATGAGATGAAAACATTTGGGCCCAATCACTTCATGTTAATTACCAATAATGTTCTAAACCATCTTATATATGATATTGATAGTAGTATACTGACCATATTGTAGAATTTCCTAATGTTAATGTCATCATGTTTATTTAAAACAAGGAATATAATAACAATGAATTTCTATATTTAATATTTAGTTATTATTATATATGATATTTTAAGTATAAAAAAATATATAGATTAATTACATTATTAGTTTATTTATTAAATGGAATGGGTTTACATTTAATTATCTTGAAATATTGATTATTGCTTCTCATGTTATTTATGTGGAATGTGTGTTTAGTTATTTAGTATTCCATATTTTTTACTCACATCATTATTAGTTTATACATTCCATGGAAGGTGTGTTCATTTGTTTTACATCATATACTGATTGTGGTCATTGATTCATCATTGCTAAAAATAAACATAACCCTTACTATGAATTTGATCCCACCCTATTCTATTACCATTGATTCCATAAATACTATTATGATTAATATGATGGAATAAACAAAGTAGATTAAATTTATTTTCATGAAAAAAATTGTTTCATAATTTTTTTAAACGTAATGTAAGACTCATTTAAATAACTCATGTGCCAAGACTAATAGAATTTTATGTACATTGAAATATGGTTCCTTGAATCGTTGGCCAATGAAATATTTTAAATCCCTGAATCAAGGTATACTATGATTATGTCAGTTCACTAGTCTCTTATATTAAATGTTTTTAATAAGATTTAAGTATTGATAAGGGATAAGATGTAGTCATGAAAAATAGAAATAATATTTTAAGTTAAAATAAATCATTCATTATTTTGAAATTTTTAAATTATTAGAAATATATAAACTCTTCAGATGTGTCAAAAAGATATTATATAGATTTATAATGTATTATTTATGACCTAATACTCAAAAATTTCAAGACCAAAAATAGTCCTCAATGTGGAATAAAATAAAATCTTGAATAAATCAAATGACTATGTAATTTTTAAGGATAATGCCCATATATTATTTTAAGGGGAGGTTAAGATAGCTTTATAGGTTACTATAATGAAAATAACCATCCAAAAAATATTTTAACATATCTTAAATTTAAAATGATATAGATTTTAAAGACTACCAAGCTGCTTTATCTAAAATATGTATGTTAACAATTTTTTTGTAAATAGGAAAAAGTGAAGTTATTGTAGATTAGCCACAAGATGGAAATATTATTATAAATCAGTATCTTGAGATGGTTGGTATTGGAACTGAATATTTTTTTGGTGGTTGGTCAGATGGAAAATCTATAAATGGAATTGTTAAAAAAGTTTGAGAGAAAATAAATTAACCACCAAAAAACATGTTTTTTTGGAATTTCAAGATGAAGCATCCCCAATACTTTGACGTATAATATGACCTAATGGTATCTGAATAATGTATCAATTCCCTTTAATTGTTACTAAAGGACAAGGGATTTATAAAATATAAAAAGGAAACTATTTGAATTTATGATTTTGAATGTTAATTTATTTGATAGTGGAATTTGGTTATGAATACCAAAGATAAATATGTTCTTGATTTCTTATAGTGGGAATGTTTTAACGATAAATTATTTTAAAAACATGTCTTTATGGTATTTGGAAACCTGATTGAAAAAAAAAATCTTGTAATTTATGACAAAAGCACTAATTTTTTAGCTATGTGAAAAGGAAAAAATCACATTATGTTCCATGTATGATATAGATTTTAGTTGGTAAATTGAAAATTAAATTAATTTTTTTTATTTAGGGTTGGAACAATGTTTATTAAGAGAAATGGAAAAATGAAAATACAAATGTTATGAGAAATTGGTTCTTTGTTGTAAGTAATTTTATATTTAGTTAACTGATACATTGATTCCTCAAAGAAAAATTTAGTATGAAAATGGAAATGTGTTAGGAAATAGAAAAATAGCTTGTAATAAATTTTAAATATAATCTTTAATGACATTTCACATGTGGAAAAATAAAATTTTGAGGAATGTATGATTGGAACAAGGAAGTGTTTTCTTAATGTAGCCAGTTTGTTCATATTTATCATGATAATAACAAAAGGTGTATGAAACAACCTAAGAAAAAGTTAATTGATATCCATCTAATGGTGATATATTTTAGATTCAATGAGTTGGCTAATTATTTTATTTTTTCTACTAAATATTTATAATAATATGGAAGTAATCGTGATTAGAAAGATAATGGTGTAGAAATGTCATTTTACACAATTAAAGTTTATGTTGGGAAGTCTATTATCATGGTGAAATGTATGTTACTTGTGTATTGTAATTATGTCCATACCCTATTTAACTCTAGATCATCAACTTAATTTATTTCTAAGAAAATTTTAATTAAATTTTTATTATCACCTCATGATAGTATGATATTAAATTTGGTGCGAACTATGGGTGGAATAAAAAAAGAATCCAGAAATTAATGGAATATTCTTGTTTTTATAAGTGGGATGGCCATTCTTTAAAACCATATTGTACTATAAACTGTATATTTTGATATAATTCTTGTTATGGATTTGATTTAATTTTATCATGCTATTACTAATTTTTCAGATATCAAAATTTTGATTAGGAATTTTAGGACATTAATCACTTACCAGGAATAAGATAAATTTATTAGAGATGGTCGTGAAGGTTTCCCGGTTCGTATTATAGAAAATATAGGAAATGTTATAATTATTGATGTTCTAATACCAAATGAACACATAGATGGTTATAAAATAAATTTTTAGTGTTATTATTGACTGGGAGGTTGATTTTATAATTGACTTAGTTCACGTTTCTTAGATCATTTCTAATCCACCTTATCAAATAGATCAAGTTGAAATTCATGAATTCAAACAAAAATTAATGGTTTTATTAGATAGTGGTTTTTTCATCCCGATAACTTCACCATAGGGTATTACTGTATTATATGTTAAAAATAAATATTCTATTATGAGACTTTCTATTAATAATATATCATTGAATAACTAAAAGATAAGAACAAATATAATTTTCCTCATATTGATCATGTGTTTATTCAGGACTAAGGAGATTTATAATTTACAATGTCTAACCATAAGTTGTGGTACCATTAGTTGAAATAGAAATAGAAATACATCCTGAATATTGAATTTCAGTCTAGTTATGGGAACTATGAGTTTATTTAAAGTCAATTCATGATACCTAATTCACCAATTGTATTTATGAACCATCATATTTGTATTTATCAATAGTCTATAAACATGTTTGTGGTTGAGTATATTGAGGAAATTTTTTATTATTCTTAAATTAAATATATACATTAAACACACCTAATGATTGTTTTGAAATCCATAAAATAATTGAATCTTTATGGAAAATGTAGAATGTGAGAATATTGGTCGGAAAAAAATTCCTTCCATGGACATATTGTTTCCAAATAAGGAATAATGGTTAACCATGTTGAAACAAATGTTTTTGAATAATTACCAAGAATCGATATTGTTGATGTTGTTCCTAGTTTTCTTGGAATAGAGGTTTTAAACTAGTGTCTTTATAGTGACAAAAACTATTAAACATATAATTACGTGATTTTAAGAATTATTAAGAATCTTATTACAAGCCTAGGATCGTAAAGTCTAGTGTCTTAGAATACTATGTACATAAAACATAAAACATGGGACTAAATATAAAATTTCATTATTTAGTTGTCATAAAGATCCAATAACATCCATTTTTATCATATTTATTTATAGGAATACATGGTTATAAAATTAAAAAAGTGATGAGCTAAAACACCAAAATGGGAATAAAATAAGAACAATTCTTTCAAATATGGGTGAAAAGGTGTGACATAATGATATAAAAAGGAATTGAAAATATGGAATAATAACATATAATAAAGGTATAAAATAAACATGGATTTATAATAGTGTTTTAGAGGCATTGACCATGACTTTATCATGATTCAAGGATCATTTCACATAGAGGATCACATGTCAAGGTTAGCCACTAAGACCATTGCATATGGTGCACGAGTCAAGGCTAAACGCCAAGATCATTGCATATAATGTCTCATGGGACTCAAAATTACTCAATGCATCAGAGAAACATATAGGAATACCCATTTTAACATTTTCATAAATATTCTTTCCATACAAATAATCATGCATAATCCATCATACATAAACATAAGGGTACACATGGTAGGAAATGGTTATCAAAATCCAGTCATAAAGAATAATGAATGGGTGTATCATATAGGGGTCTTTGAAATAAATTAATTAAAACATATGTGGATATTTATAAGTTATGATAATCATATTTCATGGTAATTTATGTGATACAGAAGTGACAACATGCATGAAGTTTTTTAATGAAATTTTAGTATAAAAAAATTTTAATGCGATTTTAAGGAAATAATATTGAGTATGTAAATTATAAAGGGAATAATATTTTATATAACCCAAAAATTGATTTAATAAGTTTTTAATAATAAAAAAATTTATCTTATAAAAATAATTTTGGCATAAAATATATAATATTCTGTACATGAAATGCGTATGAATTCTTAATGTTTCTTTTAAAACAGGGATTGTTATAAGGATGTATTGACGGGGAATCATTTAATAACATGTATAAACACGAAAGAGAATGGTGAATGGATTTTAATAAATGATATTTGAGAATATACATATCAATTTTAAAATTTACATAAAATGGAATGATTACATTATTTGGATAAAATGATTGATAGTGGAACCGAAAGGAATAAAGGAGGATCGGGTATAATCACATACCTCAAGACTGAAATTTTTCTTTAAATGATTTCATGTTTATGATAAACAAATTAAATTCACTAATTAATATTTATAAAGTATATAATACATGATATTTTATTATTATAGCCTTATTACGATCATTCATGGAATTTTAATGGGTTAATAAGTTCAATTTCAAAGTTTGTTTTATTGGTTTTTATGGTTTTTTTAATATACATGTATGGATAAGAATGTAAGATGAAAATAGATGCCCAAAATTGGAGTTATATTTTATAATTAATAATATAATATATTACATGGTTATAAAATTAATTTTTTCATTTGGGGGTAAGATTAATCATTATACAAAACATTAATGATTACAATGTTTATTAATTGGCTTTTTTTATCACATAAAACACATAATGAATTATAAATTAATTTGATGGGTAAAAATGATTCTAGAACCATAAATTTGAAATAAAACATATATTATAGACTAGTTAAACCATCAAAATGGGTTATGACTAGAATTTATTATGGTTAAATAAATTGAAAACTATTCATCATTGAATGTGAGAAATTAACACATCTCGATTTATGTTTTCATTTCTAGTATAATAGGAGTACAAAAGAAAAATGACGATGCAATATTTCATTATCCTGAAAAATTATATTACATTTATGGTATTGTAGTTACCACAAAATTTTGATGATATGTGATGGTGAATTAAAAATAATGAATGAAAAGTGAAAAAAGGAAAAGAAAAGAAGAATTTAACTCTTAAATATATCTTCCTTGGGACACACTTTACATGAGAGTATTTGAAATTTTCATGAGAACACGAGCTGATGGAAATGTGAGAGGGATTAGGGACATATGTTAGTATAATTAAGTCTATGAATAATACTTGAGACGTCTGAGGATAAGAGGTGGTGAGGGTGGGTTTTATAGTGGAGGGGAGGGGGATTTTCTTAATATTATATTCAATATTTTATTAATTTTCCCAAGAAAATAAATAGTAATAATTCATTTGAAAAAAAATTAATATGCCCATGTGAGATTGAACCCAATAATATTTTAACATATATGACTCAATAAACAGTGTACTTAACATATAATGTATATAAACAACAAATTACCATATTTTACAATTCACCAGAAATTGATATATATTAGAACAATCCCAAATATTGACCCCCAACATTTATTGATGGGTAGAGATAATAAATGATATCCAATTTTTTAAAATAATTTTCTAAATATGTGAAATTTAATTTTTAATTACAATTATAATATACATAAAAAATAAAAAATCTAAATTTAGAACTACTTTTCTAACACTTTGAAAAATTAATTCATGTCTCTTAAAATTGTCATATAATCATAAGTTATCATAATAAATTTTTATGAATATATTTTATGAAATTAAATTTACATTTGAGGTATTAAAATAATAATAAAAATTGTAATTACATATACATGACTTGAAACAATACAAACACAATGATATAATTATTTCATTTTGTCACTTATAGGATGATTAATTTTTTTTATACATATATTGGTAAGGATACATATTCATGTGGAAGACATAAAATTCATACGGGTTATATTATTATTCATAAGAGTAACATTATTATTCATAACGGTTAGTTACTATTCACCAATAATTATGTTTGTCTTATTGATCTCTAAGAATTTTACGGATTGCAATTGTGTATGTCAGATATTTGAAATACAAGTCACATGAGTGAAAATATTATGTTTAAAGGACACATAGTAAATAATAGTTCATTGTGTTGTGATTTCATGTGATTATACTATATGGAATAATTATTAGAAGGTAATTTCCATTGATTAAAATTTGGGTCATTACAATATTGGACAATTATGAAATCTCTCCCTTGAAATTTCATTTTACATTTTAAGACATAACAAGGTGTCGGTATTTTTCCTTCATTGCCTCCTCCTGTTCACATGTTTCCTCTTCATACTTATGGTTATTACATATCACATTGACCAGGTGTGTTTTTCTATTTCATATAACATTATCTCTATGATCTAAGATGTTCTATAGTTTCACCTCATATGGAAGATCATTCCCCAGCTATACCATATATAAAGAGGGTACATTTGAAGGGATTGGTGTGTACTTTCTAAATATGGATACATGGATGAAATCGTTTACTTTTAACATGGTAGGTGGAAGTTCTAGTCTATAATATATATCTCCAAAATGATAATGAATCGTTATGGGGATGATGTAACTAGGACATTCCTTTACATTCTTCCCAAATCTCCTGACCTTCTTCCATCGGAATATGTCCATGAATACCATGTCTCCAACATTGAACTCAAGGTCACGTCGATGATTTTATAAAAAACTCTTTTATTGAATTTTGTATTCCTTGATATGCTATTAAATGGTTTTCACAATCTTCACCATTTCATTGATAATTATAGGTCCTATAAGATTAATATCACTGGCTTCATCTGAACATGTTGATGTTTTTTTCCATAACGGTCATTATATGGTTCCATTTATATGATGAAATAGAAAATGTTATTTTAGGAGAATTCAACTTGTGGAAGATGTTGATCCCACCATCATTTTATTTCTATAGAACATAATATCCTCATATCATTAATTTTATGTATAGATCTCTCAGATCATCCATCATTTTGAGGATGATAGGCCGTACTGAATTTTATTTCAGTACATAGATCATGCAATAGAATTATCAAAAACAACAAGGTGAGTATTTGATCTATATCAGAAACAATAGATTGTGGTACTACAAACAGCCTTTTCAACTCATTGATATACATACATTCAAGTAAACCCAATGATATGTCCATTCAAATTGTGATAAAGAGAAATGATATTATAAGTTTTTCAACAATGACCCATATAGAATTATTACCTCATGATGTCCTTGGATGTAAAATGACAAAGTCCATAGTAATGCTCGCCAACTTTCATGTTGTTATAGATATTTATTGCATCATCCTATTATACGTTTTCCTTTTATCATTCACTTATTGACATACAAGTCACATTGATGTATACTCAGCAATCTCCACCATCATATTTTCCCAGAAAAAGATATCTAACATATCTAGATATATATTTTTGATCAATAGGTTAATATATAAGGATCAGATATGTGTATTATTCAAAATATCCTTATTTATCATTGAATTAGATGGTAAGCCTAATAGTTTCCATAATCATAAAACTCATTCCACATCAATCATGAACTCATATGATTTCCCATTTCTGAATGCTTTGACACTTTTTTTAATTTCCACATTATTTACTAGAGCATAATTTATTTTTTCATGGAGGGATGGTTGAGAATCCATTTGATAAATAATTCATGATTTTCCTCTCATAATGATTTCCATGTCTATCCTCTACAAATCAATGATTTTTGGATCATTTCCAATTCACAATAATGATAATGATATATGATCCTTTCTACTTATAGTATCCACCACCTTATTTACCTTACTTGTATTATAGTCAATTTTCACATCCACGAAATATTTTAATGTAAAATATCCTTTAATTTACTTTCATTCATTTTTGTGGGGATTTCCTAAGTAGTTTTTTTAGGATAGGGTATGTTTTCATGATTTGGGCCAAACTGTTATCCAATTTCTTGATTTTTTAAATGTTTATTTAATATCTTATTCAATATATATAATTTTGTATCCATTAAACTTCAAAAATGGACTCCCATAACCTATTAAAACCACCATTTAATTTTTACCCCTTAGGAATCCTCATTAATGGTGGATTTGGGTTTTTATTTATGGAATTGGGATAGCCATAAAGCACATATCTAGAATTTTATTAAAAATTATTATTTAATATCTTAATCAATTTTTATTTTTTTTATATAATTCCAAGTCTCTCCTGAGCCCACTGAACCCAGGCACACTCCCATTTTATTTCCCTTATTTTTGGAGCTCGTATGCATCTTGAATTAGTTAATAACTTCATTGGGTATCTCAAAACATCCTGATTTGAAGAGGTAACTACATTCCATCATAATTCATTCAATTATTAATCTTTTCTACCATTTATGTTCTCAGATGAACATTTCTGACATTTTTGAACGTCACTTTCATTTTATTTTGTTTTTAAATTCAGTTACAGGTGTATTTGGAGTTATTTCTTCGAGATCCCTCAAGAAAGTGGGTCTCATTTAGTCTTACTCCAATTTTATTAGGTTTTTTCCTTTTTCATATGATTTTACCCAATAGTTATGGATTTTTTTGATGTCAAACATGTGGGGATTTGAACTTAGGGTTTTATCTTATATTTCTTGGCCTTTTCTTTTATTTTTTGGCTTGATATAAGTGTCATGTGGTGTGGCTATGGTGCAGTTATATTTTCACACAATGATTCAAGGGTTTTGATATTTTTTGTAGATGATTTCATAGGTAATAAATTAAATATGAGTTATATTATATGAATTTATATTTTTAGTACACATATAATCCACTATCCTTGATGTGAAATCCGGTTTTGGTGATGTTTGTTAAGTAAATGATTTTTAGGTACCAATTTTGTGATAAATTTGGGGTTTTACATGTCTATATTATGTTATGCCAAATATGGTTTTTTTATATATCATTTAATGGGTTTATAAAAACTATTTGGGTTCTAAAAATTATATTTTGATGAATATGGGTAGGCACATGGTGTTCAAAGTGGTGTTTTTAAGGTATTTTTTGTGCAAAGCATTGTTGTGTTTGTAAAGTAATATTATTGAAATATTAATGGTTTTACTGAGTGGTTTATGTGGTAAAAAACATGTGTAGCTACATTTTTTTTTGATTATGACCATAAATGAGTTGTTTAATTGATAATGTCTTTCTGTATCATGAGTTAATGGTTTGAGAACAATACTGGAAACCTAGGTTCCTTGGGGGGTAGATATGTACTATTATTCTAGTGATCCGGATGGGTTTTGTCCATATTTCAAATAGCATTATTCGAATTCAAAATATTATTTTCCTATAGCATTATCCAGATGGGTGTGTTTGGATGTACATTAAAGTACCTAATATGTACTATATTAATGTGTCAACATTCTGAATGTTTTATTTTGGAAATATTTTACAATTGAATGTTTCATTTCTGGAAATTTATCACTGATTTTCCTTACATATTAAAATTGATTATCTGTTCACCTTGTATTGGAAACTATTTGGAATAATTGGATGGAATCCAATAGGTCTTAGACTCACACCCTATATACACACCTTTTGTGCAGGTATACAAGGTCATGTTTGACACATGTAATGTATATTCATTTGGTGATGATGTTTTGGGGTGTTAGATCACATCCATTGTGCGGAGTTGTGGAGGTGCCTTGTGGGAGATGAACCCTTGTCATATAGAGTCCTTGGGGTAGTTTTTTTGTTATTTAATTATGTATTTTGACCTATTTTATTATGTTTAGTCCTATGTATTCAGATCTATATTTTTTCTAAATCATTTTTAGTATGAATTCTTCAGATTCAGTTTGTCAATTGTTTTTGATGTTTTATGTATCCATATTAAGGTAAATCATTCCCAAAACGACATATATGGTAAACGGGTACTTTTTCCTGCCCATGGGGATAGGGTTCTCCCATCAGGAAATGTCATAGGCTTGATTTGGTGTCAGTGTTAGTTGCAACCTAATTTGGTTCATGAAAAAATTGTATTAGAGGAGGAAAATTGTTTGGGTTATATTATTAGTTTGGGGTGATATAGGATTAAAAGTATAAAGGACAATTAGAAATTAGACATTTGGTCATGTGTATGGTTCGTGACCTACACCTCTATTGGAAAACCTCGAGTCAGCATGCGAAAATGGAATTGTTCGTTTGACAACACTTCCAGGTGAGACGTGTAGGCTGTAGACTACACGTGTTCATCACGTGGGGTGATGTAATGGTCTATTTTATTATAATAATGTTTTTGGCTTCATTATATATGATGATATTGAATGAATTTTTACATAACATTTTCACTAATTTTTTTTCTCCTAAAATTTTTCCTTTTAGTTGCAACATGCCTCCCAAAAACGCTTCCATGAACCCACAGGAGGATGCTGGAGAGAGTTCTCCCTCACCACTAGATCATAGGTTAGTATAGGGTGTGGATCATGCGGTCCAAGAACTATTACCTGGACTAAATTCTGTTCTATATTCTAATAGGGAAGACGATACTAGTCCTAGAAAGGGAAAGTCCTAGGAGTTCCTAATAAAATCATCATACTTTCTGAGGTAGCGTGAACAAGATGAATTTTCAAATCGAGTTGTTTTATATTGTGATGGAGTTAGTGATGCCGATGGGAAAGAAAAAGGAACATGTTCAGTGGTGCATGTCATGTGAACATTCCATGTCAGGGGTTGAGATAGAGTGAGACCTTTTGTTTATAGATATGTAACTATTTAACATAATACATGGCATGGATTAGATATTACACTTCCAGGAACACAACGATTTCTATAGATAGAGTTTCATTTTCTCAACACTTTATGGGAGTCATTAGGATTATTGTGGGGGTGGGATCCTCATTTGAGTATCGTAGGACCTCCACACCAAAATATTGGAGATTTAGTTTTTCTTTTATCATTTTTAGTGAAAGTGGATGATGGTCATTCTCATGACGGTGGTGTACCTCATGTAGTTGATGAGTTACTGAAGGTATTTAATGATGAAATATCAGGTTTTCCCCCCATTGTAGAATGTGGAGGGTTCGATTGATCTGGTGTTGGGAACACAACGAATATCTCTTCCCTCATATTTCATGATCCCCATCATGATGAGGGGATTAAAGTACATGTGCACGAATTGAATCTAATGGATTCATTCACCTGAGAGTCTCTCCTTGGGCTGCTCTTGTGTTGTTCATGAAAAAGGATAACGAATCACTCCAGTTCTGTATTGACTACTAGATGTTGAATATGGTAAAAATCACGAAATAATAGATTATTCCATGAATAGATGAGTGTTTTCATTAGTTATTGGGGTCATATATGATTTATAAAATTGACATGAGTTTGGGATATCATTTACTCAGGAAGAACCAGAAGATATCATAAAGACTTCCTTCTGAAGAAGGTACGAGCACTTTGAGTACTTGGTTAAACCCTTCGGACTAACCAATGATTCAACGATATATATGGAACTGATGAACAATATTTTCCATTAGTATCTTGATTATTTCATAATGGTATTTGTGTATTGCATCCTATTATATTAGGGATTCAAGGGGGAACATGAGCATCACTTGTTGATCATTCTATGAACATTGTGAGGGCATCAAATTTATACAAAGTTGTCCATGTTCACTTTCTAGATCATAGAGGTGAATCTTATGGGGAATGTGATATTGGATAAGAGGGTTTAGGTGGACCTCAAGAAGATCATTGTGGTCATGTCATGGGATAGTCTGAAAAATGTGTTCAATATCGGGATTTTCTTTGGCTTGGCGTGTTATTATAGGCAGTTTTTTTAGGGTTTCTCTCAGCTTGATTCAACTATGACTATGATCACATTGAAAGGGGTGATGTGTTTTTTGGGTCCTAGACAGTCATGCATCCTACATGGAGTTGAATATGTGGTTTAATAATGCCCCTGTTCTAATTTTTCCGGAGGATGGAAAGGGGTTTGGGGTGTATTGTGATGCTTCAGGTATGGGTCTTGGGTGTGTTCATAGGTCAGATGATCACATGGTAGCGTATGACTCTGACCATCTCTGACCACATGAAAATAATTACCTGACCCATAAAATGGAGTTATTAGTTGTGATGCCTGCTTTGAAGACATGGTGTCACTACCTCTTTTGGTAGATGTTTTTGGTATACTCTGAATACAAAAGCATGGCAAATATCTTCTCTCAAAAGGAATTCATCCTAATCTAATGTTGACGGATCGAGTACTTGTAGGGGTTTGACATTGACATTGTCAATACCTCATGAACGGGTAACATGGTGGTTGATGTAATAGGCATACGAGTTATAGTTCAGGCATTGAATAAGTACAGTGATGAGTGGACATTGATTTCACTCTATTCTTAGATGCATGTGGAGAAGAATAAGCATTGTGGAGGTGCATTCATGGTGATAATTCAGTTGAATCCTTCTCTGTTGGTGTTGATTCAGCAGTAAAAACACCATGATGTGCTTTTTCAGTGGTCGAACACATTTTTTCACAGTGGGGAGACATCCTATAATTGGTCGTCATCTCCCGAGGTCATCCTGTGCTTTATGGTTTATTCAATAGTTCAGTCATCTCTGCAGACGGTGGTGATGCAGGATAGCCACCGTTCCTAGTGGACTTTACATATGGGTTCCACCGAGATGTATTACGATGTCTGTTGGTAGTTCAGGTGTCCTGGTATGAGATGATGCATCACAATCTTCGGGATGAGATGCTACACATGCCAGCAGGTTAAAGCAGAGCATCAAAGGCCCTTCGTTTACTCCAACCATTATCCATTCCTACTTTAAAGTGGGATGAGATCACCTATTAATTCATTATTGGATTTCCTCATACAACATGGGGTTATAATTCCATTTGGCTAGTGATTGATTGGTTGACCAAATCAACCCTCTTCAATCCGATCAAAGATACAGCTAAAGTGGATGAGTTGGGTCATTTTTATTGTAGAGTCCAAAAGCGTGACGTACATGGACATTACAATACTTTTGTGGAATACTTATAATCGAAACAAACACTCAAGGACCATAATAGTTTAGTGTCTTTGGAAACATGGAATATAATCTTCTAATGTTGTTGAATAATCTTCAACATCTCCCATAACGATCTTCCCCTTTTTATTCCTTAGCCAAAACCTTTATTTTAATACTGGGGGAAAAGAAAACATAAAAAGGGTGAGCTCAAATTCGCATTAAGGGTATTCATGGATGAAATAAGAAAAACCATAAACATTTGAACTTAAAAACATGAACATAATCTTTAAACATCAAAATCATGAGCAATAAAATAAAACATGGTAGTACGTAAGGCATAGATCATTATGGAACATCAGTAATGATAAAATAGAATGGGAATAAAACATGTAATTGTGTCAAACCATTAAGCACATGATATGATTTCTATAGTAGCCAAGGCATTGCTTCAAAGACCATCTTAGTGGACAAAGTCCCTTTCAGAATCGAGTACACTCCTCATTGCAGTCCTGTATCACTAAACCAGATTAACTTAGCATTACAACCATGTCAATATCATGAGATATAAATCTTTACCCAATGCATTGGAGGGAGATATAGGTCCCACCCATCCCAAAATGAAATCATTCTTACGTGTTCCACAATATAAACATAAATCTTTTATCAGAAACCAAATAATAAAAATGGGTTTCATAAACATCATCCCATAATAACATAATCCATATAAAACAATTGTGTACAGTTTCATCATAGGAAATTTGAAACCATGTAAATCATAGAGATGTTATAGTTTAAACATACATATATGAAATAATGTCATCTTAGATGGAAAATGGTTTTGATAAAACACTTGAAAATAATTCTTGAGGAAAATATACTTCCTTCTTAAAAATCATTTTCATTTCACAAAATGCCACGCAATTTTATAAGAAATTTTTTTTATTTAAAATAACAATGAAATATTGTAGAGTAAACTTTATGAAAATAAGGTGCTATGAAACTGTAAAAATCCATTCATGCTGTATAAGATAAAAAATAAATCTTCTCTTACTTTTACCAGAAAAGTAAAAAAAAGTACCTCTTAACATAAACAAAAGAAATATTCCTTACATACCATGTAGTAAAAGACAAAAATGGGTCAAAAGGAATTTAAACATTCATGAAACCATTTTTAGAAAACAGGGACATGGATGATAAATATAACCCCTGTAAATAATTATGAATAAACAATCTCGGATAAAAATTAGATTGGAAAAGGTATCCCTTACCTTATGTCTGATATGCTTAGTATGTATCCGAAACATCTATATAATGATTTAAATAATGTCATTGGATTATTAAAGAACAATATTCATAGTTATGATATCATATATCTTTCACTTATGACTTTATATTACCCGTTCTTTTATAAATTTCATTTTAAAGTAGCGTTTTGGCTAAAATCGTTTCATTTATCGTATGTGTTTGAATTTGAGGTTCTTGATATTATTACTCATATCCTGATTTACATAATTCCAGAATATAAAACATGATGTATATATAATATATATTCAGTATATAAATATATATGATATATCTATAAATGGAATGAAATACAACATTCATGGAGATGGTAGGTCGTACGTACACATGAACATTGTTTTCCTTTCCTTATTGACATGAATGGAAGTAAGTAGATGACATATATATATATATATATATAAATATAGTATCTTTATCATGTATTATATTTCATTATTAATCTTTATATATACTTTATAATCATTCTTGAGTGGTTAACATGAAAAATGAATCTCATCACGTCGTGGAGTCGGTAATCCGTAGGTACGCATGAGCGATGATATTGTTTCCATAAATATTTAATTGAATTGTAGAGGATGATATAATATATCAGAATCATTATGATGTTATAATAACTATATATAGTTATTCATTACAATATTATACCAATCCAAGTAAGGTTGTGGTTGAAAAATAGATTACACCATGGCGTGGAGACGGTATTCCGTACGCACGTACTCGTGGAGATTTCATTTTCCGTAGGATGGATAGAAGGTGAAATGGGGATGTTTAATATTTATAATAACATATCATTATTTATTGATACTGATGTTATTACTTTATAATGAAAAAACTAAATATGAATAAGTTGAAGGAGAAATAAACTTGAAAGAATCGATAGAAGAGATTACCTCTTCTTTGACTCACCTCTTATAAAGTACTTCTTATGGAACTATAGTTGGTCTTTGGAGATGACCAGAACCACTATGATATAACTAGAGAGGTTTAGAAGTGGAATTGGAAGGGGTTGGCTGAGCTTCAAGGCTCAAAACGGTGTGAAGAGAAGAGGGAAGGGGTGCCCTTTTTATAAGGGAGGAGAGAGGCACCTTTGAAAAAACATAAAATATTATTTTATAATAAAGTCATATTAGGTTTATAATAGGTCCAAATTTATTTATGTCTAAGGTAATGTGGGTATGGGTCGATTTCCTTTAAACCAATAGGTTTTATAAAAGTTTAGGTAACTATTTTAACCTTATCATTTATATTTAACTCAAAGTTAAATAATTTACCTTTAACCAGGTCTTCTTGTTTTCTTACAATATATGGTTAATAAACATACCATAACAAGCCAAAATAACCCCAAGTGGTTCATTATTTATATATTTAACCTTATCTAAGTCATTTTACTGAACCTTATATTTTTAGGAATATAATAACAATTAATAATATAATATGTTTTAAAATAACTATTTTATGTCAATCTTGACACTATTTGGTAATTGATTTTTGTGAAAATCATAACAACATTATTAGTTCAAAATATGTTAATTGAATTAATAATAACATTCCATATTAAGCAATATAATTAGTGGAATTCATGAAAAGTCTCAAATTACATTTATTTGGGCATTTATAACAACAATTTTGTTAATATGTCATTAATAAGGTAATTACTACATCATCGTTGTGTCATAAATAAATTAAATTATTTAATTTCTAAAAATTAAAAATAAATTACCATTATGTATGAAATCTTATTGTCTTTCTAATGAATATTTATAGTGGAATTTATCTAATTTATATCCCTCTATTAAAAATGTTTTAGTTATTAAACATTGATTTTACTGTTTTAACTCTTCTTTAAATAAAATAATAATATGTGTCCTAATCTAATCCATGTGAACCTAAAGGGTAATATTTTATTCCTAAGGTTGTTATTGGTCTAATTAAACTTATACAATAAAATTAGGACATGTGTTAGGGTAATAATAATATCATTTTTACCCTTAATCACCCTTTTTACTTTTAACCATGGTAAATAAAAGTAAAATGTTACTATTCACCAAAAGTCATTTTTATCTTATTTAACCACATTTTACTCCTTGATATAAACCATGGCTCTCAGATTTTCAAAATTCCACTCACAGAACTGGTAAAATTATTTTTTATGTAAATTTTCAAATTCTCCTAGTAGGTGGGTAAAAGAAGGTGAAAAGTTCAATAAAATTTTTATATATCTAATATTATTATAAAAGGACTCAAATTAATTACGTTGAACATATATAGGTATTATATATCAATTTTGACTTAAAATAAATTTAAATATTTAAAATAATTATTTAAATTAAAAGTTGGTTTTTAAATAGTAACCCAGTGTTTTTACTACTCATTAAAAATTGGATGTTTTTAAAAAAATACCAAAAATTAACCCTAGGATAATTTTGATATTCCGAATCAAAAAATGTAGTCCATTTTGAAAGATAAAACTTATAAAATTTCAAAAAGTGGGTATTACTATTCATAACGGTTATTTTATAATAATATTAGAATAATATCTCGTTTAGTGAAACACGATATTGCGTACAACACACGCTATCGAAGAAGGTCTTGATTGCGTGTAATACATGACAAGTTAGGGATGTGTGTAGTGAAATTTCTATATGGTGTTTCGTATAACATAATCAAAACGTATTTCATTTATACATTACACAAATCTATACTTAATGTTGCGTAGAATAATTTCCACAAAATGAACATGGATTTGTGTGTAACACAAGCCAAGAATAGTGTAGCGTATATTGTAAGCTAATACGGAGTTGCGTATAGTACAAGATAATCTTGGTGTAGTGTGTAATAGAAGACATCAAAGAAACTAAAAATAATATATCTCATAAAATCTCGGGTTGTTACATTCTACCCCCCTTAAAATAAATTTTACCCTCGAAATTCGTTGGGGTTATAAATGGTTTAATACATGGAAGTTTCTTTAATAGAAACCCACATCGTATAAAGGAATACCAAAACTGAGGTTTAAAAACTAAATTATGAAACTTAATGGTTACCCAAATTAACTAATCACTGGGTTTCCACATAGAAGAAAATAGGTGAAAATATGGATATGGAAGAGAAATCTAACCATCAAATTCAGATGGAGGGTCGTATAGAACATCGTTATGAAAAATCCAACAATCACAAAGCCATATATTTGTGATGATCTAAGGTACCATATGATTTATCGGATATAAGGGCACTAGGACAACATTTCTAGTGTTCAAGATCATTTCCCTAAAGTTGAAGAATTTGAATTAAAAGAAATAATTACTTGATTTCAGTGTAATATCATTGTTGGTCATCCTATAAGCAATGTACAATTCATCTCTTATTTAAAGAAATGAAGTTGAATTTGTCATTCTCTAAGTGTTAGCAGGTCATGTGATAGAAAGATAGGTCCTTCCATCTGCCTCTATCATAAGTCCATTTATGCTGAGATTAATCGTATATGGTTCCTAAAATGGACTTATACTTCATCAATCATACCTCTTAATAAGAAAAACTATTTTCTACTAACCAGGGACTTCATGTACTCCAGTGGTAGGTGATAAAGGCATGTCTCACTTCAGTGATGGGTTCGATTCCCACAGCCTTTTCCAACACAATAGGTTGTCGCCCATCTTGTAGGTTGTCTTTTTTCAAAAAATTCACTATTATAACATTACAAAAATAATATAAAAAATTTTCTATCCATATACAATACTAACTTGTGTCCAACATAATACATTCCAATATTTAGGCTTATCCAAAATACTTCTATCCAATCTCATAGTATAAAGAAAACAATTACTAGTAATGTCATCCGCCAAGCATGTGAATACCATCATTTATCCCCGAAATATCTTGTTGATCGCATTCCCAACATGTGCATACCTAAATAATGTATTCTCTTCAAAAATTAATACCCATTGAACCTTTGTGAAAACATGAATGCTGTCAAAAGTTAACTATTTCCACATTCCAAAATCCAAAAAATTCTATATACTCAAACCATGATATAACTTTGTCCTTATATCAGTCATGAGCTCATTTCATTTTCTCATTATCCCTTCATTATACGCATATAATCATCTTTCCAAAAATATTTCAATCACTTTTTAATGGTTACAAGTACCATATAATTTTTGAAAACCAATACATAGATATTCCAAAATTCCACAATACCATAAATGAGATTCCATGATATTATTTTGAAATCTAATTACATAAAAACATAATCATTACACCACCTCATTTTCATACTCAACATCACATATAGTGATCACATAAGACTTACCTTTATCAATTTCTTTAAGATGATTCTCACACTGATCATCACTAACCTGTTGATTAGGACATTTATTAGCATAATTCCCCATTTCCTTGCACATGAAGCATTGATGTGTTGGTGGAGCGTTCTCTGTAGTCTTTTCTATATTCACATCATTAGAAACCTTCTTCCCATTACATTGACAATCAAATACTCTATGAACTTCTTTTCCACACTTAAAACATTTTATAGTACTTTTTAGGCAATCTCCAACAAGCTTTTTTCCACACTTGGAACATAAAGAAACATTCATCTTCTTTTCACCATTGTTATGAGATTTCTCCTTGAACACCATCTTTTGTTTCATATCAAAACCATGAGATGGATAAGTAACACCAACTTCCATTTATACCATGATAGCACAATGCAAAATTTCTTCATAGCATCTGAAGTCTGTTATAGTTAATTCCCTTCGATGAATTGGTTTTAAGCCACTGAAGAATCGATCAACTTTACTTTCAGGTTGGATGATAAAGCCAGATGCATACCTTGCAAGACTTGTAAAATTCACCTTGTATATACCAACATATTCATAATTATATTTCATAATTTCAAGGAACTCCTTTTACATCATTTTTTGAATAATATGAGTGAAGTACTTATTGAAAAATACTTTCTTGAACTCATCCAATTAAATGGATTCAATTTCACATTGGGGCCATGTATACTTAATTAGAGTCCACCACTGGTCTGCTTCACCTTCTAAAGGTTAAACAACCAGAATGAATTTTTCATGTTTTAAACAGCGATGTACGGAAAATATCTTTTCACTCGTACTGATCCATTGTTAAGAAACAAGTGGATCAGAAGACCCATTGAAAGATGGCAGATGTTGCCTCATGAAAGACTCTGTATAATATTGTTCCCTTCTATGCTCATTTGGAAGTCCATAATGATTCATAGATTGTTTAAGTATAGAAATAAGATTATTCACTCCATATCCCATAACATTGGTTTGCTCAGGAGGAAAATCATTGCATTGTCCATTACATTGATCAACACGGTTCCTTCGGGTTCCACTCATCGTCTAAAACCAAAAATGAATAGTGTGAGAGGAAAAAATCAGGCTAAGGAATACAACATAATATAGGGGGAGTACCTTCAATATATAAAACCTTAGGATTAATTTTATGATCGTTTCCATAATCCTAGGACTATAACCTATACTTATACTTAAGCTTAGGGACATCCGTACACATACCATAGAAATATCTCTAGAGGTCTCACTAATGTTTTCGCAAGCTAGTTTCCAAACGTTGACTAAACCTTTCCTCTAATACCAACTGTATATACCCAATGCTTATCATACATGGACATTAAAATACTTTTATAGAATAATTATAACAAAAACAAACACTCACGGACCGTAATAGTTATTGTCTTTGGAAACATGGAATATAAACTTCTAATCAAGTTGAATGATCTTCAACATCTCCCATAACGATCTTCCCCTTATTGTTTCCTTACCTAAAACCATTGTTTTAATCCTGGTGGAAAATAAAACATATAAATGAGGATCTCAAATGCTCAATAAGGGTAATCATGTAGAAAATAAAACAAACCGTATATATTTGAACTTAAAAACATGAACATAATGTTTAAACATAAAAATCTTGAGAAATGACATAAAATATGGTAGCACATAAGGCATAGTCATAATGGAACATAAATCATGATAGAATAGCATGAGAATAAAACATGTATTTGTGGAAAAAATTTAAGCACATGATATGATTTCCATAGTAGCCAAGGAATAGCTTCCAAGACCATCTTAGTAGACAAAGTCCCTTTCTGAATCGAGTTCACTCCTCATTCCAGTCCTGTATCATTGAACTAGGTTAACTTACCATTCCAGAAATGTCTATATCATGAGATATAAATCTTTACCCAATAAATTTGAGGGAGATATAGGTCCCACCTATCTCATAATGAAATCATTCTTATGTGTTCCACAACATAAACATAAATCATTCATCATAACCCAAAGAATAAAAATGGGTTTCATAAACATCATCCCATCATAACATAATCCATATAAAACAAATGGATAGAGTTTAATCATAAGAAATGTGACACCATGTAAATCATAGATATATTATACTTGAAACATACACATATGAAATAATTCCATCTTAGATAGAAAATAATTTTGATAAAACACATGAAAATAATTCATGTGGAAAATATCCTTTCTTCTTAAAAATCATTTTCTTTTCACAAAATTCCATGAACTTTTAATATAAAATTATTTTATTTATTATAACTATAAAATATTGTAGAGTAAACATCATGAAAATAAGGCATTATGAAACTGTAAAAATCCGTTCATGCCGTATAAGTTAAAAAACATTGTTCTCGTACTTTTTCCAAAAACGTCAAAAAACTACCTCGTAACGTAAACAAAAGAAAGATTTCATACCATGTAGTAAAATTCAAAAATGGGTAAAAATTAATTAAAATAAACATGAAAACATTTTATAATATAGGTACATTGATGATAAATATAAACCTAGAAAATACTTACGAATAAACAATCTCAGATAAAAATGAGATTGGAAAAGTTATCCCTTACCTTATGTCCAATTTGATTCGTATGTATATGAACCTCCTGTATAATGGTTTAAATAATGTCATTGAAATATTATAGAACCATATTCATTGTTATTATATCATATATGGTTCACTTATGACTTTATATTACATGTTATTTTGTAAATTCCATGTAAAAGCAGCGTTTTGGGTAAAATCATTTCATTTATCGTACATGGTTCAATTTGTTGTTCATGATATTATTACTCATATTCTAACTTATATAATTCCAAAATTTATAACATGATTTATATATAATAAATATTCATTATATAAATATATATGGTAGATCAATAAATGGAATGAAATACACCATTGATGGAGACGGTTGGCCGTACATACGCATTGACATTGTTTTCCTTTCCTTATTGACATGAATGGAAGTAAGTAGATGACATGTACATATATACATAAATACAGTAGATTTTTCATGTCATATATTTAATTATTTATCATTATATATACTTTATAATAATTGTTTAGTGGTTAACATAGAGAATGAATCTCATCGCGTCTTGGAGACGGTAATCCATACGTACCCATGAGAGATGATATCATTCCCATAATTATTTAATTGAATTGGATTGGATGATATAATATATCAAAATCAGTATGATTTTATAATAACTATATATAGTTTTTCATTACACCATTATACCCATCCAAGTAAGGTGGTGGTGGAAAAATAGATTACACCACGGCGTGGAGACGGTATTCTGTACGTACACACGCGCAGTGATTTCATTTTCTGTAGGATGGATAGAAAGTGAAATGTGGTTGTTTATAATTTATAATAACATTTAATTATATTATTTATACTTATGTTATTACTTTATAATGAATAAATTAAATAATAAGAAGTTGAAGAAGAAAGAAAGATGAAAGAATCGGTAGAAGGGATTACCTCTTCTTTGACGCACCCTCTTTTAAACATCTTCTTAGGGAACAAGAGTTGGTCTGTTGAGAAGAAAAAAACCTCTACGATATAACTAGAGAGGTTTAGAAGATGAATTGGAAGGTTTTGGTCGAGATTCATGTCTCAAAAGGGTGTGATGAGAAGAGGGAAGGGGTGCCCTTTTTGTAAGTGAGGAGAGGGGCACCTTTGGAAAAACCTAAAATATTATTTTATAATAAAGTCATATTCGATTTATACTAGGTCCAAATTGATATATTTAGACGTTAAAGTGGTTATGGGTGTAAATCCGTTCATCTAATAAGTTTTAGACAAGTGCATGTTATATATTAATATTATCATTTAGATATAACTCTAAGTTAAATAATTTAATGTTTACTGTGTCTTCTTGTTTTCTAAAACTATATGGTTAATAAAGTACTATAAAAAGCCAAAAGAACCCCAAGTGGTTCATTATTAATATATATAACCTTATCTAAGTCATTTAGCCAATTCTTAGATTTTTAATAATATAATAACAATGAATAAAATTATATCTTATTTAAAAACTATTTTATGTCAATTTTGACACTATTTGGTAATTGATTTTTGTGAAAATCCTAAAAACATTATTTGTTCGAATAAAGTTAATTTAATCAATAATAACATGTCATAATAACTTAGATAATTAGTTTTATTTATAAAAAGTCTCAAATTAAATTTATTCGGTTATTTATAACATCAATTATGTTAATATTTCATTAATAATGTAATTACTACATTATCATTATGTCATAAATAAATTAAATTATATAATTTCTAAAAATTATAAATAAACAACCATTATGTAGGAAATATTTTTATCTTTCTAATAAATATTTATAGTCGAATTTATCTTATTTATAACTATATATTAAAAATGTTTAAGTTGTTAAACTTTGATTTTTACTATTTAAACTATTCTTTAAATAAAATAATAATAAGTGTCCTAATCTAATCCAAGTGGACCTAAAGGGTATATTTTATTCCTAAGGGTTTTTTTGTTGAATTAAACTTATCCAATAGAATCAATACATGTTTTAGGGTAATAATAATATCATTTTTACCCTTAATTACCCTACTTACTTTTAACTGTTGTAAATAAAAGAAAAAAGTTACTCTTCACCAAAAATTATTATTATCATATTGAACACCATTTTACTCCTTGATATTAACCATTTCTCTAAAATTTTCAAAATTACACTCTCAAAAGTGGTAAAATTATGTTTTATGTAAATTTTCAAATTCTCCTACGAGTTGGGTAAATGATGGTGAAAAGTACAATAAAAAATTTATATATCTAAAATTATTATAAAATGACTCAAATGAATTAAATTGAACTTATATAGGTATTATATATCAATTATGTCCTAAAATAAATTCAAATAAAATAAATAATTACTTGAATAAAAAGCTGGTCTTTAAATACAAACTTAGTGTTTTCACTATTCATCAAAAATTGAATGTTTTTAGAAAAATACCAAAAATTTACCCGAGGCTAATTTTCATATTCCAAATCTAAAAATGAAGTCCATTTTAAAAGAAAAAATTATAAAATTTAAAAAAGTTGGTATTACTAGTCATAACGGCTAGTTCATAATAATATTATAATTATATCTCGTTTAGTCAAACATGGTATGACATAAAACACACGCTATCAAAGAAGGTCTTGATAGCGTGTAATGAAAGCCAAGTCAGGGTAGCATGTTTTCAAAGCTATGTTTGGTGTTGCGTATAACATAATCAAAACATATTTAATTTATAAAATAAACAAAATCAATGCATAATGTTGCGTAGAATAATTTCCACAAAATGAACATGGATTTGTGTGTAACATGAGCCAGGCATAGTGTTGCATATACAACAAGCTAATATGGTGTTGCATGTAGTACAAGATAATCTTGGTGTGGTGTATAATATAAGACATCAAAGAAATTAAAAATAATATATCTCCTAAAATCTTGGGTTGTTACATTTATCTTCATGAGTTCGTACGGATTCATGGAATGACATCCATAGTTATCACAGATTCTGAAGAATGATTAATTACTCAGTATTTGTAAGTCCATAATAAGGCTTTGGGATTGCAAATTAAGAAGAGCATGGCTTACCATCCTCAAATGGATGGTTAGATAGAGTGGGAAGAATAGATTCTGGAGGTGAAGCTATGTGCATGTGTTCTGGACACTGGGGTTCATGGGATAGCCTTCTGGGATTGGTTATGTTTTCATATAAAAATAGTTTTGATTCCTAAATTAAAATTTATCCATTTTTGGTACTCTATGATTGGCCTTATTAGTCCCCAAGTGATTGTATGAGGTATGTGAGACCTCACTGTTGGGGCCGAGTCTGGTGTAGGAGATGTCCGAGAAGGTCATGTTGATCAGGCAGCGCTGATTGATAGATCAGAGTCTCCATAAATCATATGCTAAACAGAGGCCTTGAGACCAATAATATTCTATTGGTAACAGGGTATTCTTGAATGTGGCCCCACGTCTAGGCCATCATCTATTGGGAATGAAAGGGAAGCTGACTTAACAGAATTTCAATACTTGTTAGATCACTAAGTGTATTAAAAAGGTATAATACAACTTGTACTTACCACATCAGTTTATATCTATCTATGACGTCTTCCATGTATCCCAGTTGAATAATTACAACCTAGATACATCCAATGTTCTAAATTGGTTGGAGTTGGATATAGAGCCTGATTAATTTATTTTTGAGTAGCTAGTGAGGATAGTGGACTTACAAGAAAAGGTTCTTTTGTGAAATAATATTCGACTGGTTCAGGTTATTTGGCATCATGGGAATGATACACATGAGACTTGGGAGAAGATGTTGTCGGTCGAGAAGGAGTACCCATTATTGTTTTCCGATCACGCTTCAGGTTGACTTTTTTTGGGTGAAATGTCTTTCATGGTTGAGAGAGTTGTCACATCCATGAATTTTTTAAAGGAAATGTTCATTTGTTTTCTATTATTTCTTTTATTTGGTGGGTTTCCATTCATTTTTTGATGAAAGGGTGTGTATTCATGATTTGGGACAAACAGTGAGCCCATTTTTATTTTTTTTTAAAAAATTATTTAATATCATATTTACATTTTATGATTTTTCACCCATTACACATAAAGAATGTCATCCCTTTACCTATTAACTCCACCATTTCATTTTAGACCCTTTAGGAAACAATAATAATGGGGGATATTGTTTTTTATTTAACGAATCGTCCAACCCAGAATCCCATTTCATGTTTTACTTTAGTAAAATTATTGTTTAATATCTTATTTAATTTTTATGATTTTTATATGATTCCTAGTTGCACCCAAGAAAACGTAACTGAGGAGCATCCCCATCCCCTTTTCCCCCTATTTTGTGTCTGTGTGGATCATGAATTAGGAAAGAAATTTTTAGTATTTCTCAAATTTCTCAGATCTAAATTGGTATATTCTTTCCTTTATAATTCCTTAAATTATTATGATATTCCCCCGTTTATGTTCTCACATGGACTTATTAGACTTATTCATACCTCACATTCATATTTTGTTGTTTTTAAATTCTCCTACTGGTGTATTTGGGGTAATTTTATACAGATCTCTCAAGTATGTGTGTCTCCTTCATTATTCCTCTAATTATTTTTGGTTTTTTTCTAAAGTTTTCATCAAATTCTACTTATTTTTTAATATTTCTAGAAAATGGGGATTCTGATATATGGTTTGATCTTAGATTTCATGGCCTTTTATATTGGTTTTATGATTTATCTATGTCTATTGTGGTGCGGTGGTGGTGTAGTTGGGTATTTGCACAAATATTTGATGGTTTTGATATTGGTGGTAGGTGACTCCATAGGTAATCAATTCTAGATGACTTATAATTTGTGAATTTAAATTTTTAGTGCACATATAATCCTTTATTTTTTCTGCGAAATCTGGTTTTGGTGAGGTTAGTTATGTAAATTATTTTTGTGAACATTTTTTTTTTAAATTGTGTTTCTTACGTGTCTATTTTTTGTTCTAAAAAATGGGGTTGTTTTATAAATCATGTAATGGGTTTATAGAAAATATTTGGGTGTGGATTATTATGTTTTGATGAATATGGGTTTTTACATGGTGTTCAATGTGTGGTTTTGAAGTGATTATGTGTGAAAAACATTGTTATGTTTTGTGATGCTATTTTATTGAAATCCCAAAGGTTTTATTGAGTGGTGTAAGTGGTGAAAAACATGGGTAGCTACTATTTTGAGTATATTATGACCATAAATGATGTATTTATTTGATAATGGTTGTTGGTATCATGATATACTAGTTTGACCACAATGGGGGAAACCTAGGTACCTAGGTGGGAGTATATGTACTAGTACGCTAGTGATCTGGATAGGTTTTTCCCCGTTTCACATAGAATTTGGACAAGAATAGCTCTAACTAATCTATATGGATGATGTTTGGGGACCACTTCATTATGGATAGGTTCCCTACTTCTGGCTCGTGCAATGAAATAGATTCTGATTGTATATTTTACACAGTGGTATGAGGAACATAGGTTCCAAGCCTTTATATTGCCTAGGGTTGTTTCTGGTTTTGGTGCTCATTGGATTTTTGGTTTTTACCCTTGTATTATGCTGTGTATGTCTATAAATTATAGTATGTAACATTCCTTATTTAAATTTGTTAACATTCTGAATATTTTATTTTGAAAACTCTTTACAATTTAATGTTTCATTTCATGGAATTTATCACTAGTTTTCATTAAATATTAAAACTGTATGATTTTCACATAGTATTGCATACACTTTGGAATTATTTGGTGGTATCCTAATGGGCTTAGACTCAAACCCTACCTACATCTCTTGGGTGTAAGTATACTTGGTCATAATTTTCATAGGTAATGTAAATACGATGGGTGATAGCAGTTCGGGGTGTTAGTTCCCATCTATTGTGTGGCATTATGGAGACGAATTATGGGTGATGAACCCTAGTAATTTGGAGTATCTAGGGATGTATCCCTGCAATTTGATTTTTTATTTTTATCTTTGGTATTTTTTCGCCCTATATTTTTAGTTTTGGATGTTTTCTAAATGTTTTTTGGTATGAATTTGTAACATCATTTTTTCAGTTTCTTTTGATGTTTTAGGTATCCATAGTCTGGTAAATCATTCCCAAACCAAAATATATGATTCCCAGGAACTTGTGCCAGCCCATAGTAATAGGGAACACCCTTTGAGAATTTTCATGGGCTAGAATTGGTGTTAGAATTACTGGCGACAAGATTCGGTTCATGATAGGATTGAGCAGTCAAGGTCATTGATGGACTATAACGTTCAGTGTAGGTTCACATTAATCTCTTCATGTGTGAATATATATTTATGGCTCCTGTAATTAGAATATATCTCATAATTCTCCCCCTAAAGATAATGCCACCATATTTTCAATGAAATTATCACAGTTTCCAACTCTATACCTTGCATGGAATAGTTTTTCCCATGGATTTTTACCTTAAGGAGTATGCTATCACTTGATCATTTTCCATCAGCACATAGGCTAATCGCTTCCATGAAGCATCACTATACACCATGATTTATTCTCTATATGTTGAGAGTGTGATTACTAGTGTAATGATTTGCCTATTTTTGGGATCCATAATGCTTTCCTCACATTTTTTATATCTGAAAAAATATCACTCTCTTCTACATCAGCTTGGTCATTATGTTTGAAAATCAAGATATTTATTCCACAAATCATAAATAATAACCTTCTAGACCAATAATGTTGCATATCTATGTTACATTTATTGGACTAGGTCACTCTACGATTTCCTTTCTTTTGAATGGTCCACAGATATTCATATGCTAGTGATAATATTCACCATGAATGGTAGATGCTTTACCCAAAACATAAATTTACTATAATTTTCATAAAGATTCTCTTTTCTCAAATTCATCATCACAATATTCAAATTCTCCTCAGGTTTCTCTGTGAACAGAGAGTATAATAGAATATCATCGAAAAAGACTACAGAAAATATATCAACGTAATATCTAAAGACTATATTCAATATATCCTTAAACAATAAGGGAGAATTAGTGACTTTGAAGGGCATCACAATGTACACATAGTTCCCATAACTTTTTAGAATGTTATTCATGGGAATATCATCATTCATGAGATTTAATTGGTGATATCATGACTAAAAGTCCACCTGAGAGAAATAAATACCCCTACAAAGCTGATCAAACTAGCCATTTATCTATTTAAGTGGATACATTATTCGTTATCATGGTTTTATTGAGCTCAAGCTATTCAATTAATAGAGGCATCACTACATCCCTCTTTTTAATAATGAGGACTAGTGCACCCATGGTGAAGCTCTTGGGTGTATAAAACCAACTACAAATTCACATGAAAGTGCTTCTTCAACTCTTCCAGATCAATGTTGTCTATTCTATAAGGATTATTTGATGTTTTCATATACACAAGAATAAGTTCAATTGAGAACTCAACCCCTCAAAAAGGAGGAAGACCATGAAATTATTTATGGAACACATCAGTGTAATCCCCCATCATAGGAATATCTTTGAGAAGTATCATTACCTTCTTCTCAATAATTATAGCTATACATGCTTTCCCATATGTAAATAATATCAACACTTGAGATAATTTTTCTAAAGGATGTTCATATTCATCCATCAACTTGTAGTCAATTGGATGATGCATTCGGATGTGAAAAGTGATGTTCCTTTCCTAAAATATGATGTTGGATTTGTATAAATATATACAATCTATGCCCAAGATAACTAGTTACACCATTAAAATAAGTATGAAGATATTTTTTGGAAGGATTAGTCCATAAATGTTAACCCTAGAGGTGTTAAATACTTTTGATTTAGTAATATCACAAATTTATATTCTCAATGATAACTCAACATCTAAATTTTTAGTGGTGCTTGAATAGATCAACAAATCAGGAATGATATAAAATATTGAATGGATCCAAAATGAAATAGAACGTTCATTATTCATTACTGAATATGTTGGGTAACTATCACCACATCGTTGTCTAGAACCACCTTATCAGTGCTGATAGAATAAACCCTTCCTTATGGGCTTAGAGTTTGTTGTTGATTTTCTATGACAACCCTTGGACTATGGTAATTTTTTCAATAATGACATGTTACATGAATATGTTACATTTCACTACAGGATAATTGTTGATTTGTACCTTAGTATCACCCTGACCCCAGAAGCCTAGAGTTGGTGCATTATTTTAATACATTGGCATGATAACAAGGAATAAAATCTCGAAAGACCAATAAATTTTGTGGTCTTAGAAATAGATTACATACATCAACTTCACATAATAATTTCAATCATAAAATACATCATAGATAGTTCTTTGAGAATGCGATTATTTTCTTTTATCTTAACCCTACATATCAATCATAATACACTTCTTTTAAATCCTAGTATAATTAAACATAAGAAAGGGGTGATCTTAGATGCTCATTAATTGTAAACAATTTAGAGAAAGATAACATAAACAATTGGCATGGTGAATAATTGAAAAAATATTACTTTACAAACAATAAACATGAACACATTATGGAAGAAATATGAGATGAGTAAATATTTCCATAATAAAACATATGAATGGGGTTTCTACTAGTCGAATGAAAACATGAACCATTGATATTATTTTCATTATGAGGGAATGTTTACTTCCAGATATTCTGAAACATTTTGTTTAGGCGTCAGCCAATATGTCTAAAAATGAATAAAGCCTCGGTGAAAACTATATATCAAATTCGGAAGGCCTCTAGAAATTCCATGTCTAATTGTCTCATGAGACCTAATGATACATCAATTAACTATAGTGGGGTCCACACATCACATACTATGTCTAATACATTACTAATATGAACAGGTTAAAACGTAACATTAACATTCGTATTACAACTAGAATACGAAATTTCAATACATTTACCATAAACTATAAATGGTATTAAAGTAAAAAATCTATAGTCAAACTTTTCCCAAAGAGTTCAATACATTATGGAAGATTAGTATCATAATAAATCAAATTCAGACAGGTTTAAAAACCATCAAACGATGTTGACATAAATGAAAATGATTTCTAATACTCTTTGAGAGAAATATATTTCTTCAAGAAAAAATTTAGAAGTCACACAATTTAAAAATTCAAACATTTATAGACATATTTGAACCCAATTTTCATATACAACTTTTAAATTATTGATTGGAATTAACATATAAAAAACATTCATTGCCATATAAATAAATCCTTAGAAAACCATTTTGAAAACATGGACTTTATTAAGAATTATTTAGAAGAATAAATATTTAAAACATTTAAAATGATGTTTTACTAAAAGAGACTGTTAAAAATCCCTTTTAAAACTCTTTTATGTAACCTGTACATGGATAAAAAATATGAACCAGTAAAAACATACCCACGAACAATCTCAAATATTAATGAGATTGAGGAATTAACCCTTGCCTTGCACATTCCTTTTTTCAAGGGTACATTTAAAATCCTTTATAATTACCATAGTGTGTTATTAAATTACAAAAGAACCATATTTATATTTATTATTTCATAAATGATTCACTTATGACTATATACTAACCAATTAAAAATTATTTTTAGGATAAATTAATATTTTGGTTAATTATCTCTTTCTTTATGATATGTGTTTTTACTATTTTTTTAATCATATCATTTAGATTCTGATTTAAATACATCCAGAATATAAAAATTGTTATATATATAATATATATTTACAATATAAATATTTATAATAGATAGATATAGGAAATAGAAGGCACCGTTTATGGAGACAGTAGACCGTACGTACGAATAAACATTGTTTCGGTTTTCATATCGTATTGAATGGAAGTAAGTGAATAAGATATATGAATGTATGTAAATAGATACATATATATCTCCAGTAACATTATTATATCATGTATTACATACTTAATAATAATATATATTTTTATAATCTTCGTGGAATGGTGAACGTGAGAATGAATCTCATCACATCGTGGAGATGCTAATCAGTACGTACGCACGAGTGACAATATCATTATATTTATGTTGAACTAATTTTTAAATGGTTTGAATATCATATATAAAGAATCATTAACATGTAATATTTATTATTTACATCATTTATACTCTTCATTATACACATTCATTTAATTATGTGTTTGAATAAAAAACTACACCACTATGTGGAGACGGTAATCCGTACATACACACGTATGGTGGCCTTGTTATTTATTGGATGGGTAGAATTACTAATTTAGTTGTACCATATTTATAATAATATCATATTATATCAGTGGTACTTGAGTTATTATTTTTAATGGAAACAACAAATAAATAGGAAGTGGAAGAAGAAAATAACTTGAAAGAGGGTGGTGAAATTATTACCTATTGTTCATGTTTTTTCTTTTGAGTTGATCAAAAGTGATCCCTAGGATAGATTTAAGATCTAATTAAGGAATTGAGGTTAATTTAATGGAATTTTAGAGGATATTGTGACATGATTTGGCCATGCCAAATGGATTTGGAGGTGTGATTTTGAGATAAGGGGAAATTCCCTTTTATTAGAGGGGTGAGGGTCACTTTTGGAAAAGGTTAAAATATTATTTTTTTTATACAATAATATTTGTTTTATAATGGTTAAAAATGAATTTATTGCGAGCCATAGGTGGTTCAGGGTCAAAATAATGTCAACCAGTAGGATTTAGACATGTTTAGGATATCATTTTAACCTTATCTTTTAGATTTAACTCATAGATAAATAGTTTATCTTTTACCATGACTTCTTGTATTTTTATATAATATTAGTAATAAACCTATATTAAAATTCTAAGAGAACCTCAAATGGTACATTAATTACATATACATCATTATAAGAGTCCTTTTTCTGAACATTAAATTTTTAATACTGTTATATAATTCAATGGTATAGTATTTGTTTTAAAAACACATTTATGTCTATTTTGACTATATTTGTTATTTTGTCTTTTTTAAGTCATAATAGCATGATTACTTCAATAAAAACACATTTCATAAACCATATCATGTTATATTAACCTATAAAATTCATAGATGTCATAAAAACCTTGAAATTATATTTATTTTAATATTTATATAACCATTTATTTGATTCTTTCATTAATAAGGTAATTACTGCATCATCATCGTGTCTTAAATAAAATAAATTATTTAATGTTTAAAATTTATAAATAAAATACCATTATGTAGGAAAAATATATAAATTTCTAATGAATATTTATAGTCTACTTTATCTTATGTAGAACCCAATATTAAAAATTAATTAGTTAATTTACCTTGAATTTTACACTTTTAACAGTTATTTAAATAAAATAATAATAAATGTAATAATATAATCCATTTGGACAAAAAGGATATTATTTTATTCCAATGATTTTTTTACTAGAATTATACTTATCCAATAAAATATGACATGTGTTAGGGTAATAATATTATCATTTTTACCCATCATTACCCTATTTACATATAATCGTAGTAAAAAAATTCAAAATTTAATATTCACCAAAAATTATTTTTAACTTATTGATCAAAATTTAACATTCTAATTTCAACCATTTCTCTCAGTGTATTGAGATTCACCTCACAGAAATACTAAAATTATGTTTTATGCAAATTTGTAAATGCTCTGAGAAGGTGCGTAAAAGACGGTAAAAAGTTCCATAAAATTTTATATATCTAAAAGTATAATAAAATGAATTCAATAAATTAAATTGAACATATATAGGTATTAGGTATCTATTATGACCTAAAATAAATTAAAATAAAATAAATAAATTTTTAAATAAACAGATGGTTTTAATTAATATCGCAATGATTTTCACTACTCATCAAAAATTGAATGTTTTTAGAAAGAATTCCCCTAAGATAATTCTGATATTCCAAATTCAAAAATGAATTCCATTATATGAAATTCAGAACATAGAAGATTCATTTATTAATTTAAATTTAATTCCCATTATCAAAACCAAAAAGCATGGATTTAAAAAACTAAAATCTATCAAAAATGTGACAAGTGTTTATGTCAAATTTAAATGTGAAATTTCTTATAATGTCCTAACTCGTATTATATGATAAAAATATAATTTAATTATACTTAAAAACCATTCAAATGAATAATTTCACACTATAAATTATTTCAATTAAAAAACTTGTATTCAATTTAAACATAGTATTTTTCACTATTCGTCAAAATAAGAAAGTTTTCGGAAAAGTTCCAAAAAAATTTCCAAACTAAATTTTTATATCCCAATTCTATATAAGAAGTTTATTTTTTATTATTAATATATGTATGTTAGATATTTCATTTAAAAAAATTCACCATTAGTAGGTGGTAAAATTGCATTTTAGAAAAAAACTTCCTTTATCAAAAAAAATTGAATTTGTTCTTATATTATATTTAAGAAACACATAATATGTGAGATAAAATTATATGGCATATAAAATATTCAAAATGCAGTTAATGTTATTCATAACAAATTTTTTAATGTCTATATTGGTAAGTTGTAAGGCGTTAGAACTCGGTGTTGCATGTAGCATAAGAAATTGAATTACTTTAATGTGATAACAAGCTAAGAAATGAGGGGATGTTACATTCTCACTTCCTTAAATAAATTGCGTTCTTGAAATTTGAAATTATTCCTCTAATATAAGAGGCTGAAAATAAAAAATACCATAGTGAAAACCCCAAATTAGAAAAAGTGTTATTAAATTTTAGTCTTAATAATAGGTAATGGAAAATAAAAAAGTCACCACCAACATCGGGTTTTTAATTGGATAATATAGGTGGTAATTACCAACACATAATTGGAAGATGAACATAAATATTTATATGGAGTTATTGAGATCATCAATCACAAACTACTGTCGTCAAATTGAGGGCCTCAAATCCATATATCTAAGATGATATACAATATCATCGATTAAAAAAAACCTAATATATTAGGATAACACATTTTTTGTTTTAATATCCCTTAGGTAAAGTTTAAGAGTTAATTTATTCATAGAATAATATACATATATATATATATACGACAAGTCGAGTTCCATCCTTTAACAAATTTCTACCACAATCTCGTCTTCCACTCCAAAAGATAATAAAACTCAAAAATATTATATTTATCCTAATCATATACGGTTTCAGGTATATAACATGAAGTAAACAATTTTATAATTACAAGGGACTTCTTATAGGCTAGTGTTAGGTCATAATGCATTGTCTCATTAGTTTGTCTGTTCGATTCCTGCAGCTTTGCTCGACGCGATGGGTTATCGCCCAACCAGCAGGTTTTCTTTATTCTAAAACTATAGTATTGTAATATTCCCAAAATTCTCTTAATAAAAACTATCTAAAGATCAAATTAATTCATTCCAACCTTTATAGCTATCAAAAATACTTCTGTCCAAATTCTATCTAAAAGGATTCTAAATTCAAAAAACAATTGAAACATCAGATTACCCAAACAATATAATGTTTCTATTACTATAAAATACTAAAAATATTATTAATTTCGTCATATTAAATCTTTAATGAATAAAAAGTACTTCAATACATTCCTTATATATATCAGATTCCTTATATAACCAGAAAATCATTCTTGAATCAAAAAACTCAAATACATTAATTATTACACTTCAACTGTAATAACAACATATGCTTAGCCTTGCTCCCTTGGCCTTTTTTTAGGAATGTTTTCTTGGAGCATAGGAAATTCATTTTTATAATGACACATTTCTCTAAAATTGTATCATTCAACATTGACAGCCTCATTCTTTCCCTTGCAATCACGATCATGGTGACATTTTTATCCACATTTATACCAAACTCCCATACCTTATAGATAGGCCCCAGGGTGCTTCATTCCACCATTTTCACATGGTGGAAACTCGACTCTTACATTAATCATTGTTTCTTTATTTCCTTTCTAGAGTGTTAAATAGATCTATTCTTATCTTGCATTTCTTTAATGTCGTAAGACTTAAGAATTCATTTTCTGTCTTGATGGCACATGAGACTAAATCTTCATACAATCGGAATGATTTTGAGAAAAATTATTCGCAGATAAATAGTTTTAACCCATCAAAGAAATGATCAATCATACTTCTTGTGTTACTAATATAATCTATAACATGCCTTGCAAACCTTGTAATGTTATCTTCATACTTTCAAACAATCTCATCCTCCATTTCTTTAAGACTCAAAAATTACTTTTCCATATTCCCTCGATGGTCACGAGGAATTTATTTTTCTATAAAAAACCACTTTAAACACCCTATATTCCATACAAGATACTTCTTTATCCTCTTTTGTTTTTTGAATTAATGACCAGCATTGACCTGCATCTCTCGTGAGGTGATAAAATAACATGACAACTTTTTCCATTTCACTACTCCCCAAAGAATGATATATTTTCTCCAAGGAACATATCCATTGCTCAGCTACAAATGGATTTTTAGACCAATTTAATGTTATTAGTTGTTTCCTCCTAAATCAGACTAACATTTATCATTCATGTTGTGGATAATGGTGCTCTATGGAGTTTTGGTTATAATTCATGACCTGAGTGAGTTCTCCAAGTATGGTGATAAGATGATCACCACTAGTTTCATTACTAGCTCCACTATAATTATCTTGAGTAGGAGGGAAGTCCGTACATGAATTTTGTGCATTGATTCAGTTTCCATTAATTCCACTAGGAGCCATTTATAAACAATGACATATCGTATATAAGTTCTTTAATAGCAATACGTAATTCGAAACATGTAAAAACACTTAACATTAATTGAACAATTTATGGATAGAATCCATAATCATATGAAATGTTTTCTTTGAAGAATTATATACTCATAAATCTATCATAAAAGTTTTGTAAAGAAAATGTGAATTTCCTAATCATATCCCCCAGACGTTTCGTAACAATGTGTGTAGCAAGGCATTTTGTCATGTACCAGGATACTCGAGTAAAGCCCGAAACTCCTTGACGGGGTTTTCACTCCTTGGTACATCTGTGCCCGTGCTGCCTCTACCTGTTCATATCTAGATAGGGATGTATTTCATGGAAATTACAAAAAAAAATATACATTACCAAAATTCTATGATGTTCTTCTATACTAATCCTCAAAGTCTATCTTAGGGATATATTTTCTAATCAGAGTTTATCTAAATATAATTCCAAGGTTGTTGCTAAAATTCCTATGATACCAAATATAACACCCCGACCCCAGATGCAAAAATTCGGTGCATTATTTTAATACATTGGCATGATTATTAAGAATCATGTCTTGAAATACTGATCAGTTTAGCAATCGTGGAAATACATTACATAAATCAACTTCACATTACAATTTCAAACATAAAATACATCATAGATAGTTCTTTTAGAGTGCCATTATAACATTTTAGCTTAAAAATAAATATCAATCATAATACACTTCTTTGAAATTATAAGAAAATAAATCATTGAAATGGGTGAGTTTAGATGCTCAGTATGGGTAAATATTTTAGCAGAAGAAAACAAAAACAATAGGCATCATAAATAATTAAAAATGCATTCCTTTACAAATAATAATCATGAACACATTCTAGAAGAAATATGTGCTGACTAAAAAATTCCACAATAAAACATCGCCATGGGTATTCTACTAGTTGAAAACCCACATGCACCATCAATATTATTTTCATAGTGAGAGAATGTATAATTCTAGACATTCTGAAACATTTTTTCAAGGCCTCAGCTAAGACGTATAAAAATGATTAAGTCCTCGGTGAATACCATATATCAAATTGGGAATGATTTTAAACAATTCACTGTCTAATTGCCTTATTAGACCTACCGATGCATTGAAATGCTATTACGGGATCCACTCATCATTTACTATGTCCAATACAATCCTCATATAAAAAGGATGAAACCAAATATAAACATTCGTATTAGAACTATAAAACAAAATGGCAATACATTAACCATAAACTATGAATGGAATAAAAATAACACATCCATAGTCAAAAACATTACAAACCCTTCAATATAATATGGAATATTTTTATCATAATAAATCAACCTCAAACAATTTTAAAATCAATCAAAGGATGTTGACATAGATGAAAATTATTTCTAAAAATCTTGATAGAAATATCCTTTTTTCATGAAAACATTTAGAAGTCACACAATTTTGAATGGATGGAATTTAAATAAATTTTTTAATCAAATTTTTCCATACCACTTTGAGACTTTTGAGTGGAATAAACATTTAAAAAACGTTCATGCCCATACATAGAAATCATTAACACCCCATTTTGAAAACATGGACATCATTGAGAATTATTTTAGAAGAATAAATATATAAAACAATTAAAATGATGATTTAATAAAAATTCCCATAAAATAATCCTTTTGAAAACTAATTAATGAAACATGGAAATGGATAAAATATATGTCTCAGTAAAAACATACCCATAAACAATCTCAAATAATAATGAGATTTAGAAAATTAACCCTTACCATGCACATTCCTTTAGTCTAGGGTACATTTAACCTCATGTATAATTACCATAGTATGTTATTAAATTATACTAGAAACATATTCATATTTATTATATCATACATGAATAATTTATGACATTATACCACCCAATTATTAATTATTTTCATGTTAAATTCATATGTTGGTTAATTATAGCTTTCTTTTTCGTACGTGCTTTAACTTATTATTCTTGATCATATCATTTAGATCATGATTTAAAAACATGTAGAATATAAATATATATATATAATATATATAATATAATTATTTATAATAGATAGACATATGAAATTAATGGCACCGTTTATGGAGTCGGTAGACCGTACGTTTGCATAAACATTGTTTCTATTTTCTTACCGTCTTGAATGGAAGTAAGTGAATAAGATAAATGTATGTACAAATATATATATATATATATATATATATATATATATATCTCATGTAGCATTGTTATTCCATATATTACATACTTATTAATAATATATATTTTTATTATCATCCTTGAATGGTGAACGTTGGAATGAATCTCATCGCCTCGTGGAGACAGTAATCAGTACGTACGTACGAGTGAAAATATAATTATATAGATGGTGAAATAATATATAATTGTTTGTTATAAAATATATAAAGAATAATTGACAGGTCAAATTTATTATTTACAGTAGTAAAACTTATTAGTATACCCATCTAAATAATGAAGTTTTTTAATATCAAACTACACCACGACGTGGGGACGGTAAGTCATACGTACACACGTATGGTGACTTTGATATTTATTAGATAGAGAGAATAATGAATATGGTTGTAAAATATTTATAATAATATCACAGTATGTATGAGGTATTGGATTTATTATTTTGATATGGAAACGACAATGTTAGTGGAAGTGGAAGATTAAAAGAACTTGAAAGAGGGTGGTGAAATTATTATCCCTTCTTTGGGTGCTTCCTTTTGAATTTAACAAAAGGGATCCGTAGGTTGGATATATGGTCTAATTATCAACTCTAGGTTGATATGAGGGAATTTATGAGTTTATTTGGGTAGGGTTTTTCAGAAAAAATGTATTTGGAGGTGTTATTTTGATAGAAGGGGAAGTTCCCTTTTATAAGAGGGGTGAGGGTCACTTTTGGATAAGATTAAAATATTAATTTATTATACAATCATATTCAGTTTCTAATGACTCCAAATGAATTTATGTAGAGCCGTAGGAGGTTATGGGTCGAAATAATCTCAACTAGTAAGTTTTATACACGTTTATGTGACTATTTCAACCTTATCTTTTAGATTAAACTCTTTGTTAAATAGTTTATCTTTTACTGTGTCTTCTTGTATTTTTATATTATAAGGTTTATAAACATACAATAAAATTCCAAGGGAATTCCAACCGATTAATTAGTGACATATATATCATTATAATATTACTTTTTCTGATCCTTATATTGTTATAACTATTATATAATATAATGATATGTTATTTTTTTTAAAAACTCATTTTTGTCAATTTTCACACTATTTGGTTTTTTTATTTTTTTGAAACCCATAACAGCATGATTACATCGAAAAAAATATGTTGAATCGACCATAACATGTCATATTAACCTAGAAAATTCGTGGATTAAATAAAAACGTTGAAATTATATTTATTTTATTATTTATAATACAATTTATTTGATTCCTTCATTAAAAAGGTAATTACTGCATGATCATTGTGTTCTAAATAAATTAAATTATTTAATGTCTACAATTTATTAATAAATTACCATTATATATGAAATATGTTTATATTTGTAAAGAATATTTAAATTCGAATTTATCTTATGTGAACCCTGTATAAAAATTGGTTTAGTTAATAAATTCTACATTTAGCACTTTTGACCCATATTTAAATAAAATAATAATAAATATCCTAATCTAATAAAAGTTTACCAAAGAGGGTCATATATTATTCTTAAGATAGGTTTTAGCTGAATTACACAAATCCAAAAGAATTTGGACATGTGTTAGGGTAATTATAATATCATTTTTATCCATTTTTACCCTATTTACTTTTAACCTTGGTAAAAACAATAAATGATACTATTTACAAAAAAAATTATTTTCATATTATCGAACCACATTTAACTTTATAATTCCAATTGTTTCCCTCATATTTTTGAAATTCAACTCAGAAAAGCTGTAAAATTTTGTTTTATGCAAATTTGCAAATTCTCCTAAAAGGGGTGTAAAAACGTTAAAATGATCAATAAAATATTATACAACTAATTTTTATGTAAAATGAATCTAATGAATTAAATTGAACAAGTATATGTATTATATATAAATATATTGACTTAAAATATGTTTAAATCCAAAAATTAATTATTTAAATAAAATGCCTATTTAAATAATAACAGTGTTTTTGACTATTCATCATAAATTGAATGTTTTCTGAAAAATATCAAAAATAAATCATAAGATAATTTTGATATTCCAAATTCAAAAATTAAGTCCATTATTCCAAATTCAAAACATATAAGTTTCATTTATTAATTTAAAATTAATTCAGCTGTCAAAACCTAAAAGAATGTTTTTTAAAAAGAAAAAACTATTAAAATATTGACATGTGTTTATGTCAAATTTAAATGTGAAATTACTTATAATGACCAAAATTGTATTATATGACAAAAATATAATCTAATTATACTTCAAAACTACACAAATTAATCATTTAACACAATAAATAATTTCGATTAAAAAAGTTGTAATCAATTAAAACATAGTATTTTTATTTATTTATCAAAATATGATATTTTCAGAAAAATACGAAAAAAGTGTCCAAACTAAATTTTTTTGTCCCACTTTAAAATAAGATTTTTTTTAAAAATTTAATATTAATGTGTCAGATATTTCATTTAAAAAAAATTCACCATTAGTAGATGGTAAAATTGTATTTTTGAAAAATACTTCTTTATCTGGAAAATTTATTTTATTATTATGTTATGACTATGAAACACATAACATGGGTGTTAAAATTATATAGAGTATATAAAATTAAAAATGTAGTTAATAATATTCATAACCTATTTTTGAACGGCTAGTTTGGTAAGTTGTGGTGTGTTCGAACTCGGTGTTGCGTGTAGCGTAAGATATTGAAGTACATTAATGATATAACATACTATGAAATATTTGGGTGTTACAACCTTCCTTTATTCTCCCACATTAACAGGATTATAAATATTTCACTTTTAGTTTTAATCTATATGCCCCATTCTTCGTCATTTGAAGCAATTTCTGGTTCCCTATAAAAATGTTCCCAAGATGCTTCTTGCAACAATTTTGACACGTGGGATATTCAATCTCCAGTCCATCGTGTAATTTATTTTACAAACCACCCATATTAGTCTTCATTTTCACCTTGTTATCATTAGACAAATGAAACCATTTAGTGTAACCGATCTATATTTCAACCTTGATGGATCAAAAGACAATATCCTTATAACTGTCAAAGTCTCAAAGCTCCAACAATTTTCATGGACCCAACATTAGTCTGCTAAAGAAGCGATACACCTTGCTTTAAGTGTTCACAAAAAATCTTGAGGTGTATCTTGAAATCTTTGTGATATTTATTTATATTTTCTGATGGACTCATCTTTTATCTAAAATAGTTCATGGGACTTTCTTTTCTTCTTTTGTTGGAGGTTTTGGGGAAATTATTTATTGAAAAATATTTTCAAAAATTCCTCTGAATCCATTGATAAAATTTCCTTCAGGTGCATCATTTTCTTGGTAACTATCCACCACTGATCAAATTCCCCATCAAAAGGATCGACCACGAATATGAATTTATCTTATTCTTAAAATTAGAAGATATATAATATCTTTTCAATCGAGTAAATCCACCATTCCCTAAGGTGGGTTCCGAGATATCCACTATTCGTGGGATTCATTTTTCACATAAAGGATTCTACAGAAACATTTTCATTCCATGGTGGAGTAGGGATTTTCACATTATTCAAGTATATAAACATAACTTGATCCATCTAATCAAGTACTATTATAATGTTTGAGCACCCATTGGGATTATATTTGGACAATCATTAATGAAATAATCACCGTACATACCACATTGATTTTTGGCATGGGTTATTCTATTTCCATACATTAACTATAAAAAATAATGTACAATTAGAGTTCATGAATACTTTGATATTAAGCAAAAAAACGAAAACATGAAACATAATAGTACTAGTTCTTTAAAAAAAGTATTTCCTTACTCAAGATTCCATAGGTTTCAATATTTTTATCACATGATCTGTTTCCATAAATATATTCTTCTGGGATCATTTTTTCCCTTAATTATGGTTCAAAATAAGATTATGAATTTACCAAATCATAACCCAAAGAGTTTCAAATCAGCAGTTCATCAATGATCATTGTTGTGAACTAGTTCCAATTCATGTCTTGCACAATGTGGTGTTTTTGTGTTCTACCTCTAGATACATAAGTACAAAGCAACATCCATATGTTCATATCTAGACAGGGATTTATTTTCTTGTAAAAAATCATACTATATACTTAAAAAAATTATGGATGTTTTCTTATACTTAGTCTCATACCTGGGTTTCTTACTAAGGGCCTCTATTCCTAATCTCTAAAAATAAGTAGGCCTTCCTAAGATAAATCTATAGATACCTATATATTTACCCATATCATTACATTATTTTAAGCATAATAAATCATCATATTACAAGACAAGTATCATAAAGTACAGTGTCTTAGAATATTAGGTACATAAAACAAAAAACATGTGGCTTAATATAGTAGTTCATTAATTAGTATCATTAAAGAGCCCATAACATCTATTGTAATATTACATCCTCAGAGGACAACATGGGGATAACATGGACAATGGGATAAATTAAAGCATATTAAGGGAAAAATTTATAAGAAGAAAGAATTTTCATATAAGAGAGAAGTCATGAAATAATGATATAAAATGTATGGAATAGATGTAATCATAAAATATAAAAATTGGATGATATAAAAATGGAGTCATTATATTTTTAAAACAATAAATTTTCTGAAATTAGCATGATTCATGGAATGTTTCACTAAGATGAGCTCAAGTCATGGTCATCCACTAATATTGTTTCACAATGTATCATGAGTCAAAGCCAACCACCAAGACCATTTCACATAATATATCATGAGACTCAACATTACCCAATTCATAGGAGTTATTCTTGGTCACACCGATATTATATTGTTAATTAATTTTAATTCAACATAAATAATCATACATTATACATCATAAAAAACATATTGGTACCCATGGAAAAAATTGGTACCAAAATCATGGCATAAAGAATAAATAATGGGTGTATCATATAAGTTTCCATGAAAGAATGGAATTAAACAGACATGTAAATTAATAATGTAATATAAGAATATATCATGGTAGGTGATGTCAAATATAAGTGAAAACATGTAAAAATATTGTTTAATAAATTTTATCATTATAACATTTAGAATGGTTTTATGGAAAATACTGAAGAGGATTTAAAATAGAAATTGAATAATAATCTATATAAAACCGTAAATGAACCAATAAGCATTTCGTAATATAAATAATGGTTTTATAAAAATAATGGTGTCTTCAAATAGTTTACATAGTGTACTTGAAAATGGGTATGAATTTGGAATGTTCCCATAAAATGGGTTTCCATATTACGAACTATTGATGGGGGAATCATTTAAAAACATGTATATATTTAAAATTAAATAACAAAATGATCAGTTTACTTTATATTGGAGCATATAAAAATAATTTAGAAGACGAAAAATATATTCATTTTGGTAAAAATAATGACACAATAACCTAATTGAATAATGGAGGATCAGGTAGAATCACTACCTTAAGTCTTAAGGTGTTCTTCACATTGTCTTAGTGTCTCAAATAGCCAAATTTAATTCATTAAATAATATTTCCAGATCCAATTCAACATTAAAAAGATTTATTATAACCTAATTAATTTCATTAATTTCCTTTTTGATGGGTTACGATTTTTAATTTCACCGTTTTTGGTTTTCATTCTTGGTTTAGTTATAAACATATAAGGATAAATGTGAAGGATGAGAATGATTGTCCACAATTGGAGTTTTCTATTATTAGTGAACATAAAGTATATTAAATTTTTATAAAATTCATTTAGCTATTTTATTAAATATGAATCATTATATAAAACATAAATGATAACTGGTTTGGTAAATTGGTGGCTTTTGATCACATCGAACGTATTGTGATTTATAAATTAATATCATGTGTACAAAAGATTTAAGAACATTAAAGTATGAATAATATATATATAATTGTCATGTTCAAAAATAAAAATGGTTTCATTACCTGAATTAATGATGATATATTATCCTGGGGGAGAGGTTGTGGTTGGACTGAGGGGTTGGTTCTATTGAGCACATAATGTTACTAAATTAAATGTTTAAATAAATAATTAAATGGCTATATAACTGTTAAGATTTTTACTTTTGAGTACATCTTAGTTTATTGCATTTTACTACTGCACACTATTGTTGCATGTTTACACACTGTTGGGAATGAGCCTTTTGTGGGTGCCTACTAAGATATAGTTCTCACACCTTGTTTGGGCCATGCTTTTCAGCGCAGACATATTACATTTCTGTAGGTGTTGATAAGGGAAAGGTTCCTTATATAGGTACTTGATTTCTGCTTAGGTGTGTGAGAGCATGGGACCGAGCATTGGCTGGCGATGCTGCAGACTGTTCTGTTTTTATTTTCTGTACTTGTACTTTAGTTGTATTGTATTGATCATGTAACATGTTCTGGTTGTTTTATATAATAGTGACATGTTGCATCTTCTCCTATATATATGACTTCTGGTTCCCTTTTTATCAGTTATACATTTCAGTTATATATGAATGTTTATTGCTTCCTCTATTATTTTATGTTTAATTTTGTATTCCGCTGCGCTACACTTGACAAATGAGGGCATAGTTTCCCCACTATCAGACCTAGGCCCTCGCTGCTAGTCGGCAGCCTCTGGTGTTTGGGGAAATGTGTGTGAGTTATTATGGTGAACTGGGTTCAGGGAACCCATTGCGCGACACCCAGAACTGGGACTTTACAAAGTATTATCAGAGGAGTTCTTTTCATTGACTTACTATCTGGAGTCGTAGTCAAGGATAGGATGAACAGTTGGTTGTAATAAGTTGTGCCCAGGCAAAGCTAACCCGTGTATAGGGAAAATCCAAGTTACCTCGTGTTTCAATTTTACTGATTTTGCAATTAACAGTTGATTTGTTTTCACCGTTGGGTGACGCACTTGAGATTGTGAAGTTATATTTTATCTATGGGTTCTATTTAGTTGCAACCCGATGAGATGAGGGTATACCATCTCATGAATCATATAGGAACATGTAGAAGTCACATTCCTTGCATATTTTCCATGCCATGTAGGTGCATTAGAAATTGCATGTTGTTGTGATAGTTTTTGTGCTAGTAAATCATGATGTCGTGATAGCTGCTGTGACAAAATACATAGTTTCTGATAGGGTAATTTTATTTGAGCCTGTTGATAGAATGGATGCCAATCTTTGGTTTTTGGGGACTCTGGGCCCCCACTAACTGGAAATTGTTGGATCATTAGCTGTTTATTGGTTACACCACAGATAAGATATCAAACTTTGATTCATGGGGTGTTTGGCCCCTCATGGGTCAGAATTTGACACTTAGGTGTTGTTTTTCATTATTTCCTGGGTTTCGAGGAAGATTCTGAGGCATACTATCTGGAATCCTAGTATACACACGATGTATTACTTTAAACACGCCGTGTATGAACTTCTTTTTGGGAAGAAAAATAATCTTTTTATGTACACACCGTGTACCCAGAGTACACGCCGTGTAGTCTCTCCTCGTGTCACAAACCATGTAGGCGGTGACACGGGTAAGGGAAGAGCATGGGTAAAACAAGTTCTCTACTTGATATACATGTCGTGTAGTGTTGACTCGAGGTCCGCCCATGTAACTAATAACACAGATGTAGTAGACCATAATACATACATGTCGTGTCAATTATGTATAAGGCGTGTAGTGTTGCCTGGGGACTCGGTCATGTAACTAACAACACGGGTCGGTGTCACCTTTCCTTGAAAATTCCTTGTACCTATAGGACACGTCGTGTAGTCTTTTCCGAGGATAGACCGTTTGGACGTAACAGTGTGGTTGGGAAATGGGGTGATGTACACGCTATGTGCGGGTGTAACACGCCTTGTAGTGTCAAGCAAAGTAGTCGGCCATGTCACAAACGACACGGGAAGTTGGAAATAACACTATACACTCTGTATAGTTTTGTTCAAATGGAAGTTGTGTGGATTAACTGTGTGGAAGGAACTGGGCAGGGGAAGAAAAGTCATGTACACTCCGTGTAGTCATTGTACACGCCGTGTAGTCTTGTTTTTCAAATATTTAAATTCATTATTCCTCTTGTCCCCTTTGTGGTTCCTTTGTTTTAAATTTTTTGAATCTTGAATCTATGGCGTGTTTTTGACCTTATAGATTCATGCCGCCTAGACGACCGTGCGTTGTTCTCCAGGAGAGTGAAAACGAGTATACTTCAGAGATGGTGGGCCATGGGATACCAGTGGACCCTCCAGCAGAGCCAGGTGCGGCGCCAGCTGTTATACCATACATGTGCACAGAGGTGCAGTTCGGTGAAGGATTTATGTGGTTCATGCAGAGCATTCATGGAGCACCGCAGGCTACCACATCTATGGCCAAGCTAACACATATCTTCCAGCATCAGCATCCACCTACGTTTTTAGGGGATGGCAGACCACAGGCTGCGGAGTCTTGGCTAGGATCGATGTAGACTATTTTCAAGCATCTTGAGACACCTCCAGGGTGGAGGGTCAAGCTTGCGACTTATATGATGCGTGATTTTTACATTCGGTGGTGGGATGTGACCACCCAGTCAGAGCATCAGAGGTACATGACGTGGGAAGATTTTTAGGAAGTCTTTAATGACATCATCATTCTAGAGCCGCTAAGGTCAGATAAAGATCGAGAGTTCATCAATCTGCAGTAGGTAACTATGTTAGTAATGGACTATTCTACTCACTTTACCAAGCTTCAGCGCTTTTCACCTGTGTTGGTGGGTGATGAGACGTTGAGAGCCAAATGTTTTGAGGATGGTATTCATTATGACATCTGGGCGTTGGTGAATGTTTTAAGGTTTCCTTCAGTACACGCTATAGTGAAGGAGGCGCTGATTAAAGAGAGGAACCTATAAGAAGCTAGTGGTGTGGTTCAAGGGGGTTCGACACCAGTTTCTGGTTCTCTTTCTACTAGAAAGATGAATAGATAGGTGGATTTCTCTCAAGGAGGCAGTACCAGCCATACATCTTTTTCAGGTGGCCCGATCAGGTGCTGCCAGTGTGGTAATGTGGGGCACAAGAGACCGCAGTGTCCACGTGACCTAGTTTAGTGTTAGGCATGCAGAATGATGGGTCATATGTAGTGATTTTGTAGAGCATTTCTACTAGTGGCTAGTGAGAGGGGTTATTTGCAGACTCCGCGTGCGGGAGGAGGACCAGTAGCTTCTTACTAGTCTGTGAAATGGAATACGTCAGGGTGTGCAGGCAGAGATGGTGGTCGTGGATGTAGAATCCAGACACTAGGATCATAGAGGCATTAGGGTGGGATAACTTAGGGTAGCCAGGCTGTGTCGTAGGGTGGCGGCACTGGACAAGCATGTGCAGTGCAATAGACCCAACATGAGCAGGATCCCGAACCTTTTACAGTCAGAGGTACTATTCTAGTAGCTTCTTTCTTATCTTCAACACTTTTCGATACAGGTGTAACACATAGTTTCATATCTACACCCCTTCTGGAGAGCCTTGGTCTCGATGTTTCTCTTTCTTCTGATATCATGATTCTAGACACTCCGTTGGGGACTAGAACGACTAGTGTACATCAGTGCAGGGAGTGCCCCCTAGTGGTTGGAGGGTGTCACTTTCTTTAGGACCTATATTTCTTAGAGATAATATCTTATGATGTCATTTTCGGGATGTACATGTTGGTTCCCTTTGATACTTTGTAGACTACTATCATCTTCGGGTGAGTTTCATGACACCGGAGGGTGGGGAGATTATATACAAAGGAAAATGGGATGTTCCGGCGAGTAGAGGTAGACCAGAGCATCATGGGCGGAGTGGAGTGACAACCCAGATATATATCTTATATCTAGATGATTATGGAACTTGTTAGACGGATTTCCCTTCAGTGGTTGATCATTTTATGGATGTCTTCCCTGATGAGTTTTCACGTCTACCTCTAGAGAGAGAGGCAGATTTCTCTATCATGCTTCTGCCAGGAGTAGCACTGGTGTCCATCCCACCTTATTGGATAGCCAAACCTATGTTGCAGGATCTCAAGAGGTTGTTAGAGGAGTTACATGCGAAGGGTTTCATCTGACCCAGTACTTCTCCATGGGGTTCTCCGGTCCTTTTTGCCAAGAAGGTGGATGGTACCCTCAGACTCTGTGTGTATTATCAGATGCTGAACAAGTTGAAGGTTAAGAACCGATATCCTTTAGTGAGGATATATGATATTTTTGATCATCTTTGAGGAGCACGAGTGTTCTCAATGATTGACATGAGATCCAGATATCATAATCTGTGCGTGAGACCATCAGATATTCTGCTTATATATTTTTAAAGCAGATATGGTCTATACGAGTAATTGGTTATGCTATTCGGACTCACAAAAGCGCCAGCATTTTTCAAGGATCTGATGAACCGTGTGATCCATTTGTATCTTGATTAATTTTTTGTAGTATTCGTGGACGACATCTTGGTGTACTCTCACACTCAACACGACCGTGCCACCCATCTTGAGATCTTATTGAGTACACTGAGAGAGCATCAGCTATATGTTAAGATCTCGAAGTGCCACTTTTGGATGGACTATATTCACTTCATGGGTCATATTATATTAGTGTCACGAGTTTCCATGGACCCAGATAAGGTGAGAACAATAGTTTTTGAGGAGAATCCTAAGAACATGTTTAAGATACAGAGTTTCTTAGGGATGGATGGTTACTAATGATGCTTCATACAGGACTTCTCCCGCTTAGCAGAACCGTTGATGGGTCTAACTAAGAATGGTGTGAAGTTCGTTTGGTCGGAAGCTTGCGAGACAGCCTTTCAGGACCTAAAAGGAAGGTTGACATTAGCACTGATCCTCATACTCCCAGAGTCGGGGAAGATCTATACAGTTTTCTATGATCATCCGGAATTGGGATGGGAGCAGTTTTGATTCAGGGTGATCGATTTTTTTCATACGAGTATCAGTAGTTGAGTCCACATGAGACGAATTACCATACACATGATCTCGAGGTGACTGCATTTGTTCATGCATTTCACTGTTGGAGACATTATCTTTTTTGAGAGCATTTTGTGGTTTTCACCGACCACAAAAGCCTTAAGTATATCTTTACTCAGCATGACATGAATCTGAGGCAGAGGAGGTGGGTCGAGTACCTACAGTCCTTCAATTTTGATCATTCCAATACACCTAGTAATGGTAATTTAGTAGCTGATGCAATATACAGGAAGACCCAGACACAGGCTGTACTGGTGGCCAGTGGTGAGTGGTAGCTTATGGACTTGTTCTCTGAGATGCATATAGAGGTGGACGACTATCAGGGGTAGACATATCTATCATCTCTAGCCGTGATTTCTACCATCCTGGATAGAGTGAGGATGGAAAAACTATTTGATCAAAAAGGCCTAGTTCTACGGGAGTCTGTGGAAAGTGAGGAACCTCCACCTGGATAGAAGATAAGCGATGATGAGGTACTACGTTTCCATGGAGGAGTATGAGTTCAAATCGATCTATGCGAGGAGTTGATGTGAGAGTTTCATGCTTCATATTGGGAAGTTCATCCCGGGTTTACTAAGATTTACCGAGACTTGAGACATCAGTACTGGTGGCCGGGTATGAAGGGAGATGTGGGTGGTTTTGTTATGAGGTGTTCCACCTGTCAGCAGGTGAATTCGGAGCATCGGAGACATGATGGACTGTTACAATAGTTACCCATTCCAGAGTGGAAATTGGATGATTTCAGGTTGGACTTCATGATAGGGTTTCTGAGGTCACTTAGAGGATATATTGTCGTGTGGGTTGTTGTGGACAAACTCACGAAGGTAAATCACTTTTTTTCGATTAAGGAGAACTTCGGTGTGGAAAATATCGGAAGGCTGTGTATCTGAGATATCGTCCATATTCATGGGGTCCCTCATTCAATCATTTCATATTGGGATGCTCACTTTATGTCTCATTTCAGGAAGAGTTTTCCGAAGGCACTGGGTACACAGGTGCTTCTGAGCATAGCATACCACCCTAAGATAGATGGCTAGTCAGAGCGTACGATACAGGTGTTGGAGGACATCCTACATGCATGCATCCTAGACCTTGGGGGCTCTTGGGAGAATCATATACCCCTAGTTGAGTGTTCCTATAAAAATAGTTTTCAGGAGACTATTGAGATGGCACCATATGAGGCTTTATATGGTAGGCCATGTTGATAACTTTTGTGCTGGCTAGAGGCAGGTGAGGTAGCCTTACTGGGACCATTTCTTGTGCAGGAGAGTTTTGAGCACGTATAATTGATTCCGGAGTAGATGTCTACCACGCAGTCTCATCAGAAGTCTTATGGTGATCTCTGCAGATGAACTTTGGAGTTCATGGTCAGGGATCAGGTTTTCATGCATGATCCACCGAGGCTGGGACACAAGTGGATCCACATACAGGATAAACATTCACCGAAGTTTGTGGGGCCATTTGAGATTCTGGAGAGAGTCGGGATGGATTCCTATCGGTTGTAGTTACCATAGCGGTACCGATCCATGCATGACTTCTTCCATGTGTCTCAGTTGCATTGCTATCATTCAGACCCAACTCACACTTTTCAGCCAGAGGAGGTGGAGATTTAGATGGATGCGTCCTTTGAGGAGAATCCGATTCGTATCGTCGATAGGAGCACATGGGTTCTCCGAGGCCGATCAGTTCCTCTCATACGGGTGCTATTGCAGCATGGCCGAGTACATGACGATACCTGGGAGCGGGAGACCGACGTACGTGCGTAGTGGCCAGAGTTGTTCGGAGATTTTTTTTCGCCACCCTTGGAAGGGAAATTCATGGATGAATTGCTATATGGGGGATGTTTGTAAGAAGCCGGTTCTTATTCATGAGGTACGGGTTTCTTAATTTCACTTTTTCGTAGTATTTTTTTTGAAAATAAGGAAAATGGGGGAAAATCCCAAATTTTGGAAGTACATGCAGTGTACTTTTCTACACGCTATGTACTTCTTGCCATGTGGAATGAGTACACAGGGTGTGTGCCCATGCCGGTGATGAAGGGTGTAGTAACCAACTACACGTCGTGTAGTGGTCCTTTACATGCCGTGTAGTCAGTTGGCAGGTAAAATAGTAAGGCGGTAGCCAGCTGTGCAATAGCACACACCATGTACTCATGCAGACACATCGTGTTGTCATGTCAACGGGTGAACAGTGCCACACTGGCAGAAAGCCGCCAGAGGAACAATTTAAAAATGGGAAGTACACGCCATGCACTTGGATGTACACACCGTGTACTTTGTTTTTTCTATTAAAATGGGAAGTATCCTCCCCTGTTCACAGAGAAGGCTTAGAATCTGAAGAATGAGCAGGAGTGGACGACCGAACCATTGACGATCTGTCGAGCGCACATTGGGAATCTGTTTCTGCCTTGGACAATCTCGCTAGAACCGCACGTGTAAGAGCTTCCTTCTCTTTGATTAGTTCTTTCCAATTCTTCCTTCAAGTAATGTTATTTAAGGTTGAATGAAATTTCTTTCACCATAGATCTACCTCGTTATAGGATGATTCGTGGAATGTTGTTCGAGTATACTGATGAGGGGCGTATAATGTAGGTGGCTTGGTGTTTATTTTCCATCTATCGTGTGTTATTCCATTTTTTTTATCTATGAACCCATATTTGGGGTGTCATGTGGTTGAGTCCATGACTATTTTAACTACCTATAACTATATAGGTAATTAAATAAAATTAAAAAATTGTTGTTTAGGATCAGTACTTGGATCCAGGACAACCCCGTGGGTGTGTTCCTCTGTTTATCTGTTTGGCCAGCATACCCAACGGTATGCCATGATTAATTATGCATTAATTTTGCCTTGAGAGGAATTGTATTTAATTCACATGATTATATGTTGGGCATTGCCCGATTACTTATGCCTGAGGGTTGTGTTTACTATATCCCGAGGGTATGACTATATTCGCCTGAAGGAAACCTTTCGTAACTGAGGTCTTGACTTCTGTGCCTGAGGGTGAGACTTCATATGGCTGAGGGAGATATTATGATATGCCAGAGGGCAAGATTCTCTATAACCTAAGGGCAAGCCGGAGGGCATGGCTTTACTATATTAGCCTGAGGGCAGTGTTATGGTTGTCCTGAGGGCTTGGTGCTTTTGAGCACAAAATGTTACTAAATTAAATGATTAAATGAATAATTAAATGTCAATATAACTGTAAAGTTAGTTACTTTTGAGTACTTAATAGTTTAATTCATTTTACTACTGCACACTATTGTTGCATGTTTACACATAGTTGGACACGAGCCTTGGTGGGTGCCTACTGAGATATATTTCTTAAACCATGTTTGGGCCATTCTTTTAGCCCCAAACTTATTACGTTTCTACAGATTTAGATAAGGGAAAGGGTCCTTATACATGTACTTGATTGCTTCTAGGGAGTATGAGGGAATGTGAAAGAGAATGGGCTCGCGATGCCACAGACTGTACTATTTTTCTTATCTGTATTTGTACTTCAGATGTATTTTATTGATCGTGTAACATGTTATGGCTGTTTTATAGAATAGTGACATGATGCATCCTCTGATATATATATGAAAGCTTCTTCCCTTTTTATCAGTTATACATATCAGTTATATATGAATTTGTTTCCCGCTATTATTGTATGATTAATTTCGTATTCCGCAGTACTACACTTGACAAATGAGGGCATAGTTTCTCCACTATCTGACCTGGGCCCTCGCTGCTAGTCGGTAGCCTCTGGCGTTTGGGGAAATGCGCTTGAGGTCATGTGGTGAACCGGGTTTGGGGCACCCGTTGCGTGGCACCCAGAAATTGGATGTTACATTCCCCTATTTTCATTCCCATGGCATGAGATTTTTTTTGAGATCACCTACTGTGGAGTGGACTTTTTTGGTTATTTATTCACATTGGGTTTGCAGAATCCAAACCATGTAATCCCATATTTGGTATCATCCCTTTCATCTATCATCATTACTACATGATGTTAAACTACATGACACATCCATAACATTCTGTGGCTTGAGTCCCATCCATATGATTTAGGTAGTGATGCCAAGATATTTAGTCAATGGATCTTCCCCCAGGTTTATTATCCTTGCAGGCCCTTTTCCTCCCATAACCGTCTTAACATTATGACCATAAATTAGGAGCCCCTAGTTTTTGAAACATCTTGGTCAAATGAATTTAATATATTCCATGTATCTTCCATTTAATAATATCTTAACTACACTTCTATCACCGCCATTTGTGTGAAATTAACTATAATGAATTCATGGTCCTATCCATGGAAGTATTATATGGAGTAGGATTTATCTTCGTTCTAAAAAATATAACCACCCAATGTTCTTTGGACATGGTGGCTTATTTTCAAGAGTGTAAGACTTTATTCAAATAGAAAATCATTCCATCACCACAGTTTCCATGCCATCTATTTCATATCCTAATTTTCTCTCACATCTAATGGAAACCATGAATGGTGAGGATACTCATCCTCAATGCTTTCCTACCTTCATGGGTCAACGTTCTGAAGCACATCATTCAAATCATCGATCTTGGCCTGGTGGTTTTGGTTTTATTAAGTGGTTGTTCATCATTTTTCTCTACCTATTTTAGGCTAACGTGAAACAAATGTTGCATTTTGAATTTATTCAACAACTATCCTCCACAATATTTCTAGTGCAATATATGATCTGTTTTCATCTTATAAACTCCATTTATTCCTCATTATCTATGGGGTACATTTCATTTTACTTTTCGGTGCTTGGTCTTTTCTATCTCTGTTTTCATCCACCTCTTGAGACGCTCGCCTCCAAAACTCCTCAAATTCTACTAGTTGTAACCATAATCAGGTTTTAAGTTCAAATATGGTGGTGGGGAATGAAGTGTGATCATTCAGTCATGTTTCCAAGCATTAGATAACATTTTCATATATTAATTTTTTTGATTATTGAATGAATTCCTCCACCATATCTAACACTAGGGACTTTATAATACTCTTGTGTTTTCCCCACTAGGTAATCCCAAATAAGAATGTGGATGTTTAATGTATCTACTCTTTTGAATCACAGGTCACAGAATGGAAGACAATGTTTTCCAATCTGGCTAATCAACTCTGATTGCGGGGTATCATCAAAGAAGTGCCTCGTTAGTTTCCACAACCATCGAATGACATGTTTATTGTCGACCTAATCAGAGGTAGTCTCATATATCTATTCTTGGTCGAAAGTTTCATATTCTAGGAATTCTTCTTGTAGTTCAACAACTGGATCCTCTTATGAAATCAAATCAATAACATTGTTCTCCATGTCATCTACTTTATCTTCACTATTGGATTACAACTCCATATGTACACATCAGGTCATACAAATGGTCCGACCCATAGACATGAATAGTTTTGATTGGTCTCCCAGGATGTACAATTCCATGATGATTCATGTACCCCTTGAGAAATTATTTTTAGGATCCCCATGCATCATCATGAGCATGCCATATTCCATTCAATGAACTATTCAAACAAAGGAACATAATTTTAGTTGTACAGTTTTTACAAAAAATACTTGCGATTTTGTGAGATAAATGACTTACAGAAATCAAATAGTTGATCTCACCACTAGGTTGTCACTATTGAAATCCTAGTATGTTCCCCCTATATATGGTCATGAACTATGATGATTCATTAATGGTCACCATGTGTGTCACAACATTACTGGATTCTTCAATTTCCATCTTCCTAGATACAGGACCCGAAGATATGTTTTCATTCATGTAGTAAGAAGTCTTGTGTATGGGGCTCCCCAACATAAGAAAAATTCATGTTTAGAAACATGGATTATCATTGTAAGTTTCCCATAGGAATGGTTAAGAGTTTACATAAAGAGTATAAAAAAACCCTCCAAGATCTCCAGCAGAACATCACCTTCCTCCAAAAGGATCTCCCTCTCATCCTCTTCCCCCTCTGAGGAATCCACTAATTCTTATATTAATGGAATTAACTTCCTTAGCTAAGCTAAAGAACGTTGTGATGAGGGTGATTGATCAATCATTACATTCACACAATCCATCATTTGTCGTGGGGTACCATGAGAATGGATGAATACATAGAGCTCATGAACTTATTGATTCCCTTCAGGATGAGACACCTAAAGGTTGGCGATATAATTTCCAATTTCTAACAGATCCATCCAAAAATGGTTAATATAGTCCCACATTATGAAGGTATTCTGAAATTTTCTTTTGAAATCCCTTGTATCCCACGATTTTTAAAAGAACATCCTTAGGAATATCTATGTGGTTCATCCACTTCTCAAGAGCCTAGGAGGGTATCATGTAGATCTCTTAGGATTTCCCCCTCCCTCTTGGCATTGTCCAATTGGATACATGGGGTCAGCCATTATTTCTCTTCCACTTCCTCTCAGATTAGGCCTGGGAATTATGGGCCCTACTACCACATCACCATGAAATGTATCAACTCTGTCACCTTCATGAGTTCTATTCATTGTCTGACATATACCTCGTGGTTGAAGGGGAACCCCATCATCGACATCAGTAGTCTGTTTCTTCCACATCTCCCCCAAATTGGTTTTCCCCCAGCTCATTTAATACTGTTTAACCATTACATAAAATGTTACAGGTGGATGCATCACATTCCATATTTTCCCATATTGTCATGTGAACATTATCCACATCTTCGACATCACGCATGTGGGGTACTCATGAAGAACTACAATGTAAAAATGTAGGGTCAATATTTTCCTTATCATGAACTATAATTCATAATGGTGTGGGGAATATGACTCTGAAATAGGATCACAATCTACCCGAGGCCCCAATAATCCACAATCGAAGTAAATGAGGTATGATTGACGCTCCTCAGTTCCCTAGAAACCAACAATAAAAAACCTATTTGCAGTGGGAATGTATTGAAATTATACTCATTCACCTTCCAGACTCGTTTCACGTTAATTTGTAAAGTTAGTTTTTTTGGAAACTACCCTCTACATTTAGGATGGATGGTTGAAAATATGATCCTGAAGAAAAATAGAGTTCAGATTTTCATAAAACCTCATGTGTGCCACTATCTGGTTGTACCAAAAGTGTAGTGGTTTGAATACCCACTATGGTTTCATTCCCTCGCTGATGTGTCATTACACCTTATATAGCATTAACAATACTAGGATCCCAAGGTTATTGCACTCCCCCATCACCAGCAGAAATTCCATACTTAATGTATTCAGTCACACTCCCATATTCATATAACACAATTTCAAAATACATCTAAATATAAGTGCGGAGATAAAATAATCCATCCTTACAACTAATATTTTCTTGGTGTTATTGTTGTACCCCCATAACAACCATTAGATGTCATATAGGATTCTCTAGTTATAATATTCATTACAATGATATGGTCCTTTTATAAAAGTGGGTGGCCTTACTTTTACTTTCTTTTGTCTCTCCACTCCTCTGTTGGATTCTCCAGTGGGATGTTTTAGAAACAACTAAACCACAATGTGAAATGGATGTCCCTAAATGATTATTAGTAATCGTCCGACACCAGGCCCATCAGGGCCTTTTCTAGTAATGGAATCTTCTCCAAATCCTCCGATGATCATTTAGTGGCAGGAATTCTTCATAAATTACCCCTAGAATTGGAATTGATGAGATTTATTGAAGTTCCCAGTTTATTATATTGTCCTCCCAATTGTGGAAATGGAAATTGTTGGTCCTCAACAACCACCTATTCAACAATTGTGGAATAATATGTTTCGGCTGGTAGATATGGAATTGAGAATCCCATGCAACCATATATAAGGCTACCCACATTATCTCTTCCCTAAACTCATCACAAGATACAAAGACCAAGTATGCCTAGGTTGAGTCATTCGTGATGTTTCCACCCTGGTGATCGTCACAATCATCAGTCCATCCCTTCTCTAGGTTCCCATAACTAGCCTTTAGTATAATGTGGTATTGAAGAATAGATACATCTAGCCATATAAATTTCCCATCAAAATGATTGGTTGGGTTATACAGATAGTCAATGACAACATGTTTGTGGTCCTCTGTTGTATGGATTTTCGCATCCCAAAACCACTATCATTGGCATGAAGTACTCTTGAACAACTAATAAATCTAGTACCTACTTTTTTTAGAGATGAAAATGTTATACATCAAACCAAAACTATATAGTCAGAGTATTTTGTAGAGTGGGTAATTTTTTCACATTTTAACATGATCTCTAAAAAGGATTCGTGATCCCAATGGATTTGTACACATTCTCTGAGACCCATATTATTCTCCATCTCTTCTATCTATGAAAAATATGCAATGATCTATTGAGAATTGTATAGTTAGCCATTATGTTTTGGGACGTAGTTTAATTGTCATATATGTTTGCAATGTTCTAATGTAATGCTATTTCATAGAGCTCGGTTGGAAAGCATGTTTGTAAAGATCGAATCACAGATCAAATAGTCATAGAGCCTTGAAGAACACTCTTTGCTTCACAATGAAACAACAGATCATGATGCACTATTCCTCTATGAAGTGTTCATAGAGCACAGGTTTTTGGAACCCAGATCATAAAGAGCATTTCTAGGGGTGCTGGAGCTTCATGATTTGAGAGATCATGAACAAATTCATAGAGATAGATGCAGATAGAAGTGGATTCAGCACCCCTTATTTATATGCGATGAACTATAAATATTCGTGGTGACCATGGACGTGGAAATATTCTTGGTTGTCTCAACATATGCTTTGAAATATCATGTCACATGTTATCTTCATGATATACATGTTTTTGGAAATTCACCATTAGAGTCCGGCCCTAATATTTTTGATAGCTCTGATTCTGATGTGGGCATTTTTTGTGCCAAAATATACTCCTAGAAATGGATCAATGAGAATATAAGAAAATCATTAAAGGGATTAACACATGATTCAAATATGAAAAGTTCTCTGGAACAGATAGTATCACAGATCTAGTAGTTTGGGCCACTCTGTGACCACAACCATGAAAACAGATGATATACTCTATGATTCGATTGATACAATTGTGACGCCACCTTAGAAAAAGGATATGTAAGCCTCTAAGATCTGACAGACCACCACCAATCATTGATTTCCATTTAATTAGCGTGATGCCTTCAGATAAACATAGTCATAGGGACCTATAAATAGATGGATCCCACACCATTGAAAAGGATCGACCCCATGAACATTTTACTTCCCAGATATTGATCCACAAATCACTCTTTTCTATACGAACCATTAAAAAAATGTGTCACCCAAGGTACTTGTGAATTGAGAACAAGATTTCCTTTTTTTTATTCCTCCACGTCAAGTAAGGATTCCCTTCCTAAATCCCTGTAACCATCATGAAGGTATGTTTACCTTTTGGGAAATGGGGTCTTCACAAGGAATTATATATTTTCAAGGCACCATCCAAGGACATGTTGACTCCATGCCTTGATTAGGTCATCATGCTTTACAAATCTCCTCCATTAATGAAGTTATATTTCACCACGCATCATGATACCATTTCTATTGTTATGCCAGATAATTTTTTTAAGACCCTATGCTCCATTAATTTTCCCTCTATGAGGGCCTCTACTTTACAAAACACTCCCTTTTGTTACCCTCTAGGCTTATAAGCAGTGATTTCATTGTTCTTCAGGTTGTGTTTTTTACAATGTTTCCCTACCTCATGGACCTTCGCATATGAACACTAATGGCTATTATGTCATCCCATAAACATGCTAATGTAATCCCCTCATGTGACCACTCCCCCACCTCAATCCCCATAGACATTTATTGTGCCTCGTTGACCCCATGTATGGGTCAGTGCATGTTATGTAAGTCCAAGGGGTGATGAGTGAGACCTCATTGTTTGAGAGGCCACATGTTAAACTCCAAATAAACCCCTATCCCCAACATATGACATTATACGGTGAGTTTCCCCATGCGTGGAAGGCCTAAGAATAACAGAATGTGTATGGAATAAGGATCCCCTCAATTCGAGCCTTTTCTATAAACCTTCTCTCTCTCTTTATGATTTGTCATGATGCGTCCCCCGAGTAGTTTCCACATAATCCCCATCCCACTACAATGTGGTGATCCCTATATGATGACCATATCCTCCACATATATTTGGAAACCATTTTTGGGCTACCTTCCTATAGTAAGTCCCAAAATCCATCCTTCTATGCTTATAGATATTCGTAATCTCCACACCATTCTTCGTGGACACATCCATCACAAAACAGTCATCAGGTATGATGTGTCCTCTTATTTATCTTACTAATATTATCTCGTGTGGGATTACAGTAAGCATCATGAATGACATTATATGATGGGATTCTAACCACGCATAAGACATAGTGCGTATTTGGGCCATTTTCCACTATCTACACCGTGATTACATGACCTCCTTTATGAACTATGTAGACATTGAAACATTACCTTTAATAGAAAATTATGTATAATTCCTCCCTCTGTATCATGAACATCAATATTTGGGCCTAAAAACATCACATCAGTTCACCCTCATCTTACATGATGATAAAATATATTCTCAAAATACATGGGTTCTGATCCCTACCTCATATTCATGCAACATAGGAAGTCTCATTGAGGTTCTACCCTAATCAATGGTAAACAATAATGCTTCGTACTAAGGATTCACCCTACTGATGTGATGTCATCATTGTTTGATACACATCTCTTGGATACACCTTCATGAGGTGTTCTAATCCACCTCTTCAGCTTACTGTGCATAATCCCCACAAATTTGATCCATAATCCTCTAACAATGATTTTCTCTTTGGAAATGTGATTATAACCACGCGTAAGGCCCAAAATGTCTTTGGATCGATGTAATTTACATAAAACATGATTCTAGGTCCCATCATGAATTATTTGGACATCAATTATGTAAGAACCCTGATCCTATTTTTTGGTATGAATCATCTTTTCTAGTGTTTTCATGAAAAAATGGAGTTTTTGGAAATTTTTAGAGTACACATCATGTACGTACATGTACATGCCATGTACTCTGCTTCCACAGGTAGCCATGTGTTGGCCATGTAACTGCCGCACAGATGGCCGTGTGGGGTGACCTGGAGACAACCTAAAGCAGTGCTCAGTAAGGGCATGTACACGCAATGTACTTTTCAAGAACACATTGTGTATATTATTTTTAATATCATTAAATGGACTAGGGTCACATCTAATTGACAAAATACCCTTCTTCATGGTAAGACACGTCTAGTAGCATCTATGAACGAAAATTCTTCTCTAATCCCCGGAATCGTCATCCGTTTTCCAAATCGACCGTCATCGATTGAGTTGGAATCACTACAATGGGCTCTTCCTTCATCTAGAGCCTCGTTTCCTAATTTCTCCTCTTTCACGATATATCCTCAGTAAAACATTATTAGCTTTCTTATATATCTACGATGCTCTTGGGTGATTCCAGGCCCATGGTTCAGGTATATAAATCGTACTATGCCGATGTTGGCGGTTTGTACATTTCCATTGTTAGTATTTGAGTTTTATTTGAAAAAGTGTCCAATACCCTAGTTCGAGGGATTTGTGTGTTTATTGTTTTTATCCATGTAATTTCCTACTAGGCCATTGTGCATGAATAGAAGATTTATGTTTGTAAATAGGGTTATTATCCAGGATATAGATGTCTTTTACCATACATTTTTTATTCTGACCGTTTGGTCTAGCATTTCTTGTTAGGCTGCTTTTCATTCCACGCATAGTATTGTTAGGATAAAGTGATTGTTATATTACATGATGTGATATACTATAGACTATTTATCCATGTATTAATTGAGGTTTACATTTTATTTCAAACACTGTTTGATCACAATTGACTTATACAGGGATGTGGGAACCTTGTGTAGTAGACCACAGTGAAAATGCATTTTGATGGATTCTCTTGATTGTCTGTTTACATTTCACATTGCGAGACCATAGGGGGGATAGCAGTGACCGCTCTCTCAAAGTGTATGTAGTTCCTCATTACGAGACCACATGGGGAATTGGATTTTGACTACTTCTATAGAGTTTTTATAGTTACCAAAATGATACCACAAGTGGAATTGATGGTGAGTGCTTCCCCATAGTGTCTTTTCTAAAGCTGAACAAATGGGGCTAGACTGTGAGTACATCCAATAGGGTTTCTTTTGTTTGTTTTTGTTGAACTAGAGGGGTTATGATGTGATTAATACTTAGAGGATTACATATTTTTTATTAGTTTCTTAATTGATATGTGAAATTTAATTCACTGAACTGATGGATTGTTTACTTTTGAGTACTTCCTTGTTTAATACATCTTTTATATTACTTCCTACCATATATATTGACTGCCTATAAGGAACAGATCTTTGAGTGTTTGCCTTCTGGGATTAGTCTCACACCCAGTTTGGGTCATGCTTTTGGGCCCAAACAGATTATATTGTAGGAGGTATAGAGAAGGGAAAACACCCTTTTACATTAGATACTTTATTATTGTGGAGTTGGAGAGCATGAGACCAAGATGAGGCTTGAGATGCTGTAAGAGTATAATTGGTTTCCTTGTACTTGGATTAGTACTGTATTCCACCATTGTGACTTGTTTGGCTTCATTACTAGACATATTTACCATTCATCATTTATATGTGTGTGCTCCAGTTGTTTATTACCTCCCTTGATTACTTCTTGCATAATATTACTGCTTCTTATATTCTTCTCTATTTATTTTCTACTATGTTACACTGCATATGAGGGCATAGTTTCTTGAAAACCACCCCAAGGCACTCGCTGATAGTTGGCAGCCTCCGACATTTGGGGAAATGTGCTCGAGGCCATGTGACCAACCAGGTACGGGGCACCTCTCGGTGGCTTTTGGAACCATGATTCTACAAAGTGGTATCATAGGGTTTCTTATCTTTTTTATTTACTGTGTAAATCTTATAATCAGGGATAGGATTGAATAGGTACATGAAAAAAAGGTGTGCTCGGTAGTAGCTAACCCATGTATAGGGAAGAGCTAATTCTACTCATTTGTTGAAATTTTTTTGGTTTATCAATTATTACAGATGATTTTATTTCATCATTGGGTGATTCAATTTTTTTTGTTATCATTGATATTATTGAGGTTTTATTTCTGTTGAAACCAAATGAGATATGGGTATTCCATCTCATGCATCATATAGGACCTTGCTTCAAATCACATGTCATCAATTTTTGTCATTCCATTTACGGTGAATTAGCAATTTACTGTTATTATGAAAGATTTTCTTCAAGATAATCCTGTTGTTGTGATAGATGCCTTTATTGAATACCAACATTTTGACATGATATTGAATTATGTAAGGGCCAGTTTGATTGAACGCCATTATTTAGACCCTGAGGTGTTATGGGCTCTCTTGGATCAAAAATTAGTGGATCATTTAACTGTTATGCTTGAATATCACATGTATAAGATTCCACGCTTTGATTCGTGGGGTGTATGGGACCTCATGGATTAGAATTTTTCACATTAATGACCATTTCAATGTTTTTATGGGTTATGGAATAGTTTTTGAGGCTTAATGGCTGGAAAAAACCAATAATTCATGACATGTAATTATATATACATGCCATGTATACTTATATTCAGGATGAACTATTTTTATTATGTACACAACGTGTACTATATGTAAATGTTGTGAAGTCACTATCTATTTCACTGTCTTTGTGTGAAGAGACAGGAGGTGGGAAAATCAATTGTGAGACTTGCCTTGTTTTGGATTTACACATCGTATTGTGTAGACCATGTGTCCACCTGTGTGACTAACGACATGGATGGGTAAAACATAGGTTATACACTTCGTGTTATGAATGTACATTCTGTGTAGTATAACACTTTTATATGGTCTTGTAACTAACAACACGGGGTGGTGTAAATCCATCTCGTACATGTCTTGTTTGGTATAAACACACCATGTAGAGTTATCCATGTGTCCAAACAAGTGACTAACAACATAGGATGTTGAAACCTAAGCAGCACATGCCATTTCTGGCATAAACACATCATGAAGTCCTATCCTAGGAGAACTGTGTGGGTAATCGTGTAGAAGAACTCATCTAGGGGAACACGATTTAGGTACACAATGTGTCTTGGAGAAAAGGCCATGTATATGGGAAGTTAAACGATCATTTTGGGAAGAAGAACACACCCATTATAAGGTTTAACGGAACATGCCGTGTAGGTTTTATACACGTCGTGTATCTATGTTTGGAAAAAATTGAGTCATTTCATTCTCATTTTCCCTTCTTACACATGTAATTTTCAATTTCTGTTAATCTAGAATTAAATATGTACTTGCCCTTTAAGAGTAATTCCACCAATAAGTCCTCCAACTGTATGCCATTTACATGGTATTGACTATACACCAGACATGGGAGATCATGAACTGAAAACCAATCCTCTAATTGTGATAGTATTGGCACTAGCCGTTACTTTGGACACAGGGGATAATGCACAGTTTTGAGAGAGCTTAATTAGGATCATGAATACCATCCAAGGAGTAATGCATCATTCCCCTTCTATGTAAGAGCTGACACAGGTTTTCCTAAAGAAACATCCTCTGACCTTCACAGGGGATAGAGGACATTATGTTGAATAGTACTGGTTAGAAGTCATTCTTTCTCTCTTTGAGCATCTGGAGACTTCTCCATAGTGTAGGGGCATGCTCGCTACATATTTTCTTCAGGATTATATGAAGAGATAGTGTGATGTGATCTCACAAGAGGGATGACAATAGGGTATGGATTTTGATGAGTTTCAACATACCTTCTATGATTACTTCTACACTGATACATTGAGGGCCGATTAAGCCTGATATTTCATGATTCTGGTGTATGGTACTCTTTGAATTATGGGGTACACTTCTTACTTCACAGAGAGGTAGTACTTCACACCCATTCCTGGAGGTGATGAGTTATTCATGGTGAGGATGTTTGATGATTGTCTCTATAATGACATCTGATCTCAGGTGAACATATTCAGGATTACTTCCATAAATTGTATAGTCATTTAGGTGCTTATCACGGAGCACAATATGAGGGATTCTGGAGGTGTGAGCTAGGATGGATAGGAGTATGGAGTTGGGACCCCTTATACTGACTGCAGGAAGCACCATAGAGAGTCTACATATAGAGATCATAGTAGGGAGGAAACTCCTTATAGTGGACATGTGGCGTGCTACCAGTTCGGGAAGAAATCTCATACATGGCCACTTTTCCCAAGAGTACCAGTGGAGCGCCGATCCTGTGGAAAGATGGGACATCATCAGCTCTTCAGTCAGTTCATCTCTCCTACAGTAGGTGGTCGAAGTTCTTCTATGACTCCACTTTTAGGAGCACCACCACCTATTCTCATCAGTACGGTAATTGGAGTTCTAACAACCTTACATGACAAGGTGGGGACATGGTCGTGGTAGCTAGTTGGAAGTATTCTAGTTAGAGGAGAGTGGATCAGCATTCGGTGGTCAGGAAGAGTCACAGGGTTGTGGTACTATCTAGGCTTTTAAAGTGGAGAAGGCCTAGCTAGATTAGGATCACATACCCTCCATATTCGAGGTACGATTCAAGTTACCTCGGTTTTATATTCTGCACTTTTTGATACAGGGTCTTCCCATAGATTGATATCTATTGATTTTGTACAGAGCTTTGTGATATGTATCTTTTTTTCTACTAATATCATGATTTTAGACACTCTGTTGCAGACAAAGATGACGAGTGTACCTAAGTTCAATGAGTTCCCTCATGAGATTAGTGGGTGTCACTTTTTTTGGGACCTCTATGTCATGGATATGACATGAAATTATGTCATCCTTGGAATAGAATGTTTAGTTATATTCTAGGATGTTTTCGATTTCTATCGATGTAGGGTGAGATTCAACACTGTAGGACATAACATTTTTACATTAGGGAGAGTGGGTTGTCCAGGCTAGTAGAGCAGGACCTGAACATTATGGGTTGAGAGGAGTTACAACCCATATTGCTATTCTGTATCTAGATGACTATAGGACTTCACTGATGGACTTTCCTCTAGTGGTGAATCTTTTTAGAGATGTATTTCTAGTGAAATTTTCAGGTTTTCTTTCAGAGCATGAGGTAGGTTTTCTTATTGAGCTCATTCCAAGAGATGCACTAGTGTCCATTCATCTTTATATTATGTCTACACCAGAGTTACAGGAGCTCAAGAGGCAGTTGGAGGAGTTTCTATAAAAGGGATTCATCCAACCCATTACTTCTCCATGGGGTCTGCCTGTCCTGTTTAAAAAGAAGGTGGATGGTACCCTCAGACATTATGTGGATTATTGGAAGTTAAACCAATCAACTCTCATGAACCGATATCCCTTACCAGGGATTGATGATCTCTTTGATCATCATCAGGGATACTAGATGTTCTTGAATATTTACTTGAGATCTGATTATCATCACCTATGTGTTAGACCATCAGATATTCCCCTTACAGATGTTTGGAAAAGGTATGGTCTATAAAAGTATGTGGTTATGTCGTTCGGTCTCATGAATGCACCAGTAGTTTTCATGGATCTAATGAACTGAGTGTTCCATTTGTACTTGTATTCATTCTTGGTGGTCTTCATGGATGATATATTGATGTACTCTCACACTCTTCACAACTTTACAACACATCTTCGGATCATCTTGACTACACTGAGAGAGAATCCATTATATGTTAATCTCTCAAAATGATACTTTTGGATGGACCATATTTATGTAATTTGTCCTGTTATCTCAGAGACAAGAGTATCAGTGGGCCAAATAAAGTGAGACATGTAGTTTTCAGTGAGTAACCAAAGAACAGCCTTGAGGTGTGGAGTTTTCTAGGGATTCCTAGATACTATAGACATTTCATACAGGACTTCTCACATTTAGTGGCACTGCTGACCATCCTGACTAAGAAGGGTGTGAAATACTTGTGGTCAGATTCTTGCGAGTTAGCCTTTTAAGAGATGAAAGGGAGTTTTAATTCATCACCGATACTAGTATTTCTAGAGCCGGTCATGTACTATATTGTGTACTATGATTCATTAGGTATCGCGCTGCGAGAAGTTTTTATACATGGAGAAGGAGTTATTGAGTACATGTCTCGGCAGCTGAGGCCACATGAGAAGAAATACTTGATCCATGATCTAGAGTTGGCTGATGTTGTTCATTTTTTAAGGTGTTGGATAGATTATATATTGGTATAGAAGTTTTTAATTTTTACCAAACACAAAAGTATCATGTATACATCTTTATTCATCACGATCTGAATTCGGGATAAAAATGTAGGTTGAGTACCTTTAGTGTTTTGACGTTGAGCTTTCTTAAATGTCTGGGAAAGGCAACACAGTGGCTGCTGCATTGAGAAGGAGGACTCAGACAGAAGAATTTTAGGATTCCAGTAGTTAGTGGTACCTTCTTGATCTATTCTATGAGATGCATTTGGAGGTGCACAATAGACATTGACTTACATTTCTTTTGTCTGTAGCTATTAACTCAACTCTAGTTGATCATGTTTGATGGAGGAATCTATAAGATTATGAAGGCCTAGTTGTTGAGCAATGTATTGTTTTCAAACAATTCAAAATAATGTTTTTTAAAGGGGGAGATTATTTTAAATAATACTCTGTCTCTTTTTGATGATTTTGATGCTCACAAATACCCTTAATTATTTACTAATTATTTCGTTGAGTATTTTGCAGGAATTTATTTTATTTATTTATTTCATATAACGAGATTTCATACTTCATTTATTCCGAGATCAATTTTAGCGCGTTCTGGAATCACTATAGCGCGAGATCAATTTTAGTGCGTTCTGGAATCACTGTAGTGCGAGATCAGTTTTAGCGCGTACTGGAATCACTATTCATACCCTACGTTGATTAACGTAACGTATGGATGAAAAGTTTACTTTTTATGTTAAAAGAAACGTATGGTTAAGGAACCTTACGTTATTTTGAAACGTATGGTTAATGAACCTTACGTTGTTGAAAATTATGGAAGAAGAACATTACGTTTGGAAGGAACCTTGCGTTTTTGTTGTTGGACAAGTATGGAAGAGAAACCGTACGTTAGTTTTCAGTGTTAAGTTTGTTTCTCAAAAGTATGGATCATCAACCTTACTTTTATAATCAACCGTACGTTCTTTGGAGAGTTGAAGCAAGACAAAGTATGGATGATCAACCCTACGTTTGGCGTCGGGATATTTTTGACAGACGATATTTCCTTTTGCATTGGTCAAATAGGCGGATTATTAAGCGGATTTCGAGCCGATTCTTAAGTACGACTTTGACGAAATTAAAGACGATTTTCAACGGATTAATGATTGATTTAAAATGGAGCTTTTTATGCCGATTCTTCAGGGGAGTTACAACGGCTTTGTTATTTAATATCGCGAATCTAAAGGAGATTTTCATGGATCTATTTATGCGGAATATTTTCTCAGATTTGAATATATATGTTCTATCTTGGAAACTTCGGATATATATATATACACAGGAAAGTGTATGAAATATATAGATTGATCTTTTAACGAGCAAGAAACAGAGACTGTGTGAAGGCGTTCTTTTCTGGTGATCGAGAAGAAGTGTAAAACCATTATTACCGAAGGAAGATCTTGATAGCAGATTCACGTGTTCTACATCGACTATCTGTTGTGAGTATACTGCTGCTGAAGTTGTGAAGTTTCTTGTAATATCTATTGCAACTGGATCGACTCAGAACTGTTTTGATTACAGATCTTTATTTTCTGAAGACGACGATCTATCTACTATCAATTGCATTCTGTTGCAATTGTGAAGAACAACTGGAGAAGTGTTTTCTTTATCGAAACTCTTTTTATTTTTGAGTGATCAGCTTCTCGTTCTAAGCTGTGTGGGTTCGTGTTAGAACCAGGAAGGCTGTGTTTGCCTGAAACTTGTAAAGGTGTCAACTTCCTGTACTCAGTTGTGAACAGGTATGTGGAAACGAGGACCAGATAGTGAAAATCGCCAAGCTCGTGGATTTGAGCGTTGGTGGAGTGGACTAGGGGCCTTCTGTTCCCCGAACCACTATACATCCGTGTGTTCATGCTTTTATTTTTTTCCGCTGCATATTTAATCGTGCTAAAGCATAGTGGACAGAATTTGTCTAAATTGAAGAGATTGTAATAATTTTGAAAAGACACAATTCACCCCCCTTGTGTGTAATACGTAGATTCAGATCCAACAATTGGTATCAGAGGAGGAGCTTTTTATTTTTAAAGTCTTATCAAGCTAGAAGTATTTAAAGATTATACATAGTGTATCATGGCTGATACGAGAGAGGGAATGTCAATGGTCAGAGCACCTTACTTTAATGGAGATAATTATGGCTGCTGGAAATCACGTATGATTATTTATCTGAAAAATCTTGGTTACAGAGTCTATTCAAAGATTCTGACTCCGTATGAAATTCCTGAAAATCCCGATACATGGAGTGCTGCTACAGAGGCTGAGTATGACATGAATTCAAAAGCTATGAATGCAATCATCTGTGGTCTAGGACCGGATGAATTTAACAGAGTATCTCAATGCCCGACTGCATATGAAATGTGGAAAACAATAGCTGTTGCTTATGAAGGAACAGATAATGTAAGACAGATGAGATATGCAACTGCTAAATTAAAATTCGATACTTTCAGAATGATTGAAGGAGAGAGCATCACTCAGATGAATGGAAGATTGACATAAATTGTCAATAATATAACAGCTCTAGGAGAACCAATCAAGCAGGATGATCAAGCGTTAAAGGTACTGAGAGTACTTCCTACTCGATGGAATGGAATCTCTGCAGCAATCAGACAATCAACTTCTGTTAAAGATCTAACTATGAGAGATCTGATTGGTACATTGATGATGTACGAGGCTGAAATGCAAGATGAGGTAAATGAGCATAAAGTCTACATAAAAAGGGAAAATACTGCTTTGAAAGTGACTTCTCAACAAAAGGATAGAAAGATGAAGAACAGAGAAGTATGTGCTAAATCAGAAAGCTCTGATTTTTCAAATTCGGATGAAGAACTGGATCAGCTAGCCAGAAAATTCAGAAAGTTCTACAGTAAGAAGAAAGACATCAAGAAATCCTTCAAGAAGGATAGCAAGGAAGTGAGATGTTATGAATGCAAAAAGATGAGACATATCAGACCGGATTGCCCAAAATTGAAAGATGCAATGAAGAAGAAATTCTTCAAAAGAGATGATTATGAGCAGAAAGACAAGAAAGCTATGAAAGCTACTTGGAGTGTTTCTGAAGACTCAAGTAATTCTTCTGAATCAAGCTTAGAGAAGGAGGAAGCCAATTTAAAAGCAAATATGTGTTTCATGGCTGAAACTGATGAGGTACACTCATACTACTCCTCTGACTCAAATAATGAATCAAACTCTGAAACAGGCTTCTCAAATAAAAACATGCAGCTTACTGCAATATGCTTGAAGAAAGGTATGAATCATTATTTAAAAAATATAAATCTATAAAGAACTTGCATAAAGCTATTTCAGATGAGAGAAATACTTTGCTAAAACAACATAAGGAATTAATTGACAAATACAACTATGCTGACTCAAATAAAATTAATTTTGAATCAAAAATAACAACTCTACAGGACGAAGTAGAATCTTATACAAAGGCTGCATTAGTTTTTACAAAAGGAGAAAACGCCTTAAATGAGATACTTGGAAAAACTGTAATTAAAAAGGAAAGGTTTGGAATTGGAAGTAAAGGAGAAAAACCTAAGTTATACAAAAATTATTTTGTTCCTAGCACTAAACAGGTTATTTGTAACTTCTGTGGAACAAAAGGTCATATAGCTAAAAACTGTTTTCTAAGACAACCTCAAATATGTGGATTTAAGAAAGCTTATATTTCCAATGATATATATGATTCAATCAATTTTAAGAAAACAAAGCAAATCTGGATACCCAGATCACTGCTTGCTAACACTCCTAGACCCAACAAAATATGGGTACCAAAGCAATTTGTTTGAATGTCTTTCCAGGTAGCAGGTCACCAAAGAAAGAAAGAAATATGGTATATGGACAGTGGCTTCTCAAGACACATGAGTGGAACTTCAGCTAATTTCTCTTCTCTTACTCGAAAGGAAGGAGGACTGGTCACCTTTGGTGACAATGCCAAAGGAAAGATTATTGGTATTGGAACAGTTGGAGATCCAGAGACAGTCTCAATCAACAAAGTACTTTATGTACAAGGGTTAAAACACAATCTGATAAGTATCTCTCAACTCTGTGATGATGGATACACTGTTGATTTTACTAACAATAGTTGTACTGTTTCTAAAGATAAACTGTTTAAGTTTAGAGCACCCAGAACTGATAATTTTTATACTTTGGATTTGTATTCCTTGTGTAAACAACAAGTAAACTGCTTAACTGCTAATATAAGTGAATCCTGGATCTGGCATAGAAGACTTGGTCATTGCAATATATATGCTTTACATAAAATATCTAAGAAACATCTAGTTTCTGATTTTCCTAGTCTCAAATTTGAAAATGACAGATTCTGTGATGCATGTCAGCTTGGCAAGCAACACAAATCATCATTCAAATCTGTTAATAAAGTTGCTACAACTAAACCTCTAGAACTTATCCATATGGATTTGTTTGGACCTTCAAGAGTAGCAAGTTTAGCTGGTAAATTATATGTTTATGTATTAGTTGATGATTATTCTAGATTTACTTGGATTTTCTTTTTGAAATTTAAAAGTGAATCTTTTAGTTTATTTGAAGGTTTTTGTAAATCTATTCAAAATGAAAAAGGTTTTAATATAATCTCATTGAGAAGTGATCATGGTGGATAATTTGAGAACCAGGAATTTAATTCATTTTGCTCAAACATGGGTATTAAACACACCTTCTCTGCTCCAAGAACACCTCAACAGAATGGGATTGTAGAAAGAAGAAATAGAACTATTCAAGAAATGGCTAGAACTATGTTAAATGAATATAGCCTACCTATATATTTCTGGGCAGAAGCTGTTAATACAGCTTGTTATATAATGAATAGAATTTTAATAAGACCTATTTTGAAAAAGACACCCTATGAACTATGGAATAACAGAAAACCTAAAGTAAATTACTTTAAAGTTTTTGGATGCAAGGTTTACATCTTGAATACCAAAGATAATCTTGGTAAATTTTATCCAAAATCTGATAAAGGTATTTTCTTAGGATATTCTGCAACCTCCAAAGCTTATAGAGTCTATAATAAAAAGTCAAGGATTGTTGAAGAATCAGTTCATGTGAAATTTGATGATTCTGATCCTTTTGAGAAAAGGATAGAATAAATAGGTGAACCTGATTCTAATGAAAACATGAGACTTGAGAATTTAAAGAATGATTTTGAAAATGATATAAAAGAAATTCAGTCCAGTTCAGAAGAACATAACACTGAAGAACCTTTGAATGTAATGCCTAGACAGTCTAGAACATTAAAGAATCACCCTTTGGAATCTGTGATAGGTGACTTAGAGACTGGTATTCAAACTAGAAGAAACCTTGGAAACATAGTTGAATTCTCTGCTTTCCTATCCCAACAAGAACCTAAGACCATATAAGAAGCCTTAGATGATGAGAGCTGGGTAATAGCAATGCAGGATGAATTGAACCAGTTCAAGAGAAATAAGGTTTGGGAATTAGTTGAAAGACCACATGATTATCCAGTAATAGGAACTAAATGGGTCTTTAGGAATAAACAGGATGATCAAGGGATAATAACTAGAAATAAAGCAAGATTAGTAGCTAAAGGATATAATCAAGAAAAAGGAATAGATTATGATGAGACCTTTGCATCTGTAGCCAGGTTAGAAGCCATTAGAATCCTTTTAGCCTATGCATCTTATATGAATTTTAAATTATTTCAGATGGATGTTAAATCTTCCTTTTTAAATGGTTATTTAATGGAGGAAGTTTATGTTGAGCATCCTCCTGGTTTTGAAAATTCTCAAAAACCAGATTCTGTTTTCAAACTTACTAAAGCTATTTATGGCCTTAAACAAGCACCTAGAGCTTGGTATGAAAGACTAAGTTCTTTTCTTTTGAAAAATGATTTTACTGTTGGACTGGAAGATCCAACACTCTTTAAGAAAACTGTGAAAAATAATGTTTTGTTGGTACAAATTTATGTTGATGATGTAATTTTTGGATCAACCAATAAAATTCTTTGTCATGAATTTTCAGAATTAATGCAAAAAGAATTTGATATGAGTATAATGGGAGAATTAAATTTCTTTTTGGGTCTTCAAATATTTCAAAAAGATTTTGGAAATGTTTTAAATCAATGCAAATACATTACTGATTTACTTAAGAAATTTGGACTTGAAAACAGCAAGCCATTTACAACTCCTATGTGTACTAATATAAAACGTGATTTGGATGAAACTGGAAAATCAGTGGACAACAAGTTATATAGAGGTATGATTGGTAGTTTGTTATATCTTACTGCTAGTAGACCAGATATAATGTATTCAGTATGTCTTTGTGCTCGATTTAAATTAAATCCCAAAGAATCCCATTTAACTGCTATTAAAAGAATTTTTAGATATTTAAAAGGTACTATTTATCAATCTCTGCTTTATCCAAAAACCTCTGATTTTAATTTAATTTCATATTCAGATGCTGACTTTGGAAGCTGTAGATTAGATAGGAAGAGTACTTCAGGAACATGTCACTTTTTAGGAAAGTCTTTAGTATCATGGTCTAGTAAGAAACAACACTCACTTGCCCTGTCAACAGCCGAGGCAGAATATGTGTCTGCAGGTAGTTGCTGTGCACAGGTGTTGTGGATGAAAAACACTCTTATGGACTTTGGATTAAATTTCAATAATACACCTATTTTATGTGATAATACTAGTGCAATTAAAATTTCAAAAAATCCTATTAGTCATTCTAGAACTAAGCACATTGATATAAGACATCACTTTTTAAGAGATCATGTATTTAAAAAGGATATATTTTTAGAATTTGTAAATACAGAAAATCAATTAGCAGATATTTTTACTAAACCACTTCCCACGACAAGGTTTGAATTTATTAAGGGGGAGTTAGGTTTATTTAATTTTAAATATTTTTTTTTTAAATCTTATTCTGTTTTCGAATTCTGATTAATTTCTGTTTTCCGCTATAAGTAATTTTATTTTGTTTTAAATAAAAGTAATGATTAGTGATTACATGGGAATCAAGGCTGTCAGAACCGTTTCACCTTCTAAACTGCTTCACCTTTTTCGGAAACCCTTTAAAAAACCTAAAACCGCACATCTGCTCCAAAACCCTTTTCTGAATCTTCAAACCCTAAACTTACGAACCTTCAGAAATCGTTGTTGGAATGGCAAAGACTAAGCGTCCGGATGAAGCCGAGAGCAGTGCTGCAAAGAAACCTAAGGTAGTAGGTCGGAAAATACTGCAAGGTAAAGTCATAGATTTAGAGTGGCTGTTTGAAACTAATTTACTGTTGAAGCAAGCGTTGTCGTTTCAAAGCCTTGAGAAAGCTTTTAATAGTGCAAATTCTGAGATTCTATATGAGGCAGAGATGAGACATTTCTTTAGAACTGTTCAGTTTAGCCTTGGAGATACAGAGGATAGTTTATTGGCTCAAATAGAGGATAAAGACTTTTCAATATCATCTGTAGAGATAAGTCAAATTCTTAACTGCCCTCATGAAGGAGTTTTTCATTTCGATTTACGGAATATTGGAGATTCTGTACATAAGTCTGAAGACATTATGTCTTTTCTGTTTGGAACCAGAGTGATAAAGAAGATGTTTATTAAGGATTTGGAGCCCGATCAGAAAATTTTGGTAAAATTTTTTCAGACTGGTTTAGCACCAAGAATGGCTGAGATGGAGAAAATCCTATACCCAGACATGTACATAATGTATCTTCTGATGTGTGATATTAAGTTTAATTTTCCTCGGTTTATGATAAGATATCTGAGTTACTGCTGTCAGAGTGAAGCAAGAATGACCTTTTTCCCTTATGGAAGGTTCATTTCTTTGTTTTTGTTTAAAAGAGAAATGATCAGATTGGTAGATGCTGGGGTGAAATGTCACCACAATAATGTTTTCAATGCTGGAACTTTAAGGAAAGTAGGATACTTCTGGGGCACAATTAAAGGAAAACTCTTACCTGTTGGAGCTGAGGAAAACTCAGAGAGTGCTCAGGCTCAACCGGCTAAGTCCAAGGAGGGACAAGCAGAATCAAGAGTTAGTACAGTGGCAAGGAGGATTCGTTTTGAGATGGAGGAAGTTGAGGAAGAGAGAAGTCAAGAAGGACTTCAATCTAGAAGGAAGAGGTCAATTGATGAAGAAGTTATCTCTCCTGCCTTGAAATCCTCTGAACCGATAATTTCTTATACATTTGTGAGAGAAGCTATTGTGGAGCAGACTGCACCGATAGAGGAACCAGCAGCTCAAACAGAAACTCAAGAAGAACCTCAATATGCTGCTGTGGCTGTTGAAAAAGTAATTCAATAAGAACAACTTATGGAGGCAGTGTCTGGTGAAGAAGTGGCCCGACCTCAAGATTTACATGAAAATATTGTTCTTGACCAATCAGTAGAAGTCAGAGAGACTACTGTTTGTGATGAACATATTCTGAAGCTCATACAGAGGTACTTCAGGAAGATTTTTCAGTGGAAGAGTTACAGGCTTTAAAAGATAGTTCAGTGGATCAACCTTGTCAGGACAAGGACAAAGAACAGTCGGATGCAGATTCCTTACCACTTGCCCTGCTTCATCAACCTAATTCTAGACATGAGAATCGAGAACAGGGTGCCCCTGATTCGAGAAAAGAAGAAGTTGTTGAGTTGTACAAGCGTATCTCTTAGTTAGAATCTGAGAATGTTAGTCTCAGAAATTCTCTGAACTTAGAGCAGTTGAAGTTTCAGAAGCTGAAAGAATGTACTGTTTCAAGACAGGAAGTAGATTTGTTTAAGACTGATATGCTGCATGCTGTTGATCAGTTAAAATCAGAGATGGTAAAGAAAGATGATTTGTCTGAGTTGAATATTTACATGTAGAATAAATTTGAGTCTGTTGCTAACAGTGTTGTGAGTGGATCGGGCTATTCACCTGATTTGATTCGGAGATTTCAATCAATTACTGGAGAAATGAGCAATATGAGTGACAGATTACACGATCTTCAGTGTAATAGTGCCCCTTTGTCAGTTTTTCTAGATAATCAGAGATTTTTAGTGGATCAGTTGACATCTGGAGAGCAACCGATTAGGATTCTTTTGAATCAGTTATCAGAAAAACTTGCTCTTTTTGTTGAAAAAGAAGAAAGAATGCATGAGTTTTTCAGAGTTAATTTGATTGAAGATATTCATATGACTCAAGATAACAGAGATCTTATCATCAAGTTAGGAGATGGGATGATGAAGAGGCTCAGAGAACAGTTTACAGAGATAAAGACTGCGATTCAAAGGAGCTAGACACCTTTTTCCCTGTCTTATCTATGAATCTTGATTCCTCTGTATATCACAATCGTTTATATATAACAGCTTGTGAATGAAAATTCTTTTCTTACTTCTTTTTTGTTTTGTTGTTTGTTGATTTATGATTGAGTTAGCCAGTATAACAAATTCACTTATTCATACACAGTTAACTATAGAATTTACTTATATTTTAGTGCAATATTGAATGTGTTCAAATCCGTAATTTTTTCATTCTTTTTGATATCAAAAAAAGGGGGAGAATTTGGATAAACAAAACATTTAAATTCATTTTTTTCCTATGAATAAATTTGGATATATGGGAGAATTTGGATATATATGATATTTATCTTATATCTATTTTTAGCTGAAAATTTATTTTTATGGGGGATAAATTTTATTATAGTTAAATATTGTTTTAATCCTTTCAAAATTCTAAAATTTTATAAAACTAATTTTTCAATAAATATTGCAATTAAATTTGTTCTATTATTTTATTGGTTTTGTGATCATCAAAAAGGGGGAGATTGTTGAGCAATGTATTGTTTTCAAACAATTCAAAATAATGTTTTTAAAGGGGGTGATTATTTTAAATAATACTCTGTCTCTTTATGATGATTTTGATGCTCAGAAATACCCTTAATTATTTACTAATTATTTCGTTGAGTATTTTGCAGGAATTTATTTTATTTATTTATTTCATATAACGAGATTTCATACTTCATTTATTCCGAGATCAATTTTAGCGCGTTCTGGAATCACTGTAGCGCGAGATCAATTTTAGTGCGTTCTGGAAACACTGTAGTGCGAGATCAGTTTTAGCGCGTACTGGAATCACTATTCATACCCTACATTGATGAACGTAACGTATGGATGAAAAGTTTAATTTTTATGTTAAAAGAAACGTATGGTTAAGGAACCTTACGTTATTTTGAAACGTATGGTTAATGAACCTTACGTTGTTGAAATGTATGGAAGAAGAACATTACGTTTGGAAGGAACCTTACGTTTTTGTTGTTGGACAAGTATGGAAGAGAAACCGTACGTTAGTTTTCAGTGTTGAGTTTGTTTCTCAAAAGTATGGATCATCAACCTTACTTTTATAATCAACCGTACGTTCTTTGGAGAGTTGAAGCAAGACAAAGTATGGATGATCAACCCTACGTTTGGCGTCGGGATATTTTTGACAGACGATATTTCCTTTTGCATTGGTCAAACAGGCGGATTATTAAGCGGATTTCAAGCCAATTCTTAAGTACGACTTTGACGGAATTAAAGACGATTTTCAACGGATTAATGATTGATTTAAAACAGAGCTTTTTATGTCGATTCTTCAGGGGAGTTACAACGGCTTTGTTATTTAATATCGCGAATCTAAAGGAGATTTTCATGGATCTATTTATGCGGAAGATTTTCTCAGATTTGAATATATATGTTCTATCTTGGAAACTTCGGATATATATATATACACAGGAAAGTGTATGAAATATATAGATTGATCTTTTAACGAGCAAGAAACAGAGACTGTGTGAAGGCGTTCTTTTCTGGTGATCGAGAAGACGTGTAAAACCGTTATTACCGAAGGAAGATCTTGATAGCAGATTCACGTGTTCTACATCGACTATCTGTTGTGAATCTACTGCTGCTGAAGTTGTGAAGTTTCTTGTAATATCTATTGCAACTGGATCGACTCAGAACTGTTTTGATTACAGATCTTTATTTTCTAAAGACGACGATCTATCTACTGTCAATTGCATTCTGTTGCAATTGTGAAGAACAACTGGAGAAGTGTTTTCTTTATCGAAACACTTTTTATTTTTTAGTGATCAGCTTCTCGTTCTAAGCTGTGTGGGTTCGTGTTTGAACCAGGAAGGCTGTGTTTGCCTGAAACTTGTAAAGGTGTCAACTGCCTGTACTCAGTTGTGAACAGGTCTGAGGAAACGAGGACCAGATAGTGAAAATCGCCAAGCTCGTGGATTTGAGCGTTGGTGGAGTGGACTAGGGGCCTTCTGTTCCCCGAACCACTATACATCCGTGTGTTCATGCTTTTATTTTTTTCCGATGCATATTTAATCGTGCTAAAGCATAGTGGACAGAATTTTTCTAAATTGAAGAGATTGTAATAATTTTGAAAAGACACAATTCACCCCCCCTCTTGTGTGTAATCCGTAGATTCAGATCCAACACTAGTCATATGGAAGAGTGTGTTAGGGGAAGACCATATTCATTTATGAACCACATGCGAGGATGATACCATTCATTTTTATGGACGTGTACTGGTGTTAGAAGACATTTGTGAGGAGCTGATGAGGGAATTTCTTTCCTCGGTTTTGGTAGTTCATCATGTTTTCACCAAGATGTATCGAGATCTACATCGTCATTATTAGTGGCCAGATATGAAGATATATGTTGTTAGTGTTTTCATGAGGTTTTCCACCTATCAGCAGGTGAATGTAGAGCATTACTGACCGTCTTAGATTTTTCAACAATTACCCATTCCAACGTTGAAGTGTAAGGATGTCATGATGGACTTCTTGACATGTTTACCAAGATCACCTTGAAAGAATGATGTAGTTTGGGTCATTATTGATAGACTTATGAAGGTTTCTCACTTATTACCAATCAAGGATACCTTCAGTGTTAATGATTTGGGAAGGTTTTATATCCGAGAGATTGTATGTCTACATGGGGTTCCACAGTCCATTGTTTCAGACAGGGATGCACATTTTACATCTTGTGTCTGGCAGGGACTACAGAGTGCTTTGGGTACCCAGGTACTTCTGATTAAAAATTACCATCCCAAGATTGGTGGTTAGTCAAAGTGTACAATTCGGGTGCTGGAGGACATGCTGAGAGCATGCGTCCTCAATTTTGGATGTTCTTGGGAAAATCACATACACCTTGTGGTGTTTTCATACAATAATAATTTTCAGGAAACTATTCAGAAGGAACCTCATGAGCCTTTGTATGGTAGGCCATGATGATCACCCCTATGTTGACTGGGGGTAGGAGAGGGTCCTATACTGGGACCTCGTCTTGTATAGAAGACCATAGATAACATAGCGTAGATTCAGAAGCGTTTGGATAGTGGATAGTCATGACAGAAATCATATGATGATCGATAGACATGACCCCAAGAGTTTGAGGTTAGAGATCAGGTTTTTATATGTGTCACACTGAGGATTAGAAACATTAGGATTTAGAGACATGGAAATCTTTCATTGATGTACGTAGGACTGTTCGAGGTTTTGGAATGGGCTAGGCTGTATGCTTATTAGTTGAAGTTACCACAAAGGTATTAGTCTATACATGAAATCTTTCACATTTCTCACCTATGGCGTTAATTCTCAAATCTATCTCATGTTTTTCAACCCGAAGAGGATGAGTTAGAGGTGGATGTATCTTTTGTGGATCTTCTTATCCAAATTGATGATCACAGTTTGATGGTTTTGTGTGGCTTGTCTGTTCCTCTAGTATGAGTGCTATGGTAGCACAAGTGAGTATAGGACATGGCATCGGAGTGTGAGGCCGATGTACAACCGTAGTGGCTGGATCTGTTCACAGATTCTTCTTATATTCCACCTCTCTAGGGAAATTCAATGAAAAATTTCTTTAAGGGGGGATTTTTATAAGAACCAAGGACTTAATTTTAGGATTACATGTCATGTACTAATAAGTACACACTGTATACTCAGTTTCTGTAGGTAGTCAATTTTTGTAATGTAATGGCCAAACACATGGACGAGTGTGGTGACATGAAGATCTCCTAAAGAGGAGCTTGGTAAGGCTAGTACACACCATGTACTTTTAAAGAACACATTGTGTAATTTTTTTTATTTCATTAAATGGAATGGGATAACTTTTAATCGACAGAATATCCTTCTTCTAGGTAGGACACATCTAGGAGCATCCATGGAAGATGATTATTCTCTGAGCCCCAAACTCTCCATCTATTCATTGAATCGATTGTTGTCGATTGCATTGGAATTTCCATTGTGAAATCTTCCTTCTTCTATAGCATCATTTCCTAATTTCTACAGTTTCACATGATATAATTAGTTGAATGTTTTTAGAGTTTTTGTATAAAATTGTTATTATAGGGTTATTCAAGGCCCTAGGATCACGTATAATGGTTGTACTATGTTGTGGAAGGTGTTTTGTGCCTTTATATACATTTTCATTGAGTTATATGTGCAAAAGATCCCAATACCCCTGTTTGGGGTGTTGCGTGTTTATAGTTGTAAGTGCTATTATTTCCTACTATTCCTTGTGTGTTTGAGTAGAGGATATAGGATTGTAAATATGGTTTTTTTTCATGATATGGATGTGTTTTCCCATTCTTCCTTGATTCTGACTGTTTTGTCTAGCATTGCTTGTTAGGTTGCTTGGATTTCCATGACTAGTATTGTAAGGATATAGTGATTGTTATATTTCATGCTATGATATTATATAGACTGTTTAGGAAAGTAGTTATTGAGGTTTAAATTTTCTTCCATAGAGAGATTGTGCACGATTGACATATACTGGGCTATAGTAACCTAGTGTAGTAGACCATAGGGAGAATTGACTTTGAGGGATTCTCCAAAGGTTCTGTTTACTTTTCACTTTTCTAGACAATAGGAGGGGTGGATGTGAGTGATCCCTTACAGTGTCTATAATTCATCATTACAAGACCATAGGTGGAATTGGAAGTTGAGTGCTTCCCTAGATTATCTATAGTCACTAATACGAGACCACATAGGGAATTAACAGTGAGTTCTTCCAAGTAGTGTCATTGCTAAAGAAGAACCAAAGGGCCTAGAACATGAGAACATCTGATAGGGTTGCATGTGTTTGTTTTGATTGATCCAAAGTGGTTAGGCTGTGAGTACATCCTAGAGGGTTACTTGTTTGTGATTAGATACTTACGTGATATGTGAAATTGAAGGCCATTAAATTTTCGTATTGTTTACTTTTGATTACTTATTTATTTACTGTTTCATTTTGCTTATTTCATGCCTTATATATTCACTGACTATTTGGAATAGTTATTTGGGTGGTTTCTTATAGGAATTAGTCTCATACCCTATTTGGGTCAATCGTTTGGGCCCAAAAAGATTATATTGTTCCAGGTACAGAAAAGGGAAGCACCCATCTACATCACATACTTGATTACTGTGGAGCTGGAGAGCATGGGAATAAGCTGAGGCTTGCGATTCTGTTGGAGTTTAATTGTTTTACTTGTACTTGGTTTAGTACATTATTCTATCACTATGTATTTTTTGAATGTTTTACTAGATATATATACCATGCATCATTTATATATGTGTGCTTCAGTTTTTTATTATATTTGATGGTTACATCTTGCATGTTATTACTGCTTCCACTATTTTTATCTGTTTATTTTACACTGCATTACTCTGATACTGAGAAAATTGATTCCCCACTATTACACCGAGGTCCCTCAATTCTAGTTTTTAGCCTCTGACATTTTAGAAAAATTCCCATGAGGCCATGTGACCAACTGGGTATGGGGAACCTCTAGTGTATTCTGGAAATGAGACATTACAGATTCCCTACCTATGGGATATGTGCTAATCCTCCCTAGGGATCAGGACCATCATTCTTGAATCATCTGGGTCTCTCCATAGAGCCACTTCATTTCGAAAATATCATGACTCAACCCATGGTTCAATTTCCATCATCTCCCATAAATGCATCCAAATTCACTAAGAGGCCTCCTCCGGGGTCTGATAACCCATATCAAAAATACATTTGCTTTGATCCCAACCTCCTAGGTAGGGTATTAAGGAAATATCAATGAGTTTCAAGACCTACACATTCATCTCCACATTAGTTCCATATCATCCTCACCCTTCAACACTTCCACAATATCCATACTAATTTAACCTGGGCTTCCACATCCATGTGGGATCATTCCATTCATATGGGAAATATTAGTGTATAATCCCCAAATCATCCATTTAAACTATTAGAGTTTTCATTCCCGTCCATGAGGAATATTTTGAAGCCTCTATGAGGATCAATCACAGCTAATGGAAAACCTTGTTGACCATATTCATGGGTCCCACCACTTCTTGATCTCTAGCTAGGGTGTCTATATTAGCCATAATGATGTGAGGTATTCCCTTATTTTGGGACACACCATCCATGTTCCATCCACATATGAAATTATAATCCATTTATCTTGAAAACCTTGCAAGTTCCCCCTCTTTGGTATGTACCCATATTATCCACACTTATCATTGTTTGGATCAGTCTGATCCTCCTTCGTTGGATGTTAAAATCATCGAATGACCTATGTTATTCAAATAATGCTGAGGAAACCTCAAATATATATATCTAGAATACAATTACCTACAATATATAATGGAATCCTCGGGTTTTTATGCCCTTCATATTCCCCATGATGAGAATGTATACTAGTTGTACAATGTTCCAGGGTCCAGACATTCCATAGATTCATCCGTGTGACAACTCATCTAATTTAATGTTGCTACCTAGACTATACCTAGTAGAATGACTGGATAGAGGAGGCATAATTAATTGAAATCAATGATGTGATGGAACTAGGAACATGCTTTATAATCAATAGATTAATCTTTATAGGAGACATAAAATATGTTATAAGCTCTGAGGAGGAATCCATGGAAGGAGAAACTGACATCTAATAATCCCATTTTGAACAAGGAGAATACATCAACAAATAGGTGATGGATTCCACTCTCCATTAAAATGAGATAATTTAGGGTATAATAAGTTCATTAGTGGGAATCAAGAACACTTTTGGGAAGGTGCACACATGCATAAAAGCATCAGAAACAACATCTGAAATACTTATATGAAGCGTTACTGTATACCACGAAAATATACCCACTTTCGGGTATAATATATGTAATTTCATTTACTAAACACCTTTTACACTTGCTGAATATCTATTAACAATAATTATAAATAAAAAAATGAACACCCTTCTGATTGATCATATTTAGATTTTTTGGAAATCCTGATTAATTTCTCATTAATCAATGATAGTAACAAACTATTCAAAGAAAATTACATATTTATACTGCATTGGTTGGGGTTAAATATAATTCAACTGGGTCCTTTTTTTATGGTTCCCAGTGTTTCCTTTTTGATGTTCTAGAATTACCCATGAATGAGACTTCATTCAACCAAAACTAACATTTTCAATATTTTTTTAAATAAAATACTTTCATAAGGTATATATAACAGTGCTCATATGTTCATCATTCTCATCTTTATTTTTGCATTATATTCGAATGTCATCAATAAATAATACCCTAGAAGTATCCTCTTAAACTCAAAAGACTATATTTTTTATGACTAGAAACACTATTGGAGTATTGATGATTTTGAGTGGAATTATTATGAGCTCATAATTTCCCTACATTGTACAGAAATAATTCTTGGGTATATCATCCTTCTACAGACTTACATGATAATTACCTGAAAGAATATACAACTGGGAGAAGTATTAGTACCCTTCTTTCGGATCTAAAATGACATCAATTTATGGAAGATGATACTTTTTCTATATCATGAACTTTTTATCACATAATAATCAATGCAACAGTTCATAGACCCATCATTCATTAAATAAAGAGACCAGTGTACCCCATAGTTATCTACATTGGAATGTGGACACATTATCTAGATTCTCTGGTTGTTTCATCTTCTAATCCCCAAGCTCAAAAAAATCCATTTCATATGGATTTATGGATATTTGAAAAAAAACACCCGATATAATATCGATTGAAAATTTAACCCCTATGCTAGGAGGAAGACCATACTAGTATTTGGAAAAAAAACAATGTATTCCATCATAGTGGGAATTTCATAAAGGATGTTATTTTTAAATAGAATCAATAATTTATAATATATTTTTCATTTTGTAGGTAAATACTATCCAATATTGATATTTCAGTACTAAACAATATTGATCCATATACTTGATCATGTACATAATCGGATAATGATTCATTATAGAGCGACTAATTTCTTTATCCTAAAAATTTATAATTGATATATATATAATTAAATTCAATCAATATTAGAAAAAATTTCAATTTACATTAAAGGGAATATCACAATGGGTGTTTGTATTCTTAGAAAATATTTTTTAATATGGGAGGTGTTATGTACTATGGATGAAATAATTCCTCATATGTTGCTTTCACATATAGTTTTAATTATATGATTTTTTTGGTGTTTGAATATTTATAATAATCATGAGTTTTATGAAAAAATATGTAGATCCATAATCCAAAATTAATTTCCCTATTCATGAATGAATAACTAGAAACTTTTTACCACATCATTCCATGGATACAACTTTTTAGTTGGGGTGAAATATGCTCATTCTTTCCATCATGGATGTTGTTGGGATTAATTATCTCCCACAAAAAAATTCATGGGTATGTGGTTCACATAGTTCCCTTGTTCCGTTAAGATGAAAGTCCATACAATAAGATGATGTTTTATAATATAATTCCTCTCTTCCATTTCTTCGATGGGTTTCTTCCATCATTATTCACTATTTAAGATCCATTTTTCCAGACTTCAATCATTTTCTCATCCCTTTCATACCATGTTTAGAGAGATTCCAACAAAACTTTTGACAAATGGTATGTTAAAACATCTTAGAACAGTCAAATTTTTCTATCACACCACTATAATTAAACACTACTTTCCACTTGTTATTGCAATGAGATCGTTCAGAATTGTGGATATATATTTCCTCATTATGGGAACAACAAAAAATTTTATACTGATTTTTAAAATATTGAATCAAAAATTATTTTCATTGACTTGGTTCGTGGTAAAAAAATATTCATAAAACATTTCCTATTGATGAAATGAAAAAGGATACGGATTATCAGTAAACTCTTGTGATGTTTTCCTTGAACAACCTATTGGATTCTGTTCCATTTTTATTGACAGAAATGAACCCAATTTCAATTTTATATGGGAGAGCGTGGGATTTTTTTTTTAAAAACATTTTATGAAATTATATCCACCCCATCACTAATATATATTAATCATTATTTGTTTTTTTCATCAATTTTCACCACTGATCATCTTATTCCTCCATATAATAAACACATGTTGGAATATTATATTTCTTGGAACATTAATTAATTGAGAAGATATTTTGGATGGGGTTTGATCAATAGTTCCATGATTAGGGAATTATCAGATCAATTAACTATATGAGGCCTTTTGTGAATAAAGTTATCATGTGTAGATTGTTATTTCTTAGGGGAATTGGGTGTTCCTCCTAATTCAAGTTACTATTCTGAAACTGACTCAACTAAGAGAGTATCATAAAAAAATAATTATATTTCATCTCCCAATAGGTTGTGTAACTCATTTGGGAACTCATCACACGGATCATCACATTCTATGTTTTATTGGTTTCCCTTAGTTTTAAACATTGGATAAAATAAATGGAAAATTATGGATGAGTAATTTTAAACTATAAAAAATACAAATGCAATTCCAATAACACTACAGGGATGATCAATAAATGATCTGTATTTCCATCAATTATTTATTTTTATGATTAAATCTATTTTATATATTATATATTCTTAAATATACACTCAAAAATATATTTTTATTCACACAATTGTTGTTTATGATGAAATTATGAATTTACAAATTCAAATCCCCTAGGAGTGTCAAACATGGTGTGGATGAAGGCGTATTGTTGTGCATGAGGTGAAGATCACGTCTATCTTAATATGAAATTTTTAGGATTATTACCCATATGAACTGTTGTGGAAGATCAACATCCACTTGTAGTGTCAGAAATGGATTTATTTGTAGGGAAAACACTTACTCTATATATTTCCAAAAAATATGTATGCTTTCATATGCATAGAATTATCCGTACTATTTTATATATTGTTTTGCAATCCTAATCCAAAAAATATCTTGACTTTATTCTCATAAAAACTACGACTACCATAATATTTATTAAAAATCATTTCATAATTCAATACAATGAATAGACATAATATAACCAAAAATATAGAAAATCATTGTTTATTTGTTAATTTGGTACATTAAATTATGAAATTAAAATGGTGTTAGATCCTAATTATTATAAACATATATAAAATTCTCACAAAATTATATCATTCTTGAATTTTCATGGGATATCCTTGGGAAATGTGTAAGGTTGAAGTGTTCCATAAAGACTAGTAAGGGAATAAAAAATATCATAATTAACATATTATATGTTAGAAAATAGACTTTTCAATGGTAGATAAAAGTGATGAGAATCATAAACATGACCAATATAGAATGATGTATCATGATAACATCACGAAAAAATTGGAATGTGGAAACAACATTATATATGACCTCATAAGAAAATATAATTGTTAACTGAAAATAAATAATAACATAATTTGATTTGGATAACCTCATTTACAATTTACTTTCGATTTCATGATATAAAAACATTACCCAATGCGTTAACTCTCTCTCTAGGCACACCCATCATAATAATATCATGAACATGCATAAGTGTGCCAAATAATATATATAAAATATGAACATATTTCATAAAATTTAATCCCATGATTATTGATTTTGTGTTACATACATGTAATTCCCCAATAAATGATGTATTTCTACAACATTGGGAATACACTTGAGAGAATATGGATATGTGTATTGACCTCATAAATTCTTGACATGAAAAATCATTTTGGAATGTCAATAGAATCACTGCAATACATGAATTCTCATTACACGGTTTAGTGAGATGAAAATTGATCTCTCATCACAAGGTTTTCAATAGGAAAATATGAGGAATATGTAAAAATATAATAAAACATTACAATTTTTCAATTAATTGGTATTAAGCAAGAAGGGTTTTATATTAAGAACATCTCATATGTGGATATTAAATTTTTTTAATGAGTATTCATTACATTTCTAAAATATATTCTCGCAGAAAATAATATTTTAGTTCCATAGGAATCATAAAATAAATAATACAATAATTTTAATGATATTCAATTTTTTCCAAAAAGAAATTTCCATTTAATACTCTTTAAAAAAATACCCTAAATAAAACATTTCAACATAACCTAAGGAAAGGTATTATAAGTAATATTGATCTTAGATTATTAGTAATATTAAAAAATAGATATAATACAATAATCAGATGAAATAATAATATATAAATAAAGACATAATCTAATAAATAAAACATATTAATATCATACCCAATATACTATAAATGATAAACACGATTCTTATCAAAAGTATTTGGAAGTCATATGACATGTATAATAACAGAGTCAAAGAGAATGATCCATGATATAATTACATTTTAATTAAACAATGATTATGTGGAATACATACAACCCTACAAAATATTATGTCAAGGAAATCCACCAAGAAATTCATAACATGTGTGGCATGAGTGAAAAACTATGTACCAACATTGGTCTTTCTTTGACCACCCATGTAACCTTCATTACGTGATTTGGATAAATACTCATGTACCCTCTAAAACATTAGTATATTTACCTTTACCAAATGCATTGGAATAATATATAGGTCCATCCCATTAAATAATTAAAAGCATATTTTTGTGGGATGTAAGATCATAAAAATTATTCATCATATCATAACCCCTTTAATTAAAGGGATATCATAGAATTTTCATAATATCTTAACATGTGGAAAATAAAAATGTTTCATAATCATTTCATCAATGTACAAACCATTAAATGATGTGGGATTCAATGAAATTATATCATGGTACAACCCATTCAATTGATATAGGTATCAGAATAAAAATTCCATAATAAAATAAAACCATTCAAAATAAAGGATAAGTATAGTTTCATCGAATCATATCTCCAATAAAGAATAAATTATATTACATTATTTTATCTTATAAATCTAAAGATTTTGAAAAAACACTTAGATAAATTCTTTATTAAAATGAAATTTTTTGAAAAACAGTTTTTAAAATATGAAACATTTCAAAAAAAACATTTCATTGAAAACAAGAATTATAACATGAAGTAGATTATTTAAAAATAAAAATTTTAAACATGAAATATGATTAAAATAATTTTCATTGAAATTATGATTAAAATATAAATAATAAATGAAAACATTCTTTAGAAAAAAAAATTAGAAGAGAACAGATTTTCGACTGAAGAGATAAATGAAGCCTTATTTTGATAAATAAATATTCTTAATTATCTTAAGTACCAAAGAGATTGAAAATTTTACTATTACATGAAGATAAAATGATTAAATATATGGGAAGAAGAATAATGTAAATCATTACTATAAGATCAAGATATTTTTACATTATAAACATGGTCATAATAAAAATTGATAAATGATGAGAATTTAGCAAAAAAACATTACCACTTTGGTAACATTGATTCCAAATCCCCATGATGGATTAACAGTAAATGAAACATAAAATATCATTATAATGAATAAATTCAGGACATTAAATGTGAATGGGGATATATATATATATAAATTTTGAGAATGATTATATGTTCATTGCATAATGTACATCTTTAATATGGAAAATTGATACAAATATCCCTTACCAAATTGGAAAATTTTAAACCCTAAAACCCAGGAAAGAAAGAAAGTAAAATAAAAATGTAAAACCCAAAAATTATAATAATAGTAATATAAAAACTGATTCATGTGTAGTATACACACGACATAAAATAAATAGATGGGGTACATTACTGATGTCTCATATATATAAAAAGTGAAATTGAAATCACTTCACTTAATTACTAACATACGTAGTAAGAATTGTAGCCTCTTATATAATAAATATTACTTTATTAAAAATATTTTACATAATTATACCTATAAATATATAATTCCATATATTTTTATATGGTTATTTATTAACTATCTAAAAACAATTCCACGGTAATGTTACGTTTTGAGTACAATCTTTTTTTGTAAAATTTTTGACCTATTATTTGTTTCCCATTACTTCGATAATGGTTTTGTAAAATCTATTATGTAAACCATGATATTCATATTATATATATTCATTATATATTAATAGAGATTATGTAAAACATTTTATTATTGAAAATGAAATAGACAATACATGGAGATGGTGGATTTTACATATATATGAATTTTTTTATTTTATATTAACTTTTAATGAAAAAATCATAAATGATATTTTCAATGATAAAAATTTTGTGTTGGAAAGATATGAAGAGGACACAATAAGTCCAAAAGCGGATACTTCATGAAACACCTTTTTGATGCCCATCAGAACCATGGCTGGCACAATGCCAAGGCCTTATATACACTCACTAAAGAGGAAGGTGACTATCGAATCCATAGATACACAGAACATGACAGAACTATTCATGTTGTGGAGGGATGTTGTTCACCAATGTGGTTAATCCGAAACTGACAGAAGCCACTACAACCACAATAGAGGTAATGGATATAGCATTTATTCCTTACAGGGGATGATTGTTGATATTTCAATTACAATTCACTTTACATAATCTACCTCTGATTTAGATGAACAACTAGCTTCATAGTAAGACATTAGAGCATCACACCCCACATAGTGCCTTTAAATACCTGACTCCCCAACTCCAAAAATTTCGACACCATGAACTTTATCTTTCCAAACATCAAATTCGAAATGCACACTTTTCTGTGCGAACAATCAGAAAAATTGATTCATTTGAGGTATGTGAGAATTGTAAAATCCCTTTCCCTTTACATAAGATTACCACCTCTTTAAATAGGGCTACCCTACATGGAGCCCATGAGCCATATCCTTGTAAAAAGTCCCCTTTGGGTACTCGGGGCTTCACAAATCACATAACCATATAGAATCACTCCCCAAAAACTAATGAACCCCATGATGAGTCTAAGAAACAATTCATCACAATGATCTACCCTTTGTGAAGTCATGTTCTCTGTGAGCCTTTGTGCTATGCGTAGCCCTCTGATCTATGAAGCCATGTTCTCTATGAGACCTTTATGAGTTTTGATCCCATGATATTTTCAAGCCAATGATATTTGATAATCCATGTTCTCTAAAACCCTTGATAATTGTAATTCCACTGACTCTGAGGGATCTGGCTTCCCAAACACTTTTATCGTGCAACATTCATTGATTTTATGAATTGATTTCAAAGTCCCTTTGATGGTGCTTTGTGTTTAATTTATTTACATAATGGTTCTTCAAATATGCACAATAAATACTTTGGCTTTATCACATAGCTTTTCTAATTTGAGCCCCTCAATAGATCACTCCACATCCCCCTCCCCAGATAATAGTCAAAGCCTTCCCATCCCAAAGGGTTGAACATCAGTGGCCATTTAATTATTAGGGGTGAGGAGTGAATCCTAACTGTCTGAGTTGCAGGATGTTAAACTTCCAAGAACCCATATATATGACACATGACCTTAAACCGTTATGGATACATGTGCGCTAAGTCTAATAGTTTCAGCGATAGGAGGGGCACAATTTACCTCTAAATATCTCTTTCGCTCTGAGCTTTGTCATCATGGACACGTTGGGCAATCTTCTTATAAACCCCGACACCCTATGATGGGATGTTTCGGGTTCGATGGTTATATCCTCCCCATATGTATAGTCCCCATCCATTCTCATCTGGCCTCCCTCTTAGAATAATAACCAATATCAATCTCCTAGGGATTCTAACCATGCATATGCCCCTCTCTATTCCTCAGGGCTACACAATTTCACCATGATCTTCATGTCTATTGTGGCCTCTTGTTTATCACAAAGAGAATGGATCACATGAGCATATAATAAATAGATACCATGACATCCTCTTTGGTCTTACTTAGTGTGTAATCCACAATCCCTCTCCACAAAACTACGCAGACATTTATCCTTTCCCTATATATGAAAGGTACATAGGAATTCTCTCTGAGGTTTAATCCCATCACCCAAACACTGGAAAATGTCAGTATCCCATTTATTGAGATTCAAACCTATGGTCCACAACATGGTGAATTTAGACTAGTTCTTAGGTATTTAACCATGAGTAAGCCCCACACTCAATTTAAACTCCTCTAACCAAGAGTGTCCCTCTTGAGAGGGGTTGCTAACCATACATAATCCCCAGCATGTCGTCAGTTTGCTTCCCTTTGCATAAACCCTAATATTGTTCCCTCATAACTGAACAACATGGACTTTTATTCCTTACCTCATGGATACGTATGAAGCCTCCATACATTTCAAGCCCATCACTTGGGTCCCATCCTATACACTCCCTTGATCCTTTTTTTTGAGAAGGTCATTCCCCAACCCAGAGGTTCTAATACCTTTTGGTACCCATCCAAGCATCATTTCTCATGATCATACACCTAAGGTGACTCATAACCCGATCAAACTATTTGGCCTTTGATTCCCACTAACTACGATACATAGGAAGCCTCTTACAGGATTAATCCCATCACCACTATCATCCTCACATCAGTTTCATCCCATTCATCTCATACATGTCATCAAGTCATCTATCATCCATCATAGTTTAACCTGGGCCACCACATCCTAGTAAGATCATGTCATCAACATTCTCAACACCCCTTAGTGTCACCCGGGCCACTAATCAGACACATTCTCTAGTGTGTCTATGGCTTCTACATTGTGTACCCCCCCAAATCCCATGATTCACCCTCTATATCCACATAGGTTCATATGCTTATCTTCCTTACAAGGTACAAAGTAGGCCTTCACAAGGATCAATCCCAGCCAATGGTAAACCTTGGTGTCCTATTTTTCGGCATCCTATCCTCCTCAAATCCATCCTCATTTAACATTATTATCCACACATCTAGTATGAAACCCCTATTATCTTTCATAAGGATGTACAAATCTGATCCACTCTAATTAGTGTTCTGATCAGTCTGATCTATCTCTGCTAGATGTTAAACTCGCAGAATACCACATTTTAAAAACGTTAAGTCGAGGAAACCAATGAAGACATGCCTATAGGATACAATTCCCTTCACACTACATGGGATGCCTTTGGATTTTGCACCTTTGAGAATCCATGTCATATGGGGAATAAATCCACATGTACTAGTGTTTCAGTGTCCAGACACTCCATTGATTCCCAAAATGATTAATTTGTTGACCGAAGGATGATTCCCGGACATAACCCAATGGAATTAAATGAAAAATGCATTTTAATTTACCAATGTCTACAATGGGGTGGCACCAGGAATGAGATTCATGAAAAACATCTTAAATCTATGAGGGGGACCTATACTAGGTGACGAATTCTGAGAAGGAATACATGGACGTAGAGGCATACATCCCATCATCCATTTACGATCAATTAGTAAACATCCTTAAATATGTGAAGGATTCCATTTATCAAAGTAAAAAAGATAATGTGGGAAAATAACCATCACGTCGCAGTATGACGATGCACGCGCCGACCAAAGAGTCTGAAATAGAAATGGCAAACCCCATAAGGAACTCCTCTTGAATATGATGATTAGTATAGTTTGATACATTAGCAGATAACCATGTCACTAAATCCATCTATTTGGGATGAGGTAGCGCCCAAAATATAGTGGTCAAGGCATGAAACTCACTAGGAGTTGGGGCAGTTGATTGGTGGGAATCATGGTCTATGACACTATCAGCATGAAACTTCCTATCCAATGATAGAGGATTGAATGATTTTGGGGAACTAGGTACTGAATTCCTATTTTCTATACTAATGAATGAATTTTCCTATGTTGTAAGACCCAAGATCAATCTTCCTGAAACCGAACACCTTCCAACTACAGAGATAGTAGAAGGGTTAGTACGAATGCATCGATCCCCCTTGGAATCATATCATGTACAATGGATCCCACACCCATTGATAATGGGGTTCCATGCCTCCTCTCAACCACTATATTTTTTTAGAGGAGTGTGATTAATATTTTATTCTTCAATACGAACATAAAGGGGTCATTATTATGAGGCACTTCACTCTAAAGGACATGGAGGCCTTGGTTCCCCATCAGCTCCACTACCAACAAGGACCAAGAATGAAGATGCTTCTCCCCACTCTGACCTTGAGTAGATACAAGAGCTTATCCACCGAGTGCTCCTGTGACTCACTCCCTTATGTTGATGATGTAAGGAATTTATAAGACCACCCAGCAATGAACTCATATAGGGAGCCACTGAGGAAGGCTCCTACCCAGCCACATCAGCATTACCAGCCGATCCAATAGAATAATGATAAGGTGGTCTTTACCCATTCACAACTATCTTTAGTTCAACTGACCTGATTTTAACATTGGGTAAAACTTCAGAATAATCCCGGAAAAGGGAATCATCTTCGACAACTCTTATTGTCCAAACCACAACTTGTTTGTGCTTATTGGCCCCCTATTGTTGTCTCCAAGCATTGTCCCTTCCACGATCAGTCTAGAGTGAGGTACCCGAAACCAAAAAAGTATTTTGAGTTGACCTGCTCAGTCTCCGGTGCAAGCAACAGCCATCATGGGATGACATACGATGATGACATCCATCATTGAGGTCCTCCCCATACCAGTATCAGATAAACTGGAGGCCTTCCCAACACTATCATTCAGTATGGAGGTCCTCCCCATGAAACTATTATAAAAAATAGATAAATCCATCCCCTCTTCATTAAAAATTATCACGATGTTACTCCCCATGCTCTACGTTTTAGGTATGGATGTTTACCTCACATACCAGATACTCATCTCTAGGGTCTTCATAGCCTATAACCCAACTTCATGGAGGCCCTCCCAATGTGGACATCGATTCCGGCGGATGTCCTCCCCTACCAGCACTCCTAAAGTGAACTCTATTCTTACTTAATCAATGGTGACCATCGAGGCGACTCTCATTTCCAGTATAATCAGTAAGAAGTCCCACCTGGTTCCACTTTTACCATAGCCTATCGACATGAATGTCCTCCCTGAATTATAGATGTCCACCATTGAGGTCCTACACATGTGTTTACCATCTCTAGCAGAGGCCCTCAAAACTACATTACAATCAAACACAAGGTTCCTCCATTTGTTCCATTTGACATTTTCTATGTTCCTCTCGCACCCCATCTCCTCAGTGTGGAGGTCCTCCCGCATCAGAAATAGTATATATGAAGGCCCTCCTCACATCCCATCCTGTGTGGATGGACGACCACCCACCCCACTATAGATGAAATATACACAGAGGACCTCTCGATGTCAAAATAACTACCCTTTCTTGAAGAACCGTCATGCTAAAGGAATAATTCCGAGAAACTTCAAACTGCAATCAAACCTGTATTCCATTCAAATTCGGATTCATAGTGTGATTCATTGATGGACCCATCACCCTGACCATATGTGTCGGGGGATGGGGTAGGAACATGGAATATAAGCCCCATCCTTACTGAAAGTGAGTTCTCTCAGATCCCTACATCCATCAGAAGATACATACAATAGGAGAAAGATTTGGATCCTTTCCTGGGTCTGGCCGTTAAATCATCCTAATAATTAATATGATCACTCTCCACCTCAACAAAATATCATGGAGATTTTTTCTAGGGACTAATAGAGTACTAGAAATAGCATGAACAACCACTAATGACTGCATCCCCTGCATGGGAATCAATGGCCATTAGTCCTTCTTATATGGATGTGAGGTGAAATAAATGAATTCTATAGAAGTAATACAAATATGCAGTGGATTTTCATCTAATTCTTCATACTCTACACTTTATATTTTACCATTAAAAAGGTCCACTTATGTGCCGTTACTGGAACCTCAGCAACCCACATTCGATGAATAGAGTAAATAAGGGATGGATCCAGTGTCTGAGCTGAGATGTTTTTGGAACATGATAGTTCTGGATCATCTCTATATGATGTTCTGGACTATTGAAACATAAGATTTTAGCATTATAGAATCTCTCAAATAGATGGAGGTCATTTAATTCCTGTGATTTATCTGGGAAACACACATCCACCTCATTCATCAATTAGTTTCTTATACCAAGATCTGGGAACACTTCGACGAAATTGGCCAGTAATGCTGCAAGGTTGACTTGGTAGTGCTCCTTGTGGCTTAGAACCACGATTCTATCGGTAATAATCAAAACCTATAGAAATAATTCATCCATATACTTACAATGATCCACATAATAATAATGGTAGCTTCCCCCATATTAAGATCAGTGGTTGGGGGTAGTATGATGCCCATCATTTTTGTCATATCCGGCGCCAACCAAAATTTCCAGGTGATTTGAGGATATACCTCATGGAATAGTTGTATTTAACATCAATGACCTATCAATGGAAGAAACAAATCTTGGAATCATTGAGAAAAAATACCCCCAAGGTTGTGCCACACCTAATTGATATTTTGGGTAGGGTTACTCACCAGCAATGAAACTTACGAGGCCTTCATACACTTTCCAAATCATTATCCTTCATTTGAGACACTAATAAGGTTAAAGAGATTGAAAAGAGAATCACACCCTATGACCCATCTAGGTCAGTGAAAAATAAGGATTATATCCCTGAAAAGGCTGTGTTTATTCAATAGATCACAGTACATAAATTGATCGTTGATGACCTTCCTACAGAACATGTGGCAGAATGGAAATTGGATGAAAATAATCTTCTATTACGGAATCATTGGTTGGTACAACCTCTCCCAATGAGTTTTATCCTAGTGACCATGACCATCTGACCCATTTGATGAGAGTAGAGGACAATGATTAAGAAAAGAGAGCGTGATATGCATCACCAAATCTAACTGAGTTGCATGATAACGCACCTCAAGACATAGCTCATGTTCCCCCAACTATTCTACAGGTTGTTACCCCAGTAGTCCTGCATGTCATTCCATTGGTTTCTTCATAATACACTAGGCCATATTACCATATTGAAGATCTATCCAATGCACTAGCGGTAAGAGATCCTCTCATGATCAAAATAAAAATCTAGATTATATGATGGAATTATTCATTACAAGCCTCAGGGCACTAGAAACACCATAGTTGTAAATACAACCATATGGAATGCCCTATCCTTCATGCTGGGATGATATGTCAGCACCCCGGGTTTTGGGAATCCTACCTTCTACCCCATTCGTGGGACAGGTGATCCGCTGCAACATTGAACTCAATTTATTTCACAATGTTGACCCATAATTGGATCTCCAACATAGGAGGAGTCTATCAAACTATGGTGTTTCTTACAGAGAATATAAGGTCCTGCATTTTTCTAGTACATCTAGTTTCCCATTAGATCAATAACTGGTTGGAAGGATCTTCACAGTTATTTTCACTATTTGTTGACTTCCACCAATATGAAGAAAAGAATTGGTGACCTCTTCAAATGAAGGCAGAGGCCCAACGAGCATGTCGCTAGATTTGTTTCGAAGTGGAAAGGAAACAAAAATTTCATTAACATGAAACTAACCCAAGAGAATCTACTAATTATTTGTGTAGAGAATATGATGACTGAAATGGTCTTTTCACTCATCACACAGAAAATCACATGTGGGTTTCATGATTTATCAATAAAGATAAATGCATAGAAGAATACTTACAGCAATATAATAAGGAATGTCAATTTACTCCTGTTGTTTCCTCAAGATTATCCACTAAGGTCGAGCCCTTTATGGTAGAACAAATAGAGCCCCCCCATATAGCATGAATTGTAACTGATAGAGAAACTTCTACACATCATTCAGGCCCACCACCACAAGTGTAACCTCCAACCAAACAATGCCAACATTATAATCAGTAGGCACCCCTGGGTAACACAAAACCACCACATAGGTGGGATAATTAGGTTCCATCTCCTCAAGAGGATATGTTAGTCCCTCTTCAGGGCCAAGATCTTAGAGCTCCTTTACTATATCAAAGGAACCAAAACTAATCATTTAATGAGGATCATATTCCCGTTTATTTCAAATCTTACTTGCATCAGGTAATTCTCTATTTTCCAAAATGTAAACGTCCCAAATAAGAAGATCTCACTAATTATCCAAATTACTACACCTGTCACCAATTTCATGGGATTACCCTTAGGTAGTGATATGTCTTTAATGAATGGATTGAAGACAAGGTCAATAACAATATATATGGGTTGGACCCAACCCCAGAATACATGGAAAGTGTGTTTATAAATCTTGGCAGTGATAGAGAGGGTGAACGACAACATGTATCTTTATGCGGCTCTCAAAAATATGATGGCCAAATGACTCTCAAGGAAGTCACCCATCCCTTTTAATTATCTGTTCATGATTGAAATGAAAAAATCCTTCAAAATTCACAAAATTACTTATAACCACTACTTATGTTGCAACATATCAGGCTGCCTCTTCCTAGATGTAAATAAACCATGAAACAAGGGAATGAAATGTCCCCCACCGCTATCATCATCATCCCATACTCATAGCAATTTAATGCACCCATAGATGGTGACAGCACCTAGAAACAACCAAGTGATGGAGTATTCATCAAGTGTGTTATGGGAAACACTTCATCCAATACCATGGAGCTGGTAAACCATTATATAGCTCCAAATAATGATGTGTTCCATATTGACCCACCCAACATCCCCATCCAATGCCAGTGTAGATGGATTCAGGGGTATATGAATTTATAGAATGAGTTGGTCAGTGCTTCCAGAGAAGCAGTGCATGCCACCAAGACTATACAATATTCCTAGTGTAGAGCTCAGCATGTGTAACCTTCTCATCTGATTTCACCAGATCTGCCTCCACTGTTTTTTTTTCTACTTGATCAGTTAGAGCCACCACATCTATAATATGATCACTCAGATTCAATAATGGATAGAACTCAGTCATCTGGCCACCAGCCAATTGTCATTATACCCAATTTGACTATTGACCAACATGGCATTCCCACCATTAACTAGAATCCTCCATCTCAAAGAGTAGTTCCCATCAATCCCCATGCCACTGAGTGAACTTCTGTTAATATTAGTGTATGATAAGCAGGGAAATATGATATCATCAATCATATTCCCTTCATTCCTATGAATCTCTTTGTCCTTGAGGATCTCCAATTATCAGCAGATATGCGCAAATCCCTAAAGGATGTTTTATAAAGCCCCCTCCAGTTTTAGACAGAGGTAGCTTCGGCAGAAGCCTTCCAAGCTGAGGTAGTTGAGCATTCATAATGTGAGGTCGTTATCAATTTTTCTAGATAAGATGATATTTCTCATATATAGGGGTAAATCCAACCACTGTACATCCCTATCCATTTCAAAGACATGGATTTACTCCATAGTCCTTTTTACATAGGCTTTGAGATATACAATATCCCGAAACAAACAATTGGAAAGGTGGGATTGTATGAGGCAGATCTGAGTCCTTCTGACATGAAAATTCATTGTTTTGACATGATAGAGTAGACAACTATTGGAAAATTTATCCTAATGATTTAGTTTAGTGTCCTAATATCCTTCACTGAATTGTGGGTTGCTTCCCAATACACTTCTTAAAACACATTGATGGGTAGACCATGGATCCCCCTGCATGTAGTAGTTTCTTCCTCGTATCACCAATAACGTATATACCACAGTAATGGTCATGTAGATGTAATCCTAAGGGATGAATCTCCCTTTGACTATTGTAAAGCCTGCTACATGGATGAAAACTATTACAAGATCAAGGAGATACATATTTACCCAAAAAGGAAGAAAATTCTATGACTAAGACCCACCCATTGATAGATTAGGATGAAGGCTAGATTTTATTGATTCACAGATGGGAGGCCATGACGCCTGATTGGGGGAAATGATTTGTTGTCTCTGGAACGAGGTGGAAGTGCATTCCCAAGTCTATGGAATACAACAATATTACATCATATTCCTACAAAAATTAAGCTCAGGTGATCTTAGACCCCCCTACACCTATAAGGTATCGAGATGTTCATCCCATTGAAATAACAAAACATCATACATTCATGTTTTTTAATCCAATGATTAACTAGATAAAGATGAAATTCTAATTTTCCATTGATATCATCAAATTTGGTTTTGTGGGTCGATATCTAGAAGGTATTGGGTGTAAAACATTCATGACATTTAATTCTGTAGCATAGGAGTCCCACGATGGGGTTTCCTCTACTGCCAAGGTAGGAACCAGTGTCCCATTAGGAACTGTATACTCAGAGGATTTTCCTCCTGCTGATGATCCTCTTTTCAGGAATGAATTATGGGATTTGGAAAATACCCCTCTCAATTTAAAATAGGGTGTCTCCAATATGGTATATAAATTGGTACTTGTGAAACCTTGTACAATGAGAGGTTCAAAACCAATAGTATTCAGCACCGCTATGCCTGTAGAATAGGGAAAACGATAAGTGGATTAAATGATGTAGAATAATCTTATATATTCATAGAGTTATGAAAAAAAATGCACGGTCTAGATCCTTAGGCCTCCATCCACCATCTCGGAATCCCAAAAAATCATCTTTGTTTCAAACAGCCACCCCCAGGAAGATGCACCCTTCTGACAGTGTCATGGTCGAGGCCGATGTTGATAAGCTCATCAAATCCATCATCGTCAAGGAGGTACAATCACTATATTTTTATAAAACATTGTTCCCTTCAATAAGTTGCAAATATAGAGAAAATTATCCCTTGACATACAAGATTTCAAGAGTCACTGTTTAAATGATGATTTTCTCCTTTTTGTAACAAAACTGTTGATTGATGCCAACGATGGGTTCCAGACACTCTTTTTCATGAATTAGTATTCCATATATAATAAAATAAAAATGGACACTAATGATGAAGATTATACAAAATTTAAGAAACCATAATGTACATTATGATACCAATAAATTCCTTTCGGTCTAATGAATGTAGGTGAAACCTATCAGAGTGACATGAAATGCATATTCATATCAATCCTTAGGGCATTGGTGGAATGATATGTGGAAGATCAAGTGGTTAAATAAAGCTAATGTTAGGACCATCTAATTGATATTAAGAAATCATTATTCTTACAATATTCCCACCATCTAAAGATTAACACCATGATATGTGCCTTTGGTGTCACCTCTGAACTATTTCTCGCCCTTGTGGTCAGATACAGAGGCATTGAGATGGATCCAAAAAAGATCAAGGCCATCGGTCTAATGTCTCTTACAAGTAACATTCTGGAGCTCCGAGGCTTTTAATTCTACATAGCCTTTATATGTTGATTCATTGAAAATATAGAAGTAATATGTCATCCCTTTTACCTACTAAAAAAGATAATTTATGAGTATTAGTGGGATGAGGTGTGTCAGACCACTTTTAAGGAAGTCAAGTAGTACCTACTACAACCCCCAATTTTGATGCCACCTTTTTCGAAAACCAATGGTCCTCTATGTGACCACTCTGGAATGATCCATCAGTACCCCTCTAATCCAACTGAAAAATATAGGGATAAAGAACAGTGTATACTATCTCAAATGCATGCTCCTTAACGCAGAAACTAGATATTCCACTCTTGAAAAGATCTACATCGTGTTGGTATTCAGAGTGAAAATATTAAGACAATACATGCAGCACAATAAGATACAACTAGTGTACTAGGTGGATTTAATGAATTATATTCTATGAAACCCCATGTTTACATGTCATTATGGTCGGTGGGTTGTGGTCCTTCAATAGTTCGACATCATTTTTTCTCCCCAAAAGGCCATCCTGGGATAAGCATTGGCAGCTTTTCTTTCCACCCATCCATCCCCCACAGAGCAGTCTATATATCATGATATCCTATATAAGGAAACCCTCTCATTGGATTAAGGCATTATATGTTGATAAATTCTCTTTGATGTAACTTCCCAAAGCCGTACTAGCTAATGGATCATCTATATATGATAATGCACTATAATAAACATCCAATATCCATATGGCTAAACTGGAAGCACATGACATGATTCATGACCTGCACATTTTGAAGGGGAATTAGAACAAGAAAGTTTGATATTTCTAAAATAAATTTCTCCTCCAATATTTTTTACAAGGTGACACAATATTGGCTCTAATAACTCCAATGATTCGAGGTTGGAATCTACAAAAAGATGGAGCCCAAAATGGAGAGACCTTATTTCATTCATAAGGATTAACCCAATTGTGTATACTCTCTGGTATATATGGATGTTGAGCTTACTACTACTCCCACCAACACAAAATACCTGAAGAAGTATATATAATGAGGGGATAATGGTACAAATGATGTTAAAATGTATTTTGTTGCTGCGTGACCGTAAACTGCATTACTCTATTAGAAGATGTTAAACTGATCTTCGTCATCCTAAAAGATGATAAAATACTTATCTTTTTCTAGTAAGAAGATAACAATTAAATGGTACGACCACTACGACATTAAACTAAGATCTCCTTACATCATTTTCGCATGATGTTAAACTACACGACTATTTCATTCATATGTTTGGATTGATTCCCATCCTTATGGGATACATAGAATCACCCAAAAATATCAACTTCGGGTCCAACAAAACTAATCTCTTCACCCCCTCGGCTTTAGTTCTCTTCAAGGGATAGTATATGGTGTGGTAGATGAAAATATTTAGTTCCTATTCATGTTGGGTTTACAACATCTGAGTCATGTGCCCCTCCTTCCAAGGCATCCTCCATCCATTTTCCATACCATGTGACACTAAACAACACGATGATTTAAAAACTACCTCAATCTTAATTCACATTCATAAGGATACATAAAAACACATAAACAAATTGTTTTCATGTCCATCCCTTTTTTATAAACCTTATCACCTTTTATCCCTATGCCGTATGTTCTCTAGTGGTGTGTGGTGATGTGTGGACTTATGTCCTTATTCATGACAAGATTTCAATAACCACACCATGTATTTATCTCTTGAGAGCTCTCAATTCCACTTTCCTCCATTCATCTTAATGAGTCTTCTTCTTTCAATTGGGACCATCAACCGTTTTTTTGGGTGAATCACCAATGTGCCCAAATGCATAATTGTTTAGGACATACAGTGCTTGATTCCACCTAGACATGATTTCATTCATTTCTATACTTTACATTTGTATTTATTTGGGTTTCCACAATCTTTGACATTTTAAATGTCCCCTGGATGGTATAGATTCTCGCACTTATGGATCACCTACTACTTTGGCGCAACATATCAGAGATTTTTGAATGAGATTATGAAACATGTTTCTCTTTTCGAATACAGTTATTAGTCAACCCTCATTTGTTGATCCCATTTCATGCCAACGTGATGTGGTTACTGTGTTTCAAAAATGTTTAATATTTATCCTCCATCTTTGTTCCACCCCCATTGAACCCTAAATATTGGTATCATTATTCACATACCTCTCCACTCTATATTTTTCATATTTAATTTGGACACCCATGTTGTTATCCCTCCATGCACATTTGCATGTTAAGAGGAAGAATCAACATTGTTGTTTCATCCATGACCCTACACCGTATCTTATATTTTTCTATTCCATGGATTGGGATGATATTCTCTACCCTTGTTTCCCACATCGAGTGTAGCTCATGTGCGCTTAAGGACGTGGTCAAGGGTTACACCATCATGGATGAATCTCACCTATTTTTGGCCAAGCTCTAAGGCCTTAAAAAAGACCTCCCTCATCGTTATTTCATGAAATTTAACTTCATGAATTTCATGAACTATGAATGGATTAATTCCAATCATTATGGGATAAATATGAATTCTGAGGCAGTTCATCTTCAGGTACATCTCATGCTCCACTAATTATCACTTTAGTTCGTCCTTTTGGTCCGGATTCTTATGGGATTGCATGGTGTGGAATATGTAGACATATGTCCTTAATCATGATGTGTCTATAGTGGTCTCACAATATACATCCCCTTATGGTGTAGTATCTCCTATCTCCATCATTACCGCAAGATGTTAAACAATATATAATTTCCAGAACTATATACATCTTGATTCCCATCCTCTGAAGACACATAGGTATGCCATGATATTTCAGCTTCAAGTCTAGCCCAATGTCCTATAATCTTATCTGGACCCTTGTCCTAAGTTCGAACAACCTTGGGTTCCATGTTGTGTAGTGTGGGATGATGTCCCCATCCATGTTAGGTATGTTTTTATCACAAAATTCACATTCCTTTTAGAACCTCATTCTTTTATAGACGTGTAATACATATTATATTAAGCTATTTTTCATGACCCACATGATTTTAAACTTTTTTGTATTTTCTGCACACTTTTAAAACACATGGGATGGTCCAATCATACAACTATAAAAGTTGACACTATTATCCTTACAGAATGACAAAAAACATCATCGCATTGTGGTTACCTCACTTGAGGGGACATCATGTTTGGTACCGGTCATCCACCATGACATTTTACAAGGAATATATATTACTTGATGATTATGGTGATGCCTAGATTCTCAATCCCAGTTTATTTGTTTTAAAAAACTCACACACAACCTAAAGAACAAACAAGATCCATCAAACGACGCCACATTGAGTGCATGGTCCAAACCATCATGACAATATATCATCTTGTATTGGTACCCTACCATGATTCATTTTAATGAAAAACATTTTTCTTGATTCACACCCTTAGGGGATACGTAAGAACGCCCAGAAAATTCCATTTAGGGTCTAGTCATAAGTACCTCAAATCCTACCTTCATTCCAGCTTATTAGCCTAATCAGTTTCAGATGCATGTGGTATGGTGAGGATCTCTTGTATCCTCATTTATGTCAGGATTATGATAGCCATGTCATGTACATCCATTTAATTATCTTCCATTCCTTCCTCATACATCCTTGTCGTATAATGATATACTGCATGTAATTTTAAGGAACTACATTTGGTTTGATTCCCATCCTCATGGGATATTTAGGAAAACCCAGAAATTTAATCCTCGGGTCCTTCCCTAGGTTCTTCAACCCATTTTCCCATTCTGATATGGACTTCTCAACCTCTAGTATGACTCACCAATGTGCTCATATGTGTTGTTGTTTAAAACCATGATTGTTGGATTTTGCATGGACATGATTTTGTTCATTTAAATGACGCATGTTTCTCTTAATTTTGGTTTCTATCATCATTCACATCTGAAAATACCCTTGAATGGTATAGATTCCTGACCTTATGGCTTGCCTAGCACCTTGGGCCAATATCCCAAAGTATTTTTAAAGGCATTATAAGACAGTTTTGGTGTTTTAAATTCATTCATTGGTAAACACTCAGATGATAGTATCCATTTCGGGTCACATGATATGGATTCTGTGTTTGGAATATGGTTAATAGTTATCCGCCATCGTTGTGCTTTAACTATTAAGACATAAATACTGGCCTCGTAAATCACATCCATTTCCACACCTTCATGTTCAATTGGAATTTCTACACACTTGGGTTTATCCCCCAGTGCACCTATTCTCATTAATGAGGGGGAATCAATGTTTCTGGGGTTATCTTTGACTCCACAACATCTCCCCTACTGTGTATTCCATTTATTGAAAATATCTTCCCTGACCTTGTTTCTCTCATTAAGCATAGATCAAGATGGACTAGGGATATGGGTGTGGTTTCTGAATACATGGAAGAAGCACAATTATTTTATTTTGAACTCAACGACCATAAACTATGAGAATCAGTCCCATAGACTGGGCATCATGATTTTAAATGTTGTGTGTTATTATGGAAATTATTGGCGCATATGTGGAATTATGACCTCATTCACATCAGGAAACATTATGGAACCACGTCACGTATTTCTGCTTCTAGAATAATTCAATTTTGTGTCTAAACTCTAGGACCGTAATATATGAGCTTCGATCCCACAGTTCAAGAATCATGACAATATAATGTGTGCATTATTATGGAAATTTGTGGTTGGTTTGTGGACTTATGTTCAAATTCACATTGGGTCACATTAAGGAAACAGGTCACAAATTTCCACTACTAGAACATTCCCACTGTTTACCCAACTATATGACCATAAACTAAGATCTCTTAAATATTTATAATATGGAACTGAACTACAACTTCTACTACCTGGCAGTGTAATGATAAATTAACTCTCCATTCAATGTATGTACATGAGAATATTATTCCCCTTTTGGTATTGGCTGCCTACTATACAACCTAATTGAACTATATATGGAAAGATTCTCATCCTCATGGGATATATAATGATGACCATACATCATGTTTGTGGTCCAACCGCATCACCATAGACCCCTGTGTGCCATTACATCCTAAGATTCCCTCGAATAATGTGTTGTGTTGTGGAATTATATTTTCATTCACAAAAATTTTCCATTAGGTACACCCCATACATTTCTCAAGAGTTCTCCTTTACACATCCCTTACCGCATGATAATAAACTGCACATACATATACTTGATGCATGAATTTAAACTGCATCCCTACCCTAAACACATTCATGATTCCCCAAGACAATTATGGGATTTGTCAGCTTCCCTTTTAGAGTGGATTTCCACCTCTAATGTAACTGTATAAACACACTATATTCAAGAACTATGTACAGCTTGATTCCCATCCTTATAGGATATGTAGTGCTGCCCAGACATTTCAACTTGGTCCCATCACTATGTCCGTTAACATTCCTAGTTCCATTCCCAAAATCACTGCATAAACTCTATTGTATTATGATAGGATTTCCCAATCTATGTACACGACATTAAACCTTTTCAAGGTCTAGGAAATATGACAATAAACTATGTGAAACATCCTGATCATACGACCATAAACTCTATTCAATTTCCTGATCATACGATGTTAAACTATTCCATCTTCTTTAGCATATGATGATAAATTGCATGATTAACATTCCCATTTATATTATGTAAAATTGTAGACCCTTCGAATTCCTCGCCAGATAGGTTCCTCTTGGATGTAGGCATGATCCCAATTAAGACTGATACCCTCACCCGATGCATTTCTCTCCCTATGCCGTAATTCTATGAGTATTGGAATCCCTCTAAATAGCACATCCTTCCATCACCACACTATTTGTGACAAACAATTTGTACCCTCATTTCATTTCATGTATAAAGGAACTCTCTAATGGTTAGGATGCTGGACCATAATTATCACATATCGCCCTGTAACATCATTTCAAAAGACATCATAACAAAAATCGAGTTTAGCATCATGTTTGTAACACATTCAGAGGTTTACCTTCCTTTTTTTCCAATTTCAGGATAACATGATACAATTTTTATTTTTCAAATTTGGTCAAAATGTATCCTCCATTTTCATTCCATCCTCACTGAATTCCAAATTTGGGGAATCATAATTCACAGTATCCATTCCCTATTGTTCAGAATTATTCAAACACCCATGGAATAATCCCACTCATTTTCTAGAGCATGTTAAGGGAGGGCAGTTTGGATGTTTTGAGAAACTCATTCTCTAACCATAAACCCATTGTTCTTCACAAAATAACTCAGAGTGGTCAGTTAGTCCTCGAATGTCCAGTGATTGGTTGGAACTCTCATATTCATGTTGAATACCGATGTGCTCAGCACTTATTTCTCACATCGGGAATGATCCACATGAGCATATGGATTGATTGCTGAATATTTCACCCCTTCGATTGAGATGTAGTAATCAAAGCAGATAATGAATCTCATGGAAACAACCAAAATATACAAACATGTATGAAAGTATGCTTCTCTGCTACTCTTTGTATTATTACATCCATGAACTGTTATCACATGAAAATCTCCCGCACTTACCTGATATTAATGGGGCACAGTTCATCAGCCATGATATGGACCTAATCCTTGTGAGCCAAAATAATATCCATCTCTTGAGTATCTAAACACATCTATTTCTCAGCCTCTGTAAACTATGCCCTCAGTCATGATTGGTGTACTGATTATTCATTGGGGAAAGGAAAATGTTCATTCACCCACACCCTCAAGCTTTGGATATCTTCCATAGAATCTTGATGTTTCATTATGTTGATGTGTTTTTTTCACTTCCAGCCCACACCGAGGCCAGAGTAATAATTCTATATTTTTTCATCCTTGTAATCTAGTAAGAGCATATTGTGACATTGGGAATCTAGGCCTCTGGCCCATAGTTTTTATAGCTGGGAATGAAGACACACCATCTAGATTATCCACTCTTCTTGTCAGGTCTCCTTGATGGGTTTTTAATTAGTTCCAATTTCCGGCGATGGAAATACTTTCTATTCCCTTCGTCGAAATCAGTATCATACTGGTTCATTGGTTTAGATGGTTCGTATATAGAGAACTCCTACAAAAAAATCATCTGCAAGATCTTCCACTGGTGTCTTGTTGGGTAGGTTGGGTCCCATATAATTGGATTTATCCTCATCGCTGGATATCACATCAATAATCTCAGGTTCCATTCGGCCAGCTATCCAATATGTAATGGAAAATAGTTACAAATTCTATGAAGAAGTGGACATATTGGGATGATATAATTAGTCTCACCATTGATCTGATATTGCTGGAAACCCAAGGTGTGGCCCCCCATATATGGAAGGGAAATCTGAATATTCTAGGATAACCACCCTCGATGTCGCAGCACTACTAGATTCAATAATCACCATTTTCATAGGTGCAGACCCCAAAGATACATATTCTATTATTAGAGAATGGTATTTACATATATGGTTCTTCTACACAAGATAAATGTAAGTTGAGATGGCCATGGTGACCTAAATGAGGACCACAACATAATGGTTTATGGTTTACTTTAAAAGCCTTATCAAACTCTTCTAGTTCAAATTTTGAAACTTCTCATTCCTCCAAGGAGCTTTCTATGCCAACCTATTCCCACAAGAGGTCTCTTCTATTTCTTTCAGTAAGGGGAAGTTCTCCCTCAATTATGTAGTAGACAAATGATGTCGGACATTTTGACTAAGAATCAATTTCACCATTCCTTTAATTGGATGCAATGTTCCTTAAGAGTTCCCAAAGTCCTCTAGCGCAGTTATATACCACTTACCTTCTAATAGAGACACGCGAAATCTGTCCGTGTAATGACAAATCTCCAAAATATTCATTCCAAAATAATTATGATGGTTCCGCATTAGGGATGGACTGGGGGATTTTATGTTAATCTCATAGTTGTTTGAAAACATCCAGAAAATAGCATCTTTAGGCATGTCTATAAGGCATAGATGCTTCTCTGGAGCCTTAGTGGGTATCATGTGAAACCCACTGCATGAAATCTCTTACTGCCAACTCTTCTCTTCTTGGACCACCGGTTCTACGGTTGATGCATGCCTGTCGATCAGTGAAGGTCTCAAAATTATTTGACTCATTGCTACAACATCCCCTCCACCAGGAGGGTTCTTGTCAATTTTGGGCCACAACCTCAAGGTTTAGGAGGCTCCCCATTACTAGAATATACATTTCACCACTTCATCATTACTATTGGGTAGGCCACCTCCATGACCTTAGCATATAACTTTACTAACCCAATGACAAGTTTGGGTGGAGGTAGATCCATCTAAATCTTCATATCCTCCCACATTAACATGAGACACATATTCCTCATTACACATGGATGATCCTCTTGGTGTACTCCCATGTATAATTGCAGGGAAAACCACCACAATCACTAAAAATACCTCACATAGCAGTGTATGCTTTACGGCTCACAGATAGGCTCTCCAATGATCTATTCTATCATAACTGCACCCAAAAAGATCATGATTTAAGACAAATGCTCCTCAGTTCCCTGTCCATCATCAGTGAATACACCTATTTGAAAAAAAATTATGGAAGATGAATTCATACACCCTCCAGACTCTATTTTTCACCATCTATGTAGTGAGATTGTTCAGAAATCTCCCCACCACATTTAAGATACCTGGTGGGAAGTCTGAACAAGGAGGGGAAATAAGGTTTGGATATTCATAAGCTCCCTTGTGCGCTGCTACCCATCTATACAAAATGTGGAGTGGTCCTCAGACCCTTTGTGGATTATTCACCACACAATTTGTCGCAAAACCTTGTACATCTTGGAAAAAATTGGGATCCCCAAATTTACATTCTCCCCCATTGCCGGTACAGATGCCATAATGAATGTGCTTGGACTCACAAATGAATATGTGTCATGGACTGGCAACATCAACTCAAAGATAAGTGCATAAATGAACCATGCTAGCCTAACGACCATTTGTTGCTCGGTGTGGCCACCATAACCCCAAAAATTCTAGTTGGTATCCACTAATGTGTTCTA